>CP136057.1:76629221-77855055 GCA_032464435.1 Aegilops umbellulata | reverse complement strand
TATCTGTGTACTCAAAGAATGAAGAAGAACACAAGGAACATTTGCACTTAGTTCTTGAGAAGCTCAGGGAACATTAGCTATATGCCAAGTTGAGCAAATGTGAGTTTTGGTTGAAATAAGTTGGATCTCTCGGACATGTTATATCTGGAGAAGGTATAGCAGTAGACCCTACTAAGGTTCAGTCTGTCACAGAGTGGTTGGCACCCACCTCAGTTGGAGAGATACACAGTTTTCTTGGACTCGCAGGATATTGCCGGGGATTCATTGAGAAATTTTCCAAGATTGCGAAGCCCATGATGGAGTTATTGAAGAAGGACGCCAAGTTCAAATGGACCGAAGAGTGTGAGGCTAGTTTTCAGGAGTTGAAGAAATGGTTAATTACAGCCCCGGTGCTAATCATTTCGGATATACGCAAGGATTTCCAAGTATATTGCGATGCTTCTCGCCAGGGACTTGGAGGTGTACTTATGCAAGGCGGAAGAGTTGTTTCATATGCCTCACGTCAGCTTCGGCCTCATGAGTTGAATTATGCCACGCATGATTTGGAGTTAGCAGCCGTAGTGCATGCGCTCAAGACCTGGAGACATTTTCTCATTGGAAACCGTTGTGATGTATACACGGATCATAAGAGTTTGAAGTACATCTTCACACAGAAGGAGTTGAATCTCAGACAAAGGAGATGGTCGGAGCTCATAAAGGATAATGACATGAAGTTGCATTATCATCCAGGAAAGGCCAATGTTGTAGCAGACGCGTTGAGCTGCAAGAGTTATGTTAATACTCTCATGACCGGAGGAATTACCGCAAGATATAGCCGACGATCTCAAGGAACTTCGTTTGGGGATAGTTCCGAGAGGTTTTGTTGCAGCATTGGAAGTTCAGTCCATGTTATCGGGAAAGATTCGAGAAGCCCAGAAGACTGATAAGGAGATTGCAGAGATAAAGGAAAAGATGAGTAAAGGAAAATACAAAGGTTTTCGTGAGGATGAGCACGGAACTTTATGGTTTGAGGATAGTGTTTATGTGCCCAATTACCCAGAGATCGGGAAGTTAATACTTCAGGAGGCTACTCGCCATACTGGAATCACCCAGGAAACACCAAGATGTATTTGGATTTGAAGGAACGTTTCTGGTGACCGGCATGAAGAGGGATATTCCCGAGTATGTAGCCGTATGTGATGTTTGTCAGAGAGTTAAGGCAGAGCACCAGAAGCCAGCAGGATTACTTCAGCCTATGTCGATACCCGAATGGAAGTGGGATAAGCTTGGCATGGATTTTATCACCGAATTACCCAAGACACGATCAGGTTATGATTCCATCTGGGTAGTAGTTGATCGCTTGACCAAAGTGGCTCACTTTATCCCTGTGAAAACCACTTATACGAGCACAAAGTTCGCCCAGATATATGACCAGGATCATATGTCTGCATGGAGTTCCGAGCACCATCATATCAGATAGAGGAACACAGTTTACCTCGAAGTTTTGGAATCAGTTGCACCAGACTTTGGGTACCAATCTAGAGTTCAGTACAGCCTTTCATCCAAAGACAGATGGACAGACCGAGAGAGTCAATCAAATTCTGGAGGACATGTTGAGAGCTTGTGCGCTAGATTATGGATCTAGTTGGGATGATAATTTGCCTTACGCAGAGTTCTCATACAACAACAGTTACCAAGCTAGTTTGAAGATGGCCCCTTTCGAAGCTTTGTATGGAAGGAGGTGTAGGACACCATTGATGTGGGATGAAGTTGGAGATCGTCAGTTGTTCGAACCAAATTTAATCAGAGAATCTGAAGAGAAAGTCAAATTGATTAGTGATAGATTGAAGATAGCTCGGTCCAAGCAGAAGAGTTATGCTAACACCAAGCGCAAGGAGGTAGCCTATGAAATCGGAGACAGAGCATATCTCCGTGTGTCACCACTTCGAGGATTTAAACGATTTGGAGTCAAGGGAAAGTTACCCCCAAGGTTTGTAGGACCATACCGAGTTTTGGGACATATGGGAGAAGTGGCCTACAAATTGGAGTAACCTGAAGGATTGTCAGGAGTTCATGATGTATTTCACGTTTCCCAGTTAAAGAAATGCCATGTAGAGATGGCCAATATTCCTCTAAGAGATACAATGCCCCTAGAAGTAATTCAGCTAGAGAGTGACCTAACCTACGAGGAGAAACCCGTCAAGATTCTCGAGTTTGCCACCCAAGTTACACGCAGCAAGGTCATCAAATTTTGGAAAGTTCAGTGGAGCCACCATACCGAGGATGAAGCCACTTGGGAGCGAGAAGGAGACCTACGAAAAAATCACCCACACCTATTTGCTAGCCAACCCGAATCTCGAGGATGAGATTCATCTTAAGGGGGATAGGTTTGTAACATCCCAATTTTGAATTTGGATGTTAATCATTAGGTCATCATATGCATCCATGATTTCTTGCATTTTTAATTGGTTTTATTTGGACATTTTGTTCCTAGAGACCTTAAGCTACTCAAGGACCATTTGAGAGAGTTGTAGGTTTCCATAAAATTCCATTTTTGAATTTTCAAAATTAGTAAATTGGACAAAGGTGATTTTTTTATTTGAAATTAGTTTTTCAATTATTTCAAAATAAATAGAATAATCAGAGAAGATAATACGACTTCTTCAAAACAAAGCAATAATGGAAATTTAATTTTAAATAAAAATATTTATTTATTTGAGTTTTATTTCAGATTTTATTCAATTAAATTAGAGGAAAATGCATTTTTAAAAATTGCATTTTAGCCCAGAAAAATGTTCATGTTGTCCTAAATATTAGGAGAGGACCGTGAAAATTATTTTTGGGATTTTAGGATTTTTACTAATTTTAGTTTTGGTTTTTTCTTTTAGGTGGAATTATTAAAAAAAAGTTCCTGGGCGGGCCCAGCCGCAGCCGGGCCACGGCCCAACTCGCAACCGCCGTCCCCGAGCCGGACTCCGACAAGAGTCCGAGCCGCCGCAGCCTCGGCCTCGCCCCTTCCCCAAGTCAGCCTCGTCCCCTCCTTATAAGCCGCCACCCCGTCCTCCCCACCAAGCCGTCGCCGCTTTGCGCCGCCACCGCAGCCGCCGCCATCGCTGTTGCCGCCCGCGCCACCTCCCTCTGATGCCGGAGCCGCACCGCGCCGACGCCCGCTGCCCCGCTCGCCGGAGTTCGCCGCCACCGCCGCCGTGTCCTATCCGCCGCCGGTTTTTGCCGAAAACCGACGAACCCGTAACACAATGATCCGGTTCTTTAGTTTTTTTTCAGTTTTTCTTTTAGATTAATTTATTTTTATTCGGTTAGATTAAATAGCGGGCGTTCATTCGTTTAGATTTGTTAACGAACGAATTCGTTCGTTATTCATTGTTAGCGGACGTTCGTTCGATAGATTTTTCATTTCTTTTTTGTTTATTTTCAGCCAGGGATCTATCTGCGAATAGTTTTCTTACAGATTAGTCCCTGATCTTCAAACCCTCACTACTTTTTGCTCGTTTATCCAAATCCAGTGAAACCAACGCCAAAATCTTCGTCTCGATCCCCTTTGTTCAGATAAACAACTTGAACATGATTTTGAAAATTTAAAATTTGGTTTCAAGAAGATTTGGTTTCGAACTTCTTTTGATCGTAGTTTGAGTTTCGTAACTCTGATTCGATTGATTCTTATTGCAAATTGAAGCTATTCACTTGTACTTTCTATTTAGATATTTTCGTTTGGTTTTACCTTTGCATATTTTGCTTGAGTGCTTATGTATGCTATTGCTTATTCAAGATAGAGTTTCCGGAGTGCGAGGCTTGCTACTACGAATCTCTAGGGTTTTCCGATCGTCAGCAAGGCAAGTGACACTTCGATCATATCCCTTCATTACCTAGTTTTTTTGCATTAGTTTCAACCCTCAAACATTGCATGAGTAGGATTTGATACCATGTTGGTATTTGCGAGGTAGTTGATGAGGTAGAAACCTATTGTCTTATTTTCAAACCCTGGGTGTTACTACGTTATGACTAGAACATGAAGGCGCGCGTTGCCGCGCCCGTCCATTTTTGTTAATGAACTGTCGAAAGGGAAATTCAACTGAATAAGTCGGCAACTGCGGTTGTGGCAACTTAGCGAAAGTTCCATCTCAACATTGAAAGTAACGACCCCGAATCAACAACCACAAAGTTTTGAAAAAGTTATGATGTGCATTGAAGAGTGGTGCATTCGGTGCGCCCGGCCTCAGTTTATATATTCGAAACCTCAGAAAAATCTAAAAACAAAATTTGCATGTTGATAATCATCTATCTACCATGATTCATGTTTTCTAATTTAAATTTGAAAATCATACCAAGGAAAAAAGTTCCCTATATGAACAGTCGTTAATTACCAATGGGTCATGAATTCGCGTTAGTTCATCAACACTAAATTCATCTGTTTTGCTTTTCAGGTTGTGTTTTGAATTTAGATTTGCAGAACATCGAATAGAGGGTGTTCCTATGTACGCTATGTTTGTTTTTTTAGCTTGTAGTATATAAACTCCCAGATCACCGGACACATTCTCATATCACCGAGTACTAACGAATTACCAAAGTATGCAGGGCCAGGATATGGCGACATATTTTGTTTTCTTAGTTTGTAGTATATAAACTCCCAGATCGCCGGACACATTCTCGCATCACCGAGTACTAACGAATTACCAAAGTATGCAGGGCCAGGATATGGCGACATATGCGGGAATTAGCGGGCCACTAAAGTGAGTGCACCAGGCCCACGCAAAATTCCGGCCCGATCAACAATAGCAGGCCTAGATAGTTCCCTGGAGCAGCGGCCCAAGAGATAAACAAAGACGTTCAGGGGAACGTACGATGGATGATGGATCGGACGGTTAGTTACGGCAAAGTGCTGTGAGGGCTCCTAGGTGGCTCCATTTTACTGTTTCTCAATTGCTTTACTTTGCTATGCTCGTAGACGTGGATTGGAATGTGAGATTCGTGCAAGTTGTGAGAGATTTTTTTAAATTAAGGAAACCTTAAGGTGGCTACTTAAATACACATCTGGGTGGATTGGTTGCGGGCACCTGGAGCAATCTAGTGTTGTCCTAGGATATCCCGGAGTACCCGTGTGACCATCCTATGGTTTGCCACCCAGGCTCAAAGGGATCATAAGATTATTCATGCTAGAAACTTCCGTGTGCAACCACAATCCATTATGGGCTCTGGCATAGGTGAGTATGTTGTGTGACCTCTTTCAGTGGCAGGCTAGCAGATGTAGGGGAAGTAGGTGGTACTGTCTACCCAGAGTAAAGAGTTAATGCTTCGGAAAGATTGTGTCTCGGTCAACCATTTCTCAAACATCATGTAGTGCGAGAAATCAAACGGGGGATATAGAGTCTAGTGGGGTAAAGTGCGCAAACTCTGCAGAGTGTACAAAGTAATCATGGTTAGCCATGTCCTCGGTTATGGACATTTTGAGTATCTGATTCTTGAATTATTGATTTGATATCATCACTATATACTTAATAAAATTGTTGGGTTATAATTATCACTTTGGGATTGAGTTGGAGGAACCTTCTCAATAATGACATAACTTTGTAGTTAAATAAAAATCTAATCCTTTGTTGTAGGAAAAAATTGGCTTTACGCAAATGATAACCGTAGAGCCTCCACTATCCATATATGCATGTAGTGATAGCTGCTATTTCTTCATTGCTCTATAGTGTTATCTTGCCAAAATATTCCATGTGCTGACCTACACGGCTGTAATGTATTATGTTGCAGAATTTTCAGACGAAGAGTAAGGTGCGCTAGGTCGTTATCATGCACTCAGTATTGCCATGGAGTTGGATGGACCCATTTATCTTTGATGCTTTCGCAGTTATCTTATTTTAGATGGCCTTCAGCCATATTATTGTAATAAGTACTCTTTTTGAGGCACTCGATGTAATAAGTGTGTGATTGAACTCTATTATAAATCCTCGAGTACTGTGTGTGTCAGTAATACCGATCCAGGGATGACACTTAAGCACAGAGACTTGACCGTCTGAGGTCGGTTCGCTACAACAAATGACATGCCTATATATACCCCCTCGCCCGCGAGCAGAGCAGTGGAGTGCTCTGTTGTTCTGGCCGGCCGTGGGTGAGATTTGTGGTGCTCTAGCTCACCTCCTATGCACATGAGGTGTTCGATGAAATGCCCGAGCCACACTTAAGCATTCTCCTCTGGAAGCTCCTTGTCGAAGCTCCATTTTCCTCAAGAATTGTCTAGGTTTGGCGGTCCGTCCTGTCCCATTCCCATCCTCACCGCCGTCGATAGCCCGCGTCGATATCGTCACCAGCACCACCGTGGTGAGCCTCTTGATCTTATCTTCTTTCTAAAATAAAAAAGTTCTTACTTGAGAGATTTAGATAGATACTTGTGTTATTTTCTTACTTTTATTATTGTTTGTTATTATATAGTGCGATGGTTTTGGTATACACCTCTGTCGGCCCTCGTCCTGTCTATGATTCGGATGTGGTATATATTATCTTTTATAACTATTTGGTTCATTTAGTGTTTATGACAATTATGCCGACCAACGTGACATAGATTTTTTTATCTAGGAGGTATCTGAACCGGAAATTCCAACCGACCCTATTGTCGAGAGGTTAAATTTAGTTGAAGAAAAAAAATTACTTGAAGGAAAAATTGAAAATTTTTGAGGAGGAGAATATGATATTGGAGTTGCATGTTGCGGGTGTCATCGATGATCATGATACGTCTCCAACGTATCTATAATTTTTTATTGTTCCATGCTGTTTTATTATCAATTTTGGATGTTTTATAATCATTTTATAGTCATTTTATATCCTTTTTTGGTACTAACCTATTGACATAGTGCCAAGTGCCAGTTGCAGTTTTTCCATGTTTTTTACATCACAGAAAATCAATACCAGACGGAGTCCAAATGCCACGAAACTCCATGATGATTTTTTATGGGCCAGATGGAAGATGTTGGGCCGTGGTTGCATCTGGGGGAGTCCCGAGGAGGGGACAACCCACCAGGGCGCGCCAAGAGGGCCAGGCGCACTCTGATGGGTAGTGCCCACCTCGGGTGCCCCCTGGACCGCCCCTTTGCTCTATAAATACCCCCAAAATACTAGAACCTTAGAAGCGTCGATGAAATATTCATCTAGCCGCCGCAGAGTCCAGAACCACCACATCCAATCTAGACACCATCTTGGATGGGGTTCACCACCTCCATTGGTGCCTCTTCGATGATGCGTGAGTAGTTCCTTGTAGACCTTTGGGTCCGTAGTTAGTAGCTAAATGGCATTCTCTCTCTCGCTGAATTCTCAATACAATGGTCTCTTGGAGATACATATGATGTAACTCTTTTGCAGTGTGTTTGTTGGGATCTGATGAACTTTGAGTTTATGATCAGTCATATATTTTTATATCCATGAAAGTTATTTGAGTTTCTTTGATCTTTTATAGCCTCATATTTCTTCTCTGATATTTGGGTTTTGTTTGGCCAACTTGATCTATTTATCTTGCAATGGGACGAGGTGCCTGGTAGTGGGTTCGATCTTACGATGCTTGATCCCAGTGACAGAAAGGGAACCGACACGTATGTATCGTCGCTACTAAGGATAAAAAGATGGGATCTATATCTGACGTCATAGATAAACGGATACTGTCTACATCATGTCATCGTCCTTATTGAATTACTCCGTTTTTCCATGAACTTAACACACTAGATGCATGCTGGATAGCGGTTGATGTGTGGAGTAATAGTAGTAGATGCAGGCAGGAGTTGGTCTACTAATCTTGGACGTGATGCCTATGTCATGATCATTGCCTGGATATCATCATAATTATTTGAGGTTCTATCAATTCCCCAACAGTAATTTGTTGACCACCGTTTCCTATCTTTCTCGAGAGAAGCCACTAGTGAAACCTATGGCCACGGGGTCTTCTTCCTCATATATTTGCTTGCGATCTACTTTTCCTTTGCATTTTTATTCAGATCTATTAAACCAAAAATACAAAAATACTTTGCTGCACTTTATTTATTTGTGATCAATTATTTTAATCTACTACAATTTTCTGGCATCGTTACCTGAAAGGGATTGACAACCCCTTTAACATGTCGGGTTGCGAGGTGTTGTTATTTGTGTGCAGGTGTTTTTTTACGTTGTGTTGCTTGGTTTTCCTACTGGTTCAATAACCTTGGTTTCTTCAGTGAGGGAAATACCTATTGTCGTTGTTCTGCATCATCCCGTCCTCTTCGGGGAAATACCGGCGTAGTCCTAGCAGACAGGAGCTTTTCTGGCGCTATAGTCAGAGAGCCATCAGATCACAAGATCAAGATGGATGCAATCCGCTTGAAAATTACAAAGATTATAAAATATGTCATTCATACCGAAGCTTGGTATCATTATGCCGTTGGATCAATTATTATCTTAGTTGCGATTATGATCGCATTTGTTATTGCATTGAAATGTTTTAGATAGTTTCAGTGTATGGTTTAATTATTAGATGCTCTGGAGAGCTATATGTTGATCAATGAGAACTATGTATGTACTTTGGTTTTAATGTGATGGTGCACTTCTATTAATTTGATCACTTATCTATTCATGATGTTTTGTAATGGTTTTCGACACACTTAATTATATATAATGCACGCAGATGAACCGGCAATGGATGTACGGTGACAGACGCACCTCCCAGTACATTAAGGGCATGCATAATTTTCTCGCAGTGGCTAAGGAAAACAAGCAGAATGGTTTTATGTGTTGTCCATGCCCTATATGTGGGAATACGAGGTCTTACTATGACTCGAAAACTCTTCACACCCACCTGCTTTATAAGGCTTTCATGCCACACTATAATGTTTGGACCAAGCACGGAGAAAGAGGGGTTATGATGGAAGACAGCGAAGAAGAAAAGGATGATGACAACTATGTGCCCCCTGAATACGGTGATGCTGCAACGGGGGGAGCTGAAGATCAAGAGGAACCAGACGATGTGCCCAATGATGATCATCGTGTTGGAAATATGCCCTAGAGGCAATAATAAAGGCATTATTATTATATTTCCTTATTCATGATAATTGTCTTTATTCGTGCTATAATTGTGTTATCCGGAAATCGTAATACATGTGTGAATAACAGACAACAACGTGTCCCTAGTAAGCCTCTAGTTGACTAGCTCGTTGATCAACAGATAGTCATGGTTTCCTGACTATGGGCATTGGATGTCAATGATAACGAGATCACATCATTAGGAGAATGATGTGATGGACGAGACCCAATCCTAAACATAGCATAAGATCGCATAGTTCGTTTGCTAGAGTTTTCCAATGTCAAGTATCCTTTCCTTAGACCATGAGATCGTGTAACTCCCGGATACCGTAGGAGCGCTTTGGGTGTGCCAAACGTCACAACGTAACTGGGTGACTATAAAGGTATACTACGGGTATCTCTAAAAGTGTCTGTTGGGTTGACACGGATCGAGACTGGGATTTGTCACTCCGCTTGACGGAGAGGTATCATCGGGCCCTCTCGGTAATGCATCATCATAATGAGCTCAATGTGATCAAAGTGTTTGATCACGGGATCATGCATTACGGTACGAGTAAAGTGACTTGCCGGTAACGAGATTGAATGAGGTATTGGGATACCGACGATCGAATCTCGGGCAAGTAAAATACCGATTGACAAAGGGAATCGTATACGGGATTAATTGAATCCTCGACATCGTGGTTCATCCGATGAGATCATCATGGAGCATGTGGGAGCCAATATGGGTATCCAGATCCCGCTGTTGGTTATTGCCCAAGAGCCGTCTCGGTCATGTCTGCCTGTCTCCCGAACCCGTAGGGTCTACACACTTAAGGTTCGGTGACGCTAGGGTTGTGAAGATATGTATATGCAGTAACCCGAATGTTGTTCGGAGTCCCGGATGAGATCCCGGACGTCACGAGGAGTTTCGCAATGGTCCGGAGGTAAAGAATTATATATAGGAAGTGTTGTTTTGGCCATCGGGACAAGTTTCGGGGTTATCGGTATTGTACCGGGACCACCGGAGGGTCCCGGGGGTCCACCGGGTTGGGCCACCTGCCTCGGGGGGCCACATGGGCTCTAGGGGGTGCGCCTTGGCCTGCATGGGCCAAGGGGAACCAGCCCCAAGAGGCCCATGCGCCTAGGGTGGGGAAACCCTAAAGGGGGGGGCGCCCCCTTGCTTGGGGGGCAAGCCCCACCCCTTGGCCGCCGCCCCCCTAGGAGATTGCATCTCCTAGGGCTGGCGCCCCCCCTAGGGGGCTATATAAAGGGGGGAGGGGAGGGGGCAGCCGCACCCTGGTCCTTGGCGCCTCCCTCTCTCCCTCTCCAACACCTCCTCCTCCTCCGTAGAGCTCGGCGAAGCCCTGCCAGAGTACTGTAGCTCCACCATCACCACGCCGTCGTGCTGCTGCTGGAGCCATCTTCCCCAACCTCTCCTTTGCCTTGCTGGATCAAGAAGAAGGAGACGTTACGCTGACCGTACGTGTGTTGAACGCGGAGGTGCCATCCGTTCGGTGCTAGGATCTCCGGTGATTTGGATCACGTCGTGTACGACTACCTCATCCCCGTTCGTTGAACGCTTCCGCTCGCGATCTACAAAGTGGTATGTAGATGCAATCTCTCTCCCAAGACTCGTTGCTTAGATGAACTCATAGATGGATCTTGGTGAAACCGTAGGAAAAATTTTAATTTTCTGCAACGTTCCCCAACAGTGGCATCATGAGCTAGGTCTATGCGTAGTTCTCTATTGCACGAGTAGACCACAATTTGTTGTGGGCGTAGATGTTGTCAACTTTCTTGCCGCTACTAGTCTTATCTTGCTTCAGCGGTATTGTGGGATGAAGCGGCCCGGACCAACCTTACACGTATGCTTACGTGAGACCGGTTCCACCGACTAACATGCACTAGTTGCATAAGGTGGCTGGCGGGTGTCTGTCTCTCCCACTTTAGTTGGAGCGGATTCGATGAAAAGGGTCCTTATGAAGGGTAAATAGAAGTTGACAAATCACGTTGTGGCTTTCACGTAGGTAAGAAAACGTTCTTGCTAGAACCCTAATTCAGCCACGTAAAACTTGCAACAACAATTAGAGGACGTCTAACTTGTTTTTGCAGCAAGTGCTTTGTGATATGATATGGCCAAAGATGTGATGAATGATGAATGATCTATATGTGATGTATGAGATGTTCATGCTATTGTAATAGGAATCACGACTTGCATGTCGATGAGTATGACAACCGGCAGGAGCCATAGGAGTTGTCTTTATTTTTTATATGACCTGCGTGTCATTGAGAAACGCCATGTAATTACTTTACTTTATTGCTAAACGCGTTAGCCATAGTAGTAGAAGTAATAGTTGGCGAGCAACTTCATGGAGACACGATGATGGAGATCATGATGATGGAGATCATGGTGTCAAGCCGGTGACAAAGATGATCATGGAGCCCCAAGATGGAGATCAAAGGAGCTATGTGATATTGGCCATATCATGTCACGTTTATTATTTGATTGCATGTGATGTTTATCATGTTTTGCATCTTGTTTACTTAGAACGACAGTAGTAAATAAGATGATCCCTCATAATAATTTCAAGAAGTGTTCCCCCTAACTGTGCACCGTTGCGACAGTTCGTTGTTTCGAAGCACCACGTGGTGATCGGGTGTGATAGATTCTAACGTTCACATACAACGGGTGTAAGACAGATTTACACATGCAAACACTTAGGTTGACTTGACGAGCCTAGCATGTACAGACATGGCCTCGGAACACGGAAGACCGAAAGGTCGAGCATGAGTCGTATAGAAGATACGATCAACATGAAGATGTTCACCGATGTTGACTAGTCTGTCTCACGTGATGATCGGACACGGCCTAATTGATTCGGATCATGTTATACTTAGATGACTAGAAGAGGGATGTCTATCTAAGTGGGAGTTCATTAAATAATTTGATTAAATGAACTTTATTATCATGAACTTAGTCTAAAAATATTTACAATCTGTCTTGTAGATCAAATGGCCAACGTAGTCCTCAACTTCAACGCGTTCCTAGAGAAAACCAAGCTGAAAGACGATGGCAGCAACTATACGAACTGGGTCCGGAACCTGAGGATCATCCTCATAGCTGCTAAGAAAGATTATGTCCTACGAGCACCGCTGGGTGACGCACCTATTCTCCCTGCAGAACAAGACGTTATGAACGCTTGGCAGTCACGTTCCGATGATTACTCCCTCGTTCAATGCGGCATGCTTTACAGCTTAGAGCCGGGGCTCCAAAAACGTTTTGAGAGACATGGAGCATATGAGATGTTCGAAGAGCTGAAAATGGTTTTCCAAGCTCATGCCCGGGTCGAGAGATATGAAGTCTCCGACAAATTCTTTAGCTGTAAGATGGAGGAAAATAGCTCTGTCAGTGAACACATACTCAAGATGTCTGGATTGCACAACCGCTTGACTCAACTGGAAGTTAATCTCCCGGATGAAGCGGTCATTGACAGAATCCTCTAGTCGCTTCCACCTAGCTACAAGAGCTTTGTGATGAACTACAACAAGCAGGGGATGGTAAAGACCATTCCTGAGGTATATGCTATGTTGAAATCAGCAGAGGTAGAAATCAAGAAGGAACATCAAGTGTTGATGGTGAATAAAACCACTAAGTTCAAGAAGGGCAAGGGTAAAAAGAACTTCAAGAAGGAAGGCAAGGAAGTTGCCGCGCCCGGTAAGCAAGTTGCCGGGAAGAAGCCAAAGAATGGACCCAAGCCCGAGACTGAGTGCTTTTATTGCAAGGGAAGTGGTCACTGGAAGCGGAACTGCCCCAAATACTTAGCGGACAAGAAGGCCGGCAAAACAAAAGGTATATGTGATATACATGTAATTGATGTGTACCTTACCAGTACTCGTAGTAGCTCTTGGGTATTTGATACCGGTGCAGTTGCTCACACTTGTAACTCAAAGCAGGAGCTGCGGAATAAACGGAGACTGGCGAAGGACGAGGTGACGATGCGCGTCGGGAATGGTTCCAAGGTTGATGTGATCGCCGTCGGCACGCTACCTCTACATTTATCTACGGGATTAGTTTTAAACCTCAATAATTGTTATTTAGTGCCAAGTTTGAGCATGAACATTGTGTCTGGATCTCGTTTAATTCGAGATGGCTACTCATTTAAATCCGAGAATAATGGTTGTTCTATTTATATGAGAGATATGTTTTATGGTCATGCTCCGATGGTTAATGGTTTATTCTTAATGAATCTCGTACGTGATGATACACATATTCATAGTGTGAATACCAAAAGAGTTAAAGTTGATAACAATAGTCCCACATATTTGTGGCACTGCCGCCTTGGTCACATAGGTGTCAAACGCATGAAGAAGCTCCATGCAAATGAACTTTTAGAGTCTCTTGATTATGAATCATTTGACACGTGCGAACCATGCCTCATGGGTAAAATGACCAAGACTCCGTTCTCAGGAACAATGGAGCGAGCAACCAACTTATTGGAAATCATACATGCCGATGTGTGCGGTCCAATGAGTGTTGAGGCTTGCGGTGGCTATCGTTATGTTCTCACCCTCACTGATGACTTGAGTAGATATGGGTATATCTACTTAATGAAACACAAGTCTGAGACCTTTGAAAAGTTCAAGGAATTTCAGAGTAAGGTTGAAAATCAACGTGATAGAAAGATCAAGTTTCTACGATCAGATCGTGGAGGAGAATACTTGAGTCACGAATTTGGCACACACTTAAGAAAATGTGGAATAGTTTCACAACTCACGCCGCCTGGAACACCTCAGCGTAATGGTGTGTCCGAACGTCGTAATCGCACTCTATTAGATATGGTACGATCTATGATGTCTCTTACCGATTTACCACTATCTTTTTGGGGCTATGCTTTAGAGACTGTCGCATTCACTTTAAATAGGGCTCCGTCGAAATCCGTTGAGACGACACCGTATGAATTATGGTTTGGGAAGAAACCTAAGCTGTCGTTTCTAAAAGTTTGGGGATGCGATGCTTATGTCAAGAAACTTCAACCTGAAAAGCTCGAACCCAAGTCGGAAAAATGCGTCTTCATAGGATACCCTAAAGAAACTATTGGGTATACCTTCTACCTCAGATCCGAAGGCAAGATCTTTGTTGCCAAGAACGGATCCTTTCTAGAGAAGGAGTTTCTCTCGAAAGAAGTTAGTGGGAGGAAAGTAGAATTTGATGAAGTGTTACCTCTTGAACTGGAAAATGGCGCAACTCAAGAAAATGTTTCTGAGGTGCCTGCACCGACTAGAGAGGAAATTAATGATGATGATCAAGATGCTTCTGATCAAGCTCCTACTGAAATTCGAAGGTCCACAAGGACACGTTCCGCACCAGAGTGGTACGGCAACCCTGTCTTGGAAATCATGTCGTTAGACAACGGTGAACCTTCGAACTATGAGGAAGCAATGGCGGGCCCGGATTCCGACAAATGGCTAGAAGCCATGAAATCCGAGATAGGATCCATGTATGAAAACGAAGTATGGACTTTGACTGACTTTCCCGTTGAGCGGCGAGCCATAGAAAATAAATGGATCTTTAAGAAGAAGACAGACGCGAATGGTAATGTGACCATCTATAAAGCTCGGCTTGTCGCTAAGGGTTATCGACAAGTTCAAGGGGTTGACTACGATGAGACTTTCTCACCGGTAGCGAAGCTGAAGTCCGTCCGAATCATGTTAGCAATTGCTGCATTCTACGATTATGAAATATGGCAAATGGACGTCAAAACGGCATTCCTTAATGGTTTCCTTAAGGAAGAATTGTATATGATACAGCCGGAAGGTTTTGTCGATCCTAAGAATGCTGACAAGGTGTGCAAGCTCCAACGCTCGATTTATGGGCTGGTGCAAGCATCTCGGAGTTGGAACATTCGCTTTGATGAGATGATCAAGGCGTTTGGGTTTACGCAGACTTATGGAGAAGCCTGCGTTTACAAGAAAGTGAGTGGGAGCTCTATAGCATTTCTCATACTATATGTAGATGACATACTTTTGATGGGAAATGATATAGAACTCTTGGACAGCATTAAGGCCTACTTGAATAAGAGTTTTTCAATGAAGGACCTTGGAGAAGCTGCTTATATTAGGCATCAAGATCTATAGAGATAGATCAAGACGCCTCATAGGTCTTTCACAAAGCACATACCTTGATAAGATATTGAAGAAGTTCAATATGGATCAATCTAAGAAGGGGTTCTTACCTGTGTTACAAGGTGTGAAATTGAGCTCAGCTCAATGTCCGACCACGGCAGAAGATATAGAAGAGATGAGTGTCATCCCCTATGCCTCAGCCATAGGTTCTATTATGTATGCCATGCTGTGTACCAGACCTGATGTAAACCTTGCCGTAAGTTTGGTAGGAAGGTACCAAAGTAATCCCGGCAAGGAACACTGGACAGCGGTCAAGAATATCCTGAAGTACCTGAAAAGGACTAAGGAAATGTTTCTCGTTTATGGAGGTGACAAAGAGCTTGTCGTAAAGGGTTACGTCGACGCTAGCTTCGACACAGATCTGGATGACTCTAAGTCACAAACCGGATACGTGTATATTTTGAATGGTGGGGCAGTAAGCTGGTGCAGTTGCAAGCAGAGCGTCGTGGCGGGATCTACATGTGAAGCGGAATACATGGCAGCCTCGGAGGCAGCACATGAAGCAATTTGGGTGAAGGAGTTCATCGCCGACCTCGGAGTCATACCCAATGCGTCGGGGCCAATCAAACTCTTCTGTGACAACACTGGAGCTATTGCACTTGCAAAGGAGCCCAGGTTTCACAAGAAGACCAGGCACATCAAGCGTCGCTTCAACTCCATTCGTGAAAATGTTCAAGATGGAGACATAGAAATTTGTAAAGTGCACACGGATCTGAATGTCGCAGATCCGTTGACTAAACCTCTCCCTAAGGCAAAACATGATCAGCACCAGAACTCTATGGGTGTTCGATTCATCACAATGTAACTAGATTATTGACTCTAGTGCAAGTGGGAGACTGTTGGAAATATGCCCTAGAGGCAATAATAAAGGCATTATTATTATATTTCCTTATTCATGATAATTGTCTTTATTCGTGCTATAATTGTGTTATCCGGAAATCGTAATACATGTGTGAATAACAGACAACAACGTGTCCCTAGTAAGCCTCTAGTTGACTAGCTCGTTGATCAACAGATAGTCATGGTTTCCTGACTATGGGCATTGGATGTCAATGATAACGAGATCACATCATTAGGAGAATGATGTGATGGACGAGACCCAATCCTAAACATAGCATAAGATCGCATAGTTCGTTTGCTAGAGTTTTCCAATGTCAAGTATCCTTTCCTTAGACCATGAGATCGTGTAACTCCCGGATACCGTAGGAGTGCTTTGGGTGTGCCAAACGTCACAACGTAACTGGGTGACTATAAAGGTATACTACGGGTATCTCTGAAAGTGTCTGTTGGGTTGACACGGATCGAGACTGGGATTTGTCACTCCGCTTGACGGAGAGGTATCATCGGGCCCTCTCGGTAATGCATCATCATAATGAGCCCCCTAGGGGGGCGCCAGCCCTAGGAGATTGCATCTCCTAGGGCTGGCGCCCCCCCTAGGGGGCTATATAAAGGGGGAAGGGGAGGGGGCAGCCGCACCCTGGTCCTTGGCGCCTCCCTCTCTCCCTCTCCAACACCTCCTCCTCCTCCGTAGAGCTCGGCGAAGCCCTGCCAGAGTGCTGTAGCTCCACCATCACCACGCCGTCGTGCTGCTGCTGGAGCCATCTTCCCCAACCTCTCCTTTGCCTTGCTGGATCAAGAAGAAGGAGACGTTACGCTGACCGTACGTGTGTTGAACTCGGAGGTGCCGTCCGTTTGGTGCTAGGATCTCTGGTGATTTGGATCACGTCGTGTACGACTACCTCATCCCCGTTCGTTGAACGCTTCCGCTCACGATCTACAAAGTGGTATGTGATGCAATCTCTCTCCCATGACTCGTTGCTTAGATGAACTCATAGATGGATCTTGGTGAAACCGTAGGAAAAATTTTAATTTTCTGCAACGTTCCCCAACACATCGTCGGGTCATTGTTGATGCAAAGAGACAGTGCGAAAGTGAAAGGGAGAAGCTAAAGTTCGATCGCATGTTAGAGGATCACAAAAAAGGGTTGTACCCCAATTGCGAAGATGGCAACACAAATCTCGGTACCATACTAGAGTTGCTACAGTGGAAGGCAAAGAATGGTGTACCTGACAAAGGATTTGAGAAGCTACTAAAAATATTGAAGAAGAAGCTTCCAAAGGATAACGAATTGCCCGACAGTACGTACGCAGCGAAGAAGGTTGTATGCCCTCTAGGATTGGAGGTGCAAAAGATACATGCATGCCCTAATGACTACATCCTCTACCACGGTGCGTACGAGGGTTTGAATGCATGCGCGGTATGCGGTGCATTCCGGTGTAAAATCAGACGAGGTGAACCTGGTGATGTTGATGGCGAGCGCCCCAAAAAGAGGGTTCCTGCCAAGGTTATGTGGTATGCTCCTATAATACCACGGTTGAAATGTCTATTCCGAAGCAAACAGCATGCCAAGTTGATGCGATGGCACAAAGAGGACCGTACGAATGATGGGAAGTTGAGAGCACCCGCTGACGGGTCGCGGTGGAGAAAAATCGAGAGAACGTACTGGGAGGAGTTTGTAGGTGATGCAAGGAACGTATGGTTTGGTTTAAGCGCGGATGGCATTAATCCTTTTGGGGAACAGAGCAGCAGTCACAGCACCTGGCCCGTGACTCTATATATCTATAACCTTCCTCCTGGTTGTGCATGAAGCGGAAGGTATTATGATGCCAGTTCTCATCCAAGGCCCTAAGCAACCCGACAACAACATTGATGTGTACCTAAGGCCATTAGTTAAAGAAATTTTACAGCTGTGGAATGGAAACGGCATGCGTGTGTTGGATGAGCACAAACAGGAGGAATTTGACCTACATGTGTTGCTGTTTGTAACCATCAATGATTGCCCTGCTCTCAGTAACCTTCCAGGACAAACAAACAAGGGATACCACGCATGCACGCACTGTTTAAATGACACCGAAAGTATATACTTGGACAAATGCGGGAAGAATGTGTACGTGGGGCATCGTCGATTTCTTCCGACCAACCATTAATGTCGAAAGAAAGGCAAGCATTTCAAAGGCGAGGCACATCATCGGAAGAAGCCCGACATATGTACCCGTGATCACATACTTGCTATGGTCAATGATTTACAAGTAATCTTTGGAAAGGTCCCCGGCGGACTATCTGTTGTGAATGACGCTGAGGGACGCGCACCCATGTGGAAGAAGAAATCTATATTTTGGGACCTACCCTACTGGAAAGACCTAGAGGTCCGCTCTTCAATCGACGTGATGCACGTGACGAAGAATCTTTGCGTGAACCTGCTAGGCTTCTTGGGCGTGTATGGGAAGATAAAAGATACACCGGAGGCACAGGAGGACCAGCAACGTGTGCACGAAAAAGACGGCATGCCTCCAAAGCAGTATGAAAGTCCTGCCAGCTATGCTCTTACCAAATAACAGAAGGAAATCTTCTTTGAATGCCTGCTCAGTATGAAGGTCCTATCTAGCTTCTCGTCGAATATAAATGGAATAATAAATATGCCAAAGAAAAAGTTCCAGAACCTAAAGTCTCATGACTGCCATGTGATTATGAGGCAACTGCTTCCGGTTGCATTGAGGGGGCTTCTATCGAAAAGCGTTCGATTAGCCATTATGAAGCTATGTGCATTCCTCAATGCAATCTCTTAGAAGGTGATCGATCCATAAATCCTACCAAGGATAAGGACTGATGGGGCACAATGTCTTGTCAATTTCGAGCTGGTGTTCCCACCATCCTTCTTCAATATCATGACGCACGTCCTAGTTCATCTAGTCGATGAGATTGTCGTTCTTGGCCTTGTATTTCTACACAATATGTTCCCCTTTGAGAGGTTCATGGGAGTCCTAAAGAAATATGTCTGTAACCGCGCTAGGCCAGAAGGAAGCATCTCCATGGGCCATCAAACAGAGAAAGTCATTGGGTTTCGCGTTGACTTCATTCCTAACCTTAAGAAGATTGGTATCCCTCAATCGCGGTATGAGGGGAGACTGACTGGAAAAGGCACGCTAGGAGGGGACTCAATAATATTTAGGGACGGGCATTCTTGGTCTCAAGCACACCACACGGTTCTATAGAACTCTACCTTGGTGACCGCGTATGTCGATGAACACAAGAACATTCTGCGCTCCAAACACCCGGAGCAGTGTGACGACTGGATTACATGTGAACACATCAGGACTTTCGGCAGTTGGTAGCAAACATGTCTCAGGGGTGACAACACTGTTTCTGATGAGCTGTACTGGTTGGCCAGGGGACCATCTTCGACTGTATTGACTTACAAAGGGTATGACATAAATGGGATACATTTTACACAATCGCCCAAGATCAAAAGAGCACCAACCAAAACAGCGGTGTCCGGTTTGATGCAGCAAACAAGAGGGGAAAGGACATGGTTACATAGTGGACATATGGGAACTTGACTACGGACATGATTTTAAGGTCCCTTTGTTTCAGTGCAAATGGGTCAATCTGTCAGGAGGCGGGGTACATGTAGACCCAAAGTACGGAATGATAACAGTGGATCTGAACAATCTTGGGTACACAGACGAACCATTCGTCCTAGCCAATGATGTGGCGCAGGTTTCCTATGTGAAGGACATGTCTACCAAACCGAGAAAAAGAAAAGACAAGGAAGATAATACATCATACGATGAGCCAAAGCGCCACATAGTTCTTTCAGGAAAAAGGGACATCATGGGATTGGAGGGCCAGATAAACATGTCTGAAGATTACGAAATGTTTCATGAAATTCCTCCCTTCAAAGTCAAGGCTGACCCAAGCACCCTGTTAAACGATGAAGATTATCCATGGTTACGGCGCAATAAGCAAAGGACACAAAGTGATGAAAAAGTGAAGACTTTCTCTCCACAACTATTATGATGATGCCTTTGATCTAGAATATCACTGCAGTTACATGTGAAGAAATGAAATGCCTTTTGTAACAGATGAGTTCCCGTATGAAACCCTGATACTTTGAAAGAAATTGTCCATTTTGTACACGAAGTGCACCCAGTTTTTGCCGTAACCCTCTCAACTTTTTAGCACATGCTATGCGGGTGAAATGATGATACCATGCCAACTTTCAACCTTTTCAGAGTTCATTTGTAGTGCTTTTCAATTTCAAGGTCATATAGCTCAAAAGATCAGTAAATGCATGAAAAATAACAAATGAAGTCAGAAAGGGTTGAAAATTGATGATGTGGCTTTGAATGGTGCATTTTGAACACACAAAAATTCTGGAGTTCAAATAAGTTCAAAAAAGGAAATTCCTTTGTAACAGATGAGTTTTCGTCAGAAACCCTAATACTTCAAAATAGATTGTCCATTGTGTACACGAAGTGCATCCTGTTTTTGCCGTAACCCTCTCAACTTTTTAGCACATGCTATGTGGGTGAAATGATGATACCATGCCAATTTTTAACCTTTTAAGAGTTAATTTGTAGTGCTTTTCAATTTCACGGTCATATAGCTCAAAAAATCAGTAAATGCATGAAAATAACAAATGAAGTCAGAAATGGTTGAAAATTGATGATGTGGATTTGAATGGTGCATTTTGAACACACAAAAAGTCCAGAGTTCAAATAAGTTCAAAAAAATGAAATCCCTTTGTAACAAATGAGTTTTCGTCCGAAACCCTAATACTTCGAAAGAGAATGTCCATTTTGTACACAAAGTGCATCCAGTTTTTGCCGTAACCCTCTCAACATTTTAGCACATGCTATATGGGTGAAATGATGATACCATGCCAACTTTCAACCTCTTCAGAGTTCATTTGAAGTGCTTTTCAATTTCAGGGTCATTTAGCTCAAAGAATGAACTAATAGAAAAAAGAATGAACTAGAAAACTTTTATGAAACTCTAATAGAAAAAATAATGAACTAAAAGAATGGACTGGAAAACTTTAATGAAACTCTAATAGCAAAAAGAATGAACTAGAGAACTTTAATGAAACTCTAATAGCAAAAGGAATCAACAAAAAAGCTTTTATAAACCTCTAAGTATTTTTGAAACCAAAATTATATAAAATTTATGCAACTAAAATTATCAAAGTATTTTTTGTTCAAAACATTAATAGCAAAAAGAATTTCCATAAAGAATATTTTTGTTTGAAACTTTAATAGCAAATTAAAATAACAAAATCTGTTTTTGATTAAAACAGACATTTAAAATAACCTAAAAATTACCAAATTGAATATAATGATAAAACACAGTAATATTAAATAGCAGGAAAAAGAATCACTCAAAATCTATTTTTATAGTAAAGTTATTTACAAACTAGTGATTCCCACAAATTTCAAAGAATTCAGATTTAAACTATTCAAATTGGAAAACTAATGGAACTAACAGAAAGTTTATAATTTTTATTACCTAAAAGAAAAAAGAATCACTGAAAAACAGTAAGTATTTAGCTGTAAGCAGAAACAAAATAAATAAATAAAGCAAAAAAGAAAACAAAAAACTGAAAAAAAAAATGCCACCTACTGGGCCACCACGGCCTGAATACGACTAGAAACCCAACCATGGGCCAGGCTTCAGGCCCGCAGCAGGACCAGTAGGCCCACAGGCAACGAGTGACAGATTAGGCCTGAAAGCCTATAGTTGAGAGGAGCTCAAGAGTGTGGGTGCAGCAGCGCTTATATACCACTCTCGAGCTCTCTCAACTAGCGAGGTGGGACTAAACATCCCACCGCACCGCGCCACCACAAGGCCTTTAATCCCAGTTGGTAGCACCAACCGGGATGAAAGGGGTGCATTGGTACCAGTTCGTGGCACCAATCGGGACCAATGCCCCCCTTTAGTCCCGGTTGGTGCCACCAACCGGGACTAAAGGGGGGCATTGGTCCCGTTTTGTGCCACGAACCGGGACCAATGCTTCATGTATATATAGCAAAGACTTAGAAAATTTCAGTTTTCATCTACCAGTTGCCCCCGACGACGTTGAGCTCATCGACGCCGCCAGGCTGCCCGTGCTCACTGTTGCGCCCCTCGCCCTGCCCCGAGCTCGCTGTCGGTGCACCACCGCCGCGCCCCTGCCAGTGCTCGCCGTTGATGCCCTCGCCCCTGCCCTACCCCGAGCTTGTTGTGTCCGCGCCGCCGCCGCGTCCCTGGGCGCCCTGCCCCGAGCTCGCCGTGTCCGCGCTGCCCCACGCCCCTGCCCTGCCTCGAGCTCACCGTCAACGCGCTGCCCCGCGCCCATGCCCTGCCCCGACGATGCGCGCCGCCCCTCCCTGTTCGGTCCGGCGGCCGGCCCCCTTGCTTCCCCTATTTTGTTCATATATGCTTTTTTGTTGATATTATGCTTTTTTTGTTCATAGATAATCGTATATATGATTTTTTATTCATATGTATGCATGGATGTACATAATGAGATGAATGATGAATTTTTTGTTCATATATGTTTTTTTTCATATATGTATTAATTTTTTATTTAGGTTGTTAGTAGATATCGATTTTAGGTTAGTTGATTTAGTGCATTTTAGGTTAGTTGTACTGTTAGTGCATTTTAGGTTAGTACATTTTAGGTTAGTGGAGAGAAAAGGGAAAATAAGGAAAAATAAGAAAAGAGGAAGAAAGGAAGAAGGAAGAAGAAGAAAAAGAAGGAGAGGAAAAAGGAAAATAAGAAGAGGAAGAAGGAAAACAACAAGGAGAAGAAGAGGAGAGGAAGAAGAGGAGAAAAAAATAAGAAGAGGAAGAAGAAGAAGAAAAGGAGGAGAAGAAGAAGGAATAGGGGAGAAGAAGAAGAAAATAGAATCTATTTTTTTCTTCTTCTATTTTTTCTTATTCTCCCATATCCCTTCTTCTTCTCCTCTTATTTTTGTTCTTCTATTTTTTTTTTTCTTCTCCTCTATTCCTTCTTCTTATCCTCTCTTTTTCTTCTTCTTCCTCTTCTTATTTTTTATCGGGAACAAGGGTGTCGAGCATCACCGAGTGGTCGGGAACTAGGGGGTAGAGGGTCGAGGGTCGCCGAGGGGTTGAGGGTCGCCGAGGAGTTGAGGTTCGAGGATCACCGAGGGGTCGAGGGTCGAGATTTATCAAGAATGCCCCCATTATGGATGTGCACAAGTTGATCCAATTTTTTTCTGATCTCATCTATCAATTTTTTTTTCTATATGTCACGTTATTTGTCAAAGTATTGAAGAAATCCATGGCTACATCATTAGCCGGAAGTAACAGGCGTATGATGCTACGAAGCTCTTCAAAGTTGTTTTGGAACGGAGTTCCGGATAGAATGATTCGCTTTTTGGTACGAATTTTAGCAAAGGCCTTCCAAATAGCGATATTCGAAAGGCTCTTGCTGAACTTCGTACGAAAAAGCTAATTATCCTATCCCGGACTCCGTTCCAAAACAATTTTGGAGAGCTTAATACCATTATGCGTCTGTTATTTCCGGCTAATGATGAAGCCATGGTTTTATTGAATCCTTTGACACTAGACAACATGACATATAGAAGGGTAGATGAGATCAGAAAAAATATGGATCATTTTCTGCACATCCAGAATTGCGCCATTTTGTTAAATCCCTTGTTTGACATTCATGAGAGAGGCGGTCCGGATGTCGGACATTCATGAGAGAACTCCGGTAACTCTTCAACATGAGGGGGACGTCGATCAACCCCCTGTCGCCCGACCAAACCCTAGAAGTGTCGAGGACACCCCAAACCCTAGAAGCGTAGGCCACCCCAAACCATAGAAGCGTCAAGGCCACCCAAATGTACCAAGTTAAAAGAGCGTTGTCGAGGCCACCCCAAACCCCAGAAGCGTTGTCAAGGCCACTGATACGTCTCCATCATATCTACTTTTCCAAACACATTTGCCCTTGTTTTGGACTCTAACTTGCATGATTTGAATGGAACTAACCCGGACTGATGTTGTTTTCAGCAGAATTTCCATGATGTTATTTTTGTGTAGAAATAAAAGTTCTCGGAATGACCTGAAACTTCACGGAGAATATTTTTGGAATAAATAAAAAATACTGGCGAAAGAATCAACACCAGGGGGCCCACACCCTGTCCACGAGGGTGGAGGGCGCGCCCACCCCTTGGGGCGCGCCCCCTGCCTCGTGGGCCCCCTGAGGCTCCACCGACGTCAACTCCAACTCTATATATTCAAGTTCGGGGGGAAAACAATCAGAGAGAAGGATTCATCGCGTTTTACGATACAGAGCCACCGCCAAGCCCTAATCTCTCTTGGGAGGGCTGATCCGGAGTCCGTTCGGGGCTCCGGAGAGGGGAATCCGTCGCCGTCGTCATCATCAACCATCCTCCATCACCAATTTCATGATGCTCACCGCCGTGCGTGAGTAATTCCATTGTAGGCTTGCTGGACGGTGATGGGTTGGATGAGATTTACCATGTAATCGAGTTAGCTTTGTTATGGTTTGATCCCTAGTATCCATTATGTTCTGAGATTGACGTTGCTATGACTTTGCTATGCTTAATGCTTGTCACTAGGGCCCGAGTGCCATGATTTCAGATCTAAACCTGTTATGTTTTCATGAATATATGTGAGTTCTTGATCCTATCTTGCAAGTCAATAGTCACCTACTATGTGTTATGATCCGGCAACCCCGAAGTGACAATAATCGCGACCACTCCCGGTGATGACCATAGTTTGAGGAGTTCATGTATTCACTAAGTGTTAATGCTTTGGTCCGGTACTCTATTAAAAGGAGGCCTTAATATCCCTTAGTTTCCAATAGGACCCCGCTGCCATGGGAGGGTAGGACAAAATATGTAATGCAAGTTCTTTTCCATAAGCACGTATGACTATATTCAGAATACATGCCTACATTACATTGATGAACTGGAGCTAGTTCTGTGTCACCCTATGTTATAACTGTTGCATGAGGAATCGCATCCGACATAATTATCCATCACTGATCCATTGCCTACGAGCTTTTCACATATTGATCTTTGCTTAGTTACTTTACCGTTGCCACTGTTATAATTACTACAAAATTGTTACAGTTACTTTTGCCACTGTTACCGTTACTTCCATATTACTTTGCTAATAAATAATTTGCTACAGATATTAAGTTTTCCAGGTGTGGTTGAATTGAAAACTCAACTGCTAATACTTGAGAATATTCTTTGGCTCCCCTTGTGTCGAATCAATAAATTTGGGTTGAATACTCTACCCTCGAAAACTGTTGCGACCCCTATACTTGTGGGTTATCAGCCACCACAAACCGTAGAAGCGTCGAGGCCACTAATTAATATTTGTTGTTGTGATTAGCTAGCTAGGTCTATATTTGCCACTAATATATCCATCTCTCATGTTTGTATATTAATTAAGCATGTGCTAACTAGCTAATTGATGCATTAATTGTTTTGGTATGCACATATACTAACTCTCCTTTCTTCTTTTATAGCCCTCCGAATTGAGTCAAACTTCGGTAACGAGACGAGGCCCGAAGAAAAGGTTGCGCCAGGATGAAAGGTTAACGATCAGAGCAATCGCGGACGATGGCCAACCGATTGAACCAAGGCGGACCAAGGAAGCATTTTCTGCTCAGTGCGGAGCTATTGTTAGGGACATCATCCCGACCAGCATCCAGCTATGGAATAATCCTAAGAACGAAGACCCTCAAGTTTATTGTGTCACCGATAGACAGAAAGATGATCTTTGGACCTCGCTAGAGGCAAATTTCACCCTACCGCCAGAAGAGGATCCGAATAAGCCAGTTATAGAGCCACTAGTCAAGGCGTGTGCTCTTAAGAAGATGGCAGATCTATTCAGGAGGTGGAAGAATGAGTTGAAATCAGCGTTTGTCGACAAAGGGAAGACTCCAGAATTCATCGGCCGATTTGAGAAGATAAGGGATCACTGGCCCGCATTTGTGGCCTACAAGACATCGAACAAGAGTAAGAAGATGTTAGAGACAAAGAAGAACAATGATGCAAACAAGAAGTTTCACCATCGCACGGGGTCATGTGGCTACCTCAAAGCCCGGCCGTTATGGGACAAAGCTGAGAATGAGCTGATTGCTAAAGGGGTCGAGCCAGAGACATTGAACTGGCCATACCGTTCAAGGACTTGGTTCTTCGGGTTTGGGGGAACTTTGGACCCTCAAACAGTTGGATAGACGAGCAACTTGCAATACCCGTCAAGAAGCTTCGGAAGTGTATCACCGCAGCGCAGCAAGGGACATTCAATCCCGACAGAGAGAATGACGAGCTGACTGAGGCCCTCGGGAATCTTGAGCACCCTGGACGAACACGAGGCACGCCAGGCTCCGTTCCATGGAGGGTTGGGTTTCCTGGTGTAGGCGGTTACAAAACCCGAGAGAGGAAGAGGAAACTGGAGCTGAGCCAAATGCAGCAGCTCAATGCAAGAGTACTAAAACTAGAGGAACAAGTTGAGAGCCAGCGAGCTGCCGACCAACCATCTCAACGACACGAAGGTACCCTGCCATCTCAGTGGAGAAGCAGCGTGGCTTCCACGGAGCTCGTTCAGCAGCCTGACTTCACGGCTCCTAGCTACCCCATCGATGCTATCACGGAGGCTCAACATTGCCAGCTTATGATGAAATTCCAGAACCTCACCTTGAAGGCGGCTGTCGTCTCTATTTCACCTCCTCAACCCGACGGAACTTTTCACTTCGGTTGGATTCCACATGGCTATCCTGTTGTGATGGTGGATGAAGTAATGGAGGGATTTGAGGAGCTCGAGCTTGACCACTCTATAGGTGAAGGGGAGATTCAGCTGGGTCTTGCTCTGAAGACTCCATGTCTATGGCGGAAGGAGTACATCAAGCTTCCAAACTGGACGCCTCCTCCTCCTCCTCCTCCTCCTCCGGCAGTCAGGGCACTCCGCCACCCCGTCCTCCTTCGGCGAGTGATTAGGGAAATCCGCCTCCTTCTCCAGCTGCTTCGGCGCGTGAGGCTACTCCGCCTCCTCCGACGCGTCGGAGTGGTCTGCCTCCTCCTCCGCCTCGTCAGCAACGGCGGAAGACAGACGCACTGCTCCGGCTCCTTCGGTGCGTCTGATCACTCTGCCTCCTTCTCCGCCCCGTAAGCAACGACGGAAGAGAGACGCCGCCGCTCTGGCGGCTAGCAGGACAACCAGAGGCGGGAGGCGATACAGATATGGTCCATCTCTCAAGACTCCAGAAAAGTTACCACACGAGAGGACCGAGGAGGAAAACACGGAAATCTCTGAAGCCCAAGTGCGGGAATTTTTTGCAAAGAAACCTCCACCTCCGAAGGAGACGATAGATCTGGTGAAACTGAAGTGCACTATCGATGCCTTGAAGCAACCACCACCGCCTCCGCCGGATTCCAACTATGTCTGCTATCTTAAAAAGATATATCAAGATGCACGGAACTCGGGAACTACTTCTAGTAATAAAAGGTTAGCAGAACGAAGAAGTGGAGAAAAAATTCGCCAGCTCGGCGAACAGGCGAACCAATCGTGCCCCCCGCACAAGGTGTCTATCGATATCGTTGCTAATCTGTCGGGGATGGTGCCTGGTACCAATCCTGCTGATTACCTGAGCGATGATATAGTGTTTGAAATAATGGAGGTGGAAGAATTAAGATACCAGTACGGGAAGCCTCTCGTAAAAGATGGAAGTCCTCCTCTAACAACGATGATGCGAAGATGCCATGAATGGTACTTGGAAACCTGCAGGGAGTCTGGGAAGGATGTTTTGACGATGAGAATTAAAGAGGAGCACGACCTCGTTCCCACTGGTCTGTTCTCTGTTGAATTTGACGAGTTATTCAGTTATACAATCAAAAGGCCCTCGACAAAACACTCGTGACTTGCTACTGTATGTAAGCACTACTTCTATAATTAAGTCTCTATATATAGCTCAGCTCTTTCATTGCATGTGTATATATAATTATCCTTACTATATTATGCAGATTGAAGATCGTCGAATGCGGAAAAGCACAAATCTATGACATTGGGTTCATTAACCCAAATATCATACATGAATGTACGGTTAAAAAGAATGTCAAAGAAACCGAGGACAACTTGCTACAATCGTTGCTAAAAAATCAAAACAAAGATATAGTACCCTTTCCTTACAACTTCAAGTGAGTGTTACTGTCTTGTGCATATTAGGTTTCCCTTATCACTCGAGGTTATAGTAATGTAACTAATGAGTTATGCATGCGTGCGCAGCTTCCACTTTATTCTCCTAGAGATTAATCTTGAGTGGGGAGTGGTAGCCGTCTTAGACTCGAGACGAAAAGATCCTCAGGAATATGCGGACATGACTCAAATGTTGCAGAAGTAAGTTTAATCGATCATTATCGCACCATATCAGCAACTTTGTTCATTTCTTGATATCAAGTAATTATTTTCTTTGTCTAGAAGGGTTTGGAAAGAGTTCACCGAAAGGACTCCGGGACTGCCGAGCGAGCTGTGATTTACACACCTGAAAGTAAGTACTGCTGCCTAGTTCCGCGCATCTCCCATTGATTCTAGCTAGTTTCATCAATACCATTTAGCATGCTTGCTTATCAGTTTGGTTGACCTCCATTTCTTGTAAAGTGCTTGTGGCAGGAACGTGGGAATGACTTTTGTGGATACTACGTTTGCAAGTTCATCCGTCACTGGACCTGTGAGCGGGGCTACTCTGAAAAACAATATGAAGTGTGTAAGCAAAAATATTCACAATTTTATTTTATTACCATCATTTGTGTTGAGTTTCATTCATATACATGTTGACCCTCTTCTTCAAATTAGATCTGGCAGATGCGGGATGAACTCCTACCACAAGATCGCATACAAGAAATTCAAAAGGAATTGGCGGGATTCTTTCTTGACCACATCATCAATAAAGCCGGAGAATACCATGTGGAAATTGATATAGAGATGAGATGTTAGGGATTGTAAGAGATCTTATATTGTATATATGTAGCTAGTAGCGTCAGATAGATATACGAAAACTTGTTGTTCGACCAATCTCTCGGAGAAAGAGAGGTCGATCACTTCTCTCTGTTTATGTTCATGACGATGTTGCGTACTTAATGGTTCCTTCATTTGCTTACTAGCTAGCGTGTCGAGTTCTCACTGTACGTATGGTAGCTAGCGTAGACCAAGCACAGAGATAAGAGAGGTCACTTCTCTCTATTAGCTAGCTAACACAATATATGAAACCCCTAAATTGACCTCCAAAACCCCCTAACCCTCCCCCCTTAAAAAAATAAAAACCCCAGCTCATGAGCTGCTGACGCGTGGATGCCTTTTGGTCCCAGTTGGTGTTACCAACCCGGACTCAAGGGCCTCCTGCCTGGGCTCGCCTCAGCGGCCACGTGGAGCACCATCTGTCCCGGTTCGTAAGAAAACCGGGACTAAAGGTGTTGGGCTTTAGTCCCGACCCTTTACTCCCGGTTCCAGAACCAGCACAAATTGGCCTCCGGAACCAGGACAAATGGGTCGTTTTCTACTAGTGCTTTGCAAAGTGCTCGGCCTGCCCCATTAGGTGCTCCCGTGATCAGATCGGGATGGTGCGGTAGCAGGTGCTATGCCCTATTCTGTAGTCCCCTAAGGGGTACCTTGGGTTGCCCCTAGGTCTTTGTAAGCCTTCGGCAGCACAGTTGCAGCCGCTAGTGGGCAATATGGCCGGTAGATTGCCATGTTGGATAGCTTGCCTTCTATATCATGGATGACGTTTGATACTGCTAAAAAAACCTTACAATGATGTCGGTGCATGCCATGTTCGTACTAGAAACCCCAACATGGTCTATCAAGGACATGATCAAGATTTTTCGTGGCTTTCTTTGGAAAGACCGCAAAGACGTTCATGTTGGCCATTGTTTGGTGGCTTGGGACAAGATTTGCTTGCCTAAGGATCTTGGCAACCTAACCTTGGGATCCCAAACCTTCGACTTATCAGGCATAGCCTTGCATGCTAGATGGCCTTGGTTGGAGCACACAGTGGCTGAGAAACCTTGGGAGGAGTTCAACATCCATGTGCCTACAGAATCAGTAGTGATCTTCAATGCCGCCACTAGATCCGTCATTGGGGCAGTAGTTCTGCTCTCTTTTATACTGATTGGTAGCTCCCAAACAGCCGCATCTGCAACATCACACCCTGTCTATTCGCCTCTGTTCAGACTAGGGCGGTTCGATCCCGCACGGTGAGAGAAGGGGTGCGAGGAGGCTGGTGGAGGGATGTTAGCCCGAATCTCAATGCGACGCACTTTAGGAGTTTCTCCACAATCTGAAAAGGGCGACCATCATCCAGCTTGAGGAGGGAACAGTCGATCCGTTGTCATGGGCGTGGGAGTGTGAGGCCAACTCCAGTGCGTGACCCCTCCCGATCGTCCTAGTTCGTTTGGGGTAGAACAGACGAATAGCGTGCCCAATGCGCGGCCCCAAATGGACAAATGTCCGATTTTCGTCCATTTTCGACCCATTCCCAGCCCAAACTTGCGCCGCGTTTGGGGTGAAACAGACATCACGCGGACAGGCTGGACACACGCCCTTGTCCTCCCCACGGCCCGCCTATCGGGGACAAGCACTCCGTTCGCCTCCACGTGCCCTCCCCCGCCCCACCCCGCCGCCACTATTCTCCGGCCACCTTCTCACTGCTCACCCTCCCCCCCCCCCCCCGGCCGTCCATACCAAACCACATCTCGACATAGCCGCCACCAGGCCCGCGCTTTCATAGGAGTTTTGGTCGTCTGTTGGAGGAGTTTTGGCCGTCGCCGTCGTAGGCGGTGCTAGAGGGGATACGACTGCCGGCGACAGCTATGGACCACGGCAGCTTCCGTCGGGTGCTCCTGTGACGCCCCCGATTCAATCGTACACTAATCATACACGCAAACGTGTACGATCAAGATCAGGGACTCACGGGAAGATATCACAACACAACTCTAAAACATAAATAAGTCATACAAGCATCATAATACAAGCCAGGGGCCTCAAGGGCTCGAATACAAGTGCTCGATCATAGACGAGTCAGCGGAAGCAACAATATCTGAGTACAGACATAAGTTGAACAAGTTTGCCTTAAGAAGGCTAGCACAAACTGGGATACAGATCGAAAGAGGAGCAGGCCTCCTGCCTGGGATCCTCCTAAATTACTCCTGGTCGTCGTCAGCAGGCAGCACATAGTAGTAGGCACCTCCAGGGTAGTAGTCGTCATCGACGGTGGCGTCTGGCTCCTGGACTCCGTCGTCTGGTCGCAGCAAACGGGTAGAGATATGGGGAAAAAGGGGGAACAAGGCAACCGTGAGTACTCATCCAAAGTACTCGCAAGCAAGGAGCTACACTACATATGCATGGATATATGTGTAAAGGGCCATATCAGTGGACTGAACTGCAGAATGCCAGAATAGGAGGGGGATAGCTAATCCTGTCGAAGACTACGCTTCTGGCAGCCTCCGTCTTGCAGCATGTAGAAGAGAGTAGACTGAAGTCCTCCAGGTAGCATCGCATAGCATAATCCTACCCGGCAATCCCCTCCTCGACGCCCTGTTAGAGAGCGATCACCGAGTTGTATCTGGCACTTGGAAGGGTGTGTTTTATTAAGTATCCGGTTCTAGTTGTCATAAGGTCAAGGTACAACTCCGGGTCGTCCTTTTACCGAGGGACACGACTATTCGAATAGATTAACTTCCCTGCAGGGGTGCACCACATAACCCAACACGCTTGATCCCATTTGGCCGGACACACTTTCCTGGGTCATGCCCGGCCTCGAAAGATCAACACGTCGCAGCCCTACCTAGGCACAACAGAGAGGTCAGCACGCCGGTCTAAACCTAAGCGCGCAGGGGTCTGGGCCCATAGCCCTGAGCACACCTGCACGTTGCGAGGGCGGCCGGAAGCAGACCTAGCCTAGTGGCTTCCAGTCCAATCCGGCGCACGCCGCTCAGTCGCTGACGTCACGAAGGCTTCGGCTGATACCACGACGCCGAGTGCCCATATCTTTCCCGCGTAGTTGGTTAGTGCGTATAGGCCAGTAGCTAGACTCGAATCAAATACCCAGATCTCGTTAAGCGTGTTAAGTATCCGCGAACGCCGACAGGGCCTGGCCCACCTCTCTCCTAGGTGACCTCAACCTGCCCTGTCGCTCCGCCACAAAGATCCACACAGAGGGCCGTTGGGACAAAGGTCCTTTCAGCCCCCAATCCATGAATCACTCGCGGGTGCTCCTCGAGCCGACCCGACTTTAGTTACCACATGTATCATGTATAAAGTAGTATATACCCATGATCAACTCCCGAGTGATCACGGCCCGATAGTATAGCACAGCAGACGGACAAGAATGTAGGGCCACTGATGGAAACTAGCATCCTATACTAAGCAGGTAGGATTGCAGGTAAAGGTAACAACAGTAGTAACAAGGACAGGCTATGCATCAGTATAGGAATAACGGAAAGCAGCATCATGCTACACTACTCTAATGCAAGCAGTATAGAGAAGAGTAGGCGATATCTGGTGATCAGGGGGGGTTGCCTGGTTGCTCTGGCAAGAGAGAGGGGTCGTCAACTCCGTAGTCGTACTGGGTAGCAGCGGCGTCGGTCTCGGTGTATAGCGAGAGAAGAGGGGGAAGAAACAATAAATATTTAAGCAAGCAGATGCATAGTAGTGCATGACATGACAAGTATTAGTGCTAGAGGTGCCCTAACGCGGTATGAGGTGATACCGGTGAAGGGGAAAACATCCGGGAAAGTATCCCCGGTGTTTCACGTTTTCGTGCAAAGGAGCCGGAGGGGAAAAGTTGCAAGTTCGATAGGTTAGGGGGTGTGGCGGACGAACGGGTTGCGTATCCGGAATCGTCTCGTCGTTCTGAGCAACTTTCATGTTGAAAATATTTTAATCTGAGTTACAGATTAAAAGATACGATTTCCTAAAGATTTTATTAATTTCTGGAATTTAATTAATTATTTAATTAATTCAAAAATGAATTAATGACATCAGCATGATGTCATGCTGACGTCAGCAGTCAACAGAGTTGACTGGTCAACCTGACCAGTGGGTCCCACTGGTCAGTGACACATTTTAATTAAACAGATTAATTAAACTAATCATAATTAATTAGGGGGTGGACCCCACTGTCATACTAATTAATTAGCTAATTAACAGTAGTTAATCAATCTTAATTGGTTAATTTAATCAGAATTAATTAAGTTAATTATTTAGTTAATTAATTAATTAATTGATATTTTTATTTTAATCTATTATTTTTAATTCTTTTTTAGAAAACGTTCTGGGGCGTGGGCCCCTCGTGTCATGGGCCCAAGGCCTTAGCGGGCGCATAGGTGATGGTTAACGGGGCGGCGCCCGAACGAGGGGGCGGATGCGGGTCACGGGCGCTGGGTGCTAACGGGCACAACCCGAACAGACGCTGGCCCGCGGGGGCGTACCCGAGCCGTGGGGCGGCTGGTGGGTGCGGGCGCCAGCGCACCGGCGTGGAGCTCCGGCGGTTGCGACCGGGAGGAGCATGGGGAGGGCCGCGGCGCCGGCTCGGCCTGGCGCGGCAAAGCCGAGGCGGGAGGCGGAGATGGGACACAGGGCGACGACGCGGCGTCATGCACGACAAGGGGCAGCAGTGGGGGGTGCGTGTGCTGGGCCGGCGGCCGGCTCGCGCTGGCCGGCAAGCAGGAGCCGCAGGTGTGGTCAGCGAGGACGGACGGAGCGGGGAGGGCTGCGGGAGGCCGGGTCAAGGCCAATGGCGCAGGCAGGGACGCAGCAAGGCGGCGAGCAGAGAGGAGCCGTCGTGCGGGGCTGGCCCTAGGCGCGGACGGCGCGGTCGATGGGCGAGCGAGGGACGGGGGACAGAGGAGGAGAGGTCGGAGCTCACGGTGGCCGTAGGGTAAATGGCAGCGTGCTCGGGGAGGCTCGGGGTGGTCGATGGGGACGACGCGGCGGAGCGGGAGGCAGGCCGGCGGGGTAGAACAACGAGGTGGAGGCGGCGGCGTCCCGATGAGGTGCGACGGCGGCGGGGCCGGGCGAAGTGCGGCGTCGGGCACCGAGGGCGACGGGATCGGGTAGCGTCGGTATTTGGGCGGCGAGCGGCGGCCTCCGGGGGGGCGGGGAGGTGACGAGGCAGTCCGTCGGGCGGCGGGGACCTGCGTCGAGCCCCGATCCAGATCTGGATCGGGGGAGGGGGAGAACGAACGAGTGGGGGGGAGTGGTGGTCGTGGGGCTAGGGTTCGGTGCCCCCGGGGGGTATAGGGAGTGGGGGTGTGGGGCGGTTGGGCCGGCCCGTTCGGGCGGCGGAGGCCAGCTGGGCCACTTGGCCCAGCGGGGGGGTCTGTTGTTTTTGTTTTGTTTTGTTTTCCTTTCATTTGTTTCTTTTTATTTATTTTCCCTTCTGTTTTATTCAATTTAAAATATTTATGTATTTTCTAAAAATGTGTTTACTTCACCATAATTATCTATGCAATATTTGACACGGTCCGAACATTTTTGTTTTAAAGTTTGAAAACTTTGTTTGTTTATCAAAAATTCAAATTTGAATTTGAATCGTTTTGAACTGACGCGAGATTAGCGACAGTAACGGAGGTGACATGGCGTCATTAGCAGAGGTTACTGTAGCTTGATTATCTGGGCGTCACAGCTCCAGAGCGGCCTGTAGCCGGCCACCAACCAACCCTGCTGCATCGAGGTGATCATCGCCGCCTCTTTGCCACCACGACCGCAAGGTGTTTGACACTTTGCCCACAAAGGTATGGACAGTGGAGATGAATTTTTCTTCAACCACTTCATTTATTAATTGGACGATTCGTCCTCAGATGACGAAGATCTTGTGGTGGCTGCATTGGTCATTCACGACCACATTGAACGGCAGCTTCCTCGGTACAGGGAGTTAATCTCTGGCCGTGCTCCCAACCTGAACCGCAACAGAGAGAGAGAGAGAGAGAGAGAGAGAGAGAGAGAGAGAGAGAGAGGCCACACCCTGCTCTCTGCAGATTAGTTTGCGAATACCCCGCTCTTCAAAATGGATAAATTCCCTCGCCGTTTTCGTATGGCAAGGCATGTGTTCAATCGTATCTGAGAGGGAGTGGTTGCTCATGACCCATACTTCGAGTGCAAAACGGATGCCCTTGGCAAGATTGGATTCTCCTCTTACGAGAAATGCACCGTGGCCATCCGCATGCTTGCATATGGAATTCCAGGCGATCTGGTGGGTGAGTATGTGCGCATGAGTGAGTCGACATGTCTGTTGTCACGGTGTCACGGTACAAGTTCTGCAATGCCGTGGTGGCAGTGTTTAGCCCCGAGTACTTGAGGCAGCCAAATGTCATTGATACAGAAAGGCTATTGGCGATCAACGCCGCTAGAGGCTTTCCAGGCATGCTTGGCAGCATAGATTGTATGCACTAGGAGTGAAAGAACTGTCCATTTGCTTGGTAGGGCCAGTATAAGGGGCATGTTAAAGCATGCACTATCATATTAGAAGCAGTGACTTCGCAAGATCTTTGGATATGGCATTCTTTCTTCGGCATGGCAGGTTCTCACAATGATATCAACGTGCTGCAGCATTCTCCGGTCTTCGCAAGGCTTGCAGAAGGCCACTCCCCACCTGTCAACTTTGAGATCAATGGCCACAAATACAACAAGGGATACTACCTGGCTGATGGTATATATCCTAAGTGGTCAACTTTTGTGAAGACAATCTCGAACCCCCAAGGTTAGAAGAGACAGAGATTTGCCCAAATGCAAGAGAGTGCTAGAAAGGATGTGGAACATGCTTTAGGCGTGCTTCAAATCCGATGGGGTATCGTTCAAAACCCTCCACTGACATGGGATGAAGGGAAGCTTTGGGATGTGAGGACTGCTTGTGTGATCATGCACAACATGATCATCGAGAACGAGCGTGATAACAGCATCTTCGATCAAGGGTTTGATTTTCAAGGTGAAAATATTGAACCCCTGCACCAAGAACCGGCCACGTTTGAACAGTTTGCCCAATTCCATCATGAAATGCGTGATTGGCACACTCATTTGAATCTTCAAAATGACTTGATTGAGCACATGTGAAATCACATTGGCAACCAATAGATGTATTGGTTCATTCAAGATAATTTCGATTTGATTGTAAAACTATTTTATTAAAGACAATTTCAATTGGGTTGTAAAACTATTTTTATTTAAGACAAATAATATTTATGCGTGCAAACTAGTTTGGAACATTGAAATATGAATATATATGCATTTTGGCCGTGGCGGACAAGATAGGGTCAAAGGATGCGTCTGCGTGTTGGGGGCACGGCCACCACATCCCAGAAAAGGTTCAGACACGACCCCATTGACCTACCCAAACGAACAGAATCCGGACAAAACGGACGTCCGTTTGGGGTATGCGGTAGAGTTGACCTGACCACTGCTTCTCAGCTCTTGGCGGCCTACAGGGCTCTCTTTGGCCTGTAATGCAATGCGTATGCATGTGTATTCATAGTTTCATTATGACGCAATCTGATATAATGTGCAAAACGATGCAATGGCAACAATGAAAATGCTTTGCTGCCACGACAGCTCTGCTCCGAAAAGTTACTAACTATGGTCGTCAAAATGGGCTCGCCACTGATGTGCCCGTGGTATATGGCTGGTCACTCATGCCTGACCAGACCTACCATCTACCAACGACAGATGGCTCCGTTACACGCCACCAATAACCGAATTGCCCGGGCACAACCGACGACCCCATGTCACGACACGAGCACAGCTGCACTGGCACGATCGATGACGACCCGCCCTAGCTTACGTGCCGAGCGCGAGCGCAACCGCAACCGCAACCGCGCAGCTCGGCTCCGGTGTCGGGGTCGGCCGATCAAGGTGGCGGGCGGGCAAAAGCAGATGAGAGCCGTCGCTCTCCGGTCGTTCCGTACGTGGGCGCGGCCAGAAAAAGGTTTCCCGCCACGATCACGGCCCCGGAAAGGGGTGGCTCGGTCGCCGTCGCGCTCCGTCCCTGTCACCCGCGCTCCGGGACAAGAGATCGGGGCTACGAGTAGCTCCAGTGACATGGACAGAGATCAGTGACTTGCCAGGGACTGTGCTGTCCGTGTAGCCGGCACTGCACACACGGCGGCACCGCGCGTCCTGGCCTGGGCAAGGCCAACTTTCATCGTACTACCGCGAGTGGACGGTCCGATTTGAGGCCCCAACAGTATCACTGTGGTGTTACGCTCCGTGTCGAAACCAAAAGGGACGCGGCACTGGGAGGAATCCTCAGGCCAAGATAAAAGATGAAAATTCGGAGAAGGATCTCCGGCTCACGGCGTCCCAACTCACTGATAGATCATCGAAGTTAAAAAAAGTTCTCTGATAGATCTCTTGCCCGGGAAAAGTGACGCCGGGCTGCCTCACTGGTCGACTAAACTAAGCTAATTAGTCCATATGATACAAAAAAAGCTGGATATTAGTGGCCGCGTGCGCAGTGGGGACGCCATTGACGCCATTGCACGCAGCTCATCGTCGTTGTTAATTAGCCAATCCGTCGTCAACCCACGCACGCACCCACCCAGCAGCACAGCACAGAGCCATAGATGCAGAGGCGTCCGCACGCACCTAGCGACCGCCGCAGTCTAGAAGCCCGGAGACGATCGAGCATTCGAGCTCAAAAGGAGGCCTTGCACCGGCGCAAAAGCGAGGGGTTCGTTCGCTGCACCGCAGCATCTGCACAGATACTGTTCCTCCAAGGAATGACCTGACGGATGTTGTCACCGCGCACTGACTGAACCTCCATTGCTCCCTCGCCTGCTTTACCATGCATCCAGAGATCGTTTTAAACGAAAAAGAGGGACGGGGGTGGGGGCTGGGGGGACGTATGTTGACCTCTGGGGCCTGGGCGGCAAGCTCGCTGGCTATAGCTAGCTAGCTCATGCTCCATTACCGCGTCGCGACGTAAAACCAAAAGAACGGCGAGGAGCGCACAGAGACACACAGCAGAGCATAAACTATGGCGCCCGGCATCTCGCCCACGTCGAAGTCTCCGTCCGTCGTCGTCGAAGTATCTAGCGCCACAGGTGACTGATGGTGGCCTAGATCCTGGCTCTGCCTCTGGTTGGAATTCCTACGTGCACGGAACTCGTGTCGCACATCATAAAGCAAGGCAACTAGCAAAGCAGCATACAAAATCTAGCAAGAGATGCAGTTACGACATGACACGAGACCAACCGGAGATCTTCTCACCAAGGGCAGGCTTCGTGGGTTGGTAGACAAGACTTTGGCACGCCAGCAACGTTTGGCAGGTCCGGAGGCTGCCCAAAACGGCAAGTTTTGCGAGGTAAATTGGCAAGAGCGAACCGAGCGAGCTTCTACTCCTACGGTTATCTAGCTACGGATAAAAAAACACAACTACTCCTACGGATACTTCTCTGTATGAGACGCTGTAGCAGGCGCTACATGACGGAGCAGGCGTTCGGGTTCTCGTCGCTGAACAGGCTGGCGATCTGCTCGGCGCCGATTGCGTCCGCGTTCCACCTGTCATGGGCCTGGGCCGCTCCGACGGCGCCGTGGTGGGCCATGACGGCGGCAATGTGGTCGTAGCCAGGATGATGATGATTCCGGGGCCACAGCTCGGCCTTCTTGCCTGTGGACTGGGCCCTCCGCAGGACCTTGTGGGGGTCCACGACGCCAGTGACAGTCACGCTCTGCTGCTTCCTGTTCACCTCTACGCGCTCCACCCCTGCAACTCCAAAAAAAAAACCTCCCGTCAAATAAAGAACCGCCAGCACCTAAACAGCAGTGCATGCTCACAAAAGTTAAAATGGACGCTAAGCCAAATCACAAAAAGGGAAAACGTGACTATTCGCAAAGTAAAAAAATATTGAAAGGTATTCGCTAAGTAAAGTAGTTGGACATGAGTGCGGAAAGGGGGGGTTCATCATCTTTTCTGAGCAGATGCTTCAGTGTTGTAGCGACAGGTGTACGGGGCCGGGAAAAGCTTAAGCGAACATGACACGACGGGCATTATTGATCAGGAGCTACACTGTCTACACACTAGACGGCGAGGAACATGGAAAGGCATTGCCCTAGCCTCCTAGGCACGATGGCAACGAGCAGAGGAAACAAGACAATGTGACCGGCCTCAATGAGTGACCGACCGAAGGAACTGACCTCGCATGCCGGCGAGTGCCTTCTTGACCTGGCGCTCGCAGCGCTCGCAGTCCATCCGGACCCTGAGCTCCACTGTCTGCGGCTGCGGCCGCGTGCTCTCCTTCTTGGCGCACCTCTGGCCTCCACCCACCGCTCCCAGCAGGCTCGCCAGCAGCTGCTTTATGCCGCCTCCCATGGAGAACGGATGCAGCGGGAGGCTCAGTGAAAGTGGGCGAATGAGTGAGTGAAAGAAGCAAGAAGCCTGCCTGAGTGGAGGGCCTAGGTAGCTAGTGTTGGGTTGTGCATGCATAATGGCACGGCATTGTCTGGCTGGCTTTGTAAGAGGCCGGCCGGGGAACTGTTGAGAGGCGACCTGAAGAAGGCAATGGCGCCTCGGCGAGGGGACAGGAAAGACGGGGCGCTGGTGTGTGTGTGTGTGTGTGTGTGTGGAGGCTGACAAGAGAGCACGAAGAGAAGAGGTCGGGGAAAAGCGACGGAGCCGTGGCCCGTGGTGGTGGTGGTGGTGCTAGGCCTCTCCTCTCAGAGCCTCATGTGACTGACGACGACGGACGGTCGTGCGTGCAGATGCAGTGGCTCGGTGCGGGCGGTTGTGTGTTGCAGTAGGCCGGGCCTTCCGGCTTTGGGAGAGCGGTGCAGTGCAGAGCGCAGAGTGCAGAAGCGCAGACCGCAGGGCGCAAGAAATCGCATGCAATGCTGCGGCTTGGGAAAAAGGGATTCGCACATGCGTGTGAAACATCACTGCCATCGATGGACGGATGACTGCACGGACACGCTCTTCATCTTCATCTTGTTCCTATCCTCGCTTCGGACAAAATTACTGTTCTGACCCTTAGTGCAAAGAAAATTCCGATTTGACCTCGTTAGCAAAAAAATTTCGTTTCTGATCTTTTTTTATGACGCCAAGGTACCTGGCGTCTGGGTTGCGAGCGTCTGGCCCCTGGCCCGCACTGACCGCCTGCCCGTTGACCTGCTGACGTGGCAAAGGGGCCAGACGCCAGGGACCCTGGCGTCTGGCCCTGGTAAGTGGATAACGGCGCGGGGCGCCCACCCATCCGCATCTAACTTCTTCTCTGGCGCTGGTTCGACGAACAGAGGGCTGTTCGTCGCCCCTCCTCTCCCTCCCACCACCACCCCCTTGATCTACTCCATTAACCGCTCAAACTCGCAGATCCGACCGCCCCAAGCTTCTTTGAGGTATTCTCCCCCATTCCCTCCAATTTGTTTTTGCTTTCCCCTCTCTTGTTGGATGCATTATTCAACACTAGGTGATGTTAGATGAGTAGATGGTTTCTTTGTTTTAGGAAATTATTTGTAGTTGATAGATGATTTGGTAGGCAATAGATGATGTGTAGTTGAACATGTAGGTAAAATCAATTCCGTTTGTATGTAGGATTTTGTGTATATTTGTCAAATTTATTTGATTGAGATGATGTTGGTATGTTTGAGAAGAATTATGTGTGCATATGAAGAAGAAAGAAATGATGTTGTTATTGTGTGAAGTGGTATGACAATATAGTTGAATATATAGATGGCAATTTTTTTATGCAAAAGAGATGATGAAATTTGATTATTGTGTGTGACATGATTTGTTCAATAGAATGGCGGATGATAATTACGAAATTTATTTGATGGTGAAATTTGGTACTGTAGATGATATGTGTGCATATGTAGAAGAAAGAAATGATGTTGTTATGTTTGACAAGAATGGTGTTTTCATATGGCATAAACTTGGAGAAGCTAATTGTTTGATATTGTTCATGTATTCATAGATGTTTGTTTGTGATTTGTTTTGTAGGATGGCGGATGATGAGGGACCTTGGTATGACGGATTAATCGATGAGTGGGATAAGGAGCATCGTGCTCGTGCCATTGAGAACGGACATGTAAGAAGCAAGACTTATCAATTTTCGTTGCTTCTCATTTGTGTTCTTGTATTGATTATTAAAACATCACTTTATTTGCAGCAAGTAGTTGCTATGCGCATGAGGGGTCATTCCGCTGATGACTTTGATTACGACCCGCGGTATGAGCCTTACATTCGGAGATTGGGTCTTCTCCCATTCGTGTTGCAGTTTAAGCGACGCGCTCCGCCGGTGAACCACGCGGCGCTGACCGCACTTGTGGATCGTTGGAGGCCGGAGACTCACTCCTTCCACCTTCCATTTGGGGAGACGACGATGACCCTACAGGACATGGCTATGATAAGCGGCCTTCCTATCAACGGACAAGCTGTTACCGGTCGTGTCAGCGTGGGTGATTGGCGAGAACAGACTGCCGCTTTAATTGGCGTTCAGCCCGAGGGCCGTCAGGAAGGCAAGGCCGATACCGCGAAAGTGAGGCATTCTTGGCTAAAATTCGTCAGAGGAAACACCAATCCGTGCCCTCAGGATGCCAATGACGTGGTTGTGCAGCAGTACGCGCGGGCCTATCTTTGGTATGTACTAACCAAGGTAGTCTTCTCAGATGCAACCGGGAACTCAGCCCTCTGGATGTTCTTGGAGCTATTCAATAACTGGGATACCCAGTATAGCTGGGGTTCGGCCGCACTAGCATATTTGTATCGTCAGGTAAGAGATATTTGCAACCATTTATCTTGCATTTGTCATGCGCCTCCATATGTAACATGTATGTTTGATTGCAGCTTGACTTGGCGTGTCGGAGAAAGGGAGATACATCCTCATTGTCTGGGTTTGTTTGGAGCCTATCCGTGTGGATATGGGAGCGGATCCCGGTTGGACGGCCCGATTTCAAGAACCCCCTCTTGCCAAACCCATGGGGTAATCATGACGGCTTGCATGATGATGTTCCATATCGGCGCCCTACGCTTGCTTACTATTGGGAACAAGTGACGGTCTACACAGGAAGCTCGCATGTGCGGTACAAGTGCTATATGAACGAGCTGGACACCTTGACTGCTGAGCAGGTTTTGAGAAGTTCGATGAGATAAAATTTAGTTAAGAATAAGACTTATGTAGCTAACAATGTATCTCTTTGTTTTGCAGGTATATTGGTTGCCTTATGTGGAAGATCGTGACTTTGATCTTAATGAGACGTGCACGCGTGATAGCCATCTTTGGCGGGCGAGGTGCCCAATGATATGCTTCTTCGCCGTCGAGTGGCACTTTGTAGACCGTGTGGCAAGAAAATTTGGAAAAAGACAAGGTATTCCAATTGAGGAGAGCAAGGAGGAAATTCAATCTCTACATCGGTAAGCAAGCATGCCTTGAGTATGTAGTAGAGCATTGAATAAGTCAATGTTTGCTAATGCTTTGTCCCGTGCATCATTTGTAGGTTCGATCGAAGGAACAATCAGGATATATCGGATTGGGCAAACAAACACCGTGCATGGATAGAAATTTGGAATCAAAGAGACACGCTAGTGCAATCAGAGAATAGACCTCACAATCAGCCCGCATATCAGAAGTATCAAGTGTGGTATGTGGATCGTTACCGGTTAAAGCTGAAGCCAGGTTGGACTCACGACGAGTGGTCGGAGTTGGTGTCTGAAGACCCGGAGACTGCAGAAGGTTATCATACCTTCAACACGGCTGTGAGAGACACCAGAGGGGCTCATGTTGACTACGCACCGATGCATGACGAAATGGTAGCCTGTTTGACCTATTCTAACATACTTGCATCATGTTGTCTTCTTTCAAATACATAAGTTTGGTGTGTTCATGAATTGCAGGGCCGAGAGTTGCTTCTGTGCGTCAACGATGCCAATGTTGCACTGAGTCATCCACTTGGTGGTGGATTATCTGAGAGAACTCTTAGGAGCACGATGGAGGTGTGACAAATATATTAGAAAAGTTTTTTCTTTTCGCGGATTATTTATTTGCATCTCATATCATAGCATATTTTGTGTTGTTGCAGAAGTTTAAGAAGCGGTTCCATAAGATGGCAGCAATGCTTTCTTGCCATGGTGCTAAGTCCAGTGAGGTGTACGCACCTGGTACCCGCGCCGCCAGAGCTCATAGACGGCGTTTACTCCAGAACGATGATGACATGGAGGAGGAGGAGGCAGCACATCTAGAGGAGCCAATGCATCAAGAGGAGCCAATGCATCAAGAGGAGCATGAGTATGATGCAACACAGCAAGAGGATCATGAGTATGATGTTGATGCTCCACAACCATCACAACCGACACAAGGCAATGCTCGCTCTAGGAAAGGCAAAGGCATAGCTAAGACAACAGGCAAGAAAGGTAGAAAGAAGACGTGAAACACACAATTCCATAGTCCGGAGTATCCTCATAAGCTTATCCCACCAGGAATGCAAAGATATAAGGCCAACATTGAGGCGGAGGAGGAGGCATACAACGAGGAGGAGGAGGAGGCTAGCGAAGAGGAGGAGCCTACACTTGCAACCATTGTGAAGAGAGGAAGGAGGAAGTGAGCTTCTTGTTTGGAAGTGCATGAATTTGGTGTCGTGCTAAAAACTTGGTTGTCTTGAACTTGGTTTTCTTGAATTTGGTGTCTTATGTATGCACTTGGTACCATATGTATGCACTTGGTGTCTTATGTATGCTTGAATCTGTCGTGATGAAAAATCCATGAACTTGTCGTTTGTATGCAAGAATTTGTCGTGGTGAAAGTTTTGTGAAATGTGCTATCTTCTGTGTTGTATGAACCTATCATATGAATATATATGTGCTATCTTCTTGTGTCAAACAGCAAGTTCAAAATAATCTACAGGGTACCCAGACACCAGGGTCCCTGGCGTCTAGGTCTCTATCCAGAGAGCACTTTGAAAAATCTCTCTGGATAGAGAACCAGACGCCAGGGACCCTAACCAATGCTCTCTGGTTAGGGACCCAGACGCCAGGGTCCAAAATGCTCTCTGGTTAGGGACCCAGACGCCAGGGTCCTGAGAGCACTTTGAAAATGCTCTCTGGATAGAGAACCAGACGCCAGGGACCCTGGCGTCTGGGTCCCTAACCAGAGAGCACTTTGAAAATGTGTTATTCTGTTAGGGCCAGACGCCAGGGTCCCTGGCGTCTGGCCCCTTTGCCACGCCAGCGGGTCAACGGGCACGCGGGCAGTGCGGGCCAGGGGCCAGATGCCAGGGTCCCTGGTGTCTGCTTCATAACCCAGACGCCAGGGACCTTGGCGTCACCGAAAAAGGTCAGAAACGAATTTTTTTTGGAAACGAGGTCAAATCGGAATTTTCTTTGCACAATGGGTCAGAACAGTAATTTTGTCCCCTCGCTTCCGGCTTCATGGCTTTTGCAATTTGCACCGTTTCCTTGTAGCACAGGAAACTATGGGCACATGTCGTGATGTTTCGCAGCAAACCCAACTGTTCTTCTAAGATTGGTGACGAGCGATAAGCGAGTGACCCATTCGCTGGCCCTACGCTTAAACATGGGAAGCACTTCCGAAACAGGTGACAAACGAGACTTATGCGATATACAGGGGCTATCATCAGTTAGGTTTATTCAGTTGCTGATTCATGAGATGAAGAACACGGTGGAGATAGTCAGAAACAGGAGCGAGCAACAGTTGGAGAGCAACTTGTGTAAGTTCGACGGCCCGCCCGAGGAGGTCGGCGCCTTCCCTGCGACGGCAGGAGGCGTCACGGTGGGAGAGGTCTGCTGCTCGCTCGACGGCAGCGGATCCCCGGGGCTGTGGTGCTGCGACGGGCCCAAGGGCACCGTCGTGCTGTTGTCAAGATCATGGCCTGCGTACAAGGGAATGAGAGTTAATGTTTCATGGAGTGATTGGGAGGTAAATGTGTTTCTTTATCGAGTAGTTTCCAACTTACATTCAGACCGGTACCAGCCCAGCTTCATGTTCTCTTTGTCAAAAACAATGTGGTATCCAGTCAGGAAGTTCTCTGCATCCACGGACACCATGTAAACTAGTTTTCAAAATAAAAATAAAATTTGAGACAACATGTAACCCTGGATTAAAGCACTCACGCCCAATGATTCCAATAGGCTCTGGTGACTTCTGAACAGCTAAGCAAAAGCCAGCAATCGATCCCTGAACATTAGCAAATGAGATGATATCACCGAGCCACAAAACAGCTACAGTTCTATTTCATAAAGACAAATATGCTTTTTTTCTCTCTCGAAATGACACGTCTGCCTTTTGTATACAAACATGTGGGGTTTGTATCATATGTATATGTTACAACAAATCATGCAGTAATTTATGCGCTGTGAGCATGTTACAAAAGGGCTCAGCTGTCAAAAGATAAATGGCATCAGTAATGGTACTCTCATAGTTTACCTTGACTTTGTTTTTATTAAAATCTAATAACATTATTGATGAAAGGTTTAGTTCGCACCACACATGCAAACTCCACATTACACTATACCAACTTTTAATAGATGAGCCTAGCAAGGGCCAAACTATAGAAATCATTCTAGTACAGTATCTTGTTTTCGCAGTTGAGCCATTTTACCCAACTATATCTGTTTAATCAATAAACTGTAGGAGAACACACTGGAAGGAGCATTTGAATGCAGTATACTATATCGGTTATGTAAGGGAGATAACTGGAGCTAGCTCGTTAAGAAAGAAGAGAAAAATACTAATGGAGTCGATTTGCGTATAAGAACTTGTTCTCGGGAACATTTTTTATAAGGAGTCCCGCCTTTGGACGCTTAGGCAGCAAGGCGTCCTGTCAGTGCCTTGACATTATGCCCGCTTTAGACGCTTAGGCGTAAGGCTGTTGGTGCTCGCCTTAGGTCGCCTTACCGCCTTATAAACAATGCTCGGCAATGCACACGGGAACATTTTTTATAAGGAGTCCCGCCTTTGGACGCTTAGGCAGCAAGGCGTCCTGTCAGCGCCTTGACATTATGCCCGCTTTAGACGCTTAGGCGTAAGGCTGTCGGTGCTCGCCTTACCGCCTTATAAACAATGCTCGGCAATGCACACAACATAACTTGCATTTTTTTCCTGAGACAAAAAAGACATACCTCGGCGTTCTTGCGTACAATTGTAGGATTAACGACCTGAAAGCTCTTGTTTGCAGCGAAATTAAGAGTTACAGTTGGCACGTCAGGCATCTCCAGAGGACTGAAATCACAAACCAGTACAGATGAAAATGTCAAAAATCAAAGTAGCTCCAGGTGAGTGGTGACCTGAAGTGCAGTCAGAATTCAGAAGTTACCTAGCACTGTAGCAGTATTCAAAAGAATCATCTTCCTGGGTTATTCTTGTGGCATTAACTTGTTTGTCAAACTGCAAATTTATAATAGATCAGTAACAAAATTTATCTAGGAGTGAGAGATCTGTAAAGGGGTATGTATCCACCTCGACAGTGACAGCCTTGTAAACATTCAGGGGAAGAGCTGTGAATGATGTTCCACTATCAACTATGGCCTCGAAGTTTGTACCCTCAAAACATTTGCGGCCAACACAAGATTTGTCAACATTAACAGCATAAGTTTGACTGGGAGGAAAAAAACACGGATGTCAGTGGAGCTGGAAATAACTTAAGAATCACTAGAGCAACTAAAGACCATTCCAAGGAACTCACAATTTGCCATATAAAGGAACAAATGGCGTTGACTGTTGGGTAGACACTCCTTGATCACCGAAGAAAATTCTCCCAGAATATTCCTTGAAACACATTGAAAAGGAATTTCGAACTAATCCAGCTCTTGCAAGGAAGCTAGGAACTGAGATATCTGCCATCCCAAGGCCAAGAAGTCCATCTGGTGCAATACCATCCAAATAGCTACCACTTTGCTTCCTACCACAACTATAAAAAAAGGATACACTAACTTAGTAAAACTGGAAAACTACAGCAATCATGAGACTAGAATTCTTTAGTACACAAGCATCATCCGTCATTCCAACAATTTTGTTTCAAGAGTGCGTAGAAGGATCAACATAACACAAAAAATATACAACACAAAGAATGGTAAAAGCTTAAAATGCCATCTGTAGGCAACTGGATGAATATGAATATATGATGCAGGTCCAGGTGGACAACAACAACAACAAAGCCTTTAGTCCCAAACAAGTTGGGGTAGGCTAGAGGACACAGTATGCAAATACCCACAGCAAAAAACAAGCAGAAATGAAGAATGCCCACACGCGGGAAAACACATATCAATTGTGACTGTTATTTGCCAAGTAACGGAATACAAGCATAAGCTCATAGAGAGAGCAATGACAGCTGGTACAGAACTTACCCTATAATGACTGAAGCCTTCACTGGTGCATGGCTCTCTCTGGAGTTCAAGTGTAGAACATCCTCAATTAGTAAACCTGAGCTGGTTGTGTTTTCTTGAAGATAGTCAGTGCTGTATGGGCAAGGCTGCTTTGGGCTTGAACAGCCTGAACCCGATGAGCAAAGCTCATGGCTGCAGGGCAAATGCCGACTCGTTGTTGATTCAGCTGGTTTGTAAATCCCAAGATCTCTATCCTGCATAATAGATGCTCCATATATGACGGAGCACCTGCCAATCAATCATTGCAAATAAGCACTAAAACTGCTTCCCAATTTGTACAAGTCCTCTTGTTTGTGTATTTCTATCAAGTAATATAAGCAACTTTAGGATCGATAAAATTCAACAGAAAATTTTCACCAGAGATCACTAAATATGTCTCCAAGTGCCAGTCGAGCTTAAATTGGAAATTGTGCAGCTCAAATTATTGTGACTTTTCAATTAAAAGTGGTGGTAGTATCAAGGTGCAAAACTAACATGGATCATCTATGTGAATCGTCTCCCCTAAATTGAATGGAACGTTAATTAAGTACCAGAAAACAGTCGAAACGTACATGCCGTGCATTAGTTTCTTCAATCTACAAGGATACTATTATCACATGCTTTAAAGTTTTACTTTGGAAAAAAGGAGTTAACTATGCGCAAGCATAATTTTTTTCTTCTTTTTGCAATAGTATGTGCACGCATGCATCTGGTCAAATTGACACGAGCATTTCTAAATCCAGCATCTGCACACCCTAACACAATGTTACTGTTCAAAAAAGGGTGCATACCAAAGTTTCACGGTAGCCAGCCAACGGAGCACACTCAATACAATCACAGGGTACCCAGAACAGATCACTTCCAGTATCCAATGCGACCATAAAGGAAGTGTTCGGTGTCCCGACATCCACCCATGTGTAATACAACCTGCGCAGACAGAAGTAACACCGTTAGTAATCAGCAAAGCTAAGCTTTGGCCCATCATAGATTCACAATGCAACACACACCTCACAAAGCAAAGCAACTTCACTTTTTCTAATCATGTAAAAACTAATTTAGTCCAATAGAGCATGGGAAAATAAGCTTCTGCATTAACAGTAGAGTACAGTTCAGCAGTAAAAGGTGCTGAGGAATGCAGCAAGACCCGACGGCCGAGCCGCCGAGGCGAGGGGGAGTGTGCGCGACGCACCAGCCGAAGTCGTTGCCGGGCGAGAAGATGCCGCCGGCTTCGGAAACGGAGAGGAGCTGGTGCTTGCGCTTCTGCCGCTGGAGGTCGCTCCGCACCAGCGCGCGGTAGTAGCCCCCGCTCCCGTGCGGCGGCCACCGCGCCGCGTGGGGCCCCGCCGCCAGCCGCGCCTCGTCGGAGAGCCGGTGCACCATCCTTGTGGAGAGCATCGCCGCGGCGGCTGGCGCCGACGCCGCCGCGGCGAGCAGGGCGAGGAGGAGGAGCGGGAGGCGCATGGGCGGATCTGGGCCGCCGACGGCGGATCTGCCGGGAATGCGGAGAGGTGGCCGGAGGAGGGGGTCTGGGGCTAGGGTTTGTTTGCTGGGTGGCCGGCGAGGAGCGGGGAGGTGGCGGACTGGTGGTGGTGGTGGCGGGGGTGGGTGGGGAGCGTGACGGTGGAGGGGTGGCTTGGGCGGTGCGGTGGTGGTGATGGTGGCCTGGAAGTTTGCGCAGAAAAGAGGACGACGGAGAAGGTTTTGGCGGTTTTGCGATGTGGCCCTTGAAGAAGTGGCGTGATTTTTTCTGAGTCCCGCCTACCAGAGCCGTTGCCACTCATTGGTCCCTCGGTTGCTACTTTTGCCACTTCTGTGTTTTTATTGCTTTTGAGATAGTCACTTTTGTGTGTTGATATTAACCTTGGCTAAGTAAAATTTCACCATATCTAAGAAAACTCTCAATTTAAATCTATTCTGCACATAAGGACTAACCGGCATAATAGGGGGCTTCGTTGGGTGTTTCTTGACCATTTTGCTTGCATAAACTAAGAGCCAGAGCATTATAAACGTGTGCGTGCAACGAATTGGCCGAGTCGCTACGTTCTCTGCATGGGCCGCTTTGCATGGCGTCGTGCACGTGTGCATCAATTAGTGGATCAGGGAAAGCGAGAAGGAGGGGCAAAGTCGAAACGGGAAGCCATAAAAAGTTGAAGTGCGTAGGGCATTGAAAAAAAAATCAAAACAATCACACACGTAATAAATTTGAATTGTGGAAATGCTGCCTACTTAAATACCGATGAGAGGATAAGTCTTATGGATGACTTTATATATATATATATATATATATATATATATATATATATATATATATATATATATGACTTTTTTGTTTGCAGGGTTACACATAAGTTTTTTTTAGGCCGCGGGAAATATTAAGCTTTATCTTAGCGGGGTTGAAAAAAAATGGGTTCCGCATAGAATGAATGAAGCGATTCTATGTAACATTTCAATGTTCCTGTTTCGGGTATTAACATTCGGATGTTGGAAAAGCAAAATGGAAACTCTTTTTTTGTTGATAGGATAAATACCTATACAGAGCACAAGACGTGTGGCATGAATCGACGACAAACATTGATCCGAGGGAGTACATTCCTTCATTACACGTTGCTGACAGAAAGAGACTAGTGTTGGGTTGGTAAATTGGGGAAAACTTGATGGAAATACCGAAAGGAGCTGCCTTGTGAATACACGGAAGCATGAGGGCCTACTCGTTTGTTTCTCCTGTTTATTATCGGGGCTTTTTAACAGCAACGGTCGTTCCAACCACATGACCGGAGTCCCCACAGCCAGAGTCCACGGTCCACTTGGGGCGCGTGCTGGTCCCCACGTGGCGGCGGGACGGCCGCTACCCCCTCGCAAATGGACGGCGCAGATGCTGATGAGAGCAAGTATAATAGAGTCTACTCAGCACGCTATAAGCCATTCCAAGTCAGCAAAATCTGAGCTGGAGCAGAGAGAAGCGAAGAGAGAGAAGCAAGCCGGCGCTTCAGCTAGCGCCCGGCTCTAGCGCACCACACGAGGAAAAAGAATTGCATGCAGTCGAGCTGCTTCCTCCCTCCCAATGAGATGCGGTTGCCAACTTCCTCATGCATGCAAACATTAATTACAATAGCCAATGTCTACAGCCAAGCTTAGTATATGAAATTTTTTTGTACAAGCTACAAGTGACATGGCATGAGCATAGAGCCAACAGTGGGCTCTTCTATTAACCATGCTCTGAAGCGCGGCCGCCGGTCGGTCAGAGATGGATATCATATCCCCGTGCGTGCCAGCTGCTGCACGAGACTGATTTGCTGCTGAACCCCGTGACAGCAGATTTTTTTCACGTGTAACGCTCTCGTCAAGACGGTGGTTCCCAATGCCTAATGTTGCGTGCCGGCGGATAAGCCCACACTCATCGGATATCTTTTTTTTTTTGAGGGGAACCTCATCGGATATCTATCTATCTATCTGTAGGCGCCAATGCCACGAGCGGTGTGACAAGTCCATCTCATGTTTCTACTTTGCACAATCGCTATCTTGGATCCACGGAGTACGACCTTTGACAAGTGCCGGGCTCCTTTTGCTGTACCTTTCGACGCGCACGCCACTCTGCATGATGATGATGATGATGATGATGATGATGATGATGATGATGATGATGATGATGCAGGTTAGGAGAAAAAAAGGCCCTTTCCGATGCAAAAGTCAGCCACAAGCGCTGGCAGAAAAATGCCCGTCCCTAGAAACCCTACGGGAGAGGAGCGGCCCGGAGCGCCGGCGGAGCTCGTCTGAGTTTCGAGCGTCCGATAGAAAGATTCTTTTTTTTTGCGGGGTAAAAAAATCCAGCTCGCTGCGCTGGCCGTCTCGCCTCGTGCCACGTAAACTAAGCAAGGTTCTAAACAAAACTAAAAACAGAAGCAAGGCTTGCAGGGCTGCGCGCACTGTTGGTTTGGTTGGGAAAGGCACGCATGCCGGCGCTGATCCTGCGGCTTCCGGGGACACGTGTTGCGAGCTGCGACACGCCCAGCGGCACGAGCCACACCTCTGTTTCAAACGCTGAAACTTTGAATCCCGAAAATTGACAGTCTAAACTTGTCAATCCCAGTCTATTTAGAACCTTCAAAGGGTTTAACTGGTATTCGCTAGACATTAGCATGAATCAGGCTGGCCCATTAGCAAAGTCGCTCACGCCGCTCGTGCTTAGATGCAGGTTCGCTCACTCTCCCCGGGTGTTTCTTTGTTTTTGTTTTCATCCTTTGGTATTTCTTTGTTTTTTTATTGGTTTTCTTTTTTTTTCCTTCGCCATACTTTCTGTTTTCACCGCTTGTCTTCGCGTTTCTTTCTTCGTTATATTTTTGGTTTTATTTTATTTCGTTCTTGGTTTTCTTAGTATTGTCTGGTTCTTTTGCTTTTCCTTTTTTTCTTTGCTGGTTTTAATCAGCTTTGTTTTTTTGACACATGTCTATTTTTTATCAGTACACAATGTACATTTTTAGCGCAAACCTGAAACTTTTTTTAATACTATGGATATTTTTTCAAATACATAATATACTTTTAAATGCACGTTTGTTAGAATACACCGTTGTATTTTTTGAAATACACAAAGCCACTGGTTTTCTATAACGAAACCAGGGAGCTTGCGACGACTTGAATTCGGGACCTCGCACTCGAGCACGCATACATGATAGACAATGTGACATATATAAGAAAACACAGTGGCATTCATATATGAAAACACTTTTTTAAAGAATTGAAACTTTTCTTGAAAAGAAATGTGAACAAATTTGAATTTCCAAATATTTTTTTGAAACAAAAACAATCTACAAAATTCCAAAAACAAATTTTGGTGAATGTGACATCATTTCTAAAATTCAAAAACATTTTTCAAAACCTGTGAAAAACTTTTGCAATTCCAGTTTTTATTAAAAATGTGAACAATTTTTGAATTTGCGAACAGTCCTTAAAAATGCAAACAGAATTTTAATTGTCCAAATATTTATTGGAAAACGCTATATTATTATTTTTTAATTTCTTTTGGAAAATAAGAGTGTTTTTTTAACTTCTGAACAATTTTTATAATGTGCGAACATTTTGTAAAACTCCAGATTTTTTTATGAATTTATGAACCAAGTTTGAAAAGATGAATATTATTCGGAAATTTGTATGACATTTTAAAAACATGAGCATTTTTTGAAATTCCTGAATATTTTCCAAAGATACGAATGATTTTTAAAACACTTGAACAAACTTTTGAAATGCAGAACATTTTCTGAATTTATGAAAATGATTGCAAACATGAACTTTTTTGAAATTTTAAATAAATTTTAAAAACATGAACATTTCAAAAACTGGCTACCTCGCTGTGGTATAGTGGGCCAACCCAAATTCTCGTTCGTGAGAGTAGCACGTTATCCCGGCCGGGATTGAGTATTCCCAGTGTGCCAAACAGTTATACGGTCCGAAATAGACCGGTATTGACAAGTTCAGAGTGCCAATTTTCGGGATTCAAAGTTCAGGGTTTGATTTATCTTTCGTCTATAAGTTTAAGGTTTGTTTTAGACTTTTCCATTTTGCTTTATGTTTAAGAGCCTCGGTCGGTTGTTATCGCGAAATAGCATCAGCCCGCAGACTACGATTTTTTTAGTTTGACGCTGAGGCGCCCATGGATCGGAAGTGAAATGTGGAGGCGTCTACATATCCCAAGCTTCAAAATATTGGATTCGTATCGGTTTGGCTTCGACATATCAGATGTCGGATATCGGGTGATATATCGGACGATACATAGATATATCGGAGGAAACAAGTTTAGTTTTTTTTTCATTTTTCTTATTCAAAACATTTAATTTTAGTAAAAGAAAACGTATGACGTCAGTGCTTTAACATAACACTTTTAGGTTCCCAGTTTATTAACTTGTTGATAAAGAAACTATTAAGGAAAGATTCACAAAATCCTTACTCTATGATTAAAAAATACGATATATATTGAAGTTCTAAATGCATAATTTTATTTTACAGCTTTCTAAAAAATCTTGTCATCTACGTATCATTCTATATCGGTGGACCTATCGGGCTAGATATCGGCCATATCGGTCGATATTTCGGTCTATATCGGATGATATGTTGGAAAATAGTACATCGGCCTATATATTGGTCGTATTGGCCTAGATTTAAAAGTTTGATGTATCTGTTCGCTTTGTTCCCGGGCGTGAGAGAGAACGGCCACCTAGTACTTCGGTCGTTGAGACTTGAGAGTTGACACATGAGGCAGACCGTAATGGGAGCCATGAAGGAAATATGCCCTAGAGGCAATAATGAAGTTTTTATTTATATTTCCATATATCATGATAAATGTTTATTATTCATGCTAGAATTGTATTAACCGGAAACTTAGTACATGTGTGAATGCATAGACAAATAGAGTGTCTTTAGTATGCCTTGATACGTCTCCAACATATCTATAATTTTTTATTGTTCCATGCTATTATATTATCCATCTAGGATGTTTTATATGCATTTATATGCTGTTTTATATGATTTTTGGAACTAACCTATTAACCTAGAGCCCAGTGTCAGTTTCTGTTTTTCCTTATTTTTGAGTATCGCAGAAAAGGAAAACCAAACGGAGTTCAATTGACCTGAAATTTCATGGAGATTATTTTTGGACCAGAAGAAGCCCACGGAGTATCAGAGATGGGCCAGAAGAGTCCCGAGGCACCCATGAGGGTGGGCGCGCCCTACCCCCCTGGGCGCGCCCCCTACCTCGTGGCCGCCTCGGAGACCCCCCTGAATTGTTCCCGACGCCGAAAACTCTTATATATACCCAAACTTCCAGAACATAACCTAGACCGGAAGTTCCGCCGCCGCAAGCCTCTGTAGCCACCAAAAACCAATCGGGGCCCTGTTCCGGCACCCTGCCAGAGGGGGGATCCCTCACCGATGGCCATCTTCATCATCCCGGCGCTCTCCATGACGAGGAGGGAGTAGTTCACCCTCGGGGCTGAGGGTATGTACCAGTAGCTATGTGTTTGATCTCTCTCTCTCTCTCTCTCTCTCTCTCTCTCTCTCTCTCTCTCTCTCTCTCGTGTTCTTGATTTGGCATGATCTTGATGTATCACGAGCTTTGATATTACAGTTGGATCTTATGATGTTTCTCCCCCTCTACTCTCTTGTAATGGATTGAGTTTTCCCTTTGAAGTTATCTCATCGGATTGAGTCTTTAAGGACTTGAGAACACTTGATGTATGTCTTGCGTGGGATACCCGTGGTGACAATGGGGTATTCTATTGATTCACTTGATGTATGTTTTGGTGATCAACTTGCGGGTTCCGTGACCTTGGGAATCTATGCATAGGGGTTAGCACACGTTTTCGTCTTGGCTCTCCGGTAGAAACTTTGGGGCACTCTTTGAAGTTCTTTGTGTTGATTGAATCGATGAATCTGAGATTGTGTGATGCATATCGTATAATCATACCCGCGGATACTTGTGGTGACGTTGGAGTATCTAGGTGACATTAGGGTTTTGGTTAATTTGTGTCTTAAGGTGTTATTATAGTACGAACTCTAGGATAGATCGAACGGAAAGAATAGCTTCGTGTTATTTTACAGCAGACTCTTGAATAGATCGATCAGAAAGACTAACTTTGAGGTGGTTTCGTACCCTACAATAATCTCTTCGTTTGTTCTCCGCTATTAGTGACTTTGGAGTGAGTCTTTGTTGCACGTTGAGGGATAGTTATATGATCCAATTATGTTATTATTGTTGAGAGAACTTGCACTAGTGAAAGTATGAACCCTAGGCCTTGTCTCCTAGCATTACAATACTGTTTACGCTCACTTTTATCTTTAGTTACCTTGCTGTTTTTATATTTTCAGATTACAAAAACCTATATCTACCATCCATATTGCACTTGTATCACCATCTTTTCGCCGAACTAGTGCACCTATAAAATTTAACATTGTATCGGGTGTGTTCGGGACACAAGAGACTCTTTGCTATTTGGTTGCAGGGTTGTTTGAGAGAGACAATCTTCATCCTACGCCTCCCACGGATTGATAAACCTTAGGTCATCCACTTGAGGGAAATTTGTTATTGTCCTACAAACCTCTACACTTGGAGGCCCAACAACGTCTGCAAGAAGAAGGTTGTGTAGTAGACATAAAGCAATTTCTGGCGCCGTTGCCGGGGGGCTAGGTAAGCGGCACTAACACCCCGTCAACTAAGCAATTTCTGGCGCCGTTGCCGGGAAGGTTAGTGCTTGAAGGTATATCTTTAGATCTTGCAATCAAATCTTTTTGTTTCTTGTTTTATCACTAGTTTAGTCTATAGAATAAAACTACAAAAAAATGGAATTAAGGGCGCCTCATATGCTTCACCTTTTTAATATATTTCGTGAAAATGATGGGAAGGAAAATTGTGCTCAAGTACTAGAATAAGAATTACATGGAATGCTTGGCATAAAATATGTGAATGATGAGCATGATTGCAATGTTGTTAGTATGAATTCTTTGAATACCCATGATGCTAATGATATGCAAAGCCACAAGCTTGGGTATGCCATGTTTGATGAGGATGATATGTTTAGTCCCCCAAGTTTTGATGAGAATATTTATTATGATGAAAGCATGCATCCTATTTATGATTATTATATTGATGAAAGTGGGTTTGGAAGAGTGTCAACTTTAGGAAGTAATGATCCCACTATTTTGGAGGATGTTGAATATTATTGTGATAATTATGAAAGTGGATTTGTAGAGGTCATGACTTTATTTAGTGATGAATCCACTATTTCGGAAGGGGTTCCAATTGATTATGAGTGTTGGGGAACGTAGTAATTTCAAAAAAATTCCTACGCACACGCAAGATCATGGTGATGCATAGCAACGAGAGGGGAGAGTGTTGTCTACGTACCCTCGTAGATCGATAGCGGAAGCGTTATGACAACACGGTTGATGTAGTCGTACGTCTTCATGGCCCGACCGATCAAGCACCGAAACTATGACGCCTCCGAGTTTTAGCACACGTTCAGCTCGATGACGATCCCCGGACTCCGATCCAGCAAAGTGTCGGCGATGAATTCCGTCAGCACGACGGCGTGGTGACGATCTTGATGTTCTACCATCGCAGGGCTTCGCTAAGCACCGCTACAATATTATCGAGCATTATGGTGGAGGGGGGCACCACACACGGCTAAGAGAACGATCACGAAGATCAACTTGTGTGTCTAGAGGTGCCCCCTGCCCCCGTATATAAAGGAGCAAGGGGGGAGGCCGGCCGGCCCTAGCAGGGCGCGCCAGGAGGAGGAGTCCTCCTCCTAGTAGGAGTAGGACTCCCCTCTTTCCTAAACTCCCCTCTTTCCTACTCCTACTAGGAGGAGGAAAGGAAGGGGCAGAGGGAGAAGGAAAGGAGGGCGCCGCCCCCCTCTCCTAGTCCAATTCGGACCAAGGGAGGGGGCGCGCGGCCCACCCTGGCCGCCCCTCTCTCTCTCCACTAAGGCCCATTAGGCCCATACTTCTCCCGGGGGGGGGGGTTCCGATAACCCTCCGGCACTCCGGTTTTCTTCGAAATCACCCAGAACATTTCTGGTGTCCGAATATTGTCGTCCAATATATCAATCTTTATGTCTCGACCATTTCGAGACTCCTCGTCATGTCCGTAATCACATCCGGGACTCCGAACAACCTTCGGTACATCAAAACATATAAACTCATAATGAAACTTTCATCGTAACGTTAAGCGTCCGGACCCTACGGGTTCAAGAACAATGTAGACATGACCGAGACACGTCTCCGGTCAATAACCAATAGCGGAACCTGGATGCTCATATTGGCTCCCATATATTCTACGAAGATCTTTATCGGTCAGACCGCATAACAACATGCGTTGTTCCCTTTGTCATCGGTATGTTACTTGCCCGAGATTCGATCGTCGGTATCTTAATACCTAGTTCAATCTCGTTACCGGCAAGTCTCTTTACTTGTTCCGTAATACATCATCTCGCAACTAACTCATTAGTTGCATTGCTTTCAAGGCTTAAGTGATGTGCATTACCGAGAGGGCCCAGAGATACCTCTCCGACAATCGGAGTGACAAATCCAAATCTCGAAATCCGCCAACCCAACATGTACCTTTGGAGACACCTGTAGAGCACCTTTATAATCACCCAGTTACGTTGTGACATTTGGTAGCACACAAAGTGTTCCTCCGGCAAACGGGAGTTGCATAATATCATAGTCATAGGAACATGTATAAGTCATGAAGAAAGCAATAGCAACATACTAAACGATCGGGTGCTAAGCTAGTGGAATGGGTCATGTCAATCACATCATTCTCCTAATGATGTGATCCCATTAATCAAATGACAACACATGTCTATGTTTAGGAAACATAACCATCTTCGATTAACGAGCTAGTCAAGTAGAGGCATACTAGTGACGTTTAGTTTGTCTATGTATTCACACAAGTATTATGTTTCCGGTTAATACAATTCTAGCATGAATAATAAACATTTATCATGATATAAGGAAATAAATAATAACTTTATTATTGCCTCTAGGGCATATTTCCTTCAGTCTCCCACTTGCACTAGAGTCAATAATCTAGATTACGCAGTAATGATTCTAACACCCATGGAGTTTTGGTGTTGATCATGTTTTGCTCATGGAAGAGGCTTAGTCAACGGGTCTGCTACATTCAGATTCGTATGTATCTTGCAAATCTCTATGTCTCCCACCTGGACTAGACCCCGGATGGAATTGAAGCGTCTCTTGATGTGCTTGGTTCTCTTGTGAAATCTGGATTCCTTTGCCAAGGCAATTGCACCAGTATTGTCACAAAAGATTTTCATTGGACCCGATGCACTAGGTATGACACCTAGATCGGATATGAACTCCTTCATCCAGACTCCTTCATTCGCTGCTTCCGAAGCAGCTATGTACTCTGCTTCACATGTAGATCCCGCCACGACGCTTTGTTTAGAACTGCACCAACTGACAGCTCCACCGTTTAATGTAAACACGTATCCGGTTTGCGATTTAGAATCGTCCGGATCAGTGTCAAAGCTTGCATCAACGTAACCAGTTACGATGAGCTCTTTGTCACCTCCATACACGAGAAACATATCCTTAGTCCTTTTCAGGTATTTCAGGATGTTCTTGACCGCTGTCCAGTGATCCACTCCTGGATTACTTTGGTACCTCCCTGCTAGACTTATAGCAAGACACTCATCAGGTCTGGTACACAGCATTGCATACATGATAGAGCCTATTGCTGAAGCATAGGGAACATCTTTCACTTTCTCTCTATCTTCTGCAGTGGTCGGGCATTGAGCCTTACTCAATTTCACACCTTGTAACACAGGCAAGAATCCTTTCTTTGCTTGATCCATTTTGAACTTTTTCAAAACTTTGTCAAGGTATGTGCTTTGTGAAAGTCCAATTAAGCGTCTTGATCTATCTCTATAGATCTTAATGCCTAATATGTAAGCAGCTTCACCGAGGTCTTTCATTGAAAAACTCTTATTCAAGTATCCCTTTATGCTATCCAGATATTCTATATCATTTCCGATTAGTAATATGTCATCTACATATAATATTAGAAATGCTACAGAGCTCCCACTCACTTTCTTGTAAATACAGGCTTCTCCAAAAGTCTGTATAAAACCAAATGCTTTGATTACACTATCAAAGCGTTTATTCCAACTCCGAGAGGCTTGCACCAGTCCATAAATGGATCGCTGGAGCTTGCATACTTTGTTAGCTCCCTTTGGATCGACAAAACCTTCTGGCTGCATCATATACAACTCTTCTTCTAGAAATCCATTCAGGAATGCAGTTTTGACATCCATCTGCCAAATTTCATAATCATAAAATGCGGCAATCGCTAACAATTTCGGACAGACTTAAGCATCGCTATGGGTGAGAAGGTCTCATCGTAGTCAATCCCTTGAACTTGTCGAAAACCTTTTGAAACAAGTCGAGCTTTGTAGACAGTAACATTACCGTCAGCGTCAGTCTTCTTCTTGAAGATCCATTTATTCTCAATTGCTTGCCGATCATCGGGCAAGTCAACCAAAGTCCATACTTTGTTTTCATACATGGATCCCATCTCAGATTTCATGGCTTCAAGCCATTTTGCGGAATTTGGGCTCACCATCGCTTCTTCATAGTTCGTAGGTTCGCCATGATCTAGTAGCATGACTTCCAGAACAGGATTACCGTACCACTCTGGTGCGGATCTTACTCTGGTAGATCTACGAGGTTCAGTGGTGACTTGTTCTGAAGTTTCATGATCATTATCATTAGTTTCCTCACTAATTGGTGTAGGTGTCACAGAAACCGGTTTCTGTGATGTACTACTTTCCAATAAGGGAGCAGGTATACTTACCTCATCAAGTTCTACTTTCCTCCCACTCACTTTTTTTCGAGAGAAACTCCTTCTCTAGAAAGGATCCATTCTTAGCAACAAATGTTTTGCCTTCGGATCTGTGATAGAAGGTGTACCCAACAATTTCCTTTGGGTATCCTATGAAGACACATTTCTCCGATTTGGGTTCGAGCTTATCAGGTTGAAGTTTTTTCACATAAGCATCGCAGCCCCATACTTTCAGAAACGACAACTTTGGTTTCTTGCCAAACCACAGTTCATAAGGCGTCATCTCAACGGATTTTGATGGTGCCCTATTTAACATGAATGCGGCCGTCTCTAAAGCATAACCCCGAAATGATAGCGGTAAATCTGTAAGAGACATCATAGATCGCACCATATCAAGTAAAGTACGATTACGACGTTCGGACACACCATTACGCTGTGGTGTTCCAGGTGGCGTGAGTTGCGAAACTATTCCGCATTGTTTTAAATGTAGACCAAACTCGTAACTCAAATATTCTCCTCCACGATCAGATCGTAGAAACTTTATTTTCTTGTTACGATGATTTTCAACTTCACTCCGAAATTCTTTGAACTTTTCAAATGTTTCAGACTTATGTTTCATTAAGTAAATATACCCATATCTGCTTAAATCATCTGTGAAGGTGAGAAAATAACGATATCTGCCACGAGCTTCAACATTCATTGGACCACATACATCTGTATATATGATTTCCAACAAATTTGTTGCTCTCTCCATAGTACCGGAGAACGGCGTTTTAGTCATCTTGCCCATGAGGCACGGTTCGCAAGTACCAAGTGATTCATAATCAAGTGGTTCCAAAAGTGTGACGCCCGGGTAATTAAGCTATAGTGAAACTCTGCTAATGATGCCACGTCACCTCCGTTACTGTTGCTAATCTTGTTAGTTCAAAACTGGTTAAAAATTCAAATTTAAAATATGGCAAACAACAAAAGTTTTCAAACATTGAAACAAAAATGTTCGGTGGGTGCCAAATATTGCACTGGTAATTATTGTGGAGAAAACTCATTTTTAGAAAATGCCTAAATATTTTACAATGATTTAAAACAGAAAAGAAAATAAATGAAAAGAAAAGGTAAGAGAAAAACAAGAGAAAAGAAAAACAAAGAAAAGCCCCCCTCCCATTGGGCTACGGCCCAGCCAGCAGCCCAACCGGGCCACCAGGCCAGCCCACCCACTCCCTTAACCCACCTGGACCCCGAAACCCTAGACCCCCCCACTTTCCCCCACTCGCTCTCTCCCTTTCCCCCCACCACTCTCGATCCCATCTGGATCGGGGTGGGGAACAACCGCTCGATGCCGCGCCGGAGACCCACCTCGCCGGCGTGCTCGCGCCCGAGGAACCGTCAACTACGCCCATCACCGACGCCGGCCCTCTCAACCCTCCGCCCCGCATGGATCTGGTCGGGGCAGCCGACGCCCCCGACGCCCCGCGCCTCCCGTCGCCTCCCCGACCCCGTCATCGGACCGTCCCCGTCTTCCTCCTCAACGGCCTCCACCGAGCCTCGCCGCCCCCCGTACCCCTGCAACGCCGGTGAGGGCCACGCCCTCCCCCCTCTCTATCTTGGCCACGGTAATCGCCGCTCGCCCGTGCTCATCACGTCGTGTCCGCACACCGGGCGTGCCCACGGCCGCGCACACACGCGCATGCCACCCGCGCCCCACACCGGCTCGGACGTCCCTCGCCAACGCCCCGCGTGCCTCGCTCGCTCTCTGATGGCCTCAACCGCCGCCACTTCAGCCCCCCTGCTCGCTCGGGCTCTGCCCCGCATCTGCCGGTGCCTCCGGCTGCGCCCGACCGCTGCCGACGGCCCTGGCTGCACGCTACTGCTGCCCTTCTTCGCCTGTCCACCCACTACCTCACGCGCCGCTGCCTCTCGCCGTTTGCCCGCGCCGCCGCGTGCCTTCACTTTGCTCCCACCCCCGGCGCAACCCCGACTGGCCTCGCCTGCCTCCACACGCCGCTCCGGCCACCTGACCGGCCCCGCGGCCACTGGCCTCCCTGCTCCGGCGCCCGGCCGGGTACGCCCGCCCCTGGGCGTGTGACCGCTCGGGCCACACCCGTGGCGCCCGGTGCCCGTTTCGCCTGGCACCCACAACCCCCTGGGCCACTGGCAATCGGGCCCCACGCGCCCAGAATGTTTTAGTAAAAAAAGGAATTAATAATAATAATAATAATAATAAAAATAATTAAATAAATATTAATTAATTAATTAATTAATTAAGGAATTAATTAAGTTAATCAATCATAATTAGATTAACCTAATTAACTAATTAGTTAAATTAAATAGTAATTAGATTAGCTAAATATTAATTAGGCTAAACAGTCAATGACCAGTGGGACCCACACGTCAGCGACCCAGTCAACACCTCTGTTGACTGCTGATGTCATGCTGACGTCATGATGACGTCAGCAAACACTGTTCTGGATAATGTTGAATTAAAATATTTAAATTAATCCTAAAAATTATTTAAATCTTTTGAAATTAATATAAAATAAACCGTAGCTTAGATGAAAATACTTTCTACATGAAAGTTGCTCAGAACGGCGAGACGAATCCGGATACGCAGCCCGTTCGTCCGCCACGCATCCCTAGCATAGCAAACTCGCAACTTTCCCCCTCCGGCTCCTCTGCCCGAAAACGAGAAACACCGGGGATACTTTCCCGGATGTTTCCCCCCTTCACCGGTATCACCTCATACCGCATTAGGGCACGCCTAGCATCACGCTTTGCTTTTTCATGCATCGTTATGCATCTGTTTGCATTGTATTTATTGTTTCTTCCCCCTCTTCTCTCGCTAGACACCGAGATCGACGCTGCTGCTACCCAGTACGACTACGGAGTTGACGACCCCTCTCTCTTACCAGCGCAACCAGGCAAGCCCCCCCTTGATCAACAGATATCGTCTATTCTTCTCTATACTGCTTGCATTAGAGTAGTGTAGCATGTTACTGCTTTCAGTTAATCCTATACTGCTGCATAGCCTGTCCTTGCTACTACTGTTGTTACCTTTACCTGCTATCCTACTGCTTAGTATAGGATGCTAGTGTTCCATCAGTGGCCCTACACTCTTGTCCGTCTGCCATGCTATACTACTGGGCCGTGATCACTTCGGGAGGTGATCACGAGCATACAATATACTTTACACTGTTACATTACCTGTGATAATGTTCGGAGATGGGGGCTGAAGGGGCAGGTGGTTCCACCCAGGTAGTGGTGGGCCTGGGTTCCCGACGGCCCCTGACTGTTACTTTGTGGCGGAGCGACATGGCAGGTTTGAGACTACCTAGGAGAGAGGTGGGCCTGGCCCTGGTCGGCGTTCGCGGATACTTAACACGCTTAACGAGATCTGGGTATTTGATCTGAGTCTGGCCATTTGGTCTATACGCACTAACCATCTACGAGGGAGTAGTTATGGGTATCCCGGCGTCGTGGTATCAGCCGAAGCCTTCGTGACGTCAGCGACTGAGTGGCGCGCGCCGGATTGGACTGGAACGCCACTAGGCTAGGTCTGCTTCCGGCCGCGTTCGCAACATGCAGGTGTGCTCAGGGCGATGGGCCCAGACCCCTGCGCGCATAGGTTTAGACCGGCGTGCTGACCGCTCTGTTGTGCCTAGGTGGGGCTGCGACGTGTTGATCTTCCGAGGCCGGGCATGACCCAGGAAAGTGTGTCCGGCCAAATGGGATCAAGCGTGTTGGGCTATGTGGTGCACCCCTGCAGGGAAGTTTATCTATTCGAATAGCTGTGTCCGTCGGTAAAAGGACGACCCGGAGTTGTACCTTGACTTTATGACAACTAGAACCGGATACTTAACAAAACACACCCTTCCAAGTGCCAGATACAACCCGGTGATTGCTCTCCAACAGGGCATCGAGGTGGGGATTGCCGGGTAGGATTATGCTATACGATGCTACTTGGAGGACTTCAGTCTACTCTCTTCTACCTGCTGCAAGACGGAGGCGACCAGAAGCATAGTCTTCGATAAGACTAGCTATCCCCCTCTTATTCTGGCATTCTGCAGTTCAGTCTACTGATATGGCCCTTTACACATATATCCATGCATATGTAGTGTAGCTCCTTGCTTGCGAGTACTTTGGATGAGTACTCACGGTTGCCTTGTTTCCCCTTTTCCCCTTTCCTCTACTCGTTTGCTGCAACCAGATGATGGAGCCCAGGATCCAGACGCCACCTTCGACGATGACTCCTACTACACTGGAGGTGCCTACTACTACATGCAGCCCGCTGACGACGACCAGGAGTAGTTAAGAGGATCCCAGGCAGGAGGCATGCGCCTCTTTCGATTGTATCCCAATTTGTGCTAGCCTTCTTAAGGCAACCTTGTTTAACTTATGTCTGTACTCAGATATTGTTGCTTCCGCTGACTCATCTATGATCGAGCAATTGTAGTCAAGCCCTCGAGGCCCCTGGCTTGTATTATGATGCTTGTATGACTTATTTTATTTGTAGAGTTGTGTTGTGATATCTTCCCGTGAGTCCCTGATCTTGATCGTACACATTTGCGTGCATGATTAGTGTACGATTGAATCGGGGGCGTCACAAGTTGGTATCAGAGCCGACTGCCTGTAGGAATCCCCCTTCCATACTCATTGGCCGAAGTCGAGTCTAGATATTACAAAACTTTTACTAACATGGTTGTGTGTCTTACGGGCACACGTCGCCATTGGGTGGTATTAGGATCTTTTACTCCTCGACCTTTACTCCGGGACTCTGATCTCTCCTCTATTCGGGTTAAATGATTTTACTAAAATCTAACTCTAGGTTCTCGTTACCACTTCCTGTCGGAGAGCCCTTTAATACGGATGATCGACTGCTTCAACGAAAGATTCTGACAATACTCTCGGATGTTCCCTCGATACTTTGTGCCATCCCTCTTGCAATTCCCCTTCCACCGTAAACCCTTAAGGATAACTATTTACAGTTGTTATTCTTACATTCATCCCTAGTTGGTCTTGTTATTACAAGATACCCCGAAACACTCGTCGTTGTCTCGATAATCCTTTGAGCTTACTGCTTTGCAGTTCTTGACACATGAATATCCCTACGGATAATTTCTCACACTTACCGAGTATCCACTCATCCCCAGTTGATTCATGTATGTCATCAATCTTCGAGATACCTTTCGATCTTCCAAAAATCCTCAGGAGCCTATTGCTCTTGAAATTCTTGCTTGCTTACATTTTGGTTAATCCCATAAGTCTAGTAATCTTATTGGCATCCTTTGTCACTATCATTTAAGTTCGTTGATCCTATATGTGTGCGAATGCACGCAATCATCAGTTGATCCTTATAAATTATCTTTCCGCTCAGACGTCTTTCGAACATGAGCTGGTTCTCGACCAATCAGATTGCCATCGATGGTACCCCTAAGTCTATTCAACTATTCCCTCCTTAATTAGAGCATTTGCTTCTGATCCCTTGAAATGGGGAATCATAAATCGTTTACGATTGAGCTTTGAATTAGTCAGTTGTTTCTATCATATGATCTCCTTGCATTCTTTCTTCTTCTGGTTGAGTATCGATGCTCACATCGGATCCCTTGTGGACCACCAGATCCTTTGTTGGATTTTATCTGACAACGCACTTCATATTCAATAACCTTGTGAGCCTATTCTCGGATACATAATGCCTTTGGTAAATTGTATCCTCTGCTTTCTCGACCATGCTCTGCCTTCGAGCTTGAGTTAAATTACTCCTAAAGCTTGTGGTATAGGTTTCCACGATACCCTGATGGGTTGGACCTATGCCTTCCTTTATATGTGTGAACTCGGAAGTTTTCACGAGTCATACTCGTCTGGTATTTCAGCAGGTAAAACTTTCAACACTAATACCTTTATCAAAGCGAGAAGTGAATGGAAGGTTATACATTGAAGAAGTGGGAGTCGACCTTGAACCTTGTGTTCATGCCCATGGACACGATGTATAACTTATCATGGAAGCTGCTCGTAAAAATAATTACCCCCATGTTATAAGTTCATCTTGTATCCGTGGTTCGATCCTTTATGATCGTGGATTCCGACCTTGTTCTCCTTTAAATACCATTTCTCGTGCAGGTTTAAGCACTTGTCTTCTGCAGAGCATTTCCCTAGTACAACCTCTACATTGATCTGTCGTCGAGTATTACCCCCGGTATCTCGAGATTATCATGGAACTGCATAACTTCTTATGAGTTCTCCATCAAGTGCTACATTCTCACTGATTCCAATTTTTCACGGGCCCTGAGTTATTTAAACACTCAAGGACATCGGTAACTGAATCAAGTCCGCATCGTGATTAAACAACTATTAGTAATCTTCTTTACTTACGAGTTTGTACTCGATCACGTCATTTCTAGCCTGTATGGCTATATCATTGTCGTGGTGACTTTAACTGTGCTACCTGGTCCTTATTCTTGGAGCACCACTTCGACGATGAGCTAAGCTTATGTCGATCTTCCTCATCATATCATTTCACCTTGAACCGCAATCTTGGTTTCGAGTTTGTGTCGTATCCGTGGTTCCAATAACCTTTCGCTTCATCATTCCTTTGACTTGATGTCATCGCCGATCGATTACATCTTCATGGAATATCTTGACAAATGTGTCATGATCATCATCAACATCCTGAGCTCTCCCAAGATATATATATCGAACTCTTGATGAGAAATACCATCCTCGCCCCTCAATGGTTTGTGTTATCACCAACCACCTTATTGCCTCCCGTTCAACACAAGCTTATTCGTGTTTTGTATTATACCTTGAGATCCTTGCTATTCAGCTTATGTTATGCTCTACCTTGGATTGTACCATCTTTTATATCAAGGATGTTGTGAGAATTGCTCCACCTCTTAAACAATTCTTGGTATTATGATACGTCACACTATCACCATTCTTTCTTGGTTCCTTTGTTGTTCCTAACCGGAATACCTGCAATTGAACTACGATGTGTGAATTCAAAACTTCTAGCAACCCTATTGCTTTGAAATGAATGGTCGATTGATTCTGTTTCATTGAGTGGCCGTTCTAACATTTATCGAGCAACCCATCCCATATTTCGAGTGCATCTGCCAACCAATGATTAATTGTGTATGTTTTCCTGAGCATACATCATTATATCATTCGATCGGACAAATGATTATCTCCTTGTTCTCATAATTGTGGAAATCCATCTTTTTGGAATTCGCGATGAATGGTCGCTGAGTCCATCATCCACATCCTCATCCTCTCTTTGTCTTAATGATGAACTCTTGTTTCGGAACTCGCTCCCATAGTTTTATTTCCGAGAATCTTGTTATGTCAACTCGTCAATTTGTGTTGCACCTTTTCTTCTCAGGCATCCTGAGTCCGAGGTATCCTAACACCGATCAGATCTGAATCTCGGTCGGATATGATGGTTGGTACATTTTTCCAAGACTTATAACATTAGATCTTTATATGACTCGGTAAGTTGATGTCATGCCTAGCCTGCCTGACCGGAGGACCTATTGTTATAATTTTCCTTTTAGCAAGGTTATCCGTTCTTCCATGAGGAAATTGTAAGACTTATTCTACAAGTTTTTCCTAATGGATCCTTCCTATATCCAAAGTCTGACCTTTGCTTAAAGACCATGTCAACACTGTCTCGAAGCATGTTTGTGGTACCCCGATTTTCAACAAGGACATTTGAATCCCAATGCTAAATGTTCTTGCTCAATTATCCGAACACCGTGGTATGGGTAATGTCATGAAATTTTTCTCACCTTACCTAAAGGGTTTTCTACATTATATCCTGTCATGGATATCATGCCCCGCTTGTCCTTGGGAAGGATATACCCCTGGTATATGTGTCAAACACATTTTCCTTTCCACTGTTCTGTTTGATCTGATGATCACATTTTCCTTTCCATTGATTTGTTTAACCTTCCTAGTGATCCATATGATCTATGCAGTAATATTCTTCTGCTTATATAAACACCTCGGTGTACAACTCTGGCGGTAAGACCCTGTTACTATTGTTGATGACATTCCGGTAGCCACCGATGGACGAGAACCTTGCCTATTGGTCCGCCTCGTTCAACGAGCAGGAAAATGGTTCTCTTCGTCCCTTGCCCTTGGTACCGACGCTGTTGCCGACATAACCGATAGGTTATGGTCTGATCTGCATGGTTATCATAACCGTGCAAGATGACACCACTCTTTCTGTCTTTAACCCACATGGTGGGCCCATAACCCACAGGTCCCAGTATCGAAACCTGACTCTCCTGTACACCCTGTTGCCAAATATATTCCTCGCGCTTGACTTGATATGTAATTCGCGAGCCACCTTCCTAGTGATCTAGTCTGGTATCAGGCACAATACTTATTCTCGTGTCGTGAAACCCTTTCACCTTCTATTTGGGCATCGAACGATTGCCTATCTGCTTGATACTTCTTACTATACCTTCTTGCTTGGCTCTCGATGTGTCTCATTTGACCAACTCGAGAGATACCCCTGTGTTCATCCACGGGATAACTCCCGATGGTTAACCCTTATAGCATTCTATCATTGTCGAACTGCCCCTTACCTATTCGTAAGTACGAGACAGACCCCGAAGAAAGGATGCGACTTCGTCAAGATGACCTGAAGTAGAAAAATAAAAACATCAATGTAATGGATCGACCACTTTGAGAAGAGCAATCAACACCGAGAAGATTTGTTAGAATTTCGTAACCAGACCTTTCCCCCTTAGTCCCCCTCTTAAATCTCGGGACGAGATTTCTTGTAGTGGAGGAGAATTGTGACGCCCGGGTAATTAAGCTATAGTGAAACTCTGCTAATGATGCCACGTCACCTCCGTTACTATTGCTAATCTCTTGTTAGTTCAAAACTGGTTAAAAATTCAAATTTAAAATATGGCAAACAATAAAAGTTTTCAAACATTGAAACAAAAATGTTCGGTGGGTGCCAAATATTGCACTGGTAATTATTGTGGAGAAAACTCGTTTTTAGAAAATGCCTAAATATTTTACAATGATTTAAAACAGAAAAGAAAATAAATGAAAAGAAAAGGTAAGAGAAAAACAAGAGAAAAGAAAAACAAAGAAAAGCCCCCCATTTGGGCTACGGCCCAGCCAGCAGCCCAACCGGGCCACCAGGCCAGCCCACCCACTCCCTTAACCCCCTGGACCCCGAAACCCTAGACCGCCCCCCACTTTCCCCCACTTGCTCTCTCCCTTTCCCCCCACCACTCTCGATCCCATCTGGATCGGGGTGGGGAACAACCGCTCGATGCCGCGCCGGAGACCCACCTCGCCGGCGTGCTCACGCCCGAGGAACCGTCAACTACGCCCATCGCCGACGCCCGCCCTCTCAACCCTCCGCCCCGCATGGATCTGGTCGGGGCAGCCGACGCCCCCGACGCCCCGCGCCTCCTGTCGCCTCCCCAGCCCCGTCGCCGGACCGTTCCCGTCTTCCTCCTCAACGGCCTCCACCGAGCCTCGCCGCCCTCCGTACCCCTGCAATGCCGGTGAGGGCCACGCCCTCCCCCCTCTCTATCTTGGCTGCGGTCATCACCGCTCGCCCGTGCTCATCACGTCGTGTCCGCACACCGGGCATGCCCACGGCCGCGCACACACGCGCATGCCACCCGCGCCCCACACCGGCTCGGACGTCCCTCGCCAACGCCCCACGTGCCTCACTCGCTCTCTGATGGCCTCAACCGCCGCCACTTCAGCCCCCCTCCTCGCTCGGGCTCTGCCCCGCAACTGCCGGTGCCTCCGGCTGCGCCCGACCGCTGCCGACGGCCCTGGCTGCACGCTACTGCTGCCCTTCTTCGCTTGTCCACCCACTGCCTCATGCGCCGCTGCCTCTCGCCGTTTGCCCGCGCCGCCGCGTGCCTTCACTTTGCTCCCACCCCCGGCGCAACCCCGACTGGCCTCGCCTGCCTCCAGACGCCGCTCCGGCCACCTGGCCGGCCCCGCGGCCACCGGCCTCCCCTGCTCCGGCGCCCGGCCGGGTACGCCCGCCCCTGGGCGTGCGACCGCTCGGGCCACACCCGTGGCGCCCGGTGCCCGTTTCGCCTGGCACCCGCAACCCCCCTGGGCCACTGGCAATCGGGCCCCACGCGCCCAGAATGTTTTAGTAAAAAGAAAGGAATTAAAAATAATAATAATAATAATAATTAAATAAATAATAATAATTAAATTAATTAATTAATTAAGGAATTAATTAAGTTAATCAATCATAATTAGATTAACCTAATTAACTAATTAGTTTAATAAAATAGTAATTAGATTAGTTAAAGATTAATTAGGCTAAACAGTCAATGACCAGTGGGACCCACACGTCAGCGACCTAGTCAACACCTCTGTTGACTGCTGATGTCATGCTGACGTCATGATGACATCAGCAAACACTGTTCTGGATAATGTTGAATTAAAATATTTAAATTAATCCTAAAAATGATTTAAATCTTTTGAAATTAATATAAAATAAACCGTAGCTCAGATGAAAATACTTTCTACATGAAAGTTGCTCAGAACGGCGAGACGAATCCGGATACGCAGCCCGTTCGTCCGCCACGCATCCCTAGCATAGCAAACTCGCAACTTTCCCCCTCCGGCTCCTCTGCCCGAAAACGCGAAACACCAGGGATACTTTCCCGGATGTTTCCCCCCTTCACTGGTATCACCTCATACCGCATTAGGGCACGCCTAGCATCACGCTTTGCTTTGTCATGCATCGTTATGCATCTGTTTGCATTGTATTTATTGTTTCTGCCCCCTCTTCTCTTGCTAGACACCGTGACCGACGCTGCTGCTACCCAGTACGACTACGGAGTTGACGACCCCTCTCTCTTACCAGAGCAACCAGGCAAGCGCCCCCTTGATCAACAGATATCGCCTATTCTTCTCTATATTGCTTGCATTAGAGTAGTGTAGCATGTTACTGCTCTCAGTTAATCCTATACTGCTGCATAGCCTGTCCTTGCTACTACTTTTGTTACCTTTCCCTGCTATCCTACTGCTTAGTATACGATGCTAGTGTTCCATCAGTGGCCCTACACTCTTGTCCGTCTGCCATGCTATACTACTGGGCTGTGATCACTTCGGGAGGTGATCACGAGCATACTATATACTTTACACTGTTACATTACCTGTGATAATGTTAGGAGATGGGGGCTGAAGGGGCAGGTGGTTCCACCCAGGTAGTGGTGGGCCTGGGTTCCCGACGGCCCTTGACTATTACTTTGTGGCGGAGCGACAGGGCAGGTTTGAGACTACCTAGGAGAGAGGTGGGCCTGGCCCTGGTCGGCGTTCGCGGATACTTAACACGCTTAACGAGATCTGGGTATTTGATCTGAGTCTGGCCATTTGGTCTATACGCACTAACCATCTACGAGGGAGTAGTTATGGGTATCCCGGCGTCGTGGTATCAGCCGAAGCCTTCATGACGTCAGCGACTGAGTGGCGCGCGCCGGATTGGACTGGAACGCCACTAGGCTAGGTCTGCTTCCGGCCGCGTTCGCAACGTGCAGGTGTGCTCAGGGCGATGGGCCCAGACCCCTGCGCGCATAGGTTTAGACCGGCGTGCTGACCGCTCTGTTGTGCCTAGGTGGGGCTGCGACGTGTTGATCTTCCGAGGCCGGGCATGACCCAGGAAAGTGTGTCCGGCCAAATGGGATCAAGCGTGTTGGGCTATGTGGTGCACCCCTGCAGGGAAGTTTATCTATTCGAATAGCCGTGTCCCTCGGTAAAAGGACAACCCGGAGTTGTACCTTGACCTTATGACAACTAGAACCGGATACTTAATAAAACACACCCTTCCAAGTGCCAGATACAACCCGGTGATTGCTCTCCAACAGGGCATCGAGGAGGGGACTGCCGGGTAGGATTATGCTATACGATGCTACTTGGAGGACTTCAGTCTACTCTCTTCTACCTGCTGCAAGACGGAGGCGACCAGAAGCGTAGTCTTCGATAAGACTAGCTATCCCCCTCTTATTCTGGCATTCTGCAGTTCAGTCCACTGATATGGCCCTTTACACATATATCCATGCATATGTAGTGCAGCTCCTTGCCTGCGAGTACTTTGGATGAGTACTCACGGTTGCCTTGTTTCCCCTTTTCCCCTTTCCTCTACCCATTTGCTGCAACCAGACGATGGAGCCCAGGATCCAGACGCCACCTTCGACGACGAATCCTACTACACTGGAGGTGCCTACTACTACGTGCAGCCCGCTGACGACGACCAGGAGTAGTTAGGAGGATCCCAGGCAGGAGGCCTGCGCCTCTTTCGATTGTATCCCAGTTTGTGCTAGCCTTCTTAAGGCAACCTTGTTTAACTTATGTCTGTACTCAGATATTGTTGCTTCCGCTGACTCATCTATGATCGAGCAATTGTAGTCGAGCCCTCGAGGCCCCTGGCTTGTATTATGATGCTTGTATGACTTATTTTATTTGTAGAGTTGTGTTGTGATATCTTCCCGTGAGTCCCTGATCTTGATCGTACACATTTGCGTGCATGATTAGTGTATGATTGAATCGGGGGCGTCACAAAAAGTCCATCAGTATGGAGTTTCTTCATGCGCTTTACACCGATATGACCTAAATGGCAGTGCCACAAATAAGTTGCACTATCATTATCAACTCTGCATCTTTTGGATTCAACATTATGAATATGTGTATCACTACTATCGAGATTCATCAAAAATAGACCACTCTTCAAGGGTGCATGACCATAAAAGATATTACTCATATAAATAGAACAACAATTATTCTCTGATTTAAATGAATAACCGTCTCGCATCAAACAAGATCCATATATAATGTTCATGCTCAACGCTGGCACCAAATAACAATTATTTAGGTCTAATACTAATCCCGAAGGTAGATGTAGAGGTAGCGTGCCGACCGCGATCACATCGACTTTGGAACCATTTCCCACGCGCATCGTCACCTCGTCCTTGGCCAGTGTTCGCTTAATCCGTTGTCCCTGTTTCGAGTTGCAAATATTAGCAACAGAACCAGTATCAAATACCCAGGTGCTACTGCGAGCTCTAGTAAGGTACACATCAATAACATGTATATCACATATACCTTTGTTCACCTTGCCATCTTTCTTATCCGCCAAATACTTGGGGCAGTTCCGCTTCCAGTGACCAGTCTGCTTGCAGTAGAAGCACTCAGTTTCAGGCTTAGGTCCAGACTTGGGTTTCTTCTCCTGAGCAGCAACTTGCTTGCTGTTCTTCTTGAAGTTCCCCTTCTTCTTCCTTTTGCCCTTTTTCTTGAAACTAGTGGTCTTTTTGACCATCAATTTTTGATGCTCCTTCTTGATTTCTACCTCCGCAGCTTTCAGCATTGCGAAGAGCTCAGGAATTGTTTTATCCACCCCTTGCATATTATAGTTCATCACGAAGCTCTTGTAGCTAGGTGGGAGTGATTGGAGAATTCTGTCAATGACGCAATCAACCGGAAGATTAACTCCCAGTTGAATCAAGTGATTATTATACCCAGACATTTTGAGTATATGCTCACTGACAGAACTGTTCTCCTCCATCTTGCAGCTATAGAACTTATTGGAGACTTCATATCTCTCAATCCGGGCATTTGCTTGAAATATCAACTTCAACTCCTGGAACATCTCATATGCTCCATGACGTTCAAAACATCGTTGAAGTCCCGATTCTAAGCCGTAAAGTATGGCACATTGAACTATCGAGTAGTCATCAGCTTTGCTCTGCCAGACGTTCTTAACGTCGTCAGTTGCATCAGCAGCAGGTCTGGCACCCAGCGGTGCTTCCAGGACGTAATTCTTCTGAGTAGCAATGAGGATAATCCTCAAGTTACGGACCCAGGCCGTGTAATTGCTACCATCATCTTTCAACTTTGCTTTCTCAAGGAACGCATTAAAATTCAACGGAACAATAGCACGGGCCATCTATCTACAATCAAACATAAACAAGCAAGATACTATCAGGTACTAAGTTCATCATAAATTTAAGTTCAAGTAATCATATTACTTAAGAACTCCCACTTAGAAAGACACTCCTCTAATCTTCTAAGTGATCACGTGATCCAAATCAACTAAACCATAACCGATCATCACGTGAAATGGAGTAGTTTTCAATGGTGAACATCACTATGTTAATCATATCTACTATATGATTCATGCTCGACCTTTCGGTCTCAGTGTTCCGAGGCCATATCTGCATATGCTAGGCTCGTCAAGTTTAACCTGAGTATTCTGCGTGTGCAAAAACTGGCTTGCACCCGTTGTAGATGGACGTAGAGCTTATCACACCCGATCATCACGTGGTGTCTGGGCACGACGAACTTTGGCAACGGTGCATACTCAGGGAGAACAATTTTATCTTGAAATTTAGTGAGAGATCATCTTATAATGCTACCGTCAATCAAAGCAAGATAAGATGCATAAAAGATAAACATCACATGCAATCAATATAAGTGATATGATATGGCCATCATCATCTTGTGCTTGTGATCTCCATCTCCGAAGCATCGTCATGATCACCATCGTCACCGGCGCGACACCTTGATCTCCATCGTAGCATCATTGTCGTCTCTCCATACTTATGCTTCTACGACTATCGCTACCGCTTAGTGATAAAGTAAAGCATTACAGGGCGATTGCATTGCATACAATAAAGCGACAACCATATGGCTCCTGCCAGTTGCCGATACCTCGGTTACAAAACATGATCATCTCATACAATAAAATTTAGTATCATGCCTTGACCATATCACATCACAACATGCCCTGCAAAAGCAAGTTAGACGTCCTCTACTTTGTTTGTTGCAAGTTTTACGTGGCTGCTACGGGCTGAGCAAGAACCAATCTTACCTACGCATCAAAACCACAACGATAGTTTGTAAAGTTGGTGTTGTTTTAACCTTCACAAGGACCGGGTGTAGCCACACTCGGTTCAACTAAAGTTGGAGAAACTGACACCCGCCAGCCACCTGTGTGCAAAGCACGTCGGTAGAACCAGTCTCGCGTAAGCGTACGCGTAATGTCGGTCCGGGCCGCTTCATCCAACAATACCGCCGAACCAAAGTATGACATGCTGGTAAGCAGTATGACTTATATCGCCCACAACTCACTTGTGTTCTACTCGTGCATATAACATCAACACATAAAACCTGGCTCGGATGCCACTGTTGGGGAACGTAGTAATTTCAAAAAAGTTCCTACGCACACACAAGATCATGGTGATGCATAGCAACGAGAGGGGAGAGTGTTGTCTATGTACCCTCGTAGACCGATAGCGGAAGCGTTATGACAACGTGGTTGATGTAGTCATACGTCTTCACGGCCCGACCGATCAAGCACCAAAACTACGACGCCTCCGAGTTTTAGCACACGTTCAGCTCGATGACGATCCCCGGACTCCGATCCAGCAAAGTGTCGGGGATGAGTTCCGTCATCACGACGGCGTGGTGACGATCTTGATGTTCTACCGTCACAGGGCTTCGCCTAAGCACCGCTACAGTATTATCGAGGATTAGGGTGGAGGGGGGCACCGCACACGGCTAAGAGAACGATCACGAAGATCAACTTGTGTGTCTAGAGGTGCCCCCTGCCCCCGTATATAAAGGAGCACGGGGGGAGGACGGCCGGCCCTAGAAGAGCGCGCCAGGAGGAGGAGTCCTCCTCCTAGTAGGAGTAGGACTCCCCTCTTTCCTACTCCTACTAGGAGGGGGAAAGGAAGGGGGAGAGGGAGAAGGAAAGGGGGGCGCCGCCCCCCTCTCCTAGTCCAATTCGGACTAGAGGGGGAGGGGGTGCGCGGCCCACCCTGGCCGCCCCTCTCTCTCTCCACTAAGGCCCATTAGGCCCATACTTCTCCGGGGGGGGGGGGGGGTCCGGTAACCCTCCGGCACTCCGGTTTTCTCCAAAATCACCCAGAACATTTCTGGTGTCCGAATATAGTCGTCCAATATATCAATCTTTATGTCTCGACCATTTCGAGACTCCTCGTCATGTCCGTAATCACATCCGGGACTCCGAACAACCTTCAGTACATCAAAACATATAAACTCATAATGAAACTTTCATCGTAACGTTAAGCGTGCGGACCCTACGGGTTCGAGAACAATGTAGACATGACCGAGACACGTCTCCGGTCAATAACCAATAGCGGAACCTGGATGCTCATATTGGCTCCCACATATTCTATGAAGATCTTTATCGGTCAGACCGCATAACAACATACGTTGTTCCCTTTGTCATCGGTATGTTACTTGCCCGAGATTCGATCGTCGGTATCTTAATACCTAGTTCAATCTCGTTACCGACAAGTCTCTTTACTCGTTCCGTAATACATCATCTCGCAACTAACTCATTAGTTGCATTGCTTGCAAGGCTTAAGTGATGTGCATTACCGCGAGGGCCCAAAGATACCTCTCCGACAATCGGAGTGACAAATCCTAATCTCGAAATACGCCAACCCAACATGTACCTTTGGAGACACCTGTAGAGCACCTTTATAATCACCCAGTTACGTTGTGACGTTTGGTAGCACACAAAGTGTTCCTCCGGCAAACGGGGGTTGCATAATCTCATAGTCGTAGGAACATGTATAAGTCATGAAGAAAGCAATAGCAACATACTAAATGATCGGGTGCTAAGCTAGTGGAATGGGTCATGTCAATCGCATCATTCTCCTAATGATGTGATCCCATTAATCAAATGACAACACATGTCTATGGTTAGGAAACATAACCATCTTCCATTAACGAGCTAGTAAAGTAGAGGCATACTAGTGACGTTTAGTTTGTCTATGTATTCACACAAGTATTATGTTTCCGGTTAATACAATTCTAGCATGAATAATAAACATTTATCATGATATAAGGAAATAAATAATAACTTTATTATTGCCTCTAGGGCATATTTCCTTCAATGAGAACAAAGTTGCTATCTATGATGATTATTGTGATGACTTGTATGCTATAAAGAATAATGATAACCATGAAACTTGTCATCATGATTTTAGTTTTCAATTGGATTATGCCTCACATGATAGTTATTTCGTAGAGTTTGCTCCCACTACTATTCCAAATGAGAAGAATTTTGCTTATGTGGAGAGTAGTAAATTTTCTATGCTTGTAGATCATGAAAATAATGCTTTATGTGATGGATATATTGTTGAATTAATTCATGGTGCTACTGAAAATTATTATGAGGGAGGAACATATGCTTGTAGGAATTGCAATAATATCAAGTTTCCTCTCTATGTGATTAAAGTTTTAAACTTATGCTTGTTTTGCCTTCCTATGCTAGTTGATTATTGTTCCCATAAATTGTTTGCTCATAAAATCCCTATACATAGGAAGTGGGTTAGGCTTAAATGTCCTAGTCATATTCTTCATGATGCTCTCCTTATGTTTCAATTCATATCTTTTATGTGAGCATCATTGAAATCATCATGCCTAGCTAGGGGCGTTAAACGTTAGCGCTTGTTGGGAGGCAACCCAATTTTATTTTTGTTTTTTGCATTTTGCTCATGTTTAGTAATAAATAATTCGTATAGCCTCTGTTTAGATGTGGTTTTATGTTTTAATTAGTGTTTGTGCCAAGTAGAACCTTTGGGAAGACTTGGTGAAGTCTTTGCAATCTTGCTGTAAAAAACAGAAACTTTTGCGCTCATGAGATTAGCTGCCATTTTTTTTACTGGAGAGTGCTTTTAGGTTGATTCTTTTTGCAGATGATTAATAGAAAAATTCCTCAGGTCCACCAATTTATTTCAGAATTGTTGGAGTTACAGAAGTATACGTCTGATACAGATTACTACAGACTGTTCTGTTTTTGACAGATTCTGTTTTCTATGTGTTGTTTGCTTATTTTGATGAATCTATGAGTAGTATGGGAGGGTATGAACCATAGAGAAGTTGGAATATGTAAGTGCATCTAGTGCCCCTTAGTGATTTTGGTGTATTGAAGACTTATAGGTTAAGGGACTAATGTGTTTATGAGTGTACACAGGTCTATAAGTCTATGAGGAGTTTGATATTTACAGAGAAAGTCGACCCCTAAAAATGAAATTCTTCGACTGAAGACTTTGGTATTCTGAAGACTTTTTGAAGACTTTGAAAGTGAAGAAATTGGTGTGACCTTGAAGACTTGGTATTCATTGGAGGAACATGAAGCAAGAAGACTTTTGTTTTCGTAGTTTCATTTTCTCTTTCTTGAGTCATAGGAAACACCGTACTGTTAAAGGGGTCGAAGAAATACTAAGGAAAAATTTCCATGTGATGCTCAACTCAAAATCCTACACCTACCAATCCCTTCGAGTGAAGCCATTGGAAATCTCATACAGTTCAGCCAATTTCTTCAGTGACAGAGACGCAGTTCTTCGGGTCACTAAGGACTTTGCTCTGACTGAGGAGTTAGGAATTCGCCAGTGCGGATTGCCTACACAGTGAGGAAGATGATAGCCCTGAGGAATTTGTACCTCAAATTTCCGATCGTTGATGTGCTACGCGCCAGCTGTCCCAAAATATCTTATCCACCTAATGGTCATATCATTGTAGGCATTTATGTCTTATCATGTCGGGATGCTCCCTAGGCTATAAATAGCCACCCCCCTACAACCACTAGCTGGTTGGCTGCTCCGCGATAAACTGACACTTGTCATTTGAGAGCATCCCATCCTCCGAGGACTTTGAGCGAAAATCATCAAGTGAGGAAAATCCAAAGCCCAAACCCAAACACCTATGAATCCAAAGTGATTGAGCATCACTGAAGAGATTGATCCTGCATGGATCCGATGCTTGTTACATTTGAAGACTGTGCTTCTTCCAGACGGTTAGGCGTCATGGTCTAGAGCATCCAAGAGGAATTGTGGATCGCCGAGTGACCGAGTTTGTCAAGGTTCAGAAGTCACCTGAAGACTTACCACGAGTGATTGGACGAGGTCTGTGTGACCTTAGTTCAAGGATAATACGGTGAGGACTTGGTGTCCCGAGCTGCGTGCTTAGGACTGGGTGTCCGGGACTGTGTGTCCTCGAGTTTAAATACTCAGCCGCTCCAACCAGATGTAGAACTGAGACAGCAGTTGGAACTGGTCTACCAAATCATTGTCTTCACCAAGCCAACTGGTTCTATTTCCTCAACTCTTTCATTTCCTCAGTATTGTGTTGTGTGCTTGTCATATCTGTGTTTGAAGACTTTGACTGAAGACTTTCTCAATTTCCTCAGTTCAATTTCTTCAGTCTGTTTGTCTTCATTCTGTGTTATCCTGTGATTACGCTTTCTGTACTCTGTGCTAGTCTTCATTTCATCATGATGACCATGCTTGTGTTCTGATATGTTTACTTCTGAGTACTTATTCCGCTGCAAGTAGTTCTTCGCTAAGGAATTTCCTCACTAGCAAATTCCTCAGTGAAGAATTCATAAAAATCGCCTATTCACCCCCCCTCTAGTCGATATAACGCACTTTCAGAATACAGTAGATATTACACCAATATGAATTTAGAATGAGTTCACAATAGTACCTAAGTGGAGCTTACGAGTTTTCTGTTGAGTTTTGTGTTGTGAAGTTTTCAAGTTTTGGGTAAAGATTCGATGGACTATGGAATAAGGAGTGGCAAAAGCATAAGCTTGGGGATGCCCAAGGCACCCCAAGGTAATATTCAAGGACAACCAAGAGCCTAAGCTTGGGGATGCCCCGGAAGGCATCCCCTCTTTCGTCTTCGTTCATTGGTAACTTTACTTGGAGCTATATTTTAATTCACCACATGATATGTGTTTGGCTTGGAGCGTCATTTTTTTGCTTGCTGTTTGAATAAAATACCAAGATCTGAAATTCTTAAATGTTAGAGAGTCTTCACATATTTACATAATTATTCAACTACTCATTGATCTTCACTTATATCTTTTGGAGTAGTTTGTCATTTTCTCTAGTGCTTCACTTACATCTTTTAGAGCACGGCGGTGGTTTTATTTTATATAAATTATTGATCTCTCATGCTTCACTTATATCATTTTGAGTCTTCTAGAACAGCATGGTAATTTTCTTTGGCTATAAAATTAGTCCTACTATGATAGGCATCCAAGATGGGTATAATAAAAACTACCATATAGAGTGCATTGAATACTATGAGAAGTTTGATACTTGATGATTGTTTTGAGATATGAAGATGGTAATATTAGAGTCGTGCTAGTTGAGTAATTGTGGAATTGAGAAATACTTGTGTTGAGGTTTGCATGTCCCGTAGCATGCATGTATGGTAAACGTTGTGTGACAAATTTGAAGCATGAGGCATTCTTTGATTGCCTTCTTTATGAGAGGCGGTCGAGGATGAGCGATGGTTTTTTCCTACCAATCTATCCCCCTAGGAGCATGCACGTAGTGCTCGGTTTTGATGACTTGTAGATTTTTGCAATAAGTATGTGAGTTCTTTATGACTAATGTTGAGTCCATGGATTATACGCACTCTCACCCTTCCATCATTGCTAGCCTCTTTGGTACCGTGCATTGCCCTTTCTCACTTCGAGAGTTGGTGCAAACTTTACCGGTGCATCCAAACCCTGTGATATGATACGCTCTATCACACATAAGCCTCCTTATATCTTCCTCAAAACAGCCACCATACCTACCTATTATGGCATTTCCATAGCCATTCCGAGATATATTGCCATGCAACTTTCCACCGTTCTGTTTATTATGATACGCTTCATCATTGTCATATTGCTTTGCATGATCATGTAGTTGACATCATATTTGTGGCAAAGCCACCTTCATAATTCTTTCATACATGTTGCACTTGATTCATTGCACATCCCGGTACACCGCCGGAGGCATTCACATAGAGTCATATTTTTGTTCTTAGTATCGAGTTGTAATTCTTGAGTTGTAAGTAAATAAAAGTGTGATGATTTTCATTATTAGAGCATTGTCCCGTTTGAGGAAATTAAAAAAAGAGAGAAATGCAAAAAAAGGCCAAATAAAAAAAGAGAAAAGCCAATAAAAAAAGAGAAGGCCCAAAAAAATGAGAGAAAAAGAGAGAAGGGACAATGCTACTATCCTTTTTCCACACTTGTGCTTCAAAGAAGCACCATAATATTCATGATAGAGAGTCTATTATTTTGTCACTTTCATATACTAGTGAGAATTTTTCATTATAGAACCTGGCTATTATGTTCCAACAATGGGCTTACTCAAATGCCCTAGGTCTTCGTGAGCAAACAAGTTGGATGCACACTGATACGTCTCCGTCATATCTACTTTCCCAAACACTTTTGCCCTTGTTTTGGACTCTAACTTGCATGATTTGAATGGAACTAACCCGGACTAACGCTGTTTTTAGCAGAATTGCCATGGTGCTATTTTTGTGCAGAAATAAAAGTTCTCGAAGTGACCTGAAAATCAACGGAGAATTATTCTGGAATTAATAAAAAATACTGGCAAAAGAATCAAGGCCAGGGGGACCACACCCTGCCCACGAGGGTGGGGGGCGTGCCTACCCCCTGGGCGCGCTCCCTGCCTCGTGGGCCCCCTGGTGCTCCACCGACCTCAACTCCAACTCTATATATTCACGTTCGGGGAGAAAAAATCAGAGAGAAGGATTCATCACGTTTTACGATACGGAGCCACTGCCAAGCCCTAATCTCTCTCGGGAGGGCTGATCCGGAGTCCGTTCGGGGCTCCGGAGAGGGGAATCCGTCACCATCGACATCATCAACCATCCTCCATCACCAATTTCATGATGCTCACTGCCGTGCGTAAGTAATTCCATCGTAGGCTTGCTGGACGGTGATGGGTTGGATGAGATTTATCATGTAATCGAGTTAGTTTTGTTAGGGTTTGATCCCTAGTATCCACTATGTTCTGAGATTGATGTTGCTATGACTTTGCTATGCTTAATGCTTGTCACTAGGGCCCGAGTACCATGATTTCAGATCTGAACCTATTATGTTTTCATGAATATATGTGAGTTCTTGATCCTATCTTGCAAGTCTATAGTCACCTACTATGTGTTATGATCCGGCAAGCCCGAAGTGACAATAATCGGGACCACTCCTGGTGATGACCGTAGTTTGAGGAGTTCATGTATTCACTATGTGTTAATGCTTTGGTCCGGTACTCTGTTAAAAGGAGGCCATAATATCCCTTAGTTTCCAATAGGACAAAAGATGTCATGCAAGTTCTTTTCCATAAGCACGTATGACTATATTCGGAATACATGCCTACATTACATTGATGAATTGGAGCTAGTTTTGTGTCACCCTATGTTATAACTGCTGCATGAATAATCGCATCTGGCATAATTCTCCATCACCGATCCAATGCCTACGAGCTTTTCACATATTGTTCTTCGCTTATTTACTTTTCCGTTGCTGCTGTTACAATCACTGCAAAACTATCACTATTACTTTTGCCACCGTTACCGTTACTTCCATACTACTTTGCTACTAAATACTTTGCTGCAGATACTAAGTTATCCAGGTGTGGTTGAATTGACAACTCAACTGCTAATACTTGAGAATATTCTTTGGCTCCCCTTGTGTCGAATCAATAAATTTGGGTTGAATACTCTACCCTCGAAAACTGTTGCGACCCCCTATACTTGTGGGTTATCAAGACTATTTTCTGGTGCCGTTGCCGAGGAGCATAGCTCTATTCTTTGAGTCACTGGTCACTATGAGGAACTTTAAAGACGAAAGAACTAAGATCTTTCCCTCAACTACGAGGGGAGGTAAGGAACTGCCATCTGGCTCTGCACTTGATTCACCTTCTGTTTTGAGTAAGCTCGCGACACCTAAACCTGCTTCTGCTATTAATTCTGATATGTCGCATGTTATTGATGATGCCACTTCTGCTATGCATGATACTTATGATGAAACTACTTCAATGCTTGATACTACTGTGCCGCTTGGTGAATTTCTTGATGAACAACTTGCTAGGGCTAGAGAGAATGAAATTATTGAAACTGATAATATTGATGAAGGTGATGATGAAGATTCTCCCCCTAGATATGAATTGCTGTTGTGCCTGAGGGTTATGTTATGGATGAAGAAACTGCTAGAGACTTTCCCGCTTGCAATGATAGAAGTGATCTTAAGAAATTATTAGCTAAGCTGAAAGAAAATCTCTGAATGCTGGAATGAAATATGATCCTGCTTATGCTACTTCACCTATCTTTGTTACTGATAAGGATTATGAATTCTCTATTGATCCTGATATAATTACTTTGGTTGAATCTGATCCTTTTATGGCTATGAATCTGAAACTGATGCGGCACATCTTACTAAATTAAATGATATAGCCACCCCGTTCACTAATGATGAGAAAACTCGCTACTACTATATTCTTAAATTATTTCCGTTCTCATTAAAGGGTGATGCTAAGATATGGTTTAATTCTCTTGATCCTGGTTGTGTGCGTAGTCCCCAGGATATGATTTATTACTTCTCTGCTAAATATTTCCCCGCTCATAAGAAACAAGTTGCTTTAAGGGAAATATATAATTTTGTGCAAATTGAAGAAGAGAATCTCCTACAATCTTGGGGGAGGCTTCTCCAATTACTTAATGCTTTGCCTGATCATTCTCTCAAGAAAAATGAAATACTTGATATATTTTATAATGGACTAACTGATGCTTCCAGAGACCACCTGGATAGTTGTGTTGGTTCTGTTTTCAGGGAAAGAACTGTTGATCAAGCTGAAATTCTATTGAATAATATGTTGACCAATGAAAATAATTGGACACTTCTTGAACCAACTCCTAAGCCAACTCCGAAGAAAAGGGGTATTCTATTTCTCAGTCCTGAAGATATGCAAGAGGCAAAGAAATCTACGAAGTAAAAAGGTATTAAAGCTGAAGATGTTAAGAATTTACCTCCTGTTGAAGACATACATGGTCTTAATTCATCATCTATTGAAGAAACACATGGTCTTGATAACCCGACATAGGTAGTGAAGGTAAATTCTCTCTATAGATATGATAAAGCTGAAATCCCTCCTGCTAAGTTTGCTAGCCAATGTTTGGATGAGTTTGATAAATTTATGGTTAAGCAAGAAAACTTCAATGCTTATTTTGGTAGAGAATTAAAACGCAATGCTTATATGATTGAACACTTGGGTGATTATGTGTCTAGAGTTAAAGGTGAACTTAAACTCATTAGTAAACATGCTTCTATGGTTGCCACTCAAGTAGAACAAGTGCTTACAGCTCAAGATGATTTTCTCAATGAATTAAATAATAAGAAAAATGACAATGCTGTTAGAGTTGTGACTAGAGGGGGTAGAATGACTCAGGAACCTTTGTATCCTGAGGGCCACCCTAAGAGAATTGATCAAGATTCTCAGAGAACTAATGTTGATGCACCTAGTCCTTCTAAAAAGAAGAAACAGAAAAATGATAGGACTTTCCATGCTTCTAGTGAACCTGTTGTACACACACTTGAGAATCCCAATGATATTTCTATCTCTGATGCTGAAACACAATCTTGTGATGAACATGAACCTAGTGATAATGTTAATAATGATGTTCATGTTGATGCTCAACCTAGCAATAACAATGATGCAGAGATTGAACCTGCTGTTGATCTTGATAACCCACAATCAAAGGATCAACATTATGATAAGAGAGAGTTTGTTGCTAGGAAGCACGGTAAAGAAAGAGAACCATGGGTTCAGAAACCCATGCCTTTTCCTCCCAAACCATCCAGGAAAAAGGATGATGAGGATTTTGAGCGCTTTGCTGAAATGATTAGACCTATCTTCTTGCGTATGCGTTTGACTAATATGCTCAAAATGAATCCTTATGCTAAGTATATGAAAGATATTGTTACAAATAAAAGAAATATACCGGAAGATGAAATTTCCACCATGCTTGCTAATTACACTTTTAAGGGTGGAGTACCAAAGAAACTTGGAGACCCAGGAGTACCTACTATACCATGCTCCATTAAAAGAAATTATGTTAGAACTGCTTTATGTGATCTTGGAGCCGGTGTTAGTGTTATGCCTCTCTCTTTATATCGTAGACTTGATTTGAATAAGTTGACACGTACTGAAATATCTTTGCAAATGGCTGATAAATCAACTGCTATACCTGTCGGTATTTGTGAGGATGTGCCTGTTGTGGTTGCAAACGTTACTATTTTAACGGACTTTGTTATCCTTGATATTCACGAGGACACTAGTATGTCTATTATTCTTCGAAGACCCTTTTTGAATACTGCATGTGCTATTATTGATTGCAATAAAGGCAATGCCACTTTTCATATTAATGGTAATGAGCATACGGTACACTTTCCGAGGAAACAACCTCAAGTCCACAGTATCAATTTTATTGAAAAAATTCCATCGATTATTATTGGAGGTTTTGAATTTCCTCTTCCTACTGTTAAGAAGAAATATGATATTCTTATTGTTGGGGATGTGCATATCCCCATTGAGGTAACATAGTGTTATTCAAAATTTCTCTCATTCCATGTTATTCGGAATGAGTTTGTTAACAAGTCTTGATCAACCTTGTTAGTCGATTCCTTTTGATGAGCATGAGATGGATGAAGTTAGAAAGCACAACCTTCTGTACCCTTCTTTTACTTTCTGTAAATTAGATTAAATAAAGCAAAAATAGTATATTCTGTCAGTTTTCTGAATTATCCGTGCAATAAAAAATACCCCAAAAATAAAAGTTCTCCAATTGTCTCGAAAACGAAATATGTTTTTTTCTAGAATATTTGAGAATATATCGCATTGAGAACACAACAGGGGGAGCTGGCACCTGGCCACGAGGGTCCAGGGCGCGCCCCCTGCCTCGTGGGCCCATGGTGGCTCCCCTCCACTTATTCCTAAAGGAAATATGCCCTAGAGGCAATAATAAAGTTATTATTTATTTCCTCATTTCATGATAAATGTTTATTATTCATGCTAGAATTGTATTAACCGGAAACATAATACATGTGTGAATACATAGACAAACATAGTGTCACTAGTATGCCTCTACTTGACTAGCTCGTTAATCAAAGATGGTTAAGTTTCCTAACCATAGACATGAGTTGACATTTGATTAACGGGATCACATCATTAGGAGAATGATGTGATTGACTTGACCCATTCCGTTAGCTTAGCACTCGATCGTTTAGTATGTTGCTATTGCTTTCTTCATGACTTATACATGTTCCTATGACTATGAGATTATGCAACTCCCATTTACCAGAGGAACACTTTGTGTGCTACCAAACGTCACAACGTAACTGGGTGATTATAAAGGTGCTCTACAGGTGTCTCCGAAGGTACTTGTTGGGCTGGCTTATTTCGAGATTAGGATTTATCACTCCGATCGTCGGAGAGGTATCTTTGGGCCCATTCAGTAATGCACATCACTTAAACCTTCCAAGCATTGCAACTAATGAGTTAGTTGCGGGATGATGTATTATGGAACGAGTAAAGATACTTGTCGGTAACAGATTGAACTAGGTATTGAGATACCGACAATCGAATCTCGGGCAAGTAACATACCGATGACAAAGGGAACAACGTATGTTGTTATGCGGTCTAACCGATAAAGATCTTCGTAGAATATATGGGAGCCAATATGAGCATCTAGGTTCTGCTATTGGTTATTGACCGGACGTGTCTCGGTCATGTCTACATAGTTCTCGAACCCGTAGGGTCCGCACGCTTAAAGTTTCGGTGCCGGTTATATTATGATTTTATGAGTTTTCATGTACTGAAGGTTGTTCGGAGTCCCGGATGTGATCACGGACACGACGAGGAGTCTCGAAATGGTCAAGACTTGAATATTGATATATTGGAAGCCTATATTTGGATATCGGAAGTGTTCTGGGTGAAATCGGGATTTTACCGGAGTACCGAGGGGTTACCGGAACCCCCCAGGGGCTTAATGGGCCATAGTGGACCTTAATGGAGAAGAGGAGAGGCGGCTATGGCAGGGCCGCACGCCCCTCCCCCTCTAGTCCGAATAGGACAAGGAGAGGGGGGTGGCGCCCCCCCTTTCCTTCCTCTCTCCCTCCTCTTTCCCCCTTCTCCTAATCCAACAAGGAAGGGAGGGAGTCCTACTCCCGGTGGGAGTAGGACTCCTCCTGGCGCGCCTCCTCCTGGCCGGTCGCACCTTCCCCCCTTGCTCCTTTATATACGGGGGTAGGGGGCACCCTAGAGACACAACAATTGATTTGATCTTTTAGCCGTGTGCGGTGCCCCCTCAACCATAGTCCACCTCGATAATACTGTAGCGGTGCTTAGGCGAAGCCCTGCTCAGTAGAACATCATCATCGTCACCACGCCGTCACGCTGACGAAACTCTCCCTCAACACTCGGCTGGATCGAATTTCGAGGGACGTCATCGGGCTGAACGTGTGCTGAACTCGGAGGTGCCGTACGTTCGGTACTTGATCGGTCGGATCATGAAGACGTATGACTACATCAACCGCGTTATGCTAACGCTTCCGCTTTCGGTCTACGAGTGTATATGGACAACACTCTCCCCTCTCGTTGCTATGCATCACCATGATCCTGTGTGCGCGTAGGAAATTTTTGAAATTACTACGTTCCCCAACAGTGGCATCCGAGCCAGGTTTTATGCGTAGATGTCATATGCACGAGTAGAACACAAGTGAGTTGTGGGCGATATAAGTCATACTGCTTACCAGCATGTCATACTTTGGTTCAGCGGTATTGTCGGATGAAGCGGCCCGGACCGACATTACGCGTACGCTTACGCGAGACTGGTTCTACCGACGTGCTTTGCACACAGGTGGCTGGCGGGTGTCAGTTTCTCCAACTTTAGTTGAACCGAGTGTGCCTACGCCCAGTCCTTGCGAAGGTTAAAGCAACACCAACTTGACAAACTATCGTTGTGGTTTTGATGCGTAGGTAAGAACGGTTCTTGCTCAGCCCGTAGCAGCCACGTAAAACTTGCAACAACAAAGTAGAGGACGTCTAACTTGTTTTTGCAGGGCATGTTATGATGTGATATGGTCAAAGCATGATGCTAAATTTTATTGTATGAGATGATCATGTTTTTTAACCGAGTTATCGGCAACTGGCAGGAGCCATATGGTTATCGCTTTATTGTATGCAATGCAATCGCCCTGTAATGCTTTACTTTATCACTAAGCGGTAGCGATAGTCGTAGAAGCATAAGATTGGCGAGACGACAACGATGCTACGATGGAGATCAAGGTGTCGTGCCGGTGACGATGGTGATTATGACGGTGCTTCGGAGATGGAGATCACAAGCACAAGATGATGATGGCCATATCATATCACTTATATTGATTGCATGTGATGTTTATCTTTTATGCATCTTATCTTGCTTTGATTGATGGTAGCATTATAAGATGATCTCTCACTAAATTTCAAGATAAATGTGTTCTCCCTAAGTATGCACCGTTGCCAAAGTTCATTGTGCCCAGACACCACGTGATGATCGGGTGTGATAAGCTCTATGTCCATCTACAACGGGTGCAAGCCAGTTTTGCACACGCATAATACTCAGGTTAAACTTGACAGGCCTAGCATATGCAGATATGGCCTCGGAACACTGAGACCGAAAGGTCGAGCGTGAATCATATAGTAGATATGATCAACATAGTGATGTTCACCATTGAAAGCTACTCCATTTCACGTGATGATCGGTTATGGTTTAGTTGATATGGATCACGTGATCACTTAGAGGATTAGAGAGATGTCTATCTAAGTGGGAGTTCTTAAGTAATATGATTAATTGAACTTAAATTTATCATGAACTTAGTCCTGGTAGTATTAGCATATCTGTGTTGTAGATCAATAGCTCGCGTTTAGCTCCCTGTTTTATTTTTGATATGTTCCTAGAGAAAACTAAGTTGAAAGATGTTAGTAGCAATGATGCGGATTGGATCTGTGATCTAAGGTTTATCCTCATTTCTGCACAGAAGAATTATGTCCTTGATGCACCACTAGGTGACAGACCTATTGCAGGAGCAGATGCAGACGTTATGAACGTTTTGACAAAAGCTCGGTATGATGACTACTTAATAGTTTAGTGCACCATGCTTTACGATTTAGAATCGGGGTTTCAAAGACATTTTTTTTGAAATGCCACGGAACATATAAGATGATCCAATAGTTGAAATTTGTATTTCATACTCATGCCCGTGTCGAGAGGTATGAGACCTCTGACAGTACTTTGCCTACAAGATGGAGGAGAATTGCTCAGCAAGTGAGCATGTGCTCAGAATGTCTGAGTACTACAATCACTTGAATCAAGTGGGAGTTAATCTTCTAGATAAGATAGTGATTGACAGAGTTCTCTAGTCACTATCACCAAGTTACTAGAACTTCGTGATGAACTATAATATGCAAGGGATAAACGGAGACGATTCCCAAGCTCTTCGTGATGCTGAAATCGACGAAGGTAGAAATCAGGAAAAGCATCAAGTGTTGATGGTTGACAAGACCACTAGTTTCAAGAGAAGGGCAAAGGGAAGAAGGGGAACTTCAAGAAGAACGGCAAGCAAGTCGCTGCTCAAGTGAAGAAGCCCAAGTCTGGTCCTAAGCCTGAGACTAAGTGCTTCTACTGCAAAGGGACTGGTCACTAGAAGCGGAACTGCCCCAAGTATTTGGCGAATAAGAAGGATGGCAAAGTGAAACAAAGGTATATTGGATATACATGCTATTGATATGTATTTTACTAGTGTTTATAACAACCCCTCGGCATTTGGTACTGGTTCAGTTGCTAAGAGTAGTAACTCGAAACGGGAGTTGCAGAATAAACAGAAACTAGTAAAAGGCGAGGTGACGATGTGTGTTGGATGTAGTTCCAAGATTGATATGATCATCATCACACACTCCCTATACTTTCGGGATTAGTGTTGAAACTAAATAAGTGTTATTTGGTGTTTGCGTTGAGCATGAATATGATTTGATCATGTTTGTTGCAATACGGTTATTGATTTAAATTAGAGAATAGTTGTTGTTCTGTTTACATGAATAAAACCTTCTATGGTCATACACCCAATAAAATGGTTTGTTGGATCTCGATCGTAGTGATACACATATTCATAATATTGAAGCCAAAATATGCAAAGTTAATAATGATAGTGCAACTTATTTGTGGCACTGCCGTTTAAGTCATATTGGTGTAAAGCGCATGAAGAAACTCCATGCTGATGGGATTTTGGAATCACTTGATTATGAATCACTTGATGCTTGCGTACCATGCCTCCTGGGCAAGATGACTAAAACGCCGTTCTCCGGAACAATGGAGCAAGCAGCAGATTTGTTGGAAATCATACATACTGATGTATGTGGTCCGATGAATATTGAGGCTCGCAGCGGGTATCATTATTTTCTAACCATCACAGATGATTTGAGCAGATATGGGTATATCTACTTAATGAAACAGAAGTCTGAAACATTTGAAAAGTTCATATAATTTCAGAGTGAAGTGGAAAATCATCGTAACAATAAAATAAAGTTTCTACGATTTGATCATGGAGAAGAATATTTGAGTTACAAGTTTGTTCTTCATTTGAAACAATGTGGAATAGTTTCGCAACTCACGCCACCTGGAACACCACAGCGTAATGGTGTGTCCGAACATTGTAACTGTACTTTATTAGATATGGTGCAATCTATGATGTCTCTTACTGATTTACCACTATCGTTTTGGGGTTATGCATTAGAGACAACTGCATTCACGTTAAATAGGGCACCATCTAAATCCATTGAGACGACGCCTTCTAAACTGTGGTTTGGCAAGAAACCAAAGTTGTCGTTTCTTAAAGTTTGGGCTTGCGATGCTTATGTGAAAAAGTTTCATCCCGATAAGCTCAAACTCAAATCGGAGAAATGTATCTTCATAGGATACCCAAAGGAGACAGTTGGGTACACCTTCTATCACAGATCAGAAGGCAAGACATTCGTTGCTAAGAATGGATCCTTTCTAGAGAAGGAGTTTCTCTCGAAAGAAGTGAGTGGGAGGAAAGTAGAACTTGATGAGGTAACTGTACCTGCTCCCTTATTGGAAAGTAGTTCATCACAGAAACCGGTTCCTATGACACCTACACCAATTAATGAGGAAGCTAATGATGATGATCATGAAACTTCAGATCAAGTTACTACCAACCTCGCAGGTCAACCAGAGTAAGATCCGCACCAGAGTGGTAAGGTAATCCTGTTCTGGAAGTTATGTTACTAGACCATGATGAACCTACAAACTATGAGGAAGCGATGATGAGACTAGATTCTGCGAAATGGTTTGAGGCCATGAAATCTGAGATAGGATCCATGTATGAGAACAAAGTGTGGACTTTGATTGATTTGCCCAATGACCGGCGAGCCATTGAGATTAAATGGATCTTCAAGAGGAAGACGGACGCTGATAGTAGTGTTACTTTCTACAAAGCTAGAATTGTCGCAAAAGGTTTACAACAAGTTCAAGGTGTTGACTACGATGAGGTTTTCTCACTCGTATCTATGCTTAAGTCTGTCCGAATCATGTTAGCAATTGCCGCATTTTATGAAATCTGGCAAATGGATAAACAAAACTGCATTCCTTAATGGATTTATTAAAGAAGAGTTGTATATGATGCAACCAGAAGGTTTTGTCAATCCTAAAGGTGCTAACAAAATATGCTAGCTCCAGCGATCCATCTATGGACTGGTGCAAGCATCTCGGAGTTGGAATATACGCTTTGATAAGTTGATCAAAGCATATAGTTTTATACAGACTTGCGGTGAAGCCTGTATTTACAAGAAAGTGAGTGGGAGCACTACAACATTTCTGATAAGTATATGTGAATGACATATTGTTGATCGGAGTAGAATTATTCTACAAAGCATAAAGGAGTGTTTGAAAGGAGTTTTTCAAAGAAAGACCTCGGTGGAGCTGCTTACATATTGAGCATCAAGATTTATAGAGATAAATCAAGACGCTTGATAAGTTTTTTCAACGAGTACATACCTTGACAAGATTTTGAAGTAGTTCAAAATGGAATAGTCAAAGAAAGAGTTCTTGCCTGTATTGCAAAGTATAAAGTTGAGTAAAGACTCAAAACCCGACCACAGCAGAAAATAGAAAAGAGAATGAAAGTCATTTCCTATGCCTCAGTCATAGGTTCTATAAAGTATGCCATGCTGTGTACCAGATCTATTGTAAACCCTACACTGAGTTTGGCAAGGGGGTATAATAGTAGATCACTGGAACATCGGTCAAAATTATCCTTAGTGGAATAAGGATATGTTTCTTGATTACGGAGGTGACAAAAGGTTCATCGTAAAGAGTTACGTCGATGCAAGCTTTGACATTGATCTCGATGACTCTAAGTCTCGATCTAGATACATATTGAAAGTTGGAGCTATTAGCTAGAGTAGCTCCGTGCAGAGCATTGTAGACATAGAAATTTGCAAAATACTTGCGGATCTGAATGTGACAGACCTGTTGACTAAAATTATCTCACAGGCAAAACATGATCACACCTTAGTACTCTTTGGGTGTTAATGACATAGCAATGTGAACTAGATTACTGACTCTAGTAAACCCTTTGGGTGTTGGGCACATGTCGATGTGAACTATGGGTGTTAACCACATAAAGATGTGAACTATTGATGTTAAATCACATGGCGATGTGAACTAGATTATTGACTCTAGTGCAAGTGGGAGACTGAAGGAAATATGCCCTAGAGGCAATAATAAAGTTATTATTTATTTCCTTATTTCATGATAAATGTTTATTATTCATGCTAGAATTGTATTAACCGGAAACATAATACATGTGTGAATACATAGACAAACATAGTGTCACTAGTATGCCTCTACTTGACTAGCTCGTTAATCAAAGATGGTTAAGTTTCCTAACCATAGACATGAGTTGACATTTGATTAACGGGATCACATCATTAGGAGAATGATGTGATTGACTTGACCCATTCCGTTAGCTTCGCACTCGATCGTTTAGTATGTTGCTATTGCTTTCTTCATGACTTATACATGTTCCTATGACTATGAGATTATGCAACTCCCATTTACCGGAGGAACACTTTGTGTGCTACCAAACGTCACAACGTAACTGGGTGATTATAAAGGTGCTCTACAGGTGTCTCCGAAGGTACTTGTTGGGTTGGCGTATTTCGAGATTAGGATTTGTCACTCCGATCGTCGGAGAGGTATCTCTGGGCCCACTCAGTAATGCACATCACTTAAGACTTGCAAGCATTGCAACTAATGAGTTAGTTGCGGGATGACGTATTACAGAACGAGTAAAGAGACTTGCCGATAATGAGATTGAACTAGGTATTGAGATACCGACGATCGAATCTCGGGCAAGTAACATACCGATGACAAAGGGAACAACGTATGTTGTTATGCGGTTTGACCGATAAAGATCTTCGTAGAATATGTCTGAGCCAATATGAGCATCCAGGTTCCGCTATTGGCTATTGACCGGAGACGTGTCTCGGTCATGTCTACATAGTTCTTGAACCCATAGGGTCCGCACGCTTAAAGTTTTGATGACGGTTATATTATTAGTTTATGAGTTTTGATGTACCGAAGGTTGTTCGGAGTCCCAGATGTGATCACGGACATGACAAGGAGTCTCGAAATGGTCGATACATGAAGATTGATATATTGGAAGCCTATATTTGGATATCGGAAGTGTTTCGGGTGAAATCGGGATTTTACCGGAGTACCGAGGGGTTAGCGGAACCCCCCGGGGGCTTAATGGGCCATAGTGGGACTTAATGGAGAAGAGGAGAGGCGGCTAGAGCAGGGCCGCGCGCCCCTCCCCCTCTAGTCCGAATAGGACAAGGAGAGGGGGGCGGCGCCTCCCCTTTCCTTCCTCTCTCCCTCCTCTTTCCCCCTTCTCCTAATCCAACAAGGAAGAGAGGGAGTCCTACTCCCGGTGGGAGTAGGACTCCTCCTGGTGCGCCTCCTCCTGGCCGGCCGCACCTTCCTCCCTTGATCCTTTATATACGGGGGCAGGGGGCACCCTAGAGACACAACAATTGATTTGATCTTTTAGCCATGTGTGGCGCCCCCCCCCACCATAGTCCACCTCGATAATACTGTAGCGGTGCTTAGGCGAAGCCCTGCATCGGTAGACCATCATCATCGTCACCACGCCATCGTGCTGACGAAACTCTCCCTCAACACTCGGCTGGATCGGAGTTTGAGGGACGTCATCGGGCTGAACGTGTGCTGAACTCGGAGGTGCCGTACGTTCGGTACTTTTATCGGTCGGATCGTGAAGACGTACGACTACATCAACCGCGTTATGCTAATGCTTCCGCTTTCGGTCTACGAGGGTACATGGACAACACTCTCCCCTCTCGTTGCTATGCATCACCATGATCCTGTGTGTGCGTAGGAAATTTTTTAAATTACTACGTTCCCCAACAATTCCTGCCACCACACACTCCTTCTTCCTCCCAAAAAAATCACCAACCAGCTCAAGCACGAGTTCTAGCTCATCTTGCTGCCATTTTCGATCTCCTTGCTCAAAGCACCTCTCACAAAACTGCTTTGGGGGATTGTTCCTTGGTATGTGACTCCTCCAATGGTCCAATTAGTTTTTGTTCTAGTGCTTTATTCATTGCAAATTTTTGCTGCCTAGGTGACCATGTTCTTGAGCTTGCATGTCAAATTTATATGGTTCCAAGTAGTTCTAATGCATGATATAGTCTCTAGGCACTTGTAGGAGTAGTTTCTATCAAATTTGTTGAGTTTGGTTCACTTTTATTTTGATTTACTAAAATTTTCAGAGGAAGAAATATGTTTAGAAAAATGTATCAAGGTGGTCCTTCAAGGAAGCAAGGACCCAGGCTCACAATACGCGATGCGGACGATGATCCACCGAGGGAAGCTCAAGTGCGGGCTTGTGAATGGCCTTCGGAGGACTTTATGGATCAAGCAGGAATCAAGGAAGAATTTAACGCATATGTGCGTAATGCTGATCTTGAGAGCTTCGAGGCAGATAAGTGCCGTCAGTACCCCTATTTCACTGATTCCTTTGTGAGAAGGTTTGAATTTTCATCATCACGCAATTCTCAAACTGTCTGTTTGATCTTTATGAAAATTCTTATACTATGGACTTAGAGGATTTTAATACTTCTTGCAAACTTCCACAATGGGGTAGCACTAGTGAACCTCGCAAATATGAGTTTAGAGATTTTCTTGCTAGTATAACTGTCGGGGAGTCTAGAGATATAACACAAGCTACCATAGGGAGTATTCATTTTCCTGCTCAAAATTATTTTGCTCTCTTCATAGGTAGGTGCATAAATGGTAAGGATGAGGCATGTCACATGTGTGTCCCTGACCTCAGTGTTCTCAGGAGTGCTGTATTAGGAGATAAACATTATAATTTGGGAGCCATTGTTGCACGTAGGTTGCATAATAATAGAATTGATGGAGATTTCTTTAGTGGAATTTATGCAACCCGTTTAGCTAATTTTCTTGATATACCCATACGTGAGTTTGATCTTGATTTAGCTCCTGTTTATTTAGATTATGAGGCTATGGTTCGTCATCAGCTTGTCGAGAGGAACGATCAGTTCCTCCAGTACCGACTAATCTTTGACAGACGATGCACCTATCACGTCGCTCTCCCTGCTCCTACTTTCTTTGACTTTCAGGCAAAAGGGAGACATGTTATAACCAGGGAGGAGGCGGACGAGTATAAGAGGAGGACGGGACAGCCCGCCTCCAAGCTGCAGCCCACGATGCAATAGCCGCTGCATCTCAGTACAACCCCAACTACAACTTTGGATATCCGCCAGGCTAGCCGTGGCAGTAGACCAACTTAGGCCAAAAGCCTAAGCTTGGGGGAGTACGTATTTATCACCGACATTACATTTATGTTCACACACTCATGCTAGTTGTCGGTGCTCATACTTTTTCATTGTAATATCCATGCTAGTTTATTTTTCTTTTTATGCTTTGTTCTTGTGTGTTTGATAAACCCTTAGAAAAACAAAAAAAATAGTTGTAGCTTTTAGCTAGCTTACTTTTCTTGTTGTTGTAGTATTAATTAAAAGAAAACCCAAAAATATTTCCTGTTCTTCTTTTGCTTGTTGGGAGCTTTCCCGTGTAAATAGTTTTATTTCTTTTATTTTCTTTGGCGGTCGAGAGGAGAAGACCATAATGAAAATGTTGAAGTGGCTCTCATATGCATTATTGTTAATTTAACCAAGAGCCCATATTATCTTGTCTTCTCCTGTGTGTCAGATGCCTGCAGATTCCAGCTTAGTCCAATGCACGTGCACTATTATTATTATTCACATCGTTCGGTCGTGCAAGTGAAAGGCAATTATGACGATACATGATGGACTGATTGAGATGACATAAGCTGGTATGAACTCGACCTCTCTTGTTTTTGTGAATATGATTATTTCATCGTTCCTGATTCAGCCTATTATGAATAAACATGTTTGCAATGACAATTAGAGATCATAGTTGCTTATGCCATGCTTAATTAGCTAGGAGTTTATAATGGTTTACCTTGCGTGCCAACATGCTATTAAAATGGTACTGGTGTGGTATGATAGGGTGGTATCCTCCTTTGAATGATTCAAGTGACTTGACTTGGCACATGTTCACGCATGTAGTTGAAACAAAATCAACATAGCCTTCACGACATTTATGTTTATGGTGGATTATATCCTCCTCATGCTTGCACTGAATGTTTATTAATTTTAATGCATGTTCATGACTATTGTTGCTCTCTAGTTGGTCGCTTCCCAGTCTTTTTCTAGCCTTCACTTGTACTAAGCAGGAATACTGCTTGTGCATCCACTTCCATAAACCCCAAAGTTATTCCATATGAGTCCACTATACCTTCCTATATATGCGGTATCTACTTGCCGTTCCAAGTAAATTTGTATGTGCCAAACTCTAAACCTTCAAATGAAATTCTGTTTTGTATGCTCGAATAGCTCATGTATCAACTAGGGTTGTCTGTATCTTCCATGCTAGGTGGGTTATTCTCAAGAGGAGTGGACTCCGCTCCTCACTCACGAGAAAATGGCTGGTCACCGGGATGCCCAGTCCCATGCTTTATGCAAATCAAATCGAAATAATTGCAAACAAAACTCCCCCGGGACTCTTGTTAGTTGGAGGCACTCGTTGTTTCGAGCAAGCCATGGATTGATGCTTGTTGGTGGAGGGGAAGTATAAACTTTACCATTCTATTTGGGAACCGCCTATAATGTGTGTAGCATGGAAGATATCGCCATCTCTCGGTTGTTATGTTGACAATGAAAGTATGCTGCTCAAAATAGTATTTATCTCTGCTTTAAAAACGAGCTCTGGCACCTCTACAAATCCCTGCTTCCCTCTGCGAAGGGCCTATCTATTTACTTTTATGTTGAGTCATCACCCTCTTATTAAAAAGCACCAGCTGGAGAGCACCGCTGTCATTTGCATCCATTACTATTAATTTATATTGGTATGACTATGACTGGATCTCTTTTACCATGAATTACAATGTTTAGTCAGTCCTTGATCTTTAAAGGTGCTCTGCATTTATGTTTTGCGTTCTTAGAAAGGGCTAGCGAGATACCATCTTGTTATATCATATCATGATTGTTTTGAGAAAGTGTTGTCATCCGAGATTTATTATTATTGCTCGCTAGTTGATTATGCCATTGACATGAGTAAACATGAGATCTAAGTGTTATTGTGAATATGGTTAGTTCATAATCTTTGCTGAAAACTTGAATGCTGGCTTTACATATTTACAACAACAAGAGCAAACCGAGTTTGTAAAAGTTTTTCTTTATCACTTTTAGTTTGTCAACTGAATTGCTTGAGGACAAGCAAAGGTTTGAGCTTGGGGGAGTTGATACGTCTCCGTCGTATCTACTTTTCCAAACACTTTTGCCCTTGTTTTGGACTCTAACTTGCATGATTTGAATGGAACTAACCCGGACTAACGCTGTTTTCAGTAGAATTGCCATGGTGTTATTTTTGTGCAGAAATAAACGTGCCCCCTGGTGCCCACACCCTGACCTGAAAATCAACGGAGAGTTATTTTGGAATTAATAAAAAATACTGGCAAAAGAATCAAGGCCAGGGGGGCCACACCCTGTCCACAAGGGTGGGGGGTGCGCCTACCCCCTGGGCGCCCCCTGCCTCATGGGCCCCCTGGTGCTCCACCGACCTCAACTCCAACTGAAAGTGCGTTATATCGACTAGAGGGGGGATGAATAGGCGATTTTTGTGAAATTCTTCACTAAGGAATTTGCTAGTGAGGAAATTCCTTAGCGAAGAACTACTTGCAGCCGAATAAGTACTCAGAAGTAAACATAGCAGAGAACAAGCATGGTCATCATGATGAAATGAAGACTAGCACAGAGTACAGAAAGCGTAATCACAGGATGACATAGAATGAAGACAAACAGACTGAAGAAATTGAACCGAGGAAATTGAGAAAGTCTTCAGTCAAAGTCTTCAAACACAGATATGACAAGCACACAACACAATACTAAAGAAATGAAAGAGTTGAGGAAATAGAACCAGTTGGCTTGGTGAAGACAATGATCTGGTAGACCAATTCCAACTGCTGTCTCAGTTGTACATCTGGTTGGAGCGGCTGAGTATTTAAACTCGAGGACACACAGTCCCGGACACCCAGTCATGAGCACGCAGCTCGGGACACAAGGTCCTCACCGTATTCTCTTTGAACTAAGGTCACACATACCTCGTCCAATCACTCGTGGTAAGTCTTCAGGTGACTTCCGAACCTTGACAAACTCAGTCACTCGGCGATCCACAATTCCTCTTGGATGCTCTAGACCATGACGCCTAACCGTCTGGAAGAAGCACAGTCTTCAAAGGTAACAAGCGTCGGATCCACTCAGGATCAATCTCTTCAGTGATGCTCAATCACTTTGGGTTTGTAGGTGTTTGGGTTTGGGTTTTGGATTTTCCTCACTTGATGATTTTCGCTCAAAGTCCTCGGAGGATGGGTTGCTCTCAAATGACAAGTGTCAGTTTCTCTCGGAGCAGCCAACCAGCTAGTGGTTGTAGGGGGCGGCTATTTATAGCCTAGGGAACAGCCCGACATGATAAGATATAAATGCCCTTCAATGATATGACCGTTGGATGGATAAGATATTTTGAGACAGCTGGCGCGTAGCATAGCAACGGTCGGAAATTTAAGGTTCAAATTCCTCAGGGCTATCATCTTCCTCACTGTGTAGGCAATCCGCACTGGCGAATTCCTAACTCCTCAGTTAGAACAAATTCCTCGGCGACCAGAAGAACTTCGTCTCTGTCACTGAAGAAATTGACTGAACTGTATGAGATTTCCAATGGCTTCACTCGAAGGGATTGGTAGGTGTAGGATTTGAGTTGAGCATCACATGGAAAATTTTTCTTAGTATTTCCTCGACCCCCTTTAACAGTATGGTGTTTCCTATGACTCAAGAAAGAGAAAATGAAACTACGAAAACAAAGTCTTCACGCTTCATGTTCCTCGAATGAATACCAAGTCTTCAAGGTCACACCAATTTCTTTACTTTCAAAGTCTTCATAAAGTCTTCAGAATACCAAAGTCTTCAGTCGAAGAACTTCATTTTCAGGGGTCGACTTTCTCTGTAAATACGAAACTCCTCATAGACTTATAGACCTGTGTACACTCATAAACACATTAGATCCTTAACCTATAAGTCTTCAATACACCAAAATCACTAAGGGGCACTAGATGCACTTACAATCCCCCCCTTTTTGGTGATTGGTGACAATATATGTTAAGTTTTCAACGGGGATAAACATATGGAGTGTAAATACTGATATTGAGGAATTTGATTGCAAGATATAGAAGAACTCCCCTTGAATATGTGCATAGTGAGGAATTTGCTTTTGAAGCAATGCACACTTGAAGAGTTGAATCATGGAGATATCCCCCTATATCTTGTAATTCATACACGCATTTGATATATAATATGAAGAATTTGAAATGCATGATGAAAAATTGTGACTGACGAATTTCAGCATGCGTGCGATAATACTAACGAGGAATAAGCATGCAGAAAAACGTAGCAGAAGTATCAGACCACCATCGGGTTTAAGTTTACAACTCGATCCAATAAAACTTTCAGAAGAACGAGAGTTGTAACTTAGCAAAAAAAACGCCCATAGTAGAGACCCGCTTGAAGACTAACTCAAATTTCTCCCCCTTTGTCATCGAATGACTAAAAGGATAGAAACTGAGGGCTAACGCCTCTGAAGATAATCAGGTTGATGAAGGAGCGCCAGCGTTGTCGGGGTCGGTTGTTGTAGTAGGGCCTGCCGCTGTGTCGTCCAAGTCTTCATGTTCATCAGTGTCATGCGACGAAGAATAGGAGCTGGCCACCAAGGAAGGAACCTTGACCTTCTTGTATTTCTTCGGTGGAGGTGAAGACCAGTCAAATTCTTCCTTGAGACCCATTTTCTTCAGCTCTTCAGCGTTGTAGACATGAGAGAGGACAACCCAGGTATGGTTGAAGGTTTCATGGAGGTAGTATTGGTTTTTCTTCACTGCATTGTGTGTTGACGTCATGTTGTGAAGAATTGAACCAAACTGACGCTTGACCCATTTATGATTGCGATCAACCTTCTGATGAAGACTGAGGAGTAACTCACGGTCAGTCATCACCCCGGGTGCTGTGGCTTGAGGATTTTGCTTGGCATTGTTGGCGGCAGAGTCATGTGTGGCAGAGTCATCATTGGTAGAGTAGGATGCAGCCTTGCGAAACTGACCATCCAATGGACGAATGCCTTCATCGATCACAACAGTTGCCTTGCCTTTGTCATCAGTTGAGGAAAATGGCCTCTTGAGGACTTCAATTGGAGGCAAGTAGCTGCAATGGTTCAGAGTGTCAGCTTTGTAGTTGAGTGAAGACCTTGTCCTGATGAATCTCATAATCCATGGCGCATAAAGCTTCAGCTCAAATGGTGACATTGCAATATTGGCCAGAGTCCTCATGAAGAAATCATGGAAGTTGACGGGAACGCCATGAATGATATTGAAAAGAAGATTCTTCATGATGCCAATGACTTCTTGATCATTTGAGTCATGGCCTTTGATAGGACTCATTGTCTTTGTCGGAATGCGATAGACAGTGAGAAGCACATACAGTAATTCCTTGACGAGGAAATTGGTTCGAGGGGCCTGCCCTGGCTTCAAAGGCTTCATCAAAACTTGCATGTAGTGATTTGAAAGCTCAGGTTCACTATAGACACAACGTGCATCTTCAAGGGGAGGACTTAGTGGTAGGGCACGAAGCAATTCAGACGCGGGTGCCTTGTAATGAGTGTTCTCTGTCATCCAGTCCAGAACCCATGAGTTAACATCTTCAGAGTCGCCCGTGATGTGCAACGTTGCATAGAAGTGAAGAATGAGTTCTTCATTCCAATCACATATGTCAGTGCAGAAGTTTAGTAGCCCAGCGTCGTGAAGAACACTGAGGACTGGCTCGAAGCACGGCAGAGACTCCATATCCACGTGAGGAATATGTGCATGATCCAAGACTTTGTCTTTGTTGAACATCACTGAGGAATAGAAGTTGGCTTGACTAGCAGTCCAGAAATGCCTCTTCCTTATGTGAGCAGAGTCATAAGGATTGTAATCAGTGAAGAATACGTGCTCGCCAAAGAAGTCTTCAGCCTTGAACTTTTGCTTCCTTGAGAACGGATCCTTTGGCTTTGGCAGAGGGGTGTCAGTGAGTTGCATCACAACCTCAGGGATCGCGAGCTCAGGTTCTTCAGGTTGAGGAATTTCTGGTTCCTCTTCAGGTGCAGTTTGTGTTGTCACGTTTTCAGCAGCAGCAGTTTCTTCAGCACTAGTGGCCGGAATGTCTTCACGGACAGGTGAGGTGGGATGAGTTTTCTCAGAGCCCATTTGAACTGTTGGTGCAGGGGAGTGAGGAATTTGCTGTAGTGGGGTGAAGAGTGGAGAGTTGGGATGCTGACTTTCCCAAAAGTCATCATTCATCACTGGCGTTGTGCTTCCAATGTCCACATCTTCATCTTCTAATTCTTCAACACCAGCCTCTTCAGTTGTGAACTGAGGCATTGGTGAGGATACAATAGGTATGGAAGGGATCGTATCCACTTCAATCTCCTCATCAATCTGCTCTGACGAAGCAGCAGACTGAGTTTCTTCATCAGATCCGCCTGGGATCTCATATTCTTCACCAAAAGGAACAAGGTCCTTTGATGGCATGGTTGAAATCGGAACAACATCGATAGGATTTTCATAAGAGCTGGTCATAGGCTTCATCTTCTTTGGAGCTGAAGATTCTGAAGCACTTGATGCTTTCCTTTTCTTCACTGCAGCTCGCTCTTCAGCCTTGGTCTTTTTCACATCTGATGTAGATGGAAGGATAGGAGTTGGTGTAGGCGCGGGAGGAACTGAGGAATCTGTTTGAATTTCCTCAGGCGCAACTGATGCAGTTGCCCTGACTTCTTCAGTTTCTTCAGGCGCACCACTAGTGGATGCCCTGGCAATTTCTTCAGCGGCTGGAATGGAGTCATCAGCCCTGGAACTAGCATTTTCTTCAGCAGCCTGAAAGTCATCAGCGGTGCTGGCATGTTCTTCAGTTGGATGAGCTTCAGCTTCAGCTTGAGGAACTTCTTGTTGCGATGGGGCTGCAACAGTTGTGAACTTCTCAGTCAATTTCAAGAACCTGACTTTAGCTCCTTTCCAATCAGCATAGTAAGCATCAAATTCATCGCTGAGGGTTTTGATGTCAGCCTGCATCTTGACGAGTTCTTCAGGTGTCATCTTGACAACATTTTTCTTCAGCAGTTTCTCTTTTCTGTAGTGCGATTTCTTGATCTGTCTGGCCCTATCATACTTCCATTTTTCTTCTTGAATGAAAGCAGTCAAGACATGACTTTGACCAGGAGTGAGGTTCATCTCCGGCACAGGCGTATTGGGATCTTTGTGCCATAGATCAATGAAATCCATGATCAACCTTGGATCAAAAAGCATTGGCACATTGCTTCCTTTGGCACTAGCGGCCTTAGCTTGCCTATCTCTGATGATTTCGGCAAGTTCTTCTTCATCAGCCTCATCATCGTCATAGGGCACTTGGAAAGCCACCTACTTTTTCTTCGAACTAGGGCGAGGACCTCGTCCAGCAGTAGCCTTTTTCTTCAGCAGAGAGGGTCCAGCTGAGGAACTTGGTGCAGCTGAGGAACTTGTAGAGACACCAAAGGCAATGGAGATGCCTGTAGTCCTTTGGCATGAGGCCAGATGCGCAGGTGCTGAGGACTTTGTCGGGACAACTGAGGACTTTGGAGGAGGTGCTGAGGATTTTGAAGGAGCAGGAGCAGCTTAAGGAATTGGTCGTGAAGATTTTGAAGTTCCTGGCCGTGAGGGCGCAGCTGAGGAACTTGGCCGTGAGGGCACTGTTGGTGAAGCACTTGGTTTACGAGCAGGCTTCTGAGGCATAGATTTACTCGGCTTGACAGAGGACTCAGTGGCAGCAGAAGCAGCAGAATCTTCGTTGAATTTCCTCACTACTTCTTTGGCTTGTCTTGCCAATTTGGCTTTACGTCTGGCCCATTCTTCAGGAAAGTCCTCACCGCGTTTGACGCTAGTGGGATCAGCCACTTGGCTAGGTGCCAGTGGAAGTCCTGGGCATGGAGGGTTGAGAGCGAATTTCTTCATGTACTTTGGAGTAACATATCCGTACTCCTTCCATTCTCTTGCCCATCTCCGTTCTATCCTCTGAATGCGCACCTTGCGCTAATTTTTGTTTTCTTTGCCAAACTTGGCTTCATCAGGTGTGCAGTACTCTTTGTAAATGTCCTCAGGGATCTCAAACGCACTCATAACCTCAGGTTTCTTTCCTCCTTTATGCGGCTTCTTACCATCTGCCATATTCTTCAGCTGAGGAATTTGAACAATTGAATTTTCTGAAGAAGTATGCAGTTTTTCTTCGAGGAATGCTGCAAATGAGTTAAGTTGATGAGAACCTAGTGATTCAGTAGCGGACATGTGTACCTGTGAACAGATTATAGTTGCGAGGAATTTGGAGAGGTCATATGCGTTCTCAGAGGGTTTTTCAAAAAAGGTTTGAGGAATTTGACCAGATGTGTCTTGAAGAATTTCACTAAGCGTGCTTTGTCTTAGGTTCCAGAGTTGTATAGATCGAAGATCCACACAATTGAGGAATCTTGAAGAAAATGATGCGTAGAGAAATGAGTCAAGAACAGATGACTTGTAAGGTGTTTTGTGTGTGAGGATTTGAAGAATAAAAACACCTTTGAAGATTTTGTAGAAAACTTTCGAATCAAAGAGGGCAGTAAAAGTAACTTTTAATTACCCTGAATGAAGAACACGACGAACACAGAGATGGAGAAGTGAAGTTCGTCGGTGTAGATCTTCCACGCCCTAACTTGGCAGAGGAAGACGGCTACGGCGGCGACGGAGGTGAAGATATCCGTGGTCGGTGCGAGTACGACGACGACGAGGTCGAGACAGTGAAGCTCTTCCTCACCGGCGACGATGGAGTAGCGGTGGCGCTAGGGTTTGGGAAGCTTGAGCGGGAGAGAGAGATCGAGCGGAGTAAAGGAAGTGAGGAAGGGGTGAGGGGGTATTCATAGTGGCAGTGAAAAACTGTTCGCCCGAAGATTTGGGACGAACGTGCCCCTGACCCTTCTCATTCACACGACATGTGTCACCCACTTACAGAGAGGTGGAGATCGTGTAAGATCGTGGGTGAATAAAAAATGCATCATGGGATGCGGAACGGTTTGAGCGGCAAAACCGAAAATTTGGATAAGATTAGTTTTAAAGTTCCGTTCGCAATTTCTTCAGCTGACAAGGACACAGTGAAGATTTTGAACGGGTTTCAAATAGAACGCACATGAAGAATTTGTGAATAGATTGGATTGAGTATATCATAGAGGGGGAAGGGTCCGATCACATTGACTTAGCGGAAAAACTAACTTGAAGAAATAGCCATAAGTGAATGCTGTAGAGGACATAAACTCATATATATATATATATATATATATATATATATATTATATATATATATATATATATACATAGGCAATGAAGAAAAACAACAGAACAAGTGAAGATTTTGCAAAGTTGAAGAATTTGAACAACTGAGGAATTTCAAAAATGAGGGAAAACTCAAATGAAGATTTTCAACTTTTGTGGTGGCGTGACCCACCGTATAAGAATGCTGATTTCAGACACCGCGTACAATTATCGTAGGGTTCTGAGAATCAAATTCTTCGTGAATTTCTTCACACTTAGAGTGTTATTCTTCATTGATTGAAGAAAAACGTTTCTTCATGTGTTGCACATCTAAGTCATGAATTTTGCATAAGAGTTAGGATGAGTGCCTTTTCAAAGTACATTCGAAGACTTTAAGATATTTAGCTCACACCGCAACTTGCTAAATCTGTTCTCATCCAAGGGCTTAGTGAAGATATCGGCTAGCTGTTCTTCAGTCTTCACATGCTCAATAGAAATGTCGCCCTTCAACCCATGATCACGAAGAAAATGATGACGAATCTGAATGTGCTTTGTCTTCAAGTGCTGAACTGGGTTGTGAGCAATCTTGATAGCGCTCTCATTGTCACAGAGGAGAGGCACATTCTTCACGTTGACGCCATAGTCCTTGAGTGTTTGCTTCATCCATAGCAGTTGAGCACAACAAGAACCAGCAGCAATGTACTTAGCTTCAGCAGTAGACAATGATACACAGTTCTGTTTCTTCGAGGACCAACAGACCAAGGATCGTCCGAGGAAATGACATGTACCAGATGTTGACTTGCGGTCCACACGATCACCAGCATAGTCAAAGTCAGAATATCCAATGAGATCAAAATCCGAGCCCTTGGGATACCATAATCCTAGTGTTGGTGTGTGAGCTAGATATTGAAGAATATGCTTCACAACCTTATGGTGTGATTCCTTTGGTGCAGCTTGAAATCGGACACACATGCAAACATTAAGCATTATATCTGGCCTAGATGCACATAAGTATAATAAAGAACCAATCATGGAGCGGTATACCTTATGATCAAAGTCAATACCATTTTCATCAGTACATAGATGACCATTGGTGGGCATAGGAATCTTGATGCCTTTGCAGTCTTGCATGCCAAATTTCTTCAGGACATCCTTGAGGTATTTCTCCTGAGATATGAATATGCCATTGCGCTGTTGATGAATTTGAAGACCTAAGAAGAATTTCAACTCTCCCATCATAGACATTTGATACTCTTCACTCATCATATAGGCAAATTCATCACTATAACGTTGGTCAGTGCAGCCAAAGATAATATCATCAACATATATTTGGCACACAAACAGTTCACCATCATAAGATTTAGTAAAGAGAGTGGGATCGAGTGAACCGGGTGTAAAGCCATTCTTCATGAAGAATTCCTTCAAAGTATCATACCACGCCCGTGGGGCCTGCTTGAGGCCATAGAGGGCCTTATTTAGTCTGAAGACTTTGTCAGGATTCTTTGGATCTTCAAAACCTGGGGGTTGAGCAACATATACTTCCTCCTCAAGCTTACCATTGAGGAATGCGCTTTTAACTTCCATTTGATATAAAATGATATCATGATGGTTAGCATAAGCGAGTAATATGCGAATACCTTCAAGTCTAGCAACAGGTGCAAAAGTCTCATCGAAATCAATTCCTTCAACCCGTGTGTAGCCTTGAGCTACTAGATGTGCCTTATTTCTCACCACAAGGCCATTTTCATCTTGCTTGTTGCGGTAGATCCACTTTGTGCCAATGATATTATGCTTGCGAGGATCTAGACGATTGACCAGTTCCCAGACGTTGTTGAGCTTGAACTGATGTAATTCTTCTTGCATGGCCTGAATCCACTCAGGCTCCAGAAATGCTTCATCTACCTTAGTGGGCTCTGTGGTAGAGACAAAAGCAAAGTTCCCACAAAAGTTAGATAGATGTGAAGCTTTTGAGTGGGTGAGAGGACCTGGTGCTCTAATGTCATCGATGATCTTCTCCACTTGCACTTCTTTTGCAACGCGAGGGTGAGCTGGTTGTCGGTGAGGAATTTGATCAGCATTTTCTTCAGCATCAACTTCCTCAGCATTTTCCTCAGGTGCGTCAGCTCGACGTTCTTCATGTTCTGGAATGAATTCTTCAGCAGATTCTTCAGTAGGAATGACATTTTCAATAGCCTTGTGCTTGATAGAATCCTCAGGTGCTGGTTCATCTATCACAGAAGGTAGGTGCTCTCTTTGCGAGCCATTAGTTTCATCGAACCGCACATCTACAGTTTCAACAATCTTGTGAAGAACATTGTTGAAGACTCTGTAGGTGTGCGAGTCCTTTCTGTAACCAAGCATAAAACCTTCATGTGCTTTCGGTGCAAATTTAGAGTTGTGATGAGGATCTCTTATCCAGCATTTAGCACCGAAGACTTTGAAATAACTCACATTGGGTTTCTTGTCAGTGAGGAGTTCATAGGCAGTCTTCTTGAAGAATTTGTGAAGATATACTCTATTGATGATGTGGCACCCAGTATCAATTGCATCAACCCAGAAACGACGAGGTGTTTTGTACTCATCAAGCATAGTGCGAGCCATCTCAGCAAGAGTCCTGTTCTTGCGCTCCACAACGCCATTTTGTTGAGGAGTATAAGGAGCAGATAACTCATGAGTAATACCAAGTTCATCAAGATAGTCATCAAGACCCTAATTCTTGAACTCAGTGCCATTGTCACTTATGATGTGCTTGATCTTCACACCAAAGTTGGTTGAAGCCCTCGAGGAAAATCGTTTGAAGATTTCCTGCACTTCATGTTTGTAAGTAACAAGGTGTACCCATGTGTAACGGGAGTAATCATCAACAATAACAAAGCCATATTGAGATGCTTCATTTGAAATGGCAGAATAATGATTAGGACCGAAGAGATCCATGTGAAGCAATTCAAATGGGCGAGTAGTAGTCATGATGGTCTTAGCTGGATGCTTGGCCTTGGTCATTTTTCCAGCTTCACAGGCACCGCATAAGTGATCCTGGAGGAATTTGACATTCTCAATGCCAATGACATGCTTCTTCTTCGCAAGCGTGTGCAAATTCCTCATGCCTGCATGACCAAGTCGTCGATGCCATAGCCATCCTTCTGAAGATTTTGCAAGTAGGCACACGGCTGGTTGTGAATCTGCAGAGAAATCAACAATATACAAGTCTCCTCTCCTAAAGACTTCGAAGACTTTGGAATTGTCAGCTTCCATAATCACAACACAATGATACTTGCCAAGGACAACAACCATATCAAGATCACAAAGCATTGAGACAGACATATGGTTGTATCCTAAGGACTCAACAAGCATGACTTTGTCCATGTGTCGATCCTTTGCGATAGCAACCTTACCTAGACCCAATACTTGACTTTTGCTTTTGTCAGCGAAGATGATATGCTTCAGATGTGATGACGATAAGGGAGCATCCATCAATAGATTCTTGTCACCAGTCATGTGATTTGTACATCCACTATCCAGGACCCACTCAGTGGCTTTGGGTTGATCATCCTGCAGATGAATTAGTGCAGCTTACGAACTCATATACTTCATCAGTGAAGAATATGATATCACAATTCATCATATCAATTTCATCAAGCAGTAAGACATATAAAGCAGTAGGAGGACGTGTGAAATGAAAGTTCATTTCTTCATGATTAGCCTGCGTCCTTTCAGGCACATTGTCAGGTCCCCAGCAAATTCTTCAGACGTTTGAGCACGTCTGGAGACCTAACCCTGCAGAAGAGATTAGTTCTTTTTCTTCACCACCCACATCTGAAGGGGTGGCAAAGAGTTCATCACTCTGCGAGCTCCATATGAGAATGGTGGCATAGAGGCCAAACCATTTCGTTTCACATAAGAGGGATTAGGGTAAGCATATGAATAAGCAGAGAAAATCTTCAAGGACTTATGAACATAATGATTAGAAGAATAATGCTCATATTCATAGCCCTTGGCTCTTCCCTGCGAAACAGAGTTGCTAGCACGATGATGTTCATATGAGGACTTTGATCCATATGAGGAATTTGATCCACGTGAGGAACTTGGTCCGTATGAGGACTTTGATCCATATGAAGAATTTGGTCCATATGAAGAATTTGATCTGGGGTTCCTATTCTTCACAGGTGGTGTCATGGGGACATTCACCTGAAGACTTTCAAGGCACTTTTTGGGAACCCAGATTTTCTTCATAGGGGAACCGTTCCTGCAGTTAGTGCCAACATATCTAGCAAATACTTCACCATTCTGATTTTTGAACAGTTTATAGTTGGAGTCAAATGACTCATCAGAAGAATGAGAAGATTCACATGTATAACCAGATAAATTAGATGGATCAACTGGAGGTCCCTTTGCAGCAACCCATGAGGTTTTGGGGTACTGCTCAGGCTTCCAATATGTACCATCAACATTGAGTTTCCTCTCAAAGGCAATACCCTCTTTCCTAGGGTTCCTGTTGAGGATCTGCTTTTTAAGCACATCACAAAGAGTCTGATGCCCTTTGAGGCTTTTGTACATGCCTGTCATGTACAATTCCTTCAGCCCTGCATCGTCAGTGATACTTGCAATGTCCTCAGATGAGGAATTAGTGATAGCAGAGGCAGGTGAAGAATTTGTAACATTAGAAGCATTTGAACATTCAGGTGAAGAATTAGCAGATTCTCGTTCAATGCATTTCAAACATGGAGGAATAAATTCTTCCTGAGCAGCGCTGATTTGTTGAGCAAGTAATGAATCGCGCTCCTTCTGAAGATCTTCATAACTGACTCTTAGCTTCTCAAGATCTTGCTTTCTTTGAAGAAATTCATAATAAAGCTTCTCATGATCAGATAAGAGAGTGTTATGTTGATCTTGAAGGGAGTCATACTTAGAGTGAAGTCTGTGAAGATTTTCAGCCAAAGCTTTTGACTGATCCATTTCTTCACCCAACATATCATCGCTCTTACTAAGCATGTTGTGAGCCTTTTCCAAAGCTCTTTGTTGTTTGGAAGCAAGAGAAGCAAGTTTGACATAACTGGGTCCAAATTCATCACCGGATTCATCATCACTGGATTCAGAGAGATAGCATTCAGTTACCTTTTCACCATCTGCCATAAGACATGGTGAGGAGGATGATGATTCTGGTTCAAATGTCATAGACTTGAGAGATTCCTTGAAGTCCTTAAACCAAGGATCGTGACAGGTTCGATGACCTTCATAGACATCAGAGAGACGGTCCCAGATAAGCTTCGCATGATCGAGATGCATGACGTTCCTGAACTGATTTCGAGACAGACAGGAGCAGATGACATCCTTCGCCATGAGGTTGAGGAGGGTGTACTTGCGAATGTCATCAGCTTCCACCATCTTGCACAGATCGGCCAGACCAATCTCAGTGACGGTCCACAGCTCGCTATTCATCGCCATGAGGCGCTTCTTCATCATGGCCTTCCATTTGGGATAGTCGTGACCGTCAAAGATAGGCATGTCACTTTCTTCATACCTGTGGTCGACATAACTAAACTCCAGGCGGTTAAACCAAAATCACACAGAACAAGGGAGTACCTTGCTCTGATACCAATTGAAAGTGCGTTATATCGACTAGAGGGGGGTGAATAGGCGATTTTTATGAAATTCTTCACTGAGGAATTTGCTAGTGAGGAAATTCCTTAGCGAAGAACTACTTGCAGCGGAATAAGTACTCAGAAGTAAACACAGCAGAGCACAAGCGTGGTCATCATGATGAAATGAAGACTAGCATAGAGTACAGAAAGCGTAATCACAAGATAACACAGAATTGCTTGAGGACAAGCAAAGGTTTAAGCTTGAGGGGATTGATACGTCTCCGTCGTATCTACTTTTCCAAACACTTTTGCCCTTGTTTTGGACTCTAACTTGCATGATTTGAATGGAACTAACCCGGACTAACGCTGTTTTCAGCAGAATTTCCATGGTGTTATTTTTGTGCGGAAATAAAAGTGCCCCCTGGTTCCCACACCCTGACCTAAAAATCAACGGAGAGTTATTTTGGAATTAATAAAAAATACTGGCAAAAGAATAAAGGCCAAGGGGGCACACCCTGTCCACGAGGGTGAGGGCGCGCCTACCCCCCTGGGCGCCCCCTGCCTCGTGGGCCCCCTGGTGCTCCACCGACCTCAACTCCAACTAAAAGTGCGTTATATCGACTAGAGGGGGGGGTGAATAGGCGATTTTTATGAAATTCTTCACTGAGAAATTTGCTAGTGAGGAAATTCCTTAGCGAAGAACTACTTGCAGCGGAATAAGTACTCATAAGTAAACATAGCAGAGCACAAGCATGGTCATCATGATGAAATGAAGACTAGCACAGAGTACAGAAAGCGTAAGCACAGGATAACACAGAATGAAGACAAACAGACTGAAGAAACTGAACTAAGGAAATTGAGAAAGTCTTCAGTCAAAGTCTTCAAACACAGATATGACAAGCACACAACACAATACTAAAGAAATGAAAGAGTTGAGGAAATAGAACCAGTTGGCTTGGTGAAGACAATGATTTGGTAGACCAGTTCCAAGTGTTGTCTCGGTTGTACATCTGGTTGCAGCGGCTGAGTATTTAAACTCGAGGACACATAGTCCCGGACACCCAGTCATGAGCACGCAGCTCGGGACACCAAGTCCTCACCGTATTCTCCTTGAACTAAGGTCACACAAACCTCGTCCAATCACTCATGGTAAGTCTTCAGGTGACTTCCGAACCTTGACAAACTCGGTCACTCGGCGATCCACAATTCCTCTTGGATGCTCTAGACCATCACGCCTAACCGTCTGGAAGAAGCACAATCTTCAAAGGTAACAAGCGTCGGATCCACGCAGGATCAATCTCTTCAGTGATGCTATTTGGGTTTTGGATTTTCCTCACTTGATGATTTTCGCTCAAAGTCCTTGGAGGATGGGTTGCTGTCAAATGACAAGTGTCAGTTTCTCTCGGAGCAGCCAACCAGCTAGTGGTTGTAGGGGGCGGCTATTTATAGCCTAGGGAGCAGCCCAACATGATAAGACATAATTGCCCTTCAATGATATGACCGTTGGATGGATAAGATATTTTGAGAGAACTGGCGCGTAGCACAACAACGGTCGGAAATTTGAGGTTCAAATTCCTCAAGGCTATCATGTTCCTCACTGTGTAGGCAATCCACACTGGTGAATTCCTAACTCCTCAGTTAGAACAAATTCCCGAGCGACCAGAATAACTTCATCTCTGTCACTGAAGAAATTGACTGAACTGTATGAGATTTCCAATGGCTTCACTCGAAGGGATTGGTAGGTGTAGGATTTGAGTTGAGCATCACATGGAAAATTTTCCTTAGTATTTCCTCGACCCCCTTTAACAGTACGGTGTTTCCTATGACTCAAGAAAGAGAAAATGAAACTACGAAAACAAAGTCTTCACGCTTCATGTTCCTCGAATGAATACCAAGTCTTCAAGGTCACACCAATTTCTTTACTTTCAAAGTCTTCAGAAAGTCTTCAGAATACCAAAGTCTTCAGTCGAAGAACTTCATTTTTAGGGGTCGACTTTCTCTGTAAATATCAAACTCCTCATAGACTTATAGACCTGTGTACACTCATAAACACATTAGATCCTTAACCTATAAGTCTTCAATACACCAAAATCACTAAGGGGCACTAGATGCACTTACACCAACTCTATATATTCACGTTCGGGGAGAAAAAAATCAGAGAGAAGGATTCATCGCGTTTTATGATACGGAGCCGCCGCCAAGCCCTAATCTCTCTCGGGAGGGCTGATCGGGAGTCCGTTCGGGGCTCCGGAGAGGGGAATCCGTCGCCATCATCATCATCAACCATCCTCCATCACCAATTTCATGATGTTCACCGCCGTGCGTGAGTAATTCCATCGTAGGCTTGCTGGACGGTGATGGGTTGGATGAGATTTATCATGAAATCGATTTATTTTTGTTAGGGTTTGATCCCTAGTATCCACTATGTTCTGAGATTGATGTTGCTATGACTTTGCTATGCTTAATGCTTGTCATTAGGGCCCGAGTGCCATGATTTCAGATCCGAACCTATTATGTTTTCATGAATATATGTGAGTTCTTGATCCTATCTTGCAAGTCTATAGTCACCTACTATGTGTTATGATCCGACAACCCCGAAGTGAGAATAATCGGGACCACTCCCGGTGATGACCGTAGTTTGAGGAGTTTATGTATTCACTATGTGTTAATGCTTTGGTCCGGTACTCTATTAAAAGGAGGCCTTAATATCCCTTAGTTTCCAATAGGACCCCGCTGCCACGGGAGGGTAGGACAAAAGATGTCATGCAAGTTCTTTTCCATAAGCACGTATGACTATATTCAGAATACATGCCTACATTACATTGATGAATTGGAGCTAGTTCTGTGTCACCCTATGTTATAAATGTTGCATGAATAATCGCATCCGACATAATTCTCCATCACCGATCCAATGCCTACGAGCTTTTCACATATTGTTCTTCGCTTATTTACTTTTCCGTTGCTGCTGTTACAATCACTATAGAACTATCATTATTACTTTTGCCACCGTTACCATTACTTCCATACTACTTTGCTACTAAATACTTTTCTGCAGATATTAAGTTATCCAGGTGTGGTTGAATTGACAACTCAATTGCTAATACTTGAGAATATTCTTTGGCTCCCCTTGTGTCGAACCAATAAATTTGGGTTGAATACTCTACCCTCGAAATCTGTTGCGATCCCCTATACTTGTGGGTTATCACACCCCCATTTAGTTTCTTTTGTTGAGCTTTCATACATTTATAGCTCTATTGCATCTGTTGCATGGCAATCCCTACTCCTCGCATTGAAATCAATTGATGGGCATCTCCATAGCCCGTTGATTAGCCGCGTCAATGTGAGACTTTCTCCTTTTTTGTCTTCTCCACACAACCTCCATCATCATATTCTATTCCACCCGTAGTGCTATTTCCATGGCTCGCGCTCATGTATTGCGTGAAAGTTGAAAGAGTTTGAGAATACTAAAGTATGAAACAATTGCTTGGCTTGTCATCGGGGTTGTGCATGATGGGAGCATTTTGTGTGACGAAAATTAAGCATGACAAAACTATATGATTTTGTAGGGATGAGCTTTCTTTGGCTATGTTATTTTGAGAAGACATATTTGCTTGGTTAGTATGCTTGAAGTATTATTATTTTTATGTCAATAATAAACTTTTGTCTTGTATCTTTCGGATCTGAACATTCATGCCACAATAAGGAAAATTACATTGAAAATTATGTTAGGTAGCATTCCACATAAAAACTTTTGCTTTTATCATTTACCTACTCGAGGACGAGCATGAATTAAGCTTGGGGATGCTTGATACGTCTCCAACGTATCTATAATTTTTTATTGTTCCATGCTATTATATTATCCATCTAGGATGTTTTATATGCATTTATATGCTATTTTATATGCTTTTTGGGACTAACCTATTAACCTAGAGCCCAGTGCCAGTTTCTGTTTTTTCCTTGTTTTTGAGTATCACAGAAAAGGAAAAACAAACGGAGTCCAATTGACATGAAATTTGACGGAGATTATTTTTGGACCAAAAGAAGCCCACGGAGTATCAGAGATGGGCCAGAAAGGTCCCAAGGCACCCACGAGGGTGGGGGCGTGCCCTACCCCCTGGGCGTGCCCCCTACCTCGTGGCCGCCTCGGAGACCCCGTGACTTGTTCCCGATGCCAAAAACTCCTATATATATACCCAAACTTCCAGAACATAACCTAGATCGGGATTTCCGCCGTCGCAAGCCTCTGTAGCCACCAAAACCAATTGGGACCCTATTCCGGCACCTTGCTGCAGGGGGGATCCCTCACCGGTGGCCATCTTCATCATCCCGGCGCTCTCCATGACGAGGAGGGAGTAGTTTACCCTCGGGGATGAGGGTATGTGCCAGTAGCTATGTGTTTGATCTCTGTCTCTCTCATGTTCTTGATTTGGCACAATCTTGATGTATCGCGAGCTTTGCTATTATAGTTGGATCTTATGATGTTTCTCCCCCTCTACTCTCTTGTAATGGATTGAGTTTTCCCTTTGAAGTTATCTCATAGGATTGAGTCTTTAAGGATTTGAGAAGACTTGATGTATGTCTTGTGTGGGATACCCATGGTGACAATGGGGTATTCTATTGATTCACTTGATGTATATTTTGGTTATCAACTTGCGGGTTCGTGACCTTGGGAATCTATGCATAGGGGTTGGCACACATTTTGTACTCTTTAAAGTTCTTTGTGTTGGTTGAATAGATGAATCTGAGATTGTGTGATGCATATCGTATAATCATACCCGCGAATACTTGTGGTGACATTGGAGTATCTAGGTGACATTAGGGTTTTGGTTGGTTGAATAGATCGAACGGAAAGAATAGCTTCGTGTTATTTTACTATGGACTCTTGAATAGATCGATCAGAAAGAATAACTTTGAGGTGGTTTCGTACCCTATAATAATCTCTTTGTTTGTTCTCTGCTATTAGTGACTTTGGACTGAGGCGAGGGATAGTTATATGATCCAATTATGTTATTATTATTGAGAGAACTTGCACTAGTGAAAGTATGAACCCTAGGCCTTTTTTCCTAGCATTGCAATGCTGTTTACGCTCACTTTTATCCTTAGTTACCTTGCTGTTTTTATATTTTCAGATTACAAAAACCTATATCTACCATCCATATTGCACTTGTATCACCATCTCTTCGCCGAACTAGTGCACCTATACAATTTACCATTGTATTAGGTGTGTTGGGGATACAAGAGACTCTTTGCTATTTGGTTGCAGGGTTGTTTCAGAAAGACCATCTTCATCCTACGCCTCCCACGGATTGATAAACCTTATGTCATCCACTTGAGGGAAATTTGCTACTGTCCTACAAACCTGTGCACTTGGAGGCCCAACAACGTCTACAAGAAGAAGGTTGTGTAGTAGACATCATGCCTCTACTTGACTAGCTCGTTGATCAAAGATGGTTAAGTTTCCTAGCCATAGACATGTGTTGTCATTTGATGAACGTGATCACATCATTAGAGAATGATGTGATGGACAAGACCCACCCGTTAGCTTAGCATAATGATCGTTTAGTTTTCTGCTATTGCTTTCTTCATGACTTATACATGTTCCTCAGACTATGAGATTATGCAACTCCCGAATACCGGAGGAACGCCTTGTGTGCTATCAAATGTCATAACGTAACTAGGTGATTATAAAGATGCTCTACAGGTGTCTCCGATGGTGTTTGCTAAGTTGGCATAGATCAAGATTAGGATTTGTTACTCTGTGTATCAGAGAGGTATCTCTAGGCCCTCTCGGTAATGATCACCACTATAAGCCTTGCAAGCAATGTGACTAATGAGTTAGTTGCGGGATGATACATTACAAAACGAGTAAAGAGGCTTGCCGGTAATGAGATTGAACTAGGTATGATGATACCGACGATCGAATCTCGGGTAAGTAACATACCGACGACAAAGGGAACAACATATGTTGTTATGCGGTTTGACCGATAAAGATCTTCGTAGAATATGTAGGAGCCAATATGAGCATCCAGGTTCCGCTATTGGTTATTGACCGGAGATATGTCTCGGTCATGTCTACATCGTTCTCGAACCCGTAGGGTCCGCACGCTTAACATTCGATGATGATTTGTATTATGAGTTATGTGATTTGATGACCGAATGTAGCGACCCGACCCGAATGGTTTGAAGTCTCTGCGCTTAAGTGTCATCCCTGGATCGGTATGCTGGCACACACAGTACTCGAGGATTTATAGCAGAGGTAAATCACATGTATAAAGTAACGTAAATACTATTACCTCAATCCATATAGCGGAAGTAACATCACAGTTGTGGAGTTCCCAACAACACCAATGGCAAAGTTGAGTGTAGACATCGTAACCCTAACACATCACTTACTCGTCATAAGATTCCTGCAACATGCGACATTGTAGCCATGTAGGTCAGTACATTGAATGTACTGGCAATTCACACCATAGAATAATAATGAAAATGTCTATCTCTATATGCATATTTAGCTGGTGGGGGCTCTAAGTTTAATTTTGCATAAAGCTAATTTTTCCCTACAACAAAGGAATAATTTTATTTTACTGCCAAGTTTATGCCATTATTGAGAAGGTTCCCCCAACTCAATCCCAAAAATTACCAAGTGATAATAATAGTAAACCAACAAATTCATTAAGTAAAGTGATGAGATCAACCAATAATTCAAATACCAGATACTCAAAATTTTCCATAACCGGGGACACGGCTAATCATGATTAGTTTGTACACTCTGCAGAGGTTTGCGCACTTTTCCCCACAAGACTCGACCGCATCCATGATCGGAAGATCGAGACATAGCCTTTCTGAAGAGGTCCCCTTAACAGATAGATAGGCCGGTACACCTACAACCCCCTACATCTGCTAGCCCATCATGGAAAGGTTTCCCACAACTTACTCAACTATGCCAGAGCCTATAATGGCTTGTGGCTGCACACGGAAGTTTCTAGCATGAATAATCTTATGATCCCTTTCAGCCTGGGTGGCATTCCATAGGATGATCACACGGGTCCCCCGGGATCTCCTAGGACAACACTGATGTTGGGCCAGGCCCAAAACAGGGCACGGGCACGCGCGGCCTGGGTCACGTCGCACCTTGCTCTGTATCCACCGCGTCCTCCCCGAACGGCACGCGACGATTGCGGCGTCGTGGGAGAGGTCGTGGGTGGTTCCCTTATTCAGAGAGGCGAAACGTCCGCCCCCTCCTTCCTTATAAGCAGGGGGAACAGGGGCAGTTCGCCCATCTGCCCGTTGCTATTCCCTCCTCGAGAATATCCGCCACTCCCCTTCTTCCCAAAGCCGAAGGAGAGCAGCGCCCCGCCCCCATCGCCACCAGCACCACCAACGTCGCCGTCCTCACTCTCCATTCCCGCCATGGCCCCGAAAGCCGAGAAGGCGAAGTCGGCCGAGGCGCAGCGGCTCGCGGCGCTGCGGAAGGAGCGGGCAATCTTCCCTCCGAGGCTTGAGGCGGCGGAGCTGAAGGAGGACTTCTACCTCTTCTGGTCGACGGGGACGCGAGCGCATCCGCGCACGAAGGTACTCCCAGCCACTGCTTGGGATAAGTATCCCACCGGGTATCCCTTCTTTGCCTTGTTCTTCTACTACGGGCTCTGCCCGCCCTTCTCAGAATTCTTTTGCGATGTCATGAACAGCTACGGGCTCCACCTTCTTGATTTCACCCCCAATGCTGTCCTGACCATGGCAGTTTTCGCACATCTCTGCGAAAACTTTGTCGGGATCCATCCAAACGTAGCTCTTTTCCGCCATTTCTTTTCGCCTCGGGTTGAGAAAGGAGAGCCTTTATCCGGCGGAATCGCCTGGGTCTCGAAAGCTGGCAAGAAAGATGCTTATCTGGAGGGAGAGTTCCGCAGCAAGTGGGAGGAGTGGAGGGCGGACTGGTGTCTGATCGTTGAGGAGAACCCGCAGCCGTTTACTGCTCTACGCGAAACCCCAGTAGTGCGCGGCAGTGATTGGAGTAGCCTGGCCCCGGAAGATGACAGACTAAGGATCGCCGTCACCCGGATCTTACGCCTCAGGCTTGCCGGGCTTACTGTAGGAGCGGTTGGCGCGGATTTCCTCCGCCGCCGCATCGTCCCCCTGCAGGAGAGGGGGAGACCCGCCTGGGAGTTTCAGAATGCGGCGGATATCATGAGGTTGCGGCCGGGCCTCCACTTCAACTTCACTGTCCTGGAGCTCAACACGATGCTCCAGGAGCTGTTCAAGCACGACCCACAGCATCCCGAAGTGTTCTGGTTGCCGAGGGGCGTCGTCTCACTGTGCAACAACTCCGCGCTCGACCGCATCCGTGCAATAATGCCGCTGTGTGACTCGCATGGAATTGATCCAGCCTATATAGAGCCTGCGGATGATGTCGTGTGTGCGTTCTTTGACAACTTGATAGAAGTGCCTGTCGACGCCGACGAGAAAAAGGGGCTCACCCGGGACACCACCGACGATGAGCTCAAGCGCATCGCCACCAGGATGGAAGAGGCGGCGGCAGCTGCCGCTGCGGGCGAGTTTGGATTCACCGTAGAGGAGGCAGAGGCAGCAGAGGCGGCAAGCCTTGCCGACCTATAGGAGCATGCCGGCGAGAAGAGGTCCGCCAAGCATGACGTCGGGCCGAGCGGGCCCGCCGAGGACACGAGCGGCTCGCTGGAGATCGGCTCCTCTTCCTCTTCGTCTTCGGACAGCTTGCCGCAAGCAGAGCCCCTGACTCCATGAGCAGAGCCCCCGGCTCCACAAGCAGAGCCCCCGACTCCATCAAGAAGGCGTCTTCGCAAGGCCGGGGACGTAGCGGAGCGGCGGGCGAGTCAACCCCCGCCGCGCCGCACGACACGCTCCACCGCGGCAAGCTCTGTTGCCGCGGAAACACCTCACGCTGCAGCGGCAGCTGGGGCGGGGTCCTCTCGGCCTGCCGCTCCAGCTCCCGCCAAGCGGCCAAGGGATCCTACTCCTCCGCCTCCTCACGCCGGAGGTGGGCCAGGCTTTGACTTCTCCGCGCTGTACTTGCATGTCTTCAATACTTGCTGTCTTGTCTTGTATCTCATTTGCTTTACTCTGAACCTATTCCTTTTTAGGACGCTGGCCCAGAGAATGGCAAAGAGAGCCAAGGTCCCGGTGATTGTCATCGAGGATGATCCCACCGTGGCAGCAGGGGGTGCGCTCGAGACAAACTTGCCGGACCCGACGGCTGTTCTTCAGAGCAGCCCCCAGCACAGCCCCCAGCATAAGTATATGGTTTACTCCCAGCTGTTAGGCGCGCATGGATACTCTTTGCTTGCTGATATCTGACTGTTGGCTTGTGTAGGAGCAGAGCAGCCTCACCAGGAACGCCCGGAGGCCACCCCTGACGTGTCACCTGCTTCGACTACGCCGCCAAGGGATGGTTCTCCGGCAAGGGAGAGTTCCCCGGCAAGGGAGAAGTCTCCGACGAGGGAGAGCTCCCCGGCAAGGGAGAAGTCTCCGGCAAGGGACAGTACCAGCGACCCCCCGGCAGCGGAGATCCCAACTACCGAGCCTGGTACAGGTACTCCTTGCTTCAAAACTTCCCTTTGGTTCTTCTTTTTGGATATTTGCTTGACTTTTCTTCCTTTTCCGGCCGTCAGATCCATCCACTGTGGAGCCGATGGAGACCGAGGTTGTTATTGATGACGCCGCTGCCACCGAAGAAACGGCCGGCGCTGATGATCCCGCCGGTGAAGAGGCCGCCAAGGCTGCCGCCGCAGCAGCTGACGAGGGGTCCGGCGATCGTACTGACGACCCTGGGGCCGCAGGAGCGACAGGCGCTACACCTCCCGCCGATCCTCCCGCCGCTGCTGCAGCGTCAGGCTCCGAAGAACCCCAGCCAGTCGTCTACTTGAAGGCTGGCGCTGGCATCTTCATCAACCTCCCCTGGGCGTCAACGTCCAGGGCGCCAGTCGAAGGAGAAAGCTTTGACGTGGAGGTGCTTGCCTCCGCTGGGCTGACGTTGGTCGACGCACCAAGCAGCAGCAGCGACGAGCCTGAGGAGGAGCGACTGCTGCGGAAGCTGGTGTCGCTCTACCGTGCCCGCCAAGCCAAACTGGAGTCCCGCGAAGCGCTTGTCGCGAAGGCGGGGGTGGACGTGGAGAAGCGCGCGGAGGAGCTCCGAGGCCTCAACCAGGTAGCTCTCCAGTCGCTGGTGGTGGAGCGGGTGTAGCTCGATGAGGCGCAGAAGGCTTTCATCCTTGAGAAGGCAGAGGTTGCAGAGCAACAGCGGCTTGCCGCCGAGGAGTTATCTGCGCGAGACGGTGAGTTGGTGCAGCTGAAGGCTAGCCTGGACCGCCATGAAGAGGAGCTAGCTGCGCACGAGCAAGCACTCAACGGAGCCCTCAAGGAAGCAAAGGACGCTGCCGCAGCTGCCGAGGCCGCCAAGAAGGAGCTGGAGGCGAAAGTGGCGCAGCTGGAGACTGATCTCAAGGCGAGCGGTGAAGCGCTTGCCGCGCTCAAGCATGAGCGCGAGAAGGACGCCTACACCTTTGGCGAACTGCAGGGTCGTCTCGCTGAGAAGGTCAAGGAGCTTGACGCCGCCAAGGACTCCAAGGTTGATCTTGAGCTAAAGCTGGCTGCTTTGACCAAGACGCTGGACGGCGCCAAGGAGCAGGAGGCGGCCTTGAAGAAGGAGATCAAGGCCGACAAGGCGCTGCTGGAGAGCATCGCTGCCACCCAGAACGATTTCAGGGGAACTGTGGAGCGATGGGCGGAGGGCCTTGTGAATGCTGCCGCAGACATCGACAAGGAGTTGGCGCTGCTGGGGGTGGAGGATCTCGGGTATTCCTCTGACGGGAGCCTCCCATCCAGCGCCAAGCTCACCTTGTTCTTCAAAGGCGTGGCGACGGCCCTCCAGCAACTCCGGGAGAGGATCCCAAAGCAGCTGGCCGACGAGTCGCGTGAGATCTGCGCGGGAGCTCTCAAAAAGGTGCTGATGAAGGTGGCCTTCCGCAACCCGGGCCTCTGCCTCACTAATATCCTTAGGTCCCTGCCGCCGGAAGCTGATCTGGAGGAGCTCGAGACCCTCGTCGCACCCATTGTGGACAAGGTGAGCGGGATCAAGAGGGTTGAGGGCGACCGCGCGGACTAGGCCGCCTATTTTCTTCTTTTCTTGTCGTCGCTGGTCATGTTATGAAAACAGTCTATTAGAGCCGCGACAAACTATCTTGTAATATAACTCTGTTTCAGGTCATGATTGCAATGCTATTCCCTTTACTCGATTCCTTCCTTTGTATGTTTTTGCCCTACGCTTTTAGGGAACTTGCCGGCGTAGGCACCTTTGCCGCGAGCACTGAGTGCGGGACGTCAGCAGCCTGCTGGCGGTGCCGTTACCGACAAGAAACCTTGTCGTGACTAGTCGCAGCTCGCTTAAGTTGCTGAGTGAACTCGAAACAAAGTAAGTGCGCGACTCTAGTCGCAGCACACTTGAACGGTTGAGCGAACTCGAAACAAAGTAAGGGCGCAACTAGCCACGAGCTGGTTCCTCCGCGCACAGGTTTTCCATACAAAGCATGGTCGTTCAAGGAAAATAACTTAAAATTAAAAAATCTGACTCAAACTTTGGCACTTAGCTTTTCTGTCGTTTGCTTCCCGGCAAGGCGAAGTTTTTCCTGAACGACGCCGGGTCCATACCATTATCTTCCCCTTCCCCCCGGCCAACTTGTGGGCGAAGGATCCTTAATTTCCTTGAAAAATAAAAGAAAGAAAGTAGAGAAAATAATGATATGGAGCCTTATGGCTCGCTATTGCTTACCGAGGGTGCTTGCTGCACAAAGTGTCAGATAATTCATGCAGAAAGGCATGAAATTGACAAGGTGTGCGGAGCACGTGAGTTTTATTTATGCACAGGGTCTGTGCCTGACTTTGTACAAAGGATTACATGCAACAGCGGCAAGACTTGTACAAAATGGTGGTTGCCAGACAGGGTCCGACAACCGCGCCTTACGGGTAAAACTTACGAAGATGCTCGATGTTCCAGGAGTTGCTCACCGGAAAGCCATCCTCGGTCTCAAGGCGGACAGCGCCAGGCCTAGTGACTCGTTTCACCCGGTAAGGGTCTTCCCACTTCAGCGTCAACTTGTTGGAATTCTTGGCGGAATGAACGCGCCGAAGAACAAGGTCACCTTCCTCGAGACTTCTGGCTTTAACTTTGCGGCTATGGTAGCGGCGCAAAGCTTGCTGGTATCGGGCAGCTCGTACAGCAGCCTGAAGACGGTCTTCCTCAAGGAGCAGCGCGTCATCTTGTCGCAGCTCCTCTTGCTCGAGCTCATCATAAGCGAGCACTCGAGGTGACCCGTATACGAGTTCCGTGGGGATAACTGCCTCTGCTCCATAGACTAGAGCGAAAGGTGTCTGGCCGGTGGCTCGATTTGGCGTCGTCCTGATCGACCAAAGAACCACCGGCAGCTCCTCGATCCAGTTTCTTCCGCACTTGTGCAGCCTGTCGAAAGTCCGGGTCTTGAGTCCATGCAGCACTTCAGCATTTGCCCTCTCTGCTTGACCGTTGCTCCTGGGGTGAGCAACAGAAGCGAAGCAGACCTTGGCGCCAAGGTCTTGGACGTACTGCATGAAGGTGCGACTCGTGAATTGTTTACCGTTGTCGGTGATGATCCTGCTAGGGATTCCGAAGCGGCAAACAATCGACCTGAAGAACTTGACTGCTGACTGTGCTGTCACCTTCCTCACAGGTTCCACTTCCGGCCACTTTGTGAACTTGTCGATTGCGACGTACAAGTACTCAAAGCCCCCGACTGCTCGGGGGAAGGGGCCGAGGATGTCGAGCCCCCAGACCGAAAATGGCCAGGATAAAGGGATTGTTTGGAGAGCTTGAGCTGGCTGGTGTATCTTCTTGGAATGGAACTGGCACGCTTCACACTTGGTTACTTGTGCAGTTGCATCCTGGAGGGCTGTCGGCCAAAAGAAGCCTTGCCGGAAAGCTTTGCCGGCAAGCGCTCTTGCGCCAATGTGGTGACCACAAATGCCTCCATGTATCTCTGCCAACAGCCTCTGCCCATCTTCCCGGGGAATACACTTCAATTTCACACCGTTGAGTCTTCTTCTGTACAGTGCGTTGTCGACGAACTGGTACATACTTGACTGCCGGGCTACTCTTTCCGCTTCTTCTGGCTCATCAGGAAGTTCTCCTGACTGGAGGAAACGGACGATCTGCTGTGCCCATGCTGGAGCCTGTGGCTCGACAACAAGGACTAAAGGCATATCTGCAGCTGCGGGAACATCCGCTTCTACGGCGAGAACCTGCGGTTCAGCCGGAGCTTGATGATCCCCGGCAAGCTTGCCGGAGCGAAACCTGTCGGGAGCGTCTGCTACAATGAAACAAACCCTGGGGCTTGTCGGAGCAGACTACTCCTCAGCACTATTGGCGTTGATCTTTGGGACCTTCTTGGCGGCGGCTTTGGGAAGCTCTGCCGGAAGATAGTCACCAGAAATCAACTTCCTCTTCTTGCTCTGTCCAGTTGATGGCGTCACGGATGGTTGAGTCAGCTTGAGCACAAAGATCCCTGGTTCCACAGGTAACTTAAGTGCCGCGCACTTTGACAGGCCGTCAGCGATGTCGTTCTGAGCTCTTGGAACATGTTCCATCTGTAGGTCGACAAAGCGCTCTTCCAGCTTCCTCACTTCATCAACGTAAGCTTCCATCAACGGACTCTGATAATTCTTGTTCACTTGGCGGACGACAAGCTGCGAGTCACCCCTGACAATGAGTTGCTTGATCCCAAGGTCTGCCGCGATCCTGAGACCGGCGAGCAATCCTTCATACTCTGCAGTATTGTTTGTTGCTTGCTCCTTGGGAAAGTGCATCTGGACCACGTACTTGAGGTGCTCTCCGGTGGGTGCGACAAGTAGCACGCTAGCACCGGCGCCTTGCAGCGAGAACGCACCATCAAAGTACATCAGCCACTCTTTGTTTGCTTCCTTGACGGGGATGCTCGTCTCTGGAATTTCTTCGTCTGGTGTTGGCGTCCACTCTGCTATGAATTCTGCCAATGCTCTTCTCTGGATAGTTGAAGTGCTCTCAAATTTGAGGCCAAAGCTTGACAGTTCCAGTGCCCACTCAACAATCCTGCCTGTTGCTTCTGGATTCTGCAGTATCCTCTTCAGCGGAAAGCGAGTGACAACTGTGATCTCATGTGCTTGGAAGTAATGGCGCAGCTTTCTCGAGGCCATGAGAAGGCCGAAAAGCAACTTCTGCACACCAGAGTACCTTGACCTAGCCCCCTGCAGAAGGGAACTGACAAAGTAGACTGGGCGCTGCACTATTTTCTTCTTCTGTATCCCTTCGCACATCTGCGCAGATCCATCTTCGTCGGGACCAGAGCTTGTCGGGGAAGCCCCCTGCTTGTCGCTAGATGTGCTTGCCGCGGTCGCTAGCTCATCATCTGCCTCTCTCTCCGCTACTAACGCATCACTAACCACTTGATTGGTTGCCGCCAGATATAGCAGCAACTTCTCTTGTGGTTTAGGTGCGACAAGTATTGGAGTGGAGGACAGGTACCTCTTCAAGTCCTGCAGCGCAGCCTCCGCTTCCGGAGTCCATTTCATTGGACCTGCCTTTTTCAAGATCTTGAAAAACGGCAGGGCGCGCTCAGCAGACTTAGAGATAAACCTGCTGAGAGCCGCCATGCAGCCGACAAGTTTTCGTACATCCTTGACGCGCTTCGGTGCTTCAATCTGCTCAATGGCCTTGATCTTGTTGGGATTGGCTTTGATTCCCCTCTGAGACACGAAGAATCCGAGAAGCTTGCCGGACGGGACTCCAAACACGCACTTCTCGGGGTTGAGCTTGAGGCTGATCTTGCGTAGATTTGCAAAAGTCTCTTCTAGATCTTGAATCAGAGTTGCTTTGTCCCTGCTCTTGACCACTATGTCGTCCATGTAGGCTTCCACATTTCTGTGTAGTTGTGGCTCAAAAGCAGTATGGACTACCCTTGCGAATGTTGAACCAGCATTCTTCAAACCGAAAGGCATTCGTACGAAACAGTACGTGCCACATGGAGTGATGAACGCGGTTTTCTCCTCATCCTCTTCTGCCATGAAGATCTGATGATATCCTGAGTAGGCGTAAAGAAATGAAAGCAAATCACATCTGGCCGTGGAGTCAACAATCTGGTCAATGTGCGGCAGGGGGAATGGGTCTTTGGGACAAGCTTTGTTGACATCAGTAAAGTCGATGCAAAGTCGCCATTTCCCGTTTGCCTTGCGCACGACTACAGGATTGGCCAACCACGTGGGATGGAGCACTCCTCTGACGAGGCCTGCTGCTTCCAACTTCTTGATCTCTTCGGCGATGAACTCTTGGCGCTCCACTGCTTGTTTCCTGACTCTCTGCTTGACGGGCCGCGCATGAGGACAGACGGCAAGGTGGTGCTCGATTACTTTCCTGGGAACGCCGGGGATGTCAGACGGTTGCCACGCAAACACATCGACATTCGCCCGCAGGAAAGCAACGAGCGCGCTTTCCTATTTAGGGTCGAGAGTGGCACTGATGGTGAAGGTACCACCAGTGCCGTCCTCCTTGGCGGACACCTTCTTGGTCGCTGGCAGAGCTGCCATCGTCTTCTTACACTTGCCGGTGGAGCTCGATGGTGCGTCCTCGACGGTAGCGCAGCACTCCGAAGAGGTGCGCTTGCCGGAGTGGGCATCAGAGCTCTTGCCGGACTTGGTCTTCTTCTTCCCCCCGGGAGCTTCAGCGGCAAGTGTCTCGCGATCTGTGGCGGCTGCTGCTTCCCGGTAGATCTTGTCGGCACAGATAAGAGCGTCTTTCTTGTCGCCATGTACAGAGATGACACTTATCGGGCCTGGCATCTTCAGCATGTTGTACGCGTAGTGAGAGGCCGCCATGAACTTGGCGAGCGCTGGACGACCGAGAATTCCATTGTAAGGCAATGGAAAATCGGCAACGTCAAAAGTGATCCTCTCAGTCCTGAAGTTCAGCTCGCTGCCAAATGTCACCGGCAGCGTGATCTTCCCCTTCGGCTTGCTCCTTCCCGGGTTGATTCCTTGGAACGTGCCGGTCTCTTAGAGCTCGCTGTCAGGGACATGGAGTCTCCGGAGCACAGCGGAGGAGATCAGGTTCAAGCCAGCCCCGCCGTCAACTAGCATCTTAGTGACCTTCAGGTTGCGGATAGTTGGCGAGACCAACATCGGCAAACACCCGACAACAGTTGTGCGATCGGGGTGGTCCTCAATATCAAAGATGATAGGCGTGCTGGACCATTTCAGAAGCTTGTGTGACTCAACGGGTGGTTCTGCTGCATTGACTTCCCGCACCCACTGCTTGAGTTGGCGGTGTGAAGTACGTAGAGAAGCACCACCGTCAACGCACAAAACTTCTGTGTCTTTCTGGAACTCCTGCTCGCTGGTCTCGGCGTCATCCATGTCTTCGTCGGCGTCGTCATCTTCATCCTTGTCGCTGCCGCGGGGAGGTCTGTCGCCTTGCTGCTGCTTGGCGTTGCCGCGGCGTCCCCCCCGGCCGGTGCGCTTCGTACCGGATCCTCCAGCACCTCCTTGGGCCTTCTCCTTGTCGCGTCGCTCGTATTCGGCCTTTTGCAGCTCAACGAGCTGCTCGACCTTCTTGCAGCTCTGGAGGTCATGGCCTTTGGTGCGGTGAATCTTGCAGTACTGCTTGTTGGTGCCGTCCTGCTTGTCGACGGCCGCCACAGCCTGGCAGTTGGCGCATGCGGCAACCTCCTTGCCGGAGCTACCAGTCTTGGCTGTCCTGGCGCGCCAAAGATGCCGGGGTTTTCTGGCTCCTCGAGCACCTATGGGGACGGAGCCCCTTCTCGGTTCGGCGGGGGGCGGAGGTCGCGCGAAGAGCGGATCGAGGCGAAGCTCACAGGTTTTTTTTACCCAGCTTCGGAGCTCTCCGTAGAGACAACACTCCTACTGCTGCTTTGTGGATTGTATTGAGTTCTTGCTCGGGAGCGCTGAGTGCTACAGTACACTCAAGCAGCTAACGAGACCGAGCATTCTTCTGTTTTCCAATCAGAGATCGCTCTTCGGGGGCCGATCCTCCTCTACGTTGTGCATGGGCCTTCTTTTATATGTTCAAGGGGTCTCCAACAGGTGGCAACGTAGGTAAGGGCAAAAATGGAAAGACGTGGTGGTAGGTACAACTACCTACACAGTGTATCATACCTAAACCTGACGGCAGGGGACAAAGGCATTAAATGCCTATCTACGTCGCCCTGACGGTGTAGAAAAGGGACCGTCAGGGGCGCCACCGCTCGCCACGATGGCGATCTTGTCAGCGCCGCATGCCACAGTGTACCCCTGGCTGCACAGCCTCCCGCCACGTACGCCAGGAAGGGTCCCAGAGCGACACGTAGGTGGGTGAGCTGGAGCGCAGGTACAGAGTGGTTGCCCGCCGCGGCAAGTGCCTTGCCGCGGCCGTTGTCTTGCCGTGTCTGGGAGCTTGTCGCTCGCCGAGTCCTGCCGGGACGCGTGGCGCGTCGCGACAGGTTCTTTGAGATGCTCTTGTTGGCCTTCCCGGCAAGCTCCTCTTGCCGGGGTCTTGTGCCTCGAGTGGCCTTCCCGGCAAGCTCCTCTTGCCGGGGACTTGTCTCCTTGGCTTAAATACTTTGTTCTCGAATGGCTCCAAAGGAACCATAGAGAGCCTTGGCGATCACCTGGCAGGCCTTGCCGCGGGGTGCTGCGACTGCCCGTGCACAAGTTCGGGATACTAGGGTACCCCTCCTTTAGTACACCGACAACTGAATTCCCCAGGTGCCCGGGCAAGCCACTGGTATCCCTAGGGTGCCCCAACCATTCCACCTAGATGTGTGTTAATGTTGCCACCTTAAAGTTACCCTTAATTATTATATGTCTCACAACTTGCATGAATCTCACATACCAATCCCCGTCTATAAGCATGGCTAAGCAATATATGACATAGCGAAAAATCTGGGGGTGTTTCAGGGATCATAGGTTCCTACCTCATGAACTACATAGCAATGCCCCAATTCCCAATCCTACTCATGCAAATCTTTGAGGGGTGTATCTAATGCAAGTAAAACTGGGTATAGGAAGAGTATGATTGAAGTGTGAACTTGCCTTGTACTGTTGATGAAAATCGACCGCAATCATAATTCTGGTAGTTCTACTCGTCACACCCCGATCAATCTATCATGAGCTAGCAATTGTAACCACACATAAGCAATCGCTCAAAGATCCAAAAGAAAGAAGAAAACACTCCGAAAAACTTCAAAAACCATCAAATAAAGCTTCTAGATAGAAACATATTTTTAACAGCACCAAAACTATGTGATTTTGATCTTAACAGAAAGTACAAGTCAAGAGCTTTGATTTGCAAAAAGAATCAATTAAATCAGAGTTATAAAACTTAAGTTATAGCCAAAACAAGTTTGAATTTGAGTCTGATCTAATTCAAATTTTAAAATTACAAAAAGTTGATTTAATATATTCTTTGGATAGAGGGGATCATAACGAAGAATTGGGCATTGGTTTCGTTGGATTTGGACAAACGAGTAAAAAGTTGTGAGGGTTTGAAAACCAGGGGCTAAACTGTAAGAAACTATTTGCATCTGGGTCCCTGACTACGAGACAAAAACTAACGGATGAACGTCCACTACAGAAGCTTATGTTACGAATTTGTTCGCTGCAAAGGTTTAACCAGCGAACATCCACTAAATAAAAGATACCGGCTCGAACTAAAAAAATGAATCTAATCTAATCCTATCCATCTCACCTAGATCGGACGGACGAGGAGCAGAGCAGCGGCGGCTTACCACGGTGGTGGGCGTTGACTTCGCCGGAGAAGATGGCGGCGGCAGCGTCGGCTTCAAGCGGGTGGTGGCTCCGGTGGTCGGCGACGGTGGCGGAGTCGTTGTGGAGGCGAAAGGTGGCGGTGCGCGGCAGCGGCGATGGCGAGGCGAGGCGAGGCGAGCAGGCGGCATCGCGGCTCGGTGCGGGTGACGGCGGATCGGCGCTGCGAGGGAAGGCGGGGCGGCTGCGGGCCGAGGAGGAGGAGGAGGAGGAGAGAGAGGGCCGGGTGGCGCATTAAATAGGCGGCGGGGAGGGGGGGGGGTGCTCCGACTTGGAGAAGGGGGCAGCCCGCTCCGTGGGCGCGGCGGACTCTGGCGAGTCCGGGTCGCGCACGGGAAGAGGAAGGCGGCCTGGCGACTGGGCCGGCTGGGCTTCGGCCATGTTCGGTCTGAAAGTTTTTTTAAACAACACAGACATAACAAAAGAAACTAAAATAAAATAAAAATATAATATAGGCATTTTATATATAAAAAAAGATTTTCTAAAACATGAACATATTTTTAGAGGCAAATAAATTCTACCAAAAATTAAAATAAAGCAAATAGTGCTACTGGTTAAAAAAGCCAAATAAAAAATATTTTAAAATACCAAAATAATTCCAAACTCATTTCTCTCCATTTTCTACTGTAGGGAATCATTTTACCCTATTTTCCATATATATATATATATTTGGAGAAAAATAATTTGAATAAAAACCAAATTACTCCAAATTGAAAATAATTTCAAAGGAACTTTAAACTTGATTCTTTTAAACTTCCAACTCATATTTCATATGATTTGAAGAAGTCATTTTATCTTCTCTCATGAAAATCATTGAGTTGCATAAAGCTTCTGAATTTGAAATATTTCCAAATGGAATTCAAATCATTTCAAAACCCTTTTCATTTATTTAAATGGAAGAACTCATATCATCTTCACTCTAGGGTTTTGTGATCAAATGAATTTGAATTCAAGTAGGTCCTAAATGCAAGGTGAAAGTTTGGGAAAGTCCTCTTATTCCCTCTCATTTACTTTCAAAAAGTTTCAAATTTCACTCAATTTCACACAAGCAACCACACCACAATCAAACAATCAATCAAAACTATTTATTTAATATAACATTCCAAAATTCAGAATTTTGGGATGTTACAAACCTACCACCCTTACAATGAACCTCACCCTCGAGATTCGGAGAGGCTAGAAGAAAATAGGTTAGGTTCGGGGGTCTTCTCAAAATCCATCGATTGACACGAGGGCTGGGGTGCTACCACCCTTACAAACATGCTTACAGTTCCATCAAAACTCATATACTCCATCCTTATTCTTGATAGGGTCAGTCTTCTGAGATCTTCAGGATAATTCCTTCTCTGGGTTCTTTCAGTAGTGGCATAACCTTTCCCTCAATTCTTCTGTCCTTTCTTCTTAGTAAGGTCCTCCTGCGACTAGGTCTTCTTAGCTGACGGGTCTAGAACCAATACTAAACAACTACCGATACCTCATGGTGGTCATCAAACAATTTGACTGGGTCCCTGCAGAAAATGGGCCTGGGCTTCATTCTCACTGTATGACCTACGATTAGCAACAACTGCCTTGTACAAAGGAAAATTGTTATACCATTCTATGGTTCAAAAAATGTTTTTGATATCGTCGTCTCTCTCTACTATGGGTAAGTCACTCAGATTTACCATCCCATATAACAGATGCGGATAATAAGAGTAAATCGGCATGGTGATCAATCCATTCCGCACCCAAATCATTACCTTGTATATGGTTTAGTGAATCTCGCATTCTAACACTCGGTCATCCTCACAAACATTGCAGAATTTCTCTTGTCGACGAATGAGTTCGGATATATCGATTACTTCTGCAAGCCAAACAAACATCTATCGTTCCTTCACAACTCTCAGGTTTTGCATAACTCCTATAAGATTGTCTGTTGATAAAGTCGTAACTTCTTCCAGGGTTTTTTCCTTCAGCAAGAGTGTGCTTGCTTCTTGTCAGGCCCTGGAGCCCGTGGGCTATGGCCCCACCTCATCACATTTATAGCTTTAACTCATCCTGGGGTTACAATTGCTCCATATTACCAACATTATACCGCCTTTATATCCAATAGTACTTCATCCCTTCATATTCTTGGGGTATCCCACATATCGAGATAAAAATTTTATTTTGTCTGAATTCCACTCCATGGAATATCATTATATTTTCCAGGGGTCAAGGGTCTTCACAGGGTACTACCACTATTGAAATGCACAAATTCTTCCATAGACCATATTTCTCATATCCTCGAAAATGGTCAAAATCTTTCTTCATAGAGTAACAACTCATAAAATTCAATGTATGAAATCATGACACATGAACTTCATTGTTTTCATGAATTTATTACAATCTCTTGCATATCTATTACATGCCTCAACTCAACACCTCAATATAAAGGAAATGTTCCCACTACTACTACTATATTATTTTTTGTTGCAAACTCAACTATTTAGCACAAGCCTTCTTCTCTTTGGGACAATCTCTGGCAAAGTGCCCTGCTTCATTACAAAGGAAACATATTACTTCTGACAAGTCTCGAGGTTTCCTTGTGATTACATAACCTCCTTGGGTCCTCGTCTTCCCTTTTGGGCAATCGCTGAAGTAGTGTCCTAGATCTTTGCACGTGAAACATGTGATATGACTCAGGTCCTTCTTTGTAGAAATTGGGTTGGTCCTGGAATCCAATCTATTTCTCTTCTTGGACTTTTCCGTGCCAATCAGGGCTTCTATTTCCTGTGGTTCATACTCTACTTCCACTGTCGGGAATGCTACTAGATCCCCCTTCAGACAATTCTAGGAGATATGTCCTTCTTCTCCACATGAATACCATGACTTGGTGCAGGGTTTAATTGGGTCTTCTTCGGGTGTGTCCTCCACCTCTTCCTTCATCACAGGTTCTTCTAAAATTTCCACGGGGGCTCCTTTCATTGCTTCTTTCTTCTGATGGATGGTTCTTTGTACCATGGGGTAAATGTGACACTGAGCAGGGTAGTGTGTAGTCCCTTCACACAAGAAACAAGCGATCTGCCTAGTTGGGCATTCTTCAGTTGGGTGACTTTCTTCACAATGGGGGCATTCATCCTTGTGTTCTTTATGGTTGTGTCCTATTTCTCCACAGAGCTTGCAGGCACAAGGTTTCTTATCATTTCCATAAGGCTTCAATTTCTGGGACACAAGACGAGACCTTTGCAAAGTCAACTTAAATTCTTTCCAAGTGGTTACTCCTCTCCATCCATTGATGGTTTGGTACATCCTCCACCAAGTAGCAGCACCTATTTCAAAGCACTGAAGAGTATGCTGGGCCATATCCTTTTCGGCTATAGTGTTATTCTTCATGTGATCTTCCATGTTCTGAATCCATCGGTCCGTCCCCAATTGAGTCATCGGTCCAGAAAATATGAGTTCATCTCCATTCATCCTCTATTGATTCCAAGGGTTTTGGGGTGATATAAGAGAGATAGAGAGGGATACACACAATACAAACAATAGTTTTGAAGAGACAGCTTTTTATTTTGTGGCTGTCGAAAAAACATCAAACAAATGATAGCTCACAATCGTCGCATCTAACATAAATGGTCAATGAATCTTCAAAGTCGTCAAACTCTTCACATCTTCGGAGTTTCCAACTGTTTTAGCTTCAACCCTTCTAATGTATGGTGAAATCCTCTTTACTCTGAAGTGGCCATAGTTGTCCAATATCTTCTCGGCGTGGTCTCATCAGCTGAATCTTCGGGTGGTCAAAAGGGGAAAGGGGTATAGTCTAATTATTTGAGATGAGAGGAAAATACTTGATAAACCTTAGAAAAGATCAGAGTTAAAGGATATTTTTCTGAAAATAAAGTTTTAGAGAAAATCTTTCCTATGGGCTTGCTAGTTTTTAGGGGTCACGTCCTACAGTCGACATGTGCTCTGATACCATCTTGTAGCGACCCGACCCGAATAGTTTGAAGTCTCTGTGCTTAAGTGTCATCCCTGGATCAGTATGCTGACACACACAGTACTCGAGGATTTATAACAGAGGTAAATCACATGTATAAAGTAACGTAAATACTATTACCTCGATCCATATAGCAGAAGTAACATCACTGTTGTGGAGTTCCCAACAACACCAACCGCAAAGTTGAGTGTAGACATCATAACCCAAACGTATCACTTACTCGTCGTAAGATTCCTGCAACATGAGACGTTGCAGCCATGTAGGTCAGTACATTGAATGTACTGGCAATTTCAGACCATAGAATAATAATGAAAATGTCTATCTCTATATGCATATTTGGCTGGTGGGGGCTCTAAGTTTAATTTTTCATAAAGCTAATTTTTCCCTACAACAAAGGAATAAATTTTATTTTACTACCAAGTTTATGCCATTATTGAGAAGGTTCCCCCAACTCAATCCCCAAAATTACCAAGTAATAATAATAGTAACCCAACAAATTCATTAAGTAAAGTGATGAGATCAACCAATAATTCAAATACCAAATACTCAAAATTTTCCATAACTGGGGACACGGCTAATCATGATTAGTTTGTACACTCTGCAGAGGTTTGCGCACTTTTCCCCACAAGACTCGACCGCATCCATGATCCGAAGATCGAGACATAGCCTTTCTGAAGAGGTCCCCTTAACCGATAGATAGGCTGGTACACCTACAATCCCCTACATCTAGTAGCCCATCATGGAAAGGTTTCCCACAACTTACTCAACTATGCCAGAGCCCGTAATGGCTTGTGGCTTGATGTCGCTTGAAGCTACGTCGGTATTTCCCCAAAGAGGAAGGGATGATGCAGCACAGCGGTGGTAGGTATTTCCCTCAGATATGAAACCAAGGTTATCGAGCAAGTAGGAGAACCAACCAACACAACGTAAACAACCCCTGCACACAAATAACGACCACTCGCAACCCAACGTGTTAAAGGGGTTATCAATCCCTTTCGGGTAACGGCACCAGAAACGGTGCATGGACGGGAGAAAATTATAGTAGATTGAATAAATAGATCGCAAATAAATAAAAGTGCAGCAAGGTATGTTTGTATTTTTGGTTTAATAGATCTGAAAATAAAACCAAAGGAAAAGTAGATCGCGAAGGCAAATATATGAGAAACAAGACCTGGGGGCCGTAGGTTTAGGGCTGCAAAAAAAGCTCGAGGCTTGTGAGCCGCTCGAGATCGACTCATTTTTTGACTCGACTTGGGATCGACTCGAAAAGAAATGAGCTGAGTTTGAACACTTTATGTAGCTCGACCGAGAAACGAGCCGATCTTGAGCCAATGTTGGCTCGCTCGATTTTAGCTCGATAGCTCGACAGAATATCATTATGTTATACAATCATGCCATATATTAAATGGAAATAAGATAATTATTACCATATTTGTTGTCCATCATTTTTCTCCATTTTATTTAGTAACGAACATGAAAACGTAATTAAGTGCAGAGAAGATTTAGGCCTAATTATGGCAAGTGGTCGACTATGTGTTAAATATCCTATATTTTTGGCAAAGGTTCCCAGCATATTCACCTTAAGTTTTTTTGTTTTACATTCATAGATATATAATTTTTTACCATCTCATTTAGCTCGGAACTAGCTCGAGATCGACTCGAGATCGTTACAAGCTGAGCACGAGTCATGTTCTACAGCTCGATCATGAGCTTCACTCGGTCTGAGCTCGCTCGAATTTTTATATGAGTTGAGCTGAGCCAACTCCAAGTCGCTCGAGCTCGACTCGTTTGTAGCCCTACGTAGGTTTCACCAGTGGCTTCTCTCGAGTAAGATAGCAAACAGTGGGTAAATAAATTACTGTTGGGCAATTGATAGAACCTCAAATAATTATGATGATATCCAGGCAATGATCAATACATAGGCATCACGTCCAAGATTAGTAGACCGACTCCTGCCTGCATCTGCTACTATTACTCCACACATCGACCGCTATCCAGCATGCATCTAGTGTATTAAGTTCATGGAAACACGGAGTAATGCAATAAGAACGATGACATGATGTAAACAAGATCCGTTTATCTATGGCGGTAGATATAGATCTCGTCTTTTTATCCTTAGTAGGAACGATACATACATGTCGGTTCCCTTTCTGTCACTAGGATCAAGCACCGTAAGATCGAACCCACTACCAGGCACCTCTTCCCATTGCAAGATAAATAGATCAAGTTGGCCAAACAAAACCCAAATATAGGAGAAGAAATACGAGGCTATAAGAGATCAAAGAAACTCGAATAACTTTCATGGATATAAAAAGATATGACTGATCATAAACTCAAAGTTCATCAGATCCCAACAAACACGTCGCAAAATGAGTTACATCATATGGATCTCCAAGATACCATTGTATTGAGAATTCAGCGAGAGAGAGAAAGCCATCTAGCTACTAACTACGGACCCGAAAGGTCAACAAAGAACTATTCACGCATCATCGGAGAGGCACCAATGGAGGTGGTGAACCCGATCGGAGATGGTGTCTAGATTGGATCTGGTGGTTCTGGACTCTGCGGCAGCTGGATGGATATTTTGTTGATGCCTCTAGGATTTCTAGAATATTGGGGTATTTATAGAGCAAAGAGCCGGTCCGGGGGGCACCCGAGGTGGGCACAACCCACCAGGGTGCGCCTGGGCCTCCTAGCGCGCCCTGGTGGGTTGTCCCCTCCTCGGGACTCCCCCCAGGTGCAACCAGGTCCCAACTTCTTCCTTCTGGTCCATAAAAAATCTCCGTAAAGTTTCGTGGCATTTGGACTCCATTTGATAAGGATTTTCTGTGATGTAAAAAACATGAAAAACAACAACAACTGGCACTTGGCACTATGTCAATAGGTTAGTACCAAAAAATGATATAAACTGACTATAAAATGATTATAAAACATCCAAGATTGATAACAAAATAGCTTGGAACTATAAAAAATTATAGATACGTTGAAGACGTATTGGCATCTCCAAGCTTAACTCCTGCTCGTCCTCGAGTAGGTAAGTGATAAAAACAGAATTTTTGATGTGGAGTGCTATCTATCATGTCATATCATATTCTTTCTTTATAGCATGGACATTTGGACTTTTATGTGATTCAAAGCAATAGTCTAGTTTTCACATAATAATTTTGGATTCTCAAGCATATCAACAAGCAACCATGTCTTTCAAAATATCAACGCTAAAATAAGTTATTCCTAGTCCATCGTGCTCAAACATTGATCCATTCATGAAACACACTCGAATATTAGCTACACCCAATACTTAAGTACGACCATATTGCCTCCTAGTTGGTGCTTTTATAAGATAAGATGGAGACTCAAATTTCAAAATATAAATTGCATAAAGTAAAAGAAGGGCCCTTCACAGAGGGAAGTAGGGATTTGTAGAGGTGCCAGAGCTCAAAGCGAAAAACTTAGAGATAAAAACATTTTGGGAGGTGTATCCGTCCCACCATCGAAAACGACTTAGAGCTCCCAACACTTTCCGTGCTAGATATGCCATAGGCAGTTCCAAAAAAGAAAATAAAGTTTATTCCTTTTTCCACCATACTTTCACTTTCCATGGCTAGCCGTATCCACGGTTGCCCTCCATACCAACACTTCCCAGGGAATTTATTATTTGACAACATAAAGTAAATTCTATTTTTTTTGCATTTCAGGACTGGGCATCCCTAATACCTTCGCCTTACTCTCGTGTAACGACAAGTGAATAAACACTCATCTTGAGAATAACACATCTAGCATGGAAAATATTAGCCACCCGTTACCGTTCCACGAGCGAAACAAACACGCAAAAGAGAAGTTTATTTTGAAAGTTAGAGATGGCACATGCAAATTTGCTTAGAACGGCAAAAGAATACTGCATATAGGTAGATATAGTTGACTCATGTGGCAAAACTGGTTTAAATGATTTTGGATGCTCAAGTAGAGGTCATACTTAATGCAAAATGAAGGCTAGTAAAAGATTGGGAAGCGACCAACCAAGAAACGAATAATCTCATAAGCAAGCATTAAGCAGAATTAACACCTAATAATGCACCACAAGTAGGATATAATTTTCATTGCATGATTATTGACTTCCATGCATGCATAGGGAATCAAAAACCTTAACACCAATATTCTTACTAGAGCACAATTACTCACCAACATAACTCACATATCACATCATCATATCTCAAAACTATTACTAAGAATCAAGTTTATTTTGTCCAATGATATTCATGACATATTTTTCTTTATTTTTATCCTTGTTGGATATCTATCACTTTGGAACTAATTTTCATGTGTTGCTTTTCATAAGCTCGAACAAATATAAGTGAAGCATAGTGAGCAATTCTAACAAGTCATGACATAATATTGGCTCTCTCAAATAGGTGTGTCCAGCAAGGATTGATGACTTAAAACACAAAATAAAACAAGCAAAGACTCATATCATACAAGACGCTCCAAGCAAAACACATATTATGTGACGAATAAAAATATAGTCTGGAGTAAAATACCGATGGTCGTTAGAAGAAAGAGGGGATGCCACTCGGGGGCATCCCCAAGCTTAGTTGGTTGCTCATTCTTGGATAATAGCTTGGGATGCCAGGGCATCCCCAAGCTTAGGCTCTTCTATCCTTCTTTCATCCATCGTAAGATAACCCAAAACTTGAAAACTTCAATCACACAAAACTCAACAAAACCTCAGTGAGATCCGTTAGTGTGAGAAAGTAAACCGCTACTATAAGTGTTGTATCAAACCAACTCATATTATGTTTTTGTATTATATCTACTGTATTCCAACTTTTCTATGGCAAAAACTCATCAAAGAAAACCATAGAGCCATCAAAATAAGCACACAACACAAAGAAAACAGAATCTGTCAAAACAGAACAGCCTGTAGCAATCTAACTTAAACGAAAACTTCTGGAACTCCAAAAATTCTGAAAAAATAGGACGGCCAGAGCAATTTGTATATTAATATTTTGCAAAAAGAATCAGGGCAAAATCTCTTTCTTATAAAAAATGAGAATTAATTTCGTGAGCACAAAGTTTCTGTCTTTTTCAGCAAGATCAAACAACTATCACCCAAGAAGATCCTATCGGTTCTACTTGGCACAAACACTAAATAAAACACAAAAAACACAATCATAACAGTAAATTAATTGTGTTAACACTCAATAACAGAAAGCAAAAAAGCAAAAATAAATTTTATTCATTGGGTTGTGATACGTCTCCAACGTATCTATAATTTTTGATTGCTCTATGCTATATTATCTATTGTTTTAGGCAATATTGGGCTTTATTATCCACTTTTATGTTATTTTTGGGACTAACCTATTAACCGGAGGCCAATCCCAGATTTGTTGTTTTATGCCTATTTCAGTGTTTCGAGGAAAAGGAATATCAAACGGAGTCCAAACAGAAAAATCCTTTTTGGAACATGATTTTCTCACCGGATAAGACCCAGGAAACTTGGAGTGCACGTCAGAAGATACGGGAACTGCCCACGAGGGTGGGGGGCGCGCCCACCTGCCTCGTGGGGCCCTCGTGGCTCCCTGACGTACCTCTTTCACCCATATATACCGTCGTACCCTAAAACTTCCAGAACAGAGATTAGATCGGGAGTTCTGCCGCCGCAAGCCTCTGTAGCCACCAAAAACCTAATCGGGACCCTGTTCCAGCACACTGCCGGATGGGGGAACCCTCATCGGTGGCCATCTTCATCATCCCGGCGCTCTCCATGACGAGGAGGGAGTAGTTCACCCTCGGGGCTGAGGGTATGTACCAGTAGCTATGTGTTTGATCTCTCTCTGTGTCTCGTGTTCTTGATTTGGCACGATCTTATTGTATCGCGAGCTTTGCTATTATAGTTGGATCTTATGTTTCTTCTCCCCCTCTACTCTCTTGTAATGGATTGAGTTTCCTCTTTGAAGTTATCTTATCGGATTGAGTCTTTAAAGATTTGAGAACACTTGATGTATGTCTTGCCGTGCGTATCTGTGGTGACAATGGGATATCACGTGCCACTTGATGTATGTTTTGGTGATCAACTTGCGGGTTCCGCCCATGAACCAATGCATAGAGGTTGGCACACATTTTCGTCGCGATTCTCCAGTAGAAACTTTGGGCACTCTTTGAAGTACTTTGTGTTGGATTGAATAGATGAATCTGAGATTGTGTGATGCATATCGTATAATCATACCCACGGATACTTGAGGTGACATTGGAGTATCTAGGTGACATTAGGGTTTTGGTTGATTTGTGTCTTAAGGTGTTATTCTAGTACGAACTCTAGGGCTGTTTGTGACACTTATAGGAATATCCCAATGGATTGATTGGAAAGAATAACTTTGAGGTGGTTTCGTACCCTACCATAATCTCTTCGTTTGTTCTCCGCTATTAGTGACTTTGGAGTGACTCTTTGTTGCATGTTGAGGGATAGTTATATGATCCAATTATGTTACTATTGTTGAGAGGACTTACACTAGTGAAAGTATGAACCCTAGGCCTTGTTTCCTATCATTGCAATACCATTTACGCTCACTTTTACCGCTTGTTACCTTGCTTTTTTTTTTTATATTTTCAGTTCACAAAAACCTATATCTACCATCCATATTGCACTTGTATCACCATCTCTTCGCCGAACTAGTGCACCTATACAATTTACAATTGTATTGGGTGTGTTGGGGACACAAGAGGCTCTTTGTTATTTGGTTGCAGGGTTGCTTGAGAGAGACCATCTTCATCCCACGCCTCCCACAGATTGATAAACCTTAGGTCATCCACTTGAGGGAAATTTGCTACTGTCCTACAAACCTCTACACTTGGAGGCCCAACAACGTCTACAAGAAGAAGGTTGTGTAGTAGACATCAAGCTCTTTTCTGGCGCCGTTGCCGGGGAGGCTAGGTAAGTGAAGGTATATCTTTAGATCTTGCAATCGAATCTTTTTGTTTCTTGTTTTAGCACTAGTTAGTTTATAAAAGAAAATTATAAAAAATGGAATTGAGTTTAGCTCACACGCTTCACCTCTTTAATATCTTTCGTGAGTATGATGGGAAGGAAAATTTTGCTCAAGTGCTAGAAGAAGAATTACATAGAATGCTTGGCATAAAATATGTGAATGATGAGCATGATTGCAATGTTGTTAGTATGAATTCCTTGAATATCCATGATGCTAATGATATGCAAAGCCACAAGCTTGGGGAAGCTATGTTTGATAAAGATGATATTTTTTTCCCCCAAGCTTTGATGAGCAAATTTACTATGATGAAAGCATGCCTCCTTTCTATGATGACTATTGTGATGACACGTATGCTATAAAGAATAATGATAACCATTAAACTTGTCATCTTGATCTTAATTTTCATTCACATGATAGTTGTTTTGTGGAGTTTGCTCCCACTATTATTCATGAGAAGAAATTTGCTTATGTGGAGAGTAATAAAATTTCAATGCTTGTAGATCATGAAAAGAATGATTTAGGTGCTGGTTATATTGTTGAATTCATTCATGATGCTACTGAAAATTATTATGAGGGAGGAATATATGCTTGTAGGAATTGCAATAATATCAAGTTTCCTTTCTATGTGCTTAAAATCTTGAAGCTATGCTTGTTTTGCCTTCCTATGCAAGATGATTCTTGTTCCCATAAGTTATTTGATCAAAAAATCCCTATGCATAGGATGTGGGTTAGACTTAAATGTGCTAGTCATATTCTTCATGATGCTCTCTTTATGTTTCAGTTCTTATCTTTTATGTGAGCATCATTGAAATCATCATGCCTAGCTAGGGGCATTAAACGATAGCGCTTGTTGGGAGGCAACCCAATTTTATTTTAGTTTCTTGCTTTTTGGTTCTGTTTAGGAATAAATAATCCATATAGCTTCTGTTTAGATGAGGTTTTGTATTTTAATTAGTGTTTGTGCCAAGTAGAACCTTTGGGAAGACTTGGGTGAAGTCTTTATGATCATGCTGTAAAAAACAGAAACTCTAGCGCTCACGAGATTAGCTAGAACTTTTTACTGGAGAGTAATATTTAGTTGATTCTTTTTGCAGATGATTAATAAACAAATTACTCAGGTCGACCAATTTATTTTAGATTTTTTGGAGTTCCAGAAGTTTGCGTTAGTTACAGATTACTACAAACTGTTCTGTTTTTCGACAGATTCTATTTTTTGTGTGTTGTTTGCTTATTTTGATGACTCTATGGCTAGTAAAATAGTTTATAAACCATAGAGAAGTTGGAATACAGTAGGTTTAACACTAATATAAATAAATAATGAGTTCATTACAGTACCTTGAAGTGGTGTTTTGTTTTCTTTCGCTAACGGAGCTCACGAGTTTTCTGTTAAGTTTTGTGTTGTGAAGTTTTCAAGTTTTGGGTAAAGATTCGATGGACTACGGAATAAGGAATGGCAAGAGCCTAAGCTTGGGGGTGCCCAAGGCACCCCAAGGTAATATTCAAGGATAACCAAGCGTCTAAGCTTGGGTATGCCCCGGATGGCATCCCCTCTTTCGTCTATGTTCATCGGTAACTTTACTTGGAGCTATATTTTTATTCGCCACATGATATGTGTTTTGCTTGGAGCGTCATTTTATTTTCTTTAGATTTGCTTGCTGTTTGAATAAAGTATAAAGATATGAAATTATTAAATGGGAGAGTCTTCACATAGTTGCATAATTATTCAACTACTCATTGATCTTCACTTATATCTTTCAGAGTAGTTTGTTGTTTGCTCTAGTGCTTCACTTATATCTTTTAGAGCACGTTGGTAGTTTTATTTTGAAGAAATAGATGAACTCTCATGCTTCACTTATATTATTTTGAGAGTCTTAAATATCATGGTAATTTGCTTAAAATCCTAATATGCTAAGCATAAAAGATTTGTAAGAATTCTTATGAGTGTGTTGAATACTAAGAGAAGTTTGATGATTGATGATTGTTTTGAGATATGGAGGTAGTGATATCAAAGTTGTGCTAGTTGAGTAGTTGTGAATTTGAGAAATGCTTGCGTTGTAGTTTGCAAGTCCTGTGGCATGCACGTATGGTAAACGTTTTGTAACAAATTTGAAACGTGAGGTGTTATTTGATTGTCCTCCTTATGAGTGGCGGTCGGGGACGAGCGATGGTCTTTTCCTACCAATCTATCCCCCTAGGAGCATGCGCGTAGTGCTTTGGTTTTTGATGGCTTGTAGATTTTTGCAATAAGTATATGGGTTCTTTATGACTAATGTTGAGTCCATGGATTATACGCACTCTCACCCTTCCATCATTGCTAGCCTCTTCGGTACAGTGCATTGCCCTTTCTCACATTGAGAGTTGGTGCAAACTTCGCCGGTGCATCCAAACCCCGTGATATGATACGCTCTTTCACACATAAACCTCCTTATATCATCCTCAAAACAGCCACCATACCTACCTATTATGGCATTTCCATAGCCATTCCGAGATATATTGCCATGCAACTTTCCACCATTCCGTTCATCATGACACATCCATCATTGTCATATTGCTTAGCATGATCATGTAGTTGACATAGTATTTGTGGCAAAGCCACCGTTCATAATTCTTTTATACATGTCGCTCTTGATTCATTGCATATCCCGGTACACCGCCGGAGGCATTCATATAGAGTCATACTTTGTTCTAGTATCGAGTTGTAATCATTGAGTTGTAAATAAATAGAAGTGTGATGATCATCATTCAATAGAGCATTGTCCCCCCAGAAAAAGGGGGAAGGCCAAATAAAAAAAATAAGGCCCAAAAAAAAGAAAATAAAAAGGGGCAATGCTACTATCCTTTTACCACACTTGTGCTTCAAAGTAGCACCATGTTCTTCATATAGCGAGTCTCCTATATTGTGCTTCAAAGTAGCACCATAGTCTTCACGATAGAGAGTCTCTTGTTTTGTCACTTTCATATACTAGTGGGAAATTTTCATTATAGAACTTGGCTTGTATATTCCAACGATGGGCCTCCTCAAGTGCCCTAGGTCTTCGTGAGCAAGCAAGTTGGACGCACACCCACTAGTTTCTTTTGTTGAGCTTTCATACATTTATAGCTCTAGTGCATCCGTTGCATGGCAATCCCTACTCATCACATTAACATCAATCGATGGGCATCTCCATAGCCCATTGATTAGCATCGTTGATGTGAGACTTTCTCCTTTTTTTGTCTTCTCCACATAACCCCAATCATCATATTCTATTCCACCCATAGTGCTATATCCATGGCTCGCGCTCATGTATTGCGTGAAGGTCTATGAGTTTGAGATTATTAAAGTATGAAACAATTGCTTGACTTGTCATCGGGGTTGTGCATGATGAGAGCATTCTTGTGTGACGAAAATGGAGCATGACTAAACTATATGATTTTATAGGGATGAACTTTCTTTGGACATGTTATTTTGAGAAGTCATAATTGCTTTGTTAGTATGATTGAAATATTATTATTTTTATGTCAATATGGACTTTTGTCTTGAATCTTTCGGATCTGAATATTTATATCACAAGTAAGAAGAATTACATTGAAATTATGCCAACTACCATTCCACATCAAAAATTATCTTTTTTATCATTTACCTACTCGAGGACGAGCAGGAATTAAGCTTGGGGATGCTTGATACGTATCCAACGTATCTATAATTTTTGATTGCTCCATGCTATATTATCTACTGTTTTAGGCAATATTGGGCTTTATTATCCACTTTTATATTATTTTTGGGACTAACCTATTAACCAGAGGCCCAGCCCAGATTTGCTGTTTTATGCCTATTTTAGTGTTTCGAGGAAAAGGAATATCAAACGGAGTCCAAACAGAAAAATCCTTTTTGGAACGAGTTTTTCTCACCGGATAAGACCCAGGAAACTTGGAGTGCACGTCAGAAGATACGGGAGCTGCCCACGAGGGTGGGGGGCGCGCCCCCTGCCTCGTGGGGCCCCCGTGGCTCCCCCGACGTACCTCTTTCACCCATATATACCGTCGTACCCTAAAACTTCCAGAACAGAGATTAGATTTGGAGTTTCGCTGCCGCAAGCCTCTATAGCCACCAAAAACCTAATCGGGACCCTGTTCGGCACACTGCCGGAGGGTGGAACCCTCACCGGTGGCCATCTTCATCATCCCGGCGCTCTCCATGACGAGAAGGGAGTAGTTCACCCTCGGGGCTGAGGGTATGTACCAATAGCTATGTGTTTGATCTCTCTCTCTCTCTCTCTCTCGTGTTCTTGATTTGGCACGATCTTGATGTATCGCGAGCTTTGCTATTATAGTTGGATCTTATGTTTCTTCTCCCCCTATACACTCTTGTTATGGATTGAGTTTCCCCTTTGAAGTTATCTTATCGGATTGAGTCTTTAAAGATTTGAGAACACTTGATGTATGTCTTGCCGTGCGTATCTGTGGTGACAATGGGATATCACGTGCCACTTGATGTATGTTTTGGTGATCAACTTGCGGGTTCCGCCCATGAACCTATGCATAGGGGTTGGCACACGTTTTCGTCGTGATTCTCCGGTAGAAACTTTGGGCACTCTTTGAAGTACTTTGTGTTGGATTGAATAGATGAATCTGAGATTGTGTGATTCATATCGTATAATCATACCCACGGATACTTGAGGTGACATTGGAGTATCTAGGTGACATTAGGGTTTTGGTTGATTTGTGTCTTAAGGTGTTATTCTAGTACGAACTCTAGGGCTGTTTGTGACACTTATAGGAATAGCCCAATGGATTGATTGGAAAGAATAACTTTGATGTGGTTTCGTACCCTACCATAATCTCTTCGTTTGTTCTCCGCTATTAGTGACTTTGGAGTGACTCTTTGTTGCATGTTGAGGGATAGTTATATGATCCAATTATGTTATTATTGTTGAGAGGACTTACACTAGTGAAAGTATGAACCCTAGGCCTTGTTTCCTATCATTGCAATACCATCTATGCTCACTTTTACCGCTTGTTACCTTGCTGTTTTTATATTTTCAGTTTACAAAAACCTATATCTACCATCCATATTGCACTTGTATCACCATCTCTTCGTCGAACTAGTGCACCTATACAATTTACAATTGTATTGGGTGTGTTGGGGACACAAGAGACTCTTTGTTATTTGGTTGCAGGGTTGCTTGAGAGAGACCATCTTCATCCTACGCCTCCCACGGATTGATAAACCTTAGGTCATCCACTTGAGGGAAATTTGCTACTGTCCTACAAACCTCTGCACTTGGAGGCCCAACAACGTCTACAAGAAGAAGGTTGTGTAGTAGACATCAGGTTGCCTCCCAACAAGCGCTATAGTTTTACGCCCTTAGCTAGGCATAAAGCAAGGATCTAAGTTTTGTCATCTTTGTACAACTCTTCAATCAAACACTTAGAATCCTTCAAAGATTTAGCATAAAGACCTTCAATAGCAATACTTCTAGGGGTAAATTTAAAGATTTCATTCTTGCAAAAAGGATCTCTTATCACTTCAACAAAATCCGGGTGGATACCAATCATCTTAAGATATCCTTTATTGTTATCACTAGAAGTTGCACCCTTGTTCTCAGATCTCCTACTCTTTACGGGAGTTTCCTCAATAATTTTAGTGGTAGTAAAAGCTATGCTTAGAGTACTAAAGATTTCTTCCAATTTATTGATCTGAGACAGACTTTCTTCTATTCTTTCATGGATTAATGTACCCCTCTCTTTTAGCAACTTAAAAATATCGCCCGCTTTTGAACCAAGATTAGTAAAAAAATTATGCATCTTTTTATGTATAATTTCCATATGAGCTCCGGTGAGCATTTTCTTTTCAATAGCATCTAGTCTTTCCATAACATGCTCAAGAGTCAAAATTGTTTCATTAACCATAAGAGGTGGTGAGTCCACTAAATTTCCCATAGCATTAAGAGCATCAAAACGAGGACTCATTAAGAAATTTCCACCGGTAATCGTATCAAGGACGAATCTATACCAAGTGGTGATGCCAATATAAACACAACATAAGAGCACAACGGTAGATTGCTTACGGATAGATATATTATGAGCATTGCAAATTCTATACCAAGAATCTTTTAAATTTTCTCCTCCCCTTTGTTTAAAGTTGAGGACCTTGTCCTCGGGAGTGCAAGCAATTGTGGAAGAACTATCCATAACGTCAAACAAGAATGCACGCAAAAACAGATCTGGCAAGAAAATGGCGAATGGAAAAGAGAGGCGAATAAAACGGCTAATTTTTGCGAAGTGGGGGAGAGGAAAGCGAGAGGCAAATGGCAAATAATGAAATTGCGAGGAGATGAGATTTGTGATGAGGAACCTGGTATATGTTGAAGATCCTCCCCGGCAACGGCGCCAGAAATTCCTTTTGATGTCGCTTGAAGCTACGTCGGTATTTGCCCAAAGAGGAAGGGATGATGTAGCACATCGGTGGTAGGTATTTCCCTCAGATATGAAACCAAGGTTATCGAACTAGTAGGAGAACCAAGAAACACAACGTAAACAGGCCCTGCACACAAATAACAACCACTCGCAACCCAACGTGTTAAAGGGGTTGTCAATCCCTTTCGGGTAACGGCGCCAGAAACGGTGCGTGGACGGGAGAAAATTATAATAGATTGAATAAATAGTTTGCAAATAAATAAAAGCGCAACAAGCTATTTTTGTATTTTTGGTTTTATAGATCTGAAAATAAAAGCAAAGGAAAAGTAGATTGCAAAGGCAAATATATGAGAAAGAAGACTCGGGGGCCGTAGGTTTCACTAGTGGCTTCTCTCAAGAAAGATAGCAAATGGTGGGTAAACAAATTACTGTTGGGCAATTGATAGAACCTCAAATACTTATGAAGATATCCAGGCAATGATCAATACATAGGCATCACGTCCAAGATTAGTAGACCGACTCCTGCCTGCATCTACTACTATTACTCCACACATCGACCGCTATCCGGCATGCATCTAGTGTATTAAGTTCATGGAAAAACGGAGTAATGTTATAAGAATGATGACATGATGTAGACAAGATACGTTTATCTATGGCGGTAGATATATATCCTGTCTTTTTATCCTTAGTAGCAACGATACATACGTGTCGATTCCCTTTCTGTCACTGGGATCAAGCACCGTAAGATCGAACCCACTACCGGGCACTGAGGGAGTCCTGGACTAAGGGGTCCTCCGGCGTCCGGCCTGTTAGCCATGGGCCAGACTGATGGGATGTGAAGATACCAAGACGGAAGACTTTACCCGTGTACAGATGTGACTCTCCTTGGCGTGGAAGGCAAGCTTGGCAATCAAATATGTAGATTCCTTTCCTTGTAACTGACCTTGTGTAACCCTAGATCCTCCCGGTGTCTATATAAATCGGAGGACCTAGTCTGGAGGGAGAGATTTTCATTACCATAGTCATACAGGCTAGACTTCTAGGGTTTAGACATTACGAGCTCGTGGTTGATCAACTCTTGTAATTAATACCATAGTCATATAGGCTAGACTTTCCTTGTAATCAAGCAGGAAGTAGGGTATTACCTCCATAGAGAGGGCTCGGACCTGGGTAAACATTGTGCCCCCTTTCTCGTGTTACCATCGACCTTAGACGCATAGTTCAGGACCCCCTACCCGAGATCCGCCAGTTTTGACACCGACATTTGTGCTTTTATTGAGAGTTCCACTGTGACGTACCTTAAAGGTTTGATGGCCCCTTCAATCATCAGCAACGATGTTGTCCAAGGCGAGACCTTTCTCCCCGGACAGATCTTCGTGTTCGGCGGCTTCGCACTGTGGGCCAACTAGCTTGGCCATCTGGAGCAGATCGATAGCTACGCCCTTGGCCACCAGGTCATATTTGGGGGCTTGAACTACGTCGCGGACATCCGTGGAAATTTGATCTTCACCGGATTCAAGACCGCGGCGACCGCTCTCGGTCACCTCGATGAACATGACCTAAATCTATCATCGGACCACATTCAGGAGATAGCTCCTGTAACTGCTCCGACCTTAGATCCGGAGCATACGACGCCATCCAAGGATTGAGGCTCAACCCCACCACGGAGGCCGCAGATTCCCCGACGTTGGAGCCGCACATGGACTTACCCTCACACAATATTTGTGTCACCGGAACTCTAGACTCGCCTCTGGGTGTAAGTTCCGAACCATGTGAGTCCGCGTATACCTAACTTGATCTTATATCGATCTTCGAGTTCAGCGTCGCAGACATCTTCCAGCACTCGCCCTTGGATGATGTGCTAAACTCATTAAAGAGCCTATCCTTGGCGGAGGACTCACAGCCGAACTATGTTCAGTTCGAACTAAGGGCTGATAATGGAGAATCTTGCCTCCCACCCGCCACCCACTTCATAGCCACATTCAAGGATTTAACGGACACGCTTGATTACGATTCCGAAGACATCGATGGTATGGATGGCGATGCTGATGAGGAACAAAATAAAAGCCCGCCATTCACTGGACGATGGACGGCCACTTCTTCGTACGATGTGTACTTGGTGGACACACCCAAAACAACCAACGATGATGATAAAGAAAATCCAGTCGTGAATAAACCTCCTAAGACACAGCAAAAACGCCGGCGTCCTCAGCGCCGCTCTAAGTCACGTCATTCAAAAAACAGAAATGCTGGCACCAGAGAAAATAATACACCGTATGATGCCAAAAAGAATGAAGACCTTTCTGAGGTAACATCCGAACAAGAGGAGCAAGAAAACAGGCAAGCTAACCCCAATGAACAAGCCAGACGCAACGACTCGGAGGACGGTAGTTATCGTCCGCTCTCCGAGGATGAGGAAAGCCTCGGCAACGAAGATTTTATCATGCCTAAGAAACCTCTCGAGCAGGAGCGCTTCAAGCGCCAGCTAATAGCCACCGCAAGGAGCCTGAAAAAGAAGTAGCAGCAGGTTCAAGCTTACCAAGATCTGCTCGTCGACAGGTGGACTAATGTTCTAGCAGGTGAAGAATACGACCTCAGACACCCAGCCAAGAGTTACCCGAAGCGAAGGTTGCTTCCCCAGTTCGATGAAGAGGCGCCGAAGCCCATACCTCCCTCGCGTAATGCGGCCGACCGAACACTACGCGGTCGGGACAGTGCGGCGGACCGACCACCTCGCGGTCGGGATAGAGCGGCAACTCAAGCCGAACAACAGCCCGCCCCACCGCCACAAAAAATAGAGACAAAACAGTTCGGGGTCATACATATGACCTCCAGTAGACCCTGGATAGTAGAGAAGGATACACATGATCGATTTACGGATCGTGGGGACGTTCTTCGACACATGATGATGGCTACCTATTCGGACATGATAAACCTAGTCATGCCCGGGCCGACAACCGCAGACGAACTCCATCGGAGCTACATCACGACGCAGTCAGGTATAGAGGCGCCGCACACCCTCTTTGCTTCACTGATGAAGTAATGGATCAAGAATTCCCCGAAGGGTTCAAACCCGTGAATATTGAATCATACAACGGGACAACTGATCCCGCGGTATGGATCGAGGACTTCATCCTCCACATCCATATGGACCGCTGAGATGACCTCCATGCTATCAAATACCTCCCACTAAAGCTTAAAGGGCCAGCTCGGCACTGGTTAGATAGCCTGCCTGAAAATTCTATCGACAGCTGGGAGGACTTGGAAGAAGCCTTCCTCGACAACTTCCAATGTACATATGTGCGGCCACCAGACGCCGATGACGTAAGCCACATAGTTCAACAACCTGGAGAGTCAACCAGAAAATTCTGGACTAGGTTCCTAACCAAAAAGAACCAGATCGTCGACTGTCCGGATGCCGAAGCCCTAGCGGCCTTCAAACATAGCATCCGCGACGAATGGCTCGCCCGCCACCTCGGCCAAGAAAAGACAAAGTCTATGGCAGCCCTCACGACACTCATGACCCGCTTTTGCGCAGGTGAGGATAGTTGGTTGGCTCGTAGTAAAAAACACAACCAGCGAGTCAGGCCCCTCTGAGGTTAAGAACAACAATGGCAAGCTCCGACGTAAAAGACATAAACGCCGTAGCAATGGTGATCATACCGACGACACTACAGTCAACACCGGATTCAGCGGCTCCAAGTCCGGTCAGCGGAAAAAGGCGTATAAAAGATACAATCAGGGACCATCCAGCTTGTACCATATACTCGACCGTCCGTGACAAATCCATGGCACCCCAGACAAACCAGCCAACTATACAAACATAGATTGTTGGGTTTTCAAGCAAGCCAACAAGTTAAATGCCGAGAACAAGGAAAAGGGATCGCAGAGCGAGGACGACGATGAGGAACTCCTGCAGCCAAATACAGGGGGCCAAAAGAAGTTTCCCCCTCAGGTCAAAATGGTGAACATGATATATGCTACACACATCCCCAAGTGGGAGCACAAGTGCGCTCAGGGACGTCTATGCGATAGAGCAGTTGCCCCAAAATTCAATCCATGGTCATCGTGCCCGATCACTTTTGATCGTCGGGATCATCCGACTAGTATCCGTCATGGCATATCAGCCGCACTAGTCCTAGACCCAATCATTGATGGATTCCACCTAACGCGAGTCCTCATGGACGGCGGCAGTAGCCTCAATCTGCTCTGTCAGGATACAGTGCGCAAAATGGGCATTAACCCATCATGGATCAAGCCCATAAGGACTACCTTTAAAGGAGTCATACCAGGTGTAGAGGCCCGTTGTACGGGCTCAATCATAATAGAGGTCATCTTCGGATCTCCGGACAACTTCCGAAGTGAGGAGTTAATCTTCGACATCGTCCCCTTTCGCAGCGGCTATCACACAATGCTTGGACGAACCGCATTTGCCTGATTCAATGCGGTACCTCACTACGCTTATATCAAGCTCAAGATGCCCGGGCCACGTGGCGTCATAACAGTCAATGTAAATATGGAACGCTCCCTCCGTGCCGAGGAGTATACCACGGCCTTAGCAGCAGAAGTACAGCGTGGCCTTTTCCACCAGAACCTTAATTCGGAGGCCGAGCCCCCGGCCACCATTAAGAGAGTCCGGAATATTATGCAGCAAGACAGCTCGGCTTGTCCAGAGCTTAACTAGCAATTTGGCCTCCGTCCCAGTCCCGATCAAATGGCGACATTCGTACCGCGTGTACATAACTACGCACTCAAAATTCCATGGGCATCGATGGAGGCATAGCTAGCTTGTGATCCACAGTGCGGCTTGACCGACCCTGGATCCGCACACCTTCACTTTTTCTTTTTCATTTCGGGTTTTCTCTTCTCGAGGCTTTTTGCGATAACCTAATCATCGGACCGATCACGGGACGTATACACCAAGGAGGCAAGGAGCTTTGACATACAAGGGAATCCCCAGGTGGTCTCTGCTAACGATTGCTATACCTGTTTTACATACCCGCACGCAGCTCGCTCTTGGTCATGTCATGTTAAATAGTCTTACTTGCTTATCACATTACTTGCACAAGTACGCCTCGACGCATTAATCAAATTACAATGAAAAATAATTGGCAGCGTCAGCTTATTACCTTTTTTCCTTGCCTTTGTATTTATTACTCATCACACCCGCACACTCTTGTACGTATTAGTTCGCTAGAGGCTTCGTCACGCCCCGCAATACGGCAATAAAGTCTAAACACTTTTTACAGTATAGTTCGGCACCCCGAACTTATAGCATTATATGCATCGGCTCCGAATCATGTCTTTGTCAATAGTTGGGTTGTTCGGCTCCTATGCTTATTACCTTATGTTCTGCTATATTGGCTAGGATAGTAAAGAGAGAACTACTGCGCTTGTGTCCCAGTTCTTCCGGACGAGCACCCCAATAGAGAAAGCCAAAACTGACTGTCATGATGCAGCGAGAGCTGGACAGTTGTTCGAGAGGTTTTCAAATCCTTAGAGATTTTTTCCGCTTTATGCAAGGAATCGGTTTTTATCCGATCAGGTGTGTATAGCGCCCCTAGTTCGGCCTTCCGACTACAAGAGGCTCCGCCAAAATTCTCATTGTCAAACTTCTATGGCTAACTGAGGGTGATAAAGGCCGTATAGTCTGATTGCCTTGTTCGTTGCGCTAAACACCTCCTTTAAGGACCAGAATGTGGAGTAAAGAGTGTTTAGATTTATCCCAAACACCCCCGTACTATCTACGTGGGGGCAGAAGCCGACGACTGGCCAACCCTCAGATTTCATAAACGGCCGCACAGGAGGTAAAATTTTAAAGACGCAAGCATTATATTACATAACGACCTGGTTTCATATTTTAGGACAGGATAATATTAATATTTTCATGGGAATATAACATCCTTCGCACATTGCTCCGCCACAAGGCGGGATCCCTCCAGGACACTATCAAAATATAGCTCGGGTCGGCGGTGCTCCTTGCCCTCAGGCGGCCCCTCGGTCATCAGCTTCTTGGCATCCATCTTCGCACAGTGCATCTTGACGTGGGCAAAGGCCATCCGTGCACCTTCAATGCAGACCGACCGCTTCATGACTTCAAGCCATGGGCAGGCACTCACAAGCCGCTTCACAAGCCCGAAGTAGCTACTGGGCATGGGCTCAGCAGGCCATAGCCGGACTATTAGGTCCTTCATGCCTAGCTCGGCCGCCTAGTGCAGCTCGACCAGCTGTTTCAACAGGTCGCTGAAGGGCACCGGATGTTCTGGTCCAAGGTATAGAGACCAGAACAGCTTCTTTATAGAACCCCCTTTGTCGGCTCGATAGAACTCGGCAGCATCTGATACGCTGCATGGCAAATCCGTAAACGCCCCTGGAGAGCTCCAAATTCGGGTAAGAAAAAGGAACGTTTCCTTCGCAGACTTGCTTTGCATAATGAAAGCCTTACCAGCCACGATCTTCTTGGCCGCCTGGATTTCTTGGAGGGTGCTCTGGGCTTTGGCTCGGGCATCTTGTGCGCTCTGGCGGGCCTTCGCAAGATCGGACCCTTGCATCTTAAAATCACGCTCCAAGGACTCGTACTTCTTGACGGCGTCCTGGAGCTCTTACCGGACCTCGCTGACCCGGGCCTCGTGCTTCTCGCGCGTGGCGTGTTCCTTGGCTGCTTTGTTCTCGGCCTCGGCCAATGCCTTATTTAGGGCCACCTCCTCGATCGTGGCCCCTAATAAAGTTCATGACACTGTAGTCAGCACGAACCATTCATCCTTCCTGAATATACACGTAGGTTACTGCATACCTTGGTTGTCCTCCAGCTGCTTCTTCACAAGGCCGATCTCTTCCTCGGCCCGCTCCAGGTTCTGCTTCAGTCTAGAGACCTCCCCAGTATGAGCGGCAACAGCCAGCAGCGACGCCTACTTATTCACATAGATATCTTATGTTAGACTCCTGCGAAAATTATTTTGATCCTTTGTTCGCCTTTTTCTTTTCGAACACCGAACACAGCATTAGGGGCTACTGTCTACACTGTGATATTCTTTCTACAATTACATTACTTACCTCAAAGCCTGTTAGAAGGCTAGCCCAGGCCTCGGTCAGTCCGCTTTTGGCGGACCAAACCTTCTCGATCACCGTACCCATAAGGATACGGTGTTCATCCACAATGGAAGCGCCTGCAGCGCTTCCATTAGATTATCCGGTGCCTATGATTGGACAGAGGTCACCGGCGGAACAGGCACACCTCCTCCTTTCGGGGAAGGTCGCTCGCTTTACTCCGGAGCCGTGTAGGTCTCCGGAATGGTATCCGGCTGGGTGGCCAAATCAAACTTGGCCCCCATCACCAGTCCCCATGGGGGCTTTTCCCCCATGTGTCCAGCGACCGAGGATTCATCCTTTGGCGCCACCCCGACGACCTCCGAAACCTCTCCCTGACCTGGGAGGGTCCTTTGGGACACCACCTCGTCATCACCCTTGGACGGGGAAGAGTGAGCGGGCAGCGGCGACATGCTGGCCATCTCCTTCGAATCTAGCGAACCTCCTGTTGAGGATGGCGGGGAGCTGTCATGGGTCAGACTACAATAGCATGATTTAAACATATTAATATTACAAACTAGAAAGGCGAGACACTTGGACATGCATAAGGTTTGTGGTACTTATGAGGCGGCCCGAGGCTTGGCCCGAGGCAGTCGCTCTGGACTACTATCGACATCCCACGTGGAGTTATCCGCGAGGGAGCCCTTCCCCCTCTTGGGCGCCTTCACCTCTAGATTTGTGGAGGCCCCCCTTTTCTTCCTTCCCCCCTCAGGGGGCAGTCGCTTTTTTCCTCCTCCTCGTCGTCATCTTCGGCGGCCAAAGAGTGAGTCTCGTCTTCGGACGTCACGTCCGAAGCACCTTTTCGGCGAGGGCCACTCCTGGCCCCCTTGGCCGTTTTCTTAGCCTTCTTCTCCGGCACATCATAAGGCGCCGGAAACAGCATCTTCGTTAGAAGTGGGTTTCTTGGTCCTCGGGTAGAAGAGCCAGACAGTTAATCTGTCCCGCTATATCGATCCAGACCTGAAAAATGATAGGAAGGCTTAGACTCCTTCCCCAAAATATGCCAGTAAAGGGTATACCTTGAAAACATGAAAGAACTTACCGAATTAGCCTGGCGTTTTAAGCTAAGCCTGCGATCCTCGGTCATGGGCGGTGGTGTCTCACCGGCCTGGAAGAGCACTTTCCAGATGTCTTCGTGCGTCGTGCCGAAGAGCTCTAGTAGCATCTGGTGCTTGGCCGGATCGAACTCCCACAAATAGCAAGTCCGGCGTTGGCACTGAAGGATCCGGCTAATGAGCATAACCTGGATCACATTGACAAGCTTGATTCTCCTGGTTATCATGTTCTAGATGCACGTCTGGAGCCCAGTCAGCTCGTTCGAGGAACCCTAGGTTAGGCCCTTCTCTTGCCAGGAGGTGAGCCGGATCGGAATTCGGGGGCCGCCGCCCAGTTGGTGTTGCGTGGCTCGGTGATGTAGAACCACCCCGACTACCACCCCTTCACCGTATCCACCAAGGAGCCTTCGGGCCAGGTGACATTGGGCATCTTGCCCACCATGGCGCCTCCGTAATCTGGATGTTGGCCACTCACCACCTTCGGCTTCACATTGAAGGTCTTCAGCCATAGGCCGAAGTGAGGTGGGATGCGGAGAAAGGCCTCGCACATGACAATAAATGTCGAGATGTTGAGGATAGAGTTGGGGGCTAGATCATGGAAGTCCAGCCCGTAGTAAAACATCAATCTGCGGACAAACGGGTGGAGAGGGAATCCCAGCCCGCGGCCGAAATGTGTGAGAAACACAACCCTCTCATGGGGCTCTAGGGTAGGGACGATCTATCCCATGGCCAGGAGTCGGTGAACGATCCCCTTGGCCAGGTATCCGGCCTCCCGGAGCTCCTTGATGTCCTTATTCTTGACGGAGGATGCCATCCACTTGCCTCTGGCTCTGGATTCGGACATAGTTGGAGTGCTTTCTCGGGTAGGGAAAGCTAGAGCTTGGGCGCTGGAGCTCAAGAGTGGAAGGGCAGAGGAAGAGAAGGCGTGAGAGAAACAGGGGGAATCCTTATCCCCTTATAAAGGCAGTGAATATCGAACGCCTCCCCACTCGCCCTAAAACTCGCCTATTCCCAAGGGCTTTGTAAACGGGAGGGTTGGGTTACCCACGCCCGCATTGATGAAAATCCCGAAATAAGGGGACACGATCTCTGCTTTGACAAGATGTGCAAATGGAAACCGCATCTCGAAACATGGAACGACGGACAAAAACGGTTCGATATAATGACCGAACAGATGTGATGTCATCTTGAAAAAAGTTGTCAGCGGATTGGACTCGTGGAATATTATATTCTCTCTGCGGTTGTGTGTGGTGTGTGTGTTACAGGTCCAGACACGTTCAGTACATCCAAAGAATATCTTGGAGTTCAGAAGGAGGAACCTGTCTTGCAATGCCGAAGACAGATCTACCTTGTCATTGAAGCCAGGTTCAGGGGCTATTGAGGGAGTCCTAGACTAAGGGGTCATCGAGCGTCCGACCTGTTAGCCATGGGCCGGACTGATGGGTTGTGAAGATACCAAGACCGAAGACTTTACCCGTGTCCAGATGGGACTCTCCTTGGCGTGGAAGGCAAGCTTGGCAATCAAATATGTAGATTCCTTTCCTTGTAACCGACCTTGTGTAACCATAGATCCTCTCGATGTCTATATAAACTGGAGGACTTAGACCGGAGGGAGAGATATTCATTACCATAGTCATACATGCTAGACTTCTAGGGTTTAGCCATTACGATCTCGTGGTAGATCAACTCTTCTAATACTCAGATTCATCAAGATCAATCAAGCAGGAAGTAGGGTATTACCTCCATAGAGAGGGCCCGAACCTGGATAAACATTGTGTCCCCTGTCTCCTGTTACCATCGACCTTAGACGCACAGTTCGGGACCCCCTACCCGAGATCCGCCGGTTTTGACACGGACAGGCACCTCTTCCCATTGCAAGATAAATAGATCAAGTTGGCCAAACAAAATCCAAATATCAGAGAAGAAATACGAGGCTATAAGTGATCATGCATATAAGATATCAAAGAAACTCAAATAACGTTCATGGATATAAAAAGATATGACTGATCATAAACTCAAAGTTCATCAGATCCCAACAAACACACCGCAAAAAGAGTTACATCATATGGATCTCCAAGAGACCATTGTATTGAGAATTCAGCGAGAGAGAGACCATCTAGCTACTAACTAAGGACCCGAAGGTCTACAAAGAACTACTCACGCATCATCGGAGAGGCACCAATGGAGGTGGTGAACCCCATCCGAGACGGTGTCTAGATTGGATCTGGTGGTTCTGGACTCTGCGGCGGCTGGATGAATATTTCGTCGACGCCTCTAGGGTTTCTGGAATATTGGGGTATTTATAGAGCAAAGAGGCGGTCCGGGGGGCACCTGAGGTGGGCACAACCCACCATGGTGCGCCTGGGCCTCCTGGTGCGCCCTGGTGGGTTGTCCCCTCCTCGTAAGTCCCCCCAGGAGCAACCAGGGCCCAACTTCTTCCTTCTGGTCCATAAAAAATCTCTGTAATGTTTCGGGGCATTTGGACTCCGTTTGATAAGGATTTTCTGCGATATAAAAAACATCGAAAAAACAGGAACTGGCACTTGGCACTATGTCAATAGGTTAGTGCCAAAAAATGATAGAAAATGACTATAAAATGATTATAAAACACCCAAGATTGATAATAAAACAGCATGGAACAATAAAAAAATATAGATACGTTGGAGACGTATCATGGCTGCACATGGAAGTTTCTAGCATGAATAATCTTATGACCCCTTTGAGCTTTGGTAGCATTCCATAGGATGATCACACAGGTCCCCCAGGATCTCCTAGGACAACACTGGATTCCCCAGGTGCCCGAGCAAGCCACTGGTATCCCCAGGGTGCCCCAACCATTCCACCCAGATGTGTGTTAATGTTGCCACCTTAAAGTTACACTTAATTATTATATCTCTCATAGCTTGCATGAATCTCACGTACCAATCCCTGTCTACAAGAATGGCTAAGCAATATATGACATAGCGAAAAATCCTAGGGTGTTTCAAGGATCATAGGTTCCTACCTAATGTACTACATAGCAATGCCCCAATTCCCAATCCTACTCATGCAAATCTTTGAGGGTGTATCTAATGCAAGTAAAACTGGGTATAGGAAGAGTAGTGATCAAAGTGTGAACTTGCCTTGTACTATTGATGAAGATTCGTCGCACTCATAATTCTGGTAGTTCTACTCGTCACACTCCGATCAATCTATCGTGAGCAAGCGATTTTAACCACACATAAGCAATCACTCAAAGTTCCAAAAGAACAAAGAAAACACTTCGAAAAACTTCAAAACCCATCAAATAAAGCTTCTAGATAGAAACATATTTTTAACATCACCAAAACTATGTGATTTTGATCTTAACAGAAAGTACAAGTCAAGAGCTTTGATTTGCAAAAAGAATCAATTAAATCGGAGTTATAAAACTTAAGTTATAGCCAAAACAAGTTTGAATTTGAATCTGATCTAATTCATATTTTAAAATTCAAAAAAGTTGATTTAATATGTTCTCTAGATAGAGGGGATCATAACAAAGAATTGGGTGTTGGTTTCGTTGGATTTGGACAAACGAGTAAAAAGTTGTGAGGGTTTGAAAACCAGGAGCTAAACTATAAGAAAACTATTTGCATCTGGGTCCCTGACTACGAGACAAAAACTAACGGATGAACGTCCACTACAGAAGCTTATGTTACGAATTTGTTCGCTGCAAATGTTTAACCAGCGAACATCCACTAAATAAAAGATACCGGCTCGAACTAAAAAAATGAATCTAATCTAATCCTATCCATCTCACCTAGATCGGACGGACGAGGAGCAGAGTAGCGGCGGCTTACCACGGTGGTGGGCGTTGACTTCGCCGAAGAAGACGGCGGCGGCGGCGGCGGCTTCAAGCGGGCGGCGGCTCCGGTGGTCGGCGGCGGTGGCGGAGTCGTCGTGGAGGTGCGGCTCGGCGAGGCGGCAGGTGGCGGTGCGCGGCAACGGCGGCGGCGAGGCGAGCAGGCGGAGGCGCAGCTCGGTGAGGGCGGCGGTGGATCGGCGCTGCGAGGGAAGGCGGGGCGGATGCGAGCTGAGGAGGAGGAGAAGGAGAGAGAGGGCCGGGGCTGAGGAGGCGGGGGGGGGGGTGCTCCGACTTGGAGAAGGGGGCGGCCGACACCATTGGCGCGGCAGACTCCGGCGAGTCCAGGTCGCGCAGGGGAGGAGGAAGGCGGTGCGGCGACTGGGCCGGCTGGGCTTCGGCCCAGTTCGGTCCGAAAGTTTTTTTAAACAACATGGACATAACAAAAGAAAATAAAATACAATAAAAATATAATATAGGCATATTATATATAAAAATTTTCTAAAAAAGATTTTCTAAAACATGAACATATTTTTAGAGGCAAATAAATTCTACCAAAAATTAAAATAAAGCAAACAATGCTACTGGTTAAAATAAAACCAAATAAAAAATGTTTTAAAATACCAAAATAATTCCAAACTCATTTCTCTCCATTTTCTACTGTAGGGAATCATTTTACCCTATTTTCCATATATTTTATTTCTTTTGGAGAAAAAATATTTGAATATAAACCAAATAACTCCAAATTGAAAATAATTTCAAAGGGACTTTAAACTTGATTCTTCTAAACTTCCAACTCATATTTCATATGATTTAAAGAAGTCATTTTATCTTCTCTCATGAAAAATCATTATGTAGCATAAAGTTTCAGAATTTGAAATATTTCCAAATGGAATTCAAATCTTTTCAAAACCGTTTTCATTTATTTAAATGGAAGAAGTCGTATCATCTTCACTCCAGGGTTTTGTGATGAAATGAATTTGAATTCATGGAGGTCATAAATGCAAGGTGAAAGTTTGGGAAAGTCCTCTTATTCCCTCTCATTTACTTTCAAAAAGTTTGAAATTTCACTCAATTTCACACAAGCAACCACACCACAAACAAACAATCAATCAGAACTATTTATTTAATATAACATTCTGAAAATCAGAATTTTGGGATGTTACACCAAAGTTTGTTCAGATTCCCGGATGAGATCACGGACATGACGAGGAGTCTCAAAATGGTCGAGAGGTAAAGATACATATATAGGAAGATGGTATTTGGACACCGGAAGTGTTCTGGGTGATACCGTGTCATCGAAAGTGTTCTGGGTGATACCGTGTCACCGGAAGGGGTTCCGGGCAAACCCGACAAATATATGGGCTTAATGGGACAAGTAAGGGAACACACCAGCCAACAAGGGGCTGGTGCGCCCCCTATAGGGCCAGCCACGTGGGGAGAAAGCGAAAGGAGAGGAGGAAAAGGAAAGTATGAAGTAGGACTCCTACTTCCTTCCCCTCCCCCTCCTTCCTTTCCCCCTTGTCCAAATATGGTAGGGGGGCGAATTGGACTAGGGGCCCAAGTAGGATTCCTCCTACTTGGGCACGCCCTAGGTTGCCTCTCTCCCTCTCCCTCCTTTATATACGTGGGGAGGGCACCCCTAGAACACACATCAATTGTTCCTAGCGGTGTGCGGCGCCCCCTCCACAGTTACACACCTCGGTCATATCATCGTAGTGCTTAGGCGAAGCCCTGCGCCGGTAACTTCATCATCACCATCGCCACATCGTCGTGCTGACGGAACTCTCCCTTGTCCTCAACTGGATCAAGAGCTCGAGGGACGTCATTGTGCTGAACGTGTGCTGAACACAGAGGTGTAGTACGTTCGGTACTTGGATCGGTTGGATCGTGAAGACGTTTGACTACATCAACCACGTTACTAAACACTTCCACTTTCGGCCTACGAGGGTATGTGGACACACTCTCCCGTCTCGTTGCAATGCACCTCCTAGATAGATCTTGCGTGATCGTAGGAAAATTTTGAAACACTGCGTTCCCCAACAGTGGCATCCGCGCCAGATCTATGCGTAGATGTTATATGCATGAGTAGAACACAATGAGTTGTGGGTGATAATAGTCATACTGCTTACCAGCAACATCTTACTTTGATCCGGCGGTATTGTTGGATGAAGCGGCCCGGACCGACATTACATGACCACGGTCATGAGACTGGTTCTACCGACGTGCTTCGCACACAGGTGGCTAGCGGGTGTCTGTTTCTCCAACTTTAGTTGAATCGAGTTTGACTACGCCGAGTCCTTGTTGAAGGTTAAAAAACACACTTGATGAAAACATCGTTGTGGTTTTGATGCGTAGGTAAGAACGGTTCTTTCTACAAGCCCGTAGTAGCCACATAAAACTTGCAACAACAAAGTAGAGGACGTCTAACTTGTTTTTGCAGGGCTTGTTGTGACGTGATATGGTCAAGGTGTGATAATATATAAATTGTTGTATGAGATGATCAGGTTTTGTAACAGTTATCGGCAACTGGCATGAGCCATATGGTTGTCGCTTTGTTGTACGAAATGCAATCGCAATGTAATTGCTTTACTTTATCACTAAGCGGTAGCGATAGTCATAGAAGCAATAGTTGGCGAGACGACAACGATGCTACGATGGAGATCAAGGTGTCAAGCCGGTGATGATGGTGATCATGACGGTGCTTTGGAGATGGAGATCAAAGGCACAAGATGATGATGGCCATATCATATCACTTATTTTGATTGCATGTGATGTTTATCCTTTATGCATCTTATTTTTCTTAGTACGACGGTAGCATTATAAGATGACCCCTCACTAAATTTCAAGGTATAAGTGTTCTCCCTGCGTATGCACCGTTGCTATAGTTCATCGTGCCGAGACACCACGTGATGATCGGGTGTGATAAGCTCTACTTTCACATACAGCGGGTGCAAGCCAGTTTTCCACATGCAGAATACTCGGGTTAAACTTGACGAGCCTAGCAAATGCAGATATGGCCTCGGAACACTAAGACCGATAGGTCGAAGGTGAATCATATAGTAGATATGATCAACATAGTGATGTTCACCATTGAAAACTACTCCATCTCACATGATGATCGGACATGGTTTAGTTGATATGGATCACGTGACCATTTAGATGACTAGAGGGATGTCTATCTAAGTGGGAGTTCTTTAGTAATATGATTAATTGAACTTTAATTTATCATGAACTTAGTCGTGATAGTATTTGCATATCTATGTTGTAGATCAATAGCTTGCGATGTAGCTCCTCGTTTATTTTTGATATGTTCCTAGAGAAAAATAAGTTGAAACATGATAGTAGCAATGATGCGGACTGGGTCCGTGATCTGAGGACTGTCCTCATTGCTGCACAGAAGAATTATGTCCTTGATGCACCGCTATGTGATGGAGCTATTCCAGGAGCAGATGCAGACGTTATGAACGTCTGGCAAGCTCGGTATGATGACTACTTGATAGTTTAGTGCACCATGCTTTACGGCTTAGAACCGGGACTTAAAAACGTTTTGACGCCACGGAACATATAAGATGTTCTAAGAGATGAAATTGGTATTTCAGACTCATGCCCGATTCGAGAGGTATGAGACCTCTGAGAAGTACTTTGCCTACAAGATGGAGGAGAATAGCTCAACCAGTGAGCATGTGCTCAGAATGTTTGAGTACTACAATCGCTTGAATCAAGTGGGAGTTAATCTTCCAGATAAGATAGTGATTGATAGAGTTCTCTAGTCACTATCATCAAGTTACTGGAACTTCATGATGAACTATAATATGCAAGGGATTACGAAAATGATTCCCAAGCTCTTCGCGATGCTAAAATCAGCGAAGGTAGAAATCAAGAAAGAGCATCAAGTGTTGATGGTTAATGACACAACTAGTTTCAAGTAAAAGGGCAAGGGAAAGAAAGGGAACTTCAAGAAGAATGGCAAGCAAGTTGCCACTCCCATCAAGAAGCCCAAAGCTAAACCCAAGCCTGAAACTGAGTGCTTCTACTGCAAAGGAAATGGTCACTGGAAGTGGAACTGCCCCAAATACTTGGCGGATAAGAAGGATCGCAAAGTGGACAAAAGTATACATGATATACATGTTATTGATGTGTACTTTACTAGTGTTCATAGTAGCCCCTGGTTATTTGATACCAGTTCAGTTGCTATGATTAGTAACTCGAAACAGGAGTCACAAAATGAACAGAGACTAGTTGAGGGCAAGGTGACAATGTGTGTTGGAAATGATTCCAACATTGATAAGATCACCATCGCATACTCCCTCTACCTTAGGGATTAGCATTGGAACTAAATAAATGTTATTTGGTGTTTGCGTTGAGCATAAATATGATTGGATCATGTTTATTGCGATACGGTTATTCATTTAAGTCAGAGAATAATTGTTGTTCTGTTTACATGAATAAAACCTTCTATGGTCTTACATCCAATGTAAATGGTTTACTCAATCTCGATCACAGTGATACACATAATATTGATGCCAAAAGATGCAAAGTTAATAATGATAGTGCAACTTATTTGTGGCACTGCCGTTTAGGTCATATTAGTGTAAAGCGCATGAAGAAACTCCATGCTGATGGGCTTTTGGAATCACTTGATGCTTGCGAACCATGCCTCATGGTCAAGATGACTAAGACTCCGTTCACCGGAACAATGGAGTGAGCAACTGACTTGTTGGAAATAATACATACCGATGTATGTGGTCCGATGAGTGTTGAGGCTCGCGGCCGGTATCGTTATTTTTTGACCTTCACAGATGATTTGAGCAGATATGGGTATATCTACTTAATGAAATACACGTCTTAAATATTTGAAAAGTTCAAAGAATTTGAGAGTGAAGTTGAGAATCATCGTAACAAGAGAATAAAGTTTCTATGATATGATCACGGAGGCAAATATTTGAGTTACGAGTTTGGCCTTCATCTAAAACAATGTGGAGTAGTTTCACAAGTCACGCCACCTGGAACACCACAATGTAATGGTGTGTCCGAACGTCGTAACCGTACTTTATTAGATTTGGTGTGATCTATGATGTCTCTTACCAATTTACCATTATCATTTTTGGCTTATGCATTAGAGACAACTGCATTCATGTTAAATAGTGCACCGTCTAAAAATCTGTTGATACGACACTGTATGAACTGTGGTTTAGCAAGAAACCTAAGCTGTCGTTTCTTAAAGTTTGGGGTTGCAATGCTTATGTGAAAAAGTTGCAGCCTGATAAGCTAAAACCCAGATCGGAGAAGTGCGTCTTCATAGGATACCCAAAAGGAACTGTTGGGTACACCTTCTATCACATATCCGAAGGCAAGATCTTTGTTGCTAAGAGTGGATCCTTTCTAGAGAAGGAGTTTCTCTTAAAAGAAGTGAGTGGGAGGAAAGTATAACTTGATGAGGTAATAGTACCTTCTCTCGAATTGGAAAGTAGCTCATCACTGAAATCAGTTCCAGTGATGCCTACACCAACTAGTGAGGAAGTTAATGATGACGATCATGAAACTTCAGATCAAGTTACTACCAAACCTCGTAGGTCAACTAGAGTACGATCCGCACCAGAGTGGTACGGTAATCCTGTTCTGGAAGTCATGTTGCTAGATCATGATGAACCTATGAACTATGAGGAAGTAATGATGAGCCCTGATTCCTACAGATGGCTTGAGGCCATGAAATCTGAGATAGAATCCATGTATGTGAACAAAGTGTGGACTTTGGTGGACTTGCCCGATGATCGGCAAGCCATTGAGAATAAATGGATCTTTAAGAGGAAGATAGATGCTGATAGTAGAGTTACTATCTACAAAGCTCGACTTGTCAGAAAGGGTTTTAGACAAATTCAAGATGTTGACTACGATGAGATTTTATCATTCGTATCGATGCTTAAAGTCTATCCGAATCATGTTAGCAGTTGCCACATTTTATGAAATCTGACAAATGGATATGAAAACTGCATTCCTTAATGGATTTATTAAAGAAGAGTTGTATATGATACAACTAGAAGGTTTTGTCAATCCTAAAGGTGCTAACAAAATGTGCAAGCTCCAACGATCCATCTATGGACTGGTGCAAGCATATCAGAGTTGGAATATACGCTTTGATAAGTTGATCAAAGCATATAGTTTTATACAGACTTGCGGTGAAGCTTGTATTTACAAGAAAGTGAGTGGGAGCACTACAACCTTTCTGCTAAGTATATGTGAATGACATATTGTTGATTGGAAATGATGTAGAATTTTCTGGAAAGCATAAAGGAGTGTTTGAAAGGAGTTTTTCAAAGAAAGACCTCGGTGAAGCTGCTTACATATTGGGCATCAAGATCTATAGAGATAGATCAAGATGCTTGATAAGATTTTTCAATGAGTACATACCTTGACAAGATTTTTGAAGTAGTTCAAAATAGAACAGTCGAAGGAGTTCTTGCCCGTATTGCAAGGTGTAAAGTAGAGTAAGACTGAAAACACGACCACGACAGAAAATAGAAATAGAATGAAAGTCATTCCCTATGCCTCAGCCATAGGTTCTATAAAGTATGCTTTGCTGTGTACCAAACCTATTGTGTACATTGCCATGAGTTTGGCAAGGGGGTATGATATTGATCCAGGAGTGGATCACTTGACAATGGTCAAAATTATCCTTAGAAGACTAAGGAGGTACTTCTCGATTATGGAGGTGATAAAGAGTTCGTCGTAAGGAGTTACGCCGATGCAAACTTTTACACCGATCTGGATGACTCTGAGTCTCATTCTGGATACATATTGAAAGTGGGAGAAATTAGCTAGAGTAGTTCCATGCAGAGCATTATAGACATAGAAAATTTGCAAAATACATACGGCTTTGAATGTGACAGACCCATTGACTAAGCTTCTCTCACAAGCAAAACATGATCACACCTTAGTACTCTTTGGGTGTTAATCACATAGCGATGTGAACTAGATTATTGACTCTAGTAAAAGCCTTTGGGTATTAGTCACATGGCGATGTGAACTAATCACATGGTGATGTGAACTATTGGTGTTAAATTACATGGCAATGTGAACTAGATTATTGACTCTAGTGCAAGTGGGAGACTGAAGGAAATATGCCCTAGAGGCAATAATAAAATTGTTATTTATATTTCCTTATATCATGATAAATATTTATTATTTATGCTAGAATTGTATTAACCGGAAACTTAGTACATGTGTGAATACATATAAAAAATAGAATGTCCCTAGTATGCCTCTACTTGACTAGCTCGTCAATAAAAAATGGTTAAGTTTCCTGACCATAGACATGTGTTGTCAGTTGATGAACGGGATCACATCATTAGGACAATGATGTGATGGACAAGACCCACATGTTAGCTTAGCATTATGATCGTTGAGCTTTATTGCTATTGCTTTCTTCATGACTTATACATGTTCCTCTGACTATGAGATTATCCAACTCCCGAATACCGAAGGAACACCTTGTGTGCTATCAAACGTCACAACATAACTGGGTGATTATAAAGATGCGCTATAGTTGTCTCCGAAGGTGTTTGTTGGGTTGGCATAGATCGAGATTAGGATTTGTCACTCCGTGTATCGAAGAGGTATCTCTGGGCCCTCTCGGTAATGCACATCACTATAAGCCTTGCAAGCAATGTGACTAATGAGTTAGTCATGGGATGATGCATTACGGAACGAGTAAAGAGACTTGCCGGTAACGAGATTGAACTAGGTATGATGATACCGACGATCGATTCTCGGGCAAGTAACATACCGATGACAAAGGGAACAACGTATGTTGTTATGCGGTTTGACCGATAAAGATCTTCGTAGAATATGTAGGAGCCAATATGAGCATCCAGGTCTGCTATTGGTTATTGACCGGAGATGTGTCTCGGTCATGTCTACATAGTTCTCGAACCCGTAGGGTCCGCACGCTTAACGTTCGATGACGATGAGATATGTTCGGAGTCCCAGATGAGATCACAGACATGACGAGGAGTCTCGAAATGGTCGAGAGGTAAAGATTCGTATATAAGACAAAGGTATTCGGACACCAGAAGTGTTCTGGGTGATACAGGTCACCGGAAGGGGTTCCGGGCAACCCCCGGCAAAGATATGGGCTTAATGGACCAAGTAAGGGAACACACCAGCCCGCAAGGGGCTTGAGCGCCCCCTATAGGGCCAGCCACTTGGGGAGAAAGGGAAAGGAGAGGAGGAAAAGGAAAGTATGAAGTAGGATTCCTACTTCCTTCCCCTGCCCCCTCCTTCCTTTCCCCTTGTCCAAATATGGTAAGGGGGCCGAATTGGGCTAGGGGCCCAAGTAGGATTCCTCCTACTTGGGCACACCCTAGGCTGCCTCCCTCCCTCTTCACGTGGGGAGGGCACCCCTAGAACACACATCAATTGTTCCTAGCCATGTGCGGCGCCCCCCTCCAAAGTTAACACCTCGGTCATATCGTCGTAGTGCTTAGGCAAAGCCCTGCATCGGTAACTTCATCATCACCGTTGCCACATCATTGTGCTGACGGAACTCTCCCTCGTCCTCAACTGGATAAAGAGCTTGAGGGACGTTATCATGCTGAACGTGTGCTGAACACAGAGGTGCCGTACGTTCGGTACTTGGATCGGTTGGATCGTGAAGACGTTCGACTACATCAACCGTGTTACTAAACACATCCGCTTTCGGTCTACGAGGGTACGTGGACACACTCTTCGTCTCATTGCTCTGCATCTCCTAGATAGATCTTGCGTGATCGTAGGAAAATTTTGAAATACTACATTCCCAAACACAAGTAGGACTCCCCAAAGGCACAACAAGTATTCTCTTAGCCGTGTGCGGTGCCCCCCTCCACAATTACACACCTCGGTCATATCGTCATAGTGCTTAGGCGAAGCCCTGCGCCGGTAACTTAATCAACACCGTCGCCACTCCGTCGTGCTGACGAAACTCTCCCTCGGCCTCAACTGGATCAAGAGTTCGAGGGACGTCATCGAGCTGAACGTGTGCTGATCATGGAGGTGTCGTACATTCAGTACTTGGATCGCTTGGATCGCGAAGACGTTCGACTACATCAACCGCGTTACTAAACGCTTCCGCTTTCGGTCTGCGAGGGTACGTGGACATACTCTCCCCGCTCGTTGCTATGCATCTCCTAGATGGATCTTGCGTGATCGTAGGTAAAATTTTGAAATACTGCGTTCCCCAATAGTGGCATCCGAGCCAGGTCTATGCGTAGATGTTATATGCACTAGTAGAACTCAATGAGTTGTGGGCGATAATAGTCATACTGCTTACCAGCAACCTCTTACTTTGATTCGGCGGTATTGTTGTATGAAGTGGCCCGGACCGACATTACATGACCACGTTCATGAGCCTGGTTCTACTGACGTGCTTCACACACAGGTGGCTAGCGGGTGTCTATTTCTGCAACTTTAGTTGAATCGAGTTTGACTATGCCTGGTCCTTGTTGAAGGTTAAAACAACACACTGGACGAAAACTTGTTGTGGTTTTGATGCGTAGGTAAGAACGGTTCTTGCTATAAGCCCGTAGCAGCCACGTAAAACTTGCAACAACAAAGTAGATTACGTCTAACTTGTTTTTGCAAGGCTTGTTGTGATGTGGTATGGTCAAGAAGTGATGATATATAAATTGTTGTATGAAATGATTATGTTTTGTAACAGTTATCGGCAACTGGCATGAGCCATATGTTTGCCGCTTTATTGTTGAAATGCAATCACCATGTAATTGCTTTACTTTATCACTAAGCGGTAGCGATAGTCGTAGAAGCAATAGTTGGCGAGACGACAATGATGCTACGATGGAGATCAAGGTGTCAAGCCGGTGACGATGGTGATCATGACGGTGCTTTGGAGATGGAGATCAAAGGCACAAGATGATGATGGCCATATCATATCACTTATATTGATTGCATGTGATGTTTATCATTTATGCATCTTATTTTGCTTAGTACGGCAGTAGCATATAAGATGATCTCTCACTAAATTTCAAGGCATAAGTGTTCTCCCTGAGTATCCACCATTGCTATAGTTCGTCGCGCCGAGACACCATGTGATGGTCGGGTGCGATAAGCTCTAGGTTCACATACAGCGGGTGCAAGCCAGTTTTGCACACGCAGAATATTCGGGTTAAACTTGACGAGCCTAGCATATGCAGATATGGCCTCGGAAAACCGAGACCGAAAGGTCGAGCGTGAATCATATAGTAGATATGATCAACATAGTGATGTTCACCATTGAAAACTACTCCATCTCACATGATGATCGGACATGGTTTAGTTGATATGGATCACATGATCATTTAGATGACTACAGGGATGTCTATCTAAGTGGGAGTTCTTAAGTAATATGCTTAATTGAACTTTAATCTATCATGAACTCAGTACCTGATAGTACCTTGTATGTCTATGTTGTTGTACATAAATGGCCCGTGCTACTGTTCCTTTTCCTTTGAATTTTAATGCGTTCCTAGAGAAAGCTAAGTTGAAAGATGATGGTAGCAACTACACGGACTGGGTCCGTAACTTGAGGATTATCCTCATTGCTGTATAGAAGAATTACGTCCTGGAAGCACCGCTGGGTGCCAAACCCGCTACAGGAGCAACTCCAGACGTTATGAACGTCTGGAAGAGCAAAGCTGATGACTACACGATAGTTCAGTGTGCCATGCTTTACGTCTTAGAACCGGGACTTCAACGTCATTTTGAACGTCATGGAGCAGATGAGATGTTCCAGGAGTTGAAGTTAATATTTCAAGCAAATGCCCGGATTGAGAGATATGAAGTCTCCAATAAGTTCTATAGCTACAAAATGGAGCAGAATAGTTCTGTCAGTGAACATATACTCAGAATGTCTAGGTACCACAATCACTTGACTCAACTGGGAGTTATTCTTCCTGTTGATAGTGTCATTGTCAGAGTTCTTCAATCAGTGCCATCAAGCTACAAAAGCTTCGTGATGAACTATAATATGCAAGGGATATGGATAAGACAATTCTTGAGCTCTTTGCAATGCTAAAGGCTGCGAAGGTAGAAATCAAGAAGGAGCATCAAGTTTTGATGGTTAACAAGACCACTAGTTTCAAGAAGAAGGGCAAAGGGAAGAAGGGGAACTTCAAGAAGAACAACAAGCAAGTTGCTGCTCAAGTGAACATGCCCAATTCTGGACCTAAGCCTGAGACTGAGTGCTTCTATTGCAAAGGGACTGGTCACTTGAAGCGGAACTGCCCCAAGTATTTGGCGGATAAGAAGGATGGCAAAGTGAAAGGTATATTTGATATACATGTTATTGATGTGTACCTTACTAATGCTCGTAGTAGCGCCTGGGTATTTGATACAGGTTATGTTGCTCATATTGTTGCAACTCAAAATAAGGGCTACGACTTAAGCGAAGATTGGCTAAGGACGAGTTGACGATGCACGTGGGAAATGGTTCCAAAGTCGATGGGATAACGGTCGGCATGCTACCTCTACATCTACCTTCGGGATTAGTTTTAGACCTGAATAATTGTTATTTGGTGCCAGCGTTAAGCATGAACATTATATATGGATCTTGTTTGATCCGAGACAATTATTCATTTAAATTAGAGTATAATGGTTATTGTTGGTGTCAAAACCGGACGATCTCGGGTAGGGGGTCCCGAGCTGTGCGTCTGAGGATCGAAGGTAACAGGTGTCGGATTTCGGGTTCCGGCAGACCCTTAAGGTTCGAACTCTGGGGTGCGCGCGGAGATTATGCCCTCTACCTCTCCGTCTCGCAAAGATCTAACTACTGAAAGAACAACACAAAAGACACAGGGTTTATACTGGTTCGGGCCACCGATGTGGTGTAATACCCTACTCCAGTGTGGTGGGTGGATTGCCTCTTGGGCTGGTGATGATGAACAATACAAAGAAGAACAGCCTCGCGAGGGCCTGTTCTTAGCTGGGACGATGAACTGCTAGGGGAGTTCAGCCGCCCTTCTCTCTCTCTCTCTGTGTGTGTCTGTTCCGTCCAATTCTAATTGCCTCTACCCTGGGGGTGGCTAGTCCTATTTATAGGCAAAGGCCCTGGGCCTCTTCCCAAATATTGAGCGGGAAGGGCGCCAACAATTGGCCAATTTGAAGGGGAACATCTAGTACACTTATCCTGACTAAAGTTGGTCCTCGCCTGCCAAAGGCCTTGTGGTGACGCCGTTCTAGGATCCACGATGAGCTCATTCCCACTGTAGGACCGGTCTTGGTCTCGTTGCACCGAAATGGGTGCCTTTGCTTGATCCTCTCGCCTGCGCTTGCCCCCTTTGCACCAAAGAGGAAAGGGAGGACACTGCGCAGGCTGGCGCCCGCCTGGCACCCTCGGTCGTCATGGCTTGCGTCATGGGCACCTTGTGAGGTATCCTGCCTTGATCTCTCCGCCTCCTCGTGAGCCAGCCTGTCAAGGCCGTGCCTGAGGAAGTGCCGTGTCATCCGCCCCGCGAGGCTTGGCCCCTCGCGAGGGTCTTGGGTCTCGTGTTGATGAAGATGGGCCGCGCTGGGCCCGCTCTCGAGCCACGCCGCAGGCCGCAGGCAGGCAAGTCTGGGGACCCCCGTTCCCAGAACACCGACAGTAGCCCCCCGGCCCAAGGCGCGCCCGGACTTGGCCGTGCTGAGAGAAGAAAGGGCAAGGGCGAAGCGCCGCGGGCCCTAACAGCCTACGGCCTTGGGTGCCGCGTGGCGGTTGATGGGACGTGAGCGCCTCCGCTTCCCCATGACGCCTTGATGATCGCGCGGATTTGACAAGTCCCTGCATGCAAATCGTGTCATGATTACCTGCGATCGTGGAGGCCGACGGTTGGCCTTCGCCGGCTATAAGTATGGCACCGCGCGTGCCCTTCCAGTCCATCCCTCCTTGCTTTCTCCTTCGCCCTGATTCTTGCTCCGCCTTGCCGTGATGGCTCCGATCCGCCGGTTCTCTGCAGCGGAGAAGGGAAAGGCTCCTCGAGAGGGACAAGATCCACTCCTACCGAAGAAGCGGCCTGCCCTTCGCGGCTGGGATGAGGAAGACCGCCAGGCGGTGTCGAGGCCTTGGTACGAGCGTCCTCCGCCGGGGTTCCCGCTTCCCTTGTATGCCATCGTCGAGGGCCTCGAAGGGGGCGATGCTGATCCCCGCGTCCGGTGCCATCGCCGGCGCCGACGGGTCACGAAGATGTGGGTCGTTCCTCCTGGAGTCCACGCTGAGGGCTCCTCCCGCGAGCTCGTGCTCCACGCCACCATGCCTCCGTGAACTTGGATTCGCTTTCCTCCCTTCTTCACCTCCGTCTTCCCGCAGGGAAGGCTCCTAGAGTTATGGCTGTAGCACGCCGACTGCAGCACTCCCGCGACCGAGGCAGAGGTCGCGGTCATTGCCTCGGGCAAGGTCTTCATGACTCGCGGCTGGGGCGAGATCGCTCGGGGTTGCGGAGCAAGGGGCGCCCTCACGATCCACCTGGAGTATGATGGCGCTTCGGTGATGTTCTTCAAGGTCTTCGACGCGAACGGGCATCGGCTGGAGTGCTGCCCCAGGAGAGGTGGCCAGGACCTTGCCATGGTGAGGGCTAGGCCCGCCGACCGCTCCTTGGACGGCTCCACAAGCGACGGGAGTGCCGGAGGATCCAGCGATCCCAGCCAGATCTTCGCGACTCCGGAGACGAGCGACGACAGCTACGAGCCCGCGAGCCAGCGCCGCTCCCGGAGCAGAGCGGGCTCACTCGACCGTCACTGACTCTTATCTGGATGGGGTTGGCGCTGGTGCTTGACGGCCCGCTGTTGATGACGGCGTCGTTTACAGGAGCGCGCGTAGCTAGCATCCCTTAGGATCCGTTCCCTGCGAGGAATCACACTGCGCCCAATGGGGGCTTGTAAGGTGCCTGTGATCCTTTTTGTTAATAGGTAACTCTTGCTATGGAACTGTGCGAGTCGCCAATCCCGCCGTAGCTTAGTTCTCCCTTTCGAACCTCGCGAGGGCTTGGTGCTCTGCGTCGACAGGTCCTAGTCCCAAGGCGGCGTCAGCCGTCGCTGGTATGCCAAGTCGCCATGCCGTGGTCAAGGCCAGGAGGTGGGCGACCCGGGGTCCGGTAAGAGCCCCTGAGTCGCGATGCTCAGGAGGTCCCCTTTGGCGCCCAAGCAACCGTCGCTCGGTGAGAAAGGGGAGCGACCTTGCTAGTACGGAATTGTGTTGGGTGCGGGGGTAGTGCCATGGCAGCCGGTGCGTTCGGGTGGTGACTTATCTTGTTAATCAGGGGTTATTCCTGGTGTATCGCCGGGTCCGTGTGGCAGCAGGAGCGGAGTTGCTTGGTGAGGTCCTCGCGTGCCCCTGCTCCCTCGCCCTTGCTCCCCTTTCTGCTCTACGTCCTTGGGTCTCGGCCCTCGAGCTGGTCTCAGCCGTCGCTGGTATGCCAGGTCGCAATGCCGTGGACAAGGCCAGAGGGTGAGGGCTGGAGTGCCGGTAGGAGCCCTGAGTCACGATGCTCAGGTGCCCCCCTTTAACGTGCAAGCGGTTCGCGCGGACGAGGTTGAAGGGAACTCCGTGAGGGCCTCGGCTAGCGCAATTCCCACAGGGAATCCTGTAAACTCATCATAGAAAGAAGAAGGGGTTGCCATGGTAATTATCAGTGAGCCGTTAGTTGCTTCTGGGGGCGGCGAGGCACTAAGAGCTTGGCGAGGTGTGTCTGGGCACCCGTGAGCCAGCGCGGGATTCACGGGGCCCTACCTCTAGGCGGGTTGCGCCTGGCACTGGGCCGTATCTTGTGATGTGTTCTTGCAAATTTGGTTAGATGCCGGCACTCTACGTCCTCGGGTCCCGGCCCCCGAGCTTGTCTCAGCCGTCGCTGGTATGCCAGGTCGCGATGCCGTGGACAAGGCCAGAGGGTGAGGGCTGGAGAGCCAGTAAGAGCCCTGAGTCGCGATGCTCAAGTACCCCCCCTTTAACGTGCAAGTGGTCGACATGGAGAAGAAGAGGTGCCGTGGACAGGCATCAGGTAATCAAGCATGATAGGCGAATGCATAGTTGGAAATAAACGAAAGGGAGATACACGCCACTGGGCCTGGCCCGAGCGGCCTGGGGATGATGCAGCCCGAGGGGAGCCCCCAACAAAGCAAGCTACTGACCGAAAAATAAAAAGGGATACATGCCGCAGGGACGGGCCCACGCGGCCTGGGAATGAAGCAGCCCTGGGAGGGCGTTCCCAGCCGGAAATGAAGCTTGAAAGATGTCACCTGAAGGTGTCGAGGACGAAGTGGTGTTGGTGCAGCAGACTCGATAGGCCGCGGAAGCCGATCCTCATGAGCCCCCAGGCCCAGGGGCCTCAGGAGGCTCCAGAGGCGCTGGTGGCTCCTCACGAATCATCTCCATCTCCGCCGGGACTGCGGAATGCCTGTCTCCCTGAGTCTCCATGATGCTCCTCATGAGGCGCTGGTACGCAGCAGCCACGCTCGGCAAGCCGTAAGGCATGCGAACGTAGCTGTGGGGTGGACCTCCGCAACGCCCCACTTGCGAGGGCCAGAGGCGTTCCGTCATGGCGACCCGATTGAGCCCTGGTACGTCGATGCAGACACGCAGCCCACCATCCTCGCCTGGATGGGGAGCCACAGCCGGTGAACGGCGACAACCTCTCATGATTCTTGACTCCTGTAGTTCTTGAACGGCCTTGTTGATGAACTCCTGCTGATCTGACCTTCCTTGCCTTGCTCCTTCTTGAGGGAAACGTGCTTCGAAGCACGCCTCCACGTGGTGCCCAAGCGCCTACCTCGTGACCTTGGCCAGGTCGGTGGCCCTCCAGGTGAGAGCCCCCGAGCCCTGCCTAAGGAGGGCGCCGGGCACGCTTTCCTATGCGATGGAAGGAGGATCCCCTTGGGCAGACGTTGGCCATGGGGGGCCCGCCTCCTGAGGGGCCGGTCCGGACGACGCCTTCTTCTTCTTGGGGGTGGTCTCGGGAAGGCTCCTGCTTTCGTGATCTGGGTCTTCTAGTGACGCGGCCTGAAAGGCTCGCTCCAGGGAACACACTACATCCTTCTCTTCACACGGCACCGTGATGACTCCGCCACTTCCTGGCATCTTGAGGACGTTGTAGCCATGATGAGTTACGACCATGAACTTGGCTAGCACTAGGTACCCGAGGATGGCGTTGTACGGCAGGCAGATGTGGGCGACGTCGAAGTCGATGAGCTCGGTGCGGTAGTTGCTGCGGGCCCTGAAGGTGACAGGGAGGCGGACCTGCCCAATCGGGATCGTGGAACCGTCGGTGACTCCGGAGAAGGGCTTGGTTGGCTGAAGCTGGTCATAGGGCACTTGGAGATTGTTGAATGTTTCCACGGACAGGACGTTGAGCCCTGCTCCACCATCGATGAGGGTCCTGGTGACCAGTACGTTGCTGATGACTGGGGAGCAAAGCATCGGGAGGACCCCGGCTATGGCCGCGCACTTGAGCTGATCTGCTGAGCTGAACGTGATGGTGCACGCCGACCACCTGAGAGGGCGCGTTGCCTCGAGCCTGGGAAGGACTGCATTTACTTCGCGGGCAAACTGCTTGAAGATGCGTTGGGAGGCTGGGGCTTGAGCTCCGCCTAGGATGCATGTGATTGCGCGCGGCTCCTGGAAGCCCCCAGCCCCCTCGTCTTGATGGCGGTCCTCGTTCCTCCTCGGTTGAGGCGGCAGTGGAGGGAGGCATGTGTTGCCCTACAGGCGATCCTCACGAGGCTGATCCCACCAATCCCCCTCGCGAGGCAGGTCTCGCCAGCGGTCCTCGCGAGGTTGATCACGCCACCCTTGGCGCGGGCCACGGTCTTCCCAGCGTCCTGCGTTTCTTCCTCCTCCTCGGCCGTAGCCCCGGCCAGCGCGGTCGGGACGACGGCCGATCCTTCCTTCTCGCACGGCACGGAGCTCTTGGCATTCATTGGTGTTGTGGGTGTGGAGGTCGTGGTACACACAGTACCGGCTGCCCCTTGAGGACTCGGGCAAATCCTTGCCCCGCTTGGTATCTGGCTCTGCCGCGAGCAGGGCAGCCCCCTTGCGCTTCACGTCCTTGGCCTTGGGCTTCTTCTCCTCTGGGTCTGCGGCGGGCAGGTCGAGGAGGGAGAGACGCCCTTCCTCAGCCCTGGCGCACTTGGTCGCCAAGTTGAACAGCTCCAGGGAGGTGCACAGGTCTTCATGCATCGCCAGTTCCTCCTTCATCTTGATGTCGCGCACACCATCGGAGAAGGCTGAGATGATGGCTTCCTCGGACACCTTGGGGATCTTGAGGCACGCACTGTTGAAGCGTTGGATGTACTTTTGCAGGGTCTCTCCGGGTTGTTGCTTGATGCGGCGCATGTCGCTTACGGCGGGAGGCCGGTCGCGAGTGCCTTGGAAGTTGGCGATGAAGTGGGTGCGCATCTGGTCCCAGGAAGAGATCGTGCCTGGGGCCAGGTTCAGGAGCCAGGTGCGAGCTCCTTCCTTGAGCGCCATGGGGAACCAGTTCGCCATGACCTTCTCATCCCCGCTGGCAGCTTCGATGCCCAGCTCATAGAGCTGGAGGAACTCTGTAGAGTCGGTCATGCCGTCGTAGCGAGGAGGCAGGCCCGGCTTGAACTTGCCGGGCCATGCGACGCTGCGCAGCTCGGTGGTGTAGGTGCCGCAGAAAGCAGTGGCCACAGAAGGCTTTGTTCGAGGGAGAGCTTGGCCTTGTGGGTCCCCATGCGCTGCAGCTGGGAGCAGCGCGGGGTCTTGACGTGCCGGAGCTGGAGCAGGGAGCGCCCGGGCAGCCTCTTGCGGTCGAGGGACTTCTTGGCAGCTCCGTTCTTGCTGGGCTGGCGCCTGACGGAGCGGGTTCTGCCCAGGGGCCACGCGCCTTGGAGCCACGGCGTCTTCTTGGAGTGGAGGTGGCTGATACGCCCTTGGAGCTTCGTTGCCCACGCGTGGTGGGGTGCGGCCCAGCGGAGCGGACGGCGCAGGAGAGCCCCCAGCGGCGCGGACGAGCTCGACGACGCGGTCGAGCCACTCTTCGTAGACGTCGTCGACGGGACGGTAGCGCAGGAGCTCGTTTGCCGCGATGAGCGCAGCTCGAGCCTCCAAGGGTGCGCGGAGCGCGCGGGACGAAGAGCCAGCTGGCGTGAGCGATGGAGTAGCGGTGCGGCCGTCTTGCCGCACGGACGGATGCTAAGACGATGCTTGCTGCTCGTTCCCCGCCGGGCCGGTGGCGGCGTTGATGGCGGGCGACGGGGAACAACGAGGACGCCCATCGACGGGAGCCGTCTGGGCGACGCGGGAAGCGATGGCGGCCCGGCGCTCGGCGCGGGCCCAACGAGCGTCAGACATGGACGCGACGGCTGGGGGAGAACGGACCGGTGGAAGACAAATTCCGGCGTACCCCTACCTGGCGCGCCAAATGTCGGATTTCGGGTTCCGGCAGACCCTTAAGGTTCGAACTCTGGGGTGCGCACGGAGATTATGCCCTCTACCTCTCCGTCTCGCAAAGATCTAACTACTGAAAGAACAACACAAAAGACACAGGGTTTATACTGGTTCGGGCCACCGATGTGGTGTAATACCGTACTCCAGTGTGGTGGGTGGATTGCCTCTTGGGCTGGTGATGATGAACAATACAAAGAAGAACAGCCTCGCGAGGGCCTGTTCTTAGCTGGGACGATGAACTGCTAGGGGAGTTCAGCCGCCCTTCTCTCTCTCTCTCTCTCTCTCTCTCTCTCTCTCTCTCTCTCTCTGTATCTGTTCTGTCCAATTCTAATTGCCTCTACCCTGGGGGTGGCTAGTCCTATTTATAGGCAAAGGCCCTGGGCCTCTTCCCAAATATTGAGCGGGAAGGGCGCCAACAATTGGCCAATTTGAAGGGGAACATCTGGTACACTTATCCTGACTAAAGTTGGTCCTCGCCTGCCAAAGGCCCTGTGGTGACGCCGTTCTGGGCTCCATGATGAGCTCATTCCCACCGTTGGACTGGTCTTGGTCTCATTGCACCGAAATGGGTGCCTTTGCTTGATCCTCTCGCCTGCGCTTACCCCCTTTGCACCAAAGAGGAAAGGAAGGACACTGCGCAGGCTGGCGCCCGCCTGGCACCCTCGGTCATCATGGCTTGCGTCATGGGCACCTCGTGAGGTATCCTGCCTTGATCTCTCCGCCTCCTCGTGAGCGAGCCTATCGAGGCCGTGCCTGAGGAAGAGCCGTGTCGTCCGCCCCGCGAGGCTTGGCCCATCGCGAGGGTCTTGGGTCTCGTGTTGATGAAGATGGGCCATGCTGGGCCCCCTCTCGAGCCACGCCGCAGGCAGGCAAGTCTGGGGACCCCCGTTCCCAGAACGCCGACAACAGGAGGCAGGGGACACGATGTTTACCCATGTTCGGGACCTCTTAACGGAGGTAATGCCCTACTTCCTGCTTGATTGACTATCATGAATATAGGGGTTACAAGAGTTGATCTACCTCGAGATCATAATGGCTAAACCCTAGATGTCTACCCTGTATGATTGTGATTGCCTCTACGGACTAAACCCTCTGGTTTATATAGACACCAGAGGGGCCTAGGGTTGTACAGAGTCGGTTTACAGAGAATGGCATCTTCATATCCGAATGCTAAACTTGCCATCCACGCAAAGGAGAGTCCAATCCGGATACAGGGGAAGGTCTTCTATCTTGTATCTTCATAGCCCATCAGTCCGGCCCATGTCACATAGCACGGACGCCCAGGGAACCCCTAATCCAGGACTCCCTCAGTAACCCCTGAACCAGGCTTCAATGGCTATGTGTCTGGCATGCAGATTGTCTTCGGCATTGCAAGGCGGGTTCCTCCTTCGAATACTTCAAAGCAGTTGATCAAAATAACTATATCTGGTTTCGTGTTACAGCTACAACCCTAAACCACAACACTACAAAAAAAAGACACATCCGTGACATTTTGGGCCGAACGAATTTTTTTTCTATCATACATATGACACTTCTATGATGATAATTGTGACAAAACCCGGTATCATCATAGATGCGGTGGGCTGCTACTTCTATGACAAAAAATCATGACAGAAAATGGGCTTTTCATCCTGGGCGGGCCGGAGACGCAGCTGCATGACATTCTTTGGGCCGTCCATGACGGAAAAAACCGTGGTAGAAGCCAGGGGGAGGAAAATTTCAGGGAGTTCCCGGTTACGGTGGGAGGTCGGGGGCCGAGCGATGCGCGTTTCTCTCGTACACGTACGCGCGTGTGTGTGAGGCGTTGGCTCTAACTGAACCCGAGCGAGGCGTTGGTCTCTAACTGAACCCGAGCTATTGCACTACGCGTTACTGAACTCGAGCGATCGATCGATGGCTGTTAACTGAACCCGATCGAGCGATTCCTTCGCTACTGCTGCTAACTGAAGCCGATCGATGCCGCCTCTGGGATGAACAGTGAGCGTTCCGGGGGGGGTGGTTGGATGAACAGTGAGCGGTGGCGTTGCCTCTGGATGAACAGGACCCCGTGGTGTGGTGGAGGGTTGGATGAAAAATAGACGGTGGAGGGGTGCCCGTGGAGGGTTGGTTGAACAGGACCCCGTGGTGTGGAGGGCTGGATGAACAGTAGATGGTGGAGGGGTGGTTGAACAGTAGCCGGTGGAGTAGCGCACGGTGGAGGCTGGATGAACAGGAGCCGTGGAGGCTGGAGGAGGTCAACGGTAGCCCGTGGAGGCTGGAGGAGGTCGACGGTGGAGATGAACAGTATCCCGTGGAGTCTTGTTTTGCGGTACGCCACACCCCTCCCGATGAGCAGGACCCCCGTTTCGACCGTAGGGCTCCAACACAAGTCCGTTTCGTCCGTTTTGCGGTACGCCACACCCCTCCCGATCAACAGGACCCCCGTTTCGACCGTAGGAGGTCCGTTTCGTTCGTTTTGTGGTACGCCACACCCCTCCCGATCAACAGGACCCCCGTTTCGACCGTAGGAGGTCTGTTTCCTCCGTTTTGCGGTACGCCACACCCCTCCCGAGCAACAGGACCCCCGTTTTGACCATAAGAGGTCCGTTTCCTCTGTTTTGCGGTACGCCACACTCCTCACGATCAACAGGACCCCCATTTCGACCGTAGGAGGTCGGTTTCCTCCGTTTTGCGGTACGCCACACCCCTCCCCATGAACACGACGCATTCTGTTGCCTCCCCATGAACACGACGCATTTCGTTGCCTCCCATGAACACGAGGACGATGCTGTTTCTCCATTCCGACCCAGCCATGTACACGAGCCCTGGCCATACGTATGCGCGAAGTAGGCATTCGAGACCCCGCCCGTATGTACACATACGTGGCCGTATTTTATTTCTTGCACCTTGGCCACTGTACGTACGTGTACATGCTACATGCGCGCCTATACTACGACACGTGCGCGCCTCTACTATGACACATGCGCGCCTCTACATTGACCGGTATGTACATACACGTTCGCAACCAGAATGACAACACTACGTATGCTTCGACCATGTGGGTCCCGACTGTCAGGCACTTCCTTGCGTGCGTAGATGTAGCTGGTGGGTCCCAGCAATCAGGGGGCGAATCGTTTTTTTTCCCGGACGCACTTCCTTGCGTGCGAAGATGTAGCCGGTGGGTCCCAGCAGTCAGAGGGGCGAATCGTTTATTTTTTACCCGGACGCACTTCCTTGCGTGCGAAGGTGTAGCTGGTGGGTCCCAGCAGTCAGGGGGGCGAATCATTTTTTCTTCGGACGCACTTCCTTGCGTGCGAAGATGAAGCTGGTGGGTCCCAGTAGTCAGGGGAAACGTTTTTTTCCGTGAAATACAGTGGCCCGTCCGGTGGGTCCCAGCTATCAGGTGGAGGAATCATTATTTTCCACGTAATAAGGAGGCACTTCCTTGCTGCGGTCGTGGACCCAGCTGTCAGCCTCTCCACGTACAGTCCATGTCCGATGGAGGTCGTTCCTTGACCACGTTGACCATGCCGCACCGAGAGCATCACGGCAGTGGACGACGGCGAGGACTAGGAAGGGGATGACTCGGAGTCGGGGAAGACACAGTAGTGGATGCCCACGCGAAGAGGAGTACGAGGGTTCACTGGTTCGGCTGCGGTGTGAGGCTGATGTCGCCGCAGAATAACAGGGGGTGTGGGTGAGTAGAGGGATGGCCTGGCCAGCGGTGGGAGTAGTAGGGAGCGGTGAAGCCTCCGCGGCATCACAGCCGGCCACGGGAGGCAGGAGCCCGCGGCACGACCGGCGCTGGTTTGGGCGGCTGGAGCATGAAGACCAAAGATTGAAGAAGCACTATGGCCGTTGGATGAACATTGTACGGTCACAGGAGCTTGAATCGTTCATATTGACTAAGTTGACAAAGCCCTCCGTCCCTGTCAACTTGGTAGGCCCACAAGTCAGCCTCCCACTATGCTGGGTTCCAGCTGGCAGGGGGAATATTCATTTTTTTTGTGTGTAATAAGGAGGTACTTCCTTGCATGCGAAGATAGCTGGTGAGTCCGACATGTCAGCGGGGGGGGGGGGGCACATTATTTTCGTGAAATACAGAGGCCCTAACGGTGGGTCCCAAATGTCAGGTGGAGGAATTATTATTTTGCGCGTAATAAGGAGGCATTTCCTTGTGTGCGGCCGTGGACCCAGCTGTCAGCCTTTCCACGCACAGTCTACTTCTGATGGTGTCGTTCGTTGACCACGTTGACCACGCCGCGCCGAGCACATCCAAGGTGTTGGACGACGGCGAGGCCCCGGACAGCAACGAGCCGGAGATGGGTAGACGCGGGAGTAGAGTCGCAGACGGAGAGGTGTACGAGGGTTAACTGGTTCTAGTGCAGTGTGGTTCGGCAGTCGGTGGAGAAGAACAGGAGGTGTGGAGGGGTGGAGGGATGGCCTGGCCAATGATGTAGTAGCGCTTCATAGCGAAGCGTGCTAAGCAGAGCTGCTAGCAGCAGGAGGCGGGAGGTGGTCCCGGCGGGATGTGAATTATTTCATGCCCTGTTTTCTTCCCTACTATCCATTGCACCTGTCTATCTTACAATGTCTGTACATTCAATTACTTTTCTTGTTTATCAGCCATTTCAATTGGAGGGAGTGATGGCAGAATCTGTGGGAGTAAAAACACTCTTCAGAAAAGATCGTGCTACCTGTCAATGCAGATAGAACCACGGTTGTACTTGCCCAAGAACTAGCCCCACCACACATAACCCACACTCATGCAGATTGTACCCCTACCCAGTTGGACAGAGAACCAGCTACACCCCTTCTAACCCCAACCCCAGCAGATAGACACCCAGTTCCCGTTGACACAGCACCATCTCCACCACAGAGCACCGAAACACGAGCAGTTAGTAAGGCAACTGCAGTGCCCAAATCACGAGGACCACCACTCCGAACCCGAAGTCAATGCTTAAAGCAGAAGAAGAATTGTTCTCAGGTCAGGTTACGTAGCTATGGTTCATACTACTTTGCTCTTGCATCACTGTATTTACTGATACCAACTAATTTTAAATTTGAAGGATGCGATTGAAACTCCAATGGCGCAACAGGTATGTTTTAAACCTGTATCTTCAACGTGTTTGGCTGTTTGCTGTTGTAACTTGATCTATGTTGATTTCAGTTTCAATTGAATAAACAGTTATGTTCTCATGCCATGCACATTACAAGTGTTGTTATTGTTGTGTAGTTGTCCCACACTTATATTCTGTCTATGCTGCTTTGTCTTAAATAGATATGATTCGAACTGTATCTATCTTGATTTGGAAACATAAACTAGAATGATATAAACCATACAATGATCATACTACATAGATATATGTTTGTTTCATGCTGTTATCCTGTCCACCTTACTACTGAACTGGTTTACCAAAATGAGTTTCATATACTACATTGTAAACCTGAGATGTGTTTGTTTGTTTCTATTTTAGAACGTGGATAAAATATTGGAGAAGAGTACCCTGTTATGCAATGGTAAAGGAAGCAATGCAGATAAGGTTCAAGATAGTGAGACATCCCTGTTGGTCTCCAAGAAAGCTGATAAAAACTATATTGAAGACACCAAGACAACCCCAAAGTCATGTCTTGATGTAGTGTTCGAGTTACTGGCTACCACTACTGGCACCAACTCTTCGAACTCGTTGCCTGAATCAGTTCAACTTCTTGAGTCTCAACTTCAAGTTGAAAGACATCGATCAGATGTTATGCGACGGGAAGCCGAAGGACTGAGGCAGTCCCTGCAGAATTCAGATGCATACTTTCGGGTGCAACAACAAGCGCTGGAGGACTTAAGCACCAAACAAGAGAAAGTTAATAAGCTTGCTAAGCATCTTGCCAGCATTATGGGTACCTAGGATATTGTTTCTTGAGCTCTTCTGAAGTGGTTTCAGTTCTGGACTTGTTTTGCTGCGGCGTTTATATGTTGTTGTGTTCCCTATATTTGCACTCGTGGCGAACTTTGATGCCCAGTGGATGTAATATGTGTAATAGCCTAGTGTAAATTGCTTGCTTATTTATTTCCTTGTTGTCTTGTTTATTTGTTTGCTTGTAGTCAGTGTAGTTCTTTTTCTGCGGTTTGCTAGTGGCTGCAATAACCTATTTTTTAAAACTAGACCACAATAACCATGGGCTAATATTTACTGTAGTGACACTGGGCCTCCTATGGGCCGTAGAAACAGTGGGCCTTCTACGGGTCGTATAAACAATGGGCCTTCTACGGGCCATAGAAACAGTGGGCCTTCTATGGGCCGTAGAAACAATGGGCCTTCTACGGGTCGTATCATCAATGGGCCTTATATGGGCCATATGATCGATTGGCCAAACATGGGCCAAACAGACTGCATTCTGGCCGTAAACGGGCTAGAGTTGGAATCGTCCGTTCATGGGCCGACCATAATGGGCCATTGTTAATAGGCTGTATTTGATGACGCTATGAGAACGGCCCAACGTATTAACGGACCACAAATAGGACGACTGTAACCACGGGCTGAATTTGGCCCACAAGCAGAAAATGACAGTAACGGGCCGTAAGTAAACGAATGCTAGAAAATAGCCCAAGAATAAATGGGCTCTGAGAAGGCCGAAAGATAACATGGGCTGGAAATGGCCCAACGGAATAACGGGCCGTTAATGGGTATAAAGTGATACACTGTTCTTTACAGGCCAGTTTCACCACGGGCCGTTAATGGGTGTAAAGTGATACACTGTTCATTACAGGCCAGTTTCACCATGGCCCGTTAATAGGCCAAGAGTTACATAGGGCCTCATATGGGCCGAAAGACGTCATGGGCCAGAAGTGAAAATGGGCTGGAATCATATTGGATGGCCCAGATGACGCTACTAGGCCTAATTCGAATAGGGTGTAATGGGCCTTGGGTTAGCGGGCTGTAAACGGGCTATATGCGAACAGGCCGTTAACAGGCTTTCCATGGGACGGCCCGCCACCTTTTGACCATGTCAAACGGGTCGGCCTTCTCACAGGAATAGGCCTCTGTTGGGCCATGCCACGTGTCGACGTATCATAGGCGCCTTCTGTCCAATGAGTGGATGACATCTGTCCCAGCGATGAGCCGACACATGTTTCCTCCAGCCAATGATGATTTTACACGTGGAAAATCCCCATTGGTCGGGGCTATTAATGGGTTATCGGATCCAAAACCCGACCCGATAGCTTAACGGCGTTCCGTTACGGTGGATGCCACGTGTCGGTCACCCTTGACGAAAGCACTTCTGTGACGCGTGATTTATCGTCATGGAAGTGGACACTTCCGTGATGATAATTTTGGTAATGTCATGGAACACTTCTACGACAGCACAGGTATGACTATCTTGATTCTGTCATAAATTTGTCATGGATGTACATGCATGACAAAAAATGCGACCTACTATGACAAACACGTATCATCACGGAAGTGTATTTTTTGTAGTGCAAGGGCAAAATACTTAAGCAAACAAGTCATGTCTACTGACAGCTTTTCTGGCGAGACATTATGTTCTAGCCTTGTTATTATTTCAAACCATTTTTCAGCCTCCTGCTTCATGTTTCGAGGTGTGGTATTTATTGACACGTCTTGTCAAAGCAGAGATCGTGTCCCCTTACTGTGGGATTCTCATCAATACGGGTTTGGGTAATCCAACCGTGTCATTTGCCCGACCCCTTGGGAATAGGTGAGTTTCAAGGCTCGTGGGGGGCGCGCTTGATATTCACTGCCTTTATAAGAAGATAAGGACCCATCCTTTTAACCCACGCCATCTTCTTCCTCAGCTCATCTGCCCTCGAGCTCCAGCACACAAGTTTCAAGCTTTCCCCTTGCCACCAATGACTCCAGCCATGTCCGGATCCGGCTCGCAAGGCAAGTGGATGGCCTCCTCCGTGACGGAGAAGGACATCAAGGAACTTCGGGAAGTGAGGTATTTGACAGCGGAGATCAGACATAGACTCCCCGCCAAGGAGCAAGTGATCCCCTCTCCAGAACCCGGTGAGAGGGTGGTATTCCTTCCTCACTTTCTCTACGGACTAAGGTTTCCCCTCCACCACTTTGTCCGAGGTCTCATGTTCTATTACGTGCTGGATTTTCATGATCTGGCCCTGAATTCCTTCCTCCACATCTCGGCGTATATCGTCATGTGTGAGGCATTCCTCCGCATCCCCCACACTTCGGCTTGTGGCTCAAGACAACGCGAAGCCGAAGGTGGTCGACGGGCAACACACGGATTGTGGCGGTGCCATGATAAGCAAGCTTCCAAAAGTTATCTGGCCCAAAGGGCCTTTGTTGATACCGTCTAGATATGGCAACATGAGTGGTTTTATATCACTGAGCCCCACGACACCAAGTGGGCGGTTGCCCCTGCATTAAGATCCGGACCCCCGCTGCGGCTTGCGTCCTGGACAACAAGGGTCTGGATTGGGGATCACCCGACGAGGTGCTGATGCTGAAGAAGCGCATCAAAAATATCATAGAGAAGAACACTGGCCTCACAGATGTGATCCAGGTGATGCTCATCCGCCGGTCCCTTCCCTGCCAACGTCGGCCTCTCCACATGTGGGAGTTCAATCCAGAAGGGCCACAGATCCTGACGCGATTCTTCGGCACGACACATAAAGCGATCTGGAAGCTACTTTTCAAAACTCAAAAGTCATGGCCGGAGACGTCCGAAGACATCGGCCTCGACTGCAATCATCCAACCTCCCCAGTAAGTGCTACTTTTCCAAACATAACATGGTCCATTAATCAAAAGAGGGGGTGGACTGATACTTACATCCTGTGAAATAGGGCTGGACGAAGAAGGCGGAGCGGATCAGATGTCCTGCTCCATTGCCCGAAAACCCAGCCGATCCTCTTTTAATGAGGACGCTGGTCCCGACGCCCTATCAAGCGTCGGAGAAAAAGGTCCGGAAAAAGAACAAGGAGGCCAAAGATGGCCTCCGTTGCAAAGGTACTTCGTACGCAGTGTCCGGAGAGACCAAAACCCACTCCTCCGAAGAGGATGAAGACGAGGAGGAGGAAGCCGACAGCCACCTTTCCCCAAAGGGGAAGAAGAAGAAAAGGGCGGCCTCCGAAGATCCAGAGGCAGAGGCGCCCAAAAGGGAAAAAATATCCCTCCGAGATGGCTCAGATTCAGATGCCGCATCCTCAAGTGGCGCCCCCGGCCGAAGCCCCTTGCCGAATCATAAGTATCCGAAGATGTTGGGGAACGTAGTAATTTAAAAAAATTCCTACGCACACGCAAGATCATGGTGATGCATAGCAACGAGAGGGGAGAGTGTCGTCTACGTACCCTCGTAGACCGTAAGCCGAAGCATTATAACAACGCGGTTGATGTAGTCGTACATCTTCACGATCGATCGATCCTCAGTACCGAACATACGACTCCTTCGTATTCAGCACATGTTCAGCTCGGTGACGTCCCGTGAACTCATGATCCAATAGAGCTTCGGGGAAGAGCTTCGCCAGCACGACGGCGTGGTGACAGTGATGATGATGCTACCGACGCAGGGCTTCGCCTAAGCACCGCTATGATATTACCGAGGTGGATTATGGTGGAGGGGGGGCACCGCACATGGCTAAGAGATCAATGATCGATTGTTGTGTCTCCAAGGGGTGCCCCCTCCCCATATATAAAGGAGTGGAGGAGGGGGAGGGGCCAGCCTCCTATGGCGCACCCCATTAGGAGTCCTACTCCCATCGGGAGTAGGACTCCCCCCTTCCAAGTAGGAGTAGGAGAGGAGAAGGAAGGGAGAGAAGGAAAGGGGGGCGCTGCTACCTCTTGAGCACTGCGTTGGATTTCCCCGAAGAGGAGAGGATGATGCAGCAAAGTAGCGTAAGTATTTCCCTCAGTTTTTGAGAACCAAGGTATCAATCCACTAGGAGGCTATGCGCGAGTCCCTCGTACCTACACAAAAACAATATCTCAACGCAACCAACGCGATTAGGGGTTGTCAATCCCTTCACGGTCACTTACGGGAGTGAGATCTGATAGAGATGATAGATAATATTTTTAGTATTTTTGGTATAGAGATGCAAAGTGAAAAGTAAAAGGCAAAGTAAAAAAGCAAAGCAATAATAAAGTGATGGAGATTGATATGATGAGAATAGACCCGGGGGCCATAGGTTTCACTAGTGGCTTCTCTCAAGAGCATAAGTATTCTACGGTGGGTGAACAAATTACTGTTGAGCAATTGACAGAATTGAGCGTAGTTATGAGAATATCTAGGCATGATCATGTATATAGGCATCACGTCCGAGACAAGTAGACCGACTCCTGCCTGCATCTGCTACTATTACTCCACTCATCGACCGCTATCCAGCATGCATCTAGAGTATTAAGTTAAAAACAGAGTAAGGCCTTAAGAAAGATGACATGATGTAGAGGGATAGTTTCATGCAATATGATAAAAAACCCATCTTGTTATCCTCGATGGCAACAATACAATACGTGCCTTGCTGCCCCTACTGTCACTGGGAAAGGTTACCGCAAGATCGAACCCAAAGCTAAGCACTTCTCCCATTGCAAGAAAGACCAATCTAGTAGGCCAAACCAAATTGATAATTCGAAGAGACTTGCAAAGATAACCAATCACACATAAAAGAATTCAGAGAAGATTCAAATATTGTTCAGAGATAATCTTGATCATAAACCCACAATTCATCGGTCTCAACAAACACACTGCAAAAAGAAGATTACATCGAATAGATCTCCACGACAGAGGGGGAGAACATTGTATTGAGATCCAAAAAGAGAGAAGAAGCCATCTAGCTACTAACTATGGACTGGATGGTCTGAGGTAAACTACTCACACTTCATCAGAGGGGCTAGGATGATGTAGAAGCCCTCCGTGATGATGGCCCTCTCCGGCGGAGCTTCGGAACAGGCCCCAAGATGGGATCTCGTGGGTACAGAAGGTTGCGGCGGTGGAAATAGGTTTTTGGCTCCGTATCTGATCATTTGGGGGTACGTAGGTATATATAGGAGGAAGGAGTACATCGGTGAAGCTTCGAGGGGCCCACGAGGCAGGGGGCGCGCCCTCCACCCTTGTGACCGCCCCGTGGCTTTCTTGACGGAGGGTCCAAGTCTCCTGGGTCTTATCCGATGAGAAAATCACGTTCCCGAAGGTTTCATTCCGTTTGGACTTCGTTTGATATTCTGATTCTCCGAAACTCTAAAATAGGCAAAAAACAGAATTCTGGGCTGGGCCTCCGGTTAATAGGTTAGTCCCAAAAATTATATAAAAGTGGAAAATAAAGCCCAATATAGTCCAAAACAGTAGATAATATAGCATGGAGCAATCAAAAATTATAGATATGATGGAGACGTATAAGGCATCCCCAAGCATAATTCCTGCTCATCCTCGAGTAGGTAAATGATAAAAAGAGAATTTTTGATGCGGAGTGCTACTTGGCACAATTTCAATGTAAATCCTCTCAATTGTGGTATGTATATTCAGATCCGAAAGATTCAAGACAAAAGTTCATATTGACATAAAAATAATAATACTTCAAGCATACTAACTAAGCAATTATGACTTCTCAAAATAACATGGCCAAAGAAAGTTCATCCCTACAAAATCATATAGTTTAGTCATGCTCCACAAGAATGCTCTCACCATGCACAACCCCGATGACAAGCCAAGCAATTGTTTCATACTTTAATAATTTCAAACTTATAAACCTTCACGCAATACATGAGCGTGAGCCATGGATATAGCACTATGGGCGGAATAGAATATGATGGTGGGGGTTATGTGGAGAAGACAAAAAAGGAGAAAGTCTCACATCAACGAGGATAATCAATGGGCTATGGAGATGCCCACCGATTGATGTTAATGCAAGGAGTAGGCATTGCCATGCAACAGATGCACTAGAGCTATAAATGTATGGAAGCTCAACAACAGAAACTAAGTGGGTGTGCATCCAACTTGCTTGCTCATGAAGACCTAGGGCATTTGAGGAAGCCCATCGTTGGAATATACAAGCCAAGTTCTATAATGTAAAATTCCCACTAGTATATAAAAGTGACAAAACAAGAGACTCTCTATCATGAAGATTATGGTGCTACTTTGAAGCACAAGTGTGGAAAAAAGGATAGTAGTATTGCCCCTTTTTATTTTATATTTTTGGGCCTTTTTTTATTCTTTGGCCTTTCTTTTTTTATTTGGGACAATACTCTATTAAATGATGATCATCACACTTCTATTTATTTACAACTCAATGATTACAACTCGATACTAGAACAAAGTATGACTCTATATGAATGCCTCCGGCGGTGTACCGGGATATGCAATGAATCAAGAGCGACATGTATAAAAGAATTATGAACGGTGGCTTTGCCACAAATACTATGTCAACTACATGATCATGCTAAGCAATATGACAATGATGGATGTGTCATGATGAACGGAATGGTGGAAAGTTGCATGGCAATATATCTCGGAATGGCTATGGAAATGCCATAATAGGTAGGTATGGTGGCTGTTTTGAAGATGATATAAGGAGGTTTATGTGTGAAAGAGTGTATCATATCACGGGGTTTGGATGCACCGGCGAAGTTTGCACCAACTCTCAATGTGAGAAAGGGCAATGCACGGTACCGAAGAGGCTAGCAATGATGGAAGGGTGAGAGTGCGTATAATCCATGGACTCAACATTAGTCATAAAGAACTCATATACTTATTGCAAAAATCTACAAGTCATCAAAAACCAAAGCATTACGCGCATGCTCCTAGGGGAATAGATTGGTAGGAAAAGACCATCGCTCGTCCCCGGCCGCCACTCATAAGGAGGACAATCAAATAACACCTCTTGTTTCAAATTTGTTACATAAAGTTTACCATACGTGCATGCTACGGGACTTGCAAACTTCAACTCAAGCATTTCTCAAATTCACAACTACTCAACTAGCACGACTTTGATATTATCACCTCCATATCTCAAAACAATTATCAAGCATCAAACTTTTCTTAGTATTCAACGCACTCAAAAGAAAGTTTTACAAATCTTGAATACCAAGCATATTATTATTATTAAGCAAAGCAGCATGCTATTTAAGACTCTCGAAATAATCTAAGTGAAGCATGAGAGATCAATAGTTTTGTCGGGGAAAATCTGCCTCCACGAACACCTATGGGGACCGAGCCCCTTTCTGGTTCGGCGGGGGGCGGAGGTCGCGCGAAGAGCGGATCGAGACGATGCACACAAGGGGTTTACCCAGCTTCGGGCCGCACGGATGCGTAAAACCCTACTGCTGCTTTGTGGTTTGTATTGTGTTCTTGTTCGGGAGCGCTGAGTGCTACAGTACACTCAGGCAACTAATCAGACCGAGCGTGAGTGGCCTCCTCCTTTCTCCCTTTCTCCTTTTTCCTTTACGTTACGCATGGGGCCTCCTTTTATATGTGCAAGGGGTTACCCACAGGTGGCAACGTAGGCGGGGGTAAAACTGGAAAACGTTGTGTTGGGTACAGCTGTTTGCACAGTGCTATCATACCTAACTCTGACAGCAGGGGACAAGGGCATTAAATGCCCGTCTAGGTCGCCCAAACAGTGCAGAAAAGGGGCCGTCAGGGGCGCCACCGTTTGCCACGGCGGCTATCATGTCAGCGTTGCTTCGCCACCGCATGCCCCTGGCTGCGCAGCCTTTCGCCACGTACGCCTGGAATGGCCCCAGAGCGACACGTTGGTGGATGAGCTGGAACGCAGGCGCGGGGTGGTGACTTGCCGCGGCAAGCGCCTTGCCGCGGTTGATGCCTTGTCGCGCCCGGGAGCTTGTTGCTCACCGGTCCTTGCTGGGACGCGTGGCGCGTCGCAACAAGTCTCTTGTCGTGTCCTGGTCGGCCTCCCCGGCAAGCTCCTCTTGCCGGGGCCTTGTGCTTCGGGCGGCCGTCCCGGCAAGCTCCTCTTGCCGGGGCCTTGCTCTCTTCGGGTGGCCTTCCCGGCAAGCTCCTCGTGCCGGGGCCTTGGCTCAAATACTTTGTTCTTGGATGGCCCAAAAAAGGGACCATGGAGAGTTTTGGCGATCACCTGGCAAGCCTTGCCGCGGGGTGCTATGACTGCCCGTGCACAAGTTCGGGGTACTAAGGTACCCCTACTTTAGTACACCGACAGGAGCCCCCGGGCCTGGGCCATACACGGTGCCGAGCGCTGTTGGGCCAGGCCCAAAACAGTGCACGGGCACGCGCGGCCTGGGTCACGCTGCATCTTCTTCTGCATCCACCACGTCCTCCCCGAACGGCACGCGTCGAACGCGGCATCGTGGGGAGAGGTGTGCGTGACGTGGGCAGCATTCGCGGGGCTGAGCCCCGCAGGCATGCGTCACGTTGCAGGAAAAAGGGGGGGCGGTTCGCGCCATCTCCACAAGTGGAGGGAGGCGTGGAGGCGTGGCTCGTTTGCTGGACGGGGCCGAGGCACGGTTTCCGAGGCGTCTGCTCCCCATGATCACGGGGCGGGGGGAGGTCGCCTCATCCGTCGCCTTGGTCCTGCATGCCAGCCACGCGGCTTCCATGCACCTGGAGTTGCGGACGGTGGAGGCAGGAAACCGGGCCGTCGCGGGTCGAGGCAGCAGGCCGGTCCCAGTCGCCTGCTCTTCCTGCGTCTTGATTGGCTGAGCGGGGCGGCCGATCCCCCACCCTGCTCCTTTATAAAGAGTAAGAGGGGGCGACGAAAATCCACACTCCTTCATCTTTTCTTCCCTTCAGCTTCTGATACCCTCTCTCCATTCGCCATGGAGAAAGGGAACCCTGGTCCTTCATCGGTGGCGGCGAGGGTCGCCGCTAGGCAACGCGCCCCTCCTCCCCTTGCACCCGCGGTGGTAGAGCCAACCGTAAGGGGAAGGGGGAGGGGGAGAGGTCGTGGACGAGGCCGAGGCGCTTGGGGATGAGGTGGACGGGGCGACGCGCCGGCCTCGCCTCCGTCGGCGGCTCCTCTTCTCACGGCGGTCCACATCGGGGACGACCCTTGCGAGTTCTTCGTCAGGCTGAGCCGGGCGCCTCATCGTCGCCTCTGTCTCCCGGCTCCCTTCGCAAGCATGATGGAGATGGAACAACCCGAGACGCTAAGACTGCGCATGAGGGGCTGCGGGATCAGCGGCACGCGGGTCCACGTTGAGTCCCCAGCCCCCGGTGTGATGTATCTTGGTCGAGGGTGGAAGTCGTTCGCCCGAATCCACAGCTTGACGGAGGGGTTCACCTCCATTTTAAGTTGATGGAGGGCGATCTCCTCTCCGTCAAGGTCTTCGGGTGCTACGGGACCCGGGCCCGGTGCTGCGTGGATAGCTCCTCCGACAGCGAAGGCTCCTCGTCGAGCGAGAGCGACGAGGAGGGGAGCGACAGCGACGACGAGGGTAGCGGTCGTCGGGATGACGGGTCCGACTAGGCGCCGGTCACGGCTCCGTGTGGCACCGGCGACCCCATCATCCGTGTCGCCGGCTCCTTGAGCTTCTCGGGGTCGTCTTCCTTGGCGGCTGGCGTAGGGAGGCTGCAGAAGAGGAAGAGGGCGGGCGGCAAGGCCGTCAACTCAGAGTACGGGGGCACGACGCCCTCGACAGCGTGCTGACGTCCTGCCGCCTCGTCGAGCCCTGCTTCCGGCGCCGCCGTCACCGTCCAGCTTTCAGACGGCCCCGGGGTGTTCTCTTGGTGTCTTCTGCCACCCGTAGCTCGCCTAGGCGCCCCTTTTGCCCTTCTCGCCTCCTTGTCCTACCTCCTGAGGAGAGAGACAAGAAAGGGATTACGGGCACCTTATCTCTTTTTAACTCGTAAGCCCTCGGGCTTTAGTTGCATTTAAAGTTTGTAATCCCATCTCTCATGTTTTTCATTCTCTCTGAACTGTACCTGAGCGGAATGTTTTTTTAATGAAAAGGGGATGTTTGCCGGGCCATTTGTCCCGCGGGTAAAACCCACGCCAAGGAGCGAATCCTTTATATCGTTAAGATAGACACTTCTTTGCCCGGCAACAGGCCCTGCCGTCTTCCCGCGCCACTCGACCTTTCTCACGCCTTTGGCGGAGGTAGGGATGAGGCGGGTTCGGGCTCCTCATTCCGTCCCTTTGCCGCCGCGGCTACTACCAAAACTGGCCCAGAGTTAAGAGAGCACGGTAGCTTTTTAGGAAGAAACGAGGTTTTCGCATTCCTCAGTCCATAAGAGAATGCATGACAAGGGATGAAAAACGTATCTGGGATTGCAGCCCCCGGCAACTTTGGCTTGCCGCGGGCGAATCTTTGTACTTGCAGCCCCCGGCAACACTGGTTTGCCGGGGACCAGATGCTGGTCCGCCCTTCTTCTCTTCTTCGTCCTTAAGCGGTCTGGCCAGGATATGCAAAACCCTGCGAACCAAGGGAAACGAAAGAACAGGAAAAAAGGACACAGACCCGACCTCTAAGCTAGGGGTTAGCAGCTGTTAGGCACTATCAACCCTAACCAAGGACGAGACTCGACTCAGCATGCATGCTAAAACTTACGGCGCCAGCGCTTCATTTACTGCTGCTCGGGGTCTGCGCCTGGCTTTGTACAAAGGATTACATGCAACAGCGGCAAGACTTGTACAAAAGGGTGGTTGCCGGACGGGGTCCGACAACCGCGCCTTACGGGTAAAACTTACGAAGATGCTCAATATTCCAGGAGTTGCTCACCGGAGTGCCATCTTCGGTCTCAAGGCGGACAGCGCCGAGCCTCGTGACTCGTCTCACCCGGTAAGGGGCTTCCCACTTTGGCGTCAACTTGTTGTGATTCTTGGCGGACGGAGCGCGCCGAAGAACAAGGTCGCCTTCCTCGAAGCTTCTGGCTTTAACTTTGTGGCTATGGTAGCGACGCAAAGCTTGCTGGTAGCGAGCGGCTCGCACAACAGCCTGAAGACGATCTTCCTCAAGGAGCAGCGCGTCATCTTCACGCAGCCGCTCTTGCTCAAGCTTATCATAAGCGAGCACTCGAGGTGACCCGTATACGAGTTCCGTGGGGGTAACTGCTTCTGCTCCATAGACTAGAGCAAATGGTGTCTGGCCAGTGGCTCGATTTGGCGTCGTTCTGATCGACCAAAGAGCCACCGGCAGCTCCTCGATCCAGTTTCTTCCGCACTTGTGCAGCCTGTCGAAAGTTCTGGTCTTGAGCCCGCGCAGCACTTCGGCATTGGCCCTCTCTGCTTGACCGTTGCTCCTGGGATGAGCAACAGAAGCGAAGCAGACCTTGGCGCCGAGATCTTGGGCGTATTGCATGAAGGCGCGGCTCGTGAATTGCGTACCGTTGTCGGTGATGATCCTGTTGGGGATCCCGAAGCGGCAAACAATCGACCTGAAGAACTTGACTGCTGACTGTGCTATCACCTTCCTCACTGGTTCCACTTCCGGCCACTTTGTGAACTTGTCGATTGCGACGTAGAAGTACTCAAAGCCCCCGACAGCTCGGGGGAAGGGGCCGAGGATGTCGAGCCCCCAGACCGAAAATGGCCAGGATAAAGGGATCATCTGGAGAGCTTGAGCTGGCTGGTGTATCTGCTTGGAATGGAACTGGCACGCTTCACACTTGGTTACTTGTGCAGTTGCATCCTGGAGGGCTGTCGGCCAGAAGAAACCTTGCCGGAACACTTCGCCGGCAAGTGCTCTTGCGCCAATGTGGTGACCACATATGCCTCCATGTATCTCTGCCAACAGCTTTTGTCCGTCTTCCCGGGGAATACACTTCAATTTCACACCGTTGCGCCCTCTTCTGTATAGTGTGTTGTCGACGAACTGGTACATACTTGAGCGCCGGGCTACTCTTTCCGCTTCTTCTTGTTCTTCGGGAAGTTCTCCGTTCTGGAGGAAAAGGACAGTCCGCTGCGCCCATGCTGGAGCCTGTGGCTCGACAACAAGGACTGAAGGCACATCTGCTGCTGCGGGAACGTCCGCTTCTATGGCGAGGATCTGGGGCTCAGCCGGAGATTGATGTTGCCCGGCAAGCTTGCCGGAGCAAATCTTGTCGGGAGCGCCTGCTTCTACGGAACAAACCCTGGGGTGACTGCTCCTCAGCACTCTTGGCGTCGATCTTGGGGACCTTCTTGGCGGCGGCTCCGGGGAGCTCTGCCGGAAGATAGTCGCCGGAGACCAACTTCCTCTTCTTGCTCTGTCCGGTTGATGGTGTTACGGATGGCTGAGTCAGCTTGAGCACAAAGGTTCCTGGCTCCACAGGTAACTTAAGTGCTGCGCACTTTGACAGGCCATCAGCAATGTCGTTCTCAGCTCTTGGAATGTGTTCCATTTGCAGGCCGTCAAAGTGCTCTTCTAGCTTCCTCACTTCATCAACGGACTCTGGTAATCTTTGTTCACTTGGCGGACGACAAGCTGCGAGTCACCCCTGACAATGAGCTTCTTGATCCCAAGTTCTGCCGCGATCCTGAGACCGGCAAGCAAACCTTCATACTCTGCAGTATTGTTGCTTGCTTGCTCCTTGGGGAAGTGCATCTGGACTATGTACTTGAGATGCTCTCCGGTGGGCGCGATAAGCAAAGCGCCAGCACCGGCGCCTTGCAGCGAGAAGGCACCATCAAAATACATCAGCCACTCTTTGCTTGCTTCTTTGACGGGGATGCTCGTCTCTGGGATCTCTTCGTCTGGTGTCGGTGTCCACTCTGCTATGAACTCCGCCAATGCTCTGCTTTGGATAGTTGAAGTGCTCTCGAATTTGAGACCGAAGCTTGACAGTTCCAGTGCCCACTCGACAATCCTGCCTGTTGCTTCTGGATTCTGCAGTATCCTCTTCAGCGGAAAGCGGGTGACAACTGTAATCTCATGTGCTTGAAAGTAATGGCGCAGCTTTCTCGAGGCCATGAGAAGGCCGAAAAGCAATTTCTGCACACCAGAGTACCTTGACCTAGCCCCTTGCACAAGGGAGCTGACAAAGTAAACTGGGCGCTGCACCATTCTCTTCTTCTGCACCTCCACTCGCTCCTGCGCAAATTCATCCTTGTCGGGGCCAGAGCTTGTCGGGGAAGCCTCCTGCTTGTCGTTGGACGCGCTTGCCGCGGTTGCTAGCTCATCATCTGCCTCCCTCTCCGCTACTAACGCAGCACTAACCACTTGATTGGTTGCCGCCAGGTACAGCAGCAACTTCTCTTGTGGTTTAGGCGCGACAAGTATTGGAGCGGAGGACAGGTATTTCTTCAAGTCCTGCAGCGCAGCCTCCGCTTCTGGAGTCCATTTCACTGGACCCGCCTTTTTCAAAACTTTGAAAAATGGCAGGGCGCGTTCTGTAGACTTGGAAATAAACCTGCTGAGAGCCGCGACGCAGCCGGCAAGACTTTGTGCATCCTTGATGCGTGTTGGTGCTTCAATCTGCTCGATGGCCTTGATTTTGTCTGGATTGGCTTCGATTCCTCGCTGAGACACGAAGAACCCGAGAAGCTTGCCGGAAGGGACTCCAAACACGCACTTCTCGGGGTTGAGCTTGAGGCTGATCTTGCGCAGGTTCGTAAGGGTCTCTTCTAAATCTTGAATCAGGGTTGCCCTGTTCCTGCTTTTGACCACTATGTCATCCATGTAGGCTTCCACATTTCTGTGGATTTGCGGCTCAAAAGCGGTATGGACAACCCTCGCAAACGTCGAACCAGCATTCTTCAAACCGAAAGGCATCCGTACGAAACAGTACGTGCCACATGGAGTGATGAATGTGTTCTTTTCCTCATCTTCTTCAGCCATGAAGATCTGATGGTATCCTGAGTATGCGTCAAGAAATGAAAGCAGGTCACATCCGGCCGTGGAGTCAACAATTTGGTCAATGCGCGGCAAGGGAAAGGGATCTTTGGGACAAGCTTTGTTAACATCAGTAAAGTCGATGCAAAGCCTCCATTTCCCATTTGCTTTGCGCACGACAACAGGATTGGCCAACCACGTCGGATGGAGCACACCTCTGACAAGGCCTGCCGCTTCCAACTTCTTAATCTCTTCTGCGATGAACTCTTGGCGCTCCACCGCTTGCTTCCTGACTTTCTGTTTGACAGGCCGCGCATTAGGACAGACGGCGAGGTGGTGCTCAATCACTTTCCTGGGAACGCCGGGGATGTCAGATGGTTGCCAGGCAAACACATCGACATTCGCCCGCAGGAAAGCAACGAGCGCGCTTTCCTATTTGGGGTCGAGAGTGGCACTGATGGTGAAGGTACCACCAGTGTTGTCCTCCTTGGCGGACACCTTCTTGGTCGTTGGCGGGGCTGCCATTGACTTCTTACTCTTGCCGGTGGAGCTCGATGGCGCGTCCTCGACGGTAGCGCAGCACTCCGAAGAGGTGCGCTTGCCGGAGTGGGCGCCAGAGCACTTGCCGGGCTTGGTCTTCTTCTTCCCTCCGGGAGCTTCAGCGGCAAGTGGCTTGTGATCCCTTGCGGCTGCTGCTTCCCGGTAGATCTTGTCGGCACAGATAAGGGCATCCTTCTTGTCGCCGGGGACAGAGATGACGCTTATCGGGCCTGGCATCTTGAGCATGTTGTATGCGTAGTGAGAGGCCGCCATGAACTTGGCGAGCGCTGGACGGCCGAGAATTCCATTGTAGGGCAATGGAAAATCGGCAACGTCAAAAGTGATCCTCTCTGTCCTGAAGTTCAGCTCGCTGCCAAATGTCACTGGCAACGTTATCTTCCCCTTCGGCTTGCTCCTTCCCGGGTTGATTCCTTGGAACGTGCCGGTCTCTTCGAGCTCGCTGTCGGGGACTTGGAGTTTCTGGAGCACAGCGGAGGAGATCAGGTTCAAGCCGGCCCCGCTATCGACTAGCATCTTAGTGACCTTGAGGTTGCGGACTATTGGTGAGACCAACATCCGCAAGCACCCGATCGCAGTTGTGCGGTCAGGGTGGTCCTCAATATCGAAGATGATAGGCGTGTTGGACCATTTCAGAGGCTTGCGTGACTCGACGGGTGGTTCCGCTGCATTGACTTCCCGCGCCCACTGCTTGAGCTGGCGGCGAGAAGTATGCAGAGAAGCACCGCCGTCTACGCACAAGACCTCCGTGGCTTTCTGAAACTCCTGCTCACTGGTCTCGACATCATCCATGTCTTCGTCTTCGTCGTCATCTTCGTCCTTGTCGCGGCCGCGGGGAGGTCTGTCTGCTTGTCGCTGCTTGTCCTTGTCGCGGCGTCCTCCCTGGCCGGGGCGCTTCGTGCCGGATCCTCCACCACCTCCCCGGGCTTTGTCCTTGTCGCGTCGCTCGTACTCGGCCTTTTGCAGCTCGATGAGCCGCTCGACCTGCTTGCAGCTCTGGAGGTCATGGCCCTTGGTGCGATGGATCTTGCCGTACTATTTGTTGGTGCCGTCCCGCTTGTCGGCGACCGCCACAGCCTGGCAGTTGGTGCATCCGGCAACCTCCTTGCCGGAGCTAGCAGCCTGGGCCTTCTTGGCGGCGCCTTCATCGCCGGACTGCTCAACAACCAGTACTTCTTGGCTCTTCTTCTTCTTGTTGCTCCGCCGCCGGTTCTTCCTTGCCGGGGCGGTATCCTCACTGTCAGATTCTCCTGCTCCATTGTTCTCTCCGGGGAGTTTCCTTCCTTCCTCAGCACGTGCACACTTGTCGGCCAGGGCATATAGCTCGCTGACGTCTTTGATCTTGCACATCGCCATCTCCTCCCGCATCCTGCGGTTACGCACGTTCTGATGGAACGCGCTGATGACCGCGGCAGGATGGGCGTCTGGGATGTTGTAGTGTACGCGGCTGAATCTCTGGATGAACTTGCGCAAGGGTTCCCCTTCATTCTGGACGAGCAGATGAAGGTCGCTCACTTGGCCATGGGGTTTGTGGCCGCCTGTAAAGGCGCCAACAAACTGATGGCACAAGTCTGTCCAGGAGGTTATGGAGTTGTCCGGCAAGTGCATGAGCCAGGATCTGACGTTGGATTTGAGTACCAGCGGGAAGTAGTTGGCAAGGATCTTGTCGTCTCGCCCTCCAGCAGCCTGCACCGCAATGGTGTAGATGCTGAGGAACTCTGACGGATGCGACTTGCCGTCGTACTTCTCTGGTACGTCTGGCTTGAAATTCTTCGTGCTGGGCCACTGGACTTGCCGCAGCTCACGGGTGAACGCAGGGCAGCCTACCGCGTACGGCAGGTCACCTGGTCCCCCCGGCGCATGCATGTCGACAGAGGGCTCAGCGCGCTGGTCTGATTGACGCCGCGCTTCTCTTCGACGCTCGATGCGAGTACGAGCGTCCTCTTGCTCTCGTTCGAGAAGAACTTGGCGTTGATCGCGACGAGTTCGCGGATTTGACGACGCGGTGGAGTCGTTGTCGTGATGGTTCCGGCCAGTCGGCGATCTTGGCCTTTGGGGCAGGGAATGCACGGTGGTCGCACCCCCACCGGTCTTGGCGCCATCGGTTCTCGCCTGGCCCACCTGCCGCGGCTGCGACACACTATGCTGCCGCGGGGTGTCGCCGTTAGCGAAGCCGATGAGACTCTGTATCATGGCCCTCCAGTCTTCGAGCTTGTCCGCCGTTGGAGGGTAGTCTAGGAGCAGTTGAGCTCGTGCTAGAGCTTCTGCTGGAGTGGCGGGCAGCGGTGGCGAACGGCGCGTGGAGCGGGATGTGCTCGAACTCCTAAATATGTTAGAAGGAGCAGCACCCGGTCCAGGCAATCGCACCACGCTCGCGCCCGCACGTTGGTGTGTATGCTGGCCTTGAGCACCCTGGGATCCGCCAGCTCGATCTGGGTCGAGCGAGCGTATGGTACCGTGAGTGCCAAGACGCTCCTGGTCCCGTGCCTCCTGAGGGGGGCGCGGTGCATGTTCGGACGCCGTGGCACCATGAGCTGGCTCGGCGACGCCCGTTCCGCCGCCGGTGCCGTCCCCACCACCCGTTTGCTCCAGGGGTGGTGGGTTCGACGCGGACGGACCAGCCACCTCCGGAGCCTTCTTCTTCGGTGGCATGTCGATGAAGACGATGGAGATCTAGCCTGTGCAGACGCCGGATCAGGTTCACACAACCTCGACGCCCCCTACCTGGCGCGCCAAAGATGTCGGGGGAAATCTGCCTCCACGAACACCTATGGGGACCGAGCCCCTTTCTGGTTCAGCGGGGGGCGGAGTTCGCGCGAAGAGCGGATCGAGACGATGCACACAAGGGGTTTACCCAGCTTCGGGCCGCACGGATGCGTAAAACCCTACTGCTGCTTTGTGGTTTGTATTGTGTTCTTGTTCGGGAGCGCTGAGTGCTACAGTACACTCAGGCAACTAATCAGACCGAGCGTGAGTGGCCTCGTCCTTTCTCCCTTTCTCCTTTTCCTTTACGTTGCGCATGGGGCCTCCTTTTATATGTGCAAGGGGTTACCCACAGGTGGCAACGTAGGCGGGGGTAAAACTGGAAAACGCTGTGTTGGGTACAGCTGTTTGCACAGTGCTATCATACCTAACTCTGATGGCAGGGGACAAGGGCATTAAATGCCCGCCTAGGTCGCCCAAACAGTGCAGAAAGGGGCCGTCAGGGGTGCCACCGTTTGCCATGACGGCTATCCTGTCAGCGTTGCTTCGCCACCGCATGCCCCTGGCTGCGCAGCCTTTCGCCACGTACGCCTGGAATGGCCCCAGAGCGACACGTTGGTGGATGAGCTGGAACGCAGGCGCGGGGTGGTGACTTGCCGCGGCAAGCGCCTTGCCGCGGTTGATGCCTTGTCGCGCCCGGGAGCTTGTTGCTCACCGGTCCTTGCCGGGACGCGTGGCGCGTCGCAGCAAGTCTCTTGTCGTGCCCTGGTCGGCCTTCCCGCCAAGCTCCTCTTGCCGGGGCCTTGTGCTTCGGGCGGCCGTCCCGGCAAGCTCCTCTTGCTGGGGCCTTGCTCTCTTCGGGTGGCCTTCCCGGCAAGCTCCTCCTGCCGGGGCCTTGGCTCAAATACTTTGTTCTTGGATGGCCCAAAAAAGGGACCATGGAGAGTTTTGGCGATCACCTGGCAAGCCTTGCCGCGGGGTGCTACGACTGCCTGTGCACAAGTTCGGGGTACTAAGGTACCCCTACTTTAGTACACCGACAAGTTTCTATAAAACAAATCCACCACCGTGCTCTAAAAGATATAAGTGAAGTACTATAGCAAAACTATAAAGCTCAAAAGATATAAGTGAAGCACATGGAGTATTCTATAAAATTTCAATTCATGTATGGCTCTCTCAAAAGGTGTGTATAGCAAGGATGATTGTGGTACACTAACAAACAAAGACACAAATAATACAAGGCGCTCTAAGCAAAACACATATCATGTGGTGAATAAAAATATAGCTCCAAGTAAAATTACCGATGGAAGTAGACGAAAGAGGGGATGCCTTCCGGGGCGTCCCCAAGCTTTGACTTTTTGGTGTCCTTGGATTATCTTGGGGGTGCCATGGGAATCCCCAAGCTTAGGCTCTTGCCACTCCTTGTTCCATAATCCATCAAAAGATTTCACCCAAAACTTGAAAACTTCACAACACAAAACTCAATAGAAATCTCGTGAACTCCGTTAGCGAAAGAAAACAGAAGAACACTTCAAGGTACTGTAATGAACTAATTATTTATTTATATTGGTGTTAAACCTACTGTATTCAAACTTCTCAATGGATTATAAACTATTTTACTAGCCATAGATTCATCAAAATAAGCAAACAACACACGAAAAACAGAATCTGTCAAAAACAGAACAGTCTATAGTAATCTGTAACTAACGCAAACTTATGGAACTCCAAAAAATCTCCCAAAATAGGACGAGCTAGATTTTTTTATTGATCAGCAGAAATTGGAATCAGTATTTTATCACGGTCTGGTGATTTTTAACAATTGTTTTTGTGAACAGAAAGTTTCTGGAAATTACAGCAAGATCAAATAACTATCATCCAAGAAGATCCTATAGGTCTAACTTGGCACAAACACTAATTAAAACACAAAACCACATCTAAACAGAAGGTAGATGGATTATTTATTCCTAAACATAAGCAAAACAAAAAAACTAAAAATAAAATTGGGTTGCCTCCCAACAAGCGGTATCGTTTAACGCCCCTAGCTAGGCATAAAAGCAAGGATAGATCTAGGTAGTGTCATCTTGATTCTTAATTCTTTTAGCGACGTTATGCTCGAATCTGGGAGGTTCTTTACATTTCCCTTCATATTCAGAAATCTTGAGATCTAAAGAATCCAATCGCTTATTGCAAAGAGTAATCAACATATTCATGCGGTGAAGATTCCCGCTAACACTCTTAAGAGGTTCAAGAGACTTTTGTAAAATCTTAGTTACTTCGCAAATTTTCTCAAAAACTTGCGTTTCCTCTTGGGTATGATGGGACCCATTTTGTTGAGGTAAAGTTCCTACTATACCTTCTATAATTTCATGCATGATACTGGGATCGATGTCAATAAAATTGCCTTTGGCAACGCAATCCAAAAGTTGTCTATGAGACATATTAAGTCCCACATAAAAGTTGTGAAGCAAACTTCCGAAATTTACTTCTAGGGTGCATTTACGATAGGATTCCATCATTCTAAACCAAGCATCTTTTAAGTTTTCTCCTTGTCTTTGTTTGAAGTGGAGAACTTCAAACTCAGGGGACAGAGGAGCAGAGAGAGGACTAGCCATGACGACAAGGCAAGCGATAAAAAGGCAAACGGAAAAGAGAGGGCGGATAAAACGGCAAGGGTGAAGTGGGGGAGAGGAAAACGAGAGGCAAATGGCAACTAATGTAATGCGAGAGATAGGGATTGTGATGGGTACTCGGTATGTTGACTTTTGCGCAGACTCCCCGGCAACGGCGCCAGAAATTCTTCTTGCTACCTCTTGAGCACTGCGTTGGATTTCCCCGAAGAGGAGAGGATGATGCAGCAAAGTAGCGTAAGTATTTCCCTCAGTTTTTGAGAACCAAGGTATCAATCCAGTAGGAGGCTATGCGCGAGTCCCTCGTACCTACACAAAAACAATAGCTCAACACAACCAACACGATAAGGGGTTGTCAATCCCTTCACGGTCACTTACGGGAGTGAGATCTGATAGAGATGATAGATAATATTTTTGGTATTTTTGGTATAGAGATGCAAAGTGAAAAGTAAAAGGCAAAGTAAAAAAGCAAAGCAATAATAAACTGATGGAGATTGATATGATGAGAATAGACCCGGGGGCCATAGGTTTCACTAGTGGCTTCTCTCAAGAGCATATGTATTCTACGGTGGGTGAACAAATTACTGTTGAGCAATTGACAGAATTGAACATAGTTATGAGAATATCTAGGCATGATCATGTATATAGGCATCACGTCCGAGACAAGTAGACCGACTCCTGCCTGCATCTACTTCCATTACTCCACTCATCGACCGCTATCCGGCATGCATCTAGAGTATTAAGTTAAAAAAGAGTAACGCCTTAAGCAAGATGACATGATGTAGAGGGATAGTTTCATGCAATATGATAAAAACCCCATCTTGTTGTCCTCGATGGCAACAATACAATACGTGCCTTGCTGCCCAAAGCTAAGCACTTATCCCATTGCAGGAAAGACCAATCTAGTAGGCCAAACCAAATTGATAATTCGAAGAGACTTGCAAAGGTAACCAATCACACATAAAATAATTCAGAGAAGATTCAAATATTGTTCGTAGATAAACTTGATCGTAAACCGACAATTCATCGGTCTCAACAAACACACCACAAAAAGAAGATTACATCGAATAGATCTCCATGAGAGAGGGGGAGAACATTGTATTGAGATCCAAAAAGAGAGAAGAAGCAATCTAGCTACTAACTATGGACCCGAAGGTCTGAGGTAAACTACTCATAGTTCATCGGAGGGGCTAGGATGATGTAGAAGCCCTCCTTGATGATGGCCCTCTCCGGCGGAGCTTCAGAACAGGCCCCAAGATGGAATCTCGTGGGTACAGAAGGTTGCGGCGGTGGAAATAGGTTTTTGGCTCCGTATCTGATCGTTTGGGGGTACGTAGGTATATATAGGAGGAAGGAGTACGTCGGTGGAGCTTCGAGGGGCCCACGAGGCAGGGGGCACGCCCTAGGGGGTGCCCTCCACCCTCGTGACCGCCCCGTGGCTTTCTTGACGGAGGGTCCAAGTCTCCTGGGTCTTATCCGATGAGAAAATCACGTTCCCGAAGGTTTCATTCCGTTTGGACTCCGTTTGATATTTTGTTTCTCCGAAACTCTGAAATAGGCAAAAAAAACATCAATTTTGGGCTGGGCCTCAGGTTAATAGGTTAGTCCCAAAATAATATAAAAGTGGAAAATAAAGCCCAATATAGTCCAAAACAGTAGATAATATAGCATGGAGCAATCAAAAATTATAGATACGATGGAGACGTATCAGGCGCCGCCCCCCTCCTTGTCCAATTCAGACTAGAGGGAGAGAGGGCCTGCTGCTGCCCTGGCCGCCCCTCCTCTTCTCCCACAAGGGACCATTAGGCCCAATATACTCCCCGGGGGGTTCCGGTAACCCCCGGTACTCCGATATATGTCCGATACCTCCCGAAACACTTCTGGTGTCCGAACATAGTCGTCCAATATATTGATCTTTATGTATCGACCATTTCGAGACTCCTCGTCATGTCTGTGGTCATATCCGGGACTCCGAACTACCTTCGGTACATCAAAACAGAAAAACTCATAATACAGATCGTCACAGAACTTTAAGCATGCGGACCCTACGGGTTTGAGAACTATGTAGACATGACCGAGACACGTGTCTGGTCAATAACCAATAGCAGAACCTGGATGCTCATATTGGCTCCTACATATTCTACGAAGATCTTTATCGGTCTAACCGCATAACAACATATGTTGTTCCCTTTGTCATCGGTATGTTACTTGCCCGAGATTTGATCGTCGGTATCTCAATACCTAGCTCAATATCGTTACCGGCAAGTCTCTTTACTCGTTCTGTAATGCATCATCCCCCAACTAACTCATTAGTTGCATTGCTTGCAAGGCTTATAGTGATGTGCATTACCGAGGGGGCCCAGAGATACCTCTCCGACAATCGGAGTGACAAATCCTAATCTCGATCTATGCCAACTCAACAAGTACCATCGGAGACACCTGTAGAGCACCTTTATAATCACCCAATTATGTTGTGATGTTTGGTAGCACACAAAGTGTTCCTCCGGTACTCGGGAGTTGCATAATCTCATAGTCATAGGAACATGTATAAGTCATGAAGAAAGCAATAGCAATATACTAAACGATCGTATGCTAAGCTAACGGAATCGGTCAAGTCAGTCACATCATTCTTTAATGATGTGATCCCGTTAATCAAATGACAACTCATGTCTATGGCTAGCAAACTTAACCATCTTTGATTCAACGAGCTAGTCAAGTAGAGGCATACTAGTGACACTTAGTTTGTCTATGTATTCACACATGTACTAAGTTTCCGGTTAATACAATTCTAGAATGAATAATAAACATTTATCATGATATAAGGAAATATAAATAACAACTTTATTATTGCCTCTAGGGCATATTTCCTTCAGTCTCCCACTTGCACTAGAGTCAATAATCTAGTTCTTATCGTCATGTGATTTAACACCAATAGTTCAGATCTTTATGTGATTAGTTCACATCTCCATGTGACTAACACCCAAAGGGTTTACTAGAGTCAATAATCTTGTTCGCGTCGCTATGTGATTAACACCCAAAGAGTGATCATGTTTTGCTTGTGAGAGAAATTTAGTCAACGGGTCTGCCAAATTCAGATCCGTATGTATTTTGCAAATTTCTATGTCTACAATGCTCTGCACGGAGCTACTTCAGCTAATTGCTCCCACTTTCAATATGAATCCAGATTGAGACTTAGAGTCATCTGGATGAGTGTCAAAACTTGCATCGACGTGACCCTTTACGACGAACCTTTTGTCACCTCCATAATCGAGAAACATATCCTTATTCCACTGAGGATAATTTTGACCGCTATTCAGTGATCTACTCCTAGATCACTATTGTACTCCCTTGCCAAACTCGGTGAAGGGTATACGATTGATCTGGTACACAACATAGCATACTTTATAAAACCTATGGCTGAGGCATAGGGAATGAATTTCATTCTCTTTTTGTCTTCTGCGATGGTCGGGCTTTGAGTCTTACTCAATTTCACACCTTGTAACATAGGCATGAACTCTTTCTTTGACTGTTCCATTTTGAACTACTTCAAAATCTTGTCAAGGTATGTACTCATTGAAAAAACTTATCAAGCGTCTTGATCTATCTCTATAGATCTTGATGATCAATATGTAAGCAGCTTCACCGAAGTCTTTCTTTGAAAAACTCCTTTCAAATACCCCTTTATGTTTTCCAAAAAATTCTACATTATTTCTGATCAACAATATGTCATTCACATATATTTATCAGAAATGTTGTAGTGCTACCACTCACTTTCTTGTAAATACAGGCTTCATCGCAAGTCTGTATAAAACTATATGCTTTGATCAACTCATCAAAGTGTCTATTCCAACTTCGAGATGCTTGCAGCAGTCCATAGATGGATCGCTGGAGCTTGCCCATTTTGTTAGCACCTTTAAAATCGACAAAACCTTCTGGTTGCATCATATACAACTCTTCTTTAAGAAATCCATTAAGGAATGTAGTTTTGACATCCATTTTCCAGATTTCATAAAATGTGGCATTTTGCTAACATGATTCGGACAGACTTAAGCATCACTACGAGTGAGAAAATCTCATCGTAGTCAACACCTTGAACTTTGTCAAAACCCTTTTTAGACAAGTCTAGGTTTGTAGATAGTAACACTACTATCAGCGTCCGTCTTCCTCTTGAAGATCCATTTATTTTCAATGGCTTGCCGATCATCAGGCAAGTCAATCAAAGTCCACACTTTGTTATCATACATGGATCTCATCTCATATTTCATGGCCTCAAGCCATTTCGCGGAATCTGGGCTCATCATCGCTTTCTCATAGTTCGTAGGTTCATTAACGTACCACTCTGGTGCGGAATGCACTCTGGTTGACCTACGAGGTTTGGTAGTAACTTGATCCGAAGCTTCATGATCATCATCATTAACTTCCTCACTAGTTGGTGTAAGCATCACTGGAACTGATTTCAGTGATGAACTACTTTCCAATTCGGGAGAAGGTACAATTACCTTATCAAGTTCTACTTTCCTCCCACTCACTTCTTTCGAGAGAAACTCCTTCTCTAGAAAGGATCCATTCTTAGCAACAAATGTCTTGCCTTTAGATCTGTGATAGAAGGTGTACCCAACTGTCTCCTTTGGGTATCCTATGAAGACACATTTCTCCGATTTGGGTTTGAGCTTATCAGGATGAAAAAATTTCACATAAGCATCGCAACCCCAAACTTTAAGAAACAACAACTTTGGTTTCTTGCCAAACCACTGTTCATATGGTGTCGTCTCAACAGATTTAGATGGTGCCCTATTTAACGTGAATGCAGCTATCTCTAATGCATAACCCCAAAATGGTAGTGGTAAATTGGTAAGAGACACCATAGATTGCACTACATACAATAAAGTACGGTTATGACATTCGGACACACCATTATGCTGTGGTGTTCCAGGTGGCATGAGTTTTTGAAACTATTCCACATTGTTTTAATTGAAGACCAAACTCGTAACCCAAATATTCGCCTCTGCGATCAGATCGTAGAAACTTCATTTTCTTGTTACAATGATTTTCCACTTCACTCTAAAATTCTTTGAACTTTTCAAATGTTTCAGACTTATGTTTCTTCAAGTAGATATACCCATATCTGCTCAAATTATCTATGAAGGTCAGAAAATAACGATACCCATCGCGAGCCTCAACACTCATCGGACTGCATACATCAGTATGTATAATTTCCAACAAGTCTGTTGCTCACTCCATTATTCCGGAGAACGGAAAATTAGTCATCTTGCCCATGTGGCATGGTTCGCAAGCATCAACTGATTCATAATCAAGTGATTCCAAAAATCCCATCAGTATGGATTTTCTTCATGTGCTTTACACCAATATGACCTAAATGGTAGTGCCACAGATAAGTTGCTGTTGGATTTCGGGTTCCGGCAGACCCTTGAGGTTCGAACACTGGGGTGCGCACGGAGATTTCGCCTTCTACCTACCTGCACCCCACCGCCTCGCTAAGATCTAAGCTATGGAAAGAACAGCACAAGAGACACAGGGTTTATACTAGTTCGGGCCACCATTGTGGTGTAATACCCTACTCTAGTTTGTGGTGTGGTGGATTGCCTCTTGGGCTGATGATGATGAGCAATACAAGGAAGAACAGCCTCGCGAGGGTCTGTTCTTGGCTGGGGCGATGAACTGCTAGGAGGAGTTCGGTCACCCTTCTCTCTCGCTCTCTGTGTGATGCTACTCGATCCGATCCCAGCTTGTTTCTGGATTGGCCGATCGCCTCTACCTTGGGGGTGGCTAGTCCTATTTATAGGCGAAGGCCCTGGGCCTCTTCCCAAATATTGAGCGGGAAGGGCGCCAACAATTGGCCATTTTGAAGGGGAACATCTGGTACACTTATCCTGACTAAAGTTGGTCCTCGCCTGCCAAAGGCTCTGGTGGTGACGCTGGCTTGGGCTCCACAATGACTTCCTCCCTGCCGTTGCGCTGGTCTTGGTCTCGTTGCACCGAAACGGGTGCCTTTGCTTGATGCTCTCGCCTGCGCTTGCTCCCTTTGCACCAAAGATTAAAGGAGGACACTGCACGGGCTGGCGCCCGCCTGGCGCCCTTGGTCGTCATGGCTTGCGTCACGGGCACCTCGTGAGGTACCCCGCCTTGATCTCTCCGCCTCCTCGCGAGCCAGCCTGATGAGGCCGTGCCTGAGGAAGCTCCGTGTCATCCGCCCCGCGAGGCTTGGCCCCTCGCGAGGGTCTTGGGTCTGTGTTGATGAAGATGGGTCGTGCTGGGCCCCCCTTTAAGCCACGCCGCAGGCCGCAGGCAGGCAAGTCTTGGGACCCCCGTTCCCAGAACGCCGACAGTAGCCCCCGAGCCCAAGGCGCGCCCGGACTTGGCCGTGCAGAGGGCGAAGCGCCGCGGGCCCTAACAGCCTGCGGCCTTGGGCGCTGCGTGGCGGTTGATTGGACGTGAGCGCCTCAGCAGCCGCACGAGTTGATAAAGGAGCGGCATCTGCCTAGGCTTTGCTTTTTTTGCTTTCTCCGGTTGCTGCTCAGATCCCCTTTCTTGTGCCTCTCCTTCCTTCCTCCAAAATTTCCAGATCTACTTCGATCGCGTGACCTAGGAAGCCATGGCGCCTCGTCAGTCCCCGGCCGGAGCTTGGTACTCGTCTGCCCTGGACTCGCCGAACGTGTCGGAGGCGAGCCTCACCAGGTTTCGCCGGATGGCGGTGGCGCAGGGCATCGACGGGGCGAAGGTGTTCAAGGCCGGCTCTACCACCCCTGAGGGCCAAGGGAGCACCTTCTATCCGCTCTTAGTAAGCGCCATTGCTGCTGGCCTGGTGCCTCCCTTCTCCGAGTTCTTCTTCTCTATCCTCCGCCATTATAAGCTACAGGCTCTGCATCTCCACCCCAACTCCGTCCTTCTCCTGGCAATCTTCGCCTATTACTGCGAGGCTCACGTAGGGGTGCAGCCCTCAGTGGCCTTTCTGCGCCACTACTTCTACCTCCGGACCTCCCACGGTCCTGCTTCCGCGTGCGGGAGCTTCGTCGCGTACGGTGGCGCCATTGCCATTTCGAACCCCGGGAAAAGGATTGAGGGCTTCAGGAGCAAGCGGGTCTTGGCAAATGCTGGGCGCATCCACCCTCGGCTGATCTTGCCCACGGAGCAACCCACGAGCTCCAGCGATTGGGGTCGAGCGGAGCTCGCGGACCCCCGCGCGAAGCTGGTGTTGGAGAAGATGGACGCGGATCTGAGGCCGGCCAACATGGCGGCGGCAAAGCTGACCGGCGCGTCGCTGTTGAGGGAATTCCTGGAGCACTAGCTGGCTCCGCTTCGGCAGTACTCACTTCCGATGTGGAGGCCCCATCCGAGCCCCGCGGCCTTGGCCGACGAAGATCTGGCTGCGGTCCTCCAATCTCTGGTCAGGGGCGATGTGGCAAGGTTGGAGGGCGCTCCTACGCCCTTGTTCCTCCGCGACGACTGGGAGCAGGTAGTGGAGTCCATGCCCGTCTTCAACGGGGACGGGCCCGTGCCCACGGAAGCTCTCGAGGAACCGGTGGACGTGTCCTCCGACTCCAGCGAAGAGGAGGAAGGAGGGGAGCGGGAAAAAGGGCCTGACTCCGAGGCGACTGACGGAGAGTCGAGGTCTCCCCTCCCCCGGTGCAGGCCCCGCGTTCTCTCCGATCCCGAAGAAGGACAGGACCGGGCAGATCTCCCGCGGGTCTGCCCCGGCCCCGAGGCGGACCGCATACGCGCCTTCCGCTCCCGAGCTTCCCGAGGCTGACCCTTCCAGCCGGCTTTGGGGCTTCAAATTTGGCCGGAGGCTGCTTGAGCTCACTGGCGAGGACCCGTAAGCGCTTGATTCTTGTCTTTATTTCTTGTTCTGCTGCTGAGGCTTGACGTCCGCATCTCTTGGATAGGCTGGCGCCCGCAGCAAAGAAGCCGAAGGGAGCTCCTGAGGTTCCATCCGGGGCAGCGCCTCTGCCCGCGAAGGAAGGTGACCACGACGCACGGGCCTCTCCTGCGCGGTCGTCCTCGCGAGGCCTTGCTGAACCGGCTGGGGCGAGCTCAACCCCCATGGCCCAAGCGACTCCCGAGGTGCCTTTGCCTGCTGCCGCCACCACAACCGTGGGGGCGCAGCAGGCTCCGCCTCAGGATGTTGTGGTCGTGCTGCCGCCTTCTCCTCCTACTCCACCGACTGCTATCTCTTCGACTCCTCCTGCCGTGCTGCTGCTGAGCTGGACCGGCTACGGCAGGATCTTCTTGGCACCGACCCTCGCTTGATGGCCGGGCGCTTGGAGCTGGCTTCAGGATGGATTCGCTCCGACGCTTCGATTCGGGTGGCGCTGGTCTAGGCCTCGACGGCTTGCGATGAGGAGAGGCATGCCGTCCTTGAGGCGAAGGCTACTCGTGACGCAGCCCTGGGGGACGTGGTCGACGTCCGTGGTCGCTGCATGGTGCTGGAGGACGAGCTGCAAGGCCTGCGAGACCAGCTCGCGAAAGAGGCCCGCCTTCGCCAAGAGCAGGAAGAAGGCGTGAAGGCTCGCGAGGCGGCCGTCAAGGACCGGGAGGCCAAGCTCAGGAAGCATCGTGACCGCCTAGGCGCACTGGAGCAGGAGTTGGGGGCGAGGAAGGTCGAGCTGGACGACAAGGCCCAGGTTCTTGCCGAGGACCGCGTGGCCTTCGCGGAGATGGAGGCGAAGGCTCGCTCCTCGCTGAGGATGCTTTATGACAGCGGCCTGGAGAGCCCGCTGGCTAGCGCCGAGGACGGCCCCGCCAAGCTGCTTCCCTTCCTGGTCCGCGCTCTTGAAGATGTCGCCCTTGGCCTTGGCCCCACGGCCGAGGCCGAGGCGCGTGTCCTGTCTTCTGCAGCGCTGACGCGGGTCCTCACCCACATCTACCTTCGCGATCCCAGCGTCGACCTCGACAGCCTGCTGGAGCCAGCAAGCGGTGAGCGTGCCACTATCGCTGCCGAGGCCGTGAAGGGTTGCGCGGAGGCTCTGCTGGGGAAGTTTCGGGCCTTCAGCACCAAGCCGAAGCGAGGCGCTGCCGACCCTGCTACTCCATGAGGTGAACCCACTCCGCGCTGCTCCACCGCCGTCAAGTGATTTCGTTGTGGCTCCTGTCCTGCCTTCAATTCCTGCACGTGTATCATGCCATGGGGAGGCGTTTAAACTTGCGTTTGGTATTGACATAACAGTGTGGACTGTAATATTTGCTTTTGAATTCCTTGGAATTTACGCTTTTCCTTCCTACTTGCTTATGTTCTACGCCGGTAGAGCCCGGCCCCGCGCATACCTCAGCCGCCGTTAGCCCCGACCGGAAACCAGGACGGGACCAAGGAGTGAGGGGCTACGTGACAAGTTAGGCTCCTGAGTCGCGATGCTCAGGAGTCCCCCTTGGCGCACGAACAACAAGTAGGGAGGTGAGATGTGGGTGGATCTACCATTCTACGCCTGTAGAGCCCGGTCCCGCGCATACCTCAACCGCCGTTAGCCTTTTGGAACTAAGGAGTGAGGGGCTACGTGACCAGTTAGGCTCCTGAGTCGCGATGCTCAGGAGTCCCCCTTGACGCACAAACGGCCTTCGTACCTTGGCTCCGCTCAGGGAGAGACGCCCGATGAACCAGGCCCGGGGGGGCTGGCTGGGTGGCGTGCGTCTGGGCGTGACCCAGGCGCAGCCCCGTGCCCAGCCCCCTCGCGCGACACTCTCGAGGGGAGGCGTTATGATGAGGCTAGACACTGAGCTCTGGGCTCCCTGAGGTTGATGCGGCCCGGGGGCCACCCTCAGTTGTTTATCACCAGCGCAAAGCATAGCGTTTTCGTATGTGTACGGGCATAGCGGCTCCTCGGCAGTGTCGTCAGCCAGCGCAGAGCATGGTGCTTCCACTGGTACGTGGGAGCGGGCTCCCCTCCGGGAGGAGCCCCCGGGGCGTGTACAGCCCCGCCCTGACACGTGGCTGGCACGGTAGGGCCTAGCGAGGTGTATCTGGGCACCCGTGAGCCAGCGCAGGACTCACGGGGCCCTACCTCTATGCGGGTTGCGCCTGGCACTGGGCCTTATCTTGTGATGTGTTCCTACAAATTTGGTTAGATGCCGGCACTCTACGTCCTCGGGTCCCGGCCCTCGAGCTGGTCTCAGTCGTCATTGGTATGCCAGGTCGCGATGCCGTGGACAAAGCCAGAGGGTGAGGGCTGGAGAGCCAGTAAGAGCCCTGAGTCGCGATGCTCAGGTACCCCCCCCCTTTAACGTGCAAGTGGTCGGCATGGAGAAGAAGAGGTGCCGTGGACCGACATCAAATAATCAAGCATGGTGGGTCGAACGCATAGCCGGAAATAAACGCAAAAGGGATACATGCCGCTGGGTCTGGCCCGAGCGACTTGGGATGATGCAGCCCGAGGGGCGCCCCCAACAAAGTAAGCTAACAACATGAAATAAAAGGGATACATGCCGCAGGGACGGACCCACGCGGCCTGGGAATGATGCAGCCCTGGGGGCGCTCCCAGCTGGAAATGAAACTTGAAAGATGTCACCTGATGATGTTGAGCACGAATGAGTGTTGGTGTAGCAGACTCGGTGGGCTGCGGAAGCCGATCCTCACGAGCCCCCAGGCCCAGGGGCCTTGGGAGGCTCCGGAGGCGCTGGTGGCTCCTCGCGGACCATCTCCATCTCCGCCAAGGCTGCGGAACGCCTGGCCTCTTGAGCCTCCGTGATGCCCCTCATGAGGCGCTGGTATGTGGCAGCCGTGTTCGGCAAGCCGTAAGGCATGCGAATGTAGCTGTGGGGTGGACCTTCGCAGCGCCCCACTCGCGAGGGCCAGAGGCGCTCCAAAGAGGCGACTCGATTGAGCCCTGGTATGTCGATGCAGACGCGCTGCCCACCATCCTCGCCTGGATGGGGAGCCACAGCTGGTAGGCGGCGGCCGCCTCTCACGACTCTTGACTCCTGTAGCTCCTGAATGGCCTTGCTGACGAACTCCTGAGGGTCTGGCCCTCCTTGCCTTACTCCTTCTTAAGGGAAACGTGCTTCGAAACACGCCTCCATGTGGTGCCCAAGTGCCTCCCTCGTGACCTTAGCCAGGTAGGTGGCCCTCCAGGGGAGAGCCCCTGAGCCCTGCCTGAGGAGGGCGCCGGGCGCGCTTTCCTCTGTAATGGAAGGAGGTTCCCCCTAGGCAGGCACGGGCCCTGAGGGGCCTGCCTCCTGAGGGGCCGGGCCGGACGATTTCTTCTTCTTGGGGGTGGCCTCGGGAAGCCTCCTGCTTCCGCGATCCGGGTCTTCCAATGATGCAGCCTGAAAGGCTCGTTCCAGGGAACACACCGCGTCCTTCTCTTCACAGGGCACCGTGATGACTCTGCCATTTCCTGGCATCTTGAGGACGTTGTAGCCATGGTGAGTTATGGCCATGAACTTGGCCAGCGCTGGGTACCCAAGGATGGCGTTGTACGGCAGGCGAATGTGAGCGACGTCGAAGTCGATGAGCTCGGTGCGGTAGTTGTCGCGTGCCCCGAAGGTGACAGGGAGGCGGACATGCCCAATCGGGATCGTGGAGCCGTCGGTGACTCCGGAGAAAGGCTTGGTTGGCTGAAGCTGGTTGTAGGGCACTTGGAGATTGTTGAGTGTTTCCACGGACAGGACGTTGAGCCCTGCCCCGCCATCGATGAGGGTCCTGGTGACCAGCACGTTGCTGATGATTGGGGAACAAAGCATCAGGAGGACTCCGGCTGTGGCCGCACACTTGAGCTGATCCGCTGAGTTGAACGTGATGGCGCACGCCGACCACCTGAGAGGGCCCGTCGCTTCGAGCTTGGGGAGGACTGCATTTACTTCGCGGGCGAACTGCTTGAAGATGCGCTGAGAGGCTGGGGCTTGAGCCCCGCCTAGGATGCAGGCGATCGCGCGCGGCTCCTGGAAGCCCCCAGCCCCCTCGTCCGGATGGCGGTCCTCATTTCTCCTTGGCTGCGGCGGCAGCGGAGGGAGGCCTGCATTGCCTTGCGGGCGATCCTCGCAAGGCTGATCCCTCCAGTCTCCCTCGTGAGGCGGGTCTTGCCAGCGGTCCTTGCGACGTTGATCGCGCGACCCTTGGCGCGGGCCGCGGTCTTCCCAGCGTCCTGCGTTCCTTCCTCCTCCTTGACCGTAGCCCCGGTCACCGCGGTCGGGACAACGGCCGATCCTTCCTTCTCGCACGGCTCGGAGCTCTTGACATTCGTTGGTGTTGTGGGTGTGGAGGTCATGGTACACACAGTACCGACTGCCCTTGGAAGACTCGGGCTGATCTCTGCCCTGCTTGGTGTCTGGTTCGGCCGCGAGCACGGCAGCCCCCTTGCGCTTCACATCCTTGGCCTTGGGCTTCTTCTCTTCTGGGTCTGCGGCAGGCAGCTCGAGGAGGGAGAGACGCCCTTCCTCAGCCCTGGCGCACTTGGTCGCCAAGTTGAACAGCTCCAAGCAAGTGCACAGGTCCTCATGCATCGCCAGCTCCTCCTTCATCTTGACGTCGCGCACGCTGTCGGAGAAGGCTGAGATGATGGCCTCCTCGGTCACCTTGGGAATCTTGAGGCGTGCGTTGCTGAAGCGCTGGATATACTCCTGCAGGGTCTCTTTGGGTTGTTGCTTGATGCGGTGCATGTCGCTCACGGCGGGTGGCCGGTCGCGAGTATCTTGGAAGTTGGCGATGAAGCGGGTGCGCATCTCGTCCCAAGAGGAGATCGTGCCTGGAGCCAGGTTCAGGAGCCAGGTGCGGGCCCCGTCCTTGAGCGCCATGGGAAACCAGTTCGCCATGACCTTCTCATCTCCGTTGGTAGCTTTGATGCCCATCTCATAGAGCTGGAACTCCGCAGGGTCGGCCATGTCGTCGTAACGAGGAGGCAGGTCTGGCTTGAACTTGCCAAGCCACGTGACGCTGCGTAGCTCGGTGGTGAAGGCACGACAGCTTGCTGTGGCCATGGGAGGCCTTGGGTGACGGAGAGCTTGGTCTTGCAGGTCCCCATGCGCTACAGCTGGGAGCAGTGCGGGGTCTTGACGTGCGGGAGCAGGAGCATGGTCGCGACGTGCTAGAGCAGGGAGCGCCCGGGCAGCTTCTTGCGGGCGAGGGACTTCTTGGCAGCTCTGCTCTTGCCGCGTTGGCACCTGACGGATCAGGTTCCGCCCAGGGGCCACGCGCCTTGGAGCCAGGGCGCCTTCTTGAGGAGGAGGCGGCTGGGGCGCCCCCGGAGCTTCGTTGCCCGCGCAGGGCGGGGTGCGGTGTAGCGGAAAGGACGGGGCAGGAGTGCCCCCTGCTGCGCGGACGAGCTCGGCGACGCGGTCGAGCCATTCTTCATAGACGTCGTCGACGGGACGGTAGCGCAGGAGCTCGTTTGCCGCGATGAGCACAGCTCGAGCCTCCATGGGTGCGCGGAGCGCGCATGACGAAGAACCAGCTAGGGTGAGCGAGGGATTAGCGGTGCGGCCGTCTTGCTGCACGGACGGTGTCTGAGACGACGCTTGCTGCTCGTTTCCCACCGGGCCGGTGGCGGCAGGTGACGGGGAATGGCGAGAACGCCCGCCGACAGGAGCCGTCTGGGCGACGCGGGAAGCGAGATCGGCTCGGCGCTTGGCGCGGGCACGATGAGCGTCAGACATGGACGTGATGGTCGGAGGAGAACGGGGCGGTGGAAGACGAATTCCGGCGCACCCCTACCTAGTGCGCCAAATGTCGGATTTCGGGTTCCGGCAGACCCTTGAGGTTCGAACACTGGGGTGCTCGCGGAGATTTTGCCTTCTACCTACCTGCACCCCACCGCCTCGCTAAGATCTAAGCTATGGAAAGAACAGCACAAGAGACACAGGGTTTATACTAGTTCGGGCCACCATTGTGGTGTAATACCCTACTCTAGTTTGTGGTGTGGTGGATTGCCTCTTGGGCTAATGATGATGAGAAATACAAGGAAGAACATCCTCGCGAGGGTCTGTTCTTGGCTGGGGCGATGAACTGCTAGGAGGAGTTCGGTCACCCTTCTCTCTCTCTCTCTCTCTCTCTCTCTCTCTCTCTCTCTCTCTCTTTGTGATGCTACTCGATCCGATCCCAGCTTGTTTCTGGATTGGCCAATCTCCTCTACCCTGTGTTGGGGAACATAGCAGAAATTTAAAATTTTCCTACGTGTCACCAAGATCCATCTATGGAGAAACCAGCAACGAGGGGAAAGAGAGTGCATCTACATACCCTTGTAGATCGCTAAGCGGAAGCGTTCAAGTGAACGGGGTTGATGGAGTCGTACTCGTCGTGATCCAAATCACCGATGATCCTAGTGCCGAACGGACGGCACCTCCGCGTTCAACACACGTACAGCCCGGTGACGTCTCCCATGCCTTGATCCAGCAAGGAGAGAGGGAGAGGTTGAGGAAGACTCCGTCCAGCAGCAGCACAACAGCGTGGTGGTGGTGGAGGAGCGTGGCAATCCTGCAAGGCTTCGCCAAGCACCGCGGGAGAGGAGGAAGGAGAGATGCAGGGCTGCGCCATAGAGAGGTCCAAACTCATATGTTGGCTGCCCCCAAACCCTCAAGTATATATAGGGGGAGAGGGGAGGCTGCGCCCCCACCTAGGGTTCCACCCTAGGGGCGGCGGCCAGCCCCAAAACCCATCTAGGGTGCGGCCAAGGGGGGAAGAGGGGAGACTTGCCCCCCAAGTTAGGTGGGTGCGCCCCCTTCCCCAAACCCTAGGCGCCTTGGGCCCTTGTGGGGGGGGGGCGCACCAGCCCACCTGGGGCTGGTCCCCTCCCACATGTGGCCCATGCAGCCCTCCGGGGCCGGTGGTCCCACTTGGTGGACCCCCGGGACCCTCCTGGTGGTCCCGGTACGTTACCGATAAAACCCGAAACTCTTTCGCTGACCAAAACAGGACTTCCCATATATAAATATTTACCTCCGGACCATTCCGGAACTCCTCATGACGTCCGGGATCTCATCCGGGACTCCGAACAACATTCGGTATCCACATACAAACTTCCTTTATAACCCTAGCGTCATCGAACCTTAAGTGTGTAGACCCTACGGGTTCGGGAACCATGCAGACATGACAGAGACGTTCTCCAGTCAATAACCAACAGCGGGATCTGGATACCCATGTTGGTTCCCACATGTTCCACGATGATCTCATCGGATGAAGCACGATGTCGAGGATTCGATCAATCCCGTATACAATTCCCTTTGTCTAGTGGTATAGTACTTGCCCGAGATTCGATCGTCGGTATCTCGATACCTTGTTCAAACTCTTTACCGGCAATTCTCTTTACTTGTTCCGCAACACATCATCCCGTGATCAACTCCTTGATCACATTGTGCACATTATGATGATGTCCTACCGAGTGAGCCCAGAGATACCTCTCCGTCACACGGAGTGACAAATCCCAGTCTCGATTCGTGCCAACCCAACAGACACTTTCGGGTATACCTGTAGTGTACCTTTATAGCCACCCAGTTATGTTGTGACGTTTGGCACACCCAAAGTATTCCTACGGTATCCGGGAGTTGCACAATCTCATGGTCTAAGGAAATGATACTTGACATTAGAAAAGCTTTAGCATACGAACTACACGATCTTGTGCTAGGCTTAGGATTGGGTCTTGTCCATCACATCATTCTTATAATGATGTGATCCCGTTATCAATGACATCCAATGTCCATGGTCAGGAAACCATAACCATCTATTAATCAACGAGCTAGTCAACTAGAGGCTTACTAGGGACATGGTGTTGTCTATGTATCCACACATGTATCTGAGTTTCCTATCAATACAATTCTAGCATGGATAATAAACGATTATCATGAACAAGGAAATATAATAATAACCTATTTATTATTGCCTCTAGGGCATATTTCCAACAGTCTCCCACTTGCACTAGAGTCAATAATCTAGTTCACATCGCCATGTGATTAACACACACAGAGTTCTGGGTTTGATCATGTTATGCTTGTGAGAGATGTTATAGTCAACGGGTCTGAACCTTTCAGATCCGTGTGTGCTTTACAAATATCTATGTCATCTCCTAGATGCAGTTACCACGCTCTATTTGGAGCTATTCCAAATAACTGTTCTACTATACGAATCCAATTTACTACTCAGAATAATCTGGATTAGTGTCAAAGTTTGCATCAGCGTAACCCTTTACGACGAACTCTTTTTCCACCTCCATAATCGAGAAAATTCCTTAGTCCACTAGTTACTAATAACCTTGACCGTTGTCCTGTGATCCATTTCTAGATCACACTTGTACCCCTTGACTGACTCATGGTTTGGCACACTTCAGGTGCGGTACACAACATAGCATACTTTAGAGCCTACGACTAAAGCATAGGGGACGACCTTCATCCTTTCTTTCTATTCTGCCGTGGTCATGTCTTGAGTCTTGCTCAATACTCACACCTTGTAACACAGCCGAGAACTCCTTCTTTGCTGATCTATTTTGAACTCCTTCAAAATCTTGTCATGGTATGTGTTCGTTTGAAAGTACTATTAAGCGATTTTGATCTATCCTTATATATCTTGATGCTCAATGTTCAAGTAGCTTAATCCAGGTTTTCCATTAAAAAACACTTTTCAAATAACCCTATATGCTTTCCAGAAATTCTACATCATTTCTGATCAACAATATGTCAACAACATATACTCATCAGAAATTCTATAGTGCTCCCACTCACTTCTTTGGAAATACAAGTTTCTCATAAACTTTGTATAAACCCAAAATATTTGATCATCTCATCAAAGTGTACATTCCAACTCCGAGATGCTTACTCCAGTCCTTAGAAGGATTGCTGGGGCTTTGCATACTTGTTAGCATCTTTCAGGATCGACAAAAACTTCTGGTTGTATCACATACAACCTTTCCTCAAGAACAAGGAGACAATATTTTGACATCCTATCTGCAAGATTTCATAAATAATGCAGTACCTGCTAATTCCAACAGACTCTTAGCATCGCTACGAGTGAGAAAGTCTCATCATAGTCAACTCCTTGAACTTGTCGGGAAACATCTTAACGACAAGTCGAGCTTTCTTAATGGTGACATTTACCATCATTGTCCGTCTTCCTTTTAAAATCCATCTGTACTCAACAGCCTCACGACCATCGAGCCGTTCTGCCAAAGTCTACACTTTGTTTTCATACATGGATCCTCTCTCGGATTTTATGGCCTCGAGCCATTCATCGGAATCCGGGCCCACCATCGCTTCTCTATAGCTCGTAGGTTCATTGTTGTCTAGCAACATGACGTCCAAGACAGGATTACGTACCACTCTGAAGTAGTACGCATCCTTGTCATCCTACGAGGTTTGGGAGTGACTTGATCCGAAGTCTCATGATCACTATCATAAGCTTCCACTTCAATTGGTGTAGGTGCCATAGGAACAACTCCTGTGCCCTGCTACACACTAGTTGAAGTGATGGTTCAATAACCTCATCAAGTCTCCACCATCCTCCCACTCAATTCTTTCGAGAGAAACTTTTCCTTGAGAAAGGACCCGATTTCAGAAACAATCCCTATTGCTTTCGGATCTGAGACAGGAGGTATACCCAACTGTTTTGGGTGTCCTATGAAGATGCAGTTATCCGCTTTGGGTTCGAGCTTATCAGCCTGAAACTTTTTCATATAAGCGTCGCAGCCCCAAACTTTTAAGAAATGACAGCTTAGGTTTCTCTAAACCATAGTTCATACGGTGTCATCTCATCGGAATTACGTGGTGCCCTATTTAAAGTGAGTGCGGTTGTCTCCAATGCCTAACCCATGAACGATAGTGGTAATTCGATAAGAGACATCATGGTACGCACCATATCCAATAGGGTGCAACTATGATGTTCGGACACACCATCATACTATGGTGTTCCAGGCGGTATTAGTTGTGAAACAATTTCCACAGTGCCAAACTCGTAACTCAGATATTCATTTCTATGATCATATCATAGACATTTTATCCTCTTATCACGAAGATCTTCAACTTCATTCTGGAATTACTTGAACCATTCAATAATTCAGACTTGTGTTTCATCAAGTAAATATACTCAGTATCTACTCAAATCATCTATGAAGTAAGAGCATAACGATATCCACTGCGTGCCTCAGCACTCATTGGACTGCACACATCAAAATGTGTTACTTCCAACAAGTTGCTTTCTTGTTCCATTTTACTGAAACCGAAGCTTTCAGTCATCTTGCCCATGTGGTATGATTTGCATGTCTCAAGCGATTCAAAATCAAGTGAGTCCAAACGGTCCATCTGCATGGAGTTTCTTCATGCGTACATACCAATAGACACGGTTCACATGTCTCAATCTTTTCAGAAATGAGTGAGTCCAAAGATCCATCAACATGGAGCTTCTTCATGCGTTTTATACCAATATGACTTACATGGCAGTGCCACAAGTAGGTGGTACTATCATTACTATCTTATATCTTTTGGCATGAACATGTGTATCACTATGATCGAGATTCAATAAACCATTCATTTTAGGTGCAAGACCATTGAAGGTATTATCCAAATAAATAGAGTAACCATTATTCTCCTTAAATGAATAACCGTATTGCGACAGACATAATCCAATCATGTCTACGCTCAACGCAAACACCAAATAACAATTATTTAGGTTTAACACCAATCTCGATGGTAGAGGGAGCGTGCGATGCTTGATCACATCAACCTTGGAAACACTTCCAACACATCTCGTCAGCTCACCTTTAGCTAGTCTCCGTTTATTCCGTAGCTTTTATTTCGAGTTACTAACACTTAGCAACTGAACCGGTATCTAATACCCTGAAGCTACTAGGAGTACTATTAAAGTACACATTCACATAATGTATATCCAATATACTTCTATCGACAGCCTTCTCATCTATCAAGTATCTAGGGTAATTCTGCTCTAGTGGTTGTTCCCCTTATTACAGAAGCACTCAGTCTCCGGTTTGGGTTCAACCTTGGGTTTCTCCACTAGAGCAGCAGCTGATTTGCCGTTTCATGAAGTATCCCTTCTTGCCCTTGCCCTTCTTGAAACTAGTGGTTTCACTAACCATCAACAATTGATGCTCCTTCTTGATTTCTACTTTCGCGGTGTCAAACATCGCGAATATTTTAAGGATCATCATATCTATCCCTGATATGTTATAGTTAATTACGAAGCTCTAGCAGCTTGGTGGCAATGACTTTGGAGAAACATCACTATCTTATCTGGAAGATCAACTCCCACTCGATTCAAGTGATTGTTGTACTCGGACAATCTGAGCACAAGCTCAACGATTGAGCTTTTCTCCCTTAGTTTGCAGGCCAAGAAAATCGTCGGAGGTCTTATACCTCTTGACGTGGGCACGAGCCTGAAATCCCAATTTCAGCCCTCGAAACATCTCATATGTTCCACCACATTTCAAAAATGTCTTTGGTGCCTCAATTCTAAACCATTTATCATTACCGAACTATCATGTAGTCATCAAAACATGTATGTCAGATGTTCGCAACATCCATGTTCGAGGTCCAGCACACCGAGCGGTGCATTAAGGACACAAGCCTTCTACTGTCCGCATAATTTCTACTTTCAACTATATTTTCTCTAGGAACATATCTAAAAACAGTAGAACTAAAGCGCGAGCTACCGACATAATTTGCATAGATCTTTTGACTATGTTCAGGATAATTAAGTTCATCTTATGAACTCCCACTCAGATAGACATCCCTCTAGTCATCCAAGTGATTACATGATCCGAGTCAACTAGGCCGTGTCCGATCATCACGTGAGACGGACTAGTCATCATCGGTGAATATCTTCATGTTGATCGTATCTACCATACGACTCATGCTCGACCTTTCGGTCTCTTGTGTTCCGAGGCCATGTCTGTAAATGCTAGGCTCGTCAAGTCAACCTAAGTGTTTCGCGTGTGTAAATCTGGCTTACACCCGTTGTATGTGAACGTAAGAATCTATCACACCCGATCATCACGTGGTGCTTCGAAACGACGAACTTTCGCAATGGTGCACAGTTAGGGAGAACACTTTCTTGAAATTTTAATGAGGGATCATCTTATTTACTACCGTCGTTCTAAGCAAATAAGATGTATAAACATGATAAACATCACATGCAATCAAATAGTGACATGATATGGCCATCATCACTTTGCTCCTTTCGATCTCCATCTTCGGGGCTCCATGATCATCATCGTCACCGGCATGACACCATGATCTCCATCATCGTGTCTTCATGAAGTTGTCTCACCAACTATTACTTCTACAACTACAGCTAATGGTTAGCAATAAAGTAAAGTAATTACATGACGTTTATGTTGACACGCAGGTCATAAATAAATTAAAGACAACTCCTATGGCTCCTGCCGGTTGTCATACTCATCGACATGCAAGTCGTGATTCCTATTACAAGAACATGATCAATCTCATACATCACATATATCATTCATCACATCCGTTTGGCCATATCACATCACATGGCATACCCTGCAAAAACAAGTTAGACGTCCTCTAATTGTTGTTTGCATGTTTTACGTGGTTGCTATGGGTTTCTAGCAAGAACGTTTCTTACCTACGCAAAACCACAACGTGATATGTCAATTGCTATTTACCCTTCATAAGGACCCTTTTCATCGAATCCGATCCGACTAAAGTGGGAGAGACTGGCACCCGCTAGCCACCTTATGCAACTAGTGCATGTCAGTCGGTGGAACCTGTCTCACGTAAGTGTACGTGTAAGGTCGGTCCGGGCCGCTTCATCCCACAATGCCGCCGAATCAAGATTGGACTAGTAACGGTAAGCATATTGAACAAAATCAACGCCCACAACTACTTTGTGTTCTACTCGTGCAAAGAATCTACGCGATAGACTTAGCTCATGATGCCACTGTTGGGGAACGTAGCAGAAATTTAAAATTTTCCTACGTGTCACCAAGATCCATCTATGGAGAAACCAGCAACGAGGGGAAAGAGAGTGCATCTACATACCCTTGTAGATCGCTAAGCGGAAGCGTTCAAGTGAACGGGGTTGACGGAGTCGTACTCGTCGTGATCCAAATCACCGATGATCCTAGTGCCGAACGGACGGCACCTCCGCGTTCAACACACGTACAGCCCGGTGATGTCTCCCATGCCTTGATCCAGCAAGGAGAGAGGGAGAGGTTGAGGAAGACTCCGTCCAGCAGCAGCACAACGGCGTGGTGGTGGTGGAGGAGCGTGGCAATCCTGCAGGGCTTCGCCAAGCACCGCGGGAGAGGAGGAAGGAGAGATGCAGGGTTGCGCCATAGAGAGGTCCAAACTCATATGTTGGCTGCCCCCAAACCCTCAAGTATATATAGGGGGAGAGGGGAGGCTGCGCCCCCACCTAGGGTTCCACCCTAGGGGCGGCGGCCAGCCCCAAAACCCATCTAGGGTGCGGCCAAGGGGGGAAGAGGGGAGACTTGCCCCCCAAGTTAGGTGGGTGCGCCCCCTTCCCCAAACCCTAGGCGCCTTGGGCCCTTGTGGGGGGGCGCACTAGCCCACCTGGGGCTGGTACCCTCCCACATGTGGCCCATGCAGCCCTCCGGGGCCGGTGGTCCCACTTGGTGGACCCCCGGGACCCTCCTGGTGGTCCCGGTACGTTACCTATAAAACCTGAAACTCTTTCGGTGACCAAAACAGGACTTCCCATATATAAATCTTTACCTCCGGACCATTCCGGAACTCCACGTGACGTCCGTGATCTCATCTAGGACTCCGAACAACATTCGGTATCCACATACAAACTTCCTTTATAACCCTAGCGTCATCGAACCTTAAGTGTGTAGACCCTACGGGTTCGGGAACCATGCAGACATGACCGAGACGTTCTCGAGTTGTCGGGGGGAATCGGCTTCCTCGAACACCTATGGGGACCGAGCCCCTTACTGGATAGGCGGGGGGCGGAGGTTGCACAAAGAGCAGATCGAGGCGGTGCACACAGGGGGATTTTACCCAGCTTCGGGCCGCAAAGATGCGTAAAACCCTACTGCTGCTTGGTGGATTGTATTGTGTTCTTTCTCGGGAGCGCGCGGTGCTACAGTACACACGGGCCGCCGGCGAGGTCGAGCGTAAAGATTGGTCTCCCCCTCTACGTGCGCATGGGGCCTCCTTTTATATGCTCAAGGGGTTACCCACAGGTGGCAGCGTAGGTGAGGGCAAAAATGGTAGAATGTTGTAGTGGGTACAGCTTCCTGCACAGTGGCTGTACAGTGCTATCATACCTAACTCTGACGGCGGGGGACAAGGGCATTTAATGCCCGTCCGCGTCGCCCAGACGGAGCAGGGGAGTGGACCGTCAGGAGCGCCACCGTTTGCCACGATGGCTACTCTGTCAGCTTCGCTTCACCACCGCATGCCCCTTGCTGCTCAGCCTCCCGCCACGTGCGCCTGGGATGCCCCCCAGAGGGACACGTTGGTGGGTGAGCTGGAGCGCAGGCACGAGGTGGTAACTTGCCGCGGCAAGCGCCTTGCCGCGGTGGATGTCTTGTCGCGCCCGGGAGCTTGTTGCTCACCGGGCCTTGCCGGGGCGCGGGGCGCACCGTGGCAGGGTCCTTGTCGTGCCGTGGATGGCCTTCCCGGCAAGGTCCTCTTGCCGGGGTCTTGTGCTTCAAGCGGCAGTCCCGGCAAACTCCTCTTGCCAGGGCCTTGCTCTCTTCGGGTGGCCTTCCCGGCAAGCTCCTCTTGCCGGGGCCTTGGCTCAAATACTTTGTTCTTGAATGGCCCAAGAGGGGACCATTGAGGGTCTTGGCGATCGCCTGGCAGGCCTTGCCGCGGGGTGCTACGACTGCCCGTGCACAAGTTCGGGGTACTAAGGTACCCCTACTTTAGTACACCGACAGGAGCCCCCGGGCCTGGGCCATACACGTTGCCGAGCGCTGTTGGGCCAGGCCCAAAACAGTGCATGGGCACGCGCGGCCTCGGTCACGGTACATCTTTTTCTGCGCCCACCACGTCCTCCCCGAACGGCACACGTCGAATGCAGCATCGTGGGGGAGAGGCGTGCGTGACGTGGGTGGCGTGCGCGGCGCTGAGCCCTGCAGGCATGCGTCACGTCGCAATAAATGGGGACGGTTCGTGCCATCTTCATAAGTAGAGGGAGGTGTGGAGGCGTGGCTCCTTCGCTGGATGGGGCCGAGGCACGGTTTCTGAGGCGCCCATTCCCCACGATCACGGGGTGGGGGAGAGGCCGCCTCACCCGTCGCCTCGGCCCTGCATGTCAGCCACGCGGCCTCCATGCACCTGGAGTTGCGGACGGTGGAGGCGGGAAACTGGGCCGTCGCGGGTCGAGGCAGCAGGCCGGTCCCGGTCGCCTGGCCTCCCTGCGCCCTGATTGGTCGAGCGGGGCGGTCGAGTCCCCACCCTGCTCTTTTATAAGGAGCAAGAGGGGGGGCGACGGGAACCCACACTCCTCCATCTCTTCCTCCTCTGACCCCCTCTCTCCATTAGCCATGGAGAAAGGGAACCGGGTCGTTCATTGGTGGCGGCGAGGGTTGCCGCCAGGCAGCGCGCCCCTCCTCCCCTTGCACCCGCGGTGGCGGAGCCAGCCGCAAGGGGAAGGGGGAGGGGGCGAGGTCATGTACGAGGCCGCGGTGCTCAGGGAAGAGGCGGGCGGGGCGACGCGCCGGCCTCGCCTCCGCCAGCGGCCCTTCTTCCCACGGCGGTCCATCTCGGGGACGATCCTTGCGAGTTCTTCATCAGGCTGCGCCGGGCGCCTCGTCGCCGCCTCTGCCTTCCGGCTCCTTTCGCGAGCGTCATGGAGATGGAGGAACCCAAAACGCTAAGGTTGCGCATGAAGGGCTGCGGGATTAGCGGCACGCGGGTCCACGTCGAGTTCCCAGCCCCCGGCGTGGTGTATCTTGGCCGAGGGTGGAAGACATTCGCCCGTATCCACACCTTGACGGAGGGGTTCACCCTCCATTTCAAGTTGATGGAGGGCGATCTCCTTTCCGTCAAGGCCTTCGGGGACTTCGGGACCCGGGCCAGGTGCTGCGTGGATAGCTCCTCCGATAGCGAAAGCTCCTCCTCGAGCGAGAGCGATGAGGAGGGGAGCGATAGCGACGACGAGGGCAGCGGTCGTCGGGATGACGGGTCCGACAAGGCGCCGGTCGCAGCTCCGTGTGGCACCGGCGACCCCATCATCCGGGTCGTCGGCTCCTTGAGCTTCTCGGGGTCGTCTTCCCGGGCGGCTAGAGTGGCGAGGCTGCGGAAGAGGAGGAGGACTGGCGGCAAGGCCGTCAACTCGGAGTACGAGGGCTAGGTGCCCCCGACAGCGTGTTGACGTCCCGCTGCCTCATCTTCGAGCTCCATCTCCGGCGCCACTGCCACCATCCCGCCTCCGGAGCCCCCAGGGCGTTCTCTTGGTGTCTTCTGCCACCCGTAGCTTGCCTAGGCGCCCCTTTTGCCCTTTTCGCCTCCTTGTCCTACCTCCTGAGGAGAGAGGCAAGAAAGGGATTACGGGCACCTCATCTTTTTTCAATCTGTAAGCCTTCGGGCCTTAGTTGCATTTGAAGCTTGTAATCCCATCTATTCATGTTTTTCATTCTCTCTGAACTGTACCTGAGCGGAATGTTTTTGATGAAAAGGGGGAGTTTGCCGGGCCATTTGTCCCGTGGATGGAACCCACGCCAAGGAGCGAACCCTTTGTATCGTTAGGATAGACATTTCTTCGCCCGGCAACAGGCCCTGCCGTCTTCCCGCGCCGCTCGGCCCTCCTCACGCCTTTGGCGGAGGCGGGGAGAAGGCGGGATCCGGCCCCCCGCTTCGCCCCTTTGCCGCCGCGACTACTACCAAGACGGGCCCCAGGAACGCGCTCTGGGGCTTGTCGTCGAGGGAGCACGGCAGCTTTTAGGGGGAAAAAGGGTTTTCGTATTCCACAGTTCATGAGAGAATGCATGACAAGGGATGCGAAAACTTATCTGGGATTGCAGCCCCCGGCAGCTTTGGCTTGCCGCGGACGAATCTTCGTACTTGCAGCCCCCGGTAATACTGGCTTGCCGGGGACCAGATGCTGGCCCGCCCTTCTTCTTTTCTTCGCCTTTAAGTGGTCTGGCCAGGATGTACAAACCCCTACGAACCAAAGGGATCGAAAGAATAGGAAAAAGGATGCAGACTCGACCTCTAAGCTAGGGGTTAGCAGCTGTTAGGCACTATCAACCCTAACCAAGGACGAGACTCGACTCAGCATGCATGCTAAAACTTAGGGCGCCAGCGCTTCATTTCTGCTGCTCAGGGTCTGCGCCTGGCTTTGTACAAAGGATTACATGCAACTGCGGCAAGACTTGTACAAAAGGTTGGTTGCCGGGCGGGCCCCGACAACCGCGCCTTACGGGTAAAACTTACGAAGATGCTCAATATTCCAGGAGTTGCTCACCGGAGTGCCATCTTCGGTCTCGAGGCGGACAGCGCCATGCCTCGTGACTCGTCTCACCCGGTAAGGGCCTTCCCACTTCGGCGTGAACTTGTTATGATTCTTGGCGGACGGGGCGCGCCGAAGAACAAGGTCGCCTTCCTCGAAGCTTCTGGCTTTAACTTTGCGGCTATGATAGCGGCGCAAAGCTTGCTGGTAGCGAGAGGCTCGCACAGCAGCCTGAAGACGATCTTCCTCAAGGAGCAGCGCGTCATCTTCATGCAGCCGCTCTTGCTCAAGCTCATCATAAGCGAGCACTCGAGGTGACCCATACACGAGTTCTGTGGGGGTAACTGCTTCTGCTCCATAGACTAGAGCGAATGGTGTCTGGCCAGTGGCTCGATTTGGCGTCGTTCTGATCGACCAAAGAGCCACCGGCAGCTCCTCGATCCAGTTTCTTCCGCACTTGTGCAGCCTGTCGAAAGTTCTGGTCTTGAGCCCGCGCAGTACTTCGGCGTTGGCCCTTTCAGCTTAACCGTTGCTCCTGGGATGAGCAACAGAAGCGAAGCAGACCTTGGCGCCGAGATCTTGGACGTATTGCATGAAGGCGCGGCTCGTGAATTGCATACCGTTGTCGGTGATGATCCTGTTGGGGATCCCGAAGCGGCACACAATCGACCTGAAGAACTTGATGGCTGACTGTGCTGTCACCTTCCTCACTGGTTCCACTTCCGGCCACTTTGTGAACTTGTCGATTGCGAAGTACAAGTACTCAAAGCCCCCGACAGCTCGGGGGAAAGGGTCGAGGATATCGAGCCCCCAGACCGAAAATGGCCAGGATAAAGGGATCGTCTGGAGAGCTTGAGCTGGCTGGTGTATCTGCATGGAATGGAACTGGCACGCTTCACACTTGGTTACTTGTGCAGTTGCATCCTGGAGGGCTGTCGGCCAGAAGAAGCCTTGTCGGAACGCTTTGCCGGCAAGTGCTCTTGCGCCAATGTGGTGACCACATATGCCTCCATGTATCTCTGCCAACAGCTGCTGTCCGTCTTCCTGGGGAATACACTTCAATTTCACACCGTTGCGCCCTCTTCTGTATAGTGTGTTGTCGACGAACTGGTACATACTCGAGCGCCGGGCTACTCTTTCCGCTTCTTCTTGTTCTTCGGGAAGTTCTCCGTACTGGAGGAAATGGACAGTCTGCCGCGCCCATGCTGGAGCCTGCGGCTCGACAACAAGGACTGAAGGCACTTCTGCCGCTGCGGGAACGTCTGCTTCTACGGCGAGGATCTGGGGCTCGGCCGGAGCTTGACGTCCCCCGGCAAGCTTGCCGGAACAAAGCTTGTCGGGAGCGCCTGCTTCTACGGAGTAAACCCTGGGGTTTTCCGGAGCAGACGGTTCCTCAGCGCTCTTGGCGTCGATCCTGGGGACCTTCTTGGCGGCGGCTCCGGGGAGCTCTGCCGGAAGATAGTCACCGGAGACCAACTTCCTCTTTTTGCTGTGTCTGGTTGATGGCGTTACGGATGGCTGAGTCAGCTTGAGCACAAAGGTCCCTGGTTCCACAGGTAACTTAAATGCTGCGCACTTTGACAGGCCATCAGCGATGTCATTCTCAGCTCTTGGAATGTGCTCCATCTGCAGGCCGTCAAAGTGCTCTTCCAGCTTCCTCACTTCATCAACGTACGCTTCCATCAACGGACTCTGGTAATCCTTGTTCACTTGGCGGACGACGAGCTGTGAATCACCCCTGACAATGAGCTTCTTGATCCCAAGTTCTGCCGCGATCCTGAGACCGGCAAGCAAACCTTCATACTCTGCAGTATTGTTGGTTGCTTGTTCCTTGGGGAAGTGCATCTGGACTACGTACTTGAGGTGCTCTCCGGTGGGCGCGACATGTAATGTGCCGGCGCCGGCGCCTTGCAGCGAGAAGGCACCATCAAAGTACATCAGCCACTCTTTGCCTGCTTCTTTGGCGGGGATGCTCGTCTCTGGGATATCTTCGTCCGGTGTCGGTCTCCACTCCGCTATGAACTCCGCCAAAGCTCTGCTTTGGATAGTCGAGGTGCTCTCGAACTGGAGACCGAAGCTCGACAGTTCTAGTGCCCACTCAACAATCCTGCCTGTTGCTTCTGGATTTTGCAGTATCCTCTTCAGCGGAAAGCAGGTGACAATTGTAATCTCGTGTGCTTGGAAGTAATGGCGCAGCTTTCTCAAGGCCATGAGGAGGCCGAAAAGCAATTTCTGCACACCAGAGTACCTTGACCTGGCCCCCTGCAAGAGGGAGCTGACAAAGTACACTGGGCGCTGCACCACTTTCTTCTTCCGCACCTCCACTTGCTCCTGCGCAGATTCATCCTCGTCGGGGCCAGAGCTTGTCGGGGAAGCCCCCTGCTTGTCGCTGGACGTGCTTGCCGCGGTCGCTGGCTCATCATCGGCCTCCCTCTCCGCTACTAACGCAGCACTAACCACTTGATTAGTTGCTGCTAGGTACAGCAGCAGCTTCTCTTGTGGTTTAGGCGCGACAAGTATCGGAGTGGAGGACAGGTATTTCTTCAGGTCCTGCAGCGCAGCCTCCGCTTCCGGAGTCCATTTTACTGGACCCGCCTTTTTCAAAATTTTGAAAAATGGCAGGGCGCGCTCTGCAGACCTAGAGATAAACCTGCTAAGAGCCGCGACGCAGCCGGCAAGCCTTCGCACGTCCTTGACACGGGTTGGTGCCTCAATCTGCTCGATGGCCTTGATCTTGTCTGGGTTGGCTTCTATCCCTCGCTGAGACACGAAGAACCCGAGAAGCTTGCCGGAAGGAACTCCGAACACGCACTTCTCGGGGTTGAGCTTGAGGCTGATCCTGCGCAGATTCGCAAAGGTCTCTTCTAAGTCTTGAATCAGGGTTGCCCTGTCTCTGCTCTTGACCACTATATCATCCATGTAGGCCTCCACATTCCTGTGGATTTGTGGCTCAAAAGCGGTGTGGACAACCCTTGCAAATGTCGAACCGGCGTTCTTCAGTCCGAAAGGCATCCGTACGAAATAGCACGTGCCACATGGAGTGATGAACGCGGTCTTCTCTTCATCTTCTTCAGCCATGAAGATCTGATGATATCCAGAGTAGGCGTCAAGAAATGAAAGCAGGTCACATCCGGCCGTGGAGTCAACAATCTGGTCAATGCGCGGCAAGGGAAAGGGATCTTTGGGACAAGCTTTGTTAACATCAGTGAAGTCGATGCAAAGCCGCCATTTCCCATTTGCTTTGCGCACGACAACAGGATTGGCCAACCACGTCGGATGGAGCACACCTTTGACGAGGCCTGCCGCTTCCAACTTCTTGATCTCTTCTGCGATGAACTCTTGGCGCTCCACTGCTTGCTTCCTGACTCTCTGCTTGACGGGCCGTGCGCGAGGACAGATGGCGAGGTGGTGCTCAATCACTTTCCTGGGAACGCCGGGGATGTCAGATGGCTGCCAGGCAAACACATCGACATTCGCCCGCAGGAAAGTAACGAGCGCGCTTTCCTATTTGGGGTCGAGCGTGGCACTGATGGTGAAGGTAACACCAGTGCCGTCCTCCTTGGCGGGCACCTTCTTGGTCATTGGCGGAGCCGCCATTGTCTTCTTACTCTTGCCGGTGGAGCTCGATGGCGCGTCCTCGACGGTAGCGCAGCACTCCGGAGAGGTGCGCTTGCCGGAGTGGGCGCCAGAGCACTTGCTGGGCTTGGTCCTCTTCTTTCCTCCGGGAGCTTCAGCGGCAAGCGACTTGTGATCCGCTGCGGCTGCTACTTCCCGGTAGATCTTGTCGACACAGATAAGGGCATCCTTCTTGTCGCCGGGGACAGAGATGACGCTTATCGGGCCTGGCATCTTGAGCATGTTGTAGGCGTAGTGAGAGGCCGCCATGAACTTGGCGAGCGCTGGACAACCGAGAATTCCATTGTATGGTAATGGAAAATCGGCGACGTCAAAGGTGATCCTCTCTGTCCTGAAGTTCAGCTCACTGCCAAATGTTACTGGCAACGTTATCTTCCCCTTCGGTTTGCTCCTTCCCGGGTTGATTCCTTGGAACGTGCCGGTTTCTTCAAGCTCGCTGTCGGGGACTTGGAGTTTTCGGAGCACAGCGGAGGAGATCAGGTTCAGGCCGGCCCCGCCGTCAAGCAGCATCTTGGTGACCTTGAGGTTGCGGATTGTTGGCGAAACCAACATCCGCAAGCACCCGATCGCAGTAGTGCGATCAGGGTGGTCCTCAATATCAAAGATGATAGGCGTGCTGGACCATTTCAGAGGCTTGCGCGACTCGACGGGTGGCTCCGCTGCATTGACTTCCCGCGCCCACTGCTTGAGCTGGCGGTGAAAAGTATGCAGGGTGGCGCCGCCGTCTACGCACAAGACCTCTGTGGCTTTCTGAAGCTCCTGCTCACTGGTCTCGACGTCATCCATGTCTTCGTCTTCGTCTTCGTCTTCGTTCTTGTCGCGGCCGCGGGGAGGTCGCTCCGCTTGCCGCTGCTTGTCCTTGTCGCGGCGTCCTCCCTGGCCGGGGCGCTTCGTGCCTGATCCTCTGCCACCTCCTCGGGCTCTCTCCTTGTCGCGCCGCTCGTACTCGGCCTTTTGCAGCTCGACGAGCTGCTCGACCTGCTTGCAGCTCTGGAGGTCATGGCCCTTGGTGCGGTGGATCTTGCAGTATTGTTTGCTAGTGCCGTCCCGTTTGTCGACGGCCGCCACGGCCTGGCAGTGGATGCATCCGGCAATTTCCTTGCCAGAGATGCTAGCCTGGGCCTTCTTGGCGGCGCCTTCATCGCCGGACTGCTTAACAACCAGTACCTCTTGGCTCTTCTTCTTCCTGTTGCTCTGCCGCCGGCCCTTCTTCGCCAGGGCGGTATCCTCACTGTCAGATCCTCCCGCTCCAGCGCTTTCCCGGGGAGTTTCCTCCCTTCCTCAGCACGGGCTCACTTGTCGGACAGGGCGTATAGCTCGCTGACGTCCTTGATCTTGCACATCGCCATCTCCTCCCGCATCCTGCGGTTACGCACGTTCTGATGGAACGCGCTGATGACCGCGGCGGGGTGGACGTCTGGGATGTTGTTGTGTACACGGCTGAATCTCTGGATGAACTTGCGCAGAGGTTCTCCCTCCTTCTGGACGAGCAGGTTAAGGTCGCTCGCTTGGCCATGGGGTTTGTGGCCGCCCGTGAAGGCGCCAACAAACTATGGCACAAGTCTGTCCAGGAGGTTATGGAGTTGTCCGGCAAGTGCATGAGCCAGGATCTGACGTTGGACTTGAGCACCAGCGGGAAGTAGTTGGCAAGGATCTTGTCGTCTCGCCCCCCGGCAGCCTGCACCGCAATGGTGTAGATGCTGAGGAACTCCGACAGATGCGACTTGCCGTCGTACTTATCTGGCACGTCTGGCTTGAAATTCTTTGTGCTGGGCCACTGGACTTGCCGCAGCTCACGGGTGAACGCAGGGCCCAGCGCGGTGGTCTGATTGACGCCGCGCTTCTCTCTGGCGCTCGATGCGAGTACGAGCGTCCTCTTGCTCTCGCTCGTGAAGAACTTGGCGTTGATCGCGACGAGTTCGCGGATTTGACGACGCGGTGGAGTCGTTGTCGTGGTGATTCCGGCGAGTCGGCGATCTTGGCCTCCGGGGCGGGGCGTGGACGGTGGTCGCACCCCCGTCGGTCCTGGCGCCATCAGTCCTCGCCTGGCCGTCCCGCCGCGGCTGCGACGCGTTGTGCTGCCGCGGGGTGTCGCCGTTAGAGAAACCGATGAGGCTCTGTATCGTGGCCCTCCAGTCGTCGAGCTTGTCCGCCGTTGGAGGGTAGTCCAGGAGCAGTTGGGCTCGCGCCAGAGCTTCTGCTGGAGTGGCGGGCAGCGGCGGCGAACGGCGCGTGGAGCGGGATGTGCTCGAACTTCTAACTACGTTAGAAGGAGCAACACCCGGGCCAGGCAGCCGCGCCACGCTCGGGCCAGCGCGTTGGTGCGAGTGCTGGCCTTGAGCGCCCTGGGATCCACCGGCTCGATTTGGGTCCAGTGGGCGCCAAGACGCTGCTGGTCCCGTGCTTCCTGAGAGGGGCGCGGTGCATGTTCGGATGCCGTGGCGCCGTGAGCTGGCTCGACGACGCCCGTTCCGCCACCGGTGCCGTCCCCGCCACCAGTTTGCTCCAAGGGCGGTGGGTACGACGCGGACGGACCGGCCACCTCCGGAGCCTTCTTCTTCGGTGGCATGTCGCTGAGGATGAAGGAGATCTAGCTGGTGCAGACGCCGGATCAGGTTCGCACAACTTTGACGCCCCCCTACCTGGCGCGCCAAAGATGTCGGGGGGAATCGGCTTCCTCGAACACCTATGGGGACCGAGCCCCTTACTGGTTCGGCGGGGGGCGGAGGTTGCACAAAGAGCAGATCGAGGCGGTGCACACAGGGGGATTTTACCCAGCTTCGGGCCGCAAAGATGCGTAAAACCCTACTGCTGCTTGGTGGATTGTATTGTGTTCTTGCTCGGGAGCGCGCGGTGCTACAGTACACGCGGGCCGCCGATGAGGTCGAGCGTAAAGATTGGTCTCCCCCTCTACGTGCGCATGGAGCCTCCTTTTATATGCTCAAGGGGTTACCTACAGGTGGCAGCGTAGGTGAGGGCAAAAATGGTAGAATGTTGTAGTGGGTACAGCTGCCTGCACAGTGGCTGTACAGTGCTATCATACCTAACTCTGACGGCGGGGGACAAGGGCATTAAATGCCCGTCCGCGTCGCCCAGACGGAGCAGGGGAGTGGACCGTCAGGAGCGCCACCGTTTGCCACGATGGCTACTCTGTCAGCTTCGCTTCGCCACCGCATGCCCCTTGCTGCTCAGCCTCCCGCCACGTGCGCCTGGGATGCCCCCCAGAGCGACACGTTGGTGGGTGAGCTGGAGCGCAGGCATGAGGTGGTAACTTGCCGCGGCAAGCGCCTTGCCGCGGTGGATGTCTTGTCGTGCCCGGGAGCTTGTTGCTCACCGGGCCTTGCCGGGGCGCGGGGCGCGCCGTGGCAGGGTCCTTGTCGTGCCGTGGATGGCCTTCCCGGCAAGCTCCTCTTGCCGGGGTCTTGTGCTTCGAGCGACAGTCCCGGCAAACTCCTCTTGCCAGGGCCTTGCTCTCTTCGGGTGGCCTTCCCGGCAAGCTCCTCTTGCCGGGGCCTTGGCTCAAATACTTTGTTCTTGAATGGCCCAAGACGGGACCATTGAGGGTCTTGGCGATCGCCTGGCAGGCCTTGCCGCGGGGTGCTACGACTGCCCGTGCACAAGTTCGGGGTACTAAGGTACCCCTACTTTAGTACACCGACACCAGTCAATAACCAACAGCGGGATCTGGATACCCATGTTGGTTCCCACATGTTCCACGATGATCTCATCGGATGAACCACGATGTCAAGGATTCAATCAATCCCGTATACAATTCCCTATGTCTAGTGGTATAGTACTTGCCCGAGATTCGATCGTCGGTATCTCCATACCTTGTTCAAACTCGTTACCGGCAAGTCTCTTTACTCGTTCCGCAACACATCATCCCGTGATCAACTCCTTGATCACATTGTGCACATTATGATGATGTCCTACCGAGTGGGCCCAGAGATACCTCTCCGTCACACGGAGTGACAAATCCCAGTCTCGATTCGTGCCAACCCAACAGACACTTTCGGAGATACCTGTAGTGTACCTTTATAGCCACCCAGTTACGTTGTGACGTTTGGCACACCCAAAGTATTCCTACGGTATCCGGGAGTTGCACAATCTCATGGTCTAAGGAAATGATACTTGACATTAGAAAAGCTTTAGCATAGGAACTACATGATCTTGTGCTAGGCTTAGGATTGGGTCTTGTCCATCACATCATTCTTCTAATGATGTGATCCCGTTATCAATGACATCCAATGTCCATGGTCAGGAAACCATAACCATCTATTGATCAACGAGCTAGTCAACTAGAGCTTACTAGGGACATGGTGTTGTCTATGTATCCACACATGTATCTGAGTTTCCTATCAATACAATTCTAGCATGGATAATAAACGATTATCATGAACAAGGAAATATAATAATAACCTATTTATTATTGCCTCTAGGGCATATTTCCAACACCCTGGGGGTGGCTAGTCCTATTTATAGGCGAAGGCCCTGGGCCTCTTCCCAAATATTGAGCAGGAAGGGCGCCAACAATTGGCCATTTTGAAGGGGAACATCTAGTACACGTATCCTGACTAAAGTTGGTCCTCGCCTGCCAAAGGCTTTGGTGGTGATGCTGGCTTGGGATCCACAATGACTTCCTCCCTGCCGTTGGGCTGGTCTTGGTCTTGTTGCACTAAAACGGGTGCCTTTGCTTGATGCTCTCGCCTGCGCTTGCTCCCTTTGCACCAAAGAGGAAAGGAGGACACTGCGCGGGCTGGCGCCCGCCTGGCGCCCTTGGTCGTCATGGCTTGCGTCACGGGCACCTCGTGAGGTACCCCGCCTTGATCTCTCCGCCTCCTCGCGAGCCTGCCTGATGAGGCCGTGCCTGAGGAAGCTCCGTGTCGTCCGCCCCGCGAGGCTTGGCCCCTCGCGAGGGTCTTGGGTCTGTGTTGATGAAGATGGACCGTGTTGGGCCCCCCTTTGAGCCACGCCGCAGGCCGCAGGCAGGCAAGTCTGGGGACCCCCGTTCCCAGAACACCGACAGTTGCACTATCATTATTAACTTTGCATGTTTTGGCTTCAATATTATGAATATGTGTATCACTACGATCGAGATCCAACAAACCTTTTTCATTGGGTGTATAACCATAGAAGGTTTTATTCATGTAAAGAGAATAATAATTATTCTCTAACTTAAATGAATAACCGTATTGCAATAAACATGATCAAATCATATTCTTGCTCAACACAAACACCAAAGAACATTTATTTAGGTTCAACACTAATCCCGAAAGTATAGGGAGTGTGCGATCATGATCATATCATTCTTGGAACTACTTCCAACACACATCGTCACTTCACCTTTAACTTGTCTCTGTTCATTCTCCAACTCCCATTTCAAGTTACTACTCTTAGTAACTGAACTAGTATCAAATACCGAGGGGTTGCTATAAACACTAGTAAAGTACACATCAATAACATGTATATCCAATATACCTTTAATCACCTTGCCATCCTTCTTATCCGCCAAATACTTGGGGCAGTTCTGCTTCCAGTGACCAGTCCCTTTGGAGTAGAAGCCCTCAGTCTCAGGCTTAGGTCCAGACTTGGGCTTCTTCACTTGATCAGCAACTTGCTTGCCATTCTTCTTGAAGTTCTCCTTCTTCCCTTTGCCATTTTCTTGAAACTAGTGGTCTCGCCAACCATCAACACTTGATGCTTTTCTTGATTTCTACCTCGTCGATTTCAGCATCACGAAGAGCTTGGGAATTACTTTCGTTATCCCTTGCATATTATAGTTCATCACTAAGTTCTAGTAACTTGGTGATAGTGACTAGAGAACTTTGTAAATTACTATCTTATCTGGAAGATTAACTCCCACTTGATTCAAGCAATTGTAGTACTCAGACAATCTGAGCACATGCTCACTGGTTGAGCTATGCTCCTCCATCTTGTAGGCAAAGTACTGTCAGAGGTCTCATACCTCTAGACATGGGCATGAGTTTGAAATACCAATTTCAACTCTTGGAACATATCATATGCTCTATGGCGTTCAAAACATTTTTGAAGTCCCGGGTCTAAGCCGTAAAGTATGGTGCACTAAACTATCAAGTAGTCATCATACCGAGCTTTGCCAAACGTTCATAACGTCTGCATATGCTCCTGCAATAGGCCCGTCACCTAGAGGTGCATCGAGGACTTAATTCTTCTGTGCAGCAATGAGGATAACCCTCAGATCATGGACCAAGTCCGCATCATTTCTACTAACATCTTTCAACATAGTTTTTCTCTAGGAACATATCAAAATAAACGGGGAGCAACATCGCGAGCTATTGATCTACAACATAGTATTGCAAAATACTATCAGGAACTAAGTTCATGATAAATTTAAGTTCAATTAATCATATTACTTAAGAACTCCCACTTAGATAGACATCTCTCTTATCATTTAAGTGATCACGTGATCCAAATCAACTAAACCATAACCGATCATCATGTGAAATTGAGTAGTTTTCAATGGTGAACATCACTATGTTGATCATATCTAATATATGATTCATGTTCGACCTTTCAGTCTCAGTGTTCCGAGGCCATATCTGCATATGCTAGGCTCGTCAAGTTTAACCTGAGTATTATGCATGTGCAAAACTGGCTTGCACCAGTTGTATAAGAACGTTGAGCTTATCACACCCGATCATCACGTGGTGTCTCGGCACGACGAACTTTGGCAACGGTGCATACTCAGGGAGAACACTTGTACCTTAAATTTTTTAGTGAGAGATCATCTTATGATGCTACCGTCAATCAAAGCAGAATAAGATGTATAAAAGATAAACATCACATGCAATCAAAATATGTGACACGATATGGCCATCATCATCTTCTACTTTTGATCTCCATCTCCAAAGTACTATCATGATCTCCATTGTTACCGACATGACACCATGATCTCCATCATCTTAATCTTTTATCAACGTGTCGTCACATGATCGTCTCACCAGCTATTGCTTTTGCAACTATTGCTATCGCATAACGATAAACTAAAGCAATTACATGGCACTTGCATCTTATGCAATAAATAGACAACCATAAGGCTCCTGCCAGTTGCCGATAACTTTAACAAAACATGATCATCTTATACAACAATTTATATCTCATCACGTCTTGACCATATCACATCACAACATGCCCTGCAAAAACAAGTTAGACGTCCTCTAGTTTGTTGTTGCAAGTTTTACGTGGCTGCTACGGGCTGAGCAAGAACCGTTCTTACCTACGCATCAAAAACCACAACGATATTTCGTCAAGTATGTGTTGTTTCAACCTTCACAAGGACCGGGCGTAACCACACTCGATTCAACTAAAGTTGGAGAAACTGACACCCACCAGCCACCTATGTGCAAAGCACGTCGGTAGAACCAGTCTCGCATAAGCGTACGCGTAATGTCGGTCCAGGCCGCTTCATCCAACAATACCGCCCAAACCAAAGTATGACATGCTGGTAAGCAGTATGACTTGTATCGCCCACAACTCACTTGTGTTCTACTCGTGCATATAACATCTACGCATAAACCTGGCTCGAATGCCACTGTTGGGGAACATAGTAATTTCAAAAAAAATCCTACGCACACGCAAGATCATGGTGATGCATAGCAAGGAGAGGGGAGAGTGTCGTCTGCGTACCCTCATAGACCGTAAGAAGATGCGTTATAACAACTTGGTTGATGTAGTCGTACGTCTTCATGATCGACCGGTCCTCAGTACCGAACGTACGACACCTCCGCGTTCATCACACGTTCAGCTCGGTGACGCCCCACGAACTCACGATCCAGTAGAGCTTCGGGGAAGAGCTTCGTCAGCACGATGGCATGGTGACGATGATGATGATGTTACCGACGCAGGGCTTCGCCTAAGCACCGCTACGATATTACCGAGGTGGATTATGGTCGAGGGCGGCACCGCACACGGCTAAGAGATCAATGATTAATTGTTGTGTCTCCAAGGAGTGCCCCCCCCCCCGCGTATATAAAGGAGTGGAGGAGGGGGAGGGGCTGGCCTCTATGGCGCGCCCCATGAGGAGTCCTACTCCCACTGGGAGTAGGACTCCCCCCTTCCAAGTAGGAGTAGGAGAGGAGAAGAAAGGGAGACAAGGAGAAAAGGAAAGGGGCGCCGCTCCCCTCCTTGTCCAATTCGGACTAAAGGGGAGGGGGCGCGCGGCTGCCCTCGCCACCCCTCCTCTTCTCCCACTAGGGCCCATTTGGCCCAATATACTCCCCGGGGGGTTCCGGTAACCCCCGGTACTTCGGTATATGTCCGATACCTCCCGAAACTCTTCCGGTGTCCGAACATAGTCGTCCAATATATCGATCTTTACTTCTCGACCATTTCGAGACTCCTCGTCATGTCCGTGATCGTATCCGGGACTCCAAACTACCTTCGGTACATCAAAACACAAAAACTCATAATATCGATCGTCACATAACTTTAAGCGTGCGGACCCTACGGGTTCGAGAACTATGTAGATATGACCGAGACACGTCTCTGGTCAATAACCAATAGTGGAAACTGGATGCTCATATTGGCTCCTACATATTCTACGAAGATCTTTATCGGTCAAACCGCATAACAACATACGTTGTTTCCTTTGTCATCGGTATGTTACTTGCCCGAGATTCGATCGTCGGTATCTCAATACCTAGCTCAATCTCGTTACCGTCAAGTCTCTTTACTCGTTCTGTAATGCATCATCCCGCAACTAACTGATTAGTTGCATTGCTTGCAAGGCTTATAGTGATGTGCATTACCGAGAGGGCCCAGAGATACCTCTCCGACAATCGGAGTGACAAATCCTAATCTCGATCTATGCCAACTCAACAAGTACCATCGGAGACACCTGTAGCGCACCTTTATAATCACCCAGTTGCGTTGTGACGTTTGGTAGCACACAAAGTGTTCCTCCGGTACTCGGGAGTTGCATAATCTCAGTCATAGGAACATGTATAAGTCATGAAGAAAGCAATAGAGATATACTAAACGATCGTATGCTAAGCTAACGGAATGGATCAAGTCAATCACATCATTCTCTAATGATGTGATCCCGTTAATCAAATGACAACTCATGTCTATGGCTAGGAAACTTAACCATCTTTGATTCAACGAGCTAGTCAAGTAGATGCATGCTAGTGACACTTTGTTTGTCTATGTATTCACACATGTACTAAGTTTCCGGTAAATACAATTCTAGCATGAATAATAAACATTTATCATGATATAAGGAAATATAAATAACAACTTTATTATTGCCTCTAGGGCATATTTCCTTCAGAAGATGTCGTACATAAGTCCGATTTTGATGAGTATGGTATTTAACGTTTTGAATGGTGTAGGCCGGCTCGCAATCTTCCTCAACAATCATTGAAGGGGAACTCTTTGGATCCTAGGATGATGGAGAGCGAGTCACCTTCGCGAGCCTCTCCGTCCATCGTCAGGGACGACACCGAGGTGTTGTCCCGAAGGGCCTCTCCGGGGCATAAGGTACGGGAAGCCACCGAAACAGCACCAGAAGGTAACACTTTGGCCGCCGAAAACACGGGGATCAAAATCCCCCCGAGGGCTGACAACGGGGGTCTAGACCAGTCCGACCACCAGACGAACACTACTCCGGAAACCCAAATGGCTACAGAGTCGAACAAGCAACCCTCCTCGAGGGAGGGGGGAGTGCCAACTCCCGCGGCAACCTCCGCTAATCTGGAGGCGCCGAATATACTGATGGAGGCACTACAACGTGCTTCCATCCTGTAGGAGCATCACACCCTGATGGGTATGGTGGTTGAAAAAGGTTCAGTCCGCCAAGAACGGACTGAACGAGGCCTTCGCTAGCCTGTTAACAGACTTCGAGGTATGCAATGTAATATTCCTAACCGCTTTCTATATGAAAAGGTGCCTGTGTATAGATAGTATCCCCTTAGACTCTGATCATCCCCTTTGTTAAAAAAGGGGGGCAGACAGAGGATCAATAATTTTCACAAGAGCTAATATACTTTCATGTGTTGAAATGTAGGCTTCACTGTTAGCGGCGACCGCCTAGGCCGCTGAAGTATCCGAACTTAAGCATAGGCTTGGACTGGCCGATGAGGATCTCGTCCATATCAACAAGGGTTTTGATGAGGCAGTGGGTATGTTATTAAAACATTGTGTTCATGCCCATACCTCTGGAGTTAAAGCTCATGTGCTGCTATGTGTGTGATTGCAGGCAGCGCGAATGCAGTTGAGGCCCTTATGGGTGAACTTGCCCAGGCAAGGGAGTAGGCGAGGGTGGACAAGGCGGCCGCTGATAAAGCGGCCGAGGACCTGAAGTCCGAACAGGTTGTCCGCTGCTGGTACGAGGAGCGGGTGGACGAATTAGAGAAGGCGCTCAAGGACGCCGCCGACAAGTAAGAGTCCCTAGAGGAGAAGAGTAAAGCCTAGGCGACCGACCTTGCCGAGGCCCTTAAAGAGGCCGAGAAGGCCCGGGCTGAATCCCGAGCGGCGCGCGAGGAGATTAAGCAAGCCGGACAAATAGCGTCTGGTAAGCCCTTTTCTTCTACAGAGCAAATTCGGCAATCGGTCGTATGTTTTAGTCACACAATTGTGGGGAGCTTCAGATGTCTTTGTGGATCTTCCGAAGAGCGCCGCTGACGCCGCACAGTTCTTTCAGGCCCAGGAGGGGCTTGCGACGGAGAAGCAATTCTGGTGCCAGTTCGTGGCACGGGAGCGCCCTGCACTGCTGAATGACCAGATGGAGCAGTGGGCCGAGCTGCACAGCATGTCCGGATTGGTCATGAGGGACTTCATAGTCCGACTGTGGCCAACCACACCCATTCCAAGCAGCTATTTTGGCCAAGTGCAGCGACTGGGTGACACACTGCCCCGTATTGACACGGTTAAGCGGACGCCATGTATAGAAGGTCGCGGCTGGCCTTTGCCCGTGTCAAGATGCACTAGGCCAAGATGAAGGCTGTCAGCGTGGCCGTTGAAGGTCCGCCCAGAGACAAGGTCCATCGTACGACGGAGCGCTATTTTGAAGACGTCCTGGAAGGTGCCCGCTTGATAGAGGGCCAGTGCTCAAAGGACATCTTGTTCGAGTGAATGTGTCGGAACTGTCCGGTTGTTTTATAAACCAAAGCTTTGTAATATATTTATGTTGTTTTTTTGTCTTTAAAAGTGATATTCCTCTTGTGTGGTCGTTTGTATTCTTGAGAGTTTGCCAGTCGTCGGCTTTATCCCCCACATAGATACTACGGGGGTGTTCGGAATGTCACATGACCACACGTTAACCCAACGTCTTGGTCCACAAAGGAGGTGTCAGTAATGTGAACGAGGCAATCGGACTATGTGGCTTTACCACTCTCACTTAGCCATAGGAGTTTGACAATGGGGTTGTAAGATAGCCCCTGGTGCGTATTCGGTTATCGAACTTGGATGCCCTAGACGCGTGACTGGAAAGAGCCAGTCCTTCGTGGAATACGGAAGAAGTCGCTAAAGATTTAATAAGTCACCGAATTGCTGACCAGCTCTCGCTGCATCACAACAGTCAATTTTCGGCTTTCTCTACTGAGGTGCTTAACCGGGCCAGCCGGAAACACAATCACAGTAGTTCTCCCTTTACTACCTTAGCCGAAAACAGAACGTAAGGTAGCAAGCACAGGAGCCGGGCAACCCAATGATACGTCTCCAACGTATTTATATTTTTTTATTCCATGCTATTTTATTATCAATCTTGGATGTTTTATAATCATTTTATAGTCATTTTATATCATTTTTGGTACTAACCTATTGACATAGTGCCAAGTGCCAGTTGCTGTTTTTTTCATGTTTTTTACATCACAGGAAATCAATATCAAACGGAGTCCAAATGCCACGAAACTCCATGATGATTTTTTATGGGCCAGAAAACAGGCAATGGGCCCTGGTTGCACCTAGGGGGTGCCTCGAGGGGGGCACAACCCACAAAGGCACGCCAGGAGGCCCAGGCATGCCCTGGTGGGTTGTGCCCACCTCGAGTGCCCCCGGACCGCCTCTTTGCTCTATAAATACCACAATATTCCATAAACCGTAGAACAAGCGTCGAAATATTCATCCAGTCGCCGCCGAGTCCGGAACCACCAGATCCAATCTAGAAACCATCATGGAGGTGTTCACTACTTCTATTGGTGCCTCTCCAATGATGCGTGAGTAGTCCTTTGTAGACCTTCAGGTTCGTAGTTAGTAGCTAGATGGCTTCCTCTCTCTCTTGCTGGATTCAAATACAATGGTCTCTTGGAGATCCATATGATGTAATTCTTCTGCGGTGTGTTTGTTGGGATCTGATGAACTTTGAGTTTATGATCAGTTGTATCTTTTTATATCCATGAAAGTTATTTGAGTTTATTTGATCTCTTATATGCATGATCTCTTATAGCCTCATATTTCTTCTCCGATATTTGGGTTTATTTGGCCAACTTGATCTATTTATCTTGCAATGGGAAGAGGTGCCCGGTAGTGGGTTCGATCTTACGGTGCTCGATCCTAGTGACAGAAGGGGAAACGACACGTACGTATCGTTGCTACTAAGTATAAAAAGACTAGATCCATATCTACCGCCATATAGATAAACAGATCTTGTCTACATCATGTCATCGTTCTTATTGCATTACTCCGTTATTCCATGGACTTAATACACTAGATGCATGCTGGATAGCGGTCGATGTGTGGAGTAATAGTAGTAGATGCAGTCAGGAGTGATAACCCACAAGTATAGGGGATCGCAACCGTTTTCGAGGGTAGAGTATTCAACCCAAATTTATTGATTCGACATAAGGGGAGCCAAAGAATATTCTCAAGTATTAGCAGTTGAGTTGTAAATTCAACCACACCTATAAGACTTAATATCTGCAGCAAAATATTTAGTAGCAAAGTAGCATGGAAGTAACGATAACGGTGGCAAAAGTAACAATAGTAGTTTTGTAGTAATTGTAACAGTGGCAACGGAAAAGTAACTAAGCAAAGATCAATATGTGAAAAGCTCGTAGGCAATGGATCAGTGATGGATAATTTTGTCGAATGCGATTCCTCATGCAACAGTTATAACATAGGGTCACACAGAACTAGCTCCAGTTCATCAATGTAATGTAGGCATGCATTCCGAATATAGTCATACGTGCTTATGGAAAAGAACTTGCATGACATCTTTTGTCCTACTCTCCCGTGGCAGTGGGGTCCTATTGGAAACTAAGGGATATTAAGGCCTCCTTTTAATAGAGTACCGGACCAAAGCATTAACACATAGTGAATACATGAACTCCTCAAAATACGGTCATCACCGAGAGTGGTCCCGATTATTATCACTTCGGGGTTGCCGGATCATAACACATAGTTGGTGACTATTGACTTGCAAGATAGGATTAAGAACTCACATATATTCATGAAAACATGATAGGTTCAGATCTGAAATCATGGCACTAGGGCCATAGTGACAAGCATTAAGCATAGCAAAGTCATAGCAACATTTATCTCAGAACATAATGGATACTAGGGATAAAACTCTAACAAAACTAACTCGATTACTAGTAAATCTCATCCAACCCATCACCGTCTAGCAAGCCTACGATGGAATTACTCACGCACGGCGGTGAGCATCATGAAATTGGTGATGGAGGAAGGTTGATGATGATGATGGCGATGGATTCCCCTTTTTGGAGCCCCGAACAGACTTCAGATCAGCCCTCCCGAGAGAGATTAGGGCTTGGCGGCGGCTCCGGATCATAAAACGCAATGAATCCTTCTCTCTGATTATTTTCTCCCCGAACGTGAATATATAGAGTTGAAGTTGAGGTCGGTGGAGCCGCGGGGGGGCCACGAGGCAGGGGCGCACCCCAGGATGGTGGGCGCTTCCTCCACCCTCATGGATAGGGTGTGGGCCCCCGGTGTTGATTCGTTCACCGGTATTTTTTATTAATTCCAAAAATATTCTCCGTGAAGTTTTAGGTCATTCCGAGAACTTTTATTTCTGCACAAAAGTAACACCATGGCAATTCTGCTGAAAACAGCGTCAGTCCGGGTTAGTTCCAATCAAATCATGCAAATTAGAGTCCAAAACAAGGGCAAAAGTGTTTGTAAAAGTAGATACGTTGGAGACGTATCAACTCCCCCAAGCTTAAACCTTTGTTTGTCCTCAAGCAATTCAGTTGACAAACTTAAAGTGATAAAAAAACTTTTACAAACTCTATTTGCTCTTGTTGTTGTAAATATGTAAAGCTAGCATTCAAGTTTTCAGCAAAGATTATGAACTAACCATATTCACAATAACACTTAGGTCTCATGTTTACTCATATCAATGGCATAATCAGCTAGCGAGCAATAATAGTAAATCTCGGATGACAACACTTTCTCAAAACAATCAAAATATGATATAACAAGATGGTATCTCGCTAGCCCTTTCTGAGACTGCAAAACATAAATGCAAAGCACCCCTGAAGATCAAGGACTAACTAAACATTACAATTCATGGTAAAAGAGATCCAGTCACAGTCATACTCAATGTAAACTAATAGTAATGCATGCAAATAACAGCGGTGCTCTCAAGCTGGTGCTTTTTAATAAGAGGGTGATGAATCAACATAAAAGTAAATAGATAGGCCCTTCGTAGAGGGAAGCAAGGATTTGTAGAGGTGCCAAAGCTCAAGTTTTGAAACAAAGATAAATAATATTTTGAGTGGTATACTTTCTTTGCCAACATAACAACCAAGAGATCTCGATATCTTCCATGCTACACACATTATAGGCGGCTCCCAAGAAGAATGGTAAAGTTTATACTCCCCCACCACTAACAAGCATCAATCCATGGCTTGCCCAAAACAACGGGTGCCTCCAACTAACAACAGTCCTGGGGGAGTTTTGTTTGCAATTATTTTGATTTAAGCATGGGACTGGGCATCCAGATACCAGCCATTTTCTCATGAATGAGGAGCGGAGTCCACTCGTCGTGAGAATAACCCACCTAGCATGGAAGATATAGACAGCCCTAGTTGATACATGAGCTATTCGAGCAAACAAAACAGAATTTCATTTGAATGTTTAAAGTTTGGCACATACAAATTTACTTGGAACGGCAGGTAGATACCGCATATAGGAAGTGTTGGGGAACGTAGTAATTTCAATTTTTTCCTACGCACACGCAAGATCATGGTGATGCATAGCAACGAGAGGGGAGAGTGTTGTCCACGTACCCTCGTAGACCGACAGCGGAAGCGTTATAACAACGCGGTTGATGTAGTCGTACGTCTTCACGGCCCGACCGATCAAGCACCGAAACTACGGCACCTCCAAGTTCTAGCACACGTTCAGCTCGATGACGATCCCCGAACTCCGATCCAGCAAAGTGTCGGGGATGAGTTCCGTCAGCACGATGGCGTCATGAAGATCTTGATGTTCTACCGTCGCAGGGCTTCGCCTAAGCACCGCTGCGATATGACCGAGGTGGAATATGGTGGAAGGGGGCACCGCACACGACTAAGGAACGATCACGAAGATCAACTTGTGTGTCATGGGGTGCCCCCTTGCCCCCGTATATAAAGGAGGGAGGGGGAGGTGCAGCCGGCACCTAGGGGTGCGCCTGGAGGAGTCCTACTCCCACCGGGAGTAGGACTCTCCCCTCCTGCCTTGTTGGAGAAGGGAAGGGGAAGGGGGGAAGAGGAAAGGGGGCCGCCCCCCCCCCTTCCTTGTCCTATTCGGACTAGGGGGAGGGGGCACGCGGCCTTCCCTGGCCGGCCCTCCTCTTCTCCCTTAGGGCCCATGTAGGCCCATTAACCCTCGGGGGGTTCCGGTAACCCCTCCGGTACTTCGGTAAAATCATATTTTCACCCGGATCACTTCCGATATCCAAACATAGGCTTCCAATATATCAATCTTCATGTCTCGACCATTTCGAGACTCCTCGTCATGTCATTGATCACATCCGGGACTCCGAACTCCTTCGATACATCAAAACTCATAAACTCATAATATAATTGTCATCGAAACTTTAAGCGTGCGGACCCTACGGGTTCGAGAACTATGTAGACATGACCGAGACACGTCTCTGGTGAATAACCAATAGCGGAACCTAGATGCTCATATTGGCTCCCACATATTCTATGAAGATCTTTATCGGTCAGACCGCATAACAACATATGTTGTTCCCTTTGTCATAGGTATGTTACTTGCCCGAGATTCGATCGTCGGTATCTCAATACCTAGTTCAATATCGTTACCGACAAGTCTCTTTACTCGTTCCGTAATACATCATCCCGCAACTAACTCATTAGTTGCAATGCTTGCAAGGCTTATAGTGATGTGCATTGCCGAGTGAGCCCAAAGATACCTCTCCCACGATCGGAGTGACAAATCCTAATCTCGAAATACGCCAACCCAACAAGTACCTTTGGAGACACCTGTAGAGTACCTTTATAATCACCCAGTTACGTTGTGACGTTTGGTAGCACACAAAGTGTTCCTTCGATAAAAGGGAGTTGCATAATCTCATAGTCATAGGAACATGTATAAGTCATGAAGAAAGCAATAGCAACAAACTAAACGATCATCGTGCTAAGCTAACGGATGGGTCAAGTCAATCACATCATTCTCCTAATGATGTGATCCTGTTAATCAAATGACAACTCATGTCTATGGTTAGGAAACTTAACCATCTTTGATGAACGAGCTAGTCAAGTAGAGGCATACTAGTGACACTATGTTTGTCTATGTATTCACACATGTATTATGTTTCCGGTTAATACAATTCTAGCATGAATAATAAACATTTATCATGAAATAAGGAAATAAATAATAACTTTATTATTGCCTCTAGGGCATATTTCCTTTAGGAAGGTATGGTGGACTCATATGGAATAACTTTGGGGTTTATGGAAGTGGATGCACAAGCAGTATTCCCGCTTAGTACAAGTGAAGGTTAGAAAGAGACTGGAAAGCGACCAACTAGAGAGCAACAACAGTCATGAACATGCATTAAAATTAATCAACAATGAGTGCAAGCATGAGTAGGATATAATTCACCATGAATATAAATATCATGGAGGCTATGTTGATTTTGTTTCAACTACATGCGTGAACATGTGCCAAGTCAAGCCACTCGAATCGTTCAAAGGAGGATACCACCCTATCATACCACATCACAACCATTTTAATAGCATGTTGGCACGCGAGGTAAACCATTATAAACTCCTAGCTAATTAAGCATGGCATGAGCAACTATAATCTCTAATTGTCATTGCAAACATGTTTCATTCATAATAGGCTGAATCGGGAACGATGAACTAATCATATTTACAAAAACAAGATAGGTCGAGTTCAATCCAGCTTCTCTCATCTCAATCAATCCATCATATATCGTCATTATTGCCTTTCACTCGCACGGCCGAACGGTGTGGATAATAATAATGATAATAATGCACGTGCATTAGACTAAGCTAGAATCTATAGGCATTTAATACAAGGGAGAAGACAAGGTAATATGGGTTCTTGGTTAAATCAAGAATAATGCATATGAGAGCCACTCAACATTTTCATCATGGTCTTCCCCACTCGACCCCCAAAGAAAACAAAAAAGAAATAAAACTATTTACACGGGAAAGCTCCCAACAAACAAAAGAAGAACGAGAAATATTTTTGGGTTTTCTTTTAGTTACTACTACTACAGGCATGGAAAGTAAACTAGCTAAAAGCTACAACTATTTTTTTGGTTTTTCTTAAGGTTTTTCAAACACATAAGAAAAAGACTTAGAAAAGAAAATAAACTAGCATGGATAGTACAATGAAAAAGTATGAGCACCGACAACTAGCATGAGTGTGTCAAGATGAATGTAATGTCGGTGAGAAATACGTACTCCCCCAAGATTAGGATTTTGGCCTAAGCTGGTCTACGGCAACGGCTGGCCTGGCGGATATCCAAAGTTGTAACTGGGGTCGTACTGAGATGCAGCGCCTACTGCCTGACAAGCTGCAGCTTGGTGGCGACCTGCCTCGGTCCTCCTTTCGTACTCGTTCGCCTCCTCCCTGGTTATAACGTATCTCCTTTTTGCCTGAAAGTCAAATAAAGTAGGAGCAGAGAGGGCAATATGGATAGTGCGGCGTATGTCAAAGATTAGTCGGTACTGGAGGGACTGTTCATTCCTCTCAACAAACTGATGGCGAATCATAGCATTACAATCCAGATAAGCGGGAGGCAACCTAATATCATTTTCATGTATGGGTACATTAAGATAATTAGCTACACAAGTTGCATAAATTCCACCAAACAAATCTGCACTCATACCATTAAGATGCCACCTTCGTGCAACAAAAGACCCCAAGTTATATTGTTTATCACCTAATACCGCACACAAGCCTCATCTTTACCGTTAATGCATCTACCTATAAAGAGAATAAAATAATGTCTGGAAGGAAAATGAATGCTCCCTATGGTAGCTTGTGTGATTTCTACTAGCAAGAAAATCTTTATATTCAGATTTGCGAGGTTCACTAACATTACTCCACTGCGGGAGTTTACAAGCAGCATTAAAATCTTCTAGGTCCAAGGTATATGATTTATCATATAGATCAAATAAAACAGTGTGAGAATTGCGCGAGGATGTAAATTTAAACCTTCTCACAAAGGAATTAGTTAGGTAGTGGTATTGCGGGCACTTATATGACACGAAGCCCTCAAGATCAGCATTACACAAATACGCGTCAAATTCTTCCTTGATGCCTGCCCGGACCATAAACTCCTCTGACGGCCATTCGCAAGGCCGCACTTGAGCTTCCCTCGGTGGTTCATCGTCCGGCTCACGTATCGCACGAGCCTTGGTCCTTGCTTCCTTGAGGAACCACCTTGGTATATTTTCCTAAACATATTCCCTAAATTTTAGTGACTCAAAAATAAAAGTGAACCAAACTCAAGCCAAGATTGATAGCAACTACTCCCACAAGTGCCTAGAGGCTATATCATGCATTAAAACTACTTTTGACCATATAAATTTGGCATGCAAGCTCAAGAACAGGATCACCTAAGAAGCAAAAATTTGCAATAAATAAAGCACTAGAACAAAAACTAATTGGACCATTGGAGGAGTCACATACCGAAGAAAAATCTCCCCAAACAGTTTTGTGAATGAGCTTTGAGCAAGGAGATCGAAAATGGCAGCAAGATGAGCTACAACACGGGTTTGAGCTATGGGAGGATTTTTTTCTGGAGGAAGAACAAGTGAGTGGGTGGTGGAATAAGTGGAGGGGCGCCACGAGGGGTCCATGCGGCAGGGGGCGCACCCTGGACCCTCGTGGCCAGGTGGTGGCTCCCCCTGGTGTGTTCTCAGTGCCAGATATTCTTAAATATTCTACAAAAAATCATATTTCATTTTCAGGACATTTGGAGAAATTTTATTTTCGGGGTATTTTTTTGCAAGGATAATTCAGAAAACAGACAGAAAATACTATTTTTGCTTTATTTAATCTAAATAACATAAAGTAAAAGGAGGGTACAGAAAGTTGTGCTTTCTAACTTCATCCATGTCATGCTCATCAAAAGAAATCCCCTAACAAGGTTGATCAAGTCTTGTTAACAAACTCTTTTCGAATAACATGGAACCGGAGAGTTTTCGAATAACACTAGGTTACCTCAACGGGGATATGCATGTCCCCAACAATAAGAATATCATAGTTCTTCTTGACAGTAGGAAGAGGGAATTCAAAACCTCCAATAATAATAGTTGAAATTTTTCCAATAGAATTGATACTATGAACTTGAGGTTGTTTCCTCGGAAAGTGTAATGTATGCTCATTACCATTAACATGAAAAGTGACATTGCCTTTGTTGCAATCAATAACAGCCCCTGCAATATTAAAAAAGGGTCTACCAAGGATAATCGACATACTATCGTCCTCGGGAATATCAAGAATAACAAAGTCCGTTAAAATAGTAACGTTTGCAACCACAACAGGCACATCCTCACAAATACCGACCGGTATAGCAGTTGATTTATCGGCCATTTAAAAAGATATTTCAGTAGGTGTCAACTTATTCAAATCAAGTCTACGATATAAAGAGAGAGGCATAACACTAACACCAGCTCCAAGATCACATAAAGCAGTTTTAACATAGTTTCTTTTAACGGAGCATGGTATAGTTGGTACTCCGGGATCTCCTAGTTTCTTAGGTATTCCACCTTTGAAAGTATAATTGGCAAGCATGGTGGAAATTTCAGCTTCCGGTATCTTTCTTTTATTTGTAACAATATCTGTCATATACTTAGCATAAGGATTCATTTTAAGCATATCAGTCAAACGTATATGTAAAAATATAGGTCTAATAATTTCAGCAAAGCGCTCAAAATCCTCATCATCCTTTTTCTTGGATGGTTTAGGAGGAAAAGGCATAGGTTTCTGAACCCATGGTTCTCTTTCTTTACCATGCTTCCTAGAAACGAAGTCTATCTTATCATAACGTTGATTCTTTGATTGTGGGTTTTCAAGATCAACAACAGGTTCAATCTCTACATGATTGTTATTGCTAGGTTGAGCATCAATATGAACATCATCATTAACATTATCACTAGGTTCATGTTCATTACTCGATTGTGTTTCAGCATCAGAAATAGAAATATCATTGGGATTCTCAGGTGTGTCAACAACAGGTTCACTAGAAGCATGCAAAGTCCAATCATTTTTCTTTTTCTTCTTCTTAGAAGGACTAGATGCATCAACATTAGTTCTCTGAGAATCTTGATCAATTCTCTTAGGGTGGCCCTCAGGATACAAAGGTTCCTGAGTCATTCTACCCCCTCTAGTCACAACTCTAACAGCATTGTCATTTTTCTTATTATTTAATTCATTGAGAAAATCATCTTGAGCTGTAAGCACTTGTTCTACTTGAGTGGTAACCATAGAAGCATGTTTACTAATGAGTTTAAGTTCACCTTTAACTCTAACATATAATCACTCAAGTGTTCAATCATATAAGCATTACGTTTCAATTGTCTACCAACATAAGCATTGAAGTTTTCTTGTTTATCAATAAAATTATCAAACTCATCCAAGCATTGGCTAGCAGACTTATAACGAGTAATATCACCTTCATCAAATCTATAGAGAGAATTTACCTTTACTACCCGTGTAGGGTTATCAAGACCATGTATTTCTTCAATAGGTGGTAAATTCTTAACATCTTCAGCTTTAATACCCTTTTCTTTCATAGATTTCTTTGCCTATTGCATATCTTCAGGACTGACAAATAGAATACCTCTTTTCTTCAGAGTTGTCTTAGGACTTAGTTCAGGAAGTGTCCTATCATTATCATTACTCAGTATATTATTCAATAGCAAATCAGCATGCTCAGCAGTTCTTTCCCTGAAAACACAACCAGCACAACTATCCAGGTGGTCTCTGGAAGCATCGGTTAGTCCATTATAAAAGATATCAAGTATTTCATTTTTCTTGAGAGGATGATCAGGCAAAGCATTAAGTAATCGGAGAAGCCTCCCCCAAGCTTGTGGGAGACTCTTCTTCAATTTGCACGAAATTATATATTTCCCTTAAGGCAGCTTGTTTCTTATGAGCAGGGAAATATTTAGCAGAGAAGTAATAAATCATATCCCGGGGACTACACACACAACCAGGAGCAAGAGAATTAAACCATATTTTAGCATCACCCTTCAATGAGAATGGAAATAACTTAAGGATATAGTAGTAACGAATTTTTCCTCATAAGTGAATAGGGTGGCAATATCATTCAGTTTAGCAAGATGTGCCACAACAGTTTCAAATTCATAGCCATAAAAAGGATCAGATTCAACCAAAGAAATTAACTCAGGAAATCATAATCCTTATCAGAAATACAGATAGGTGAAGTAGCAAAAGCAGGGTCATATTTCATTCTAGCATTCAAAGGCTTTTATTCCAGCTTAACTAACAGTTTCTTAAGATCATATCTATCTTTGCAAGCGAAAAAGTCTCTAGCAATTTCTTCATCCATAACATAACCCTCAGGCACATCAGGCAATTCATATCTAGGGGGAGAATCTTCATCATCACTTTCATCAATATTAACAGTTTCAATAATTTCATTCTCTCTAACCCTAGCAAGTTCTTCATCAAGAAATTCACCTAGTGGCACAGTATTTTCAAGCATAGAAGTAGTTTCATCATAAGAATCATGCATAGCAAAAGTGGCATCATCAATAAGATGCGACATATCAGAATCAATAGCAGGAGTAGGTTGAGGTGTCGCAAGTTTACTCATAACAGATGGTGAATCAAGTGCAGAGCTAGATGGCAGTTCCTTACCTCCCCTCGTAGTTGAGGGATAAATCTTGGTTTTTTCGTCTTTCAAGTTCCTCATAGTGATCAATAGATATAAACCCAAGTGACTCAAAGAATAGAGATATGCTCCCCGGCAACGGCGCCAGAAAATAGTCTTGATAACCCACAAGTATAGGGGATCGCAACAGTTTTCGAGGGTAGAGTATTCAACCCAAATTTATTGACACGACACAAGGGGAACCAAAGAATATTCTCAAGTATTAGCAGTTGAGTTGTCAATTCAACCACACCTATAAGACTTAATATCTGCAGCAAAATATTTAGTAACAAAGTAGTGTGGAAGTAACGGTAACTATGGCAAAAGTAACATTAGTAGTTTTGTAGTAATTGTAACAGTGGCAATGAAAAAGTAACTAAGCAAAGATCAATATGTGAAAATCTCGTAGGCAATGGATCAGTGATGGATAATTATGTCGGATGTGATTCCTCATGCAATAGTTATAACATAGGGTCACACAGAACTAGCTCCAGTTCATCAATGTAATGTAGGCATGTATTCCGAATATAGTCATACGTGCTTATGGAAAAGAAATTGCATGACATCTTTTGTCCTACCCTCCCATGGCAACGGGGTCCTATTGGAAACTAAGGGATATTAAGGCCTCCTTTTAATTGAGTACCGGACCAAAGCATTAGCACTTAGTGAATACATGAACTCCTCAAACTACGGTCATCACCGGGAGTGGTCCCGATTATTGTCACTTCGGGGTTGCCGGATCATAACACAAAGTAGGTGACTATTGACTTGCAAGATAGGATCAAGAACTCACATATATTCATGAAAACATAATAGGTTCAGATCTGAAATCATGGCACTCAGGCCCTAATGACCAGCATTAAGCATAGCAAAGTCATAGCAACATCAATCTCAGAACATAATGGATACTAGGGATCAAATCCTAACAAAACTAACTCTATTACATGGTAAATCTCATCCAACCCATCACTGTCCAACAAGCATATGATGGAATTACTCACGCACGATGGTGAGCATCATGAAATTGGTGATGGAGGAAGGTTGATGATGATGATGGCGACGGATTCCCCTGTCCGGAGCCCCGAACGGACTCCAGATCAGCCCTCCCGAGAGAGATTAGGGCTTGGCGGCGGCTCCGTATCGTAAAACGCGATGAATCATTCTCTCTGATTTTTTCTCCCCGAACGTGAATATATAGAGTTGGAGTTGAGGTCGGTGGAGCCTCAGGGGGCCCACGAGGCAGGGGGCGCGCCCTCCACCCTCATGGACAGGGTGTGGGCCCCCTGGTATTGATTCTTTCGCCGATATTTTTTATTAATTCCAAAAATATTCTCCGTGAAGTTTCAGGTCATTCCGAGAACTTTTATTTCTACAGAAAAATAACACCATGGCAATTCTGCTGAAAACAACGTCAGTCCGGGTTAGTTCCATTCAAATCAGGCAAATTAGAGTCCAAAACAAGGGCAAAAGTGTTTGGAAAAGTAGATACGTTGGAGACGTATCAAGGAGTCGGTCTACTAGTCTTGGACTTGATGCCTATGTAATGATCATTGCCTGGATATCGTCAAAATTATTTGAAGTTCTATCAATTGCCCAACAGTAATTTGTTTACCCACCGTTTGCTATTTTTCTCGAGAGAAGCCACTAGTGAAACCTACTGCCCCCGGGTCTTATTTCTCATATATTTGCCTTGCGATCTACTTTTCCTTTCCATTTTTATTCAGGTCTATTAAACCAAAAAATAGAAAAATACCTTGTTGCATTTTATTTATTTGCAATCTATTATTTCAATCTACTACAATTTATCTCATGTCCGCTTGCCTATCTTGAGGCGCCATTACCCGAAAGGGATTGACAACCCCTTTAACACGTCGGGTTGCGAGGTGTTGTAATTTGTGTGCAGGTGTTGTTTACGTTGTGTTGCTTGATCTTCCTACTGGTTCAATACCTTGGTTTCATGACCGAGGGAAATACTCTACCGTCGTTGTGCTACATCATGCCTCCCTCTCCGGGGAAATACCGACGTAGTTCTAGCTACCATCACCCAACTATTGACCAAAGACGTGATTCAGAGCCGATGCATATAATGCAGTATTTGGGACGCCGAAGTGTACGCTGTGAGTGTTCACACTTTCTATTGTTGAAGGTATATATATATTGCTTGAATAGAGCCCCTAGTGATTTAATTTGTACCAAGGTGTATATGCCTATTTGGACGTGAAGTGGAAGAACAGATTGAAAAAAAACAAGCCAATATCGGACAGGGTTGGGCGAAACTGTTTCCATTATAGTCTGATTGGTACGTCAAAACATATTTTTTACACAAGATGCAATGAGCATCACGGCTATTTTACATGCTGAGGGCAAGGGAAAGTTGTATATAGGTCCTAGAATTAAAAAGTTGATCTTGAAGATCCTTTGGACACTCTGCCGCATGTTTGCGCCGCTTTTCACCTTGGTGTATGATCCTTTGAGAGGATCAACAATTGAGTATAAATAAGGGGCCTAGAATGGGGCCCTTGTTACCACCAAAAATCGATGTGCGTTGTAAAGAACCTGAAAAAAAACAAGAAGAAAAAGGTAGAACAATATGGAGGTCCAGATAGGGTTGAGCCGTATCGTGGACCTTATGATTAGCATGCTTCCGTTCTTGCCCATGATATTTTTAGCGCGTAGTTATGTATGCGGTATGTATGTCGCCATCAGGCTGGGGCATTAGCGGAGGCCGAATTGCTAATCTAGCTCTGGATGAGCCGGACTGTCGTTATGCAGGGTGGACCGAACTTGTTTAACCGTATCCAGGGGCTTGACTGCCAGTGTAGTATTCGGCTTAGCGAGGCCACCCTGCACCTCAGCTGCGCGGGCCGCGGTATGCTCCTCTATGCGAAGGGAGCGTGATACGTCTCCAACGTATCTATAATTTTTGATTGCTCCATGCTATATTATCTACTGTTTTGGACCATATTGGGCTTTATTATCCACTTTTATATTACTTTTGGGACTAACCTATTAACCGAAGGCCCAGCCCAGAATTGCTGTTTTTTGCCTCTTTCAGTGTTTTGAAGAAATGGAATATCAAACAGAGTAAAAACGGAATGAAACCTTCGGGAACATGATTTTCTCACCGAACAAGATCCAGGAGACTTGGACCCCACGTTAAGAAAGACAGGAGGTGGCCACAAGGGTGGGGGCGCACCCCCTGCCTCGTGGGCCCCCCGTTGCTCCACCGACGTACTCCTTCCTCCTATATATACCTACGTACCCCCAAACGATCAGATACTGAGCCAAAAACCTAATTCCACCGCCGCAACCTTCTTTACGCACGAGATCCCATCTTGGGGCCTGTTCCGAAGCTCCGTCGGAGAGGGCACCCACCAGGAGGGCTTCTACATCATCATAGCACCTCCGATGAAGTGTGAGTAGTTTACCTCAGACCTTCGGGTCCATAGTTAGTAGCTAGATGGCTTCTTCTCTCTTTTTGGATCTCAATACAATGTTCTCCCCCTCTCTCGTGAAGATCTATTCGATGTAATCTTCTTTTTGTGGTGTGTTTGTTGAGACCGATGAATTGTGGGTTTATGATCAAGATTATCTATGAACAATATTTGAATCTTCTCTAAATTCTTTTATGTATGATTGGTTATCTTTGCAAGTCTCTTCGAATTATCAGTTTGGTTTGGCCTACTAGATTGGTTTTTCTTGCAATGGGAGAAGTGCTTAGCTTTGGGTTCAATCTTGTGGTGTCCTTTCCCAGTGACAGTAGGGGCAGCAAGGCACGTATTGTATTGTTGCCGTCGAGGATAACAAGATGGGGTTTTATCATATTGCATGAAACTATCCCTCTACATCATGTCATCTTGTTTAAGGTGTTACTCTGTTTTCTTGAACTTAATACTCTAGATGCCTGCTGGATAGCGGTCGATGAGTGGAGTAATAGTAGTAGATGCAGGCAGGAGTCGGTCTACTTGTCTCGGACGTGATGCCTATATACATGATCATACCTAGAATATATTCTCATAACTATGCTCAATTATGTCAATTGCTCAACAGTAATTTGTTCACCCACCGTAGAAATACTTATGCTCTTGAGAGAAGCCACTAGTGAAATCTATGGCCCCCCGGTCTATCTTTATCATATTAATCTTCCATCACCTCATTATTGCTTTGCTTTTTTACTTTGCCTTTTATTTTAATTTGCATCTTTATACCAAAAATACCAAAAATATTATCTATCATCTCTATCAGATCTCACTCTCGTAAGTGACTGTGAAGGGATTGACAACCCCTATTCGCGTTGGTTGCGAGGAGTTATTTTCTTTATGTAGGTACGAGGGACTCGCGCGTAGCCTCCTACTTGATTGATACCTTGGTTCTCAAAAACTGAGGGAAATACTTACGCTACTTTGCTGCATCATCCTTTCCTCTTCGAGGAAGTCCAACGCAGTGCTCAAGAGGTAGCAGAGCGCTCCATGTTTCCATTGACTGTTACAACGCCACGTGGTCCAGGCATCTTGAGCTTTAGATAAGCGTAGTGAGATACGTCTCCAACGTATCTATAATTTTTTATTGTTCCATGCTATTATATTATCCATGTAGGATATTTTATATGCATTTATATGCTATTTTATATGATTTTTTGGACTAACCTATTAAACTAGAGCCCAGCGCCAGTTTCTGTTTTTTCCTTGTTTTTCAGTATTGCAGAAAAGGAAAACAAAACAAAGTCCAATTGACCTGAAATTTCACGGAGATTATTGTTGGACCAGAAGAAGCCCACGGAGCATCGGAGATGGGCCAGAAGAGTCCCGAGGCCACCACGAGGGTGGGGGCACGCCCCCTACCTCGTGGTCGCCTCGGAGACCTCCCTGACTTGTTCCCGACGCCAAAACCTCTTATATATACCCAAACTTCCAGAACATAACCTAGATTAGGAGTTCCGCCGCCGCAAGCCTCTGTAGCCACCAAAAACCAATTGGTACCCTGTTCTGGCACCCTACCGGAGGGGGAATCCCTCTCCGTTGGCCATCTTCATCATCCCGGCGCTCTCCATGACGAGGAGGGAGTAGTTCACCCTCGGGGCTGAGGGTATGTACCAGTAGCTATGTGGTAGATCTTGATACGTCTCCAACATATCTGGAATTTTGATTGTTCCATGTTATTATATATTCTGTTTTGGATGTTTAATGGGCTTATTTATACACTTTTATATTATTTTTGGGACTAACCTATTAACCGGAGGCCCAGCTCAAATTGCTGTTTTTTGCCCATTTCGGTGTTTCGCGGAAAGAGAATATCAAACGAAGTCCAAACGGAATGAAACCTTCGGGAGCGTGATTTTTGGAATAAACGTGATCCAGAGGACTTGGAGTGGACGTCAAGCAACCAACAAGGAGTCCACGAGGCAGGGGGGGCGCCTACCCCCTGGGCGCGCCCTCCACCCTCGTGGGCCCCTTGTGGCTCCATCGACCTACTTCTTCCTCCTATATATACCTACGTACCCCCAAACCATCGAGGAGCACCACGAAAACCTAATTCCACCGCCGCAACCTTCTGTACCCGTGAGATCCCATCTTGGGGCCTTTTTCGGCGCTCCGCCGGAGGGGGCATTGATCATGGAGGGCTTCTACATCAACGCCATAGCCTCTCCAATGATGTGTGAGTAGTTTACCTCAGACCTTCGGGTCCATACTTATTAGCTAGATGGCTTCTTCTCTCTCTTTGGATCTCAATACAAAGTTCTCCTCGAATCTCTTGGATATCTATTCGATGTAATCTTCTTTTGCGGTGTGCTTGTCGAGATCCGATGAATTGTGGGTTTATGATCAAGATTATCTATGAGCAATATTTGAATCTTCTCTGAATTCTTTTATGTATGATTGGTTATCTTTGCAAGTCTCTTCAATTATCAGTTTGGTTTGGCCTACTAGATTGATCTTTCTTGCAATGGGAGAAGTGCTTAGCTTTGGGTTCAATCTTGTGGTGCTCGATCCCAGTGACAGTAGGGGAAACGACACGTATTGTATTGTTGCCATCGAGGATAAAAAGATGGGGTTTATATCATATTGCATGAGTTTATCCCTCTACATCATGTCATCTTGCTTAAAGCGTTACTCCGTTCTTATGAACTTAATACTCTAGATGCATGCTGGATAGCGGTCGATGTGTGGAGTAATAGTAGTAGATGCAGGCAAGAGTCGGTCTACTTGTCACGGACTTGATGCCTATGTACATGATCATACCTAGATATTCTCATAACTATTCTCAATTCTATCAATTGCTCGACAGTAATTTGTTTACCCGCCGTAATACTTATGCTACCTTGAGAGAAGCCACTAGTGAAACCTATGGCCCCCGGGTCTATTTTCCATCATATTAATCTTCCGTCAACAAGCTATTTCTATCTTTGTTTACTTTGCAATCTTTACTTTTAATCTTTATCATAAAAATACCAAAAATATTATCTTATCATCTCTACCAGATCTCACTTTTGCAAGTGGCCGTGAAGGGATTTACAACCTATTTATCGCGTTGGTTGCATGGTTCTTATTTGTTTATGTAGGTACAAGGTGACTTGCATGTAGTCTCCTACTGGATTGATACCTTGGTTCTCAAAAACTGAGGGAAATACTTACGCTACATTGCTGCATCACCCTTTCCTCTTCAAGGGAAAACCAACGCAGTGCTCAAGAAGTAGCAGCTCTCTCTCTCTCTCTCTCTCTCTCTCTCTCTCTCTCTCTCTCTCTCTCTCTCTCTCTCTCTCTCTCTCTCTCTCGTGTTCTTGATTTGGCACGATCTTGATGTATCGCGAGCTTTGCTATTATAGTTGGATCTTATGATGTTTCTCCCCCTCTACTCTCTTGTAATGGATTGAGTTTTCCCTTTGAAGTTATCTCATCGGATTGAGTCTTTAAGGATTTGAGAACACTTGATGTATGTCTTGCGTGGGATGCCCGTGGTGACAATGGGGTATTCTATTGATTCACTTGATGTATGTTTTGGTGATCAACTTGCGGTTCCGTGACCTTGTGAATCTATGCATAGGTGTTGGCACACGTTTTCATCTTGACTCTCCGGTAGAAACTTTGGGGCACTCTTTGAAGTTCTTTGTGTTGGTTGAATAGATGAATCTGAAATTGTGTGATGCATATCGTATAATCATACCCACAGATACTTGTAATGACATTGGAGTATCTAGGTGACATTAGGGTTTTGGTTGATTTGTGTCTTAAGGTGTTATTCTAGTCTGAGCTCTAGGATAGATCGAATAGAAAGAATAGCTTCATGTTTTTTTATTACCGACTCTTTAATAGATCGATCAGAAAGGATAACTTTGAGGTGGTTGCGTACCCTACCATAATCTCTTCGTTTGTTCTCCGCTATTAGTGACTTTGGAGTGACTCTTTGTTTCATGTTGAGGGATAGTTATATGATCCAATTATGTTATTATTGTTGAGAGAACTTGCACTAGTGAAAGTATGAACCCTAGGCCTTGTTTCATCGCATTGCAATACCGTTCGTGCTCACTTTAATTACTTGTTACCTTGCTGTTTTTATATTTTCAGATTACAAAAACCTATATCTACCATCCATACTGCACTTGTATCACCATCTCTTCGCCGAACAAGTGCACCTATACAATTTACCATTGTATTGGGTGTGTTGGGGACACAAGAGACTCTTTGTTATTTGATTGCAGGGTTGTTTGAGAGAGACCATCTTCATCCTACGCCTCCCACGAATTGATAAACCTTAGGTCATCCACTTGAGGGAAATTTGATAGTGTACTACAAACCTCTGCACTTGGAGGCTCAACAACGTCTACAAGGTTGTGTAGTAGACATCATAGTGCGGGACTGCATTGAAATGGGCGAAAGCAATTCGTCTGAGTAGTGCATGATAGCCACTGCGGAACGGGACGATGTCAAAGATAAGGTCTTCGCTCCGGAAATTATCCGGTGAGCCGAAGACGACTTCCAGCGTTATGGATCCTGTACAACAGGCCTCTACGCCGGGTATTACCCCTTTAAAGGTGGTTTTAGTGGGCTTGATTCTTGATGGATCAATGCTCATTTTGCGGACGGTGTCCTGATAAAGTAAATTGAGACTACTGCCGCCATCCATAAGGACTCGCGTGAGGTGGAATCCGTCAATAATTGGACCAAGGACCAATGCAATCGAGCCTCTGTGACAGATACTGGTCGGATGGTCTCTGCGCTCAAAGGTGATCGCACAAGCTGACCACGGGTTAAATTTTGGGGCGACCGGCTCTATGGTGTAGACGTCCCTTAATGCGCGCTTGCGCTCCCGCTTAGGGATATGAGTAATGTAGATCATGTTCACAGTTTTGACCTTGGGGGAAATTTCTTCTGTCCCCCTGTGTTCGGTGGACGAGGCTCTTCATCATCGTCCTCGCTGGGCAGCCCTTTCCCGTTGTGTTCAGCGTTGAGCTTGCCGGCCTGTTTAAAGACCCAACAATTCCTGTTGGTATGATTGGCAGGCTTATCGGGGGTACCATGAATCTGGCAAGGCCGATCGAGTATTTTGTCCAAACTAGATGGACCATCTCTGTTTCCTTTGAATGGCTTCTTCCGTTGACTAGGTTTGGAGCCACTGAATCCGGTGTTGACCACCGTGTCTTTGGTAATTTCGTTATTACTTCGACGCTTGTGCTTGTTGCGTCGTGGCTTGCCATTGCCATCCCTGGCTTCGGAGGTGCTAGGGTCGCTGGTGCTATTGCTTCTACGAGCTAGCTAGCTATCTTCTCCCGCGCAAAAGCGGGTCATAAGTGCGGTAAGGGCTGCCATGGACTTCAGCTTTTCCTGGCCGAGGTGTCGGGCGAGCCACTCATCTCGGACGCTGTGTTTAAAGGCCGTGAGGGCTTCGGCGTCCGGACAATCCACAATTTGGTTCTTTTTAATCAAGAACCTGGTCCACAGTTTCTGGGCTGATTCTCCGGGTTGCTGGACTGTGTGAGTAATTAAGGTCATCGGCATGTGGAGGCCGAACATAGGTGCCTTGGAAGTTGTCTCTAAAGGCGTCCTCCAAGTCTTCCCCGCTACCAATAGAGTTTTCTGGGAGGTTGTTTAACCAGTGTCGTGCTGGTCCCTTTAATTTTAGCGGGAGGTATTTGATGGCATGGAGATCATCACCGCGGGCCATATGAATATGGAGAAGAAAATCCTCGATCCATACTGCGGGTTCTGTGGTGCCATCGTATGATTCAATGTTCATGGGTTTAAATCCCTCGGGGAACTAGTGCTCCATAACCTCATCGGTGAAACATAAGGGGTGTGTGGGGCCTCTGTATCGAGCGATGTCGCGGCGTAGTTCGGATGAGGTCCGAATGCAGTTTTCAGGTCGGGTGAGGTTGTGCCTATCACGCCAGGCCTGATGGCCATCCTCTCGCGTTGGAGCACGCCCCCTTGACCCATAGATTGATCTTGTCTGACGGGCTCTATTGTCCAGGTCCTTGCGTACATCATAGGTATAGCCCGGGGCCGCTGCCTTCCTGCCTCGACGGCGGGGTGGCGCGGGCTGATGTTCGGCGTGGGTAGTCGGGCTCGTCAGCAGTTTTATGCTTTGATGGTATTGGCTCAAGGGCCTCGTCGTCAAATTGAGGTAGTAGCTTGCACTTCGGGTAACTCTTAGTTGGGCGTTCGAGGCCGTATTCCTTGGCTGCCAGGACATTAGCCATCTGTCATTGAGTATATCCTGTTCAGCTTGAAGCTGCCGCTGCTTCTTTTTCAGGCTTCTCGTAATGGCGATTAGCATGCGCTTAAAGCGCTCTTGCTCGAGGGGTTCCTCTGGCACGATGAAGTCTCCGTCGCCGAGTCTCACGTCCTCTTAGGAGATTGGTAGGTAGTTACTATCCTCCGAGTCCTCGTTCCTGATTGGATCGTCGGGGTTAACTTGCCCATCATCCCAATCATCCTGTTCGGATGTTGGCTCGACAGGGGCTTCAGGGATTTCGGCATTCTCCGGAGTGTTATTGTCTTCGGTGTCGGTATTGCTGTCTTTCTCGCGGCGCGATTTTGAGCGGCGCTGCTGATGTCGATGCTTTGGAGGAGCTTCAGCAGGCTTGTCCTCGATCGGATCCTTGCCGTCGTCGTCATCCTCTTTGGGTGTGTCCACCATGTACACGTCGTATGTGGAGGTGGTCGTCCAACGTCAGATAAACGGAGGGTCTTGGCCTTGTTCATCTCCTGCATCGTTGTCCATGTCGTCGATGTCTTCGGAGGCGTAGTCCAGCATGTTGGTTAGATCTTCGACAGTGGCTATGAAGTGGGTGGTGGGTGGGACGTAAAATTCCCCGCTCTCAGCCCCTAGTCCGAGCTGGGCGTAATTCGGAAGCGACTCCTCTGTAATGGCGATGGATCGCATTAAGTCCAGAGCCTCGTTTAGGAGTTAGGTTTGGACAGAGAAGCGTGAGTCCGCAGGGCTGACCGGGGTGAAGGCCTCCTGGTCGTGCCCGCTTGACACGGACCTCGAGAGTTTAGACTCAGAGTCCGAGGGAGAGTCCAGCGCTTTAGCGACAAGGGGAGCTTGGTTCGTCTTCGGGTTTGCCAATGACGTCGTCCCCTCTAGATCTCCGGTAGCGAATTCCATAATTGCAGGGAGTCCTGCAGGCTCTAAACTCCCATATTCGGAACTCGCAGACTGCTTTGGATCTGAGGCCAGAGCAGTGGTCGGGGCCGCGAACCTTCGAAGATCAAGTCTCCTCGGATATCGGCAACGTAGTTTAAGTTCCCGAAACTGATCTGATGACCAGGAGCGTAGCTGTCGATCTGCTCAAGGTGGCCAATCGAGTTGGCACGCAGTGCGAAGCCGCTGAATACGAAAATTAGGCCGGGGGGAAAGACTCCCCCAAAACAGCATCATTGTAGACGATCGAACGAGCCATCGAAGCTTCTGTTGATAGCACAAAGGAACTCTCGATGAAAGCACCAATGTGTGTGTCAAAACGGGCCGATCTCGGGTAGGGGGTCCCGAGCTGTGCGTCTGAGGATCGAAGGTAGCAGGAGGCACGGGACACGATGTTTACCCAAGTCCGGGCCCTCTTAACGGAGGTAATACCCTACTTCCTTCTTGATTGACTATGATGAATATAGGGGTTACAAGAGTTGATCTACCTCGAGATCGTAATAGCTAAACCCTAGATGTCTAGCCTGTATGATTGAGATTGCCTCTATGGACTAAACCCTCCGGTTTATATAGACACCGGAGGGGCCTAGGGTTGTACAGAGTTGGTTTACAGAGAAAGGTATCTTCATATCCGAATGCCAAACTTGCCATCCACGCAAAGGAGAGTCCCATCCGGTTACGGGGGAAGGTCTTCTATCTTGTATCTTCACATCCCATCAGACCGGCCCATGTCACATAGCACGGACACCCGGGGACCCCCTAATCCAGGACTCCCTCAGTTGTTCTATTTATATGAGTAATATCTTTTATGGTCATGCACCCTTGATGAGTGGTCTATTTTTGTTGAATCTCGATAGTAGTGATACACATATTCATAGTATTGAAGCCAAAAGATACAAGTTTAATAATGATAGTGCAACTTATTTGTGGCACTGCCGTTTAGGTCATATTGGTGTAAAGCACATGAAGAAACTCCATCCTGATGGGCTTTTGGAATCACTTGATGCTTGTGACCCATGCCTCATGGGCAAGAAGACTAAGACTCCGTTCTCCGGAACAATGGAGCGAGCAATAGACTTATTGGAAATAATACATACTGATGTATGCGGTCCGATGAGTGTTGATGCTCGCGGCGGGTATCATTATTTTCTGACCTTCACAGATGATTTGGGCAGATATGGGTATATCTACTTGATGAAACATAAGTCTGAAACATTTGAAAAGTTCAAAGAATATCAGGGTGAAGTGGAAAATCATCATAACAAGAAAATAAAGTTTCTATGATCTGATCGTGGAGGTGAATATTTAAGTTATGAGTTTGGTTCGCAACTCACGCCACCTGGAACACCACAGCGTAATGGTGTGTCCGAACATAGTAACCGCACTTTATTAGATATGGTGTGATCTATGATGTCTCTTACTGATTTACCGCTATCATTTTGGGGTTATGCTTTAGAGACGACTGCCTTCACGTTAAATAGGGCACCATTTAAACCTTTGAGATGACACCATCTGAACTGTGGTTTGGCAAGAAACCCAAGTTGTCGTTTCTTAAAGTTTGGGGTTGCGATGCTTATGTGAAAAAGCTTCAACCTAATAAGCTCGAACCCAAATCTGAGAAATGTGTCTTCATAGGATACCCAAAGGAAAATGTTGGGCACACCTTCTATCACAAATCCGAAGGCAAGATATTCATTGCTAAGAATGGATCCTTTCTAGAGCAGGAGTTTCTCTCGAAAAAGTGAGTGAGGGGAAAGTAGAACTTGATGAGGTAATTGTACCTTCTCTCGAATTGGAAAGTACTCCATCACAAAAATTAGGTCCAGTGATTCCTACACCAATTAGTGAGGAAGCTAATGATGATGATCTTGAAACTTCGCATCAAGTTACTACTGAACCTCGTAGGTCAACCAGAGTAAGATTCGCACCAGAGTGGTACGGTAATCCTGTTCTGGAAGTCATGTTACTTGACCATGACGAACCTACGAACTATGAGGAAGCGATGATGAGCCCAGATTCCGAGAAATGGCTTAAGGCCATGAAATCTGAGATGGGATCCATGTATGAGAACAAAGTGTGGACTTTGGTTGACTTGCCGATGATCGGCAAGCCATAGAGAATAAATGGATCTTCAAGAAGAAGATTGACGCTGACAGTAATATTACTCTCTACAAAGCTCAACTTGTTGTGAAAGGTTTTCGACAAGTTCAAGGATTGACTACGATGAGACTTTCTCACCCGTAGCGATGCTTAAGTTTGTCCGAATCATGTTAGCAATTGCCGCATTTTATGATTATGAAATTTGGCAAATGGTTGTCAAAACTGCATTCCTTAATGAATATCTTAAAGAAGAGTTGTATATGATGCAACCAGAAGGTTTTGTCGATCCAAAAGGCGCTAACAAAGTGTGCAAGCTCCAGCGATCCATTTATGGACTGGTGCAAGCCTCTCGAAGTTGGAATATATGCTTTTATAGTGTGATCAAAGCATATGGTTTTATACAGACTTTTGGAGAAGCATGTATTTACAAGAAAATGAGTGGGAGCTCTGTAGCATTTCTGATATTATATGTAGATGATATATTATTGATCGGAAATGACACTGGTTTTCTGAATAGCATAAAAGGATACTTGAATAAGAATTTTTCAATGAAAGACCTCTGTGAAGCTGCTTATATATTGGGCATCAAGATCTATAGAGATAGATCAAGACGCTTAATTGGACTTTCACAAAGCACATACCTTGATAAAGTTTTGAAGAATTTCAAAATGGATCCGTCAAAGAAAGGGTTCTTGTCTGTGTTACAAGGTGTGAAGTTGAGTCAGACTCAATGTCCGACCACTGCAGAAGATAGAGAGAAGATGAAAGTCATTCCCTATGCCTCAGCCACAGGTTCTATCATGTATGCAATGTTGTGTACCAGACCTGATGTGCGCCTTGCTATTAGTTTAGCAGGGAGGTACCAAAGTAATACAGGAGTGGATCACTGGACAGTGGTCAAGAACATCCTAAAGTACCTGAAATGGACTAAGGATATGTTTCTCGTTTATGGAGGTGACAAAGAGCTTGTCGTAAACGGTTACGTCGATGCAAGCTTTGACACTGATCCGGATGACTCTAAGTCACAAACTGGATACGTATTTATATTGAATGGTGGAGTTGTTAGTTGGTGAAGTTCCAAGCAGAGCATTGTGGCGGGATCTACGTGTGAAGCGGAATACATAGCTGCTTCGGAAGCAGCAAATGAAGGAGTCTGGATGAAGGAGTACATATATGATCTAGGTGTGTGTAGCGATATGACCTCAAACGGTCAAGTCTCTGTGCATAAGTGTCATCCCTCGATCGGTAATGCTGACACACACAGTACTTGAAGGATTTATAACAGAGTGCAATCACACACTTATTACATTGAATGTCTCAAAAGAGAACTTATTACAATAATATGGCTTAAGGCCATCTAAATAAGATAACAGCGAAAGACTTGGAAGATAAAGTGAGTCCATCAACTCCAATGACATAGCTGAGTGCACGACAACGACCTAGTGCACCTTACTCTTCGTCTGAAAAGTCTGCAACATGATCTGTTGCAGCCCGAAACGGGTCAGCACATGGAATATGCTGGCAATATAACACAGTAGAGCAATGAACAGGTAAATGCTATCACTACATGCATATATGGCTGGTGGAGGCTCTATGGTTATAATGTTTTGCGAAAAGCCATTTTTTTCCTACATCAAAGGAATATATTTTATTTAACTATCATGCTAGTTGACAAACATTGAGAATGGTACCCCCATCTAAATCCCAATTAAACAGTAATTAATAACCCAACAAATTAATTTAGAGTGATGAGATCAACATGATAATCGAAGAACCAGATACTCAAGATGTCCATAACCGGGGATATGGCTAACCATGATTAGTTTGTACACTCTGCAGAGGTTTGCGCACTTTTCCCCACAAGACTCAATCTCCTCTGTTGGATTTCTCGCACTACATGGTGTTTGAGAAACGGATGACCGAGACACAGTCTTTCAGAAACATTAACTCTTTACTCTGGGTAGACAGTACCAACCTACATCCCCTACATCTGCTTGTCTACCACTGAAAGAGGTCATGCAACATACTCAACTATGCTAGAGCCCATAATAGCTTGTGGCTGCACACGAAAGTTTCTAGCATGAATAATCTTTTGATCCCTTTGAGCCTGGGTGGCGAACCAAAGGACAACACTGGTATATCCCCAGGTGCCCGCAACCAATCCACCCAGATGTGTATTTAAGTAGCCACCTTAAGTTAACCATTAACTAACAATCTCACATCTGTCATGGATCACTCAAACCAAACCACATCTACGAGCATAGCATAGCAACCTAAGCATAACGTAGAAGTAACTCCAAGGGTTTGATAATAAAAGGCAATAGATTCCACCTCATCATCTACTTCCCAATACCCACATGTTAATCACATCCTAATCATGCAGTGTTTGAGGATTGTAACTAATGCATAAAAACTGGGTAACAAAGGGGTATGATCAAAGTGTTACTTGCCTTGTTGACGATCTGCAAAACCTAGGAACTTGTAGTAGCATGCTTCGCACTCCGAGAATTCTGTCGCAAACAAACAATAGCATACATGAGAACTCAAGCATACATGCAAGGGTAAAACTCAAATAAAAAGATCCAATCTGAAAGTTCAACTAAAGAACTTCAATTTGCAAAAAGAATCAATCTAATCAGAGCTACGGAACTGAAACTACGATCAAAAGAACTTCGAATATAAATCTTCTTGAAACCAAATTTAAAAAATTCAAAACCATGTTTAATTTGATTAACCAGAAAGAGGGGTTCGAGTCAAGGATTTTGGCGTTGGTTTCACTGGATTTGGACGAATGGTTGAAAAGTTGCGCAGGTTTAAAGATCGGGGGCTAATCTGCCATAAAAATACTCGCGGATAGGTCCCTGGCCGAAAATAAAAGAAAAAGAAAAAGACTACGACGCGAAAGTCGGCTAACAAAGGCAAACGAACAAATTCGTTCGTTAAAACGAACTAACGAACGAACATTCGCAAAATAAACTAAACCGAGAAAACTGATCTAATAAAAAAATGAACTAGGGTTTATAAAAAACCGAATGGTTTTATACCTAAACTCGAAAAAGACCGGTGGCGGCTGGGTTCCGGCAAGGCGGGCTGCGGGGCTGCGGCGGGGCTCCTCTGCGGCGGCGGGTGGCGGAACGCGGCGCGGGGCGGCGGCGCTACGGCGGCAGCACTGCAGCAGGCGGCGGCGGCTACGGCGCTGCAGGTTGGGTGGCGAGAGGAGGCGGCGACCTCGGGCGGGGTTATAAACCCCCCCGGGTCCCAACTTGGAGAGGGGGTGAGGCTAAGGCGGCGGCGGCTCGGACTCCGGCGGGAGTCCGGCTCGGCCACGCGCAGGAAGGCGGCGACGCTCACGGGCCGGCTGGGCCTTTGGCCCAGTGTGGTTCGGAAAACTTGTTTTAAAATAAAATAAATTCCGCCAAAAAGGAAAAAAAATCCTTAAAAAATATTTAAAAATTCTAAAAATGCCAAAAACAATTTTCACCGTCTAAATAAAATATTTAGAACAAAGTGAACATTTCTTGGCCTAAAAATGCAATTTTGAAAAATGCATATTTTTCTAATTCAAATAAAATAAGAAAATAAAATCCAAATAAATTATTTATTTGATTTTAACATTTTTCCTCCAATATTTTTTTTTATTTTGGAGAAGTCATCTTATCTCCTCTCTTTTATTTTTAATATTGGAAATATTTTGGAGAGAAAAATGATTAAAACCAAAATGATACTCTTTTCAAATTTGAGAAAATACAAATATGAAAATAAACAAAATCCCCAACTCTCTCCGTGGGTCCTTGAGTTGCTTAGAATTTCTAGGATCAAAACCAAAATGCAAATAAAATATGATATGCATATGATGACCTATGTATAACATTCCAAATTGAAAATTTGGGATGTTACAGTGTCATACCTAGTGCATCGGGTCCAACGAAAATCTTTTGTGACAATACTGGTGCAATTGCCTTGGCAAAGGAATCCAGATTTCACAAGAGAACCAAGCACATCAAAAGACGCTTCAATTTCATCTGCGATCAAGTCAAGGAGGGAGACATAGATATTTGCAAGATACATACGGATCTGAATGTTGCAGACCCGTTGACTAAGCCTCTCTCACAAGGAAAACATGATCAGCACCAAGACTCCATGGGTGTTAGAATCATTACTATGTAATCTAGATTATTGACTCTAGTCCAAGTGGGAGATTGGAGGAAATATGCCCTAGAGGCAATAATAAAGTTGTTATTTGTATTTCCTTATATCATGATAAATGTTTATTATTCATGCTAGAATTGTATTAACCGGAAACTTAGTACATGTGTGAATACATAGACAAACAGAGTGTCACTAGTATGCCTCTACTTGACTAGCTTGTTAATCAAAGATGGTTAAGTTTTCTAGCCATAGACATGTGTTGTCATTTGATGAACGGGATCACATCATTAGAGAATGATGTGATGGGCAAGACCCATCTGTTAGCTTAGTATAAGGATCGTTTAGTTTTCTGCTATTGCTTTCTTCATGACTTATACATGTTCCTCAGATTATGAGATTATGCAACTCCTAAATACCGGAGGAACACCTTGTGTGCTATCAAACGTCAAAACGTAACTAGGTGATTATAAAGATGCTCTACAGGTGTCTCCAATGGTGTTTGTTGAGTTGGCATAGATCGAGATTAGGATTTGTCACTCCGTGTATCGGAGAGGTATCTTTGGGCCCTCTCGGTAATGATCATCACTATAAGCCTTGCAAGAAATGTGACTAATGAGTTAGTTGCGGGATGATACATTACGGAACGAGTAAAGAGGCTTGCCGGTAATGAAATTGAACTAGGTATGAGGATACCGACAATCGAATCTCGGGCAAGTAACATACTGATGACAAACGGAACTACGTATGTTGTTATGCGGTTTGACTAATAAAGATCTTCATAGAATATGTAGGAACCAATATGAGCATCCAGGTTCCGCTATCGGTTATTGACCGGAGATGTGTCTCGGCCATGTCTACATAGTTCTCGAACCCGTAGGGTCCACACGCTTAATGTTCGATGACGATTTGTATTATGAGTTTCGTGATTTGATGAACCGAAGTTTGTTCAGAGTCCCGGATGAGATCATGGACATGACGAGGAGTCTTGAAATGGCCGAGAGGTAAAGATTCATATATTGGAAGGTTGCATTCGGACATCGGAATGGTTCTGAGTGATTCGGGCATTTATTCGGAGTACCGGGTGGTTATCGGAACCCCCGGGGGAAGATTGGGCCTACATGGGCCATAGGGAAGAGGGGAGGCAGCCCACAAGGGGCAGCCGCGCCCCCTCCTATAGGGAGTCCGAATTGGACTAGGGAGGGGGGCGCGCCCTACTTTCCTTCTCCCTCTCTCTCCCTTCCCCTTTTCCCTCTCCGGTGGAAGGAAGGAGGGGGGCCGAATCCTACTTGGACTGACTCCCCCACTTGGTGCGCCCCCTCTAGGGCCAGCCTCCACCTCCTCCCCCTTTATATACGTGGGAGGGGGGCACCCCAAAGCCACACCAAGTATTCTCTTAGCTGTGTGCGGTGCCCCCCTCCAAAGTCACTTCATCAACACCGTCGCCACTCTGTCGTGCTGATGGAACTCTCCCTAGGCCTCAACTGGATCAAGAGTTCGAGGGACGTCACCGAGATAAACATGTGCTGATCACAGAGTAGCCGTAGGGTTGGTACTTGGATCGGTTGGATCGCGAAGACGTTCGACTACATCAACCACGTTACTAAACGCTTCCGCTTTCGGTCTACGAGGGTACGTGGACACACTCTCCTAGATGGATCTTGCGTGATCGTAGGTAAAATTTTGAAATACTGCGTTCCCCAATAGTGGCATCCGAGCCAGGTCTATACGTAGATGTTATATGCACGAGTAGAACACAATGAGTTGTGGGCGATAATAGTCATACTGCTTACCAGCAACGTCTTACTTTGATTCGGCGGTATTGTTGTATGAAGCGGCCTGGACCAACATTACATGACCACGTTCATGAGACTGGTTCTACCGACGTGCTTCGGACACAGGTGGCTAGCGGGTGTCTGTTTCTCCAGCTTTAGTTGAATCGAGTTTGACTACGCCCGGTCCTTGTTGAAGGTTAAAACAGCACACTTGATGAAAAATCGTTGTGGTTTTGATGCATAGGTAAGAACGGTTCTTGCTAGAAGCCCGTAGTGGCCACGTAAAACTTGCAACAAGAAAGTAGAGGACGTCTAATTTGTTTTTGCAGGGTTTGTTGTGATGTGATATGGTCAAGACGTGATGATATGTAAATTGTTGTATGAAATGATCATGTTTTGTAATAGTTATCGGCAACTGGCAGGAGCCATATGATTGTCGCTTTATTGTATGAAATGCGATCGCCATGTAATTGCTTTACTTTATCACTAAGCGGTAGCGATAGTCATAGAAGCAATAGTTGGCGAGATGACAATGATGCTACGATGGAGATCAAGGTGTCAAGCCGGTGACGATGGTGATCATGACGGTGCTTTGGAGATGTAGATCAAAGGCACAAGATGATGATGGCCATATCATATCACTTATATTGATTGCATGTGATGTTTATCCTTTATGCATCTTATTTTGCTTAGTACGGCGGTAGCATTATAAGATGATCTCTCACTAAATTTCATGGCATAAGTGTTCTCCCTGAGTATGCACCGTTGCTACAGTTCGTCGCGCCGAGACACCACGTGATGATCGGGTGTCACTACTAGGGAAAATCCTAGCAGCAGCGCGAGTTTTGGGCCTATTAGTAGCGCGGGGGCCGGCGCTACTAATAAGGCGCTACTACTACGTCCGTTAGTAGTAGCGTGGGTCAAAACCCGCGCTACTACTAACCCATGCTTTGAAAAAAAATTAATTTTTTTTCGATTTTTTTGCCCGAATTTTCAAATTTCTGAATTATTTTAACCTCTAATCTCTAATCACCCCACATCGCTGCTCAATTTAATCTCTAATCACCCCTCATCGCTGCTCAATTTAATCTCTAATCACCCCTCATCATTCCAAATCATCTAACTTCCCGGACGGTCACCCATCCTCTCACTACTCCAGCCTGAGCATGCTTAACTTCCGGGTTCTATTCTCCCTCGATTCCAAGTCTGCACTTGTTGTTTTCCTGACAATAGTAAGATGTCAATCCTATTAACCCTCGGGAGTTTAGCTTGAGCATGAAGTCACACATTTCACTGTTTGAGTTTAAAACTATTGTTCTAAAAAACAATAATTATTTAGTAACACTAATATAAGTAGTTTGACCATAGTTTGACCAGATTTGACCAAAATTCCAAAAAACTGAAATAATTATTTAGTAACACTAATATTCTTGAATAATTATTTAGTAACACTAATACTTCTTGAATAAGTAGTTTGACCATAGTTTGACCAGATTTGACCAAAATTAAAAAAACTGAAATTTGAGCATAACTTTTTTTCCTTTTAGAATTTGAGGATTCTAAAATTTTGCAAACAGGCCGTAGGCGGTCTCCATCGGATGCGGATTTTTGTGCTGAACATTTTGATATATTATACGTTTTTTCTGACATCGTATGCAAAAGTTATAGCCGTTTTACATTTTCCCTACATTTTTTGCAAAACATGTCCAAATTTAAGTTTCTAAATTTTCCTAACTAGTAGATGTAGTAACATAACTACATCTCGAAGGATTTTAATTTTTGAAGTTTTTATCATTTTCTTTTGCTTTTTACAAAACCGAAAAGGCGTTGTTTTACATTTTTCCTACACTTTTTGCAAAACATGTCCGAATTTAAGTTTTTAAATTTTCCTAACTAGTAGATGTAGTAACATAACTACATCTCGAAGGATTTTAATTTTTAAAGTTTTTATCATTTTCTTTTGCTTTTTACAAAACTGAAAAGGCGATCAAAGGGGGGGTAGAGTTTCAAAATGGGACCTTTAGTAGTAGCGAGGGTTTTTACCCCTCGCTACTACTATGACATGTCCCGGAGGGGCACAGTAGAGACCTCTTAGTAGTAGCGAGGGGTAAAAACTTAGTAGTAGCGCGGGTTTATAACCCTCGCTACTACTATGGCATGGCCAGGGGCACGGTAGAGACCGCTTAGTAGTAGCGAGGGTTAAAAACCAGCGCTACTGCTATCAACTTAGTAGTAGCGAGGGTTAAAAACCCGCGCTACTACTATGGCATGTCCCGGGGGGCACGGTAGAGACCGCTTAGTAGTAGCGACGGTTAAAAACCAGCGCTACTGCTATCAACTTAGTAGTAGCGAGGGTTAGAAACCCGCGCTACTAGTAAGTGGCAGTAGCGAGGGGTATAAACCTGTGCTGCTAGTAAGCTTCTGTGTATAAGCTTTTCCCTAGTAGTGTGTGATAAGCTCTACGTTCACATACAACGGGTGCAAGCCAGTTTTGCACACGAAGAATACAACGGGTGCAAGGTCATTTTGTAAGGATCTGCCTTTGACCTTTTTGGAAAAAAAGAAATGTCTGTATCTTCTTAATCATAGAATTGTAACAAAGAAAATTACTGAAAACGTAATAAATTTACTTGATGCCCCATCATACAGAATGTTTAAAGCCTATAAAAAGCGCAGGTGCAACCATAGTGAAAAAAATAATATTTGTAAACATTTCTTACCGTAGGATTGTGCCGTAGAATTTTTTTAGTGTTCCTACCAACTTTGGAAGAACCCGGTTGACTAGTTTTCTTTACGGACTGCAATTAACATTGTGCGTTTTGCGTGCTCGACAAATTTCAGCACAAAATTGGCATTCGTGGAAGTTATAGAAGACAAAAAACAAAAATAGCACTCCAAAATGCTTTCAAGGAAAGCATTTTTGGAACATCGATTTTTTTCATGATTCCACGAATGCCATTTCTTGAATTTTTTTGCAAGCATACTAAACATTTGTCAAAATTATCACAAACAAATCAATTTTATTTGTTTATTTTTACTTTTTTCTTTCAATTTACTGTTTATCAGGGAGCACTTAAGCTCGGGAGCAGATACTCTGCGTCCACCACTACATGACTTTTCATGTCAAACCGGTAGGTAAATCCATGAGCACACACCACTTTTATCTTCTTTTATAAAACGAAAGACGTCAACACTGGTTTTCATTTGATTACGGGGTAAAAGCAATACAAGGTAGTCAAATACAAAGAGCAATGCCACTAGCATCGTCAAAAATAGCGGGGCAATAATCCTCGGCCTAAAGTTGACGGAGGCTTTCAATGTCATCTTCTTCTAACCACAACACACAATGCATGAACGATGTCCAGGGAGAACAATGGAAACCAAGGATGGATTTGCTCGCTAACCCGGGTTTAGAAAGAACGAGCAGACCCGCCCAAATAATCGTAACATACCTAGTCCATTGCCATCACAATGCAAGCCGAACTCCACCCTCTCAAGCTGGCAACCACTGTACCCCATATTGAACTACAATCCACCATGAACATAACACCTACGTGTGCTGAGCTAACCAACTCATGCCGAAAAACGGAGGTCTACATCACCAACCATCATCTAAGAGAAGCAATGCATTTCTTTGAGCCTCCGTCATCTAGTTGCCATGCCAACAACACCCCAAAAATTCGCACGCACGTAGCTATGGGGGCAACACCTGCTCAGACGTGCCCGGACGCATGATTGCCTCGCGATTTGTAAAGCCATTGCATTTCACATGAGGGCACACTACTGCGGGATGCTGCTAACGCGACACTACGATCAGAGACCCTTCGAGAAACTGTGTGCGATGCCATAATCGCAAACGGTGTTGTATGAAAACCGTCAGAAATGTGTAAAGCGTTTGTGATGATGGATGCATCAAACACGGTTCAGGTTTTAGTTGCGTGTGCAATGAAGGGCATACGGTTTCGTTCAACGAACTATTTGCGATGAGGAGGAACAAAAGAAACGGGCAGCCAGATGGAGGCGTGTGCGATACACAACATACGGTTCACTCGGATGAACTGTTTGTGATTAGGCAACACAAAAGAAACGGTCAACCAGATCAAAGGTGTGTGCGATGTACAACATATGATTCACTAGGATGAACTGTTTGTGATAAGTCAAGAGAACAGAAACAGTTCAATATAACAAGGTGTGTGTGATACGCGGCAAACAGGTCTGTAATTAGAAATGTGTGTGAAGACCGATAATAACGCAGACGATTGCTTCTAATAAGACGTATGTGATATGCTCTGTCTACACAACATCTATTGGCCATTGTGTGATTGGCGTTCATCCAGATACGCCATAAGGATGCGAAGAGGCATTCTTATCAGCAAGGACTAGTTGTTCCACCAATAGCTTGTGTAAGAAAACTATCAAGTTAAGTGTGCTCAGGCTAGAGCAGCCATCGGATGGGTGACAGGATGGGAAGTTGTGTCGATGTTAAATTAGGTGATGGGATGGGTCATTTCGTTCAAATGACCGAAATGCCCTATTCCCTCAACTAATTTAACCTCAAGGTCCTTGTTTTTATTTTATTTATTTATTAACACATGTTAAAGAAGGTCTACCGCATTACTTTCTCACAATGTGCGATACGTGGCATACTGTTGATCCATCCGACCTATTTGTGATGGAATAGGCCATGTGTGTTGTGGGCAAACGCTTGCTAGTATTCAACCGCTTGGGATTGATGAATTCACCACCGACGAGATCCCTCGTGTGGTCCGTGTTCATCTGATCATCATCTACTTCTTGTGCTAGCTCGATGCTAAGTTTCCAGTAATTGATGGCGTTATATGAACACGCCACCGTTTCCCGCCATTTCCTCACATGTTCCCGCCACCCTGCTATATTGTGCATAGGGGGCACGCGACGCACGGAGGGGACAAGCGCAGCCTGTAGCACATTCACCTTTTCCAAACATGCCAACCCACCAAAGCGCCGCCTCTGCCATCAACCTCGTCGACGAGGAAAACGAGCAGGTGCCATGGCCCGTCGAGGACGAGGCGCTCCCCGACAACGCGATGGACGACGCTGTAATGCGCGTCATCGCCAGGGTTGAGCAGACCTTTGGCGCATGGCGCTTGAGCGCCGCGGATCAAGATAGGCATGTCAGCGCCGACAGGCTGCAGCTCGCCGCACAACATGATCGATGGCACGCCATAGAGCAAGCTAGGCGCGTCCACTCTGATAGGCTGCGGCTCGCCGCATGACGAGACCGTTGGAGCGCCATAGAGCAAGAGGCGCGGTGCGCCGCACAACAAGAGCTGATCCATCGGCGCTTGCCTGCTGTCGACACGGCGTCGCAGCTGGGTACACGTCCCGTCAGTACCCCCATTCCTTGCCAGGAGTGGGCAGAGGCCCTCAGCGCCGTACTTGCACCAGATGCCGGCCACGCCATACTTGCACAGGACGCCCGCCGCGCTGTTCGCATGGGTGCCGCCGTTTGCCTTGTCTGCGGCCCGCTGGATGCCAACGCGCTAGTCCGTAGGCTCGACCGCCTCCTTGGCCCAGGTGTCCACCTGGGCGCAGTAGAGGAACATGGCCGTCGCATCCTTGAGCTGGTGATCTCCGATGAAATAGCCAACTTGGAGCTCGAGATCGCGCTCTAGATGTACCACGAGCGTGTCGACCGCTTGGACGAACGCCTGCACGAGTTCAGGCAGAGCCAACAGCTACCCTAGGCAAGGGCTGCTGGTCATGGTCTCATGGACGCGTTTTATTTTTAAAAGTTGTTTTGACGTGGATAGCTTTGTATTCACAGCAATCATAGTATTGCTCTGTTTATTGCTCTGTTTCGATGTGTGTACTCTGTTTTCCATTCTTATATGTTTTGTTTCAATATGTGTATATACGTTTTCCATTCTGTATATGTGGATGATAACAGCTAGATTCGAATTAGTATACAAAAATATACAAAAAATGGAATTCATAATATATATATATATATATTTCATTAGATCATCACAATATATATATATACACACACATAAACACTATTTTGATCACGGGATCAGAATAATATTCTGATCACAACCTGAACTGCCTGAGTAACGCGCCTGAACTTCCTTGTGTACAAACCCGAACTTCGGGCTATCTTCGCAATCGTGGCTTCCCCCGTGAATTATTCTTGTTAGTCGTGTTCTATATGGTGCTAGTGTAATCTACAAACGTTTTTAGCAACTAAATACCGGTTTTAAATAGGAATCTCGCTCGTTGACAGATTTTCCACTCGGGTCATGATGAAATTGCGTTTTTTACAATTTTACTACTTGAGTTGTTCGACCCGAACTTCTCCCAGTACTAGGTTGAACTTCCGCCAACATTGCTCAAATGGGGCTTGCGATATATCGTTGGAAAGCTATGGACACCAGTATCAAGACCCAAGTTAATTTTTTGGCAAAATGTAAGCGGTTTAAGAGCAGTTTTGAAAACCGTTTTTTCTTCATACAAAAAACGTGAATCATATTTTCGGTCGCATTTGGAAAGCTGCTGCAAAACTGCTCCTTCCACATGTTGAAACTCTAATTCCCTACCGTTAAAGAGTAATTCGGAAAATCGTAAAATTTCGCAAACCGAACAGCCGAGTTCGTATTTTCGATGTTATTTCTAAACGGCTAAACCAATTGAGGCAAATGATATGGCGTTGGAAAGCTTATGAAAATGCGCTACTTTTCATGTAGAAAGTTTTTATAATTTTGAACGGTTTAAGAGTAATTTAGAAAATGGTACAAGTTCCACCGAGTTCGTATTTTTGGTCTACTTTTTTAACTGTACGTCCGAATGCAGCAAATGATATGGCGTTGGAAAGCTTGAGGAAATGCAAAAAAAATTTGGTATATATTATTTCTCCCAATTTCTTACTATTTTATGTTAATTTTGAAAATGGCTAAAAAAGTATTTTCGCCGTAATTTCTACAAACTTTATCGAAATGGGGCAAATAATATACCCTTGAAAATCTAGGGAAAATGTGAAGCTTTTTCATGTTGATGGTTTTCTGTGATTCCCAGCCATTTTCAAGTAATTTCAAAAATGGCGAGATCATTTGTTCTGCCTTTATTGCGAAACAGATCCTTCGAAAATGCACCACGTGAAGAACCTGAACTTCTCGGTATGTCTACTTGAACTTCACTTTGTTTTTCACGTGATTTTTTTGCTCGTAGCTCTCCATCCACTCACTGGAATTGAGCAAGCGATATACCGATTGAAAGCTGCTGTAAGCACGCAACTTTCTCGTGTTGATCGTTTTTTCATACTCGTGACAATTTTAAAAGTTTTTCATCTCAAATTCATTCACTATAGTAGTCGAACTTCGTGATGTTTTCACATTGAACTTATGTGACATATTTTCGTTTGTAATTTTCTCATCCATTTCGGCAGTGTTACACAAATGATATTCTTTTTGTACAAACCTCTCTCACAATTTTTTTTAACTTTCTCCGATCAAGGACTTGAACTTACACAAATGATATTCTGTCGTTTTGAAGTAAATTAGAGAAATGACGAGATCATGATTTCTGCCTTCATTGCGAATGGAAACGCACTGCGTGAAGTAGTTGAACTATTCGGGCATGTCTGTTTGAACTTCACTCTGTTTTTGACATGTTGTTTGCTGCACTGCATGAAGTAGTTAGACTTCTGGGGCATGTCTGTTTGAGCTTCACTCTATTTCACTTTATTGTATTTTTCTTATATGAAATACACACCATGTAGTACGTGAACTTCTGGTTGTTATCACTTGGAACTTCTCTCTGGTTTGAGCGAATTATTTTAAAACACAAAACACATCTTTTTTATGTATTTTGGACATCTAAATACACGGTGAACCTCTCTCACAAGAATTTTTTGAACTTTTCCTCGCCGAGCACTTGAACTTATAGCAACCATTTTTTCGTTTATGAGTTGTTTTTAAAAGTGCAAAAAATGGCGTTGTGTTTTCTATTTTTTGAACAGGTAAGTCCTAGGTTTTAATAAAGTCCGAACTTCTCTGTTATTTCAATTTGAACATCACCTTTTTATATTTTGAGTAAATAATTGTATTCGATTTTATACGGAAAAAATCGAACATGGAAATACAAGGTTAACCTCTCTCGCAAGAAATTTTGAACTTCTCCGAACAGAGCACTTGAACTTATTTCAACAAACCTTTTAAGCTTTTATATTTCTATACTTTTATTCTTCTATACTTTTATTCTCACGTGAAATGCATTCCTTGCAGTACTTCAACTTCTCATTGTTTTCACTATGAACTTCTTTCAATAGATAAGAATTTTTTGAATACATAAAAATTTGTTTTAAATGGTATACAAGAAAAAATTTAAACCGTTCATCGAAATGTGGCACATAATATACCTGGTGGAAAGCTTATGAATAGCGGCAAGTTTTTCATCTAGACATTTGTTACAATTTTGTTGTTGTAGACATATGTAAATGAACGATGGACGTCTCGCACATGAATTTTTGAACTATGCTAGGAGGAGCACGTGAACTTCTTGCAACAAACCTTTTAAGCTTTTAGTTTGCTATTTCTATATTCTTATCTGAAACGCATTCTGTGTAGTAGTTGAACTCCCCGCTATTTTCACCTTGAACTTCTGTCACGTATTTTTGTTCAACCTCTCTCACAAATTTTTTTGAACTTTCTCGGGTCGAGCACTTGAACTTCTAGCAACAATTTTTTTTAGCATTTTGCTTTTTTATTATCTTTTAATACAAAAGGCACATCGTGTAGTACGTGAACTTCTGGCAGTTATCAATCTGAACTTCTCTCGATTACATGAAAATATCCGAGTTTTACATTGAAGCGCTCTAGTTTCTTTTATTTGAACTTCATTGTGTATTTTTAGAAATGGAAAATTCGAGTTTTGTTAGAAACATCAAACTTCTTTGTTATTTTCAATTGAACTTGTTGGTTTTATTCTTTAGTAATCAGAAAAATCCGAGTTTTTAAGTAAATATCAAACTGCTATGCTTTTCCCAATTGAACTTCTTCGTTATTTTGAATTGAACTTATTGGTTTTTTCTTTAGTAACCATGAAAATCCGAGTTTTCAAATATAATATCAAACTACTCCATTTTTTAAATTTGAACTTCTTCATTTTATTTCTTTTATTAATGGAAAAATTCCTAGGTTTGTAATAAACATCGGACCGCTCATCTATTTTAAATTGAACTTCTGGTTTTCTTTATATATCAAAAAGATCCATCGAAATCCATGGAAATTGTTTGAACTTTTCTGTTTTTCATTTTCTTTGACCTCTCCATTTTATTAATTTTAAACTTTCAGAGTTAACAAGTCCATTTATACATGAACTTCTCGACGATATGTCCATGACCGGCTCAAGTTTTATGCATTTTCTTTGACCTCTCCATCATGATCTAACAACATGCAAAGAATTCTCGAAAGTTTTTCTTCCCGTGTTATGTCTGAACTTTAATTCAAACTCACACAAAAAGGAAGAGAACAAGACAGCAGGATTCATGGGAAGGCTGAGGTGCTGAAGAACATAAAAATGGTTTCATCGTGTACATGGCTCCAAAAGAAGAAGAAACAAGTGGACATGCGCACTGTAACAGAGTGCAAAGGGCTACACCTACCTACTTACCTCATGTTGATGCATAAGTTGTCTGTATGTATATGCTGATGAATGATTGAGTTAACTCAGCTACTCACTGCACTTTATATAGAAGAAACACACCTAATGGAGGGACATGCAATGCAAGGACTCATACAGTCACACTTGAACTTTTACTGTTACAGCTCGTTTGGCTCCCTTGATTTCATTTCATTTGGTGGAAATGAAATGAAATCTCCATCAAGATTTCATTCGTCTGAATCCAAATTTCATGTTTGGCTGGCACTAGGATTTTGAGATGAAATCCTTACCAGCACCAAAATGAGCAAGAATATAACACTGAACCTTTGATGTTCACACATACAAAAATGGTTTGCATTAAATTGAACCATAGAAGTACACATAAATGAAAAACAGAAGGAGGAGCTTCAACACAGGACTTTGTGAAAACTTCAATCTTAACAATACATCAGAGGTTCACAGCAACATAAAATTATCACAATTTAGCCAAGATTACATAAAACTGAAGCTTTGCAGCTTCGCATTACTATCTCCACCAAGGAAGATTCCCATTGCTTGATTTGCTTGAGGATCCTTTTTCCCTCATTTTTTCATTCAACGCCATACTTCTTCCAAAATTTGATGCCCTTTTGCATGTAGAAAGTGGTTTCTTTTATTTTTCTTGCAAACTAACATGAGAAATGGTCTCATACTATACATGTAAACAGTCATCAATGGAAACTGCAGTTTGTAAGCTATAATGGCGACAATAGAGAATTGTATATTTTCTAATAATGGTAGAAAAAGAGTAGAATTTTACTTGAGATATTGCGTACAATATACTGGTTTGAGAGTACAACAAACAAAAATGGAATTCTAAGTTCTGAACTTCCAACTTTGACAACAAGATCAATGTAAATTGCAGATACAATACAAACAAAGCAGATCATAACAACATGGCGATATTGGCTACCTCTTCAGGTGCCCGAGGGGACGTTTACATGTTTATAGTTGATCATACACAAGTAGCAAGCTTCAGTTTAGCTTACAGAATATGTGTATTTATCATCTATGGTCACATGTACTACTCACTTTGTTTACACAAGCATGCAAGCAAATATACAAGACAAGCACAATTTAAATTTTGTGCCATGAAGAGAGGTGTGCAAATGTGCCATACAGAACAAAAATGAACATGTTTTGAGGTATGGAGGAAATACACTCCCAAGGACAGTAGCAGAAATGACCATATTTCTTCTGCCTAAATCTGAACATATACTATGACAATATACTACTACTAATATTGTTTCAGCGCAGTCTAGTACAAGGAAGCAGCAAGGAAAAGTAACAGCATTTTCAGAGAACATTTCAAAGAACAATTCAGAGAACACCAAGCAAAATTAATATATCTCTGCACTTTCATTCCTCAAAGGTAGATAGAACAAAGTAAATCTGGGTCACTACTAGCGCACGATCAGTACATACATATATACTATTGTTAAATGTAGGCCACGGCTACACTACTACAACAGAAAATGTCATCCACGACAATGAATATACAACTGAACTTCAGACACTAGCCACCTGCACTACCATCCTAGTGGGAGAGAGGAGGGACGTCTGGTGCTCGGTCGTCGCACCGATGAAGCAGAGTGTGTTGGGGAACGTAGTAATTTCAAAAAAAATCCTACGCACACGCAAGATCATGGTGATGCATAGCAACGAGACGGGAGAGTGTTGTCTACGTACCCTCGTAGACCGACAGCGGAAGCGTTATGGCAACGTGGTTGATGTAGTCGTACGTCTTCACGGCCCGACCGATCAAGCATCGAAACTACGGCACCTCCGAGTTCTAGCACACGTTCAGCTCGATGACGATCCCCGGACTCCGATCCAGCAAAGTGTCGGGGATGAGTTCCGTCAGCACGATGGCGTGGTGACGATCTTGATGTTCTACCATCGCAGGGCTTCGCCTAAGCACCGCTACAATATTATCGAGGATTATGGTGGAGGGGGGCACCGCACACGGCTAAGAGAACGATCATGAAGATCCACTTGTGTGTCTAGAGGTGCCCCCTGCCCTGTATATAAAGGAGCAAGGGGGAGGCGCCGGCCGGCCCTTGGGGCGCGCCAAGGAGGGGGGAGTCCTCCTCCTAGTAGGAGTAGGACTCCCCTTTCCTAGTCCAACTAGGAAGAGAGAAGGGGGAAGGAAAGAGAGGGAGATGGAGAGGGAAAGAGGGGCCGCGCCCCCTTCCCCTAGTCCAATTCGGACTCCCCATGGGAGGGGGCGCGCCACCTCCTGGGCTGCTGCCCTCTCTCTCCCCTCAGGCCCACTAAGGCCCAATACTTCCCCGGGGGGTTCCGGTAACCCCTCCGGCACTCCGGTTTTCTCCGAAACCACCCAGAACATTTCCGGTGTCCGAATATAGTCGTCCAATATATCAATCTTTATGTCTCGACCATTTCGAGACTCCTCGTCATGTCCGTGGTCACATCCGGGACTCCGAACAACCTTCGGTACATCAAAACATAAAACTCATAATGAAACTGTCATCGTAACGTTAAGCGTGCGGACCCTACGGGTTCGAGAACAACGTAGACATGACCGAGACATGTCTCCGGTCAATAACCAATAGCGGAACCTGGATGCTCATATTGGCTCCCACATATTCTACGAAGATCTTTATCGGTCAAACCGCATAACAACATACGTTGTTCCCTTTGTCATCGGTATGTCACTTGCCCGAGGTTCGGTCGTCGGTATCTCAATACCTAGTTCAATCTCATTACCGGCAAGTCTCTTTACTCGTTCCGTAACACATCATCTCACAACTAACTCATTAGTTGCAATGCTTGCAAGGCTTATGTGATGTGCATTACCGAGAGGGCCCAGAGATACCTCTCCGACAATCGGAGTGACAAATCCTAATCTCGAAATACGCCAACCCAACATGTACCTTTGGAGACACCTGTAGAGCTCCTTTATAATCATCTAGTTACGTTGTGACGTTTGGTAGCACACAAAGTGTTCCTCCGGCAAACGGGGGTTGCATAATCTCATAGTCATAGGAACATGTATAAGTCATGAAGAAAGCAATAGCAACATACTAAACGATCGGGTGCTAAGCTAATGGAATGGGTCATGTCAATCGCATCATTCTCCTAATGATGTGATCCCATTAATCAAATGACAACACATGTCTATGGTTAGGAAACATAACCATCTTCCATTAACGAGCTAGTAAAGTAGAGGCATACTAGTGACGTTTAGTTTGTCTATGTATTCACACAAGTATCATGTTTCCGGTTAATACAATTCTAGCATGAATAATAAACATTTATCATGATATAAGGAAATAAATAATAACTTTATTATTGCCTCTAGGGCATATTTCCTTCAGTCTCCCACTTGTACTAGAGTCAATAATCTAGTTCACATCGCCATGTGATTCAACACTAATAGTTCACATCACCATGTGATTAACAACCATAGTTCACATCGTCATGTGACCTACACCCCAAGGTTTTACTAGAGTCAGTAATCTAGTTCACATTGCTTATGTGATTAACACCCAAAGAGTACTAAGGTGTGATCATGTTTTGCTTGTGAGATAATTTTAGTCAACGGGTATGTCACATACAGATACGTAAGTATTTTGCGAATTCTATGTCTACAATGCTCTGCACGGAGCTACTCTAGCTAATTGCTCCCACTTTCAATATGTATCTAGATCGAGACTTAGAGTCATCCAGATCTGTGTCAAAACTTGCATCGACGTAACTTTTTACGACGAACCTTTTGTCACCTCCATAATTGAGAAATATTTCCTTATTCCATTAAGGATAATTTTGACCGTTGTCCAGTGATCTACTCTTAGATCACTATTGTACTCCCTTGCTTAACTCAGTGTAGGGTATACAATAGATCTGGTACACAACATGGCATACTTTATAGAACTTGTGGCTGAGGCATAGGGAATGACTTTCATTCTCTTTCTATCGTCTGCCGTGGTCGGGCTTTGAGTCTTACTCAACTTCACACCTTGTAACACGGACAAGAACTCTTTCTTTGACTGTTCCATTTTGAACTACTTCAAAATCTTGTCAAGGTATGTACTTATTGAAAAAACTTATCAAGCGTCTTGATCTATCTCTATAGATCTTGATGCTCAATATGTAAGCAGCTTCACCGAGGTCTTTCTTTGAAAAACTCCTTTCAAACACTCCTTTATGCTTTGCAGAATAATTCTACATTATTTCCGATCAACAATATGTCAATCACGTATACTTATCAGAAATGTTGTAGTGCTCCCACTCACTTTCTTGTAAATACAGGCTTCACCACAAGTCTGTATAAAACTATATGCTTTGATCAACTTATCAAAGTGTATATTCCAACTCCGAGATGCTTGCACCAGTTCATACATGGATCGCTGGAGCTTGCATATTTTGTTAGCACCTTTAGGATTGACAAAACCTTCTGGTTGCATCATATACAACTCTTCTTTAAGAAATCCATTAAGGATTGCAGTTTTGTTATCCATTTGCCAGATTTCATAAAATGCGGCAATTGCTAACATGATTCGGACAGACTTTAAGCATCGTTACGAGTGAGAAAATCTCATCGTAGTCAACACCTTGAACTTGTTGGAACCTTTTGCGACAATTCTAGCTTTGTAGATAGTAACACTAATATCAGCGTCCGTCTTCCTTTTGAAGATCCATTTAATCTCAATGACTCGCTAATCATCGGGCAAGTCAATCAAAGTCCATACTTTGTTCTTATACATGGATCCCATCTCGGATTTCATGGCCACAAGCCATTTCGCGGAATCTGGGCTCATCATCGCTTCCTCATAGTTCGTAGTTTCATCATGGTCAAGTAACATGACCTGTTGGGGATATTGCTATTTGGGGTAAACCGGCCTACAGGGCTCGGGTTAGCTCCGTCAATGGACCCAAGATGTTAAAGCCCAAGGAGAAATAGAAGGGCCCAAGGCCTATAGTCGGTTTAGAGGTTTATGGCCGTAAACCGGCCTGAGGTAAACTTGCATTGTAAGTTAGGAATAGAGAGACCAACCCGGGCACGTTTATGAACCGGAGGTTGGGATTTTGTAGACCGACGGGCGTCACCCGTGTATATAAGGGGACGACCCGACGACGGTTTAGGGAGAGGACAACAACTCGAGGTTTAGGCGAAGCTTATCGCTCCCTAGCCCTCGAAACACATCAATCCCATCACAACTAGACGTAGGCTCTTACCTTCATCGAAGGGGCCGAACTAGTATAACTCTGTGTCCTTGCGTCCGTTTTAACCCCTTCAAGTTAACTCGTTGCGATGGCTCCACGACTAAGTCCTTTTGCTAGGACATCTGCCGTGACAAATCCACGACAGTTGGCGCCCACCGTGGGGCTATCGCGAGATGGTTTCAAGTTCTTGGAGGGCCGCTTTGAAGGACTCGAGGGCTACGCTGTGGGCCGGATGACCAAAAGTCGTCGCGGAAAACTCTACATCGACAGCACAGGCTGGGGCCCCGACGCCGGCTCGATCGAGTACGGGTACCGGGTCCCCTTTGGCGGCATCCATGTTTTCATCGGCAAGATCGGTGAACCGGGCCCCGAGCTGGGCGTCTGCACCGACCTCGTCGAGACAGCTCAGTGCACGAGATCGACCCTGGCTAAACCGACCAGGAAGCGCGCCTTCGTGGGAGTCATCCACGGAGGAAGCTACGAGGAAGGATCTGAATCCGGTGACGAAACCGCCATCTACTCCGGCGATGAAACGTCAACCGGGGAAACCGAGTCTCTATACCAGCTACAAGATGATCGGATTGGGGGCAGCTCCGATGGTGACAGTATTCCGGACCCCTCCGGTCTGCCCAATCGGGTTCGGATCTTCATGGCTGGGACACAGGCGGCGCCACATTCATCAACTGCGGCAGCAGTGATCTCCGGATCGGCAGCGGCAACAGCTGCGCGGGCAGGGGGCCCTGCGGACTCACCAGCCCAAGTGTTGTCAGATCTGTTTGACGCACTGGCAGCGCTCATGGCGGAAGCCAACCCGGTAGATCAGGAGGTTCACAATGCCGAGATTGCCAAAGTGAGAGAACAGATCACTCAAGCTAAAGCGGGGCTGGCAGCAGAAGAGGCCAGGATGACGGCAAAGCATGCCGCTTTAGATGCACAGGCTTACAGGCTCATGATGGACCAGAATGCATCTCAGGAAGTCCTGAAGAGGAAATTCCGATCTCGATTGCCCGCAGCCCTCGACGCCAGAAATCTCTTCAACACCCCAGGAGTAAACCGTGCGGAAGCGACAGTTGGCGCCCCGGTTCAGCACCGTATAATAAACCTACCTCGTCACAACACTGGTACACCACAAGCCGTGCCGACACCATCGGGCCATTATTCCAACCCGATGGATAACCTCGTTGCGGCGGCAGCTCGGTTGGAAGCCATTCCGATCGAAGGCAATTCACCGCAGGATGTAGAGACACGCCGAGTCAAGGAGCTCCTTAGGACCGCTTTGGCCCAACAAGAAGCATATTCGCAAAGCCGTGATCGGATTCACTCCACCCCTCGCCCCAGCAGGAGCTATAATAGGCGCATGGAGGAGCCGGCTGTTTCAAGTAATGCCAGGCGTGAAACGCTCCACGGCAACAATCCGGCGGGCCACGACAATGCTCAGGAGAATGCGGACCGCGCCCGTGCGCAGGAGGCCGGATTAGCAGCGCAGCATCAGGCTCGTCAGCTTACACCTATCCTCCCAACTGCTACGATTGAACCGGGGGTGGTTTCTAGTTCTTTGGGAGTACCGTGCCTTGTTCCCGCTTTGCGCAACGTACGCCTGCCTAAAGACTTCAAAGGCCCCCGCAAGGTACCAAACTACACGGCAGATCAGCCTCCGGAGACATGGGTGGAGAGCTATGAGATGGCTATGGAGATGCTGGATGTGGATGACATGGCGTGCGCGAAGTATTTTACCATGATGTTAGAAGGGATGGCCCGGACTTGGCTAAAGAGCCTACCGCCTAATTCCATCAACTCGTGGGCCCAGTTGCGAGCCCGGTTTATCAAGAATTTCAAGGACACGTGCAAACAGCCAATGTCGATAGTCGACCTAGCAGCTTGCGTTCAGCAAGAAGGGGAGTCAACTACCCATTGGGTACGTCGGGTATCAGAAGTTTTACACTCGTCAGACCGCATCAACGCAGACACCGCCGTAGTGCTGTTGGAAGGCAACTGTCGGTTTGGCCCTTTGAAGCTAAAGTTAGGCCGGATGAAGCGTGATTGCACGGATATGGGAACGCTCATGACCACTTTAGTGAAGTATGCGGATTCTGACAGTACCAAGGATCCTGACTCTGGTGACGACAAAGCAGGGAAGGGAAGGAAGAATAGCAACACCAAAGGCCAGCAGCATCAACCAACAGGCAATGGAGGCGGAGGTAAGCGTAAACCGGATGGGAGCGCGGATTTTGTGGCCAACACCAGTGCACAGAATAAGGGCCAGCGACGTAAGGGGAAACAGTCAGGTTTTCGCGGAAATCCCGGTCCTAATCCGGAGCGTTTGAACTTTTTCTTAAACCAGCCCTGTCCGAAGCACGGAACAAAAGAGGAGCCAGCAACCCATCTTTGGAAGGATTGTTACATCATGAGGGAATTCAAAAGCTCAAACATTTTCCAATATGATCACGGCTCTGGCAGTGGTTCAGGTTCCGGATCAGGATACGGCGGCGGAAATTCTGGTCCAGGGTTCCATGGTAATCCGGGCGGACAGAACAGCCAAAATAATCAAGGCGATCAAAGTGGTCACAGCCAGCAGCAGCAGCAGCAATCAGGTTATCAGAACAACCCGAAACAGTTGAGTGGTGGACAGTACCATGTTTTTACTACAAGCTTGGATAAACGGGATAGAAAGCTTCAGAGGCGGGCAGTTAGTGCTGTTGAACCGGCCACGCCTCACTATCTGCGCTGGTCGGAACAACCAATCATATGGAGCCGAGAAGATCACCCTCCCAGGGTTTATAATCCGGGTCAGTTAGCATTGGTGGTGGCGCCTCAGGTGGGAGGTTATAAGCTCACCAAGGTGCTCATGGACGGAGGGAGCAGCATTAACATCTTGTATTATGAGACCTTCCGTCGCATGGGACTGGTGGATAAGGATCTCAAACCGACCAACACAGTGTTCCACGGGGTGGTGCCTGGCAAGTCTGCGTACCCGGTTGGTAAGATAGCCCTTGAAGTGGTCTTCGGCGATAGTCATGATTCCAGATCAGAGACGCTGACGTTCGAAGTGGTTAAAATCCAAAGTCCATACCACGCTTTGTTCGGACGGCCGGCCTATGCAAAATTTATGGCACGGCCCTGCTATGTATATCTGCAACTCAAGATGCCGGGTTACAAGGGCAATATAACGGTTCATGGGAGCCGTCGAATCGCTTTGGAATGCGAGGAAGGAGATGTGACTTATGCAGAATCGGTTTGTGCTACGGAGGAGCTAAAGCAGTACAAAGATAGTGTTGATCCGGAGGGCATGACTTCGTTAAAGAAGCCGACTACGGACCACGATCCGGCCTTGAAGTTCAAATCGGCTGCCGAAACTAAGCTTGTTGACTTCGTACCTGGCGATTCGTCCAAGCAGTTCAGCATCAGTGCTAACCTGGATCCAAAATAGGAAAGCGCACTCATCGAGTTCATCCGTGAGAATCGGGACATCTTTGCATGGAAGCCGTCTGACATTCCTGGTGTACCGAGGCGACTCGCTGAGCACACCCTTAATGTGGATCCTAAGTATAAACCGGTAAAACAGTTCCTACGCCGGTTTAACGAAGAAAGACGTAAAGCGATTGGTGAGGAAGTAGCCAGGCTCCTGGCAGCTGGTTTTATTATCGAGGTTTTTCATCCCGAGTGGCTTGCTAATCCGGTGCTGGTTCTTAAGAAAAACGGCACCTGGCGCATGTGTGTGGATTACACAGACTTGAATAAAGCTTGTCCAGCGGATCCTTTTGCTCTCCCCCGTATTGATCAACTCATTGATGCTACGGCAGGTTGTGAGCGTTTGAGTTTTTTGGATGCCTATTAGGGTTATCATCAGATCAAGATGGCAGTTAAGGACCAGGAGAAGACGGCGTTCATTACTCCCTTTGGAGCCTTCTGCTATGTTTCTATGCCCTTTGGGCTCAAGAGTGCGCAGGCTACTTATCAACGGTGTGTGCAAAATTGCCTCCACGAACAGATTGGTCGTAATGTACATGCCTATGTGGATGACATTGTGGTCAAATCACGAAAGAAGGAGACCCTGGTTGACGATTCGAAGGAAACCTTCGATAACTTGAGAGTGTACCAAATGATGCTCAACCCAGCTAAATGTGTCTTCGGTGTACCTGCAGGCAAGTTGTTGGGATTCTTAGTGTCCCATAGAGGAATTGAGGCCAATCCGGAAAAGATCACAGCCATCACCTCCCTGGCCAAACCGAAATGCGTCAAAGATGTCCAGCGCGTGGCCGGGCGGATTGCTGCGTTAAGCCGGTTTATCAGCCGCCTAGGTGAAAAGGCGATCCCCTTGTATCAAATGCTCAAGAAGACAGATCAATTTGTTTGGAGTCCGGAGGCTGATAAAGTGTTTGAGGACTTGAAGCGACAGTTAGTCAATCCGCCAGTGTTGGCAGCCCCCGTAGATAAAGAGCCACTCCTGCTATATGTTGTTGCGAACGCCAGAGCGGTCAGTGTAGCGATTGTGGTAGAACGCAAGGAGGCTGGGAAGGAGCATCCGGTTCAGCATCCGGTTTACTATATCAGCGAAGTGCTTATCGAGTCCAAGCAAAGGTATCCGCATTGGCAGAAGCTGGTATATGGTGTTTTTATGGCAAGCCGGAAGCTGAAGCAATATTTTCAAGGGCATCCCATCACGGTGGTCAGTTCTGCTCCTTTGGGTGACATCATACAGAACCGGGAGGCGACCGGTCGGATTGCCAAGTGGGCTATCGAACTTGGGCCGCACGGTTTAAGATACGTACCCCGGATGGCCATAAAGTCACAAGCACTTGTCGACTTCATAAATGATTGGACAGAGTTACAAGCACCTGAGGAGAAGCCAGATAACACATATTGGACTATTCATTTTGACGGATCAAGACAATTGGAAGGCTCGGGGGCTGGAGTCGTTTTAACTTCCCCACGAGGAGACAAGTTTTGTTACGTCCTCCGTTTAATGTTCCCCTGTACAAACAATGCGGCTGAGTATGAAGCTTTGCTTCATGGTCTTCGGATGGCTAAAGAGATGAATCTGAGCCGAGTTAGGTGCTTTGGTGATTCGGATCTAGTGGCTCAGCAAGTATCCGGCACCTGGGATTCTAAGGACCCGCTCATGGCGGCATACCGTCGTGAAGTAGATATGGTGGCTGGGCATTTCAAAGGCTATCAAGTGGACCATGTGGACCGCAGAAAGAATGAGGCAGCGGACGCTTTAAGCCGCTTGGGCTCTCAGCGTAAACCGGTCCCACCCAATGTTTTCCTGGATGTATTGTATCACCCATCGGTACAGCTACCCGGTGAGCTAGAATTGGCTATTCCTGATCCGGAGGCTCAATTAGTGGCGGCTCTTCATGTCACCCCGGATTGGACGCTTCCTTATCTGGCATATATGAACCGGGGTGAGTTTCCAGAAGACGAAGGCTTGGCTCGGCAGATAGTACGGCGGTCCAAGTCTATGACCATTTTCAAAGGAGAGCTACATCATCGCAGCGTGTCAGGAGCGCTGCAACGGTGTGTATCCCCTGAGGAGGGGTGCGAAATATTACGTGAAATACATGAAGGGGATTGCGGCCACCACGCCGGTTCAAAATCATTGGTGGCTAAAGCGTTCCGCCACGGTTTCTACTGGTTAACTGCTCATGCTGATGCAGAAGACCTGGTCCGGCTATGTGATGGTTGCCAGAAATTTTCTAGACGAGCGCACATACCGGCTCAAGAATTGAGGATGATTCCAATTACTTGGCCGTTTGCGACTTGGGGGCTCGATATGGTTGGGCCTTTTAAACGTTCCAAAGATAAGAAGACCCACCTATTGGTAGCGGTTGACAAATTTACAAAGTGGGTGGAGGCAGAACCTGTCAGCAAGTGTGATGCGGCCACGGCGGTTCGGTTTATAAAGAAGGTGATCTTCCGGTTTGGTTTTCCACACAGCATCATCACAGATAACGGTACCAATCTATCCAAAGGTGCCATGAAAGAGTTCTGCGCACGTGAGCATATACGGCTTGATGTTTCTTCGGTAGCTCACCCACAATCTAATGGTCAAGCAGAACGAGTGAATCAAGAGATCTTGAGAGGTATCAAACCCCGGCTTCTGGTCCCTTTGCAAAGGACGCCGGGTTGTTGGGTTGAGGAGCTACCGTCTGTATTATGGAGCATCAACACCACGCCTAACAGATCCACGGGGTTTACGCCGTTTTTTATGGTCTATGGAGCAGAGGCGGTTCTCCCAAGTGATATACGACATGATTCACCTCGTGTGGCAGCTTATGTTGAAGCGGACAACGAGCAGGCACGGCAGAACGCTCTTGACTTGTTGGATGAGGAACGTGACTTAGCAGCTGCCCGTTCAGCGATTTACCAGCAAGATCTTCGCCGTTACCACAGCCGTCGGGTTAGAACCAGAACCTTTCAGGAGGGGGATTTGGTTCTCCGGCTCATCCAGGATCAGTCTGATATGCATAAATTATCCCCGCCTTGGGAAGGACCTTTTGTGGTCAGCAAGAATCTGAATAACGGGTCATACTACCTGATTGATATTCGAGAGCGCAAAGATTCACGCACATCAGAGGAGGAGACCAACAGGCCGTGGAACATAGCTCATCTTTGACCTTATTATACATGAGCCTTGGGCTCTGTTTATGTACATATCATGACCATGTATATATTATGATCAATATAATAAACCGGAGCCTCGAGTAAAGCGGGGTCTCTGTTGTTCTTCACATCATGCGTGGTTACATGGAGTTAATTCGCTTTAGTGCAACCTCCGGTTTACCCCTTGAGGTCGCTTCACAGAAGATCAACAAAGTCAGTTGGGGACCTAGTCGACCTGAACCGTAGCTACACCTCCGGGGAGCTTGGTCATGTCTTGACGACGGTAATGCCTTCTAGCTGGCACATTTGCCACTAAGTCAGTTGGGGACCTAATCGACTTGAACCGTAGTTACACCTTATGGGAGCTCGGTCATGTCTTGATGATGGTAATGCCTTCTGATCGGCTTTTAAACAGCCAATAAGTCATTTGGGGGCTTGGTCGTGTCCGAACCAATGCAATGCCACTTGATCGGCCCTAGGCCACTGAGTCACTTGGGGGCTTGGTCGAATCCGAACCAATGCAATGCCATTTGACCGGCATATTTGCCACGATTCAGTTAGGAACCTAGTCGACTTAAACCGTAGTTACACCCCTTGGGGGCTTGGTTTTTTGTCTTGACGATGGTAACGCCTTCTGAACGGTTCATAGCAACCACCCTTTGCATGCGTTTTACTATTGCGTTTTTCTCTCGTATTTGGTTGTTTGTTATCTTCCTTCTTGCGGTGTTTTTTGTTCTTTGGAACGACAAGTACTTTTAAACCGATTCAACTGACACAGCCTGGTCCATTTTTTAACCCGGAGGCAAGTTGCCCGGTTTGGCAAAGGCGCAGCACGGTTCGTATGGTCGAAAGACCGTCCTTTGTACCTAGTAAAGACAGAAAACACAAGTTGGAAAAAGTCATGGCAAGGGCATCAGTACCCGTGCACAAAGGCGCATTCAAAGGCAGAGGTATTAACTATCTTATTACAAGGCAGCGTAGTGCCTGAATATATTGTTTTTGACGGATTAAACGTCACCAATTAAGGTGAACCGGAGCATTGATTACGCCTGTTCGCCGCCTCGGTTCGAAGGTTGTGGATCATCTTGCGCCGCTTCAGCTTTCTCTTGGCTACCCATTGGCTGGAAATCAGCAGTGGTCCAGTCGATTCCCATTAACGCTTGAAAGACAGCTTCTTCATGAATCAGCAAAGACGGTTCAATGTCAGGGGCGTAGGTATGCTTACGGATTGGAGGAATAAGGTTTTCCGCTTCAGGGACCAGGGCCGCTACTCGCTTGTTCTGGTTATCATATTGGGCCTGATAATGTGTCAGATCTGCTTCTTCAGCCAATTGACAAGCTAGGGGGCGCACTGCCCGGTTTATCGCCCTCAAGTCATTTTCGCCGAAATCTGAACCATCTTCTTTCAAGCTGGGGTATCCTTGGGCCGCTTCGACAGGATCAAAATCTGGTACCCACGCTTTGGCCCGGATCAAGGCAGTGATGGCTCCGGTTCGAGCAGCTGATTGTTTTAACTCTTCAATCCGGGCTGGAAGCATGGATAACCTTTTTAACGTGTCTTGAATCAGAGACGGTGCGGGGTTGTTATGCGATGCAGTGGTGATAGCTCTCTGTGCTCCGGTATACAACTGCTCAATCAAAGTATAAGCAGCTTTGAGTTTCATCCGCACATCAGAACCCAAGTGTCCAATACGTGTGCCTGCAGTGTTTCAAGATGGATTACAAACCGGACATAGGATGTAGCAGACAAAGTGCAAATTGTAAGAAGGGCATCGAAAGAAATTTACCAAAGACGGCAGAGGTCATGGAGTGTATTTGTCGCTTTACGGTGGATAATTCATCAACCACCGGTTTGAGAGCAGCTTCGGCATTTTCAGCCCTTTTCATCAAAAGAGCCTTTTCAGTAGCCCAATCAGCTTGTTCCTTTTTGCGGTTTTCTTTCAGCTGTTCCATAACGGTTAAGGCATTGGTCAATTCTTCCTTCGCTTTTGCAGTTTCAGCCTGCTGGGTTTTTAGGATTTCCTGAAGGTCCGAGACTTGTTTCTCTTTGGTCTTCAGATCCCCCTGCAGCAGGTCATCAGCAGTGTTCAGAAAATATTGCACGGTTTGGAAGTATCAACCACACAAGCAAGTTATGTGCTCGATACTTGGGGGCTAATGCGTACTTGATCTTAACGCATGTTTTACATTACAAAAGTCCCAAGATTAATACAAGTATTTAAACTTGGCACTTGGGGGCTAATGGTTATTTGATGATGTTTTCTGGTTACGACCTATGTGGAAGCCCTGTTTTTTGTCAAAACAGACCTTGGTTGTCAAGGCAGCACGATTCGGATTACCATCTTGGATTGGAAGAAATTGAGAAACTAAGTTGCAATAGAATGAAGCACAAGAGAGTTACCTCAAGTTTTTCTTTCATCATCCTGATCATGCCAGCTTCATAATCGCGACTGGTGTACAGTCGGTTCAGGTACCCAGAATAAAGATCTTGGGCGCTTAAAGCGGCATACGTTGAGGAATCAACGTCCCATTTGCCCTTTATGGCCGAGATTTCTTCCTTAGCAGTATGCTTGGCTAAAGTAGCAGAGTTCCCCGGTTCAGAGCGACCAATGCCGGTAATCACAACATCATCATCTTTGGAATCGCTGCTCCGCATGGGCACTGTCGGTTTATCAACAGTTCCAGAAGGTTGGATGGATTCCTCAACCCGAACAGGACTGACAGGCTGATCGGTATGGCTGGCAGGATTGGTAGGCCTTTCTTCAGCATAGGCGTCATCTTGTGGAGGTAGGTAATTCTGAATGTCTTCACGAACTAGAGCATCAGCACCAGGAGTTTTCTCCGGTTCAGGAGCGGCAGTTCCTTCGGCCGGATTATCCAGACGAGCCTTCTTGCTTGGTCTAGGTTTAGCCCTGGAGGAGACTCAAAGATTGAAAGAACGGTGTAATATGGAATAAGAAACCCATATGGAAATATGTTGTGATCGGTCCAACTTACCCAATAACGGTCTTTAGCGGTGGCAGTTGAGTGGCTGAAGATTCACCAGAAGATGAATGGGAAGTGACCTGATAATCGGAGTCAGATGGATTAAGAGGCTGACGAGTTAAACCTGCTTTAGGAGGAAAGCTAGCGCATAAATCGGAGACCTCTGAGCGGCGTTTCCGAACCGGGCTGTTCGGTAAACCGGCGGAGGTAACTACCTGGCCACTATGCCGGGTAGTGCGACGAGCTTCATGTTGCTGGGTCTTCACAAGAAATTTGGGATCCAAGTAAGCAAGAGGATGAGAAAATTTAACTTTCCGGTTTGCTTGGCGAGGTGTTTTCAAAGGCAAAGGAACTGTATCAGAAGAAAGAATAGTTACCTCTAGGCCTTCAGCATTACTCGCTTCAGCGTCGTCCTGACAAATATCATCATCAATAAGACGTATAAAAAGTAAGCCAACTGAATCGAGGTCTACCTCAAGGTCCGGATTACCCACATCATCCTCGTCAAAATCCGGGGTAGAGGAAGCGGTGTTCCTTTTCTTCTGAGCAGGCTTCTTCACCCTTGTTTTGGGTCGGGTTACCTTTTCTGTTGGCTCTTGAAGCTTCTTGCTCCAAAACGGATCATCTCCCTGTTTCAGAAAGGACTGGAGTTAACAGTATACATATAAGGAGATCATAGATTCTATAACAAACAGGGGTGAGATGCTTACAGCAGGTGGTTTATTTGTAGCACAAAAGGGAAGCAGGCCGGTTCGGGCGCAAACATATTCCGGTTCATTCAGCATCTTTTTCACAGCTTCAGTAACTTCGTCTTCCGTCAGCTGAATGTTGCAGTGCCTCAAAGGATCATTCACCCGACCCGTGTATTTGCACATTAAACCGGGGCGGATGCTAAGGGGCAGGATGCTCCATGAAATCCAGCAACGGGCAAGATCTACTCCTGTTAAACCGTTAGCCATGAAGGCTCTGAGCTTGGACAGTTGAGGGGCATACTTACTCCTCTCTTTGGCAGTTAGCCTTGGGGGGAAGGGGTGTGTATTGCTAAGTCTCTCTGGACGGAAGCCAGGCAGAGGATTTTCTTCAGCAGGGGAAGTATCCTTGCAATAGAACCAAGTGTGATTCCATTCTTGCGGATGACTATGTAGCTTGGCGTGAGGATAAGTCACTTCTTTCCTCTTTTGAATCGCCATACCACCCAGTTCCATATTAGGGCCGTCGGTGAATTCAGTACGTCGGTTCAAATGAAAACAGTCTCGGAACAACTCTACAGTAGGTTCCTCCTGGAAGTACATCTCACAAAGCACTTGAAAATGGCAGATATTCGTAACTGAGTTTGGACCAACATCTTGTGGGCGCAACTTAAAATTGGCCAGGACGTCCCGGTAAAATTTTGAACCGGGTGGATTAAAGCCCCGGGCCAGGTGATCCGCAAACACAACAACTTCTCCTTCCTGTGGGGTAGGAGGACATTCATTCCCTGGAACCCTCCAATGGATGGCATTTTTGCTACTCAAGGCGCCAGTCAGAACTAAGTTGTTTAATTGGGTCTCGGTGATGCGAGAGGGAACCCAGTTGCATTCGTATACCTGTTTTGCCATGAGAAAATCTACAAGACAAAGGTATTCCGGTTTGAGAACAGGTGTGATTGTAAACCGAAGATGCTCTTATATAGACCGGAGTTATCTAGAATGATATCATCTGGCGGTTCATCAAGGGGACTAATGGATATATAGTTTGGGTTGTTCGCTCTGCTAAAAGTTAAACCGACCAGATCTAACAGGTATGAATATGAAAGCAGAAACAGATCCCGTACGGATTCTTTCAAAACAATGGATCTACAGCTAGGGCAAAAAAGAAGTAAAAATATGAGGTTTGGCTCGCAGCAGGACAGCACAAGTTCGACAAGCAGGGAAATGAGTGGGATCTAAGGAGATGAGTACAGATTTATGGCGAATACTGAGAGTGACTACAAATCACAATATAAGTATCATAATCTGTTCACAAAAAACTTGCTATGGAGATGAACAACGAACAGCGGCAGGATAAGGATGACGAACCCTAGAACGGATCTAAAGCAAGAAGGGCAGGAGCCTTACCGGGATCCAAACGGATGCGGAGGGTCGCCGCGGTGCTCTGGTCCGGTCAGGTTGATGCAGCGGCCGGAGTTGATGCAGTAGCTGACGGCGGCGGCGGAGCTCCGAAGACTGGGTCGCGAGGAAGACGAAGAAGGGGACGAAAGGGAGGAAAGGAAGATGGCCTTCAAGTCCTATTTATAAGGCGCGGTGCGCGTGCCAGGCGCGCGAATCCGGGAGCCGGTGATTTCGGGAGCCCAGCCGTCGCCGTGATTATTGCGGATTTGTGCTGATGTCATATCGGTTTACAGCAGCAAGAGGAGACGACGAAACGGCGGTTCAACAGTTACTGGAAGACATTTGAAGACAGAAATTCTTATTAAGGATTGACATGAACTTGTTCAAATCAATCTGGGGCCTAATGTTGGGGATATTGCTATTTGGGGTAAACCGGCCTACAGGGCTCGGGTTAGCTCCGTCAATGGACCCAAGATGTTAAAGCCCAAGGAGAAATAGAAGGGCCCAAGGCCTATAGTCGGTTTAGAGGTTTATGGCCGTAAACCGGCCTGAGGTAAACTTGCATTGTAAGTTAGGAATAGAGAGACCAACTCGGGCACGTTTATGAACCGGAGGTTGGGATTTTGTAGACCGACGGGCGTCACCCGTGTATATAAGGGGACGACCCGACGACGGTTTAGGGAGAGGACAACAACTCGAGGTTTAGGCGAAGCTTATCGCTCCCTAGCCCTCGAAACACATCAATCCCATCACAACTAGACGTAGGCTCTTACCTTCATCGAAGGGGCCGAACTAGTATAACTCTGTGTCCTTGCGTCCGTTTTAACCCCTTCAAGTTAACCCGTTGCGATGGCTCCACGACTAAGTCCTTTTGCTAGGACATCTGCCGTGACAAATCCACGACATGACCTACAGAACAGGATTACCGTACCACTTTGGTGCGGATCTCACTCTGGTTTACCTACGAGGTTCGGTAGTAACTTGATCTGAAGTTACATGATCATCATCATTAGGTTCGTCACTAATTGCTGTAGTAGTCACATGAACAGATTTGTGTGATGAACTACTTCCAACAAGGGAGAAGGTACAATTACCTTATCAAGTTCTACTTTCCTCCCACTCACTTCTTTCGAGAGAAATTCCTTCTCTAGAAAGGATCCATTCTTAGCAACGAATGTCTTGCCTTCGGATCTGTGATAGAAGGTGTACCCAACTGACTCTTTGGCTATCCTATGAAGACACATTTCTCCGATTTGGGTTTGAGCTTATCATGTTGAAACTTTTTCACATAAGCATCGCAGTCCCAAACTTTAAGAAACGACAACTTTGGTTTCTTGCCAAACCATAGTTCATATGTGTCGTCTCAACAGATTTAGATGGTGCCCCTTTTAAACATGAATGCGGCTGTCTCTAATGCATGACCCTAAAATAATAGTGGTAAATCGGTAAGAAACATCATAGATTGTACTATATCCAATAAAGTACGGTTATGAAGTTCGGACACACCATTATGTTGTGGTGTTCCAGGTGGCACGAATTTGTGAAACTATTCCACATTGTTTTAATTGAAGACCAAACTCGTAACTCAAATATTTGTCTCCGCGATCAGATCGTAGAAACCTTATTTTCTTGTCACGATGATTTTCCACTTCACTCTGAAATTCTTTGAACTTTTTATATGTTTCAGACTTATGTTTCATCAAGTAGATATACCCATATCTGCTCAAATCATATGTGAAGGTTAGAAAATAACAATACCCGCCGTGAGCCTTAACACTCATCGGATCGCATACATCAGTATGTATTATTTCCAGTAAGTCAGTTGCTCGCTCCATTGTTCTGGAGAACGAAGTCTTAGTCATCTTTCCCATGAGGCATGTGAGGGAGTCCTGGATTAGGGGGTGTTCGGATAGCCGAACTATACCTTCAGCCGGACTCCAGGACTATGAAGATACAAGATTGAAGACTTCGTCCCGTGTCCGGAAGGATCTTTTCTTGGCGTGGAAGGCAAGCTAGGCGTGCGGATATTCGAGATCTCCTACCATTGTAACCGACTCTGTGTAACCCTAACCCTATCCGGTGTCTATATAAACCGGAGGGTTGTAGTACGTAGGACAAGAACCATCATCATACACAATCATACCATAGGCTAGCTTCTAGGGTTTAGCCTCCTTGATCTCGTGGTAGATCCACTCTTGTACTACCCATATCATCAATATTAATCTAGCAGGAGTAGGGTTTTACCTCCACCGAGAGGGCCCGAACCTGGGTAAAATAAAGTGTCCCTTGTCTCCTGTTACCATCCGACCTTGACGCACAGTTCGGGACCCCCTACCCGAGATCCGCCAGTTTTGACACCGACATTGGTGCTTTCATTGAGAGTTCCTCTGTGTCGTCGCTTTTAGGCCCGATGGCTCCTTTGATCATCAACAACGATGAGGTCCAGGGTGAGACTTTCCTCCCCGGACAAATCTTCGTCTTTGGCGGCTTCGCTCTGCGGGCCAATTCGCTTGGACATCTGGAGCAGATCGAAAGCTACGCCCCTGGCCATCAAGTCAGGTTTGGAAGCTTAAACTACACGGCTGATATCCGCGGAGACTTGATCTTCGACGGGTTCGAGCCACAGCCAAGCGCGCCGCACTATTTCGAGGGGCATGATATAGCTCTGCCTCCGAATAGTACCCTGGAGGCCGCACACGCTCCGGCCCCGATCCTTGACTCGGAGCCCGCTGCGTTCTCCGAGGATGAACGGTTGGACGTCACCTCGGGGGCTGCGATCTCAAAGGCGATCGAGCCGAACGGCAGCCCCGTACTCCGCACGGCCCAGGACTCCAAGGAGCCGGACTCTTCTCCGAACTCCGGGCCTTCCGTGCCCCCGCCGATCGAATCTGATTGGGCGCCTATAATGGAGTTCACCGCCGCGGACATCTTTTAGTGCTCACCTTTCGGTGATATCCTGAATTCTCTCAAGTCTCTCTCTTTATCAGGAGAGCCCAGGCCGGACTATGGTCTGAGGGGTTGGGATTCGGACGACGAAGAAATTCAAGGCCCACCCACCACCCATTTAATAGCCACTGTCGATGATTTAACCGACATACTTGACTTCGGATCCGAAGACTTCGACGGTATGGACGACGAAGACGGAGACGAACTAGGACCAGCACCTATAGGGCACTGGACCTCCACCCCACCTGGCGATGTATTCATGGTGGATACCCCTATAGGAAACGACAACGAGGAAAAAGGGGGCGGAAAAAGGGGTAAACCCTCCGAAAAGCAGTCAAAGCGGCGACGTAGACGCCAAGCCAAGCCCCGCCTCGACCAAGACCCGGCCGTAGAGCAGGATGAGACGGTAGACAACGAGCATGCCTCAAAGCAGCCGTCCGAACAGGGCAACACGGATGGAGAGGACAGACAGCCCTCCCCCGGCCATAACAGAACTCCGGACGATCTCACGCCGGATAAGACCACGGAGCAGAAGAATCTCCATGAAAGGCTCGTTGCTACAGCACGCAGCCTGAAAAAGCAGAAGCGGAAGCTAAAGATGGCGGAAGATGCACTCAGAATAAGATGGAGCAAGGTAATCAAGATCGCAGACAAATACGGTGGCAGCCGCCGCACTAAAAGCTATCCGAAGAGAAAACTACTGCCCGAATTCGACCAAGAGGCCCTAGAGCCCTCGCATTCAAAAAATAAAAAAAAAGCCATACGGTCGGATAGACGACCCCACGGCCACCATAAAACGGCAAGCGGCGCCGCACTCAATGCGGCATGCGACCCAATTAATGACTCGCTTCATGGCCCAGCCAGGTCCATTTACGGGCCAAGAAAGCAAGCTCTCACAAGCAATGCAAAAAAGCCATCATCAGAATCCGGCACACCCAAATACAGGGGCGCCGCACACCCCCTATGTTTCACCAATGAGGTCCTGGAATATGAATTTCCAGAGGGATTCAAACCCGTCAATATAGAGGCGTACGATGGAACAACAGACCCCGGAGTCTGGATCGAGGATTATATCCTCCACATACATATGGCTAGAGGAGACGATCTCCACGCCATCAAATATTTACCCCTTAAGCTTAAAGGGCCAGCCTGGCACTGGCTTAAAAGCCTTCCCGAAAACACAATTGGAAGTTGGGAAGAGCTCGAGGATGCTTTCCGAGCAAATTTTCAAGGGACCTATGTCCGCCCTCCGGACGCAGACGATCTCAGTCACATAACTCAACAACCCGGAGAATCAGCGTGGCAGTTCTGGAATAGATTCCTTACTAAAAAGAATCAGATAGTGGATTGTCCGGACGCCGAAGCCTTAGCAGCTTTCAGGCACAATGTCTGAGACGAATGGCTCGCCAGACACCTCGGCCAGGAAAAGCCAAGAACAATGGCCGCACTCACAAGCCTCATGACCCGCTTTTGCGCAGGAGAGGACAGCTGGTTGGCACGATGCAGCCCCAGCGACCCAAGTACATCCGAAATCAGGGATGGAAATGGAAAACCGCGGCGAAATAAGGACCATCGCAGAATCAAAAGAAAAAGTCCGAAGAGCACGGCAGTCAATGCCGGATTCAAAAGCTCACGGCAAAATCGGACAAAACCACCCCTTCAGGATAATAGGGATGATCCGTCCAGCTTGAAAAGAATCCTGGACAGAATATGTCAGATACACAGTACTCCTGGGAGGCCTGCCAACCACACCCACAGAGATTGTTGGGTTTTTAAACAATCCGGACAGCTCAACGCCACACACAAGGGGCTCGATACACCAAGTGAAGAAGAGGACGAACCCCAAAGGCAGAATACCAGGAAACAAAAGAACTTCCCGCAAGCAGTCAAAACAGTGAACTTACTTCACGTAACAAAACGTGTGGCACCCATAAAGGTACGCGCAATCAAGCTTTCCCCTCAGGAGTCCCGCCACTGGTCACTAAAGCCAATCATTTTTGATCAGCTAGATTACTCTAGAAATATCAAAAACGCAGGCCGGACTGCCCTGATACTGGATCCAATAATCGATGGGTTCCAGTTTGCCAACGTCCTTATGGACGGCGGCAGTGGACTAAACCTGATATATCAGGATACAATCCACCGCATGGGCATAAACCCAGCAAGAATCCGCCACAGCAAAACCTCCTTTCAAGGGGTAGCACCAGGCCCGGATACCCATTGTATGGGTTTTCTCCGGCTTGTAGTCATATTTGGCTCTCCCAATAACTTTCGTCGCAAAAAGTTGACCTTCCATGCAGTCCCATTTTCAAGTCGTTATCAAGCACTAATGGGACGCGGAGCTTTCGCTCGCTTTAACGCAATACCGCATTACGCATCTCTCACGCTTAAGATGCCCGGTCCTCGAGGCATCATCTCTTTAAAAGGAGCGCACTAAAATACGCCTCCTCCAAACGGAAGATTGCGCGGCCGCTTAAACAGCCGCACAATAAAGTGGCCTCGCCAGCCAAAGGACCTTTTTATAAGTCATCAAAGGCCACGGACCCGGACTCAACGAGTTCGGCACAAGTCCATCATTAGCGCAGGCTTAGTACGCCATATACCCCCATACCAGGGGTTGTACGCAGAGACAATAAAACTCAACCTTATATATTCTTTACTTTATATTTTGTTCCGCACGACCCATTTTTCAAATTAGTTCTTCTCTTTTACAGATGAACGTCGTGCGGCGCCCGTCCAGGACATGGCACAGCGGAGACACAGGCGCAGACGTGCAGTAGGGACCCGTCCTAAAGGATTCTTTTTAGATTACGACCATGCGTAAACCTTTTTTACTGTCTCTTGCTGCTATACATCCCCTGGTTTTTTTTCTTTTCCAATATAACCAAGGAGGAGGCTGGCGTTTTGGTATGTGGCCACGCCAGAATTCTTGCTTGTACCTAGACACTAAGGGCTTTTTATTCTTTTGTTTAAGGGTGTTGTTTCACACGCACTCACAAAGACCGAACACCTTAGGGAGTGTTCGGCGTCGCGAGTTTTGGCACTATATGCATCAGCTCCGAATCATGATTTTGGTCATATGTTGGGTTGCCCGGCTCCTGAGTTCGGCTACCTTACGTTCCGCTCTATCGGCTAAGGTAGCACCAGGAGAACTACTGCAATTGTGCCCCGGTTCGGCCGGGTGAGCACCTCAGTAGAGAAAGCCGAAAACTGACTGTCATGATGTAGCGTGAGACTGGTCGCCACTCGATGACTCATAGGAATTTATCGAATTCCTCCGCTTTGACGAAGGGCCGTTTCCCGGTCAGGCACGTACGCGCTCCGAACTCGGGCAAAGCGTAGTCGCCACTAAAGGGCTACCTAAAGAGTCCCACTGTCAAGCTCCTATGGCTAAGTGAAAGTGTTAAAGCATTATAGTCTGGTTGCCTAGCCCGCTGCGCTATCACCTCCTTTATAGGACTAAGACGTTGGGTTAAGTGTGAAAATGCGTCTTCTGCACGCACCCCCGCACTATGTGCGTGGGGGCTAAAGCCAACGACTGCAATCTTTCAGAATTTATATATTTAAACGGCCGCACAGGAGGTGTTCCTAATACTTGAAGGCACAAGTCTAAAAATATGCCCCTACAATTTATCAAAATACTGTTTCATGATTACATATGCTATCATAACATAGCATCCTTCGAGCACCGCGTCTCTATTATGCGAGCGCCTTCGAGGACTTCCTCAAAATATTGCTCGAAAGGTATTCGGCTTTTATCCGAATCCCGGGACGCAACAACGGTGGGCTCCATATCTTCCCAGTATGTCTTGACACGGGCAAGAGCCAACCGAGCTCCCTCTATGCACGCTGACCTCTTCATAGCATCGACACGTGGCACCACGTCTAGCAATTGCTGCACCAAGCTGAAATAACTCTTCGGCTTCGATCTCCCCGGACACAGATGATCCATGACGTACTTCATGGCGAGTCCGGACAACCTATTCAGTTCGGCCCATTGGGCCAGGCGATCGTCGACTGCCAGTGGACGCTCTGGATTGATGAATTGCGACCAAAAGAGCTTCTCCACTTCATGATCCTTTTTATCTCAAAAGTGTTCGGTCGCATCAGTGGCACTAGCCGCTAAATCCAGATAGGTGTCCTCTATACTCCACATCCGGTTTAACGGGGCAAACTTCGGATCACAAAATTTTCTCCGCGGCGAGAAGGGCTTTCCATCCGCAATTTGTCCGGCTTGACGCAGCTCTTCCTTTGCCGCTCTCATTATAGAGCGGGCGTCCTTGGCGTCAGCAACAGCCTTCTCTAAGCTCGTTTGCCTCGCCCGATCTTCTTCTTCAAGAAGCTTGCAATGGTCAGTAGCACTCTTTAACTTTACGGCCATATCAGCCACCTCCTCCTTGCTTCGGCAATGGGCAGCCTGTTCGGCTTTCAGCTCTTCAAGGGCTTTCATGGCAGCCGCGTCGCTTTTTCTGGCTTGTTCCTTCGCTCGGGCGAGTTAGGCCCTAAGACCTTCCACGGCGGCCGCACCATCTGCGTCAAGCATGCACACGGTAAGATATTGGCATAAAGCTCCTCTTACTAACCATCGCCCGATGATTTCAATACCTTGAGCATCATCAAGCCGCTTGTTAACAAGCGCGATGTCGGCTTCTGCCTCATCAAGCTGTCGCTTTAGTTCGGCAAATTCACGAGTCTGGCTTGACTCCGGACAATCCGCCACCTACATATAAAGGTGCCACTTAAAGGACCTGGGATTAAGATCCTCTGCGCGCCGTCAATTTTAACGACGCACAGAGTCTCAGGGGCTACTATCTACACATGGCGCACTTTATTTATGCGCAATTAATACAAATATACGTTATTTAAAACGTACCTCAAGGCCTGCCACTAAACTCTTGACGACCTCGTGCAGTCCGCTTTCTGCGGATGAAATCTTTTCAATCACCGTCCTCATTAACGCACGATGCTCCTCTGAGACAGAGGCTCGCCCCAGCAGAATCTTTAGCTCCTCCGACCGAACACCAGCTGGTGCCGGACTCGTCCCATGGCCTTCCTCAAAGGCCGGACACGGAGAACCTCGGGGGGCTGCACCATCCATCCCTAGCGGATCCGGAGAAATCCCCCGCGACGACACTTCAGCGTCGCCCGCCTTGCTAGGCGATACAGAAGGAGGAGGCGTTCCGCTCTCCATCATCTCCGGAAGAAGATCCCCCGAAGACGAGTTCTGCTGGGAAGGGCTAAGGTCCGAACTACAAAGCAAAGTTTCGGTTAAAACTTCTCAGATATAAATCAAGGATTTCTCTTAAAAGAATAACTCTTCTTCTACTTACGGCTCGCTGGAGAGCTGTTCCCTTTGAGGGTTTAGTTCGGCCGAGGGGCTCCTTGGCGTCGGGCCCTCTAACAAGGATTCTTTCCCCCGCTTCGAAGCTATGGTTTCCGGGCGGTCAGAGGCGGCCCTTTTCTTTCCCTTAGAAGGAGAATTATCGATTCCCCCCTTTGGAATGGTCTCTTTCGGAGAGGCCACGGTCTCCTTGTCTGCTCCCATATTTCCCTCCAAAGGCACTACCTCTAGCATCCTGACTAGCACAGGATCCAGCCTGGTTTCGGGAAGGGGAGCCGGACACCGGATCAGCTTCGCCTTCGCTATCCACTCCTGCTTAAAAGGAAAAGTGATGTTAAAAAGCAAGTTAATTATGCGGATAGAAGGTCCGGTCGCAAGGTCACCTACTTGAGTATCCGGGCGATTGCGGCTTAAACCAGCATCCTCGGTCAAATCCGGACTCACTTCTTGTGATCCGAAGAACAGTTTATACATCTCCACAGGCGTCACGCCCATAAAATTCTGGAGAGCTCGTGGTCCCTTCGGATTGAATTCCCACAAGCGAAGGGGGCGACGTTGGCCGGGCAGTGTCCGGCGAATCAGCATGACTTGTGTCACCTTGACCAGGTTGAGGTCTCCCTTCAAGAGATCCTTAATGCGGCCCTGCAGCAGAGGAACGTCTTTGGGCAAGCCCCGATCTCACCCTGTGTTAATCCACGATGCTAACCGTGGTGGGGGGCCCGAGCGAAAGGCCGGAGGCGCCACCCATGCGGTGCCCCGAGGAGCGGTGATGTAGAACCACTCCTGTTGCCATAAGCCAAGCTCCTCTTGAAAAGCGCCCTCGGGCCATGGAGTGTCGGCATCTCTTTTTATAACAGCGCCTCCGCACTCTGCGTGGCGCCCTTCGATTATCTTTGGTTCTACTTTGAAGGTCTTGAGCCACAATCCGAAATGAGGGGTAACACGGAGGAACGCTTCGCACACAACTATAAACGAGGAGATATGGAGGATGGACTCCGGAGCTAAGTCGTGGAATTCCAGCCCATAATAAAACATCAGCCCCCTTACAAAGGGATCCACGGGGAAGCCTAATCCCCGAAGGAAGTGGGATATGAATACCACACTCTTGCCGGGCTGAGGGCTTGGGATCACCTGTCCTTGAACAGGCAGCCTGTGCGGAATCTCCCTAGTCAGGAATCTAGCTTCCCTCAATCTTGATACGTCCTCCTCCGTAACAGAGGAGGGCATCCATCGGCCTTGGAGGTCGGAGCCAGACATTATCGAAGATCCGGTGCGCTCGGAATCTGGAATCCTAGGGTGTTGGAACTCGAGGCGACGGCCGAGCTCGTTTGAGAATAGAAGCGGGGAACAGGGCCTTGGTCTCTTTATAAGAGGCAGAATATCAAGCGCCCTCCCCGTAACCGTCTTGGACTAGCCTTTAATTAAGGCAAGACGTGCTAACATGCACGATTGGGTTACCCACGTCCGTATTAATGAGAATCCCGTTAAAGGGGGCACATGATCTCTGCTTTGACAAGACGTGCCAAGGAAACCGCCTTGCTAAACGAGCTGCGGTGGAACAATGAAAGCAATTTATATAGAAGGCTTGGTCGCAGTGCTATGACGCACTGCGGGATACGTCAGCAGATTTGATTTGTGTTAATATTATTCTCTATCTGGCAATATGTGGAAACTTATTTTGCAGAGTCGGACACTATTTTTTGGTGTTTATAATCTTCTTGAAGAACTTGGAGGAGGAACCCGCCTTGCAATGCCGAAGACAATCTGCGCGCCGGACTCGTCGTCATTGAAGCCTGGTTCAGGGGCTACTGAGGGAGTCCTGGATTAGGGGGTGTTCGGATAGCCGAACTATACCTTCAGCCGGACTCCAGGACTATGAAGATACAAGATTGAAGACTTCGTCCCGTGTCTGGAAGGATCTTTTCTTGGCATGGAAGGCAAGCTAGGCGTGCGGATATTCGAGATCTCCTACCATTGTAACCGACTCTGTGTAACCCTAACCCTATCCGGTGTCTATATAAACCGGAGGGTTGTAGTCCGTAGGACAAGAACCATCATCATACACAATCATACCATAGGCTAGCTTCTAGGGTTTAGCCTCCTTGATCTCGTGGTAGATCCACTCCTGTACTACCCATATCATCAATATTAATCTAGCAGGAGTAGGGTTTTACCTCCACCGAGAGGGCCCGAACCTGGGTAAAATAAAGTGTCCCTTGTCTCCTGTTACCATCCGACCTTGACGCATAGTCCGGGACCCCCTACCCGAGATCCGCCGGTTTTGACACCGACATGTTCGCAAGCATCAAGTGATTCATAATCAAGTGATTCCAAAAGCCCATCAGCATGGAGTTTCTTCATGCGCTTTACACCAATATGACCTAAACGGCAGTGCCACAAATAAGTTGCACTATCATTATTAACTTTGCATCTTTTGGTTTCAATATTATGAATATGTGTATCACTACGATCGAGATCCAATGAACCATTTTCATTGGGTGTATAACCATATAAGGTTTTATTCATGTAAATAGAACAACAATTTATTCTCTTACTTAAATGAATAACCGTATTGCAATAAACATGATCAAATCATATTCATGCTCAACGCAAACACCAAATAACACTTATTTAGGTTCAACACTAATCCCGAAAGTATAGGGAGTGTGCGATGATGATCATATCAATCTTGGAACTACTTCCAACACACATCGTCACCTCGCCCTTTACTAGTTTATGTTTATTCTGCAAGTCCCGTTTCAAGTTACTACTCTTAGCAACTGAACCAGTATCAAATACCAAGGTGTTGCTACGAACACTAGTAAAATACTCATCAATAATCTGTATATCAAATGCACCTTTGTTCACTTTGCCATCCTTTTATCCGCCAAATACTTGGGGCAGTTCCGCTTCCAGTGACCAGTTCCTTTGCAGTAGAAGCACTCAGTCTCAGGCTTAGGACCAGACTTGGGCTTCTTCACTTGAGCAGCAACTTGCTTGCCGTTCTTCTTGAAGTTCCCCTTCTTCCCCTTGCCCTTTTCTTGAAACTAGTGGTCTTGTTAACCATCAACACTTGATGTTTTTCTTGATTTCTACCTTCGTTGATTTTAGCATCACGAAGAGCTTGGGAATCGTTTCCGTTATCCCTTGCATATTATAGTTCATCACGAAGTTCTACTAACTTGGTGATGGTGACTAGAGAATTCTGTCAATCACTATGTTATCTAGAAGATTAACTCCCACTTGATTCAAGCGATTGTAGTACCCAGACAATCTGAGCACATGCTCACTGCTTGAGATATTCTCCTCCATCTTTTAGCTATAGAACTTGTTGAAGACTTCATATCTCTCAACTCGGGTATTTGCTTGAAATATTAATTTCAACTTCTGGAACATCTCATATGGTCCATGACGTTCAAAACGTCTTTGAAGTCCCGATTCTAAGCCGTTAAGCATGGTGCACTAAACTATCAAGTAGTCATCATATTGAGCTAGCCAAACGTTCATAACGTCTACATCTGCTCCTGCAATAGGTCTGTCACCTAGCGGTGCATCAAGGACATAATTCTTCTGTGCAGCAATGAGGATAAACCTCAGATCACGGATCCAATCCGCATCATTGCTACTAACATTTTTCAACTTAGTTTTCTCTAGGAACATATCAAAAATAAAACAGGGGAACTAAACGCGAGCTATTGATTTACAACATAGATATGCTAATACTACCAGGACTAAGTTCATGATAAATTTAAAGTTCAATTAATCATATTACTTAAGAACTCCCACTTAGATAGACATCCCTCTAATCTTCTAAGTGATCACGTGATCCATATCAACTAAACCATGTCCGATCATCACGTGAGATGGAGTAGTTTGAATGGTGAACATCACTATGTTGATCATATCTACTATATGATTCACGCTCGACCTTTCGGTCTCAGTGTTCCGAGGCCATATCTGTTATATGCTAGGCTCGTCAAGTTTAACGTGAGTATTCCGCGTGTGCATATATTTTGCACCCGTTGTATTTGAACGTAGAGCCTATCACACCCGATCATCACGTGGTGTCTCAGCACGAAGAACTTTCGCAACGGTGCATACTCAGGGAGAACACTTATACCTTGATAATTTAGTGAGAGATCATCTTATAAAGCTACCGTCGAACTAAGCAAAATAAGATGTATAAAAGATAAACATCATATGCAATCAAAATATGTGACATGATATGGCCATCATCATCTTGTGCCTTTGATCTTCATCTCCAAAGCATCATCATGATCTCCATCGTCACCGGCATGACACCATGATCTCCATCATCTTGATCTATATTAATGTGTCGTCACATGGTCGTCTCGCCAACAATTGCTCTTGCAACTATTGCTATCGCATAGCGATAAAGTAAAGCAATTATTTGGCGCTTGCATCTTATGCAATAGAGAGACAACCATAAGGTTTTTGCCAGTTGCCGATAACTTCAACAAAACATGATCATCTCATAAAACAACTTATATCTCATCACGTCTTGACCATATCACATCACAACATGCCCTGCAAAAACAAGTTAGACGTCCTATACTTTGTTGTTGCAAGTTTTACGTGGCTGCTACGGGCTTAGCAAGAACCGTTCTTACCTACGCATCAAAACCACAACGATAGTTTGTCAAGTTGGTGTTGTTTTAACCTTCGCAAGGACCGGGCGTAGCCATACTCGATTCAACTAAAGTTGGAGAAACTGACACCCGCCAGCCACCTGTGTGCAAAGCACATCGGTAGAACCAGTCTCGCGTAAGCGTACGCGTAATGTCGGTCCGGGCCGCTTCATCCAACAATACCGCCGAACCAAAGTATGACATGCTGGTAAGCAGTATGACTTATATCACCCACAACTCACTTGTGTTCTACTCGTGCATATGACATCTACGCATAAAACCAGGCTCTGATACCATTGTTGGGGAACGTAGTAATTTCAAAAAAATTCATATGCACACGCAAGATCATGGTGATGCATAGCAACGAGAGGGGAGAGTGTTGTCTACGTACCCTCGTAGACCGACAGCGGAAGCGTTATGACAAAGTGGTTGATGTAGTCGTACGTCTTCACGGCCCGACCGATCAAGCACCGAAACTATGACACCTCCGAATTCTAGCACATGTTCAGCTCCATGACGATCCCCGGACTCCGATCCAGCAAAGTGTCGGGGATGAGTTCCGTCAGCATGATGGCGTGGTGACGATCTTGATGTTCTACCATCGCAGGGCTTCGCCTAAGCACCGCTACAATATTATCGAGGATTATGGTGGAGGGGGGCACCGCACACGGCTAAGAGAACGATCATGAAGATCCACTTGTGTGTCTAGAGGTGCCCCCTGCCCCGTATATAAAGGAGCAAGGGGGGAGGCGCCGGCCGGCCCTTGGGGCGCGCCAAGGAGGGGGGAGTCCTCCTAGTAGGAGTAGGACTCCCCTTTCCTAGTCCAACTAGGAAGAGAGAAGGGGGAAGGAAAGAGAGGGAGATGGAGAGGGAAAGAGGGGCCGCGCCCCCTTCCCCTAGTCCAATTCGGACTCCCCATGGGAGGGGGCGCGCCACCTCCTGGGCTGCTGCCCTCTCTCTCCCCTCAGGCCCACTAAGGCCCAATACTTCCCCGGGGGGTTCCGGTAACCCCTCCGGCACTCCGGTTTTCTCCGAAACCACCCAGAACATTTCCGGTGTCCGAATATAGTCGTCCAATATATCAATCTTTATGTCTCGACCATTTCGAGACTCCTTGTCATGTCCGTGATCACATCCGGGACTCCGAACAACCTTCGGTACATCAAAACATATAAACTCATAATGAAACTGTCATCGTAACGTTAAGCGTGCGGACCCTACGGGTTCAAGAACAATGTAGACATGACCGAGACATGTCTCCGGTCAATAACCAATAGCGGAACCTGGATGCTCATATTGGCTCCCACATATTCTACAAAGATCTTTATCGGTCAGACGGCATAACAATATACGTTGTTCCCTTTGTCATCGGTATGTTACTTGCCCGAGATTCGATCGTCGGTATCTCAATACCTAGTTCAATCTCGTTACCGGCAAGTCTCTTTACTCGTTCCGTAATACATCATCTCACAACTAACTCATTAGTTGCAATGCTTGCAAGGCTTATGTCATGTGCATTACCGAGAGGGCCCAGAGATACCTCTTCGACAATCGGAGTGACAAATCCTAATCTCGAAATACGCCAACCCAACATGTACCTTTGGAGACACCTGTAGAGCTCCTTTATAATCACCCAGTTACGTTGTGACGTTTGGTAGCACACAAAGTGTTCCTCCGGTGAACGGGAGTTTCATAATCTCATAGTCATAGGAACATGTATAAGTCATGAAGAAAGCAATAGCAACATACTAAACGATCGGGTGCTAAGCTAATGGAATGGGTCATGTATATCACATCATTCTCCTAATGATGTGACCCCATTAATCAAATGACAACTCATGTCTATGGCTAGGAAACATAACCATCTTTGATCAACGAGCTAGTAAAGTAGAGGCATGCTAGTGACACTCTGTTTGTCTATGTATTCACACATGTATCATGTTTCCGGTTAATACAATTCTAGCATGAATAATAAACATTTATCATGAAATAAGGAAATAAATAATAACTTTATTATTGCCTCTAGGGCATATTTCCTTCAGAGTGCAGGCGCGCTGGAGGAGGGCGGACCGTACCAGAGAGCAGGTCGCAACAGAGGGGAGGGCAGGCCGCGCCAGAGCGTAGGGAAGGTCGCACCCGCGCGGAGGGGAGGGGAGGCCACGAACGGGGCATGTCCTCTGCTACGGCGGGCTGAGCTGGTTTCGGTCGCTGGAGGGTGGACGGGGAGGCGCCCGTGTCCTGGGTAGAACATCGAGGAGGCGTGCGTCATAGGGGGTCGTCGCGTGAGGAGGAGCTGGGCAACGTCAAGGGCACCCTAGGTGGCAGCGGAGGCACGACGGCGTACCAGAGGTAGGTGACGGGGTCGGGCGCCGGCGCTTCAAGGAGGGAGGCGGCGGCGGGCTCACACGCCGGTGCTTGGTGGCGGCAGGCGGCGGTGGGATTAATCCCGGCCGGATCCGGGGGAAGGAGGCGGTCCGGTGGCCGGATCCGGGGGAGGTGGTGTCGCGGAGGCCGGATCCATGGGAGGGAGCGGCGCGGCGGTCGGATTTAGGACTGGTGGCTGGTTCTTCGGCGAGGGAGGGGGCGGCGCGGGAGATGCGGGACAAGGTGGGTTTTCTTTTTTTTCTCCGTGGCTTCGGGAGTTCGGGAACGCCTCTTCGGGCCCTATATAGAGAGAGTCGTGATCCAAATAGTTATTTTGATCCCGGGATTAGAATAGTGTCACCCTAGGGATTGACTATTCGTCACCCTGGGTGAGGAATAGTTATTATTCACCCCCTCTATTTTACCATTAATGCACCGTAATTTTATGTTTCGTAAGTTTTGTCTTATTTTCGACGTGAAAAGAGACTGTAAGAAAATATATAATCATCGTAAAAAATATTTTATGTTATGTACAATTACAAACATAAAAACATAGTGTAAAATACACATAAACTGAAAAGTTTCTTGTCTTATGACCTATATTTTTATTTTTTATGCCAAATTTTACGTAGTGAATCAATAGGAATGTAACTATTTGAATTCCAAACGTAATTTAATTATGATATGATCATAAGATTACCTCGGGTGAAGAATAATTTATTCTGCACCCTAGGTGATGAATAGTAACACTATATATATAGGGAAAATGGATCCTACTACCGGGTGTAGCTACACTCATTTCTTATATACTACCATGTGATAGTATATACTCTACTTTATTATTTTTATTATGTGCATATACTATATTTAAGATACTCCAAAGTGAGTTATATGAAAAAATTGCAAGTGAGCTCATAGTTTTATTGTATTTGTGAAATACATACATATTTGTACATGAAATGAAGTATGCATAAAATATGGTATATACCACCAAAAAATAGTATATATACTACATACTACGCATACATACTCTCTGATATGATAAATACTACCTAGAACGTATGAAACAAAAGTGGGAGTAACTACACCCGGTAGTAGGAAAAATTTGTCCCGGATCCGGGGGAGGTGGTGTCGCGGCGGCCGGATCCCGGGGAGGGAGCGGCGCGGCGGCCGGATTTAGGACCGGTGGCTGGTTCTTCGGTACATGTCGTCTATTCTACAATCGATGATAGAATAATATTCTGCAATAATCTCATACTGCCCGGAATAAAGATCTGATACTGCTTATGCATAACACTACAGTACTTCTTTTTCGTAAAGTCGGTACTACTCTTCTGTACTTGTGTAGTAATTCACTAATAGATTCTAAACCGTTAATTAGAATTGCACAAATGATATACTGTTGGAAAGCTATAGAAAATTCTCAACTTTTTTATATTGTAACTTGCTTCACTTTTTTATTTTTTATTATGATTTTTCAAAAAACAGAAATCATCACAAGCTGAATTAAAAGTGTTTTGAACGAAATTCTTTAACCACTTATCGGAATATAGCAAATGATATACCGTTGAAAAGCTACTGAAATTTACAAACATTTTCATGTTTTAAGTTTTTTCAAATTTTGCACAGTTTTGGAACAGTTTTGAAAATACTAAAAATATGTTTTATTAAAAGGTGATCATGGATCATTTTTGGATATCGAAATGATGCAAACGATATGGCGTTGGAAATGTACTGAAATTCCCATCTCTTTCGTGTATTAATGTTTTTCAAATTTTACATAATTTTTGAGTAGTTTTGAAAATACCGACATTCATTCAAAATAGACGAACAATAATTATATATTAATTTTTTAACCACTTCTCGGAATAGCGCAAATGATATACCGTTGGAAAGCTACTGAAATTTAAAAACGTTTTTTGTAAGTTTTTTCAAATTATGCATAGTTTTGAAACAGTTTGAATATACTAAATTTTAGATCTATTAAAATATGATCATTGATGTTCTTTGGACCTCGGAATGATGCAAATCATATGGCATTGGAAAGGTATTGAAATTTAGCAAATTTTTTGTTTAACCTTTTTCTAATTCTTTACGACTTTTGAACAATATTCAAAATACCAATATTTTTCCTGTTACAAGGAAACATAGTATTGTACTTCTGTGGAATATGAGTTTCGTACTACCCGACAATAAAGAAGTTTTTGTACTGCTCAAAATGATTAAATTGTACTGCCCATAATTTTTTCAGAGAACTCAAATTCCCTCGACATGTACGTTGTACTTCTGTGTATATGAGTTCCGTACTGCCCGTTAATAATAATAATAATTGTACTGCTCGATATAAATAAATTGTACTGCTTGGATTTTTTTTAAAATAACATAACTTTGCCTTCTACTTCTGTGGAATACGAGTTTCGTACTGCTCTGCAATATTTTTTTTGTATTACTCAAAATGATTAAATTGTATTGCTCATAAATTATTTTACATAACTCAGCTTCCTTCGACATGTATCTTGTAATTCTTGGGGATATCATTTTCGTACTTCTTGATCTTATAGGGTTTGTACTTCTCAATTACACAATTTTATTACGGCTAGTTTTGCATTTTTCGCACTGCTCGGCAAAATAAGGTATTGCACTGCTTGGATGTAGTGATTTTCTGTGTTGCTTTGCACTGCTGCTTCAAGATATTCTGTACTTCTACTCCTGCACTGCTGCTTCAAGATATTCTGTACTGCTACTCTTCACTACAGAGAACATTTTTGCACTTTCCTAAGCTTGCTAATTCCACAGCTCCAAGTAGCAGCTGCAAAAGATGAGTACCAAATTAGCATAACGGACACCAAGTACTGCTACTTCAAACTACTCGGTACTTCTCTCAGTGTAACTATGGTACTGCCTCCCTAGCAGGAATAATTCTCAGCAGGTACTTCCTCGCTCGCATGTTGTATTGCTATGTACTTCTACCTAAATATTGTATGTACTTCCCATTACTGCTACCTTTGTACTTCCCGCAATTCTCCACTCAGCAGGTCAAAATTTCATTCAATCTCCTCACCGCCCGCCGGAGTAAAAAGAATGCCACGATGAAGAGAAGTACATTTTACCCTCGCACCTCTCGCTGGAGAAGGATCTCGTGCTTATGCTCGACGTTGGAACCCGTAATAACCCCGCACCCGTAGAATACGAGTTTCGTACTGCTCGGCAATAATTTTTTTTGTATTGCTCGTAAATTATTTTACATACATCAGTTTCCTTCGACATGTATCTTGTACTTCTTGGGAATATCAATTTTCGTGCTTCTTGATCTTATAGTGTTTGTACTTATCAATTACACAATTTTTATTGAGGCTAGTTTTGCATTTTTATCTGCACTGCTGCTTCAAGATATTATGTACCGCTACTCTTCACTACAGAGAACCTTTGTGCACTTCCCTAAGCTTTGCTAATTCCACAGCTCCAAGTAGCAGCTACAAAATATGAGTACCAAATTAGCATAAAGGACACCATGTACTGCTACTTCAAACTACTCGGTACTTATCTCAGTGTAACTATGGTACTGCCTCCCTAGCAGGAATAATTCTCAGCAGGTACTTCCTCGCTCGCATGATGTACTGCTCTGTACTTCTACCTAAATATTGTATGTACTTCTCATTACTGCTACCCTTGTACTTCCCGTAATTCTCCACTCAGCAGGTCAAAATTTCATTCGATCTCCTCGCCAGCGAGAGGAGAATAATACAACCTGGAGAGGCCGAGCGCGGAGGCGACAGAGAGGAGGAGCGCGCGGAGCGAGGACTGCGTGGCTGGGGCGAGCACCGGGTAGACGAAGGCCTGGGAGCCCAGGAAGATGAGGCGGCGGAGGAGCACGGCGGACATGGGCGCCGCGGGGTGCGCCGGGAAGAGCAGCAGGTGCGCGAGGCGCATCGCGAGGGCGTATAGGTGGGAGGCGCAGAGGGCGTGGAACGTCCGCTCCGCCCGCGACCGCGCCTCATTGGCCGGCGACGCCAGGTCCCTCAGCAGCGCCGTCAGCGGCGCCGGGTCCGCGCCTAGCACCGCCGCCGCATCCTGCTCTGTCCTCGCCGCCGGAGGGGAACCAGGGGCAGCCTCACCGGGGGAAGAAGGTGGTCAACCGGGGAGGGAGGTGCGCGCGGCGGGGTGGGATGGCTCACAGGGGGAGGGAGAGGTGCGCGGCGAGGGTGGGATGGCTCGCCGGGGAGGGAGAGGTGCGCGGCGGGGTGGGATAGCTCACCAGGGAGGGAGAGGTGCGCGCGGCGGGGAGGGAGAGGACGTGATCGGGGGTTGGGAGGTGGCGGCGAGATCGGGTGATCTGTTTTCGGGATCCGGGCAGGTGTTGCCTGGTCAGGTCGGTCTCCGATTCAAAACTACCTTATATAGGGGCTTGCCTATTGTAGAATATTATTCTACAGTCAGTTATAGAATAGACCCACCCTATATATAATCATCACATATACGTGATGATACTTAATTGCTAGGTACAATGCATTGAAAACGAACAATACTAAAACTAATAATCCCTCCTGGGGCCAGTATTCCGGCAGCCCCTCGCCAGCAGCTCCCTGGTGCGCAGCGTCTTCCCGGTGCGGAGGCAGTACTCCGACTCCTCCGTCGCGCAACGCTTGACGTATCGATATGCCTCTTTCTGGCGTACGCTCGTGGCTGATCTTGCCATTTCATTGGGCGCCCACCGGAGCTCCTCGTCGGTGGCATGCTGGAGCTTATCGGTCCACCTCCACACAGCGACGAGGCACCCAACGCCTATGAACTTCCTCGTGAAGTACCCGTCTTCGTACTCCTCCTCAGCACGACGACGCGCCCCCTCCCCAAAGCTCCACCGCCTCCTTTTTCCAGGCGACATCACGGGCTTCATAGGCCGCCTGGTACCTGGCTTCCTCCTCCGCCATCCCCTTCTTGAACGTCACTTGTCTGGCTTTCTCAGCCGGCGGCAGCGACTTCCACAGACAAAGATTGTACTGGCCTCAAAACCAATCCAAAGTTGGGGGGGGGGGTCCGGCGCAACCTCGTTAGGCGACGCGTAGGGGTCCTCTTCGTTGCTAATGAAGTGAGCATCCTCGGGCGGGGCGGCGACTCCTCGTCGGCGCGTGGGCAGACCAGCAGCGCCATGGCAGAGATTTGAGAGAGAAAGGGAGAGAAAGAGAGAGAGGGCGAGCAAGGGGAGGATGTAGATGAGAATGCAGGCGGGACGACGTGAGCAAGGTAGTATTTATTAGCGGCCTGAATCTAGATCGACGGGGACAGTACACACGCCGGTCGAAATTTACGAGTACTATAGTTTGAATTACACACAATTCCCGCAGCAAATCCGTGTGTGAACATAATAGCTGACGGTTTCCAATACAGAACCGTGTCTGATTAATGACCCCCGCCAATCACCTACCAAACCTCGAGCCACGAGATATAGTGCCAATCATGTGGGGTCCAGTTGTCTTGCGAGATATTTACATTTTCTTTTTTGAACACCAGATATTTACAGCGTCTGATGATTTTTTAACTCGCACACAAGTACACAAAAATATGATTTTTCAAACCGTTTTGGTTAGTCGTTGCGTGTAGATGTAGTTAAAATTTTAATAACGGTCATTAAATGGTTAGAAAATCACTTAAATGTCTTTAAAAGGTCAAATGACCCCTGAAAATTTCCAAAATTTTCACATGACAGTTGTATTAGTGCACGTTAAACGTAGGAAAATATTTGAAGGCCGTAAGAGGAAGTTATCTCCCGTCCGTCAGCAAACATGCATTGTTCCCTCTCGGAACCACGAACCTTCTAGTGAGTTGCTCCGGTTTGTGAGGGGTGTGTGTCCAAACTTTCATCAAATAGGCCAATTTTTTTACCACATCATCTTGGTGGCATGACATTAAATCAAGCAAGGTTTCATGTTTTTCTGATCATTTTTTAATTTTTTTGGAACTAAAATGTCATGGCATGCACTCCATGCATGTGCCCATGCCTTGACACCAATATGTTTGAAAATTCATTCGAATTTACTGCACATGGAATTAACTCGCACACAAGTACACAAAAATATGATTTTTCAAACCGTTTTGGTTAGGCATTGCAAGTAGATGTAGTTTAAATTTGAATTACGGTCATTAAATGGATAGAAAATCACGTAAATTTCTTTAGAAGGTCAAATGACCCCTAAAATTTACCAAATTTTCAAATGACAGTTGTATTAGTGCATGTTAAACGTAGGAAAAAATTTGAAGGCCGTAAGAGGAAGCTATCTCCCGTTCGTCATCAAACATGCATTGTTCCCTCTCGGAACCACGAACCTTCTAGCGAGTTGCTCTGGTTTGTGAGGGGCGTGTGTCCAAACGTTCGTCAAACATGTCAATTTCTATACCACGTCATCTTGGCGGCATGACATTACATCAACCATGTTTCATGTGTTTTTGGTCATTTTTCTTTTTTTTGAATTAAAATGCCATGTCACTCCATGCGTACGTATGCATGTGTCCATGTCGTGAGATCAATATGTTTGAAAATTCCTTCTAATTTATTGCACATGGAATTAACTCGCACACAAGTACACATATACGATTTTTCAAACTGTTTTGGTTAGGCGTTGCATGTAGATGTAGTTCAAATTTGAATTACGGTCATTAAATTGTTAGAAAATCACTTAAATGTCTTTAAAAGGTCAAATGACCTCTAGAATTTTCCAAAAATTCACATTACAGTTTTAGTAGTGCACGTTAGACGTTGAAAAAATTTCAAGGCCGTAAGAGGAAGCTATCTCCCGTTCGTCATCAAAAATGCATTGTTCCCTCTCAGAACCATGAGCCTTCTAGCGAGTTGCTCCGGTTTGTGAGGGGTGTCTGTCCAAACTTTTGTCAAATATACCAATTTCTTAACCACGTCATCTTGGTGGCATGACATTAAATCAAGCAAGGTTTCATGTTTTTCTGATCTTTTTTTTTGGAATTAAAATGCCATGGCATGCCCTCCATGCATGTGCCCATGCCTTGACACCAATATGTTTGAAAATTCATTCGAATTTACTGCCCATGGAATTAACTCGCACACAAGTACATAAAAATATATTTTTTTCAAACCGTTATGGTTAGGCGTTGCATGTAGATGTAGTTCAAATTTGAATTACTATCATTAAATAGTTAAAAAATCACTTACATGTCTTTAAATGGTTAAATGACCCCTGAAATTTACCAAATTTTTACATGACAGCTGTATTAGTGCACGTTAAACCTATGGGAAAAAATTTGAAGGCCATAGGAGGAAGCTATCTCCCGTTCGTCATCAAACATGCATTGTTCCCTCTCAGAACCACGAACCTTCTAGCGAGTTGCTCCGGTTTGTGAGGGGTGCGTGTCCAAACGTTCGTCAAACATGCCAATTTCTTTACCACATCATCTTGGTGGCATGACATTACATCAACCAAGGTTTCATGTGTTTCTCATCATTTTTCTATTTTTTGAATTAAAATGCCATGTTGCTCTATGCATACGTATGCATGTGTCCATGTCGTGAGACCAATATGTTTGAAAATTCCTTCTAATTTACTGCACATGGAATTAACTCGCACACAAGTACACATATATGATTTTTCAAAACGTTTTGGTTAGGCGTTGCATGTTGATGTAGTTCAAATTTTAATTACGGTCATTAAATGGTTAAAAAATCACTTAATTGTCTTTAAAAGGTAAAATGACCCCTAGAATTTTCTAAAATTTCACATTACATAGTAGTGCATGTTAGATGTAAAAAAAATGAAGGCCGTAAGAGGAAGTTATCTCCCGTTCGTCATCAAACATGCATTGTTCCCTATCGTAACCACGAACCTTCTAGCGACTTCCTCCGGTTTGTGAGGGGTGTGTGTCCAAATTTCATCAAACATGCCAATTTATTTACGACGACATCTTGGTGGCATGACATTAAATCAACCAAGGTTTCATGTGTTTCTGATTATTTTTGGAATTAAAATGCCATGCCACTCCATGCATACGTATTCATGCATATGTGTCCATGTCGTGATACAAATATATTTGAAAATTCCTTCTAATTTACTGCACATGGAATTAACTCGCACACAAGTACACAAATATGATTTTTCAAAACCGTTTCGGTTACGCGTTGCATGTAGATGTAGTTCAATTTTTAATTACGGTCATTAAATCGCTAGAAAATCACTTAACTGTCTTTAAAAGATCAAATGACCCTTGGAATTTTCACAAATGTCACATTAAAGTTGTAGTAGTGCATGTTAGACGTAAAAAAAAATTGAAGGCCGTAAGAGGAAGCTATCTCCCGTTCGTCATCAAGCATGCATTGTTCCCTCTCGGAACCACGAGCCTTCTAGTGAGTTGCTCCGGTTTGTGAGGGGTGTGTGTCCAAACTTTGGTCAAACATGCCAATTTTTTTACCACATCATCTTGGTGGCATGACATTACATCAACCAAGGTTTCATGTGTTTCTGATTTATTATTATTATTTGGAATTAAAATGCCATGTCACTCCATGCTTAATTGTGTCATAGCCATTAGACCAATATGTTTGAAAATTCCTTCCAATTTATTGCACATGGAATTAAATCACACACAAGTACATGAAATTTGAGTTTTCAAACCGTTATGGTTAGCTGTTGCATGTACATGTAGTTCAAATTTCAGTTACGATCATTAAATTGCTAGAAAATCACTTAAATGTCTTAGAAGGTCAAATGACCCCTCAAATTTTCCAAATTTTAACATGACAGTTGTATTAGTACTACAAAATTTCTCGTTCATTTCAAACACCATCCGTTGGCACTTTATTCCAAATTCGTCTTTCACAGCTAATAAAAATATCTACAACATCACACACTGTTGTTTTCTAGGAACCATTTGCGATGAAAATATCTGGGTCTATTTAAGTCTCCCTCCTTAAGCTTCGCCGGCTCGTCTGCTCCAGTGCCGGCAACCCCTGAATCCACGAATCCTGATCCCCATTCCTGCACCCCCTTCTTGCAAAGATGAGGCTGTGGAAATGCTTCGTGAAGGCCCGTACGATGGCCGCGTCCCTCCCCCCCTCCCGAGTGCCGCCGCCTGCGCTGAGAGCGCGGCTGCCTACGCCGAGAGTGTCGCCGCATCCGCATTGAGCGCGGCCGCTTCCGCCGAGAGGGCGTGTGCGGCAACCGACAGGGAAGCTGCAACAGCCGAGGCGGCTGCAGCTGTTGCTGCGACAGCGGCTGCAAACGCCGAGAGCGCTCGAGCTGCTATCTGTGCCGCTGATGTCGCCCTGGCCCGGGTCGAGGCCATCCACGCCAAGATCAATGATGCACACGCCAAGATATTCCAAGCCACCTCGGACTCCAGAATGCAACCCATGTTTGAAAAGGCGGTGGTGGCCATGGAGCACATGCTTCCTCATGAGGTCGCCGAGCGGGAGCTGGAGATGCAGGAGGCGGCGGAGATCGAGGAGCGCCGGGAGGAGGAGTTGCGCGTGGCCGAGGTCGAGGTAGAGAAGAGTCTGTCCGTCGAGGAATCAGCGGTGGAGTACCAACGCGAGCTATGGCGCAACCACTACTACGAGTACTACAACCTTGAGGGCGGCGCCGAGGACGAGGACGAGGACGAGGACACGGTCGACTTCAGCAGGGGGGACGCGGAGTCCACCAACGGTGGCATGTCGCCAAGACCAGTCATTGACGTCTCATCTCACACCGGCGATGCATAGGCCGGCGCGGCGGCAGATTTTTAATTATGCGTACTTAGGCTTTGTTTTTAATGCTGGTCTTTTGTAGAGCAATGTTTAGGTCAACTGGCTCTGTGTAGTTACTAAAATTGCTCCATTCAGTAAGTGTGGTCTGTCTGCTGTACGCTCTTTTGTGTGCCCAAATTAGCAAGCGATGTTAAATTATGCAATGACGTACCCGCGGAAATTTCCACAAATATTTGAATTTTCAAACTCATCCCATGCGCGTAAAGCAGAAGAGTCATTTGCGATGCACACAATCGTTCAAAGTGAATGGTCTGGCGGCACCGCGCGCGTTCAAAGTGAATGTGCCCATGCCTTGAGACCAAAATTTGAATTATCAAACTCATCCCATGCGCGTAAAGCAGAAGAATCGTTTGTGATGCACACGATCGTTCAAAGTGAATGGTCTGGCGGCACCGCACGCAAAGTTTCCCTCCACATTTCAAAGATTTTGGCCTACCGCCAAAATATCTACCCCTGCCCCCTTCCCCATCCTCTTTTTTCCCCGGCCACAAGTCACATTTCCCATGTTTCCTCCTTCCTTCCTTCCTTCCTTCCTTGCTAAGCTATAGTCGCTTCCTCGCTCTTGCCGTCTCGCATCCTACCGTCGGGGTCGCCATGGTCTTCTTCAAAGACATCTCCAGCGGTTCCTCCTCCGGCGACTACTACTTCACCACCCGGGTATGCCTCTCTTCTCTCTCTCGGGTTATGACTTGGAATGAAGGATTTTTACCCGAAGGTCGATTTGAGTCGTTTCTTCCTCTTGTAGCTCCCTAAGGCCATCAGTGGCAACGAATGGAGCGGGGTGGCTGAAGATCTATCTGCTTGTTGTCACCATCAATCTCCATGCGTGAAGCTACTTGTGTTTGATTCTGTGGACACTGGGAGGAAGTTTCTGGCATGTGCAGAGAAGGTTAGACCCTCTTCCGTTGTTACAAATCATCTATTAGATGTGATTCAGACACTGTCACGGTCCCAACCCATTCATACCACACCTTCAACCAAACGCATCCTAAGACAGTGTCACAGTTTGTACCTAGTATCTTAAATTGTTGCCATCTCATCAGCGGTGCCATTAGAAAATTATTTGGCACCGCTTCAGCAGTTTGTGCAGCCAACTTTGGTCCACACATCCGAGCAGCCAAGCAGTAAAATACTAAATCTTTATGGCATGAAGGAACTGGGCATCAGAGCAACTACGTGCTCCGGAGTCCGGGTCCCTAATTTTCTTTCCGCTGCATCGGCTCGCCAATTCAGGACACCGGTGCGAGATGTAGCAACAGTTGTCTTTACACCAGTTTTGGCATACCTAGTGGCCTTAGTGCTATTAGTTCTATGTTACTAAATTTGTGCATGTACACACCTGTTAGTATCAATTTGCTGTCATCCAAACACTGTCGCTATGCTGTTGCAGTTATATTTACCTTTCTCATAAAATGTTCAATTTGTTATTTATTGTACATGAGTAAGAACTTGTAGCGTCGTTGTAGTTAATTATAGCTTCTGATGTTCCAGAATTTGGTTGTTATCTCAGTACCAATTATTTCATTTGCACATGATATTTTTGAGAAGATATGTCATAATTAACATGTTTCTTCAGTTTTTCAAAATAAGCATTGGTGTTTTTCTATGTTGCTATAAACCCATTTCCCCTACAATTGTTACCGATCTAGTTTTAAATATTATAGGATGAACGGAAGTGTTCTTACTTGGAGTGGGTTGATCAAGAATGGCCACGGTCTTTAAAGATGTGCCCAACGAAGCTTTGGAGCATGTATGAGGAAGTGAACACAGGTAGGCTTAGAGAAAGTCTTGTCAACGCTGAAGCATATTTGAAGATGCGGGATAAAACGTTGAAGGTGGAGAATGAGCTCAGTTTTTTTTTAAATACTTTGCTAAGATGGTGTTGGCGGAGGAGGAGGCACTTTCCCAGTTGACCCGTGCAAAACGGGTTCTTACTGAACTGAAAGCAGAGGTGGATAAGACGAGACTGGATGATCTCGATTAGGGAAATGAATATATTGTTCTTATGAAGTTGAACTAGCTATGTGTTGTATTGTGTTGTTTTCATGTAGCTACCATACTGTGATGTTATAATATATTTATGTGCCTATATGAAATTGGCAAACAGCTGTTCGATATGAAATGTGAATTCGCGTAATACTGGAATTATTAATTGTAAACTAATAAACCTGCTAAATGTGTCATGGACCTTTACAAACGGTTCTAGCAGTAAAAGCGGTTGCGATGGATAGCCCAATGCCACACAGTTTTCTTCATCAAATCATGTGTGATATAGTTGATAAAAGAGAACAGTTAACCAAGGAAGACCGTGTGTGATAGTTACACCTTTCACACATGAGCCTACACATAAAACTGTGTGGGATGTATGTCTGAACGGAAAATGTATTTCTTGGATTGACTGTGTGTGATATACATACGAACGGAAATGTTTTTTTAGGATTCACCGTGTGGGATGTACGTGCCTATGAAAATAATTTTCTCAGATTGCCGCGTGGGATTACATACCTACGGAAATGATTTCTGGGATTCACCGTGTGGGATGTACATACCTACGAAAATGATTTCTGCGATTCACCATGTGGGATATACATACCTACGGAAATGATTTCTGGGATTCGCCGTGTGGGATGTACATCCCTACGGAAATGATTGGGTTTTCATGCCTCGCCCGATCGCACACAGCCCCAGCCTAGGTCCCACGAGGGCCTATCCCGACGATTTCTGGGTCGTGTGGGAAGGACCCCCCTATCACCCACACTCACTTGGCGACGGTTCCAAATGCTGTCGCAGAAAGGGGTAAAAACCCGTTTGTTTAGGACCGACGCGCACCAGTGGCACACCAAGTTTTAAGTGAAACTTGTGATTTTTGTCATTCTATGCACCAAGTTTCAGCAGGTGAAACTAAACAAAGTTTTAAAACTCATCAAAACGTATTCAAAATGGATCTTATTTGAAATCCCTCATCACAAGAAATATGAATATGAAAACAAAACTTAAGTTAGACTTTCGGTTCAAAAGATACAAAATATAAAATCGAAATCCAAAAGAAAATAGGGTTGGTGCCTCCGCTGCCCATGCCACAAACCCTCTCTCAACGACACCTCTCGCATCAAAGGGGAGGGAGTAAAGCAAACCAGATCCACTCCCTAATACAAGTTCGAATTGAACTTGACGGTCATCAAACTAGACCGGCACACACATAGTGCACCACCCATGCAAGTACATCAGGCGATCCACCATAGCTCACCATGGCATTAATGAAGGAAGCTGGTAGATCTAGGGCAGCACAACACATTACCGCTATGGTTGTCATGGGTGAGCATGCATGCACCCGACAACCTCCTCGTTGCACTTAACAACGACCTGGGAAGCCGCACACCATCCCAGCCCAATAGCACTTTCAGACACCATCCCCTTAACTGAATACAACACCCACACCAGATCCACAATGTGGCCACGCCAAGCTACCCTTGGTAGGCACAACACAACCATTGGACCTCCTAGATCTTCTGTGCCATTGTTGAAGCCCACGGCTCTGCCGTAACCAAATATGAAGGTGGAAACTCACACAGGTGTGTTGGGAGAGAGAGGGAGACAAGGAGAAGAGAGAGAGGGGGGAGGGGGAAGAGAAAGAGAGAGACTGCCATCGCCCGCACCGTGATCCATCGATGACCACACGCTTCGTCGCACCTCCACGCCACCACAACTATGTGACACCACATCTCCCCGCCTTCGAGCCGCCATACCCCCAAACCAACAGCATGAACAACACCCCCGACGTACCTCCTTGGGAAACGAATCCTGCCGAGGCCGGTGGTGAGGGGATGCAACGCAATGTGGTGTGGCTTATTGTGCTTGGAGTTGACCGTCTGAGTCGCCCAGGCCTTGTACAATGGAAGATGCTTAGGGAGGTGCTTAGAAAAATAAATCGCATTTTTGTAAAGCACCGGTGTCTATTTCTATAGGAGAGACGCTTAGTTAGGCGTCTACCCTGTACAAATAAACAGCGATGCTTACGAAATCTTGGTTTATTTCTTTAAGCACCTTTTCTAAGCACCTCCCATTATACAAGGAGCTACAACACAAACATTGTTGGCACGTCCCCCGCCACCACTTCTCTTCTATCTTGATGCACGATCCTAATGATCAATAGATTAAGTGGTATTTCACCGTTTGATCCCGTGTTCGCCTGATCTTCATCACACCATGAATTCCATCATTGCTTTGTAAGATTGGCAATTGGCTTATATTCTTGAGCAAACATGCTAACATGTAATGTCAAGAAAAAGATCGGAGCAATTTCATACTTCATTCATGGGCTGATTTTTTTATCAACAATTCTGTAAAAACAACTATGCTGGAATTTGGAGGCATATTGACCACTATTAGTACACATGGCTACAAAAGAAATTGACCTAGGCGATCCCAATGCACCATCAAAGGCAAGCAGCTAAAAAAAATCCACCTTTGGCGATCGATCTCAATGAACCATCAAGGGCATCTGGTGCAGCGGGCTGCTACCGATGGCGTACTGGTACTTAACCACGTCCTCGAAGCATCCAACCGCGGGCATCGTTGCCGGTGCCGCAGCCGCCTGCTCGTCATCGACTACGTCTCCCTGCACCGCCGCAGCTTCGCCGGCCCGATCGGCGCAGCCTTCGCGGGCGCCGCTGGGCGCCGGGAGCGGATCGTGGGGGCAGTCGTCCTCGCGCTCGACGAGGCGCATGAGGAGGCGGCCGCCGCGCACGCGGCGCGCGCGGACGTAGTAGTCCGGCCGCATGACGCGCACCTTGCTGATGACGAGCCTCCTGTCCTCGGTGCGCGCCCGCCGCAGACCGCTGCGGCCCGCCAGCGACGGGATCGGCGGCGGCAGGCGCCGCCGCCCGGGCTCCCGCCGGCCGTACGAGACCCAGCAGCCCTCGTCCTCCTCGTCGACGCCCTCCTCCGGATCGGCCTCGCCGCTAGGCGGCGGCGACGCGGGGATCGTCCGCGTCACGACGCCCCCGCCCACGGCGACGGTGACAGGGTCGGGGGCGAGCAGCGAGCGGAGGCCGGCGAGGGGGGCGAACTTGTCGGTGGGGCGGGAGACGGATAGCAGCATCGGATAGGGACGAGATCGGAGGGGCGGCGGCGGTGCCGTGGTGGTGGCCGGTCGCGGCGCACAAGAAGCGGTGGGGCGAGCGGCGGATGGGATGGGATGGGATGGGATCGGTGGAGCGCGCCCGCGCGTGGGCTATCGGTTGCGATCGGGGAGGGGAGGGTTGACGGGGCTTTTATACGTGGACGTTTGCTCTCCGGGAAGGCGGGAACTGGGAGCGGATCGGGCACGGGAACCCCGTGACGATCGAGTCCATGGATCGGCTTGTGGGTCGATCGCTTTCTTGGCCGGCCAATCAATAGGCCTTCCGCCCTAGTTCACTGGTTTCCCAGACCGATCAATGGCGCCCCGCATGCATGCGTGCATGGCTATCCGCCTATCCGGTTATCCTCCTATCCAACCCTGGCTCTGGCTGGAAATAGACGACCATGGAGTTCGAGTTAGGCTCTAGCTCCATCCCGTTCCTGATGCGGAGAAGCTCGTGCGCAGGTGGTTGGGGCGCGATGGAGTCGTACGTGGCGACCCGTGACCGGCCGGCCGGGGAGGCGTCGTACCGATGCCGGAGCTGGCTGGCTGGCTGCTGTAACAGGTGGCTCGGGGATCACGAGCCGCCGGCGAACCAAGCAACGACGGGAAAATGATCGTTCCTCGTACGACTTCATCGTCGTGGAAAAATCATCACGATGGGCTCAGTCCAGCAGAAACAAACATTCGGACAGGCTCAAATGGCTGTCTCCACCCGGGTGAATATCTGGTGCTACTACGGGAGCACCTCACATTAGGTTCTCCCAATTTTTAAAATGCACATTTAAATGTTTCAGAAAATTCCCCAAAAAATTATGGATGTTAGCATCACATGAGTGTACAATCCCTAAAAAAATTAAAAGATCACACACACCGCTGAGGAGATGACACCGTCGAGGTTGCCTGCAATGTCATCACCTCTCCCCGAGCAGGCGGCTCCGACTTTGGCGCTGACGACCCGTCAAGACCCCTCCGAACGAACGACACCCGAGGACCTCATCGGCCAAAGCCAAACAATCGGTCGAGACGTTGAAGACTGGCAACTCCGATTTTGTTGATGCGCTTCATGGGAGAAAGTTGCAAGCCTCGTACCGACCTAGTTCATCGCAACCTCCGGAGAGCACCGTCCGCTGAAACCGCCCTCATGGAGTCATCGTTGCCGCATGGGCCCCGCCACGAGCAGCTCCGACTTCTCTGTCACAGCGAGAAGCAAACATAGGCACACCCATAGGCGCACCGGACCGCCGACATCAGAAGGAGCAACCGCGACCCAGCTCCACGCGCCACCATCGTCGTTGCCGCATGAGTCGCAAGCCAACACCTCGCATCACCGGTTGGGCACCAGCCAACCGTGATGCCGTGTACGTCCAGCCCAAGGGAAGCACAAAGAGGGATCACCGGTCTTCAAAGCAACGCCCTAAAGGAGGAAACGCCGCAGGGACGACGTCATTGCCCGACCCAGCCGGGTCTAGGCTTTCACCCGAAGAGCTCGATCCGGAAGTAGATGTTGCGCATAACACGACGGCGCCTCCAAGAAGGATAGCGACGCCCACGGGCACCGCCGCCGCCGACCGACAATCACCGGCAAGGCTTTCGCCTAAAGCAGCACAGACCATCACCTCCATGCAGTCGACCAAGGCTGACAGCACCTCCGCTGACCCGCACACACCTGACGCAGCGGTCGCGCCACCGCCACGCAGGGCCACCTCAAACCTCGAAGCCTACGAGAACCAGCAGATCTGGCACCCACCCCACGCTGCACCACCACACAGACCCTTCTCGCAACACCGGAGCCGGGGGAAGGACTGCCACATCATCCTGAAACCTGCCAGGGCCAGCTACCGAGCCCAATGGAATGAAGCCGCAGCCCCAGCCGCACTGGCCAGCCACATACAGCCACCAGCCCGGAGCACCATGCCGGCACGGCCTCCCACCATCGTGGAAGAGCCGGATCCGGTCGCAGCCGGCAGATCTGACGAGCTGCAGCCACCGGATTGCTGAGAGAGCCGCCAGGAGCCAGCCCGAAGTCGAACGCGTGGAGGACGCCCAGATACGTCGGAGAAGAAGGGGAGCACCACCCACACCCGACTCGCCGGGGAGAGACACCGGCGGAAGCCCACCAAGTCAACGCCATCACGCAGAGCAGCCAAGGGGCTCGAGCCTCCCCCACCGAGAGCCGCCACATCCAGGCAACGAGCGCCCCCTGCCACCGCCGTCCGTCAAACGGGCTTATCCCGGCGGCATCCTCTGGCGACGGCGGCGGGAAGGGAGGGGACGAGGAAGGAGTCCGGCGGTGCGGTTGTTGGCTTCCGCCCGTGTCGCCAGAGAGGCGACGCGGGGGACGTGGTCTGTGGTTTCGCATCGCGCGAACATTCTTGAAATGACACTTTGATCCACATCCCGTGATGCTGCCCACTCGATCTCGTATCAACAGGTGAGGTCATGCGGGAGCACCTGATGTGAGGTGCTCCCGGAGCACCATATATTCTCCCGTCTCCACCCTTCCCACACTATTGAAACCCATTTCACCATTATTCACAAGAAGCCATGTCTCCTTGGGTATAATGATACCATGCTTTCAACGATATTGTGATATCAACTTCGCGTTAAGTTTTTTTAATTCCCAAAGAAAGAACACTTCACGTTAAGTTGTGGCTCCTATTCTTTTACGATTTTGGCAGCGTAGATTGACCATTTATGCTTAAATATTTAAGTCAAAGCCGATTAGTTTCATCCCAATGTTGTGACAATCGATTCTCGATGTTCACTGGACACCATGTCAGACATGTGTTTTCTCCTTGGCCGTCCAGTCTGTGTTCGATAGATGGACCGCTAGCAGCCTGACAATGGGCCAAAATTAAACCCCGACTTGCATTAGCACTGTTCAATACAATTTTATCCATTTGTTTTCTTGAATTGTGTTACAATTTTTGTTGAGTTTTTTGTGATATTTTAGATATCAGCATTACCTAAGTTATGTATTGTTTTCATAATTTTTTGAAACTTTCAAAAGCCTCATGTGTTGGGCACAATGGTGGCACCACAAGGGCGAGTGCAGCAGATACTTTCCTCTCACCGGTTATATTCAACATAGATTGTCAAATGGGACAAAGATATCAATACTAATTGAGTTGCAAAGCAGTCCAAACATTAGACCACATGCTTTCAGTTTTAGTCATTTGTGAACATTAGAGCATCTCAATCAGTAATAAACCCTAGAACAGAGCGTCCTACTTCTTCAGCCCTTGCAATTTTGAAATTTATAACAGGCGAACTCAGATATTTGACCCTTTCCAACGAAAGTTGTGTCTGCCGCCAGATCGGTTGCACTTTAAGTGCATCTAGTGCCCCTTAGTGATTTTGGTCTATTGAAGACTTATAGGTTAAGGGACTAATGTGTTTATAAGTATACACAGGTCCATAAGTCTATGAGGAGTTTGATATTTACAGAGAAAGTCGATCCCTAAAAATGAAGTTCTTCGACTGAAGACTTTGGATTTTTTAAGACTTTTTGAAGACTTTAAAAGTGAAGAAATTGGTGTGACCTTGAAGACTTGGTATTCATTCGAGGAACATGATGCGTGAAGACTTTTGTTTTCGTAGTTTTATTTTCTCTTTCTTGAGTCATAGGAAACACCGTACTGTTAAAGGGGGTCGAGGAAATACTAAGGAAAAATTCCCATGTGATGCTCAACTCAAAATCCTACACCTACCAATCCCTTCGAGTGAAGCCATTGGAAATCTCATACAGTTCAGTCATATTTCTTAAGTGACAGAGACGAAGTTCTTCTGGTCTCTGAGGAATTTGTTTTGACTGAGGAGTTAGGAATTCGCTAGTGCGGATTGCCTACACAGTGAGGAACATGATAGCCCTAAGAAATTTGATACTCAGATTTCCGACCGTAGCTGTGCTACGCGCCAGCTGTCCCAAAATATCTACCCACCTAACGGTCATATTATTGAAGGGCATTTATGTCTTATCATGTCGGGCTGCTTCTTAGGTTATAAATAGCCGCCCCCTACAACCACTAGCTGGTTGGCTGCTCCGAGAGAAACTGGCACTTGTCAATTGAGAGCATCTCATCCTCCGAGAACTTTGAGCGAAAATTATCAAGTGAGGAAAAACCCAAACCCAAACACCTACAAACCCAAAGTGATTGAGCATCACTGAAGAGATTGATCCTGCGTGGATCCGACGCTTGTTACCTTTGAAGATTGTGCTTCTTCCAGACGGTTAGTCGTCATGGTCTAGAGCATCCAAGAGGAATTGTGGATCGCTGAGTGACCGAGTTTGTGAAGGTTTGGAACTCACATGAAGACTTACCACGAGTGATTGGGCGAGGTCTGTGTGACCTTAGCTCAAGGAGAATACGGTGAGGACTGTGTGTCCGAGACTGTGTGTCCTCAGGTTTGAATACCTAGTCGCTCCAACCAGACATACAACTGAGACCGCAGTCGGAACTGGTCTACCAAATCATTGTCTTCACCAAGCTTACTGGTTCTATTTGCTCAACTCTTTAATTTCCTCATAACTGTTGTGCATTTGTTCATATCTGTGTTTGAAGACTTTGTCTGAAGACTTTCTCTATTTACTTAGTTCAATTTCCTCAGTCTGTTTGTCTTCATCTTGTGTTATCCTATGTTTACGCTTTCTATACTCTGTGTTTGTCTTCATTTCATCATGATGACCATGTTTGTGTTCTGTTATGCTTACTTCTGAGTACTTATTCCGCTGCAAGTAGTTCTTCGCTAAGGAATTTCCTCACCTGCAAATTTCTCAATGAAGAATTCATAACGCACTTTCATGCACGAATCTTAAAGTAGAGGAACTAGCCACGTCAATTTTCTTTTTCGTTCGCTAAATATTGCATCGGCGCGAACGTGTACAGATGACGAGGCCGCGGCCTTATCCCCTTTCCCTTCATGAGCGGCGAGCGGCCGAGGTGCTCATCGCGGAGGTCGTCGTCTTCCTTCATGCATAGACGGAGGTGGCGATCGGCGGTGAGCTCGCGTAGGAAGCGACGATTTCGGGCTCGCAGAAGACCTGAAGCAGCTACGTCCCACTCTCTCGCCGACGATAGCGGTGTGTGGGAGATTCTGGTTGCGGGAGCATCGGGGGAACTGCTGCTGCAGCGAACTGCCGACCACATGTCCACCGGGGCTTTCCCTCTCCTCCCGACAATGAGACGTCGCGACCTCGTGCCCCTTTTTGCTGTTGTTGATGCATATTGAAATTCACCCCAAATCTTACTGTTTCTAAAACTTTTTTAGTGATTTATTTTGTGCCATTGTTATCAGTTGGTGGATTTGAGAACAACAGGTTAATAACTGGAGCTAAGACTTGGGGAATTCCATATCCCAATTTCTAACACTCAACATGGCATTTTCAGCGGCTACACATGGCAACTTAAGAACTGATTGTTATTTTTACTCTATGGCACTTTCTTTATTCATGGCAATTGGGAATGTGAATGAACATGTTGTATAGTGGTGACATTGTAATTTCCTTATCATCACATTTTTTGGAATGTGAATGAGCATGTTGTATAGTGGCGACATGGCAATTTATTTGGAATACAAATTCTTAAACTAGGGCAATTTTAGAACATTTTAGTTCATTCAAACGAGATTTTTTTTGGAACTTTTTGTATCCTAAATGTCCAAGTTCTGACAGGATGATTTTGCTACTATTGTACATTTTGTAATTTTGGTATAGGAAAAGAGAAAGTGCTAATTATGGATCCCCATGGCAAATTAACGATGTGTCCCACGACAATTTAACGTGTGTCCCCATGGCAAATCCTTCATGGGAAAATTTGGGGTAGGTGGAGAGGTGGAGGGTGAAATGCATGGCAATTCTTTTTGTATATAGCATCTCAAATTAACATTTAGGTTGCCATTTTTTTGTATCCATGGCTAATTCCTGATTTTGCCATCCTTTTCAAAGTACAAATGTTCTAAATTTTGATACATTTGCCTTCATTTTTGTTTAAAGAACAAATCTGATAAATTTGCCATGTGCCATTTTACAAATTTCAAAAACTTGCCATGTTATTTATAGAATAAAATCCGTAATTTTAGCCATGTGCCCATACAAATTTGCCATTGTTTCTCAAAGAAACATATCCCTAATTCTACTTTGTGCCTATTACATTTTTTTGCCAAAGTCATCTGTTTTTAGAGAACAAATTCCTAAATTTTTCATGCATTTTTATCATATGTAACATTAAATTTTAATTATTTAGGCCATGGTAAATTTATTTATTAGACCGTGGTAGTTTTATCATATGTAGGATGGTAATTTAATCTACTCAGACCATGGTAATTTTATTAATTAGACCACGACAAATTTTGGAATTCCTATATTTCCCATCTTGCCAAAGAAGAAAAATCCTAAAATTGCATTGTCCCCATTTACTGTTTTCCAATAGTTTCCATGGCTCTTAAAGAACATACTTCCTAAAGTTTTGCCTTGTTATTGGTTAGATGGCAAAAGAATACACCATAGCAGTTTTATTAATTGGTCCATGATTTTTTTGGAATTATTATTTTGACCATTTTATTAATTAGACGATGTGCAATTTTATTATAGGTTCCATGCCAATTTGACTTATTAGACCATGGCTATTTTTTAATTAAATCATGGTAGTTTTATTTTTGTAGCTACCATGACAATTTATCTAATTGGACCACGGCAAATTTATTACATATACCATGGCAAATACTTTTTAACTTTATCATGGGAACTTCGGGGTAGGCGGAAGAGATGGAGGGATAAAACACATGGCAATTCTTTTGTTCATACCGTCTACTAGATGGGCAGGTAGGTATTGTCCCATAGGCGGGAACTCATGCGATGGTGGTAGGCTCTGTAATAATTTTCCTTTGGTTTAATTTTTTTGGGAAGGGGGGGGGGCAATTTTTGTATATATGACGTCACATTTATTCGCAAAAAACATTTATTGATCATTACATGGGAATTTTTTTGTATGCTCCATGGCAATTTTCATATTACTACATATAGTCGGAATATTTCTATCGTGTCATGGCAAATTTCTCTATGTTTTTTCATATATTTTTATTCATGTATATGTAATATTGAAACACGGCATTTTTTAGGCATGTGATCTTCTTTTACAAATGCTATACATTTTGCCATGTCATCAATACATTTTTCTCCTGCATTTTTGCATGTTACCATTTTATATAGATCAGTTCAACACCTTTTTGTGCTCGTCATGTAACTTTAACAAAGGTTCTAGCAACTTGCCATGCTTTTATATAAAACAAAAATATTTAGTTCAACTTTCGCATGATTTTCTTGTACAACACCGTGGCAGTTTTGTGTGCATGACGGCAAGAATTATTATTTTTGTTTCTACTGATTTTTGGCGCCTGAACTGCTTCTGTTTTTTCTTCACACTAGTAAACGTGCACGTGCAATGCACGTCTCTACCAAACTTGCATTGCACGGCCTCTATTCTAATAATCACCGCCCTTTCACTAAAGGGATCTACAAGGGCCAATGGTAGAAACATATCGGCACCCGACAATGTCACAAACCCTCGCGTGGCCTTATAGCACTACCAGCATGCATTGCCATCTCTCTACTCCCATCGCCACATATGTCCATGGCGGAGTTGCGACTTTCTCCTTGCCATGCAGCTGCTTTTGCCATGTAATAGTAATGGGATGTGCTTCTTCTCAACCTGAGGGGCATTGACAGTTAAATCGCCGCATACAACTATTATAGCTAAGTGTAGGACGCACATGAAATAAATTCAGAAGGCTTGAACTTATTAAAACTTTCAAGCGCAAAAAAATTCTACCATCAGAAAATGAAATGCATAGTAAAGCATTAAAATCATAATAAAATAGCATGAATTCAACTACCTTCGGGATTCCATATAAAGGTTGTGGAATGGACATAATGCAACAGAAAAACGGCAAGCAAACAATAGTAGATCGTATGGAAATGGTCACCATAAGGAAATAACAATTTTCACAAAAGGAGCTTCTTTTAGAGGTACCAATTTGCACTTTACTAAAAGATAAAAAAGGACAACACTGCAATAAACACCTGAGTAGAGAATAACCAAAGATGGAGCGCTCCATTTTCCTACATGACCTTACTTTCTACAAACATCATAGGGTGCTTTATAAAGACAATTACCATATGGGAGACCTGTTAAGAGTACAAAATAACATCTATTATCTTTAGGGTGTTTAGAGAGCAGAGATCACAAGCATATGCATTTGAATGTACAGCTAGCATTGATGATAGGAACTCCTCCCTTGGGTTCTAAATCAATTCCAAGAGGAAAGGCTTGTGCTTCAGCTCAAATCTCTAGTAGCTAGACTATTTTCCTGCAAGCACAAACAGAAAACAAGACAAACATATAACTAAATGTGTTCTTGTTCTCAAAAGGATGTGTGTGATAGCTACCTGATGCTCCAGTTAAGCTGGATAGAAAGTTCCCACTATGAGGAAACAACTAATGATAAGTATGTTCATAGGGTCATTTTGCTTAAAAAGCCTACTGTCACAAAATTGTGTTGTGCATATAAAGGTCCTTGTCTGAGCCGCAAAGTACATCGGCCAGAACAAATTGTGACATTGTATGATCCAAATTATCTGCTTCCCCGTGTATTTCTTTGTCATCTCAATTACCGTCGAGGTAGTAGAAAACTGAAGTGCCTTGCATTCTTATCTATAATAATGATGAGAGTAGTAGCGAGCGATCATTAAATTGTTAAGAACTTAAGAAATCAGAGGCGCCTGCAATATAAACCTTTGTTCGCCACCATGTTTGAAATCTGCCATCTTCACCAACATGAGGTACAGTACCTTTGAATGGTTTGGTGTGAACAAATTGTACCAACGATTCAGAAAAATTAATGTTTCTCATTCTGAATCAAAACAAAAAATGACTACTTGTCTAGTATAATCAATATTCTCAGTCTAGTGGGAAATAAACATAAAAAATAGAAACAAAATCTATTCATTGCACTATTAATACAAAAAGTTTTAAATTAATATGACGTAAAATATTTATTTCAGTTCTCAATATAGTATTAAATTATTAATGCGTACAAAGAAAATACCCAAGGCTATTTGTGGTTTCTAAAACATGCAGTTGAATTATTGGCCAATGGAGAAATCAGAGATCTGTCTGTGGTTCTTTCATCGTTAATCATTCCTTGTGTTTCTAAATCTCTGTAGTAACACTGAGAGGCAAGAGAAACTTAGCAAAACTATTGTTGGCAAAGAATAATTCTGTACAACACAGAGTCTGGAACTCTGGATCCTCTTTTATTTGACCACTATTAGCAAAAGTAGATCCTCTGTTAGGTTGCAAATGTTAACAAAAGTACTTTTAAGACACAAATGGAAAGGGGTTAATTGGTTAACAAGTGTGGACACATGCCACAAGCTGAATTAACTACTCTTTCTCCTCAAACTGAATCAGGATGCACTCGTAATGGGCATATCTTTCCCCGTCTGACAGGTTCAAGTTATCATCAGTGCTAACCAAAAAGCAGAAAAAACAAACTAACCTGATTGAGCCAACAACCTGAAATACAGCTGCAAATAAGGGTGCAAGCATGGTATCATACATGATTTATCCAGTAACGATTGTTGTCAGAACTTATTCTCTAAGACCTAAAGAGCTATTAAGAACAAATTATTCTGATCTAGAAAACCTGAACAGTCTGAAAGGAGATAATCAAAAGAAAATAGCACATGTATGTTGTCCAATCCATGTATGATATACAAGCTTTTTAACACACATTTTAAAAAATTCATGCTAAAATATGAAAGATTGTAGAAGATTTTTTTAGATAAAAGGCCTAGGCCCGACTTTATAAATAAAGCCACACGGCAGCGTCACAGACCCGAACACCCAAACAAATAACAAGAACCGTGAATCCATCGACCAAAAGCCTAGAGCAGGCAAAAGAAGTTCCAGAGCGATACATGGCACCCTGCCATACACGGCGCGCAGGCCGGAGGGGAAAGACGACTACGACCACAACGATAAAACCACCGCAACAGAGATCAGACGTTAGGACCCAGCCCGGAGAAGAAGGATGTCGAAGCCCGAATTTTGGCGATGAGCACGTCCAGGGCATCCCGATCGTCTTCTTTAGTCAATAATCTCCACTGCTGCAATATGATACAAGATTTGAAAAGAACATCAGCAGGCTTAGAAGGAAAGGTATGCTCGATAGTAAATTTGTTCCTAGTAGTCCAAAGGGACCAACATAAGGCACCCAAGCCAACCCAGAACACCCTCTTGGTGACCCCAACCAAAACCTTGGCTAGGGTTCTAAGCTCAGAGAAGGATGAGGGATTCCAAGAGACCTGAAGCCAAGCTCTGACGCAACTCCAAACGAACTTAGCCAGGACACAATGGAAAAAGATGTGGTCCGTGTTTTCCAAAGCACCACAAAGGCGACAAAACTCTGAACCCGGACCATTGCGCTTGTGAATCTGATCAGCCGCAGGAAGGCGGCCTCTAAAGGCTTGCCAGAGAAATATCTTAATCTTAGGAGGCACTTTAGACTTCCAGATGTTAGAAAATCTATTCGAGGGGGTACCTCCGATAAGCCTAGAGTACATAGACTTGACCAAAAACCTACCAGAAGACGAATGAGGCCAAACTACAGAATCTGGTGCCTCCGAGAGCACAGGGAAGAGGGCAGAAAGATTTTGCCAATCCTCCAACTCTTCAGGAGACAGGGAGCGGCGAAAAGCCAGGTCCCAGTTATTAACCGCCACCTCCGCGATGGAGATGTCCGGCTTAGGACAGTAGGAAAACAAAATCGGGAATTGAGTAGCCAGAGGAGCATCTCCACACCACCAATCCCGCCAAAACGAACAGAACTACCATTGCCCACGATAAACTTAACATGCTCCAAAAAAATTGGTCTGACTTTGACAAGGTTCTTCCAGAATTGAGACCCATGTCTAGCAGAAGCAAACAGGGGGCTAGATTGAGGGAAATACTTGGCCTTGAGGATAGAATACCAAAGAGAGTCGGCCCCAGTAGTCATAATTTTCCACCACCATTTAATTAATAAGCATTTGTTCATCACCAACGTATTAATAATGCCTAAACCCCCAAGGTCCTTAGGCCGACACATAATCTGCCACTTGACTAATCTATATTTCCGCTTATTATCCGCCGCGTTCCAATAGAAGGCACCCCTGTGTTTGTCAAAGCCAGCGTGAATACCAGCCGAAAGGAGATAGAAACCCATAAGGAACATAGGTAGGGATGAGAGACAGGAGTTGATTAAGGCCACCTTGCCAGCATTAGTATTGTATCTACCGCGCCATGGAAGGACCTTGTTTCCCACTTTAGCTACAGCCGGGCAAAATCCTTAGCAAGAAGTTTAAAAGGAGAAATTGGGAGGCCCAGATATTTGAATGGAAAGGAACCTAAGGAGCAGTTAAGAAGCCTGGCCACACGCAGAGCTTCCGCATCATTCACACCAGTAACTAGAACCTCACTCTTGGAGAAGTTAATCTTCAATCCAGAGACCGCTTCGAAGCAAAGAAGGATGAATTTCAAATTGGCAATACACGCATCATCCAATTCAACCATAATGATCGTATCATCGGCATACTGAAGGTGAGAAACCCCTTCCGGAAGGAGATGAGAGACCACCGGACTAATGTGACCACATTGAGTCGCCCTCGTGAGAATACACGAAAAGGCATCGGCCACAAAATTGAAAAGGATAGGGGAAGCAGGATCCCCTTGACGAAGCCCCCTGCCATTGGCAAAAAAATTACTAATATGCCCATTCACCGAAACGGCGGTGTGGCCCCCAGTGACCAACTGCATGATACGATGCACATAAGCTCCATCAAAACCTTTCGCGAGCAGGACCTGCTTAAGAAAAGACCAGCTGACCGAGTCGTAAGCTTTCTCAAACTCTAACTTAAGAATAACCGCTTTGGATCCCCGAGAATGCAGGTCATGCACAATTTCGTGCAAAGAGAGGATACCATCTAAAATAAACCGACCCTTAATGAAAGCAGATTGGAAGGGACTAATAACTCTATGAGCAACCGGAGAAAGGCGGTTCGTGAAGCCCTTAGCCGGGAATTTGGCAAAGTTATTAATCAGAGCAATAGGACGAAATTGAGAGATTAATTCAGCCCCTTTGACCTTGGGAATCAGAGAAATGACAGCATAGTTCAAGCGGGAAATATCGATATAGCCAAGGCAAAATCCCTGTATGACATTGCAAACCAGCTGCTTTAACTGAGGCCAGAATTTTCGAAAAAAAGGAATAGAGAAGCCGTCAGGCCCAGAGGCTGCATTAGGGTTAGCGGAGTTAACTATGTCCCAGATTTCCTGATCAGAAAGAGGGATCATTAACGCGGCGTTGTCCTCGGCCGAAACTTTTGAGCCCATGTTCTAGAGAGAAGGGGAGATCGAGAGGCCTGAAGGAGGTTTCGCCTCAAGCAAAGTAGAGAAGAAATCCCGCACGTGATTCATAATAACAGATTGGTCCGAAGATCGCACCCCATTGATCATCAGATTGTTGATACCACAACGCCTCGTCCACCCGTTCGCAATGGCAAAAAAGTATGCAGTGGGGGAATCGCCTTTTAGAGTCCAATTAAGCGTGCCCCGCTGTCGCCAATACACCTCAGCCTGATGGTGCAGCTGCAGTAAAGCGGCCTCAAGGTTATACCTCACAGACCACCCTTCCTCGGAAAGCCCAGCAGCGTCAGCAGTCAAGTCAAGTGCCGAGATTTGGGACTCGAGGAAATCTTTGGAGCGACGTTCCTCCGCCACACGGGGACCAGCCTCTAAGAAACTTACGCAGATTGTAGGAGCAAGAATGCCAGTCATCCAGAGGACCGAAAGAGCGCGAGTTAGAGGAGAGCAGATGAGATATCTTCACCGCAAACATCTCACAAAAACCATCAACGAGCAACCAGGAAGCATCAAATTGAAATCTGGCCGGAGGTCTAAGGTTAACAGAACCGTCGTCAACAATGAGAGGGGTATGGTCAGAGCCAACAATACATTTGGCACCAAGGGAGGCCCTAGGAAAGAGGGAGTCCCACCTAGGACATATGAAAACTCTATCAAGCACAGATCTAATAGGATTAACCTGGTGATTAGACCAAGTAAAGCGGGCTCCAACCCGGGGAAGTTCACAAATAGCATTGGAGCTGATAAACTCATTAAAAGCATTCGCTAAAGGCCAAGAGAAGATGTCGTTGCTTTTATCAGAAGGGTGGCGAAGAAGGTTAAAATCACCCCCGATCACCATCGGGAGGTTACAGGATTCGATCTTCACAGAAAGTTCGTTAAGAAACAGAGGAGCAATAGAATGATCAGCAGGCCCATAAACCACTATTACCTCCATTAGAGTATTCCGCGCTTTAAGACAGAGAACAACACTAACCCAAAAGATCCCATGATCGTAAGCAACAACATCAAAGATATCCTTATTCGAGCCTATCAAAATCCCACCTGAGTGGCCCGAGGAAGGTAAAACATGCCAATCAAATCTATCCATACCCACGATGGCAGAAAGTTCATTAGGGGAAAAGGACTCCTTAAAGGTTTCAACCAACCCCACGAAGTCAATATGGTTCGAGCGAATCAAACCTTCTATTTGGTCACGACGCCCCCTAGCGCCGAACCCTCTAATATTCCAAAATAAAGCTTTCATTTATAAGAAAGATTCTTAATGCGGAGACTAGACCTGCTAGGAGCCACGCAAGTTTTAACCCTTTTAGAAGTGCCCCTCCTGGAGGGACCAGGCTGGGGCTGGCCACTACCAACACCCAGACCCGCCTCCGGACCCAAAGGATCAATAGACACAGTAGCGTCGGAGGCAACAGCCTCCTTAGCTTTGGCAATGGCCGCCTGAGCAGCCTCGTTAGCCCGAATGATTGCAAGAAGAGAACTAGGAGAGCCCACATTAGAATCAACCACCACCCCCACATCCGACATGATTTTGAAAAGATGATTATCCGACAAAGTAGGTAGAACCAGACGAACCGGAGAGGAAACACAGGAGTGAGTGGGATGAGTACCTGGGGTAGGGAGATCCTTCGCAGCTGCCCGCTTTTCCGCCCATTCCAGAACAGAGCCACCCGAGTTGGCCACCCGCCGTCCTTTGCGAGCCGTAGACGCCGGCGACCGAATCGCCTGCGACCGAGGCATGGGGGAAGCCGAAGACGGACCAAAGCGAGACATGGACCCGAGCTCCTTGTCGAGGCGACGGCAAACAGCGGCAGTGGATTGTTTAGAGCCTAGAGAGTTCCTGCTTTTCGCTGAGAATTTGCGCACCGAGGATTTCTTCTTCCGCTGGGACTGGGCACCCACCACATCACGCTCAGGGGAGGCAGGGAGATCCTCAATCCCGGAGCGGGTGGGGGAGATCGGGCGGGCCGGGAGGTTGGAGAAAGCACTAGACATGGGGGTAGCCGCCACAGACGGGATCTTCAGAGAAGCAGCATCAGGAACATCCGCCATGGAATCAGTAGGAGGGATCGCCAAAGACTCCCGAGGGCCAGCACCAGAGGGAGCTTGAGACTGGAACAATTCCCTTTCAGACTCAGCCAAGCCATCCCATTCAGATTGGGTGAAACGGAGATTGGAGCCATCACTCTGGTTGTTACCACCCATCGATCCATCCCCATCCTTATCGTGTTTATCCGTGGGATTAGAAGGAGGAGAAGGGGGAGGAGGGGGTTGATAGGCAGCCGTCCCCTCCACCCGCACCCTGAGCCTGATACCGTTGGGAGAGGGGAAGACGTCGATCGAACCATGAACACAACTCGGATCCAGTCACCAAATCTTCATCCTAGTGGGGCCAACCTTAATCAGAGATTCTGAGTCCACCTCCACGGGCTTCCCAATTAGAACCCCCACCGCCATGAGAAATTCGGACGAGCGGAGACCAGCTGGTAGGTCATCAATGAGCACCCAGACCTGAGAGAGAGGGCCAACCGCCGTACCACTGCAAGTAGCCGGCTTGACCGAGACGACCAGTTGGTTGAGGGGGAGGGTAAAGCTGGTGCAGGAAGCAATCATCCGCAGGCACTCCTTGGAGGGGAACACCACTGAAAACTCATGGTCAGATATCTGGGTCACTTGCCAATCCCATCCAGCCTCATCCCAGATCCGGAGCCCATCGAGTAAGGTCTGGGGAGAGATCTTCTGGTCCTTTACATGAACAATAGCAGCATTTGAGAGCGAGGGGGCCACCTCCAGAGTAGGCAGATCAGAATCAAAAGCAAAGAAGGCACAACCAGGGAGACCCGTGCCAAACTGGAGGAGAGAGGGAGGTTTCAGTCTATTAGTGCAGTTGACCGTGAGGTGCCCATCAGATCGGCAGATCAAACAGAAAGGGGGGTTGGTACAGCGAGATTGGAAGTTATTGGGCTTGTGGCAGGCGAAGCAGGTGAGCGCAGAAGGGTTGCTATGGGAGCCAGCGGAGGGGCGAGGATGCGGGAGGGGAGGAGGCAGGATCCCATCCCCCACCCCCGGAGAGGAGGAAGAACCAGGGAAAGGACCGGAGGGGCGCCGCGCCGGCCCCATGAAGGAATGAGGCAGCGGACGGGATCCCACACCCGCACCAGCCGGACGAGGAGGAGGAGGGAAGCGCCCCAGGGCAGGCGCGCCGCGCCCCGCACCGGCCACAGGCAAAGAACCCGAGGAAGAAGAACCCCCACCACCAGAGGCCGCCGCCGCCTCCCATGGGTCCACCACAGGAGGAGGAGAGGGGCCAGATCCAGGCCGCGGAGGACCAGAGCCAGGGGCGCGCCCCTGCTCCGCGCGCCGCGACCAGTCCGGACCAGCAGCCCAAGCCGCACGGTCCCGAGCCGCCTGCTTGCGGGCCGCCTTCTCCGACTCCAGCTTGGAGCGGAGCTCAGCCACGAGCTCCAGGTCCACCGCCGACGAGGGCGACGCCTCGCGGGGCCGTTTACAGCCCGACACGGCCTCGCACGACGAGCCCCGAGATTTGTCCATGGAGAGCACCTCGGCAAAGGAGAGGAGAAGGGGAGGAGGAGGGCTAGATCTGACGAGGCGACGGATGGGAAAGCGGTGACGGCGCAGATCTACAGCGGAAGCTGGAAACCCTAACAGAGGGGGAAGGGAGCCACGAGGGGTCCATAAGTAGCCGGTCGAGGCCGTGCCCACCTGGGCCCGATGGGTTGAATGGGCCAACGAAGCGGGGGGAGGAGGCAGCACTGCGGGGGACCTAACCGGGCCAAAAGAAACTAGAGGGGGAAAGTCAATGATAGACGAGAAAGGGGGAGGAGATGGCCCACCTGGAGGGGCAACAGCGAGAGGCCCAACAAGCCCCCTAGATAGCCCATCCAGCGGCCCAAGAGCCAACGGAGCGGCCACCAGATCTAGGTCAAGCGGCACCGACGGCACCAACCGCCCCGGGAACCCCGCCGCCGGCGGAGCGGCAAACGGGGAAGCACCACATGAGGAAGATGAAGATGGGGAGCCACCAAGCTCCCCATCAGGGGCGGCACCCAAAAACCCAGAACCAGATGAAGCAGCCGAGCACTTACCGGCCCTGCCCCGACGGCGAGAAACCCGGATCTAGCCAGCACCAGGATCCGCAGCAACCAGAGGCCGGCCCCTCCCACCAGGAGCAAACTTGCGGGGACGGGGCGCAGGAGGGAGGGCCACTGGCCGAGCCGGAACAGCCGGCGAGCAGCGGGGCGAGGGAGGAGCAGAACACAGATCGTCATCATCGGAAACGAGAGCCCAAAAACGAGATCCCAACGCGGGTAGAGGAGAGGGGGGAGGGGGAGAGCACCGGCACGCAGGCAGGGGAGCGAGGGAGGGTCACAACAGCGAGGGGAGGGGAGGATGCTAGGGCCGCCACCGGCGATGGGGAGGGGGAAGGAGGGGCGGAGGAGGGCGGAGAGCGCCACGGGCGGGAGGAGGGGGGGAAGACAGGAGAGCCATCCAGTCTGCTCACATCAAAGATTGTAGAAGATACGGTACAATAGATGATTAGAGATAAATTCGACGTCTATAACTAAATTTTCAAAATGAGCATAAATTGCACAGAACACTACTCAAACGGTTAGGCGGGAAAACGCACATATTCTCTTCCTTTGGATGGGCTCCAGCGTCACTGGAGCAACAACCTCTACATCTTCGGCATCCTATCCCAGTCTGCAATAGTAAATAAAAATATTAGGCAAGAAATAATGGAACTGGCCTGATATCCGTATAGTGACTGCCACCGTGGCAGTGCGGGTGCTCACCCTGAATTAGTGAGAGTGAACCGCTGAATCTTCACGGCGATTACAGCCATGTGGGTGCTCGCATCAATTAGAGAGAATCACTCTCTGAGCGGATTACCATCATTTTCTATTATCTATCTGAGAATGCTTGCACTTCCAACATTAATTACAAACAGCTACATGCCTTGGTGATCGGCCGATCTAGATAAACAGGAGAATAAGGAAAAAGGTATCTCATTCTCATCCATCTACCTACCTATCTGTAGTTATGAACTCAGCCTCGGCGGTGAGCTTCTCCTGCTCGCTCGCCAGCGGCTGCCCGTGCTCGGTCACCTTGCAGGGGGGCGCCGAGCTAGTGCTTGAAGTCATCTGTACCTCCGAGTGTACTGAAACTACTCAGAAATTGCAGCTCGATGAGGTCGGCAGGACTGTGAAGGAAGCTGCTAGCTGAATTGTAATTTCAGGTGTAGTAACACACTAACAGTACCATCTGGGCATCTAACAGTTGATCCGGTGACTGAACCACACAAGTTTATATTCTTACTCATCACATGAATACACTCCCTGCTTCTCTTCTGAAATCGTGAGCAGACAATGGTTTGTTTGGGGATTACCGCGATCATCGTGGAGCTTCCAGTGAAGTTGGCGGCAACAGGTGCGTCGAAGGCGCTCGAAGGGAGAGATGGTCGCGTGCGGACGCCTCAGTCTCGGCCCGATCCTGGCCTACTACAGAAGGCGCCGAGGCGGTGGGGAGACACCGGTGCAGGAGAAGCAAGACAACGGTGAGGGCCGGAGGGGGCGGCAAGGCAGGGCGAGGGAGGTCCGCCCGCGTCCTACGCTCGTCGTTGGCACGACCGCCTCCAGTAGCATCCTCCATCCAGCGACGGGATGGGGAGTCTGTGCCAACGGTGTGGGGCGGTGACATCCAGCGACGAAATCTGATGGCCGCATATTCGCCCGCATAACCGGCGGAGTTAGTGGGGAAGATGCGGCGTGCGTGGGGCGTGGAGAAGGATTGCCGGGCGGGATTGGCGGTTTGTTGGGGTGATCCATCCGGCCCAGTCAGATCGATCGTCGTCTGCCCTGGCAGAACATCCAATCTGAACCGTTCGATTGGCTGGCAGATCACCGAATTACTGTGGACTCTTAGATTTGACTAATTGGATTACGTCTGAGGGTTCTAATTATCCTGTGTACATTTGTTTGGGTGGTTTTAGGGGAGTTCATGTTTGCTCTTTTAATCTCTACTCCTAGTGGACGAGTTGGTTGAATAGTCCCACCACTTTCGTCTGTTTTTTTTCGTCTGGTTTTTCTTCGTCCAACCTCCCACCACCCCTCCTCCCACCGGTTTTCCTCGTTTCTCGTCTGGCCGGCAATACCCAACGTATTTATGGTAATCAATCACAATTAATCCACGTATGGTAAGGCTATAAACTCATAAATCTCAAATATGATAATTATAGTAATAAATCAATCCAGGTATGGTAAGGCCATAACTCAGGAAATTTTGAATATGGTAATTATTCTCTTCACTTCGTACACCCCACCCCATCAATCGAAGGTCTCCCCCAGCGCACGCCCCACCCATTTTTCCCACCTCCTGATTTGGCAAGTGATGATTCAATCACGTAATTCCCCCACACACAAAAAAAGAAAGATTCAATCACGTAATTTATCTCTACTCCTAAATGAAGAGTCTGCGGCGGTGATGGTACGTCTCTAAGTCCTTCGTTTGGTTTCATTCGTTCCATCGAAGGAAGGATCTCGCCACCTTCGATCGATATTTTCCAAACATAGCCCACGTCTCATTTTGGGTATTTACCGATTTCCTGCCAGAATAAGGCCTCAAAAAACAGTCTACCCCACCCGTTCCTCCTCCCCTTTCGTACAAGCCCGATGCACAATTGTTAGGAAAGAAAAAACACACGTGATGCCGCCGCCGCCGCCCCAGTCCTACTCTCCCTCGTCCCTCCTCCTGATAGCAGCAGCAGCGTGGGAGAGACACGCGGCGCAGTAGTGGGATGACGGCGGCAAGCAGCAGGTAGCCGGATGGAAGTCGCGGGAATGTCTCATCAAATCTCCGTGTCGTCCTCGACATCAGAGATTCCCACGCCATCACTTCTCGTTTCTCGCTCACCCTTCTTTTTCTAGATCAAAATCGAGATTCAGAGCGGCTGGCCAGGGGCGATGTTGGTGGGGCATTTGATGTGTTTGACGGGCTGGCGGCATGGTTGGAGAACAAAGAGGAGCGCCGTGGTGGTGGAGGGTCGTGAGTGATGACCAAGAGCTGGGGAGGTTGCTGATGGTGCGTTGGGGACATGGTCGGGCGCCTCCTCTAACACTCTAGCAGAGTCAGATGGCATTCAGGTCATGCCTGGTAGGCGAGCTAGCAGTCAGCGGCGGAAGTTGCGGTCGACTTCACTAGGCTGGAGCCGAAGGACACGATCAATTTCGTGCTACGCCTGCGGCATCCCTAGCACCAGCAGCAAGAAGTGCGCCGGGTGCAAGATTATGCGATACTGGTGCGTCCCTCCTCCTCCTCCATACATGTTGCTTGCTTGGTATATATGGCATAGCTATGAGCGTGTCTTGCACTGTCACCGAGTTCCTGCGGACATCAAACAACGAGAAGGTTGTTTTACAAGAGGTTTATGCCTGGTTTGATCAGAAAAAACTGGTGTTCATCTTTACTGTATTTATTTTTGGCACACAGGTTTTGTTCTCGGAGCATATATAGGACCTCTCGGCCAGGTCAGACATTCATTGAACTTGACTACAGCATCTCTATCAGTTTCTGAATCATGACCAAATCATGGTGCTCCCACTATTCTCACCTGACGTGTTACATAAATGTTTTTTTGCAGTAGTTCAGGGTTTAAGGCAATTAAGGATGTTATTTAGGTTCCTCTACAGATTCCTCCCTATATTAAGTATTTCTCATGTGCTTGCATCGCGGTGTTTAGTTTGGTTTGTAGGAGGAGATACATAGAGTTGCTCTGTTGTATTTGGTCCGCCAAGGTGTGCTACTTTGTCATCATTATGTTTTTCATGTGGTCTGATTGCTAAAAATTTCTGTACGGAAGGAATGCTTAAGCAAAATAGACTATAGAAGTACTGATGATGGTCTGATTGATAATATCTTCTGTACCCAAGGAATACTTAAGCAAAATAGACTATAGAAGTACTGACGGAATGATGTTCTTTGTGCTCTCATAGCTTTTGCTGCAAATGTAAATTTTCTTAATCTGCATCTATTTTTGTGCTCTCATATGGAAGGTTTATGCGTTAGTACTATTGCGGATTCTTTAACCTTTTCATGTCTGATGGCATGAACTTATCTATAGTAGGTACATGCAAAGGAACTTAACAAGAGAACAATAGTCTTTTGAACAAGGCTAATTTGTTACCTTTAAATATCAGGTCCACACACCACACACACACTGTAAGAGAGAGAGAGAGAGAGAGAGAGAGAGAGAGAGAAAGAGAGAGAGAGAGAGAGAGAGAGAGAGAGAGAGATTTATATGTATCTTTTGCAGGATTGACAGCACATGATGAGAAGAAGACATGGTTTACCACTACAGAGGATCGGATAGCGTCTTCGTGGATTCAGATAAGAATAACATTGTAAAAGGGCAAGGTATCATGTACAATCAAGCATTGCAAATGACTAGCTGCTGCCTTGTTTAATTTTTTTAGGATTGCCCAAAATTTCCTTACTAGAATTTTGAGAAGTTTGGCCATCAGTTCTACTGCTTGGTCATTTTATATATCACGTTGCAGTCTTTCTTTTAATAAAAGGTAATATTAACACCATCCATGTACTACTATTGTGTTTGCGGTCTGATACATGGTGACTAATTTTCATATACATTATGTTTCATATTATCAATGAATATGTTTATTTTTTTATGCATGTACCCTACAACTGGGTTATTATATGTGTGCTGTTTTTTTCCTTTTCACTTCATTACCATCTTTGGGCTGAGACTTTATAATTATTGCAAGTATGTTGAGAGTGTGCTATAAACTAAGGGCAATCCTAAATGGATATGTCCAGTTCGACATAGCATTGCATATTGCAGTATCCACAGAACTAAGAAAGGACCGTTCCAACTGGCAATGAGTATTGGAAGGTATAAATACTACATAACATATGGTTTCAGAAGTATAATAACAAGCTCATATGGTTTCAGAAGTATAATAACAAGCTCATATGGTTTCTGAAGTAGAAACCATATGCACCATTTGATGTTTGAAGTGGAGATGTATCCATGATAGTTAGTTGTTGTTGTCAACGATAAAAATTGGAAGAAAATTAATAAAGCCATTTTCGTTGAAGAATAATTGGGGGGTAGCACCCCACCGGTTGTTATATTACTTGCAGGACGAGATATTTTGATCGAACAGATAAAAACAGAGAGATAAAGAGCTAAAACAAAAATATGGGGGGCTGGTCAGCATGCTAGGTCAGAGCAAAGCGAAAAACTGTATAAATAAGTCCCAAGGAGTGTGATACATTATGTAGAATAGAATATTTGTTCTTCATGAAACCTTTCCTGGGCTCCATAAAAAAAATTGTGCTCATGCTTGTGCAGATTCTAAAATTTTGATTCGTTGTTCAGGCATTCGGAGTTCACAGTTATCTAAGTTTCTCTTATGTGTGTTTTCAGAGAATTTGGTACTTTAGAGTCTTGCTATTATATTATCTTTGAATCTAATTAGAATAGATTAGTAGTATGATATAGTGAAGTAGTCTTGCACTCACTTAATTTCAATCGGGTAAAAAAAGATAATTTATTTCAGCCATAAGTAGAACACCCGAGCTAATCGATACACCGTTTAGAAAATTGATACACTGTTGCAGGGAGAGCAGCGCACGCAGCAGTGGTCGAGGGCTGAGCGTGTGTCGACATCGTCCGTGGCCGCTGTTGGTCGCTGAAGGAGGCATGCATTAGGTGGTGCAAGGGCATGCTGGTGATGGAGTCGCGCATCATGTGGTTGGGCGAGTAACGCTCGGGAACTGCCAGGCGCCCAGCCGCCTAGGCTGACGCGGGAGGCGCGGTAACTCAAGGAGGAAGATGTAGTCATGTGGAGGGAGTGACGCCGGAGGGCCTTCGATGGCTGGACGAGACCCTACATCATAATCAAGGAGGACCCTACATCTAAAGGAAACAGGGCAGTCTACTCCCTCCGTTCCTAAATATTTGTCTTTTTAGAGATTCCACTCAATTTGAGTGAATCTACATACTTTAGAATGTAGATTCACTCAATTTGCTCCGTATATAGTCCGTAGGGGAATCTCTAAAAAGACTTATATTGAGGGAGTATATCATAAGTCTATTGCTGGATTTCTAGAAGAAGGAAAAAGGGAGAATGGTCGTTTCTGCTACTCTGCATCTGCTTTAAAATGTGAGTGCTTATATCAGGAAGATCTTGGTTGCAAAAATGATCAAATATAATAATCAACACAAACACATTATCGGTTCTATAATTAAATTCCTAAGATCTTATAATTCTAAATCAGATTGGTTTATTATACAATCAATTAACATTATTTGGTGTAGCATGTTGTTTAGCATTTTAGAGTTCCATCCTCTTTAGTAATGAAATAATAACGAACTCATATTAGTGGATCCGTAAAAGTGTATCATATTAGTTTGACTAGGGTATCTAGCAAGTCAATTCTTGTAGGACGAGAATAATGAAAAACCAAGTGGCAAAAGAAGATAAATGGGGAAAGAAGAGATAGTTTTTCGCTCGAGGGTGGGGCTGTAAGGAATCTGTGGCTCGGGTAAACAAAAACATCTTAGTGGCCATATAGAAAGAAATGGTTGGAAATTGGGATAAACATGTTTGTTGGACATGACACATTCATGAAACATAAAACCATCTAATTAGTCTCTCTCAGTTTTTAATTTGTTATATTCCATTCCATTTTCAATCTCCTTCCCTCAATCCTCCCGATTCATTTTTTTCTTTCCAAACCTGACTCCACCCGATCTAGATCTCGAGGGGTTGCCTCCTGTCTATCTCGTCCCATCTTGCTGCCAGGCATGGAAGAGAGGAGGGAGAGCAGAGGAGCACGGTGGCCTCTGGTCGTTGCCCAGGAAAAGGTAAAGGCCGTGGCACGACTGACGTCGCGATGCCGTTGTTGCTTGCGTGCTTGTTTCCCTCCCTACACCCCCACATCCAACTCGATGTTCGGCTGCCGCAACGCCGTAGATGACCAAGTCTGGGGCGCGCCCTCTTGTGAATGTCCAATTAACTGAGGGCCGAAGGTGGGGAAGGCTTCGATATTATTGTTGTGTGTTAGCTGATTGTCAAGAAAAAGATGTGAGTTAGTTGAGACGACATTATTCTTGGTTATTTTACCTCCGTGGGTAGATCTTAAAATTTACCAAAAGCCCGTTGCAACGCACGGGCGTTCTACTAGTAGTAGTATAGATATAGATATAGAGAAAGGAAATGAATGACGCTGGAGGCCCAGCAACGGCCGAAACGTTCGCGCTGGGGTTTTCCTCCGGCGAACAAAAAGGTTCGCTCGACTGGTTTAAGCTCTAGAGAGGAGGCATGAGAAACTACAAAAACGAGCACGTTCAGTTCGGCCCAAATTTTGAGCCCTTGCAGGCGGTACCACACGATCCACAGGCCGGCGGCATTTTCTATTTCATTCTGAAGATTGAACTGTGGCAAAAGCACTGAATTTTTTTTAAAGCACTAGATCGAGGTGTTCCACTCTGTTCCCGGGCTGACACCTGACAGCGATAAAGCTCACTCCTCCTCCTCCTCTCCGTCGACACTTGTTCGAGCGGCAAGTAAAGCAGCACTCCATTAGCATCCCCTTGCTCCGTCCGCCACCAAGCCTGCTTGCGGCGGTGGATCACCAAACCCGTCGCAGTCTGTCTGTTTGTTCATCCATCCACCTATCTCTTCCGTGGCGTCCGTATCCTCACAGAGAACTGATGCAGGCAACGTTTCCAAACCATCATCCATCTAGGCACGGATCCGTTTACATTTCACAAATTATTCTACAGTCATCTGAGAAAGGTTCACTTAAAAATCTTGCCAAATGCGTCTACCATTCTTTTCAGGCGTCAGTGATTAGCTCAGTTCGAGAGGAAGGCGGAAACAGTTCCGGTTTTATTAACCTGATTCCATTCATTTATCGGTAAAGAAAGGTATTCTTATCTATTTCTTGAGGCAATTATACTCATATCAACAATATGAACAGTAGGTCCATCCAATGGCTGCACAGTCCGCACTGCTGTTAGTAGGAGCAGCAGACATCCTCAGAGAAGAAGTTGATGGCATATCTCCTCCTACAGAGCAAAGCATGTTTGCCCACTGAACAACGACCTAGAGATTGTGCGAGATAATCAATCATTCAGGGCGAATCATTTGGGAATCAAGAAAAGGGAGCCGCTAGTGGAGCGGCATGTGCATCCAATCATGAGCCCACGAGGAATGGAATTTTCAGTTTTTTTTTCAGTGTCAATAATTTAATATCGACATCGATTCTCCTTTCTCAAGGATCAGATTCAAAGTCGCTTTGCAAACGGCAACTGGATGGGTCGATAATGACACGCCGCGGTGTCCCGACGCGGACGCTAACGGCGATTAGGCGACCAATCAGGAGTCGTTTTTACCTGCTAATTAGGTACTCGCAGGTGTCATCCCTAATAGCAGTAAACAAACAAAAAAAATCCCTTGGCAGAACAGTACATAAACAATCCCAACCTGTAGCTGTTTATCCGTTGCTTCTGGTAACCTTCTTCTGATTATCTTTTCCCTATTTCTCTCTGCTCCGGCTGTGCAGCAAAACCAACATGTTTATCCTGTCACGTCAAGCAAACGGGTTTCGACGAAAAGATTTGACTGGAAATAGATAAACACCTACTGTCTCCGTTTAAACGTTTCTTATATTTCTTTACAGAGAGCATCTACAAATTTACTCATTTAATTTCCCTCGAAGATTCTTCAGACTTTGCTTGCACTGCCGCCATCCCTCCATGATTGCTTGATCGCGGAGGAGAAAAGGCAGTAGCACGGAATCTAGAGCTCTGCTGCACGACACATCGGTGGTTTTTGCCACTTGAAACCAGCGCCATGCAAGAACAACGGCTTACATCATTCAGTGCAAGTTGGTGCATAGTCAAAGGTTGGCCGGCGGCGAAAATTATGTTTGTTCAGTGGAATTTTCTTGGTATTTTGTCATCTATAAAGGTTGGAATTTTGTTGTGTACAGCCTGCAAGCGCTTAAATTAATAGCGCTCTGGTTGCTAAGAAAAGAGAAATGCACTGTGCAACAACCACTTATTTCTGCTAATTGGCATCCTGTTTATTGCTGTCATCATAACGTATTGCAAAGACAGCAAAAGAAAATCAAACAAATGTATGTACAACTGTTTTAGCTGGTGCGTGCATCTCCTGGTCATCAAATAAGAACTATACAATTGTGTTAGTTGCTCCAAAGTCCAAAAAATGGACCTAATCACAGCACACCCGTATAATGGGGATGTTTTTCTTTCAATGAATAGAATCAGGATGTCGATAGGTCGTTATCCGGGAAAAATACAAATACTCCTGCCTGAGCACAAGAGACATAAATTCGGATGAAGAGATGTGTCGCCAGTTTTATACTATATAATAAAAATAGTTGCGGCCGGTACTCTAAATTTTCTTTGACAACGACCAATTTATGTATCAAAGCTAATTATGTAAGATGTAACTACAACTCTTGCATAACAGTAAGGAGCTTGAAGTTGTGAATCTGCTACCGAAATTCAGGCGGGCGAATGTCAGGAGGGTAGCCCATGATATTGCTAAGTTCTGTTTTATTTTTTGTAGAAACGGAACATTTAATCATGGGTGAAAATCTATATTTTGCTATTAATTTTTGTTATTAATATATTGGTCTTTAAACAAAAGCACAGTATAATATATGTAAGTTTTAACCATGATTGGAATAGTTGAGGTTCACGAATCTTCTGGTATTTTTTTGTTGGCAATATATAAATCTACAATCTCAAAAAAGAAAAACTCAATGTAAACTCAATTCACAACCGAAGGAAAAGGACACAAATTTCATTGTGCATAATATCACATTCGAAAAGAGGCCTTCTATGCATACGACACCTCCATTCCGATTTTTATACAAAACACCATCATTGGGAATGTTGGGTAGTTTGCCATTCAAAATTTGCCCTGAATATGACACACCTCTGTTGGTGCGTGGAACGGAAGCACATCTAACCGTTGGATTTAGCATCGTACACATATCGGACCGCGATATCTCGTACGCACGACAGTTTTTCATTCAAAATTTGCCCTGAACAGTAAATGGAGCTACCACTCACATCATGTTTGTCCTTTTTCATTTCTTGATTGATTGATGAAGTGTGGATTAAATTTTGTAGTACTAGTATTCTAAACGCTCTTATATTAGTTTACGGAGGGAGTACCAATCAGACACATAGTGACATAATGTGACTTCGATTCAAACCATTTTATTGGTGGTAGAATATTGGTGTAGACCAATATAGCATAGAGCATCGATGCATCGTAGAGCCATAGAAGTAGTCAAGCCACCAAGATATAAAGCTTCGTCAGCACATCCAGATCATCGTTTCCTCCCGACTAAAAAATTTCCCCTCCGTCACTTACTATGCATAATTGACTTTTTTTTGTCTGATTGAAAAATCCTCCGACGCCAGGAGCACTGCAATTGGGCTAGCAATCTTTCAAAATCCCGTGAAACTCGTACGGTGGTCGGAAAGAAGAGATTTTTTTGGGTTCGAGGACCAGTTAAAGTACCGAGGAGAAGGCCACTAGCCCCGGTCTCTGTTTGTCTTCTCCCTCCACCACCCTCCCCCTCCTCCTCGCCGAGTCGCCGTCCCCTCGCTTTCAACCCCCCCGGACGAAAGCAAGAATTCCTCGCTAGAATCCGCCCCCCGGCCGATTTGCGTGGATTCCGTGCGGCCCTTTCTGCGCCATGGACTTCTGATCCGGAGCCTCTCGGATCTTGGGGGGAGGAAGGCGGGTGGTGGGTGGGCGGCGGGCGGTGAGCCGGCCGGGAGATGGCCGGCGGGAAGGAGCCGATCGAGGTCAAGTTCCGGCTCTTCGACGGCACGGACATCGGCCCCAGCAAGTACGACCCCGCCACCACCGTCTCCGCGCTCAAGGACCTCATCCTCGCCCGGTGGCCGCAAGGTGAGACGCAGATTCCCTCCGCTCGATTTGGCCGGCCTCCTGATCCGCTTGCTTGAACCGGTGACGGGAAAAGATGCGCGCCTCTGTAGCTCTTGCTGCCATGGAGTTTCGGGGGTCATGTATAGCTTCTTTTTTCTTTTACGGTCGTCGCGTGATGCTCGTGCAGTTCTAGTCTTCGTCAGCGGCAGATAGTAATTGTTACTGGTGTGCCTGATTTTTTCTTCTTCTCTTGATGCGTACCTTGGCCGATTGACACATGACTGCTGTCCCCTCAAAAAAGAGAAGAGTAACACATGACTGCTGCATCATTCGGACAGTGAATATTGCCTTTAGAAAACCTCTCACGGGCAGTGTATGCGCACATGTAGAAAACCTCTCACGGACAGTGAATATTGCCGAAGCACTCTTGTGGCAGAAATAACTCCTAAAAGAGCATTTATTTTTGGCAACAATCCGTTTGATTTGGATCAGAAATTACAAGTTGAATGGAGGGACAAACAAGGGCCTCTGTCTTCCTAAACTTTCTATGAAGACGACGTGAAAAATGGCAAGAGATCACAAGCTGCAGTTTGCCTTTAGAGTGCCAGTTTGTTCTCTTGCATCCTGTGAACAGAATTCTGCTAGCATATGAAAGCAGTTGTCTGTCCATCTTTTCGCTAACTGAGGTCCTTTGCATGAATATGATAGCAGGGCCATTGCCCATATGATCCATTGTGCCTAACGATCTCTTGGAAGTTAACTGATTATCACACTCAAGGTGGGGATCTTCTCTTGATATCATATACTTGGGACTCAGTGACTAGAACATGTAAAATTGAATCCTTTCCTAGCTGAATTAGCCCCCAGAAACAATCAGGTCATGGTGTGGGTGCTTATTAACCCAAACATATGGACGCTAATCACCACCATCACTGTATGTCATCTTTCTGTAGGATGTTTGATTTTAGGGTTTTTATCAGTTATGCCACCGGTTGTGTCCCACTACTCAGTTTTGCCACTTGGAATTTCAACTACTCAAAAATGCCATCGCTTCGTTGGACACATGCTCAAAAATGCCACTGGACACCATTATTGTGATCTAAAATCTCTTTTGCCATGTCATACTGACATAAATACCTATGAATCAACATGCCAGCTTTCCTCTATCTCACTACAATAAAGTGTGGGGCCCACTTGATCCCAACAACGTTCTTATTTTTCTATAAAATTATTCGCTTGGTTACTCCTGACAAGTGGGGCCACACTTATCATTGTGAGATAGAGAGAACTGACATGTGGTTCTAGGCTTATTTTTGTCATATAACATGGTCAACGGGTTTGACATGAAAATAACAATGTCTAATGGCATTTTTGAGCAAACATCTAACAGAATGATGGCATTTTTTAGATATCTAATGGCATTTTTGAGCAAGCCTCTCACGGGTCGATGGCATTTTTGAGCAGTTATAACTTCTAGTGGCAAAACTGAGTAGTGCGACACAACCGGTGGCATAAATGATAAAAACCCTTGATTTTATTCTGATTTGTCCAGGGCTTAATTTGCATTATGACTGGGAATAGTGCAAAGGCATGTTTTTTCTTTCTTTCTAAGGTACCTTGCTTGATTTTGGTTTTGACTTCGAATTCTGTTATCTGGATTGGTTCTTTTGAAAACTCACTCCATAATCCGAACATGTTATCCTTATCGGAATCCTTGTTTATTGTATTAAAAGGAATTGTTCTTGTCATTTCTGATGACAGATAAGGAAATAACTCCGAAAACTGTCAATGACCTGAAGCTCATCAATGGTGGAAAGATATTGGAGAATAACCGGACACTTGCCGAGTCGCGTGTTACAATAGGAGAGGTCCCTGGAGGTGTAATTACAATGCATGTGGTAGTGCGCCCTCCACAAGTTGACAAAAACCGTGGTATTGCCGACAATTTTATGCCTTTTCTTTCACACTGTGATCCTGGTTCTGTAATGATCTCTTACATTATGTTACATTCAATGAATGAAAAATGTTGGATACAATCAACTATCGTTTTAGATTTTGTGCTTCAAAAATCCACATGTATAGGCATGAATCTGTATAATCCAAATGCTGCAGCCTGCAAGACAAACCCACTTATTTCCATGGAGTGAAATTTATTCCTTCCGTTTTAGTAGTGATTTGTTGATCACACCATATTTTTAGTCGGAAATTCTGTTCGAACTCTGTGCTGAGCCAGTATTCCGTAGGTAGATAGAGGCACAAATAAGGATTGACTAAACAGCACTTGGTATTGTGAAGGTTTAGTGGTACTGATGGGTTTTTCAGTCCTTTTGTGATTTATGAAGTTCCGCCAACTTGGTTAAATTTGCTTTTGCGTGTTCGGAATTTGAAAAGTATAATTACAAGAGTGATGTTGTCAGATCCGTGGGCCAGTCATGTGAAAATTGGGGTATTTGTATTGAATTGTTTTTTACCATGTTACCATATAAACTATTAAGGATTTCACTATAAATTGAACGTCAGATTTTTTTAGCATGACAAATCAAACGGCCGAGATGGGAAATTGTGTTGTCGCGAGGATGGCACAATTTCCTTTAACAAACATGGCAAATCCTTGCCATGTTCAGTTTTTTGCCAGGAATAGCCATGCTTGTTAAAGGATTTTGCCATCCTCGCAACAACATAATTTGCCATGCTTAAAAATCTGATGTCAGATTAATCAGATTTTTAGCATTCCCAACTATTTATCTATGGAAAGGAGAGAAAGAATAATGAATACCCACAATAGCATATGTTACAAAATCGGTTTAGAGATATAGTTAAGGGGGTTTAATGGACTTATATCCTTCATTTTGCAACTGTTGAGACAGTAGTTATGTTGTAAGTACAAAGGTTATTAGGTATCTATCTGGTCACAGATGGATTACTATATGCAAAATAGTCGGGTTTATCATATTATTGCAATTATGTGATGCTTAAAACTGTCACGCAATTTATGTGACACAACCTATAATTTTGCTTTTTTGGATTTGTTCTTTTCAGAGAAGCAGCTGGGCAATTCCCCCAAGCAGAACAGATGCGGATGCACCATACTGTGATACGGCACCCCCCTGGTGATGTTCGATGCGCCTAGTTGTAGAATTTCTCTTGTGCTTTTGTTGCGTCCACGGCGCGGTGTGTATTCATTTTGACATCCAGTTCCTGGAGCCATTGAAACTCGATCTAGAAACGCATGCATGTACTCGGCACTCCTGAAAGCATGCTTGGGATCTGGTGGGACTGGCTGGGAGTGAAGGTTCCTCCTTGGGATGTTGCTGCTGTAGCAAGTGTGTGCAGGAGTCAAGGAATGGATTGGATGCTTGCTGTTGTGTAAATTGTAATGTGGAAACAACCATCTTTTCATTTTTCCTTTGGCTATGTTTGACATTATATCGATTCTTTTTAGCGCTGCTGTTTGCCATGTAAAACAGATATATTGTACCATTGGAATATATATACGGTTTTGCTAAACATCAGGTACCTGAAAGGATCACTTTTTCTAGGGTAGCACGAGGTCGAAGGCGGTGATTGTGCGAGGAGCGCCATCACCAGGGGGAGCCAGTGATGAAGAAGAGGGGTTTGAAGATGAACAGTGCATGATCTGTTTTTGACTTTTTGGCCATACGATAAAGATCTAACGGTCCCGATTGAAAGTGACAGTGACTGGTGCAAATAAAAAAATTCAGGTGGCTGATGTATAGGTGCTCCCATTTATATACTCACTTTGTTCGGAAATAACTGGCGTGGTTCAAATTTGAACTAAAACCACATTGCTTATTTTCGAACAGAGGTAATATGTATGTAGCTTGGGAAATGAGTGGTCTGTTCTGTTTTAAAAAGAAGAAGAGGATCCCTCACAAAAAAAACAGAGGAAGAAGCAAAGGAAGTGAAAACACATTTTTTTAAGGAGAAGAAAGTAAAAAAAAACACATTTTTTTTGAAAAAAAATTACATGACTGTGCTCCCGGGTAGTGGAGTTTGTATGGCCAGTGGGCCGCGCACTACACCGTCGTCATAAAGGCCATGTCAAAAAACAAGTTAAAGGCCATGCCCAATAAAAAGAAGAAGCCCAATCCAACAACCCACCACGCACCTTCTCTCCCCTGGCGCTACCGAAATCGTCATCCCCGCCGTGCGCCTGCATCCAAGCCCGACCCGCCGCCGGCAGCCCCGCCTCCCACCCACCCCCCGGAGTCGCCCCCGATCGCCTCCCGCGTCTCCTCTCTCACCGCCGGCGCCTAGGTCCGAGCGGTCTCCCCCGCCTCCTCCCTCGCCGTGCCACGCCGGCAGCAGGTATGCCTTCCTCTCCCCTCCTCCCCTCTTTAGATCTGCTCACAGAAGTATGCCGTCGTGGTTCCGTTCCTCTTTAGATCTGCTCGCCGGAAGTATGTATGGTCTCTGCGGTTCGTTCAGGCGCTCAGCAGCTCGAGTAACTAAATTAACGCACTCTTGACAGGAACGCCGCGGCCGACGGCCGGCGACGGGGGCGCGGCCGCAGAGGGGCCATACGGACGAGGGCTCGTCGGGGGTCAGGAGGTGTTCACGGACTCGGCGACAATCTGTCGTCATCGTTGTATGATCCAGATATTTTCGAGGATAGCAGCAAGGAGCCCTCGCCGAGCCACCACCGCACCGCATCCGAGTAGCTCGAAGCATCGTCCGGGACAATTCTCTTGTTGTAGTCCAGCTTACCGAGGTATTACTACCATTAGCACCAGCAATCCCATGAGGTCTGGTGATGGGAATTCGGAAGGCCAGGACGGGCCACTCGCCGAGGGGAAGGACCACGGCTGCTCCCCGGGTGTCCAGTCCACACCGGACATCGAGAAGAAGTACGTGCACCGCGTCTATGACGCCATAGCCCCCCACTTCAGCTCCACGCGGTTCGCCAAGTGGCCCAAGGTCGCGGGGTTCCTGAACTCGCTGAGGCCAGGGTCCGTCGTGCTGGATGCCGGCTGTGGCAATGGCAAGTACCTGGGCTTCAACCCCGAATGCTTCTACATAGGCTGCGATATAAGCCCGCCGCTTATAGAGATATGTGCGGGGAGGGGGCACGAGGTGTTCGTCGCCGATGCCGTCAACCTCCCGTACAGGGAAAATGTTGCCGACGCCGCGATTTCGATTGCGGTGTTGCATCATCTGAGTACCGAGGACAGGCGGAGGAAAGCCATAGAGGAGTTGATCCGTGTTGTCAAGAGAGGTGGTCTTGTGCTGATCACTGTTTGGGCTGTGGAGCAGGAAGACAAGTCGCTTCTTAACAAGTGGACTCCTTTATGCGACAAGTATAATGAAGAGTGGGTTGATCCCAGCAGTCCTATGGTGCGTAACAAATCTGCTACTACGCTAGATAGCATTGAAGAGACTGATGAAGACACGCGCGCCGTCAAGCAAACAGATGATCAGCTGAAAAATAGTTATGATGGTTTGGAGGATAAGGCCTTGATTATGGATGAGCATGACAAAACCCAGCAGGAGTACTTTGTTCCTTGGCATCTACCATTTCACCGAGCAGAAATTGGCGGTGCATCGGCTGCTGCTCTACAGAATGGATTGGCAAAGAAAGATGATAAGAAGGGTACTGTGGTCTACAACCGTTATTATCACATTTTTGTCGAAGGAGAACTTCAAAGGTGGAGTATTCTTAACCTGAACATTCACATGAAAATTGCTTCCTTTGTTTTACTCCTCTTATTCGTGACCTGTACAAGTGAAGATATTAAATATGTCATATTTTTTTAAATCGCCATACTAGAGATATCATACAGACTTTCTACTTCATAGCGTTAATTTGACAACTACTACCTTTGTACCAAAATATAAGACAGTTTTGCAGGCTAAACTAGCCTACCAAAACGTCTTACATTTTGATACGGAGGGAGCAAGTCACATCATCCTATATTTGTTCAAAGATGTCACACAAGATCTAACTTTTGCTCTAGATAGTAGTACCATACAGTACACTTGTTCGTATCAACATGCTCATTTGGTTACGCATACAATTGCACGGCAAAATGGGAAATGTGAGCTTTACACGTGATTTGATGGCTTTCGTTGTATCTTTCTTGAGTAAAGATTTTTCCAGAAAGGGTGACTACCATCTTATGGCTCATTTGGTTCCATGCCGTTATCATGTTACTGCATTATTATTAGCCATTAAACAAAGAAAGTGGCATCCGTCATCTGCTTTGGTTTTGCTTCAGCTATGGTCTTGTGATTGAAAATAACATGTTGCATTTGTTGTGTCGTCATTCCAGGCTAGTTGCTGGCATGAAAAATGCAGCCATCTCCGACCAATTCTACGACAAATCCAACTGGTGCATAGTTCTGGAGAAGCTTTGAGCCGCAGACGAAGCGATGGCAGAGAATGTGTCCGAGCCCTGACCCTCGTGTCTCGTAGGACCATCAGCCGCTAGTGCACTCGTCGAGGGCGCAATTTCGAGCCCGGAGGTCAGACACAAGCAACAATCTTGCACAAGCTGTGTGCTGCTGTCTTGCAAACTATGGAAACTCGTGAATCATCATGGGTTTCTTGTACTATTTTTGGTCTATTGCATAATGGAATATTTTTTACTGTCAGCGAACGTTGTCACTAGTTTTCAGTCATTCTTGTGTGATCCTTGATGCTGCAAGTTGGGCCAGCTGGATGTACGAGGATCAGATTTCGTATCTTGCGGGGATGTGTCGCTGCCATGTGGGTCCTCGGCGATGGTCGGTTCGTTTCCGCAGGACCGATAGAGCCAACATGGCGTTCTCTCTCAGCCCCAGCGCAGCCGTTGTCAGCTTGGGCCGTTGCCGCGGCATGATTACCTGGTTGTGGTTGGCCGGCTCGCCGAGAACGGCACTGACTCAGGAGCATCCCTCCGGCAGCTGATCTGAGCCTTTGGCATTCTGAGGTGGTTCCGGCCTTGAGGGCGAAGAACTCTGTAGCAGCGGGTTCGGTCAGGCACAACCGGAATATGACGGACACAAAAGTGTGCACCATATGCAATTCAGAGGAGGATACTTGGAAGCATTGCTTTGGTGGAATGTTTCACGGCGAAGTATGTTATTCTGAACACCTTAGAGCATCTGTATAAATGCAAAAATAACTAAATTTACATTTCTGAGGCCTAAAAATGTGTCTCCAACAAATGATGTAGATGTAAAAAACTAAAAATACAACACTTGGAGATGCAAATTTTCATCTTCAACAGCCGGAGATGTAAATCCAGATGCAAAACGGCCAGCCGCGCGCCAACCCAACCGCCCTGAAATTTCCCACCCCCTTCCCCGACCGACCACCTAGCTCGATCCGCCGCCATGCCGTAGGCCCGCCGGTAGATCCGCCCTTCCCACCTCTGCCGTCGCCGCTCTACCGCCCAACGCCTCTAAATCATCCTAAATCACCGCCGTTTAACCGCTCGGCTGCCGCCTCCCGCCGTCCGTCCTCAAGCTCACCCGCCGCCCCGCTCCTCGTCTCCAAACTCACTAGCTGCCCCGCCGTTCGTCTCCAAGCTCGGTCGCCGCCCTGCTGCTCGTCCTCAAGCTTGCCCACATTTATCATGGACCCGGTAAACACTGAGATAAGACCTTGTGGGAGGTGATGACATGTTGAGTGATCATACACAATATGATCACAGAGGATGAGGGTGAGGATGCTGTCGCACGCCTTGAATGTGAAAACATGGGTGATCTGGATCAACAAAAGAAAAGAAAGAAAAACATGGGCGATCCTATTGAATTTCCCGAGCAAAATCCAGCCACATTTGAAGAGTTTGTTCAAACACATCAACGAATTCGGCATCGAGCAACTCACAAGCAACTGAAGGAAGTTCTGATTGAGCATATGTGGATGGCCAAGGGGGACGCCATATTGGAGTGTAATATTTGAACTTTTTTAGTTAGAACTACCACTGCATGTGAACATTTGAACCATATATGTGGCTATTTGAACATGCGTACTTTAAATAAAAAATGGAGTCAAATGTATGCGGACATCATTGGATGGCCGGCTCTCACATCTGTGTCCGTGAACGGATGCCGGATCAAATTTACGGGCCAGCATTGGAGATGCTCTTACCACCTCATCAAAAGAAAAAGACTAAAATTCACTCATCATCAGATAATGAAGGCTGAAACGGAACCCTGGAGCTTCGACAGCACAACGTAACGGTACACACCCAGGACGGACCACCGGCCGTATCCCTATCCACCGAAACGAAAGTCCCGGCCCTTCCTTCCTTCTTCTTATCTCGTGCAACAACCCTCCCTGCCCACGTGCGCCTGCGTGTGACCCGATCTCCATCCACCTCACTCCACAGTCCACGCTACTCAAACCGCCCATATATGACGCACAGGCACGGCTGAGCTCGCACCCTCGTACCTCATCTCCGTCTCCAATCTCCATGGCCATGGCAGCCTCTCCTCGTCGCGTCCTCCGCGCCGCCCTCCTCGTCCTCCTCGCGTCGTCCCTCATCTGGTCCGGCCTCCTCCTCCTCGACGCGCAATGCTGCTGCCATGCCGCAGCTAACCATCTACTATCTATCTATCCATCTCAAACACCTTTTTCTCATGCATGCATGCGTCTCGTGATTTCAGGGGCTCCTGCGAGGCAGCGGCGGCGGGAGATGGCCGGCGGCGGCTCGCCATGCTGCCGCCGAGAGGGTGGAACTCGTACGACTCCTTCTCCTGGACCATCGACGAGGCCGCCTTCCTCCACAACGCGCAGATCATGGCGGACAAGCTGCTCCCGCACGGGTACCAGGTTCGTTGGCTTGGCTGCTGGGTACCAAGTTCATAGTTCATGGTAGTATATTATATATGGATCACGGTTTTCTCTCTCTTCATGCGTGCAGTACGCGGTGATCGACTTCTTGTGGTACCGGAAGAACGCCAACGGCGCCGGGGAGGACTCGTACGGCTTCGACAGCGTCGACCAGTGGGGGCGCCCGTTCCCCGACCCCGAGAGGTTCCCGTCGTCCGCCGGCGGCAAGGGGTTTAAGCACGTCGCCGATAAGGTCCACGCCATGGGGCTTAAGTTCGGCATCCACCTCATGAACGGCATCAGCACCCAGGCCGTCAACGCCAGCACCCCCATCCTCGACGTCTACACGGTACACCGAACCACTCCGTCGATCTTGGACTTCTTTCTTTTTCTTTTTTGGAATAATATAATAACCGTTCTTCTTCGTTTCATCCTCAGGGAAAAGCCTACGTGGAGGATGGCCGGCAATGGACGGCGCGCGACATAGGCCTCACCCACAGGACCTGCGCGTGGATGTCGCACGGGTTCATGAGCATAAACACCGACACAGGAGCCGGGCGAGCGTTCCTCAGGTCTCTTTACCGGCAGTACGCCGATTGGGGTGTCGATTTCGGTAAGCCGCCAACTCCGGGGCTCCCGGTCCAAACTTCGGAGTGTTTTTCAGTTGAACTTCGGAAAGCGCGGACGCATTATATTTTGAAACGGAGGGAGTTCTACGTATATATTATTCTGAATTTCAGAAGCAACTGTTGGTAACATAAAACTGTTCTGTTTGCAGTGAAGTTAGATTGCATCTTCGGCACGGATTACAGCCCAAAGGAGATCGTGGCTGTTTCAGAGGTACGCGTGTAGATGTAGCCCTGCATTCTGGGATCACAATTGGTGGGTTACCTATTGGAACCAGTTCATGCGAATGAACACATGGTTGTGTTCACTGCAGACCCTGAAAGAGCTTGAGCGGCCGGTCATCCTGTCCATCTCGCCCGGAACCGAAGTCACTCCGGCGTTAGCCGAGAACATCACCCAGCATGTTGACATGTACAGGATAACAGGGGACGACTGGGACAGCTGGAAAGATGTTCGCCCGCATTTTGACGTCGCCAGGTAACCAGATAGCGTCAGATAAATTCTAGGGGTGTATGGTAGTAGCTGCTACTTGCAATCTCTAGTAAAGATCAGTCAGTTTATTCTACCTTCTTTTTCACCTGCATAAACATATATATGATGATACACAGATCATTTGCCGATGCGAATAAGATCGGCGCCACCGGATTGCAAGGGAGGTCTTGGCCTGACTTGGACATGCTTCCGTTCGGCAGGCTTACTGATGCTGGTGATCATTCACACCATACAAAACATTGTGGCATTGTTTGTTGCTGTGATGCATGGCTCAAGACTAATCGATCACTGGAAAACGCTTGATCTTTCTTTCATACAGGTGTTAATCAGGGCCCTCACAGAAGCACTAATCTTACATTTGACGAGCAATTAACACAGGTTTGCATTGCACTTGAAGAAACTTCATTTCCATTTTCCAAGTTGCAACCCAAGGTCTTACCGCATTTTTGCAAACTGGCATGACCTCGCAGATGCTACTTTGGTCGATGGCCAAATCCCCCCTCATGTTTGGAGGTGACTTGAGGCATCTCAACCATGATACATTCAATCTAATCACCCACCCTACTCTACTGAAGATTAATCACCACACTAAAAACAACATGGAGGTAAACAATATATTAATTGAAGCCTGGAGATTCCTGCTGCAACATATAGTGAACAGGGAGTTAACTTGTGGATTTTTTTTTCAGTTTGGTTATATTCACAGTGAAAGGACAGCAGAACCCGGTGAACAGTCAGGTCGCCCGGACCAGACAAACAATGGTGGAACTGTTCTTGGTCTCAGTACCTGCAATGATAAGAGTGCCGGTGGATGGCACAGTTCCTCAAAAGATCACATCTGCAGAAGCTATGGAATCCAGAATGACAATGCCTCATTTTGCATGTCCAAAGCAAAACATCTTCCAACATCGTAAGTGCCTTGCGAGAAAACAATTCGTGAAAGGAAGCATTACTAATTTTTCACTTGTAAGTACGACTACACATATTATGTGCTTCAGGGATGGAGTTACCATGAGCAGTGCGGAAGACCAATCGAAGTTCCATCTGGTGGGTGTTGACACCGATGATGGTTGCTTGGATGCATCTGTCAGTCCCATGTTCTCGACCTGCGAACAGCATTCAAAGCAGGTACCTGAAGAACACACATTGGTAAACCTAGTAAGAGAACGCGATCCATATAGTGAGGCTGAATTCCAATGTTTCTTGGAGCATTTTTTGTCATGAAGTTGCTTGATTCGCTTAGCTATTTACCTGTCGCGACAGCCAAAAACTGCACACTTGTTCATTTAACTTTGGAAGTGAATGTATTGCCGTAATTGATCATATTTTACCCATAACAACTGCAGGTCTGGGAGCTAACGGAGAATGGACAACTTAAAAGCAGCTACTCAGGATTGTGTGCTACAATGAAGTCCAGCAAGGAAGGAGGTATACGTTACTCCATAACGAGTCACAACAAATTAATCGCCATTTTTATCTAAGTAGCACTTTTGTTTGATGCAACAGAGAGTGAAACTACTGGAGCACGAGCATGGACAGCAACTGGAGACAAAGGTACTTTTACCCTAAGCAGCATGCTTCTTTGCCAATGCACACATGGCGAATAAGCATCCCTTTTCTTTGCACTGATTCTTTGTCTTCCATGGAGCAGGAGAGATCTACCTGGCCTTCTTCAACCTTGACACTGCGAGCAGGAAGATTGTTGTAAGGGTGCCAGATCTAGAGAAAGTTGCAGGGAGAAAGTTGGCAAGGAAACACTTGTGCACCTGCACTGAAGTCTGGAGTGGAAAGAGCCGGAGTATCATGAACGGGGACATCTCAGAGGTGGTGAGCTCACATGGCTCCATATTGTTTGAAATCCAGTGTTGAGGTCTCCCTAATGTTCGCCAGTTTATCTTGGGACTTGGAAGCATAGGACGATTGGGTGTAAATTCTTTAGTTGTTGTCAATCCTTTGTAGAACATACTCCTAATAAAATAAGCATTTTAATCGATACTAGCAATGTGTATGTGCAGTGCATGTGTTGACAAAAGTAGACCAATTAAGGCATTAAATTTACCTAAAGCACTGAGAATTATAAATTCCAAAACCTCAGAATGCCAAATTCTGAGATGTGTGGGATGAGGGTTTCTTCCAAATAGTGATCTAGTCCATAACCAACTGTTATAACATGTGATACTGTTCCTCTGAAGCACAACCAAGACTATCACTAGTAGCAAAAGGTATAGCAAGGCCACTGATGAAACAAAGATGCTACTGTGATTTTATAACACAACTATGAAATTTAGAAGAAAACCCTTGCCAAAGCACATACAGAAGAAGGGTATCTTGAAGTTGAATGGGATGAGATGGCTCCAGTACCATGTGGTTCGGTTGTTTTTGGTGAATGTACATGAGAAAAATATTCCTAAAATTTTAACCTGACATCTAGGATGGTTCGAATTCAAGCAACCAATCACATGGATTGCCTTTTCCTAGGATATTACTTGATACAAGCAACTGGACACATTCTACTGTGAAGCAGTTCAGAACAGCGCACCCTATCAAGAACCTACTTGCGAAAAGCTTAGCTCTGGTTTGCTTGATGTAGCTATTTCTGGACTGCTTTCAGAACCTGTATCTGGCTTGCTTGCAGAGTTTGAATTGGGTAATGTCCTGGGGATTTTCCTGGAAGCGCCAACTGCTTCCAAAGTACTTAAGACTGGCTTGCTTGAACTAGCCATTTCCGAATTACTTGCAGAATTTGAGGTTTGTACTCTCCTGGGTTTACTGGCAGAGGTGCCAAATGCTTCCAGGGCATCAAGGAAGAACTTCTTATTCGGAACAATACCCTGCTTATTCATCCGCTGGAGCAGCTTCTGGACAAGCATCTTATCGTTAGCCCTGGTGTATGCCTTGTAAAGCAGCTTATATGTGGAAGCACTGGGCACTACACCTTTCTCAATCGCACTATCCAACAGCCGATCTGCTTCCATAGGCAAGCGGTTCATGCAGTAGGCATCAAGCATTGCATTCAATGAAGATAGGGGAACAATACTTTGTGAGCTTACGAGCTCATCAAATATCTGCTGGGCCTTTGAGACGCAATCACAATATGCGTACATATTGATGAGACACTCTTGCGTCACATAATTCGGTTTGAATCCCAATTCTCCCATCTTCTCAAGTACAGACTCAGCTTTCTCTCTAAGCCTTGCTTTCCCATAGTTTGTTATCATGGAATTAAACGTTGGGTGGGTAGGTCTCTCCTTGGACCGCAGTAAACTCTTGAACACCTGCTCCATCTTGTCGAATGTCTGCTTTCGCCCATACGAATCTATGAGTATGTTGAATGTGATCACATCTGGACGGCACTGCTTGCTTTTCATCCGCACCAATACAGACTCCATCTCGGCAATCATGCCATTCTTTCCATATCCGTCGATCACTCCATTGTATGTGTAGATATCTGGAGAGACTATGCTTTCATCCAGATCCTTGAAAAGGATGTCCACCTGCTTCGTGTCACTAGCCCGAGCACAGGCCCTCAGGAGGATGTTGTACGTCACGATATTCGGCTGGCATCTCTCCATGCCCTTCATCTTGTCAAAATAGCCAAGAGCTTTCACCAAGGCCTTGCTCTTGTCCCGTGAATGCAGATGCGCGCCGATCAGGGAATTGTATACCGAAGTGTCCGGCTTGCACCCGCTGTTGCGCATCTGGGAGAAGAGCCACATGGCCATCCGTATCTGCCCCTTCCTTCCCATCACAGATATCAGCTTGGAATAGATGCCGTTGTCTGCAACGTACCACCGCTGCTTCTGCATCCACCTGAAAATCTAGCAGAGCACAGTGCATCAGAGAAACGAGCAGAAATATCTAACAAAGATCTTTGAGCAATCCTAAATCAAGGTAGCTTATGTAAATTAAGCAAGACACTGGCTCTAGCTCATGAATGAATGATCTAGTAATCCTGATCGAGTTGGGCACAGGGGTAGGGCATGGTGGCTCACCTCGAGGCACTGGACCCAGCCGTCGCGGCGGCCGAGCTCCTCGAAGAGGAGGAAGCAGTGCTCGGTGCGGACCACCTTGACGTGGCGGTCCAGCACGGACACCAGCCGGTCCTTGCCGCCGTCGGTCTTGCGCAGGAAGAACCGCACCATCTCCGCGGCCTCGGCGGCCGGGTCGGCCTCCGCCTCCCCGGCGCCCGCCCTCCGCCGCTTGCCCCTGGCCGGCGCACCCGCGGGCGCGGCCGCCACCGCGACGCGGCGCGGGGAAGCGGCGGCCGGGTGGCGCTGCGGCCACGGCGGGGTCGACGTGCTTGGGTAGGCGAGCATCTGGGCCGTGCGGGAGTCAATGGCGGATGGGTTTCTGGAGGAGCATTGGAGCGCGGGGAATGGCGGGGGCGAGCTCGGAGAATGCGCAGCGGCGGGGAGGGAGAGGTTCTGGGTTCTGGATAGGGGAGGAGGGGAGGAGGGGATTAGGGGGTTTTGGACGGCTGGGATGGCTTGGTTTGAGAGATGGATGGTGGATTTAGCGTGGGATTAAAATAGGCGGAAATTGAAAAAAGGAACCGGATTAGGATCGGGGGGATTTGAACCCGACGTGAATCGAACACGCAACCTTCTGATCTGGAGTCAGACGCGCTACCATTGCGCCACGGATCCGGTGTGCTGTTACTCGCTAAGTAAGCTCTATCACAGTACGGACCTGCCAATCAGTATTACCCTTGACTCACTACTTATCTACTAAGTTCTTATTCAAAGAAAATAGAGGTGTTTCCCTCATTACATTTCACTAAAATGCATAAATTATCCACAACGGCATGAACGGAGTAGCTGATAGGAAAGGATTCTTGCTTATTGCCATCTAAATTGAAAACGCGACACAAGCACAAAACGCTACAAAGCCTAGGTCAGAAGCTAGATCAATTTGCACCTTGGAACCAATTTGTGTGGACCCAGGCAAATGGTGACGTTATTCGTCAGTCGCATCCGTCGGGAAGATAAACCCCAAGTGATCATCTAGAGTTCCCTCCTGACGATTATTTAGGAGATGTAAACACCGCAAAATCAATGCCGGTTGAGCATCTTCACATTGAGATTTTTCATTGGTGCAGGTGCACTCTTAGCTTCCCAATAACACATGAGATACTTCTTCATACGCGACCCTGTAAAAATAGACTATTTTGTAAGGTCCAAACATCAACAAAACTAAAATGATTGCAGACATCCATTTTCTTCCTTTGCAGCCAATCAAACAAGCATGTTGGCATATCCAAATCAAATAGATCAGAAAGGATTTATGGGACAGTCTTAGCAACAAATTCAATTAATAGGTATTGCGCACTCTACAGTTCCTTCCAAAATAAGCAAGTCATATCATCTACTGGGCGCCGTTTAGCAAGATTATAACCGGTTATAAATTTTGTTGGGGGGGGATCAGTCTATCACTAACATGAGAGATCCGGTAGTTATAGCTTTAGTAAACAAAAGTATGTAAAGCATATATTGCTAAAGCCAATAGGCATGGTTTTCTTCATCTCTTTCACATCATTTTTCTTTTGGAACAAGAGAAACAATTGCAAAGTTCAACATCAAGACATCCAAAGTGCCATTTTCAAGTCGTTGATAAGGGCCATAAATTCATTTTTATGAGGTTACAAGAATTTTGATAAAAAAAGAAGGAATACCCATAAGTGTATGGGTCCCCATGGGTAAGACCTTACGGTGCCTCCTTGATTTTAACTTGAGGAAAATGTTTCTAGAGAGTGGCATTTTCAGCACTAGTGACCATATCATTAGGGTTCCCAAAGCCAACACCAAGTTGAACATTCGGGTTTGGTTCATAACCAAAAATGTCGTTATGAAAAGAGGTAGCTAACTCAAGCATCTCGAAAGTGGAGTAGACATGACCATCACACCTTATTTAAATTTCCTATCCCTAGATTTCTACCATGTGATGGTCTCTTCCTTTCTCCAAGTAGATTCTAGTTTAGGTTTAATGTTTGATTCCCTTTTTAGCATCAAAGATGCAATTTTGTTCAGCAAATACATCCATGATGTCATATTCTTTCAAGAGGTTTTGTAGTTTTCTTAAGAAAAGCCTCTAAATACCCCATCCTTTGATTCCCCCTTCTCAAGTGTCTAGATAGAATTACTAGTTGTCAATGGGATATGAGGGTGTAGAAGGGATGCCCCAAGTTTTATGAATACAAGGAAAACGTCGTGGGGGGTGGGAAAACCACCATTTATCAAAACTAAAAGGCTTTAGGGAGGTTACCCTCGGAGAGTCAATATCCTGGGAAGTGCTTTGAGAGAAGAAAGGGGGAAATGATGATCCCAATCAACGGAAAATACCCTATCAGTGAAAATAGGATTATTTTGGTTATTTCCCCATGTATAACATCTTATTAGAGATAGAAATATCAAGCAAAACCCACTTTCAATTCATTAGTTAAAGAGAATAGGCCCAATGGGGTTTCACTACACCATTATTTTATCTTATACTTCTCTAACCAGATTAAAGTCGTCAGCCAAGAGGGATTACATTTCATAATTTCTTCATTGCGCGACATACATTTTTTTAAATGGTCACCGGGGGAAAGACTCTCCACCTGAATATATTTCAAAGTGGCCTTAATGCCATAAGAATGATCCAGTTTATGAGGAAAACCGGATCGAAAACCGCACAAGAAGACCAAGGACAACCCACGAAAGGCACAAATAGATGAGGGGAGTCGTCGAAGGATCACAATACCAAGACTTGGCAAGCGGCCTAACGCACTGCACCGGCGTGCGTACCGAACACCACGGCGCAACAGAGGAGCATCCACAATCAACGAGTGACAAGCACGGACCTTGACTGGGAGCTCCACCATAAAAATTCGGGAACGATTAGCAGGTTGGGGAAGCATCTTGCAGAATCAATGAGCAAAGATGAACCAAGACAACACCAAGAGCACGAAGCTCACAACATCACAACGGCAGCCATGGGAGGTCCCACCACCAACCCCCATCACCAAACTCATCAGCAAAACCAGCAAGGAGGAGGACTTCAACTTCCATCTTCATTTGACCAAGTAAGGAGAGCCTTGAACGTTGGTCGTCTGGTCGCCACCCAACAACACCCCGGAGAGGTAGGGTGTCATACGGGAATGAGGTGATCCAAAGAGGATAACGCCCCCGCTAACCCGGCTTCAGATGAAAATCAGACCATTCCAGGACATGATCGAGCCAAAATCACGTTGACAGAGCACCACCATCCCACTCCACCACCTCACACCCACCGTCGGCCCCAATCCGGCCGCACCACCACCACCAACATCCCCATAGCAAGCAGCTACCCAACAAAACAACCAGCCGACTTCAGACGATGCCTTCAAGAAGGGATGCGACGCATATAGCGCCGCCATCATCCGTTCCAGGCGGACCTGGAACCTGGGTTTCCCTGAAGTCGCTACTAGGATGGCGAGCTCAAATTACAGCAATGCCTTCAAGAAGGTTTTGTGGCGCCCATAAGCGTCACCGTCGCTGGCTTCGGTGAGAGCACGACTTTCGCCGTGTTGTGCACACACATCCAAAGCGTCGATTGATCAAGGTAGACTGCTCACCTACAGCACTAGAAGCATTAGGCCCAGCAGCCCCGACGCCACTCAGACCCGCCAGCAGTAACCACCCCTGCTGCATCGCCCAGCCGACCCCCGCCACCCACCTCCGCGTGTTGTGCATAGCCTACCCCACAGCAAGCCGCCACCTCCGCGCCCCGAAGACGGCAGATCGGAGCGGCGCTGTGCCTGGGACCCCGACCCACTGGTCTGCGAGCAACCCCAGCCTTACACACAGCAGTCCTGCCAGGCTCGCATCACGACAAGCTGCAGGACGAGCGGCAGACAGTGTAGTCTCAAACGAAGAAACAGTTTACAACCCGTTCCAAGCTTGTCCCTAACGGCCATAAAATAAGCACGGGCTTCGAATTTACACGGGCTGGAGGATGTGTTCATTGTCTCGTGGTTAGTCTAGCAAAAATGCAACACATGATGGATTTAGGAGGCTAGAAGGCGAAAGTGACACGAGAGGCCTCCTATGTGGGTCAGCTCACTAGCACGACCCAAATAACATCACTATTTTATTAATTTGTTCTCTTTCTCATTTATAATAAAAACATTACGTAAATTATAGAAGGCCACCTATGTACATATAAATGTTCATAATGTGCAGAAAATGTTTGTGCATACACAATATTATATGTACATATTAAAAAGTCTACATATTTTCCTAAAAAAATATTTAGAAAAATATTTTACGTATATAAATAAACATACATCACATGTTTCCTAACTCTATACAAAATAATATATTCATGCATTAAAAAGATTATGCGTATTTGAGAAAAATAAAAGTTTTAAAAAGTTATTCAAACATGTATGAATATATGTTCATATAGTGCGAAACAATGTTCAATTCCAAAAGGAAGTAAAAACATAAATCAAAGAAAATAAGTAAAAAGGTCAAATTTGCATAAAAATGGAAAAAGAAAGGAAAAAGAAAAGGACCCACTGGAAACGGGAAGGAAACCTCCTACATGGGCCAGCTCACTAGCACGGCCCAAATGAGATTGCTATTTTATTAATTTGTTATGTTTATCATTTTTGTAAAACATATTTTTCAAAAATAAGCTATTAAAATATTGTTAGAGTAACTTTGAATATTAAAAAGATATTGCATGAAGTAGAAATGTCACCTATGTACATATAGATGTTCGTAATTATTTGAAAATGTTTGTGTATACACAAGCAATTATATTCATGTATTTAAAACTTTACATATTAAAAAACATTTGTTTAGAAATGGTTCATATGTATATAACTAACTACACATCGCAAAAAATATATATATACAAAAAATATGCATGCATTAAAAAAGATTAGATATGTTCTAGAAAATTCAGCATTTTTGAAAAGTTAAGCATATATGCTTGATATAGTGTGAAGTAAAGTTCAAGTCCAAAATGAAGTATAGAACATAGATCAAAGAAAGGAAGTACAAAAGTGAAATTAGCATAAAAGATGAAAGAAAGAAAACAAAGAAAGAAAATGACCAACTGAAAACAGGAAGGAAAGCAAAAACGAAAAGAAGAGGAAAATCACACACAAAAACCAGCCAGACTGGGAATGGGCCGGCCGAAGTACACGTACACATGAGCGTTTGATCGACATCTTGACGCACTAAGTGTCAAATACAAATAGAATTGCAGTGACACAATGCAGAACTGCGTCTTAGGAGGAACAAGTAGCATACAAAATGTAACACAATCTTATAATGCCCGTCGATAGGAATGCCACATTCTATATCAGCAGCCATGGTGCCTTATTGACACATATGGAAGTTTTTTTTAGAACGAAGACGCTAGGAGCATATGGAAGCTTAATATCCCACTGAGGATAAAAAATTCTTATGATTAATGCTTAGAAATGGTATTTTGTCCAAGAGAAGAAAATGACAAAGAGGGGGTGAACTTGAAATGAGCAGTGCCACTTATACGCAGAGAAGGAAACCGTGGATGATGCAACCGTTGGCGATTACTCTATCGGTGATCTCATGTGCCTCGCAACACTAGCGAGATGCGCAGGAGGGATAAAAAGGGACAAAAAATAAAAAGGGAACAAGTAGCATACAAAATGTAACACAATCTTATAATGCCCGTCGATAGGAATGCCACATTCTATATCAGCAGCCATGGTGCCTTATTGACACATATGGAATTTTTTTTTAGAACGAAGATGCTAGGAGCATATGGAAGCTTAATATCCCACCGAGGATAAAAAATTCTTATGATTAATGCTTAGAAATGGTATTTTGTCCAAGAGAAGAAAATGACAAAGAGGGGGTGAACTTGAAATGAGCAGTGCCACTTATACGCAGAGAAGGAAACCGTGGATGATGCAACCGTTGGCGATTACTCTATCGATGATCTCATGTGCCTCGCAACACTAGCGAGATGCTCAGGAGGGACAAAAAGGGACAAAAAATAAAAAGGATTGGCGATTACTCTATCGGTGATCTCATGTGCCTCGCAACACTAGCGAGATGCTCAGGAGGGAAAAAAGGGACAAAAATAAAAAGAGAACCGGATTAGGATCGGGGGAAATTGAACCCGACGTGAATCGAACACGCAACCTTCTGATCTGGAGTCAGACGCGCTACCATTGCGCCACGGATCCGGTGTGCTAATGTGCTCTAATAACAGCCTTTTTACTAACTTAATCACACTTACCTGGACGTCTTATCTAGCACGTGTGTGGTTGCCTCGCCCCTAATCAGCAGTCTTGTTATAGAACCTTTCCGGCTCAGTGCACCATTGCAATTTACAACCCCTTGGGCGTGGCCATGGCTCGGCAGGTTAAGCTGCGCAGGAAAACACAACGTAGATCCGGGATCGAGAGGCCCGAAGATCAGGCAGCATGGCGACAAAGACGCAGAACGACGCTATTTTCAGTGCAACAGAAGCGGCAGAACATCTGAACAAGTCACACGCACGCCGAAACGGAAATACAGAACGCAACAGTAAAAAAATTCAAAACATTCTCATTCTTTTAGCAAACATTGTCAAATGTTTTGATAAAAAAGGAGAATGTTTTGAATTTACATGTATCGGTGGGTACATAGCTAATTAGCTATACATGTTAATTTCGCCGGCTGAACATCGTGGAGCAAACCTTGATGTGGTTGAGTATTTTAGAACACTCTTACCGAGTGTCTGCAAATCCGTGTGACAGGAATTACAATAAAAGAATAAACAACCATCACATCACAGGTTAAATGGATAGTTCTCAAGCAAGTGAGAGTGCCATCGGTGTTGATGTGGACTAAATTTATCTCACTTCTAAAGAAGTGCTCTAAAAAAAGTTCCCAAGTCAAACTTTGATCAAGTTTATAAAAGAAAATATCAAAATATCTATAAAATAAAACCAAAACCAATACATTCATCATGAATACATTTTCATGATGTACTTATTTGGCACAATTGGTATTTATTTCTATAACCTTTGTCCAACTTGAGAACCGGACACTTTGCTTCTCTTAGTTCTTTGAAGAAAAAACGGATTAATTTGCATGGATCGGGGGTATTGAACCCTGCGTGAATCAAACTTGCAACCTTATGATATGAAGTCAGACGCGCTACCATTGCACCATGAATCCTTAGTGCTAATTTTCATCAGTTAATCTCCATATTATGCTAATCCCACCCCGCCTGGGCATGTTATGCATATCCTATGCCGGCATGGAACGTGGTCGAGGAACCAACATCTTGTTATACAATGGTTTTAAACGTCTCTAGGGAGTCTGAGAAGCCACATGCCATACTTCTTCCAACATTACCTCTTGTAGGCCCGTGGTATTCTTTCAGTGGAGAGCTATTCTTAAGCTGCTTCTTGATTTAAAAAATATTGCCTCTTGCAACATTGGAAATGGTTCCCGCACTGTCTTCTGGCATGAAAATGGAACAATGCTCCCCGCAAAGAACTATTCCCCGAACCGCTCTCCTTTGTTGTGGATAATCTAACATCTGTCCACCAGGTTGGTTGTTACTGGACAAACTGAAGACCTCTTCCACATACCACTCCCAATTCAAGCTTTTGATCAATTCCAACAGGTTAACATGATCTTGGCTCAAACCCAACTTTCAACAACCGATGATAAATGAATTTATAGTTGGAACTCACCTACTTTCTCCTCCGCAAAACTCTATAAAGCTTTGAAACAAGGAGTGCTGATCATCCCCTTTTTATGAAAGTCTGGAATTCAAGAGTAATTCTCAGATACAAAATTTTCCCCTGGTTACTCCTTCATGGCAGAATTATCACCAAATATTTGCTACAGAGGAAGTCCTCCCACTTGCCCTCCTACCATAGTGTTCTTTGCAATGATTGGGTAGTGGAAACCAATTTGCATCTATTCTAAGACCGCTCCTTTGCATTGCAATGTTGGGACACTTTAATTCCCAATGTGAAGATGGATACATATGTTTTTCAAGAGTTCAACTTGGCCCTCTTCGAATTGCCCAACGGAATTTCTTTGAACATCATTATTATCGGTTGCTGGAACATCTGAATGCAAAGGAAGAATAAAATCTTCAAAAATGGCAACCCAACCATTCTCTTGGAATATTATGTTAAATAAAAAATATCTTACTGGAACAAAAAATTACTCACAAGTTTCTTCAAGTTTTCCAGGACTGGATAAAGGCATATCTATAATTTCCAGCTTTTAACATTTGCTACGTTATGTTACCTAGAACTAACATTGGCTGATGGAGTTTCTCTCCAATTTATGTGTACTTTGTATATATTTAATTAATGAAGATATACTGTAGAACCATTGTTCTATAATCACTGCCTCAATAAGAAAACATGTCATATTTCTGATGATGACAGAAACATGTCAACAGAAGTTACATAACTATCTCAGCCCATGATTACAATTTACAGAACCCCTTTGAACTTTTGAAGGGTGGCGATGGTTAAGAAATGTAGGAAAACACAATACAAATTTCAGAATGGAGGGTGACAAAGTGCAGAAGCAGAGATGTGTAATTTTAGCAGCAACGGAAACAACAACACAACTAAACAAATAATGGTTGCTGTCTTTTGGAGTGCAAGTCACCGGAATGGAAATACATAATGCAGCGTGATCTTAGTTGTTGGTTGAAGCAATGCTACATTGTATACAAGTCTAAACACAACTTGACCGGTAGGGGGGCATAGTTATACATGTCATTGCTTGGATATGGAGGAGCAAACTCACTATAGGGTTAAATTGATAGTCCTAAGTTCTTACAGTATGAACATGCAATTTACCTAGTTTAAACCAGCATATGAGGAGTTAAGGCTTATGAATGTTCTTCTAAGTTTGCATGGCAAGAAACATTGCAACTCCAAATGCTCAAGATAATGACATCGGTGTTGATGTGGAATCAATTAATTTGAATTCCAACGATATACTCTTGTAAATGAAACTTTTTTGGAGTTTGAAATTTTGATCAAGTTTATATAAAAAATACCAACATCTATAGAGTAAAACCAATACCAGTAGATACACCATGAAATACATTTTCTTGTTGTATTAGTTGTACATTGTTGATATTGATACTCATTTCTATAAACTTTTTCAAAATTAAAGAATTTAACTTAGATACAAAATAAATATGATTTATATTTTGGGATTTAGAGAGTATGGGCTTAAAATGCTACGAGGAGTCACATGCCTTTTTGAGGGAGCATAAGATACCTGCAACAGAATTATCGTTTGTGCATGTTTACACTTTGCAATTCCTACATCGCGTGCTATACTTTGGTCTTGTGGTTAGCCAAGTAAAAGTGCAAAATAGAAGCTGTATGGATCAAAACACAACATAGTAGTGTGACTATAAGTGCATCTAGTGCCACCCCTAGTTGGTTTTGGAGTATTGACGACAAATTTGGTTGAGGGACTAATGTGTTTGTGAGAATTGCAGGATAACACAGGTAGTGTCCCTCATTGATTCGATTTACCTACCGGAGATGACCCCTAAAAATGTATGAAGACATTGACGACAATGGTGGTATGTGCAGATATTCATATTGAAGACTATGACAGTAGAAGACATTCAGTGAAGACTATGGAACGCGAAGACTTAGTTGTTTTGTTGTTTCCTTTCTTCTTTGTTGAGTCATAGGAACCACCGTACTGTTAAGTGGGGTCCAAGTGAACTAAGTCAGAGTGACTGAAGTGATGCTCAACCCAAATCCTATGTCTTCGAGCGAAGACAATGAGAGCAAATCTTATCCAGAGTTGGATAAGTCAGCTTTGCTTGTAGCCCAAGTAAAGCTGCCGTGTGTGTTTGAAATCTGACCCTTGGAACACATGTTAGTTCCTTAGTGACCCAGGGTCATTTCGGACATATCAGGTCGGGTTGCCTAGTGGCTATAAATAGCCCACCCCCTACACCATAAATTGGTGGCTGCTCAGAGTTAGTACACGGCTTTTGTCGTTTGAGAGCAACCCACCTCGAAGCCTTTGAGAGAGAAATCCTTGCGAGGACAAAGCCCAAAATACCCAGAGCCAAAGAGTGTTAGGCATCACTGAAGTCTTTCTGTTTGTGTGACCTGAAGACTTATTACACTTGAGGACTGTGAATCCTCCTGCCCGTTAGGCGTCGCGTTCTGAGCATCCAAGAGTCATTGTGGATCGCCGGTGAACGAAGTCTGTGAAGGTTTCGAAGTCTACCTTGAAGACTTACCAGAGTGATTGGGCGAGGACTGTGTGTCCTTAGCTCAAGGGGAATAAGGTGAAGACGAACCAGACGTACAATTGTCACAGCAACTGGAACTGGTCCAACAAATCCTGTGTCTTCAACAAGTGACTGGTTCTATCCTCTCCCTCCCTTTACTTAGAGTTTGTCTTCGTGAAGTCATTGCCTGTTTGTTGTATCTGTTTGACTTCATACTATCTTCCATCCTGATCCTTACTACCTAGCTGCCATTAGTCTTCATACGCTCACGTTATTGCACACTTGATTATGGCTTGCTTAGTGTAGTTTATATTCCGCTGCATTTGAATAAGTACATTTCAATAGTTTGTCTTTGAAACCTCCATGTTTTGAAGACTTTCATAAAAATCGCCTATTCACCCCCCCTCTAGTCGATAACTAGCACTTTCAATTGGTATCAGAGCAAGGTACTCCCTTGTTCTGTGTGATTCGGTTTAACCACCTGGAGTTTTAGCTATGTCGACTGCAGGGATAATCAAAGTCTCCGCTGCTTGCCCCGTGTTCAATGGAACTGAATATCCCTACTGGAAGAATAAGATGCGCATGCATCTTGAAGCCATTGATGTCGACCTCTGGTATGTCGTCAAGAATGGCGTTCCCAAGACTGGTGAAGGTGTCACTCCTGCTGATGTCAAGAAGTTCATTCAACTGGACTCTACTGCCAAGAACATCATCTGTGGTCATCTGACCAAAGGACAGTATGGCCGCGTGAGTGCTCTGGAAACGTCGAAGCTAGTCTGGGACTTTCTATCCAAGGTCAATGAAGGCGTCTCAACCCAGAGAGATCAAAGGATCAGTGTTCTTCGCAACTTCTTCAATCGCTTCAAGAGAAACGACAATGAAAATGTCCAGCTCACATTTGACCGCCTCACTGACATCACAAATGAGCTTCATGCTCTCGGCGCTACTGAGATTACCAAGCATGAAATCGTCAAGACACTATTGAGATCACTTGACAGCTCCTTTGACACCCTTGCCCTCATGATACAAGAACGTCCTGACTTCAAGACACTCGATCCGTCTGATATACTTGAGAGGCTCAACACACATGAGTTCCAGCTTTCTGAGAAAAGAGATATCTATGGTCCCAACTATGGCCGAACTCGCGCTTTGAAGTCAAAAGCTGTTTCCTCATCTGAAAAGAAACTGACTGCAGTTCTGATGATCCTGAAGACATTGGAAAGGAACTTGCTATGCTTGTGAAGAAGTTCCAGAAGTTCACTAAGAAGAAGGGCTACAGAAAGTCTTCACGATCCAGCTCAAGAAATGATGAATCTCCCACTCATGACTACAAGAAGAGAACATGTCACAAGTGCAAGAAACCTGGCCACTATATCTCTGAGTGTCCACTGTGGGACAATGAGAAGAATAAGAAGAAGAGCAAGGAATATGATTCAGATAACAAGAAGAAGAAGAAATCCTCAAAGTCTTCTTCCAAGTCTTCATCCAAGTCTTCATCTCATAAGAAGAGCTCATCTGGCAAGGCTCGTGCTTTCGTTGGCAAGGAGATGGATTCAGAGGAGGAGTCTGCTTCTGAGGAGGCGGAGGTGGAGTCTGAGGAGGAGTCCGACCCTGGCGTCGCAAGTCTGGCTCTAGCCACAGCCTACGTTGCCAAGTCCATCTTCAACACTAAAGACAATGACTTCCACACCAACGCTGAAGCTGATGACAAGGACGACCCTACTCCCACCTACTGCTTCATGGCACGTGGTGCCAAGGTAAAATCACGCGATGCTTACTTTCAAACATCTAGTGAAGATGACTCTGACTGTGAATCCAAACCCAGCTACAAAACACTTGCTAAAATTGCAACTGAACAACAAAAGGCTATGGAATATACTCAAAAACTGTTAGACAAAAGCGATGACCTGTTGGACGCGGAAATGACTCGTTCACAGTCCTTAGTTGAAGACATAAAAAATCTTCATGCTAAGTACCAAGAACTTGAAAGTCGTCATGAAATGCTCTCAACCACTCATGAAAAGCTCTCCTATGATTATCTTCAAAGGAAACAAGAGCTTGAGAAATTGAGAGCGGCTCATGAAGATCTTCAAAAGGTTAATGAGTTACTTCGCGCTCAACAGATCAGTCCCGCTCAGGATGGATTTGAACCACCATGTCTAAAATGTCTTGAGCGTGATAACGCTACCTCTGTTGCTGAATGTTCCACTGCTGCTACTATTGCATTGTCTTCAACTACTAATGTGGTAACTAACCCCTCTGCGAAGGATACCACTACTATTGCTGATGAAAATGCTAGGTTGAAGACATTGCTTGAAACAGGGATGTATAAAAGTCTGAAAGGGCATCATACACTCTGCGATGTCCTCAAAAAGCTGATTCTGAACTGAAACCCTAGGAAAGAGGGTGTTGGGTTCGAGAGGAAAATGAATGTTGATGGTTCCTACTGGAAGCCTGAGCAGTATCCCAAAACCACATGGGTTGCTGCAAAGGGCCCTTCAGTGGATCCATCTACTTTATCTGGCTTTACCTGTGCTAACCCTATTATCATTGATGAATCCTTTGATGCAAACTATAAACTGTTCAAGAATCAGAATGGTGAAGTGTTTGCCAGATATGTTGGTACTAACTGCAGGAATGGGTCACCTATGAAGAAGATCTGGGTTCCCAAAAGCTGTCTTGAGAATCTTCTAGTGAATGTCATCATGACACCACCTGGGAAGAAGACAAACCCCAGACCTAAGGATTCATATGGTCCAAAGGCTTCATACAGATAGAGGACTCACCTGAGTCACCCTAACGCCAATGTTTTGCAGGGAAACTATACTCAGGCTTATGAATATGAGCGTGTGTCTTCGAACCGCTATGTTCATAGGACTAAGAATTTTTCTGCTTATACATATGAGTACCATTCATCTCCTGCAAGGCTATTTGCTAGGGCTCCAAAGCCCAGATTCTCAGATGCTGCACTTAGACTCATTGCTTCTAAGCCACCCCTGAAGATGTGGGTGGTTAAGAAGAATTAACTTTCTCTTGCAGGGAAAGGTCTCCAGCCAAAAGCCAAAGACGTCTGATGCTTTTGCTGGGGACCTAAAACATCTTGTAGGGCGCAAGATCAAATGCCCAAATGGTCTTACTATGTATTTTGTTCCTGAATCGTTTGCCAATCATTCTGTCTGTCCTAATCTTGATCTGAGCTTCAATAATCCTCTTGCCCGTCAAATGTTTATGCTTCACAATGCTCTTGGTGAAGCCTATCCCCCTAACTGTACTGTAGGGTATGACACCTCGTGCTTCAGAATGGATTATGGACAGCGGATGCACTAATCATATGACTGGTGATCGAAGTCTTCTCATGGACTCAACTTTACGTCCACCTGACAAGAGTCACATCACATTTGCTGACACTGGTAAAAGCAAGGTATTGGGTCTAGGTAGAGTTGCAATCTCAAGGGATCAGCACATGGATAAAGTGATGCTTGTTGAATCCCTTGGCTTCAACTTAATGTCTGTCTCAATGCTTTGTGACTTAAACATGATTGTGGTATTTGGAAAATATCGTTGCCTTGTACTTATGGAATCTGACAAATCTCTAGTCTTTGAAGGGTACCGGAAAGATGATTTGTACATGGTAGATTTCTCAGCAGGACCACAGCTTGCCGTATGTCTTCTCACAAAAGCTTCAGAGTGCTGGCTATGGCATCGGAGGCTGGGGCATGCTGGCATGAGGAACTTACACACTCTCGCCAAGAAGAAGCATGTCATAGGCATCAAGGACGTCAAGTTCAAGAAGGATCATTTATGCGGTGCTTGCGAAGCCGGAAAGATGACTAGGGCCAAGCATCCCTCGAAGACAATCATGACGACATCTCAACCCTTCGAGCTGCTACACATGGACTTATTTGGCCCTACTCACTACTCTACCCTCACAACAACCGCTTGTCTCTATGGCTTCGTCATTGTTGATGATTATTCAAGATATACATGGGTGCACATAATCCTCTTCAAGACTGAAGTGCAAGATGTCTTCAGACGCTTCGCCAACCGAGCCATGAACAATTATGGCGTCAAGATCAAGCATATCAGAAGTGACAACGGAACTGAATTCAAGAACATCGTACTTGATCTCTATCTGGATACAATGGGAATCACTCATGAGTTCTCTGCTCCCTACACACGTCAGCAAAATGGCATCGTAGAGCGCAAGAACAGAACCCTCATTGAGATGTCTCGAATGATGCTCGACGGATACAAGACACCAAGAAAGTTCTGGCCTGAAGCTATTGACACAGCCTGTCACGTCATCAACCGTGTTTACATCCATAAGCTTCTAAACAAAACATCCTTTGAGCTCCTCACTGGCAAGAATCCAAATGTCAGCTACTTTAGAGTATTTGGAGCTAGGTGCTGGATCAAGGATCCCCATCACAAGTCAAAATTTGCACCTAAAGCTCACGAAGGCTTCATGCTCGGTTATGGAAAGGACTCGCACTCATACAGAGTCTTCAACCTCTATCTCTACAAAATCGTCGAAACTGTGGACGTACGGTTTGATGAAACCAATGGTTCACAAAGAGAGCTCCTGCCAAGTACACTAGACGAAGCTTCACCCACTGAATCTATCAAGCTAATGGGAACTGGTGAAATCATGCCTTCTAAAGCACAACCTGAAGAGGAACTTATCATTTCTGCACCAAACCAACCTGAAGACAATGCTCAGCCTGAAGACAATTCTCCCAATGATGAAAATGATCAGCAAGAGCAAAGTCTTCGTCCAGTTCATCCTCGTGTTGCAAATGAAGTACAGATTGAGAAGATAATTGATAGTATCAACGCACCTGGTCCACTTACTCGTTCAAGAGCAACACAGTTAGCAAATTTCTGTGGGCACTTTTCTTTCATGTCAATATCAGAACCCAAGAAAGTTGCTGAAGCTTTTATGGAACCTGAATGGATTCAAGCTATGCAAGAAGAGGTTCAACAGTTCAAGCTGAACAATGTTTGGGAACTTGTGAAGCGTCCTGACTCTCGTAAGCACAACATAATAGGCACAAAATGGATATATCGCAACAAGCAAGATGAGCATGGTCAAGTCATCAGAAACAAAGCACATCTTGTGGCTCAAGGATATACTCAAGTTGAAGGAATTGACTTCGATGAAACATTTGCACCTGTGGCTAGGCTTGAAGCTATTCGAATACTGCTAGCCTATGCAAATCATCACAACATCTTGCTATATCAAATGGATGTGAAGAGTGCACTTCTTAACAGCAAGATTGAAGAAGAAGTATATGTCGCACAACCTCCTGGCTTTCAAGATCCAAAACATCCTGATATGGTGTACAAGCTAAACAAAGCACTGTATGGCCTCAAACAAGCTCCTCGCGCCTGGTATGATACGATCAAAGACTTCCTGAAGAGCAAAGGCTTCAAACCTGGATCCCTCGATCCCACACTCTTCACGAAGACATATGATGGTGAACTGTTTGTGTGTTAAATCTATGTGGATGATATTATCTTTGGCTGCACCAATCAGAAATACAGTGATGAGTTTGGATACATGATGCAAGAGCAATATCAGATGTCCATGATGGGAGAGCTGAAGTTCTTCCTTGGTCTTCAAATTTGTCAGCAAAGGAATGTCATCTTCATATCTCAAGAGAAATACCTCAAAGATTGTCTGAAGAAGTTTGGAATGCAAGATTGCAAAGGTTACACGACGCCAATGCCAGCCAAACACCATCTAGGTCCCGACGACAATGGTAAAGAGTCTGATCAAAAGTTATACCGCTCCATGATTGGTTCTTTACTTTACCTATGTGCATCTAGGCCAGATATTATGCTTAGTGTTTGCATGTGTGCTCGATTCCAAGCGGCTCCAAAGGAATCGCATCACTTAGCTGTGAAGCAAATTCTTCGATATTTGGCTTACACCCCAACACTAGGATTATGGTATCCAAAGGGCTCAGAGTTTGATCTGGTTGGATTCTCGAATGCTGATTACGCTGGTGACAAGGTGGATCGCAAGTCTACATCAGGCACATGTCACTTTCTGGGGCGATCACTTGTCTGTTGGTCTTCGAAGAAGCAGAACTGTGTATCACTCTCAACGGCTGAATCTGAATACATTGCTGCTGGATCTTGCTGCGCTCAGCTTCTATGGATGAAGCAAACTCTCAAGGACTATGGCATCAATCTGAAACAAGTACCTCTCTTCTGCGACAATGAAAGCGCCATCAAGATTGCCAACAACCCAGTCCAGCACTCGAAGACAAAGCACATTGAAATTCGTCATCACTTTCTCAGAGATCATGTCATGAAGAAAGATATTGATATCATTCACGTCAACACTGAAGAGCAACTGGCAGATATCTTCACAAAGCCCTTGGATGAGAAAAGGTTTTGCAAGTTACGGTGTGAGCTAAATATCTTGGAATCCTCAAATGTCCTATGATCATGCACACATCCTAACACTTATGCATGTTGATGACTTAGATGTACAACACACGAAGTAAAGTATATCTTCAATCAATGAAGACTTACATTCTGAGTGTGAATACATTAACGTGGAATTTGACTTCGGAGCGCCACGATAATTGTGCGCCGTGTCTGGGTCTAATACTTCCTATACGGTGGGTAACGTCACCACCAAATTTTTCTGTTTGAAGTGTTTCACTCATGGCGTTACATTTGAAATGTCTTCGCATTTGGTTTGTCTTCAATCACAATTTATCCTCATGATTGTCTTCACTATGTTGATTTGATTGTTTAGTGTTCTGTCCTCTACAGCATTCACTTATAGCTATGGCTTCTCATTGAATCTTTTGAACTAAGTGAATGTGATCGGACCCTAATCTCTCTATGCTATCTATCTCAAGTCTATATGTCCAAATCATATGCATTCTATTGAAACTGTCGAATGTCTTCTCTGCGTCCTTGTCAGCAGAAGATACAGAGACAAACTTTAAGTCTGTTTTAAATGCTCTATCCTTATTGCCTGAAATCCGGAGAAGCCGGAACGACCATCCGACAAACCTGGCGGGCGTGGGAACGTGGGACAACTCTGAGTATGTTGCATGCTTGCCACGTGCCCCTCAGATGTGAACCGCCAGGGGCACCTGCGTAATTGCGGTGTGCCGCACACTTCCTTATAAATACATGACCCCTGCGGTAAAGAAAACCTTCTTCCACCTCTCCACCTCGTCAAAACCCTAGCGCCACTGCTAGCTCTCGACGACGTCGGCGATGAAGCGCTTAGCTGCCGCGACTTCTCCGACGCCATCCTCACGCCGGCCGCGGACATCGTCCTCTCCGCCACCGCCGTAGGTGTCCTCCGTCGCCAAGTTAGGGCACGGTGGATTGAACTGCTCGGTCTCCTACTCTTCCCATCTAGCAGTTCTTCGTGTGGTAAATACAACTCTATTTTTACCGTCTTTTTGATCCTCAAAGATTCATCCTGTTTGCCAAAATAGGTTTCTGCCTATACAATGTTAGATCTATCATGTCTGCATCTCATACTGCCTAGTATATTCACTTAAGCTTCATATCTAGTTAGATTCCTCACTTGTACTTATTCGCGGATTCGTACAAATCTGGAACCAACTCTCAACATATAAGTGAATGTCTTCGCATCATGAGGTAAATATCTTCAAACTGATTTATCTTCAAAATCTTCTAAGAATGCATATGACCTCTTCCCCTTCCCTCGCATCTCTAATGCTGTCACAGGTACATGTCCGTGGGAGAATCCGTTGGTTCTCATAGTCTGCATTCGTTTGTAGAATTCTTACAGCATCACATCACCTCTCCCAAAGCCAGTTCCTGTTTATCCAGCAAGCGAAAGCCTCTGAAGCCTTTGAACGTGTTGAAGCCATTCAGTTTGAAGTTTATGGCTGTAGAAAAATCAGTAAGGAAAGGTGGCAGACAGCATCGTGGGGGAACATCAAGAGATCTGCCTGATGACCTCTCAGAGCTTTACAAGACAGATCCTGAAGAGGACTACAATCAGCGCAAGACACGAATCCAATGGATTCGAAGGTATTGGGCAGAACAATGGTTTAAATACAAGTTTCTAACCCAGGAGTATGGTGAAAAGAATGCCATAAAGAAACCTTGGGGTGACATTCTCTTCCGAAGCCTTCAACCCAAGACCAGAGCTGAAGCCATTGAGCAAGGCTTCTTTCCCTGTATGGTACGTGGGCCACAACTAGCTGATGCCGATCCATCATCTTTACAGTGGTGTCGCAAAGACAATCTCTTCAAGCGCAACTATCAGTTTGCAAAAGCCTCAGCAAAGAAGAACAAAGATTCTTTGGGGTTAGACTTCAATCCTGGTCCTCCTGCTCCTCGTGCTGATGGCACATGCGATGCAGAACCCAACATCATCGGACCCTTCTACAACCTTGATGGCCTCATCACCCACATCTCTGTTCAAGGTGCCATAGTGGATCACTCTGATGATGATGCTGACATAGATGAAGCCCCTGCTCCAAAACCCCAGAAGCAGAAGAAGTCTAAAGCTTCAAGATCAGCTGCTCCTCCAAAAGCTTCACGTGCGAAGCCACTGGCCATTGCACCTCCTGAAGACAGTGTGCAGTCTGAAGGTCTATCACGTATCTCCAAGAAGATGGAGAAGAAAAAGAAAATCATCAAGAATAATGATCAGACATTGACGCCAGCCGCCATTCTGCGAGAAGAGCACATTGATCTGTCCAGCGATGAAGATCTTGCAGATGATGCCCTTGAGCAACTGATCAAGAGCAAGGAAGAAGCAGAGATCTTCAATGATCTGCCTCTCTTTGATGTGGAAATCATCCATAACTTCATTGATGAGTGGTTTGACACCCCAAATCTCAGCTTTGAAGATCTACAACTTCCCATTGGTCTCAGCGTCTCCTTCAATGGCGCCATTGCTTCTGAGCTAGCTCTCGCTCAGCGCATCATTGAGCCGAAGCACAAGATCGACTATGAGAAAGCTCAGTTCAAGAAGCATGTGGCAAAGCTCAGCGTGCAAGATGTCAAAAACTTCAAGATCATGTTGCATGAGCTCAAGGAAGCCTTTCTCAAGAAACGCGAAGAAGCTAAAGGTTCTCGTGAGCGCATGAAGAGCCTGGCTGACAAGTGTGTGCAAGGCTACAATGAGGCTGAGAAGCGCAAGGCTCTCGGTCGTCCTGGCATCGACCCAAGAATGGCTGCAAAGAAGAAGAAGCCATCGACTGACCAATCTGCACCTTCAAGGCGGGAAGAACCACACATTGTCTTCCCAAGCAGCATGACTGGCTCAAAGCCTAAGGTCAGGTCAACCGCTTCAGAGCTGAACAAGACAAGGACTGCCAAGGCTGAAGCCAGAAAAAGGAAAAATCAGGATGCTTCTGATGCAGCTCCCTCCAAGAAGAAGCGCAGAACCAAGAAGTATCGGGCTGCTCACACAGAGCCCGTAGTTGTTGAACCTATCTCAATGGTTCGCCCTGCGTCTGAACACCAAGAACGACGGATGATTGTTCATGAGCCTGCTTCCATAGAGGCTCATGAAGCTGAAGACATTCCAGCAGTTGACCCCACCTCCGCTGAAGACATTGGTCATCATGACAATGTTGAAGATGATGAAGTTCTTCCTCAGATCGAACACAACCTGGTATCATCGCCTGTTCTCACGAACAGCGAACTCATCAGCATTGGTCGTCCTCTGACGCCAATTGCTCAGGATGCTTCATGGGCTGATCACCCACAACAACAAGACTCCCCAAGTACTCCCCAACAGCAAGCTACCCCATCTGTGCATGAAGACGATGATGACTTTGAGGTCCAGCCAACTCCATCTCCAAAGGCGTCGCCAGCATTCCACAGGCTTCGCAAAGGACCAAGGCCTCAAGTCCCTCTTCCGAGCGTTCCAGAAGGAGAAGTGCCCCACCAATCTGTTGCACGTCAAGTGTTTCCAGATGCCACTCCCACTGTGAATGTCTCCGAGTCTGAAGCTAAAGCTGCTGAAGACATTCCGGCTGCATCAGCCGATGACAAACAAGACGAAGAACGTGTCTCTACTCCCATTACTCAAGAAGCTGTTCCTGAAGGGAATGTGTCTGTGCCCGACCCTCCAGCTCATCAAGTGGAGGTTGAGAATCCTGAGGCTGCCACCACCAACACAAATGAAGCAATGACGTAGTCATGGCTGAAGCAAACGTGGAGCCTGCACAAACCAATGTGCCAGAAGCCAATGATGCAACTGCACCTGAAGCCTATGTTGTGCAACCTGACGCCACTGTTGATGCCACTGCTCCTGTTCCACCACCAAGGCAACACACTATCGAGCAAGCATTCAACTATGGCCAGCTTATCACTGTCAAATGGCCTGTTCTGACTCCTCCGCCTGCTGCTGGTCCTCAGTTTGAATACCACGTTGAGCACATGCCTCGGGTTCAGAAGCCAAAGCCAAGGTTGCCCAGGTTTCCAGGTACTACATCAGCACCCGGATCTTTTAACATCAATGGCTTCAAGGCACACAACACCTTCTTTGACAGAGCCAAGAACCCCTACTCAAGAGCAAGAATATCTTCTGATCGGTTCTGAAGTTATCACCAGCGCAGTTATTACTCATGCATTCTGTACAATCAAGGTCGCATTTTTCCACATATGCGTCTTGATACTAAAGCCATAACTGGTCTTCCCTACTTGGAAGAAGCTTTGGAATGCTTCAGAGAGTCTGGCTTGCTGCAGTTCGTCACAGATAAGGAGCACTGGAATGAAGAATTGCTGCTCCAATTCTATGCCACTCTTCATATTCGTGGCTACAACAGGGATCCGAAGACATGGGTCCTTGAGTGGATGACAGGCAATGTTCATCATGAAGCCAAAGCCTTTGATGTCATTGAGCTTACTGGCCTGCCCACTCCAGGTGAACTGTATGAACCTGGTTGTCAACTTCACAATGATGCTATGGAAAGCATCTTCCACAAGCCTGAGCCCAATATGAGTCAGATGCTCAGCATGATGAAGCCGTTGCCTCCAGATGCTGAATATCCCAAGAAGTTCTTTGTTGAAGACCTTGAGTATCTGCCACGTACTATCTATCACATCATAAGGTGAACTCTCTGGCCCATCAAAGGACATTCTCCTAATGCAAAGCTGGAAGGCGCAATGAAGACTTTGGTCTTTCATATTCTTCATGGCAAAAGCTTCAATGCACAAGATTTCTTTATCCGCCAACTTGATGCATCAGGGTCTGACATATTTGGTCTGAAGTTCTATGCTCCCTGGATCATGCGTCTGATCAAGCTCCACTCTGCCTTCAACTATCAACCTTCTGCACGCAATCATATCATCTTTTTGCCAGAAGTTGATTTGTCTGTTGAAGCCATCTACCCAGAGCCTGCAAAGGAGCCCCTTTGTCTTCAGAATGCTGACCATCAAAGATTCACGCAGAACATTGAAGGAGTTCAAGCTGTTGCTCGAGTCTATCCATTGGCTGGGATTACTCGCTTGCCTCACCGTGCGCAAACTGAAGCTACTGAGAGCACAATTGCCCAAAGGCCTAAGAAGCGCTCCCGCGTTCTCAATGACCGAGAGCTCCTGGTTGCCCTTCATCAGAAACAAGATAAGCATCATGACTGGCTGAAGCGCCAAATGCAAAGCCTCTTGGTGGATGTCAATCGCATTTGCAATCTTGCCACCAAGAATGCTTTTGTCACTCACGAGACCTGTCGGTGATCATGGAAGAGTTTGACACTGCTTAGTGCTGAAGCAAATCTTCAAGACGATGGCTTCACTGAAAGATTCAAGTTTGACTCCACTCCTCCACGGAATGCTATCCTACGTCGAACTCCATCCCTTGAAGATTCTGACTATTCTTCCTCTGCTGCAATCGTGAATGCCAAAGTGATCGATGATGAAGACGATGCTACTTCACCGCCCCCTACTTCTGCACGCATCGACACTGCACCAAGTTCGTCTGCACCGCCAACCAACACCGACGACCCTGCTGCTTCACCTACTCCTCATGGGGACGAGTAGACGCTCTATGTCTTCAAACCTTTTTGGTCATTACTGACAAAAGGGGGAGAAGCATATGAGTTTGATAGTCTTCAAGCGGGTCCATATGGGCGGTTGCTTTATATTTTGCCTAGTGCTTACAACTCTCGCTTTTGATACATTTGGTTCTTTGAGTTGTAACACTTAAACTCGATGGTCGTCTGCTACTTATTTGCTATTCTGTGATGCGATGATAAATTCTGCATGTGCGATGATAACTTCCGCACTTAGGTCATTCTGCAGACGTCCATTTTTCATTATGCATGTCATTATCTTCGTTATATCCTATCATGCATGATGAATTATCGTCATAAGTTGAAGAGGATCTCCACAAGTACAACCTGCCATGTGCATTTGCATTCCAGAAGCAAATTACTTATATGCACATCTTCAAGGGGAGCCTTTGTAACTTATGAATACAATACCCTATCCTTTACAATTTCACATACTTTATCCCCGTTGAAAACTTCAACCAGTTTGTCATCAATCACCAAAAAGGGGGAGATTGTAAGTGCATCTAGTGCCACCCCTAGATGGTTTTGGAGTATTGACGACAAATTTGGTTGAGGGACTAATGTGTTTGTGAGAATTGCAGGATAACACAGGTAGTGTCCCTCATTGATTCGGTTTACCTACCGGAGATGACCCCTAAAAATGTATGAAGACATTGACAATAATGGTGGCATGTGAACATATTCATATTGAAGACTATGACAGGAGAAGACATTCAGGGAAGACTATGGAACGCGAAGACTTAGTTGTTTTGTTGTTTCCTTTCTTCTTTGTTGAGTCATAGGAACCACCGTACTGTTAAGTGGTGTCCAAGTGAACTAAGTCAGAGTGACTGAAGTGATGCTCAACCCAAATCCTATGTCTTCGAGCGAAGACAATGAGAGCAAATCTTATCCAAAGTTGGATAAGTCAGCTTTGCTTGTAGCCCAAGTAAAGCTGCCGTGTGTGTTTGAAATCTGACCGTTGGAACACGTGTCAGTTCCTTAGTGACCCAGGGTCATTTCGGACATATCAGGTCGGGTTGCCTAGTGGCTATAAATAGCCCACCCCCTACACCATAAATTGGTGGCTGCTCAGAGTTAGTACACGGCTTTTATCGTTTGAGAGCAACCCACCTCGAAGCCTTTGAGAGAGAAATCCTTGCGAGGACAAAGCCCAAAACACCCAGAGCCAAAGAGTGTTAGGCATCACTGAAGTCTTTCTGTTTGTGTGACCTGAAGACTTATTACACTTGAGGACTGTGAATCCTCCAGCCCGTTAGGCGTCGCGTTCTGAGCATCCAAGAGTCATTGTGGATCGCCGGTGAACAAAGTCTGTGAAGGTTTGGAAGCCTACCTTGAAGACTTACCAGAGTGATTGGGCGAGGACTGTGTGTCCTTAACTCAAGGGGAATAAGGTGAAGACGAGGTCTTCTGAGTTAAATCTCAGCCTCCCTAACCAGACGTATAGTTGTCACAGCAACTGGAACTGGTCCAACAAATCCTGTGTCTTCAACAAGTGACTGGTTCTATCCTCTCCCTCCCTTTACTTAGAGTTTGTCTTCGTGAAGTCATTGCCTGTTTGTTGTATCTGTTTGACTTCATTGTTTGACTACTATTGCTGTTTGGCTTCATACTATCTTCCATCCTGATCCTTACTACCTAGCTGCCATTAGTCTTCATACACTCACGTTATTGCACACTTGATTATGGCTTGCTTAGTGTAGTTTATATTCCGCTGCATTTCAATAAGTACATTTCAATAGTTTGTCTTCGAAACCTCCATGTTTTGAAGACTTTCATAAAAATCGCCTATTCACCCCCCCTCTAGTCGATAACTAGCACTTTCAGTGACACAACGCAAAACTATGTAATTTTGGGAGCAACAAAAACCTTGGAATAAATCTTACAAAATGCAACATGATCTTAGATTTCCGGTTGAGAGTGATGCCACATAAGGATCCAACTATGGTCCCGCTAGGTTTGCAAAACACAATGGATTAGTTCAAAAATGCACTAGAAGCATCAAACTCACCATAATGTAAGGTTTGGACCCTAAAATGTTGGATGCGGGCTTCGGTTTTCACCCTACTACATAGTACATACACAATTTGTATCTGAAGGCTATGTCCTAGTATCCCTTTGAATGTAATGTATCCGAACAATAAAAGTTGACTGCTTCAGTAGAAAAGGATGTACCGTGTTTGGCATGGATTCTCACAAGTTGAAGTGGTGGTATCTGCTATCTTGCGCACGGTCAACATCACTTTTACCCCCAAATTAGACACAATATGTATCCTTATTTTTCATGGTAATACGTGTCTCATTTATATCATAAAGCTCATAGTACAAGCCACATACATACCGACTTGGAAAACCTGAAAAAATAGCAGAACGCTAGCCTTTGCACAAAGGAACACCAACCAAGAAGTAAAATTACAAACAAGACCGAAGAAACCTTTGAGCTTGATACCAACGCCTGTCACCTGCCTCTGGCACCACCAGAGGAGCCACCAAAGAAAAAAAAACTGATGTATCACCTCTACACCCGAGCTCGAAGTGGCTCCATCACTGATATGCAGCTTTGCAGACCTCCAAGGTGGCTCGCGAAAGGCGAAGCCATTACCATTGAACAAATCAGACCGGGGCGACTCCTCGGACATACCATTGAACTCCATCTTTGGCACCCCCACTTTACTAATATGTCGGAGGAAGAAACCATACCTGCCATCCACGTACCACAAACCCAGCATACGATCCACCATCTTCCAGATGCATATGCCGCCGATGCATACCACAATCTGCATCCGTTCCTAGACTACCTCCCTAGGTCCACGCGACGCTGGAGCAAACACCGTTGCAAGGAGCCCAAAGACACATGTCCACCACGAGGATGCCGCCGCTGTTGGGGAACGTAGTAATTTCAAAAAAAGATCCTACGCACACGCAAGATCATGGTGATGCATAGAAACGAGAGGGGAGAGTGTTGTCCACGTACCCTCGTAGACCGTAAGCGGAAGCGTTATGAGAACGTGGTTTTGATGTACCCGTACATCTTCACGATCCGACTGATCCAAGTTCCGAACACACGACACTTCCGAGTTCAGCACACGTTCAACTCGATGACGTCCCACAAACTCTGAATCAGCAGAGCTTCGCGAGATAGTTCCGTCAGCACGACGGCATGATGACGGTGATGATGTTGCTACCGACGCAGGGCTTCGCCTAAGCACCGCTACGATATGATCGAGGTGGATTATGGTGGAGGGGGGCACCGCACACGGCTTGGAACAATCAACTTGTGTGTTCTAGGGTGCCCCCCGCCCCCGTATATAAAGGAGCAAGGGGGAGGCCGGCCGACCCTTGGGGCGCGCCAAGGAGGGGGGAGTCCTCCTCCTAGTAGGAGTAGGACTCCCCTTTCCTAGTCCAACTAGGAAGAGGGAAGGGGAAGGAAAGAGAGGGAGAGGGAGAGGGAAAGAGGGGCCGCGTGTTGGGGAACGTAGTAATTTCAAAAAAATTCCTACGCACACGCAAGATCATGGTGATGCATAGCAAAGAGAGGGGAGAGTGTTGTCTATGTACCCTCGTAGACTGATAGCGGAAGCGTTATGACAACGCGGTTGATGTAGTCGTACGTCTTCATGGCCCGACCGATCAAGCACCGAAACTACGACGCCTCTGAGTTTTAGCACACGTTCAGCTCGATGACGATCCCCGGACTCTGATCCAGCAAAGTGTCAGGGATGAGTTCCGTCAGCACGACGGCGTGGTGACGGTCTTGATGTTCTACCGTCGCAGGGCTTCGCCTAAGCACCGCTACAATATTATCGAGGATTATGGTGGAGGGGGGCACCGCGCACGGCTAAGAGAACGATCACGAAGATCAACTTGTGTGTCTAGAGGTGCCCCCTGCCCCCGTATACAAAGGAGCAAGGGGGGAGGCCGGCCGACCCTAGCAGGGCGCGCCAGGAGGAGGAGTCCTCCTCCTAGTAGGAGTAGGACTCCCCTCTTTCCTACTCCTACTAGGAGAGGGAAAGGAAGGGGGAGAGGGAGAAGGAAAGGGGGGCGCCGCCCCCCCTCTCCTAGTCCAATTCGGACCAGAGGGGGAGGGGGCGCACGGCCCAGCCTGGCCGCCCCTCTCTCTCTCCACTAAGGCCCATTAGGCCCATACTTCTCCCGGGGGGGGGGTTCCGGTAACCCTCCGGCACTCCAGTTTTCTCCGAAATCACCCAGAACATTTAAGGTGTCCGAATATAGTCGTCCAATATATCAATCTTTATGTCTCAACCATTTCGAGACTCCTCGTCATATCCTCCGGGACTCCGAACAACCTTCGGTACATCAAAACATATAAACTCATAATGAAACTGTCATCGTAACATTAAGCGTGCGGACCCTACGGGTTCGAGAACAATGTAGACATGACCGAGACACGTCTCCGCTCAATAACCAATAGCGGAACCTGGATGCTCATATTGGCTCCCACATATTCTACAAAGATCTTTATCGGTCAGACCGCATAACAACATGGGTTGTTCCCTTTGTCATCGGTATGTTACTTGCCCGAGATCCGATCGTCGGTATCTTAATACCTAGTTCAATCTCGTTACCGGCAAGTCTCTTTACTCGTTCCGTAATACATCATCTCGCAACTAACTCATTAGTTGCATTGCTTGCAAGGCTTAAGTGATGTGCATTACCGAGAGGGCCCAGAGATACCTCTCCGACAATCGGAGTGACAAATCCTAATCTCGAAATACGCCAACCTAACATGTACCTTTGGAGACACCTGTAGAGCACCTTTATTATCACCCAGTTACGTTGTGACGTTTGGTAGCACACAAAGTGTTCCTCCGGCAAAAGGGAGTTGCATAATCTCATAGTCAAAGGAACATGTATAAGTCATGAAGAAAGCAATAGCAACATACTAAACGATCGGGTGCTAAGCTAGTGGAATGGGTCATGTCAATCACATCATTCTCCTAATGATGTGATCCCATTAATCAAATGACAACACATGTCTATGGTTAGGAAACATAACCATCTTCGATTAAGTAGAGGCATACTAGTGACGTTTAGTTTGTCTATGTATTCACACAAGTATTATGTTTCCGGTCAATATAATTGTAGCATGAATAATAAACATTTATCATGATATAAGGAAATAAATAATAACTACATTATTGCCTCTAGGGCATATTTCCTTCAGTCCCCCACTTGCACTAGAGTCAATAATCTAGATTACACAGTAATGATCCTAACACCCATGGAGCTTTGGTGTTGATCATGTTTTGCTCGTGGAAGAGGCTTAGTCAACGGGTCTGCTACATTCAGATCCGTATGTATCTTGCAAATCTCTATGTCTCCCACCTGGACTAGATCCCGGATGGAATTGAAGCGTCTCTTGATGTGCTTGGTTCTCTTGTGAAATCTGGATTCCTTTGCCAAGGCAATTGCACCAGTATTGTCACAAAAGATTTTCATTGGACCCGATGCACTAGGTATGACACCTAGATCGGATATGAACTCCTTCATCCAGACTCCTTCGTTTGCTGCTTCTGAAGCAGCTATGTACTCCGCTTCACATGTAGATCCCGCCACAACGCTTTGTTTAGAACTGCACCAACTGACAGCTCCACCGTTTAATGTAAACACGTATCTGGTTTGCGATTTAGAATCGTCCGGATTAGTGTACATGGGATCGCAACAGCTTTCGAGGGTAGAGTATTCAACCCAAATTTATTGATTCGACACAAGGGGAGCCAAAGAATATTCTCAAGTATTAGCAACTGAGTTGTCAATTCAACTACACCTGGAAACTTAGTATCTGCAGCAAAGTGTTTAGCAGCAAAGTAATATGATAGTGGTGGTAACGGTAACAAAAGTAAAGAAAGCAAAAGTAATTTTTTTGGTATTTTGTAGTGATTGTAACTGTAGCAACGGAAAAGTAAATAAGCGTAAACCAGTATATGGAAAGCTCGTTGGCATTGGATCGGTGATGGATAATTATGCTGGATGCGGTTCATCATGTAACAGTTATAACATAGGATGACATAGAACTAGCTCCAATTCATCAATGTAATGTAGGCATGTATTCCGAATATAGTCATACGTGCTTATGGAAAAGAACTTGCATGACATCTTTTGTCCTACCCTCCCGTGGCAACGGGGTCCTAATGGAAACTAAGGGATATTAAGGCCTCCTTTTAATGGAGAACCGGAACAAAGCATTAGCACATAGTGAATACATGAACTACTCAAACTATGGTCATCACTGGGAGTGGTCTCGATTATTGTCACTTCGGGGTTGCCGGATCATAACACATAGTAGGTGACTATAGACTTGCAAGATAGGATCAAGAACACACATATATTCATGAAAACATAATAGGTTCAGATCTGAAATCATGGCACTCGGGCCCTAGAGACAAGCATTAAGCATAGCAAAGTCATAGCAACATCAATCTCAGAACATAGTGGATATTAGGGATCAAACCCTAACTAAACTAACTCAATTACATGATAAATCTCATCCAACCCATCATCGTCCAGCAAGCCTACGATGGAATTACTCACGCACGGCGGTGAGCATCATGAAATTGGTGATGGAGGATGGTTGATGATGACGACGGCGACGAATCCCCCTCTCTGGAGCCCCGAACGGACTCCAGATCAGCCCTCCCGAGAGGTTTTAGGGCTTGGCAGTGGCTCTGTATCGTAAAACACGATGATTTCTTCCCCTCTATTTTTTCTCCCCGAAAGCAAATATATAGAGTTGGAGTTGGCGTCGGAAGGTCTCCAAGGGGCCCACGAGGTAGGGGGGCGCGCCCTAGGGGGGGTGCCCCCACCCTCGTGGACAGGGTGTGGGCCCCCTGGTCTTCATCTTTAGCGAGGATTTTTTATTATTTTTTATAAGATGTTTCGTGGAGTTTCAAGTCATTCCGAGAACTTTTGTTTTCTGCACATAAAACAACATCATGGCAATTCTACTAAAAACAGCGTCAGTCCGGGTTAGTTCCATTCAAATCATGCAAGTTAGAGTCCAAAACAAGGGCAAAAGTGTTTGGAAAACTAGATACGATGGAGACGTATTAACTCCCCCAAGCTTAAACCCTTGCTTGTCCTCAAGCAATTCAGTTGACAATCTGAAAGAGAAAAAGAAAAACTTTTACAAACTCTGTTTGCTCTTGTTGCTGTAAATATATCAAGCCAGCATTCAAGTTTTCAGCAAATATCATATCTAACCACATTTGCAATAATTCTCAGGTCTCATGATCACTCATACCAATAGCATAATCAACTAGCGAGCGATAATAATAAATCTCAGATGACAACACTTTCTCAAAACAATCATAATATGATATAACAAGATGGTATCTCGCTAGCCCTTTCTGAGACCGCAAAACATGAATGCAGAGCACCTTTAAAGATCAAGGACTGACTAGATATTGTATTTCATGGTAAAAGAGATCCAATCATAGTCATACCCAATATAAATTAACAGTGATGAATGCAAATGACAGTTGTGCTCTCCAGCTAGTGCTTTTTAATAAGAGGGAGATGACTCAACATAAAAGTAAATAGATAGGCCCTTCGCAGAGGGAAGCAGGTATTTGTGGAGGTGCCAGAGCTCGGTTTTGAAATAGAGATAAATAATATTTTGAGCGGTATACTTTCATTGTCAACATAACAACTAAGAGATGACGATATCTTCCATGCCACACACATTATAGGCGGTTCCCAAACAGAATGGTAAAGTTTATACTCCCCCTCCACCAACAAGCATCAATCCATGGCTTGCTCGAAACAACGAGTGCCTCCAACAAACATCAGGTCCCAGGGGGAGTTTTGTTTGCAATTAATTTTGATTTAGTTTGCATAAAGCATGGGACTGGGCATCCCGGTGACCAGCCATTTTCTCATGAGTGAGGAGCGGAGTCCACTCCTCTTGAGAATAACCCGCCTAACATGGAAGATAAGGGCAGCCCTAGTTGATACATGAGCTACTCGAGCATACAAAATAGAATGTTTATTTGAAGGTTTAGAGTTTGGCACATACAAATTTATTTGGAACGGCAGGTAGATACCGCATATAGGAAGGTATAGTGGACTCATCTGGAATAACTTTGGGGTTTTAAGGGATTGGATGCACAAGCAGTATTCCCGCTTAGTACAAGTGAAGGCTAGCAAAAGACTGGGAAGCGACCAACTAGAGAGCGACAACAACCATGTACATGCATTAAAATTAATAAACATTGGATGCAAGCATGAGTAGGATATAATCCACCATGAACATAAATATCGTGAAGGCTATGTTGATTTTGTTTCAACTACATGCGTGAACATGTGCCAAGTCAAGTCACTTAAATCATTCAAAGGAGGATACCACCCCACTATACCACATCATAACCATCTCGATAGCATGTTGGCACGCAAGGTAAACCATTATAACTCATAGCTAATCAAGCATGTCATAAGCAACTATGATCTCTAATTGTCATTGCAAACGTGTTTATTCATAATAGGCTAAATCAAGAATGATGAACTCATCATATTTACAAAAACAAAAGAGGTCGAGTTCATACCAAATTTTCTCATCTCAGTCAGTCCATCATATATCATCATAATTGCCTTTCACTTGCACGCCCGAACAATGTGAATAATAATAAGAGTGCACGTGCATTGGACTAAGCTGGAATCTGCGAGCATTCAATAAATAGGAGAAGACAAGGCAATATGGGCTCTTGGTTAAATCAACAATAATGCATATAAGAGCCACTTCAACAATTTAATCATGGTCTTCTCCTATCGACCCCCAAAGAAAAGAAAAGAAATAAAAACTATTTACACGGGAAAGCTCCCAACAAGAAAAAGAAGAACGGCTAATATTTTTGAGTTTTCTTTTTAATTATTACTACTACAGTAGAAAAGTAAACTACTACTATTTTTTTGGTTTTTCTGAAGGTTTAACAAACACACAAGAAGAAAGCAGGAAAAAGAAAATAAATTAGCATGGATATTACAGTGAAAGAGTATGAGCACCGACATCTAGTAATGAGTGTGTGTGAACATAAATGTAATGTCGGTGAAAAATACGTACTCCCCCAAGCTTAGGCTCTTGGCCTAAGTTGCTTTATTGCCAGGGATAGCCTGGCTGATACCCATAGGTGTAGCTGGGGTCGTACTGCGATGCAGCGACTATCGCCTCCTGAGCTGCAGCGTGGCGTTGGGCTGCCTCTGCCCTCCACTCGTACTCATCTGCTTCCTCTCTGGTGATGGTATATCTTCCTATTGTCGGAGAATCAAAGAAGGCAGGAGCAGGGAGAGTAATACGGACAACATGCCGTTTGTTAAAGATTAGTCGATACTGGAGAGGTGATTCAGTCCTCTTGACAAACTGGTGGGAAACCATAGAATCAAAATCTAAATAAGTAGGAGGCAACTCCATGTCACCTTCACGAACGTCTATCTCAAGAAAATTAGCTAAGCGGGTTGCATAAATTCCTCCAAAGAAATATCCATTATATCTATTATGATGCAACCTACGTGCTACAATGACTCCCATATGATAAGATTAGTCTCCTAACACAGCACTTCTGAGAATGCTGAGGTCAGGGACACACATGTGACATGCTTCATCCTTAGCATTTATGCACCTACGTATGAAGAGAGCAAAATAATGTATAGCAGGAAAGTGAATGCTCCTTATGGTAGCTTGTGTTATATCTCTAGATTCCCCTACGGTTATACTAGCAAGAAATTTTCTAAATTCAGATTTACGGGGATCAATAGTACTACCCCATTGTGGGAGTTTGGAGGCAAAAGTAAAATCCTCTAAGTCCATGGTATAAGATTTATCATATAGATCAAACATACTGAAGGAGAATTACGTGAAGATGAAAACTCAAACCTCCTCACAAATGAACTAGTGAGATCATGATACTGGGGGCATTTGTCTGCCTCAAAGTCCACAAGATCGGCGTTACGCAAGTATGCGTTGAATTCCTCTTTGATTCCCGCTCGATCCATAAAATTTTCCGAAGGCCATTCAGAGGGCCTCATGGGAGCGTCCCTTGGGGGCTCCTCATCAGCATCACGCATTGCAAGCCTGGGGCCTTGCTTCCTTGAAGAACCACCTTGGAACATCTTCCTAAGCATATTGTTTTCTCTGAAAAATTTCTAAAAACTTTAGTAACTTCAAACAGAAGTGAATAAAGCTCACCAAAATTGATAGCAACTACTCCTACAAGTGCCTAGAGCCTATATCAAGCATTAGAACTACTTGGAACCATATAAATTTGACATGCAAGTTCAAGAACATGGTCACCTATGCAGCACAAATTTGCAAAGAATAAAGCTCTAGAACAAAAACTAATTGGACCAATGGAGGAGTCACATACCAAGGAAATATCTCCCCAAGCAGTTGCGACAGGTGCTTTGAACAAGGAGATCGAAAATCACAGCAAAGTGCCTAGAAATCGTGCTTGAGCTGGTTATTCGTGTTTGTGGGAGGAAGAAGAAGAGGATGGGTGCAGGAATAAGTGGAGGAGGGCCACCGTGGGCCCACGAGGCAGGGGGCGCGCCCAGGGGGGTAGGGCACGCCCTCCACCCTCCTGGCCAGGTGGCAGCTCCCCCGCGGTGATTTTTGCACCATAAATCCTCAAATATTCCCGAAAAAATCTTATTAAATTGGCATGGCATTCTGAGGACTTCTATTTTCGGGGTATTTTTATATTGCACGGATAAATCAGGAGACAGACAGAAAAATACAATTTTCACTTTATTTCAACTAAATAACAGAAAATATAAAGAGGGTACAGAAGGTTGTGCTTCTAGTTTCACCCATCTCATGCTTATAAAAAAGAATCCACTAACAAGGTTGATCAAGTCTTGTTAACAAACTCATTCCGATTAACATGGAACCGGAGAAATTTCGAATAACACTAAGTTACCTCAACGGGGATATGCACATCCCCAATAATAAGAATATCATATTTCTTCTTGATAGTAGGAAGAGGAAATTCAAAACCTCCAAATATAATCGATGGAATTTTTCCAATAGAGTTGATACTATGAACTTGAGGTTGTTTCCTCAGAAAGTGTACCGTATGCTCATTACCATTAACATGAAAAGTGACATTGCCTTTGTTGCAATCAATAACAACCCCTGCAGTATTCAAAAAAGGTCTTCCAAGAATAATAGACATACTATCGTCCTCGGGAATATCAAGAATAACAAAGTCCGTTAAAATAGTAACGTTTGCAACCACAACAGGCACATCCTCACAAATGCCAACATGTATAGCAGTTGATTTATCATCCAATTGCAAAGATATTTCAGTAGGTGTCAACTTATTCAAATCAAGTCTACGATATAAAGAGAGAGGCATAACACTAACACCGGCTCCAAGATCACATAAAGCAGTTTTAACATAGTTTCTTTTAATGGAGCATGGTATAGTAGGTACTCCTGGATCTCCAAGTTTCTTTGGTATTCCACCCTTAAAAGTGTAATTAGCAAGCATGGTGAAAATTTCAGCTTCCGGTATCTTTCTTTTATTTGTAACAATATCTTCCATATACTTAGCATAAGGATTCATTTTGAGCATATCAGTCAATCGCACACGCAAAAAGATAGGTCTAATCATTTCAGCAAAGCGCTCAAAATCCTCATCATCCTTTTTCTTTGATGGTTTGGGAGGAAAAGGAATGGGTTTTTGAACCCATGGTTCTCTTTCTTTACCATGTTTCCTAGCAACAAAGTCTTTTTTATCATAGCGTTGATTCTTTGATTGTGGGTTATTGCTACCTCTTGAGCACTGCGTTGGATTTCCCCGAAGAGGAGAGGATGATGTAGCAAAGTAGCGTAACTATTTCCCTTAGTTTTTGAGAACCAAGGTATCAATCCAGTAGGAGGCTACACACAAGTCCCTCGTACCTGCACAAAACAATAGCTCAACGCAACCAACGCGATTAGGGGTTGTCAATCCCTTCATGGTCACTTACGGGAGTGAGATCTGATAGAGAATATTTTTTTGGTATTTTTGGTATAAAGATGCAAAGTGAAAAGTAAAAGGCAAAGTAAAAAGCAAGCAAGATTAAAGTGATGCAGATTGATATGATGAGAATAGACCCGGGGGCCATAGGTTTCACTAGTGGATTCTCTCAAGAGCATAAGTATTCTATGGTGGGTGAACAAATTACTGTTGAGCAATTGACAGAATTGAGCATAGTTATGAGAATATCTAGGTATGATCATGTATATAGGCATCACGTCCGAGACAAGTAGACCGACTCCTGCCTGCATCTACTACTATTACTCCACTCATCGACCGCTATCCAGCATGCATCTAGAGTATTAAGTTAAAAACTGAGTAACGCCTTAAGCAAGATGACATGATGTAGAGGGATAGTTTCATGCAATATGATAAAAACCCCATCTTGTTATCCTCGATGGCAAAAATACAATACGTGCCTTGCTGCCTCTTCTGTCACTGGGAAAGGACACCGCAAGATTGAACCCAAAGCTAAGCACTTCTCCCATGGCAAGAAAAACCAATCTAGTAGGCCAAACAAAATTGATAATTCGAAGAGACTTGCAAAGATAACCAATCATACATAAAAGAATTCAGAGAAGATTCAAATATTATTCATAGATAGACTTGATCATCAACCCACAATTCATCGGTCTCAACAAACACACCGCAAAAAGAAGATTACATCGAATAGATCTCCACGAGAGAGGGGGAGAACATTGTATTGAGATCCAAAAAGAGAGAAGAAGCCATCTAGCTAATAACTATGGACCTGTAGGTCTGAGGTGAACTACTCACACTTCATCGGAGGGGCTAGGATGATGTAAAAGCCCTCCGTGATGATGGCCCTCTCCGGCGGAGCTCCGGAACAGGCCCCAAGATGGGATCTCGTGGGTATAGAAGGTTGCGGCGGTGGAATTAGGTTTTTGGCTTCGTATCTGATCGTTTGAGGGTACGTAGGTATATATAGGAGGAAGAAGTACGTCGGTGGAGCTCCGAGGGGCCCACGAGGCAGGGGGCGCGCCCTAGGGGGTGGGCATGCCTCCCACCCTCGTGACCGCCTCGTGGCTTTCTTGATGGAGGGTCCAAGTCTCCTGGGTCTTATCTGATGAGAAAATCACGTTCCCGAAGGTTTCATTCCGTTTGGACTCCGTTTGATATTCTGTTTCTCTGAAACTCTGAAATAGAAAAACATCAATTCTGGGTTGGGCCTCCGGTTAATAGGTTAGTCCCAAAAATAATATAAAATTGGAAAATAAAGCCCAATATAGTCCAAAACAGTAGATAATATAGCATGGAGAAATCAAAAATTATAGATACGTTGGAGACGTATCAGGCATCCCAAAGCTTAATTCCTGCTCGTCCTCGAGTAGGTAAATGATAAAAAGAGAATTTTTGATGCGGAGTGCTACTTGGCATAATTTCAATGCAAATCTTCTTAATTGTGGTATGAATATTCAGATCCGAAAGATTCAAGACAAAAGTTCATATTGACGTAAAAATAATAATACTTCAAGCAAACTAACAAAGCAATTATGTCTTCTCAAAGTGACATGGCCAAAGAAAGTTCATCCCTACAAAATCATATAGTTTAGTCATGCTCCATTTTCGTCACACAAGAATGCTCTCATCTTGCACAACCCCGATGACAAGCCAAGCAATTGTTTCATACTTTAATAATCTCAAACTCATAATCCTTCACGCAATACATGAGCATGAGCCATGGATAAAGCACTATGGGTGGAATAGAATATGATGATGGGGGTTATGTGGAGAAGACAAAAAAGGAGAAAGTATCACATCAACGAGGATAATCAACGGGCTATGGAGAGGCCCATCAATTTATGTTAATGCAAGGAGTAGGGATTGCCATGCAACGGATGCACTAGAGCTATAAATGTATGAAAGCTCAAAAAAAGAAACTAAGTGGGTGTGCATCCAACTTGCTTGCTCACGAAGACCTAGGGCATTTGAGGAAGCCCATCGCTGGAATATACAAGCCAAGTTCTATAATGAAAAATTCCCACTAGTATATGAAAGTGACAAAACAAGAGACTCTCTATTATGAAGATTATGGTGCTACTTTGAAGCACAAGCATGGAAAAAAGGATAGTAGTATTGCCCCTTTATATATATATATTTTTGGGGACAATACTCTATTAAATGATGATCATCACACTTCTATTTATTTGCAACTCAATGATTACAACTCGATACTAGAACAAGTATGACTCTATATGAATGCCTCCGGCGGTATACCGGGATATGCAATGAATCCAGAGTGACAAGTATGAAAAAATTATGAACGGTGGCTTTGCCACAAATACTATGTCAACTACATGATCATGCTAAGCAATATGACAATGATAGACGTGTCATGAAGAACGGAATGGTGGAAAGTTGCATGGCAATATATCTCGGAATGGCTATGGAAATGCCATAATAGGTAGGTATGGTGGCTGTTTTGAGGAATATATAGGGAGGTTTATGTGTGAAAGAGCGTATCATATCACGGGGTTTGGATGCACTGACGAAGTTTGCACCAACTCTCAATGTGAGAAAGGGCAATGCACGGTACCGAAGAGGCTAGCAATGATGGAAGGGTGAGAGTGCGTATAATCCATGGATTCAACATTAGTCATAAAGAACTCATATACTTATTGAAAAAATCTACAAGGCATAAAAAACCAAAGCATTACGCGCATGCTCCTAGGGGGATAGATTGGTAGGAAAAGACCATCGCTCGCCCCCGACCGCCACTCATAAGGAGGACAATCAAATAACATCTCATGTTTCAAATTTGTTACATAAGGTTTACCATACGTGCATGCTACGGGACTTGCAAACTTCAACTCAAGCACTTCTCAAATTCACAATTACTCTACTTGCATGACTTTGATATTATCACCTCCATATCTCAAAACAATTATCAAGCATCAATCTTTTCTTAGTATTCAACGCACTCAAAAGAAAGTTTTACAAATCTTGAATACCAAGTTTATTATTATTATTAAGCAAATTACCATGCTATTTAATACTCTCAGAATAATCTAAGTGAAGCATGAGATATCAATAGTTTCTTTAAAACAAATCCACCACCGTGCTCTAAAAGATCTAAGTGAAGCACTAGAGCAAAACTATAAAGCTCAAAAGATATAAGTGAAGCACATAGAATATTCTATCAAATTCCAATTCATGTATGGATATCTCAAAAGGTGTGTACAGCAAGGATAATTGTGGCACACTAACAAACAAATACACAAATAATACAAGACGCTCCAAGCAAAACACATATCATGTGGTGAATAAAAATATAGCTCCAAGTAAAATTACCGATGGAAGTAGACGAAAGAGGGGATGCCTTCCGGGGCATCCCCAAGCTTTGACTTTTTGGTGTCCTTGGATTATCTTGGGGGTTCCATGGGCATCCCCAATCTTAGGCTCTTGCCACTCCTTGTTCCATAATCCATCAAAAGATTTCACCCAAAACTTGAAAACTTCACAACACAAAACTCAACAGAAATCTCGTGAGCTCCGTTAGCGAAAGAAAACAAAAGACCACTTCAAGGTACTGTAATGAACTCATTATTTATTTATATTGGTATTAAATCTAATGTATTCCAACTTCTCTATGGATTATAAACTATTTTACTAGCCATAGATTCATCAAAATAAGCAAACAACACACGAAAAACAGAATCTGCCAAAAACAGAACAGTCTGTAGTAATCTGTAACTAACGCAAACTTCTGGAACTACAAAAAATCTACCAAAATAGGACGACCTAGAAAATTTGTTTATTGATCAGCATCAATTGGAATCAGTATTTTATCACGTTCTGGTGATTTTTAACAATTGTTTTCGTGAACAGAAAGATTCTGGAAATTACAACAAGATCAAATAACTATCATCCAAGAAGATCCTATAGGTCTAACTTGGCACAAACACTATTAAAACAAAAAACCACATCTGAACAGAAGGTAGATGGATTATTTATTCCTAAACAGAAACAAAAAAAATTGGGTTGCCTCCCAACAAGCGCTATCATTTAACGCCCCTAGCTAGGCATAAAAGCGAGGATAGAACTAGGTAGTGCCGTAGTAATAAGATAGATCGGCAAAACTCATTTCGTATTCTCTACGTTCGGCAGCAAGTTTCCTTTGAGGCAAGTAAAAGTAATCAAAAGGGCTAAATTTAATAGGACAAAAGTCCCCAAGATCAATTTTCGTAGGTATAGGTTCCTCCTTCGTCCCTTCATAATGTACAACCAATTCATCATTGTAAACGTTCTTTTGACAGAACCTTGTGAGCCTAAACTCAAGAGAGTATCCTAGATCATTATTTCGAATAGCCAAATCATCATTAAGTTCAGAGATTCTATCAATTAAAATATTGGTTGGCACCTTTTTTCTAAGGTTCTCATTGAAAGCAACATAGTCAAGAGATTGAAAGCGCATAATTTCTTCTTGATCAAAGAGGATAGATTCTATGGGAAGACGGCCAGCGTCCACCCTATAATGCGCAAAGATTTATTTGGCTTCTTTTATTATAAATCTGAATTCATGAGCCAAAAAGATAGTAGCGGCACACTTAACAGAGGAGTGTTCGATATTAGAAAATTCTAGGAAAATTCTTTTTATAGAAGGGTGCATATGCATAAACTGCCTTTCAAGTTCAACAATAAGCATGGCAATAGCGTCCGCAAGACTACTAGTTCTATGAATAATAGAACCGCCCATAGAAGGCAAAGCACCGGCACAAGTAAAGAAATCTTGAATAACTCCTTTTCCAATAATATTACCACTACGGATTCGAAATCTTTTTGTATGGTAAGTAGGGGTTTCTTCAGCAGGAGCTTCAGAATTTTCTATATTATCATTATCGCCCAAATCAGCAATAATTTCCCCAATTTCAGACATAGCGACAGAGAGGGCGAAGAGCGAAAGAAGGCGAACGGAAAGGAGAGGGCGAATAAAACGGCAAGGGTGAAGTGGGGGAGAGAAAAACGAGAGGCAAATGGCAACTAATGTAATGCGGGAGATAGGGATTGTGATGGGTACTTGGTATTTTGACTTTTGCACAGACTCCCCGGCAACGGCGCCAAACATTCTTCTTGCTACCTCTTGAGCACTGCGTTGGATTTCCCCGAAGAGGAGAGGATGATGCAGCAAAGTAGCGTAAGTATATCCCTCAGTTTTTGAGAACCAAGGTATCAATCCAGTAGGAGGCTACACGCAAGTCCCTCGTACCTGCACAAAACAATAGCTCAACGCAACCAACACGATTAGGGGTTGTCAATCCCTTCACGGTCACTTACGGGAGTGAGATCTGATAGAGAATATTTTTTTGGTATTTTTGGTATAGAGATGCAAAGTGAAAAGTAAAAGGCAAAGTAAAAAAGCAAGCAAGATTAACGTGATGGAGATTGATATGATGAGAATAGACCCAGGGGCCATAGGTTTCACTAGTGGCTTCTCTCAAGAGCATAAGTATTCTACGGTGGGTGAACAATTTACTGTTGAGCAATTGACAGAATTGAGCATAGTTATGAGAATATCTAGGTATGATCATGTATATAGGCATCACGTCCGAGACAAGTAGACCGACTCCTGCCTGCATCTACTACTATTACTCCACTCATCGACCGCTATCCAGCATGCATCTAGAGTATTATGTTAAAAACTGAGTAACGCCTTAAGCAAGGTGACATGATGTAGAGGGATAGTTTCATGCAATATGATAAAAACCCCATCTTGTTATCCTCGATGGCAACAATACAATACGTGCCTTGCTGCCCCTTCTGTCACTAGGAAAGGACACCGCAAGATTGAACCCAAAGCTAAGCACTTCTCCCATGGCAAGAAAAACCAATCTAGTAGGCCAAACCAAACTGATAATTCGAAGAGACTTGCAAAGATAACCAATCATACATAAAAGAATTCAGAGAAGATTCAAATATTATTCATAGATAGACTTGATCATAAACTCACAATTCATCGGTCTCAACAAACACACCGCAAAAAGAAGATTACATCGAATAGACATCCACGAGAGAGGGGGAGAACATTGTATTGAGATCCAAAAAGAGAGAAGAAGCCATCTAGCTAATAACTATGGACCCGTAGGTCTGAGGTGAACTACTCACACTTCATCGGAGGGGCTAGGATGATGTACAAGCCCTCCGTGATGATGGCCCTCTCCGGCGGAGCTCCGGAACAGGCCCCAAGATGGGATCTCGTGGGTACAGAAGGTTGCGGCGGTGGAATTAGGTTTTTGGCTCCGTATCTGATCGTTTGGGGGTACGTAGGTATATATAGGAGGAAGAAGTACGTCGGTGGAGCTCCGAGGGGCCCACGAGGCAGGGGGCGCGCCCTAGGGGGTGGGCGCCCCCCACCCTCGTGACCGCCTCGTGGCTTTCTTGACGGAGGGTCCAAGTCTCCTGGGTCTTATCTGATGAGAAAATCACGTTCCGAAGGTTTCATTCCGTTTGGACTCCGTTTGATATTCCGTTTCTCCGAAACTCTGAAATAGGCAAAAAACAGCAATTCTGGGCTGGGCCTCCGGTTAATAGGTTAGTCCCAAAAATAATATAAAAGTGGAAAATAAAGCCCAATATAGTCCAAAATAGTAGATAATATAGCATGGAGCAATCAAAAATTATAGATACGTTGGAGACGTATCAGTTATCAAGATCAACCGCAGGTTCAACTTCTACATTATTATCATTACTAGGTTGAGCATCATCATTAACATTTTCATTAGGTTCATTTTCATTACCAGATTGTGTTTCAGCATCAGACATAGATATATCATTTGGATTATCAGGTGGTTCAGCAATAGGTTCACTAGAAGTTTGCAAAGTCCTATCATTTTTCTTTTTCTTCCTTTTAGAAGAACTAGGAACATCAATATTATTTCTTTGAGAATCTTGCTCAATTCTCTTAGGGTGGCCTTCAAGATACAAAGGTTCCTGAGTCATTCTGCCTGTTCTAGTAGCCACTCTAACAACATAATCATTTTTCTTACTATTCATTTCAGCGAGTAATTCTTTTTGAGCTTTAAGTACTTGTTCTACTTGAGTGGTAACTATAGAAGCATGTTTGCCAACAAGTTTAAGTTCACCTCTAATATTAGCCATATAATCACCCAAGTGTTTAATCATATAAGCATTTTGTTTTAATTGTCTACCAAAATAAGCATTGAAGTCTTCTTGCTTAAACATAAAGTTATCAAACTCATCCAAGCACTGACTAGCAATTCTAGTAGGAGAGATTTCAGCTTTATCATATCTATAGAGAGAATTTACCTTTACTACATGTGTCGGGTTATCGGGATCAGGAGGTTCTTCAATAAGTAATGGATCAAGATCATATGTTTCTTCAACAGGCGGTAAATTAAGACCATGTATTTCTTCAATAGGAGGTAAATTCTTAACATCTTCAGCTTTAATACCTTTTTCTTTCATAGATTTCTTTGCTTCTTGCATATCTTCAGGACTGAGAAATAGAACACCTCTCTTCTTCGGAGTTGGTTTAGGAATAGGCTCATTAATTGGAGCAGGAGCTGGCTCAGGAGGTGCCCAATTATTTTCATTTGTCAACATATTATTCAATAGAATTTCAGCTTCATCCGGTGTTCTTTCCCTGAAAAGAGAACCAACACAACTATCCAGGTAATCTCTGGAAGCATCAGTTAGTCCATTGTAAAAGATATCAAGTATTTCATTTTTCTTAAGAGGATGATCAGGCAAAGCATTAAGTAACTTGAGAAGCCTCCCCCAAGCTTGTGGGAGACTCTCTTATTCAATTTGCACAAAGTTGTATATTTCCTTTAAAGCAGCTTGTTTCTTATGAACAGGGAAATATTTCGCAGAGAAGTAATAAATCATGTCCTGGGGACTACGCACACAACCAGGATCAAGAGAATTAAACCATATCTTAGCATCACCCTTTAATGAGAACGGAAATATTTTGAGAATATAAAGATAGCGAGATCTCTCATCATTAGTGAACAGGGTGGCTATATCATTTAATTTAGTAAGATGTGCCACAACAGTTTTAGATTCATAACCATGAAAAGGATCAGATTCAACCAAAGTAACTATATCAGGATCAACATAGAATTCATAATCCTTGTCGGCAACACAAATAGGTGAAGTAGCAAAAGCAGGGTCAGTCCTCATTCTATCTCTAAGAGATTCCTTGTTCCATTTATCTATTAACCTTCTAAGCTCATTGTTATCGTTGCAAGCCAAAATAGCACCAGAAGCCTCTTTATCAAAAATATAACCTTCAGGAATAACAGGCCTATCCTCATCATCACTTTCATCAATATTATCAGTTTCAGTAATTTCTTTCTCTCTAGCCCTAGCAATTTGTTCATCAAGAAATTCACTAAGGGGCACAATAGTATCAAGCATAGAAGTAGTTTCATCATAAGTATCATGCATAGAAGAAGTGGCATCATCAATAACATGTGTCATATCAGAACGAATAGAAGAAGCAGGTTAGGTGTCACAAGCTTACTCATAACAGAAGGTGAATCAAGTGCAGAGCTAGATGGCAGTTCCTTACCTCCCCTCGTAGTTGAGGGATAAATTTTTGTTTTCTCGTCTTTCAAGTTCTTCATAGTGTCCAGCAGATATAAATCCCAAGTGACTCAAAGAACAGAGCTATGCTCCCCGGCAACGGCGCCAGAAAAAGGTCTTGATAACCCACAAGTACAGGGGATCGTAACAGCTTTCGAGGGTAGAGTATTGAACCCAAATTTATTGATTCGACACAAGGGGAGCCAAAGAATATTCTCAAGTATTAGCAACTGAGTTGTCAATTCAACCACACCTGGAAACTTAGTATCTGCAGCAAAGTGTTTAGTAGCAAAGTAATATGATAGTGGTGGTAACGGTAACAAAAGTAAAGAAAGCAAAAGTAATATTTTTGGTATTTTGTAGTGATTGTAACAGTAGCAACGGAAAAGTAAATAAGCGTAAACCAGCATATGGAAAGCTCGTAGGCATTGGATCGGTGATGGATAATTATGCCGGATGCGGTTCATCATGTAACAGTCATAACATAGGGTGACATAGAACTAGCTCCAATTCATCAATGTAATGTAGGCATGTATTCCGAATATAGTCATACGTGCTTATGGAAAAGAACTTGCATGACATCTTTTGTCCTACCCTCCGGTGGCAGCGGGGTCCTAATGGAAACTAAGGGATATTAATGCCTCCTTTTAATAGAGAACCGGAACAAAGCATTAGCACATAGTGAATACATGAACTCCTCAAACTATGGTCATCACCGGGAGTGGTCCCGATTATTGTCACTTCGGGGTTGCCGGATCATAACACATAGTAGGTGACTATAGACTTGCAAGATAGGATCAAGAACACACATATATTCATGAAAACATAATAGGTTCAGATATGAAATCATGGCACTCGGGCCCTAGAGACCAGCATTAAGCATAGCAAAGTCATAGCAACATCAATCTCAGAACATAGTGGATACTAGGGATCAAACCCTAACAAAACTAACTCGATTACATGATAGATCTCATCCAACCCATCACCGTCCAGCAAGCCTACGTTGGAATTACTCACGCACGGCGGTGAGCATCATGAAATTGGTGATGGAGGATGGTTGATGATGACGACGTCGACGAATCCCCCTCTCCGGAGCCCCGAACGGACTCCAGATCAGCCCTCCCGAGAGGTTTTAGGGCTTGGCGGTGGCTCCGTATCGTAAAACGCAATGATTGCTTCCCCTCTATTTTTTCTCCCCGAAAGCAAATATATAGAGTTGGAGTTGGTGTCGGAAGGTCTCCAGGGGGCCCATGAGGTAGGGAGGCGTGCCCTAGGGGGGGCACCCCCACCCTTGTGGACAGGGTGTGGGCCCCCTGGTCTTCATCTTTGGCAAGGATTTTTTATTATTTTTTATAAGATGTTCCATGGAGTTTCAGGTCATTCCGAGAACTTATGTTTTCTGCACATAAAACAACATCATGGCAATTCTGCTGAAAACAACGTCAGTCCGGGTTAGTTCCATTCAAATCATGCAAGTTAGACTCCAAAACAAGGGCAAAAGTGTTTGGAAAAGTAGATACGATGGAGACGTATCACAACTCATGTCTATGGTTAGGAAACTTAACCATCTTTGATAAACGAGCTAGTCAAGTAGAGGCATACTAGTGACACTCTGTTTGTCTATATATTCACACATGTATTATGTTTCTGGTTAATACAATTCTAGCATGAATAATAAACATTTATCATGAAATAAGGAAATAAATAATAACTTTATTATTGCCTCTAGGGCATATTTCCTTTAGTCTCCCACTTGCACTAGAGTCAATAATCTAGATTACACAGTAATGATTCTAACACCCATGGAGTCTTGGTGTTGATCATGTTTTGCTCGTGAGAGAGGCTTAGTTTACGGATCTGCAACATTCAGATCCGTATGTATCTTGCAAATCTCTATGTCTCCCACTTGGACTTGATCGCGAATGGAATTGAAGCATCTCTTGATGTGCTTGGTTCTCTTGTGAAATCTGGATTCCTTTGCCAAGGCAATTGCACCAGTATTGTCACAAAAGATTTTCATTGGACCCCATGCACTAGGTATGACACCTAGATCGGATATGAACTCCTCCATCCAGACTCCTTCATTTGCCGCTTCCGAAGCAGCTATGTACTCTGCTTCACACGTAGATCCCGCCACGACGCTTTGCATAGAACTGCACCAACTGACAGCTCCACCGTTCAATAAAAACATGTATCCGGTTTGCGATTTACAATCGTCCGGATCAGCGTCAAAGCTTGCATCGACGTAACCATTTACGACGAGCTCTTTGTCATCTCCATAAACGAGAAATATATCCTTAGTCCTTTTCAAGTATTTCAGGATGTTCTTGACCGCTGTCCATTGATCCACTCCTGGATTACTTTGGTACCTCCCTGCTAAACTAATAGCAAGGCACACATCGGGTCTGGTACACAACATTGCATACATGATAGAGCCTATGGCTGAAGCATAGGGAACATCTTTCATCCTCTCTCTATCTTCTGCATTGAGTCTGACTCAACTTCACACCTTGTAATTAATACAGGCAAGAACCCTTTCTTTGCTTGATCCATTTTGAACTTCTTCAAAACTTTATCAAGGTATGTACTTTGTGAAAGTCCAATTAAGCGTCTTGATCTATCTCTATAGATCTTGATGCCCAATATATAAGCAGCTTCACCGAGGTCTTTCATTGAAAAACTCTTATTCAAGTATCCTTTTATGCTATCCAGAAATTCTATATCATTTCCAATCAATAATATGTCATCCACATATAATATTAGAAATGCTACAGAGCTCCCACTCACTTTCTTGTAAATACAGGCTTCTCCAAAAGTCTGTATAAAACCATATGCTTTGATCACACTATCAAAATGTTTATTCCAACTCAAAGATGCTTGCACCAGTCCATAGATGGATCGCTGGAGCTTGCATACTTTGTTAGCATCCTTTGGATCGATAAAACCTTCAGGTTGCATCATATACAATTCTTCTTCTAGAAATCCATTCAGGAACGCAGTCTTTACATCCTTTTGCAAATTTCATAATCATAAAATCCAGCAATTGCTAACATGATTCAGACGGACTTAATCATCGCTACGGGTGAGAAAGTCTCATCGTAGTCAACTCCTTGAACTTGTCAAAAACCTTTCGCAACAAGTCGAGCTTTGTAGACAGTAACATTACCATCCGCGTTAGTCTTCTTCTTGAAGATCCATTTATTCTTGATGGCTTGCCGATCATCGGGCAAGTCAACCAAAGTCCACACTTTGTTCTCATACATGGATCCCATCTCAGATTTCATGGCCTCAAGCCATTTTGCGGAATCTGAGCTCATCATCGCTTCCTCATAGTTCATAGGTTCGTCATGGTCTAGTAACATGACCTCCAGAACAGGATTACCGTACCACTCTGGTGCGGATCTTACTTTGGTTGACCTACGAGGTTCGGTAGTAACTTGATCTGAAGTTACATGATCATCATCATTAGCTTCCTCACTAATTGGTGTAGAAGTCACATGAACAGATTTATGTGATGAACTACTTTCCAATAAGGGAGCAGGTACGGTTACCTCATCAAGTCCTACTTTCCTTCCACTCACTTTTTTTCGAGAGAAACTCCTTCTCTGGAAAGGATCCATTCTTAGCAACGAATGTCTTGCCTTCGGATCTGTGATAGAAGGTGTACCCAACAGTCTCCTTTGGGTATCCTATGAAGACACATTTCTCTGATTTGGGTTCGAGCTTATCAGGTTGAAGCTTTTTCACATAAGCATCGCTGCCCCAAATTTTAAGAAACGACAACCTTGGTTTCTTGCCAAACCATAGTTCATAAGGCGTCGTCTCAACGGATTTAGATGGTGCCCTATTTAATGTGAATGCAGCCGTCTCTAAAGCATAACCCCAAAATGATAGCGGTAAATCAGTAAGAGACATCATAGATCGCACCATATCTATTAAAGTACGATTACGACGTTCGGACACACCATTAAGCTGTGGTGTTCCGGGTGGCCTGAGTTGCGAAACTATTCCGCATTGTTTCAAATGAAGACCAAACTCGTAACTCAAATATTCTCCTCCACGATCAGATCGTGGAAACTTTATTTTTCTTGTTACGATGATTTTCCACTTCATTGTGAAATTCTTTCAACTTTTCAAAATGTTTCAGACTTACGTTTCATCAAGTAGATATACCCATATCTGCTCAAATCATGTGTGAATGTGAGAAAATAACGATACCCGCCGAGAGCCTAAACACTCATCGGACCACATACATCAGTATGTATGATTTCCAACAAATCTGTTCCTCACTCCATTGTTCCGGAGAACGGCGTTTTAGTCATCTTGCCAATGTGGCATGGTTCGCAAGTACCAAGTGATTCATAATCAAGTGATTCCAAAAGTCCATCAGAATGGAGTTTCTTTATGCGCTTTACACCAATATGACCTAAATGGCAGTGCCACAAATAAGTTGCACTATCCTTATCAACTCTGCATCTTTTGGCTTCAACATTATGAATATGTGTATTACTACTATCGAGATTCATCAAAAATAGACCACTCTTCAAGGGTGCATGACCATAAAATATATTACTCATATAAATAGAACAACCATTATTCTCAGATTTAAATGAATAACCGTCTCGCATCAAACGAGATCCAGATATAATGTTCATGCTCAACGCTGGCACCAAATAACAATTATTCAGGTCTAAAACTAATCCCGAAGGTAGATGTAGAGGTAGCGTGCCGACGGCGATCACACCGACTTTGGAATCATTCCCCACGCGCATCGTCACCTCGTCCTTAGCCAATCTTCGCTTAATCCGTAGTCCCTGTTTTGAGTTGCAAATATTAGCAACAGAACCAATATCAAATATCCAGGTGCTACTGCGAGCTTTAGTAAGGTACACATCAATAACATGTATATCACATATACCTTTGTTCATCTTGCCATCCTTCTTATCCGCCAAATACTTGGGGCAGTTCCGCTTCCAGTGGCCAGTCCCTTTGCAGTAGAAGCACTCAGTCTAGGCTTGGGTCCAGACTTGGGTTTCTTCTCCTGAATAGCAACTTCTTTGCTATTCTTCTTGAAGTTCCCCTTCCTCTTCCCTTTACCCTTTTTCTTGAAACTGGTGGTCTTATTAACCATCAACACTTGATGCTCCTTCTTGATTTCTACCTCCGCAGCCTTTAGCATCGCGAAGAGCTCGGGAATTGTCTTATCCATCCCTTGCATGTTATAGTTCATCACGAAGCTTTTGTAGCTTGGTGGCAGTGATTGAAGAATTCTGTCAATGACACTATCGTCCGGAAGATTAACTCCCAGTTGAATCAAGTGATTGTTATACCCAGACTTTTTGAGTATATGCTCACTGACAGAACTATTCTCCTCCATCTTGCAGCTGTAGAACTTATTGGAGAGTTCATATCTCTCAATCCGGGCATTTGCTTGAAATATTAACTTTAACTCCTGGAACATCTCACATGCTCCATAACGTTCAAAACGTCGTTGAAGTCCCGGTTCTAAGCCATAAAGCATGGCACACTGAACTATCGAGTAGTCATCAGCTTTGCTCTGCCAGACGTTCATAACATCTGGCGTTGCTCCTGCAGCCGGTTTGGCACCCAGCGGTGCTTCCAGGACGTAATTTTTCTGTGCAGCAATGAGGATAATCCTCAAGTTACGGACCCAGTCCGTGTAATTGCTTCCATCATCTTTCAACTTTGCTTTCTCAAGGAATGCATTAAAATTCAACGGAACAACAACATGGGCCATCTATCTACAACAACATAGACATGCAAAATACTATCATGTACTAAGTTCATGATAAATTAAAGTTCAATTGATCAAATTACTTAAGAACTCCCACTTAGACAGACATCCCTCTAATCATCTAAGTGATCACGTGATCCATATCAACTAAACCTTGTCCGATCATCACGTGATATGGAGTAGTTTTCAATGGTGAACATCACTATGTTGATCATATTTACTATATGATTCTCGCTTGACCTTTCGGTCTCAGTGTTCCAAGGCCATATATGCATATGCTAGGCTCGTCAAGTTTAACCCGAGTATTTCTGCGTGTGCAAAACTGGGTTGCACCCGTTGTATATGGACGTAGAGCTTATCACACCCGATCATCACGTGGTGTCTCGGCACGACGAACTTTGACAACGGTGCATACCCAGGGAGAACACTTGTACCTTGAAATTTAGTGAGAGATCATCTTATAATGCTATCGTCAATCAAAGCAGAATAAGATGCATAAATGATAAACATCACATGCAATCAATATAAGTGATATGATATGGCCATCATTATCTTGTGCCTTTGATCTCCATCTCCAAATCACCGTCATGATCACCATTGTCACAGGCGCGACACCTTGATCTCCATCGTAGCATCATTGTCGTCTTGCCAACTATTGCTTCTATGACTATCGCTACCGCTTATTGATAAAGTAAAGCAATTACATGGCGATTGCATTTCATACAATAAAGCGACAACCATATGGCTCCTGCCAGTTGCCGATAACTCGGTTACAAAACATGATCATCTCATACAATAAAATTTAGCATCATGTCTTGACCATATCACATCACAGCATGCCCTGTAACCACAAATTAGACGTCCTCTACTTTGTTGTCGCAAGTTTTACGTGGCTGCTACGGGCTGAGCAAGAACCGTTCTTACCTATGCATCAAAACCACAACTATATTTCGTCAAGTTAGTGTTGTTTTAACCTTCACAAGGACCGGGCGTAGCCACACTCGATTCAACTAAAGTTGGAGAATCTGACACCCGCCAGCCACTTGTGTGCGAAGCACGTCGGTAGAACCAGTCTCGCGTAAGCATACGCGTAATGTCGGTCCGGGCCGCTTCATCCAACAATACCGCCGAATCAAAGTGTGACATGTTGGTAAGCAGTATGACTTGTATCGCCCACAACTCACTTGTGTTCTACTCATGCATATAACATCTACACATAAACCTGGCTCGGATGCCACTGTTGGGGAACGTAGCAATTTCTAAAAAAAATCCTGCGCACACGCAAGATCATGGTGATGCATAGCAACGAGTGGGGAGAGTGTTGTCCACGTACCCTCATAGACCGTAAGCGGAAGCGTTATGGGAACGCGATTGATGTAGTCGTATGTCTTCACGATCCGACCGATCCAAGTACCGAACGCACGGCACCTCCGAGTTCAGCACACGTTCAGCTCGATGACGTCCCACGAACTCTGGTCCAGCAGAGCTTCATGGGAGAGTTTCGTCAGCACGACGGCGTGATGATGGTGATGATGTTGCTACCGACGCAGGGCTTCGCCTAAGCACCGCTACGATATGATCAAGGTGGATTATGGTGGAGGGGGCACCGCACACGGCTTGGAACAATCAACTTGTGTGTTCTAGGGTGCCCACCTGCCCCCGTATATAAAGGAGCAAGGGAGGAGGCCGGCCAGCCCTTGGGGCGCGCCAAGGAGGGGGGAGTCCTCCTAGTAGGAGTAGGACTCCCCTTTCCTAGTCCAACTAGGAAAAGGGAAGGGGGAAGGAAAGAGAGGGAGAGGGAGAGGGAAAGAGGGGCCGCACCCCCAGTCCAATTCGGACTTGTCATGGTAGGGGGCGCGCCACCTCCTGGGCTGCTGCCCTCTCTCTTCCCTCAGGCCCACTAAGGCCCAATACTTCCCCGGGGGTTCCGGTAACCCCTCCGGCACTCCAGTTTTCTCCGAAACCATCCGGAACACTTCCGGTGTCCGAATATAGCCATGCAATATATCAATCTTTACGTCTCGACCATTTAGAGACTCCTCGTCATGTCCGTGATCACATCCGGGACTCCGAACTACCTTCGGTACATCAAATCACATAAACTCATAATACTGATCGTCACCGAATGTTAAGCGTGCGGACCCTACGGGTTCGAGAACTATGTAGACATGACCGAGACACGTCTCCGGTCAATAACCAATAGCGGAACCTGGATGCTCATATTGGTTCCTACATATTCTACGAAGATCTTTGTCGGTCAAACCGCATAACAACATACGTTGTTCCCTTTGTCATCGGTATGTTACTTGCTCAAGATTCGATCGTCGGTATCCTCATACCTAGCTCAGTCTCATTACTGGCAAGTCTCTTTACTCGTTTCGTAATGCATCATCCCACAACTAACTCATTTGTCATATTGCTTGCAAGGCTTATAGTGATGTGCATTATCGAGAGGGCCCAGAGACACCTCTCCGACAATCGGAGTGACAAATCCTAGTCTCGATCTATGCCAACTCAACAAGTACCATCGGAGACACCTGTAGAGCACCTTCATAATACCCAGTTACATTGTGACGTTTGGTAGCACACAAAGTGTTCCTCCGGTAATCGGGAGTTGCATAATCTCATAGTCATAGGAACATGTATAAGTCATGAAGAAAGCAATAGCAGTAAACTAAAACGATCAAGTGCTAAGCTAACGGAATGGGTCAAGTCAATCACATCATTCTCCTAATAATGTGATCCCGTTTATCAAATGACAACTCATGTCTATGGTTAGGAAACTTAACCATCTTTGATAAACGAGCTAGTCAAGTAGAGGCATACTAGTGACACTCTATTTGTCTATGTATTCACACATGTATTATGTTTCCGGTTAATACAATTCTAGCATGAATAATAAACATTTGTCATGAAATAAGGAAATAAATAATAACTTTATTATTGCCTCTAGGGCATATTTCCTTCAGCCGCCACCGCACGATCCTTGCTTGAACATATTGGATTCCAAATTCATACCCAACCATAGGACCGATCGCGTTGTCAGAGTAGAATTTGAAGGGAGTTTATTCAGCGCCGCCATCGCCGCCGCCGAAGCCAAGATGATGAGCAACCTAAAAACTAAGCTACATTGGCCAAAAACTATCCAGAAGCATGGATCCGATGACCACCCTCACCACCGATGACCGACGTTGTCGGCGGAGGGGGAGCCGCCGGAGGACGGCAACAGTGGAACTCCCTGGCGACAGGCGATGGTGAGATTGCCTTTTCCTTCGAGAGGAAGAAAGAACGAATCGATTCACCTGGAGTTACTAGTATCTCGTCTTATACATAATTTGTATCCGAAGGCTATGTTCTTCAAGACAGTATCCATTTGAGTGTAATCTATCCTAATAATAAAAGTTTTTCGCTTCAGTTGAAAAGGATGTACAGCGTTTGGCATGGATTCTCACAAGTTGAATGGTGGTATCTGTTGTCGTCGCCGCCGAAGCCAAGACGATAAACAACCTAAAAACTTAGCTAAATTGGGCTAAAACTATCCACACACGTGGACCCCCCACTCACGGCCTCACCACCGATGGCCGACGTCGGCGGCGAAAGGGAGCCGTCGGAGGACGGCAAGAAACTCCCTGGAGACGGGCGCTGGTGGGATTGCCTTTTCCTTTGAGAGGGAGAAAGAACGACTCGATCCACCTGTAGTGACTAGTATCTTGTCTTATACACGATTTGTATCCGAAGGCTATGTTCTTGAAGACAACATCCATTTTGAGCGTAATGTATCCTAACAATAAAAATTTATCGCTTCAGTTGAAAAGGATATACATCGTTTGGCATGGATCCAGCGACCCCCCTCACGGCCTCACCACCGACGACCGACGTCGGCGGCGAAAGGGAGCCGTCGGAGGACGGCGAGGAACTCCCTGGCGACTGGCGCTGGTGGGATTGCCTTTTCCTTTGAGAGGGAGAAAGAACGACTCGATGCACCTTTAGTTACTAGTATCTTGTGTTATACACAATTTGTATCCGAAGACTATGTTTTTGAAGACAATATCCATTTTGAGTGTAATGTATCCTAACAATAAAAATTTATCGCTTCAGTTGAAAAGGATGTACATCGTTTGGCATGGACCCGGCGACCCCCCTCACCGCCTCACCACCGATGACTGACGTCGGCGGCGAAAGGGAGCCGTCGGAGGACGGCGAGGAACTCCCTGGCGACGGGCGCTGGTGGGATTGCCTTTTCCGTTGAGAGGGAGAAAGAACGACTCGATCCACCTGTAGTTACCAGTATCTCGTCTTATACACAATTTGTATCCGAGGGCTATGTTCTTGAAGACAGTATCCATTTTGAGTGTAATGTATCCTAACAATAAAAAATTATCGCTTCAGTTGAAAAGGATGTACATCGTTTGGCATGGATCTCACAAGTTGAAGTGATGGTATCTGCTATTTTGGGCACGATCAACCCATCTGTAGTTACTAGTATCTCGTCTTATACACAATTTGTATCCGAAGGATGTACATCGTTTGGCATGGATTCTCACAAGTTCAAGTGATGGTATCTGTTATTTTGGGCACGATCAACCGACAAAGTGTGTGGTATATATTTCAAGGAAAAATGGATTAATCCGCATGGATTGGGGAATGGATTCTCACAAGTTCAAGTGATGGTATCTGCTATTTTGGACACGATCAACCGACAAAGTGTGTGGTATATCTTTCAAGGAAAAATGGATTAATCCGCATGGTTCGGGGAATTGAACCCGACGTGAATCAAACACGCAACCTTTTGATCTGGAGTCAGACGCGCTACCATTGCGCCACGGATCCTTAGTGCTAATGTGTATTAATTAAGCTCCATATCATGCTAATCACACTTCTCCTGGAAGTACGATGCATATCCAATGCAGGCACGTGGTTCTTTGAAGATGGTGGATATCCTAAGAGGAGCAAGAAGAAACCTACACGAGATGCGCACGCATGCTGCCGAATTAATGGAAGTTGCTATTTGGCGGTCATCCTGATCTTTCAGAATTGCTGCTGTGGTCTTCGATGGTAGCTACTCCGTGTTTATTTATTCTGCATATCATATTGCGTGTGATTCTTCTATACTTTCTCCGTTTTTATTTACTCTGCATATCAACTTTAACTGAAGTCCAATTTTACAAACTTTGACCATGTTTATAGAAAACAATGGAAATATTTCACTAAAAATTTACATGATGTGAAAATATATGCAATGATGAATCCAACGGTATTGATTTTGTTGTGTATATATTAATTTTTTTATAAACTTATTAAACGTATATAAAGTTTGACTTTACACAACACTAAGATGCGGAGTAAATAAGAACGGGGGAGGTAATTTTTAAACATGTTCCTAGAGAGGTTAATTGTGTAGCCCATGAACTACTTAGTCTGGTTAAGCGCGGGGTGTGACGGCTAACCGATGTGGCGATGTTACTGTAATTACCATGCAATAAAGAATGGTTTCATGTCAAAAATAAACTACTGGCCTTAGACAACTTTTTGTGTGTAAAAGATAATACCAGATAACTTGCAATATGCCAGGGCGGGGAGGAAGAAGGATGTGAGACATGTCAGAATAAATTATCAACTGAGATAGCTATGTGTCAGTTCCTGTCGAAAACGACGTCACATCATTATTGAAGTCATTTCCACGAGATGGACAAAACTCGATAAAATGACTTAGAGTATGCCAGAGCGAGGAGGAAGAAGGATACAGCATGGCTGGCCTTAAAGTTGAGGGACCAAAACAAAAATGCTCTCTTTTCTGATAGTTTGATGCACTGCCACGTGCGTAACTAATACCACCGGAGCTGGATTGATTCATGTATGCGATGTTGCCGAGTCGAACTTGGCATGCACATGCATGTCTCCTATTCCTCCTCAACTAGTCCACTCTCGCATTTTCTACACTTGCACTGTAGAGATAAGATAACGCAGAGCTCTTGCTACCTGCATGCATGCATGCATGAAGGCGTTAAGCCGTTAATGCATGCCGTCCATCCGCCAACCGCTACCGCTCGGAGCCTGCATGTTGAACCATCGGTCGATAATATCGTCAAGAACTGGAGTCTTCTCTGCCTATAAATAAGCTTGCGCTGCATGCATTAGCTTCTCACCAAACTAGCTCCGATACAATCTCATAATACAGTGTTCGACTAAGACACATAGCGTGCAGAAGAGGGTTCGACCGGCGTCAATGGCGACGTTCAAGGGTTTCCTCCTCGTGTTTGCTCTCCTGCTTGCTGCTGCTTTCCTCGTTGCCTCGGCCGAAGAAACTCGTGAGACACCATGCACTACTAGCTACGTAGTTTTGTTACGATTTTTGAAACGAATTTTACAGTGGTATGGGTTGATGCAGAGGCCAAGAAGGAGGAGCCGACGGCCGACGTGCAGGACTACTACCGTGGCGGCGGCGGCTACCCGGGCCGTGGTTATCCTGGGCGTGGAGGAGGGTACTACCCGTACCCTGGCCGCGGAGGGGGCGGGTACCCAGGCCGCGGCGGCGGCGGGTACTGCCGGTGGGGCTGCTGCGGCCGCGGGTACTACGGCGGCTGCCGGTGCTGCTCGCGCGCCGACGAGGTCCCGGAGCCCATGTACCGCGCTGAGGCGGAGGTGCACCACTGAGCCGAGCATGCATCCGGTGGATTCATGCTGCGTGTACGCCTGCACGTGCCTAGTTAATCTGCTTATACTGTGTGTTCTTGAGGAACGCAGCTAGCCCTGTGTTCTTGCAAGCTACGTATGTGTTGATGTGTGTTTACCGTGTGCTTGTTCGAAAGACGTAGTGGTCAGTGTACGGATGTATTGTACTGCACCCGTGTTGTGTTTATGGAATAAAAAGACAGGCGAATTTGCTTTCCGGCTTTGTTAATCAATTCTTCCACCTGATACTCAGGGGCGGACCCAGGACAAAAGTTACCCGTGTCCCATGTACAATAGAACAGACATACCATATTAAATAAAAAAAATATTAATGCATACGATTCTATAAAACTATATTTAAAATCGATTAACATTTTCATCATGTATTGATCGCTCTTGCTTTTTTAGAAATGTTTCCTTCTATGACTGATAGTTATTATTTGATATTTGTGCTTGATAACTTAATATTTGGACAGAGAAGATTAAACAATGAAAGAATATGTATCTGCTACTTGGATAATTTTGTTGGTTAATACTTGAATTGCACGGTTATAAAAGTAAGCTTACTTTGGTGTTGTCTAGTCTTCCGAGAATCGTCCTGCACAAATGCCGGTCACCTATTGTGATCTGACCTCCACTTTGTGAATAATTTTTGAATATTTCACACATTTTTCTTTATAAATTTTTTGTTGATCCAATATTTAACACAGTTAAGAGCCCGTGCCCTAATCCTCAAGGGTTTGAGGAACAAGAATTACAATCTAGAAGAAACACGGTGCATTGCGGTCTGTACTTATCATTTACCTTCTATTTGCTCTGCTGCTTCGGCCACTCGACACGATCTGGGGATGGCGGTGTCAAAGTGAGTATGCCATTAATTTGTTTGTCCTAGATTTTATGGAGAAATTGTTTGTTTTAGATGAGAGCATTTTTTTAAGAATTATATATTTTTAGAACTTTTGAGAATTAGAGGAGATCATTTTTTTTCAGAAATAATTAGATGAGAGCCTGGTCGATCGATTTAGGTTTTATTTTCTTAGGGGGTGGTCGATCGCTGCTAAGACTGGGCCTCACACTGGCTAGCTGCATCGCGCCGCAGGTCGTTGACTCGTTGTTGAATGGGCCAGCTTGTTGTACCGGTGTCCAGGTAATGGAATTACGGGGTGTCCAGCCGTATATGGGCTATATATGTATAGGTAAAACACATTTCTACCCGGTGTCCTGTGACACCCCCTGGCCCAACGTGGGTACGCCCCTGCTGATACTCATAAATATTGCCTTATTTCTGGAATTGCGTGTGCGTGCGTGGTTTAGTTTCAACTTCTCTGCTGATGGAGAGGGTGAACGTGCTTCAACGAAAGGTGCGGTGAACAAAAAATTGGAAATTGTTTAACTAATACTCCCACTGGTAGAAAAAAACCCTTTAGTCCCGGTTCGCCACAGCCTTTAGTCCCGGCTGCGCAACCGAGACTAAAGATGCGCGACTAAAGACCCCCCCCTTTAGACGTGCCTCTTACGGACCGCGACTAAAGGCTTTAGTCCCGGTTCTTATGGCTGACCGGGACTAAAGGCCCGTCCACGTGGGCGCCCGTGGTCCGTCGGGGCGGAGGACCTTTAGTCCCGGTTCTCGTGGCCAACCAGGACTAAAGGCCTCCTCCGCAGGTTTAGGGTTTCAGCCCCCCTAAACCTGGTTTCTTTTTAATTTGTAGTGTTTTATTTGTTTTATATTTTATTTTGTGTTTTATTTTATTTTTGATGAAGTTTCAGTACACATATTCTACGCTACTATATACATGCATATGAAATTTCAAACAAGAAGAATTCAAGAGGAATATATAATATATATTCAATCTCGGGTGACCATATACAACTTCGAACAAGTTTCCATACACAATTAGGATGGATGACCATATACAACTTCGAACAAGTTTCAATCTCGGGTATGCATATAAATTTCTTCGTCGTCGGTATAGTGTTCTCCATTAGGATTGATGACTTCCCTCATGAAAAATCCTGCTAATTCTTCTTGAATTGGTCGGAAGCGAGCTTCTGGACTAAGCCTCCTCCGCAAGTTATCCGTCGCGTTCCGCACGCTATCTGATGCCTTCCGCTCAGTGGTGTGTCTCCGGATGTTCTCACAAACATAGTATCCACATAGATTGGTCCCCGGTGGCTGCTTATCCACATTAACTAACCTTCTGAAATCTAGCTCATGTTTGAATTCACCGACAATTTCTTCTGAGAACCGCCTCCAAACCCTACAGGGCAAAGAAAATTAAATGAATAAGGAAGTTATTAGTTACTTGATATTAGGAAATGAACGAAAGAGACCGATCGATATAGAGCTCAAATGATTGAAAATAATTACTTTTGCAGCATTTTTCTCATGTCGGCCCAACGCTTTGGATCCGAATCCATAGAGTCCATGATTAGAACTCTGGAGGTGTGAAGTTCAATATTTAGCAGAATCCAGTGGAACCTGCGGACACGTTACATGCACAGTCATGCATAACTCATCGATTAGACATACCATGCATGGAGTAAACAAAAGAGAATGGGCACAAGAGAGAAACACTCACTCAAAATTGTAAGGAAATAGAATATGACTTTTGAGTTGATGCTTTCTAAGAAACATGTACAGGTCTTTCTCCACGTCTTTGGGGTGATGTTGTAACACATGTCCATTAACGATATGTGGGTCAATGAACCCAACATCATGGATGTTTCTTATTTTGTATTCCCAAATCTTCAATCTGCATAATAGCGTACGCAACAATATAATTAGGACAATATATATATATATATATATATATATATATATATATATATATATATATATATATATATATATATATATAGTGCAGGCAATGAAGAACGAGATGAGGTAGAAATAAATCACTTACAGAACGTAGCAACTCAGCATAGATTTGTCGAGCTCGCGCAGATTGAACAGCTGGAACAATTCACTCATATGAATTTCTACAGAGTACCGTTTGGTGTGATGCTGTTCTGTAACATCCGCATAAACATATTCTTTGTCGGCCCATATTATGAATTGCTTGTACCAACGTAGCAGATTTCGCATTTGTGGTGGTAGACTATTTTCCTGCGCAGGCTCGACGAGAGGCCCATTCCGCACATATTGTAATGCTATCTCACATACTGGCGCATCCTCAAGGTCTAAGAAGGCACGAAGAGTCAAACCCATCTCGGACGCTTGTTTCATGGCACCCGCTACAGTCAATCCAAGTGCTGCCGCAGCTGCTATGATCTCGGGGTCCTCTTCCGGACCGGCTTTCACTATGAGCGGGGGGATCGATTGTTTCTTCTGCATCCCGAGCTGGTCAACTTGTTTCCCGCTTTTTTTACTTTCTTCCTCCTTCAATATTTTTGCTTGCCTACGAAGTTCATGTCCATAGTCGTCAGGCATATTCAGCTCGGCTTGGGACGGTGTCGTCAAAAAATCCTTAGCCCACTTCTTTTGCTTCTCAGTGAATACTTGCTTGGGCTCAGGCTCTTTTTTCGCCTTCATATCCGCCTTCCATTTCTCATAATCAGCAGACGCGGCCAATTTGATTTCAGCTTCACTAAGTTCCCCAGGCCTTGGGAGGAGAGGCTTCAGTGATGGCTCCGGTACCCTTGTGGTCTTAGGTACATAAGGGTCCGTGTTAATAGTCCAGGAGCGGGTTTCCTTGTTGTCCGCCTGCTTCTGCTTCTTCACCGGAGGTGGATTGGGGGGCGTCGTACCCGCCGGAGGAGGATTGGGGGGCGTCGTACCCGCCGGAGGTTGTGGATCGGGGGACGGCGTCGAATGGCGTGAAGGAGGTGTAGGTGAACCACCACCACCGCCACCACCGCCACCACCACCACCACCATCGGAGGGGGGTGGACTTGCTAGCCTTGGCGCCTCGCCTGGAAACACTATGTACTTCTTTTTCCATAGAATGTACTGGCGCTTGACATCTCCAAGTCTTCTCTCCCCTTCGGGTGTAGGTTTGTCAATCTCCAGGTCCTCAAACCCTTGGACTATGTCTTCCACCGTGACACGAGCATAGCCATATGCAATGGGGTTGTTGTGGTGGAGTGCTCCAGGTGTACAGGGTAAAGCACTGCCGCTAGCTACCTTCGTGGAAACGTTCCCCACGGGATAATGCAGATCACATTCTTTCATCTCCTTTACATCATCCACGGGGTAGTGAGGCTCCGGTGCACGAATCTCGATCATCGGTGCACTAGCACCAGGCGGGGCATCCGTGGAAGCCACGCTGCTTCTCCGCTGCTGGCTTCCGCGATCCGCTTCATGATCTTCATGCGGCCCTGCAGCCGATTTTTCTTTCACTAGTTCATGCACGGTCTGCTTCAACTTATGGAGTTCCGATGCAAACTTCGTCATAAGATCTGCATCCCGGTCCGTCTTTCTCTTACGGCTTCTGTAACAGTACGGGTCATTGTCCTGGGAAAACCCTACTTTCCACGAAACTTTGCCTTTGCCTCGTACACGTCCTCCGTGTTCATCATTCCCGAGGGCTATTGTCAGTGCGTCTTTCTCTCTGTTGAACTTGATCAAGCCCTCTTGAGCTTGGGTCATTGCGTGAATAAGGGCTTGGGTGGGAGCAAAATGTCTCTGCCGGTGAACACACACCCCTGTCTCCGGGTCTAGCGATCCCCCATGCCCGTACCACCAGCTTTTGGCCCTTGGGTCCCATCCCTCTGTACCTAGAGGGATTCCTCGCACCCTCAGGTCCTCCTCCATCTTCTGCCACCTAGGCTCCGAAAGGAGGTATCCTCCTGGCCCCATAATATGATGGTACTTTTTCTTACTCGCATTATCCTTATTTTTTTTCGATATTTCCTTGAAATGCTCCGATTGCTTTTGCCTCACAAATTCTGGCCAATCATCTTTCAGTTTCTCATGTTGTCCATTGAAATCCGGAGTCTTACCCTTGTTGACATAGTCACGGGTTAAATTTTTCTTGAAGTTCCGGAATGCTTCGCCCATCTTCTGAAGAGCGAACTCTTTAACTAGCCTCCTCCTCTGACGTCCACCCGGAACCTCGTTACCGAATTCATCGACTTTGTTGTATTCCGGAGGTAGAATGAAATGTTCCATAAGCTTTCTCCAGCAATCCTTTTTCGTTCTCTTGTCGACAAAACTGAAACCAAGACGTGCCTTCTTTGGCTCCTTCCATTCCTGAACGGTGATCGGGACGTTGTCTCTAACAACGACTCCGCATTGGTTGATAAACTTTGAGGTGTGCTGTAGGGGCTTGCCGGTTTCACTGACAAACTCAATGGCATATGTTTCTCCTGTTTTCATCGCCTTGGATTCGCCACGCTTTGTCGTACTCGATCCGGCCGAGGGCTAAAAAAAGAAAGAGAGTCGCGCGCGTTAATACATATGTATTCACATTTCAGTAAGTTTGTATCACGAGAGGCTCAATGTATATATATACCTCGCCGGAGGTGGTTGCTACTTGCAATTCGAGATCGTCGGTTGTTGACGGTTGACCTCCGTCGACAATGTCCGTTCCTTCACCTTCTCGATCATCGACAATCTCTGTTCCACCGTCAAGGTTCAGAAAAGAAGAGACTACATCCTCTTCTTGCTCATATTCTGAGCCCGGCACATAAGGAATCTCGTTGTTGATGATGCCCATTAAATAACGTTCAGCCTCCGGATCCCTAAGCGGCTCGGCTCTATCCTCCGCCATATGTCACTCCTGCATGTAGTAAAAATTAATTAAGTATAAAGGAATTAAAAAATAAGATTAAGGGGACATAGAGGAGGAGGAATTAAAAAATAAGATTCTTTAAGTAAAAATTCTTTTTTTCTTCTTCTTCCTTTCTTCTTCCTCTTTCTTCTTCTTCCTTTCTTCTTCTTCCTTTTTCCTTTCTTCTTCTTTCTTTCTTCTTCTTCCTTTCTTCTTCTTTCTTTCTTCTTCTTCCTTTCTTCTTTCTTTCTTCTTCTTCCTTTTTCTTTTTTCTTTCTTTCTTCTTCTTCCTTTCTTCTTCCTTTCTTCTTCTTTTTTTCTTTTTCCTTTTTCTTTCTTCTTTCTTTTGGTTTTCATTTGGTTTTCATTTTTTTCTTCTTCCTTTTTCTTTCTTGTTTTTTCTTCTTCCTTTTTCTTTCTTCTTTCTTTCTTCTTTCTTTTTTTCTTCTTCCTTTTTCTTCTTTCTTTTTTTCTTCTTCCTTTGTTTTTCTTCTTCCTTTCTTTTTCTTCTTCCTTTTTCTTTCTTGTTTTTTCTTCTTCCTTTTTCTTTCTTCTTTCTTTCTTCTTTCTTTTTTTCTTCTTTCTTTTTTCTTCTTTCTTTTTTTCTTCTTCCTTTGTTTTTCTTCTTCCTTTTTTTTCTTCCTCCTTTGTTTTTCTTCTTTCTTTTTTTCTTCTTCCTTTGTTTTTCTTCCTCCTTTTTTTGTTTTTTTCTTTTTCTTTCTTCTTCTTCTTCTTCCTTTTTCTTCTTCTTTCTTCTTCTTCTGCCGGCGCGCGGAGGACGGCAGGCAGGGCCAACGGGCGGCGGGCGGCGAGCGGCAGGGCGTCGGGCGGCGGGTGGCAGGGCGGCGGGCGGCGGGCAAGGGCGCAGGGCACGGGCGGCGGGCAAGGGTAGGCACGGGCGGAGGCGGCGCTCACTGGGGACGGGGGCGGCGGCGCGCAGGGCTTCGGCGTCGGGGCAGGGCTTCGGCGTCGGCGTCGGCGTCGATCGGCGTCGGGGCAGGGCTTCGGCGTCGATCGGCGTTGGGGCAGCGCTTCGGCGTCGAGAGAGAGGGGAATGGGAAGTGGCAAAACTGCTAAGTGCAGTATTTATAGACGCACCTTTAGTCGCGGTTGGGGAGGCGGACCGCGACTAAAGGTACCCTTTAGTCGCGGTCCGCCTCCCCAACCGGGACTAAAGGGTTTTGGCGCCGCTTTCGTTCCCGCGCAGAAAGACCCTTTAGTCGCGGTTGGGGACAACAACCGCGACTAAAGGGTACCCTTTAGTCGCGGTCCGCCTCCCCAACCGGAACTAAAGGGTCTGTGCTTTATTTATTTTGTTTTGTTTTTTTTGTTTTTTCTTCCTTTTCTCCTTTTTCCTTTTTTCTTCTGTTTTTTCTTCTGTTTTTTTCTTATGTTTTTCTTCTGTTTGTTTTTTTCTTCTGTTTTTCCTTTTTTCTTCTGTTTTTTTCTTCTGTTTTTTTCTTCCTTTTTCCTTCTTTCTTCTTCTTCCTTTTTCCTTTTAAAATCAGAAAAATAAAACTAATTCATTTTAAAATCTTAAAAATACAATTATATATAAAAAAACAGAAAAATAAAAATAATTCATTTTAAAATCCCTTCTTGCATGCTTACGATTGATACATCATTCAGTTCATCGACCAAATACAAAGTTTGGTACAATAAATTATTACACATCAATTCTTCCCTTGTGTCCCTGCTTGCTTACGATTGTGCCGTATCCATGGAGCATCCTCATCATTTAACTTAATGCTTGGGTCAGTGTTCACTTTGAAGGGCGGAATTTCACCAAACATATTATAATCTTCTGACATGTCTGTCTTGTTCTCCACTCCCACGATGTTTCTTTTCCCTGAAAGAACAATGTGGAGCTTTGGATCATCGCATGATGTACTGATCGTTTTCTTATCTTTCCGTTTCCTCGGTTTGCTACTCATGTCCTTCAAATAAAAAACCTGAGCGACATCTTTGGCAAGGACGAATGGTTCGTCAAGGTTACCAAGATTGTTGAAATCCACCATTGTCATTCCGTATTGCTCGTCCACCTTTACCCCACCTCCTGTTAGCTTGAACCATTTGCACCGGAACAAAGGGACCTTAAAGGAGGGTCCATAGTCAAGTTCCCATATCTCCTCTATGTAACCATAATATGTGACCTTTTGCCCATTCTCGGTTGCTGCATCAAAGCGGACACCACTGTTTTGGTTGGTGCTCTTTTTATCTTGGGCGATGGTGTAAAATGTATTCCCATTTATCTCGTATCCTTGGAAAGTCGTTATAGTCGAAGATGGTTTCTTGGCCAACATGTACAGCTGATCTCCAACATCATTGTCATTCATTAAATGTTTTCGCAACCAACTGCCGAAAGTCTCCATGTGGGCCTTTCTAATCCAGGATTCAGGCTGCCCCGGGTTGTCCGAGCGTAAAATATTCTTGTGTTGCTCGAAGTACGGAGCCACCAAGCTGGAATTTTGCAGAACTGTGTGGTGTGCTTCAGTCATAGAATGACCGTCCATACATATCGTGGATTCCCTTCCGATCTTGCCTTTTCCACTTAGTCTCCCCTCGTGCCGCGATTGAGGAATACCAATCGGCTTAAGGTCAGGAACATAGTCAATACAGAACTCAATTACCTCCTCATTTCCATAGCCCTTGACGATGCTTCCTTCTGGCCTAGCACGGTTACGAACATATTTCTTTAATACTCCCATGAACCTCTCAAAGGGGAACATATTGTGTAGAAATACAGGACCGAGAATGGAAATCTCTTCGACTAGGTGGACCAGGAGGTGCGTCATAATATCGAAGAAGGATGGTGGGAACACCAACTCAAAACTGACAAGGCATTGGACCACATCGTTCTGTAACCGTGGTAGATCTTCTGGATTGATTACCTTCTGAGAGATTGCGTTAAGGAATGCACATAGCTTCACAATGGCTACTCGAACATTTTCCGGTAGGAGCCCCCTCAAAGCAATCGGAAGCAATTGCGTCATAATCACGTGGCAGTCGTGAGACTTCAAGTTTTGGAACTTTTTCTCCGACATGTTTATTATTCCCTTTATATTCGACGAGAAGCCAGACGGGACCTTCATACTGCTCAGGCATTCAAAAAAAATGACCTTCTTTTTTTTGGTAAGAGCGTAGCTGGCACGACCTTGAAACCATTCCGGATGCCGGTCATCTGGGTCTTTCAAAAGTTGCTGGTCCTGCCATGCTTCCTTTGTATCATTTGTCTTCCCATACACGCCCAAGAAGCTTAGCAGGTTCGCGCAAATATTCTTCGTAACATGCATCACGTCGATTGCAGAGCGGACATCTAGGACTTTCCAATATTTTAGCTCCCAAAATATAGATTTCTTCTTCCACATGGGTGCGTGCCCGTCAACTCCCCGCGGAACTGATTGTCCGCCAGGACCCTTTCCAAAGATGACTTTCAAATCCTTGACCATATCAAATATCTCAGCACCAGTACGTTCCGCAGGCTTCGGCCGGTGATCTGCCTTCCCGTTGAAATGCTTGCCTTTCTTTCTTACGTTATGATTTCGGGGAAGAAATCGACGATGACCCAGGTACACGTTCTTCTTACAATTAAACAAACGTACACTTTCAGTCTCATGTAAGCAGTGCGTGCATGCATTGTATCCCTTATTTGTCTGTCCCGAAAGGTTACTGAGAGCAGGCCAATCGTTGATGGTTACAAAAAGCAACGCTCGTAGGTCAAATTCCTCTCCTTTGTGCTCATCCCAGACACGTACACCAGGTCTGGCCCACAACTGTAAAAGTTCTTCAACTAATGGCCTTAGGTACACATCGATGTCGTTGCCGGGTTGCTTAGGGCCTTGAATGAGAATTGGCATCATAATGAACTTCCGCTTCATGCACAACCAAGGAGGAAGGTTGTAGATGCATAGAGTCACGGGCCAGGTGCTATGGCTGGAGCTCTGCTCGCCAAAAGGATTAATGCCATCAGTATTTAGACCAAATCTTATGTTCCTTGCGTCAGCTGCAAAATCTTTGAAAACTCTGTCGATCTTTCTCCATTGCGTTCCATCAGCGGTGTGTCTCAACTCCCCGTCGGACTTACGGTCCTCTTTGTGCCATCGCAACGACTTGGCATGCTTTTTTTTCATGAACAGACGTTTCAACCGTGGTATTATAGGAGCATACCACATCACCTTGGCGGGAACCCTCTTCCTGGGTTTCTCGCCCTCAACATCGTCACCAGGGTCATCGCCTCTGATCTTATAACGCAATGCAGTGCATACAGGGCATTCATTCAAATTCTCGTATTCACCGCGGTAGAGGATGCAGTCATTAATGCATGCATGTATCTTCAGAACCTCTAAACCTAGAGGGCAGACAACCTTCTTTGCTTCGTACGTACTGGCGGGCAACTCGTTATTCTTCGAGAACATATTCTTCAACATTTTCAGCAAATTTTCAAATGATGAGTCACCTACACCTTCCTGTGCCTTCCATTTTAGCAAATCCAGTTTGCAGCCCAGCTTTTTCAGACTATTATCGCATCCTGGATACAACGACTTTTTGTGATCCTCTAACATGCGATCCAAATTCTCCCTCTCCTTGTCAGTTTCGCAGCGTCTCCGTGCATCAGCAATGGTCCGACCAAGATCATCAGCGGGCTCATCATGTGCCTCTTCTTCACCTTCACCTAACCCTTCCCCACCTTCAGCATCATCCTCCATGAAAGTATCACCGAAATGATCACGATAGATGTCATCGATATCATCCCCTTCTTCATCTTCTTCCATTCTAACCCCTCTTTCTCCATGCTTGGTCCAACAATTATAGCTTGGCATGAAACCATGCTTCAGCAGGTGCATGTGAACGTCTCTTGAGGAGGAGTAACCCTTCCCATTCTTACAGACAACACATGGACAGATAATAAAACCTTGCTGCTTGTTCGCATTTGCCACTACGAGGAAATCTTTCAAACCCGTAGTGAACTCGCCGGAGACTCGGGGACCGTACATCCATTGCCGATTCATCTGCATTATTATTATATAAAGTATATAATTAACCATCATGCATTTGTTAAACTAACTAGCTAGAAATAATACAAATTAAACAATGAACTACACACATGCGTATTTTATCAATGACACATGAAAGGTTCAAGTTGCTAACCGCGATCGCGGAGGAAAAATAAATGAGAAAGCTCAAGTGTGGCTCGGACACTTCATACCATGTTTGTTTCAGGCTCTCGGGCATTTCATCAAACACCTTGTGTGCATAGGCTCTCGGGCATTTCATCAAACACCTTGTGTGCATAGGCTCTCGGGCATTTCATCAAACACCTTGTGTGCATAGGAGAAACCAAAAGCAAACCCACCACCACCTTCTGAAAATTGTGAAGTGAGCTTAGTGAAGTGAAGTGAGCTGAGTCCTATATATAGGGATGGGCCTTTAGTCGCGGTTGGCCAGGCCAACCGGGACTACAGCCCCTCCCGTCCGCCAGCTGGATGGGCTTTAGTCCCGGTTGGCCTGGCCAACCGTGACTAAAGGCCTTCGGGGACCTTTAGTCCCGGTTGGCCTGCCCCTCCCGTCCGCCAGCTGTCGACCGAGCGCGCTGGGCCCAGATAGCTGGTCGCGGGTCTTCTCCCGAACCGCGACTAAAGACCCCTTTGGTCGCGGTTCGATTGGTTTGGGGACTAATGGGGGCGTATGGAAGCCTCTTTTTCTACCAGTGTCCCTCAGTCCTTGTAAAAAACGTTCTTATATTATGAGATGGAGGAATACATGGAAGCCTGGCTGCATGTTCATATGCCCAGCACCAATTTGTACAACACAAAATAAGAATTTTTTTTAAATATTCTTCTAATATTAAAACCAACACATACCTTGCAGGCTTGCATACGAAGTCCTACTACCATATATTTATGAAATTTCCTGGATGTATTCTTTACGAAAAGTGGAAAAGAAGCACTAGGAGGAATTATATATGTTTGCCGGGATTTCTACCTCTTTTTCTTTAAATAGTTTTTTTAGGCAGGTGTCTTTATGATGAGCTATAGAGTGTACAAGGATGTTTTCATATTGTTGCATATCACGCATTTATTACACGAGTACTAGTCATTTTGATCACATCTCAGGGAGTGCGGCGTTTCGGTGCCCAGGCTCATCTGCACCCGGTGAGAAAAATTCAAAATAAATACCAAAAAATTCTAATTGTTTTTTGTGTGGTAGATAATTTGATGCGTGAGGTTCACTCCAATTTTTAGATCATTTGGACATCTGAGCAGCTCTCAGCAAAAAGGACAAGTCGGGTCAACACAGTGCATGAACAGTAAACATTTTTACAGACTCCGGATTTGTCTTTTTTTCCGAGAGCTACTCAGATGTCCAAATGATTTGAAAATTGAAGCGGACCTCACGCATCAAATTATCTACCACATACAAAAAAATAGGTTTTTTGAAATTTCCAGTATTTATTTTGATTTTTTCGCCAAGACGGGTGCAGCTGAGCCTGGGCTCAGAAGTGGATTACCGCATCTCATGTTATTACTATGATTTATATAACATAAGAGAAGGAACATACATCCACGATAGAAACAACATTATCACATAGCAACTTCCAATTGTAACTTATACTGTACCACCTTTTTAGCTATAATATACTGTGATATATACTGCTTCTATCTTAATGTGAAGATGTATGTTGTTCTTTCCTATACGTTTATATATGCTTGGTTGGATGCTATCTAGTATAATAATTCGTTTCTGTGAGATGATTTGTGTTCAGGTACAAATGGTATAAACCGATACATATTGAAATACCAAAAGATGGATTATACATACTTCAGGCTAGCCTCATACACCCAGAAGGAAAAATATTAAAGATTTATGCACAGGTAAGATAAGTCGACATTTCAATCGTTTTGTTTCATAATTTGGTTGTGAAATTTCTCGAATTGACACGTCATGATGTCCTTGCTATTTTGTATTAGGGCCAGTTCTTTTGTAGCTTCTAGCAGCTTATTGTCAAAAAAGCTAGAAGCTCAAAAGAACTCGTTTTAGAGAAGCCAGCTTAGCTTATTTCTACCTCCTCCTCCTTCACAATGGAAAAAAGCTGGGGTCGGGTGGCTTCCCGTAGCTTCCCGCAGCTTCTCACTTAAAAACGAAAGGGTATAGGGACGTGCCCCTGTTGTTTGAACTATTTACAGCGAATTGCCATCGCGCAGTCCCGCAGAGAGTCCCCACGCAGAAAAAAAAACAGTCCCGCTCGCAGTCCTGGATCCCCTCCCTCCCGCAGTCCCGCTCGACCCCTTCTCTGTTCTGCGCTCGCCTAGGGTTCCTCCTTACCGCCGCCGCCGCCGGTCGTCGGTTCCTCCGGTCGTCGACGAGGCCTCTCCGGCGACATGGCCAGCGGGTAGGCCACATATTCCACCCCAGCTCGCACGGGCGCGACCCCTCCCACGGCCGCATCCCCTCCGTCTTCGGTGTCCAGCAGCAGCTCCTGGCCCGGTCCGGCCAAGGCTCCACTCCGGCGGACGGCGACCCCCTTTCCCCCTCCCCTCCTCCTGGCCGTGAGCCCAAGGTGAGCAGCTCCTCCTGTGATTTCTTTTGCAAAAAAGTTCATCTAGATTTGTTGCAAGGTACTGCTGAAGAATGATGTTTTCATCTTGATTTGCTATGATGCATTGCTTATATATGGCAGAAATAATTTTGATATGTATGTATTGATTGTGACAAATAGTAGTAAAATTTTTGCCCTCTGGTTGCATAGAAGAAATATTGACATGATGCGTTGCTTATATATGCTACTGTAAAAGCAATATTTAGATATTGTTTGTACTACATATTAATTCTTCCAATTATTTTGTATTGACATGATGAAAAATAGATGAAAGCACAATGGGATAATGTGGGTCTTAGAACTTTCATTGATATTTTCAGAGAAATGAACTTGCCGCCAAGTTTCGATTTGCCCCACTAGAGGACGAGATCAAACTGAGTGCTATATTTGATGATGTCAGTGTGACAAATGAGTATGCGAGGGCGGCACCTCCCTCATCTCAAGTTGGTGCCTCTCAAATTCACATTGATGATGATGATGGGGCAGGTTCAGGATGTGAAGTAGATGCTGGATGGCCTGGATCTGTTCATGACACACGTGTACTCAATGATGCACAAGTTGAATATTCCTACTTTCCACACCCTCCAGACGGTAATAACTTGTACATGCATTCTTGTGCTCTAATGTTTTTGCGTGAACTAATTGGTTTTGGTCATCTTTATTACCAATGCAGGCAAATATTATCTTGTTGACTCTGGATATCCAAACAGAGTTGGATATCTAGCACCATACAAAGGACAACGCTACCATGTACCCGATTTCCAACAAGTACCACCACGAGGAAGATATGAGACCTTCAATCATCTACATTCATCACTACGGAATGTCATTGAACGATCGTTCGGTGTTCTAAAGATGAAATGGAGAATCCTCCTCGGCATCACCCGGTACAAACCTGCTACGCAAACAAAGATCATTACTGCATGCGCGTGTCTTCATAACTTCATCCGTGAGAGCAAACTAAGTGATCAACATTTTGACATGGTTGAGAGTGGATCCTATGCTCATGAGGAGAGCCTTTCTCATCACCATGCACCCATTGATGATGGTACTATGGGTTCCATCCGTGATGCTATTGCTACAAGTGTTTTCCCTTGATGGTTAGCTCTAGGATGCAGTACTGCTAGGGTGTATGCTTTTGTTGGGAGAACCATGTAATAATTTAGAGATCATTTTTATTCAGTACTTCTCACATACTCGTACTACATGAGATAGTGATGCACGTATGATATTCGTATGCAGAGACAATGATCTTCCTTATGCTTGATTATAACAAGTTTTGGTGTTTGAAAGTCAAATTTATGTTCATATGGGCAACAAAATGAGAAAAATAGCGCAATATCATTTAATCCAAACAACAGTACAGTCCAAGGGCATTACAGACTTTTCACTGACCATACCGCACAGAAGCTGAAAAAACAGGCACTGAAAAGAACTGGCTAGCTTATTTTCTGGAGCTTATTTCCACAGCAGCTTATCTTGAGCTTATTTCCACAACATACCTCAAAAGAACTGGCCCTTAGGCTTTATTGAGCCTGAGCATGTTAGTATAAGGTTTTCAAGGTTTCATTCGTAGTTAAACTGAAGTATTGACATTAAAACCATGACAAGGAGGCACATGGGAAATTAATAAATCCAAACGGAGCCCAGCTTACGTGGAGCCTGGTAAAAAGGTTAGAGTAAACAGTATTTTGAAACCTCAAAAAAGGAAACAATTTTTTTTGCGGGGTAAAAAGGAAATGATTATACATGTAGATATAGATGTGTAGTAGTATGAGCGAGCAAACTTTTATCAGCATTACCTTTTCTTCCATGGTGTAGGCAAAAGAAGGACAAATATATGCATCCATCTAGAGTCACCTGTTTCCTTTTTGGAGCTACAAATTTGTCCTTTTTGTGTAGCTAAGCACTTACAATGAACGTATTTGTAATAAAAAATTTAGAGATATGTTGAAACATCAATACATTTCCATGGATTTTTCAGTACCAACCGTTTAAAAGTGCATGCTTATGTTCTAAAATTACTTTCTCATATTTTAGAACTTCATCGGAAGAGCAAAACATCTCAAACACAATAAAAATCACATCGAGATTCTGAGACCACCGAACGACTCCTACAGCCGTCAGAACGAGCCGCTGATGGGTCACCGCCGCCGCTCCCTACAGGAGCCGCCTTGACCTTGTCGATGACAACCATAAAATCTTTATTCACGTGCACCTAACGACCAGCTCCCAGGAGCCGCAGTCATCGCAGTTGAACCCTTACATAGATTTGAAGCACCTGACATCAAATGTCACCACGTGACAAGAAACTCTAACCTCACCGTCCGAAGAAGATGATAGGAATCTACGCCGGAGCTCCGTCGACTATGTCTAGACGAACAAACTCACGGAGGATTGAAGGTCAGAAGATAAACTCGAAGAAAAAACGCCATCATTCGTCTGAGCGCCGTACCCGCGAGGACTAAAAAATCCTGACCTAAACTACTAATCAGAGCGAAGGCACCGAGATTTCCCTCCTGGCCACTGGCCGCCGAAACGGTAGGCAGCGAGGTGAAGAATCCACAGGCTCATCGATGAAGCCTGGAAGTAAGAGTTTGCCTTAGCCGTCTCAGGTTAAGGGAGAAAAAGGAGAGGAAGGTCACGTACTCATTGGTGAAGCCTGGAAGGAAGTACTTACTTTCTCAATTTTAATAGTGGTTCACAATATATTTCACCCTAGCTTGGTCGTGCGGACGATTGACGACGGGTAGTGGTCTAATTTTGTTACTTTTAAAGCAAGTACAATAAGGTGACATAAGCCGCCTATAAAAATTTAAATATTATATTTTTGTTTAGTTGGAGGAGAGAGCATGAAAGCGGGGAATAAAAGCCGGCTATGGCACAAGCTCCAAGACATTTTGTGAGATTGTAAGGTGGGCCAATCATTAACAAAACAATACATATTTATCGAAAAAGGCCTTCGCCCCGCTTTATATATAAAGCAATGACCGACCACAGCTCAGTTACAAACGCACATCACCACAACACACGAACACACCCAAGACTGGATACATAGGCGCTGAGCGCAGCAACACTACCCCTAATACTACAAAAGCAACCGGAGTCCTCAACTGTGGACACGCCAACGCGAAGAGAAGAAGCCGCATATGACGAACCGTGTGCTCCAAAGCGGCGCTTTCAGGAAGGTTACGACACCAGAGTGCCGTCACCGCCCGACCCGAGGATCAGAGTTTCCCCTGGAGTAACACGACGGGGAGCCGCGATGACGCCTTCAAAAAGGGAGCGAGCTTCGCCGCCGCCAGTCCGTTCGAAGATAGAACAGGTTTTCACCCCGACCAACACCCACCACCACCGGACGCCACATCCCACTGACCACGCCGCCCACACGACCATGGCCACCAGGCAGCACATAACCACGGGTTCTGACCAAGAACACCGCGGAGCCACCACTAGGTACGCCGCCCTGGCATCCAAGACCTGGACACCACCTCACTCGAGACCCACCCCTCCCCAACCAAAGATACGAGCGGAAAGGAACTGCTTTTCGCACCCCTAGGATGCCCCCAATGCCGAAACCCAGAGGCCGGCCAAAATTGGCCTCCATCTACCCATCCTGCTGCCGGGCGCGAGACGAGCACGGTCCTGCTGCCGGGCACGAGACGAGCATGATCCTGCTGTCGGGCGCAAGACGAGGTCGGTCCTGCTGCCGGGCGCGAGACGAGGTCGGTCCGGCTGCCGGGCGCGAGACGAGGTCGGTCCTGCTGCCGAGCGCGAGACAAGTGATGGACCGAAGTCGGGGGAGGGCCGAACCTTCGACGAAGGTAGCAGCCAGCCGACGAGGAGAGGGTCGAAGGTTGAAACGGGACGCCTACAGACAGGCCGACACCGGAAAGCCAGCCGCTGCCCCAGTCGACCCGTCGAGCTACTGTGGAGCCGGCACGACGAAGCCACCTCGTCGCCGCCGCCCATAGCCGGGACCGCAGCCACGCCGGGCTGGGGCCCCAAACTCGCGCCGCCGGCCAAAAAAAGGCGAAATCCGGCCGGCACGCAACACCACCATCGCCACCATGCCGAAGACGACGAGCGCATCAGCCGCCGCATGCCGCCGGCAGGCCCTTGCCGCCTCAGCCGCTTTCGGCCCGCGCCGCGAGCAGCCACCACCGCGCAGATTTGGCCTGCCATCCCCGCCGCCGCAGCAATCACCGCACGCCCCGCCACCAACCACGCCGCCTGAAGCTCGACAGGAACACTGGAGCCCACCACGACCCCACGCGCCGTGCCCAGGATGAAGGGGCTGCGCCGCGCCAACCCTAGCCACCATGGGAATGCGAGGGCCCCGCCGCCGCCGGCTCCGGTCGGGCTTTGCCCGTCCGAGCCCCGGGGCGGCGGCGGGAGAGGCGGGGGAGGGAGGGGAGGGGGCTAGGAGCGCGGGATTTGGAGCCCCCCCTCCCGTCGCCACGCGGGGGCGACACGGGAGGGAGAAAAGCGAGGGGGGATTCTCCTAGAACCAACAGTACATATTTAAAAGTTACTATTATACAAGCAAGCTATTATGTTGGTTTTAGATGATATGATAACTCTTTATAGCCGATTGCTGGATATATTATTAACCCTGCTCATACATCGGATCATCTCGAAAGAGGTTCACATACTATGAATTAATTGCGAGTTCGGCCGGTCGGGCTGCTAGCTAGCTCAATCAAACCAGTTCGAGTGAATGAAGAATCACACTATACTACTAGCAATGAGCGTGGAATAAATTGGACGGCAGGTTGCATGGTTACGGCCGGGCATGCATGCACCGACTCTCGACGAATGCGTATTTCAATTAACTGGCAAATCTTTCTTGCCAAACAGCAGGCACATGCCTATACGACGCGCCATTTACTACCGCATGCACTTAGATCTCGCGTCACCGGCCGTCTATAACTGAAGAGGATCGCATATGAACTTGCCTTGTCGACCCATCATCCATTCCTAAGCTAAACTACTATGCAGAGCGAAGTCACCGAGATTTTCCTCCCCGCCAATGATCACCGAAACGGTAGGCAGAGGAGAGACGAATTCATGGGCTCATTGATGTGTTAGAAGATGTTGTATAGGGATAGAAAAGGTGTTTAACTTGTATCTCTTTCTATCTCTTCTTCTGCTCTATCTCCTCAAACCTCCTGTACCGAACTTGATCGATCTCCTCGATCTCTATTCTTGTAAGCCACGGCACACATCATATATATACAACCGCGGCCCGAGCAAAGGGTTCAACGCTTCCATCTAGTTTTACATGGTATCAGAGCCTCTTCCTCGACAGATCGGATAGAGATCGCATCTAGCTACCCCAGGCGACCGCAACTATGTCCACCACCTCCGCCGCCATGACGCCGAGCACCATGGGTGCCCTCACCACCGACGCCTCCTCCTCCACCTTTGCATCTTCATCCACCTCCACCTCCATCAACTCCTTCCTCGGATCGCCGCCGCAAGAGAAGCTGACGAGAGGCAACTTCCTCCTCTGGAAGGCCGTCATCCTACCCCAGATCAAGGGCGCGCAGATGGAGCACCATCTCGACGCGAAGAGCCCAGCGCCGCCGCCCACCCTCACCGTTACCAAGGACGACAAAGAAGAACAGGTGGTGAGCTTTGCCAGATCACTCTGGTACGCACAGCAGCAACAACTCCAAGGTTACTTGATGGGCTCCCTCTCTCGCGACATCCTTGCGCAGGTGGCCACGCTCCAGACGCCCGCAGAAGTCTGGTGTGCCATCCACGACATGTTCGCCGCCCAGAGCCAAGCGCAAGCCATCAACACTCGCATCGAGCTTACGAACCTACAAAAAGGTAACATGACTATGGCAGAGTATCTTGGCAAGATTAAGAGCCTCACCGACGAAGTTGCATGCACTGCCGCCGCGCTCTCCGATCCAGAGATCGTGTCCAAGATCTTGGCCGGACTGGACATGGATTATAATCCAGTCGTCTCGGCCCTTGCCGCTCGGGTGGAGCCGATCACCGTCCAGGAGCTGTATAGTCAGCTCCTGAGCTTCGACGCCCGCCTCAGTCTTCTTCATAGCGCCGCTTTTCGCCAATCTTCTGCCAACGCTGTCTCGCGTGGACGCGGCGGTGGGCGCGGGCGTGGCAACTCCCAGGGCGACAACGGCTACACCAACAACTACGGCAACACAGGAGGCGGCAGCTACAACAACTCCTCCAGCAGAACAGGGGGCGGTGGCTTCAACAACAACACTAGCCGCCGCTCCTCCTCCTCCTCTCGCGGTCGTTCTCGCTGTCAACTCTGCAAGAAGGCCGGCCATGAGGTTATGGACTGCTGGCACCGCTATGATGAAGACTTCGTTCCAGATTCTCGTCAAGTTGCCGCAACTATGCGTGATCAAGGAGGAGAAGGAGTGTGGTATGTTGACTCCGGCGCTACGGATCATGTCACAAGTGAGCTAGAGCAGCTTGCTCTCCGTGAAAAATATCACGGCAATGATCAGATTCACACCGCAAGCGGTGGAGGTATGGATATTAGACACATTGGTCAAGCTTTTATTAATTCCCCTATGCTTAAACGTGATCTAGTCTTAAAAGATGTTCTTCATGTTCCTCAAGCCGACAAAAACCTTGCCTCTATGTCTCGTTTAGCCACTGATAATAATGTCTTCTTTGAAACTCACCCTCGTTATTTTTTTATAAAGGATCGGGCAACGAGGGAACTTCTACACTCTAGTGCAGAACCGGGCAATAGCACCGGTTCGTAAGGCCCTTTAGTGCCGATTCCACAACCGGCACTAAAGTGTGGTCACTAAAGCCCCCCCCCCTTTAGTACCGGTTCAGCACGAACCGGTGCTAAAGGCCAACCACGTGGCACGAGGCAGCTCCGGGGGCAGGGAGCCCTTTAGTGCCGGTTGGTAACACCAACCGGTATTAAAATGTTGGGGGGTTTTGGGTTTATGATTTCTTTTTCATTATTTTTGTGTTTTCCATTTAATTCTTTTTCGTTTGCTGGTATTTTACAATACTACACATTGTACACGTTATGCAATGCATATATATATATAAATAGAATTTCTAGTAGAACCGATCATACATATATCATCAAATGTGTCTTAAACCACCATATTAATTAATTCAGACATACACACATGTATATATATATATATATATATATATATATATATATATATATATACACACACACACACAATTAGATAACTATATACAATTTCTCCTACAATGTTGCCTTCGGAGCAAGTGGCATTAGCCTAATTGGTGCCTTCGGAGCACGATGACAATTGGAAGTGGTTCATGGGGCGGTAGCGGGTAATAGTATTCTCCCTTCAGATTTATGATCTGGTCGAGCAAAAATCCCGTTATTTCCTCTTGAAGTGCTTCTACGCGTTCCGTTGGTAGGAGCTTGTCCCGCATCTCTGTGAACTGTTAAGAAGGAGATCAATATGCATGTGTATTAGTTGTGTGACTAGATATCGATAATGGTGTAAAAATTGTGAATAGTGTTCTGACAAACGTACCCATTCCTGTTTTTAAGATCTGCTCCTTTCGGACGGCATCATGCGAATGTTCTCGCAAACACAGAATGCACATAGATCAGTCCCCTGCGCCTGCTGAAGGGCCTTTACGAGAATGGAATTTGATCAAATAATAATTAAACAAGCATGATAATTAAAGATATGGCAGCTAGCTAGCTAGCTCGTACTACTTAATTACTTACCTTGGGTCAAAACCATTTCAGCTTTTCTTTCCATTCGCCTAAAGTGACGCTGATGAATCTTGCCCAAGCCCTGCCCGCCGACAAAGAAAATGAATAAAGAGGTTATTAAATAGTTCATATCATGAAATGACGAACTAAATAGGCCGAGATATATAGTTTAATAATGATTGAAATTACCTGTTGACTATCCCAAACAAATTGTTATAGTCAGTTTTTATTTTGAGTAGTGAGTCCAGTATTTTAACTGTTCCGGCATCAACTTTAATGATACACAAGATCCAGTGAAATCTGCATGCACACACGTTTGCATGTCTTAATTAAGCGGGCATATGTAAGCAAAAACATGTAGCTAGCTAGTAGGCAAAAACAGAGAATTTGTACTACAAGACAGTGTGACTCACTGGAAGTTGTAAGGAAGTATTATATCTTCATTGTATTTGAGGCGCTTCAAGAAATCTAGCATGCTGTCCTCTACATGCTTTGCATGATATGCATCTATTTTTCATGTGTATTCATTAACGGTGTTTGGGTCAATGAACCCAATGCCATAGCGTCCACCTTTTTTCATTTCATATATCTTCATCCTGCATAATACCACAGAAAAGAATATAGTGAGAATATAATTACAGGTAATGATTGATCAAAAGGATCACTACAGCTAGCTTGAGAGACTTAAATTACAGAAAGAAATCACTTACAGACAATAGCAACTGACGATAGATTTGTCGAGTGCGTCTTGATTGTATAACTGAAACAGTTCAGAATACTCAACGACCACAGCTTTCTCATGGTAGTAATGATCCTTCTTGACATTCACCATGAGGGACTCTCGATTGGAAATCTTGGTAATGTTCATGTACCATTGATGCAATTCATACATTCTCGTTGGGAGCTTCTTGACCTTGTCTGGCTTGACCAAAGGTTCGCCACAGACATATTTCTGTTTTATTTCCTCCTCTGTAAGCACAGGCATGGGCTCGATCTCGAGGAGTTGTCCAACAGTGATATTGAGAATTTCAGCCTGCATTATATGCTCCTCGGTTATTACCACATTGCCCACCTCGGGAACATAAACTTTTTGCCCACAAGAATATTGGGCGCGCATACTCTCACGTGTTGTTGGCACAACAAGCGAGGGGATCGATTGCGCCGCCTGTTCTCCCAGTTGGGGAATGGTTTTCCCGCATTTTTTGACAGCTGCTTGTTGTTTGCTCGAGCTCGCCTCCCTCTGTATACGTGCTCAATTTAACTTCCTGATGTGGCGCTCATAGTCTGTGTCAACAGGCTTCGGAGCTGGTGGTTGAGCCATACGAATGAAGTGGTCAATCATTTCCTCAGGCACTTTCTCCCTTGGCGGCGGTGGCGGTTTCGGTGCAAAATGGGCTTCCACCTCGGCCTTCGATATGGCTGTGTTTTCCTCCTCGGACTTGTCATAAGGCCTCTGCGGAAGAGGCGCGAGGCTTGGACCATATTTATATCGCTTGCCTCCGTCTGTACTTCCTGTACTACCTTGACTCGTACCGCTACACACCATAGCTGCGGGGTGTCTCTTCTGTGATTGCTTAGGCGGCGGAGACGGCTGACGTGGCTGAGTTGGACGAGGAGGAGTGGCCTGAAGCTGTGCCAGACTTGGAGGAGGAGTGGCCTGAAGTTGTGCCGGACTTGGAGGAGGAGTGGATGTCTGACGCTGTGTCGGACTTGGAGGAGGAGTGGCCTGACACTTTGCCGGATTTGGAGGAGGAGGAGTGGCCTGACACTTTGCCGGACTTGGAGGAGGAGGAGTGGCCTCACGCGTTGGTGGACTTGGAGGAGCGGGAGTCTGCTGACTCGGTGGCGGACTTCGACGAGGAGTCGGGTGACGCGATGTCGGTGGCCTTCGAAAGACGATGCAATCCTTTCTCCATAGGATGACACGATGTATGGCCTCTCCCAATGTGTGCTCGTCGTCACCTCCAGGAATGTCAAGCTGTAGCCCCGAATATGGGTCCACCACCTCATCAACCAAGACACGAGCATAGCCCGCTGGAATCGGGTTGCAATGGAAGGTTGCCTCGGGGGGATTTGAAAAAGCAACGGCGTCCGCCACCTTCATGGATATGTTCTTCATTTTGAAGTGTAGCTCGCAGTTAGTGTTCTCCGTGATGTCATCCACGGGGTATCTATGCAGCATTGCGTCGCCCGGGGTGGAACCCACGCTGCTTCTCGGCATGGATGGGGCGGTGCTATCCAATGTTGGATCATCCGCTAGCTGCTGCAGCTGCTGAGACCCCCTTTGCTGGCTAAGTGAGTTGATCTGCTCCTGCTGCCGCTGGAATTTGACTGCCAAGTCCGCTTGACTTGCTTCTAGGCCTTGAAGGCGTTCATAGTCCCGCTTCCTCTGCTCCTCCTCCATCTTCCTCTTCTTCTCCTCTGCAATCTTCTTTCTCGCACGGGTTCTGTAGTCGGCGTTCCAGTCCGAAAACCCCTCATACAACGGAATAGCGCCCTTGCCTCATGTTCTTCCCAGGTGTTCAGGATTTCCCAGGGCACGCGTAAGCTCGTCATTCTCTCTGTTGAGCTGGAACACCCCCGATCAAGCCTCTTCTATTGCAACAAGTATCTTATCGTCGGCTTCGTTCAGACATGCCTTCGTCGAAACTTTGCCTGTCTTCGGGTCCAACTCCCCCCATGCGCATAGAACCAAGTCCTGCACCTGGGGGGCCATCTCTTAGTAACCGGAGTGACACCTGCGTCCTCCATCTCTTTCTCAGACTTATCCCACTTAGGCATTGCCACCGCATAGCCACCTGGCCCCAGCTTATGGAACTTATCCTTTTTTCGGCATTCTTCTTGTTTATTCTCGACCGTTCCTTACCTAATTCCGAATCCTTGAATTTCACGAAATCGTCCCAATGAGCACTTTGGTTCTCTAGTGTTCCCTCGAATACTGGAGTCTTCCTTCCTCCCTTGACGTACTTGTCCCATACACGATCCTTGTGGTTCTTGAATGCAACCGCCATCTTCCTAAGAGCAGCGTCCTTGACTTTCTGCACATCTGCTTCTGTGAAATGATCTGGTAGGGTGAAATGTTCCATGAGAGTATCCCAAAGCAGACATTTTTGTCTGTTGTCGACAAAAGGAACATCTGGACGTGGCTTTGCTGGCTCTCTCCATTCTTGAAGGGAGATCGGGAGTTGGTCCTTCACAAGAACTCCGCACTGACGAACGAACTTGTCCGCAATCTTCTTAGGCGCTAATGGTTCGCCATTAGGTCTGGTTGCCTCGATATTGTACTTTACGCCCTCCTTCAACTTTTTGTTCGGGCCTCGTTTCGTCCTGTTGTCTGAAGATTTGCTCGATCCGGATGGCTGAAAGAAGAAAGATCGATTCGTTAATATATCTTCAAGTCATTTAAAACATGTGATGATCACCAGATGCCTGCTTATATAAATATATATACCTCACCGGTCCTCCCGTGCCTCAGGTGTATCTTTTGTCTTGCCATACACGCCCAAGAAGCCAAGCAAGGTCACACAAAGATTCTTCGTCACGTGCATCACGTCGATTGTAGAGCGGACCTCTAGGTCTTTCCAATAGGGCAGGTCCCAAAATATAGATTTCTTCTTCCACATGGGTGCGCGTCCGTCAGCGTCATTCGGAACAGGTTGTCCACCAGGACCCTTTCCAAAGACCACCTTCAAATCCTTGACCATATCATGTACATCAGCACCAGTACGGTGGCGAGGCTTCGTCCGGTGATCCGCCTCACCTTTGAAATGCTTGCCTTTCTTTCTTATGGGATGCCTGCTCGGAAGAAATCGACGATGTCCCAAGTACACATTCTTCTTACAATTAGCCAAATATATATTGTCGGTATCGTCCAAACAGTGCGTGCATGCGCGGTATCCCTTGTTTGTCTGTCCTGAAAGGTTACTGAGAGCAGGCCAATCATTGATGGTCACGAACAGCAACGCCTTTAGGTCAAATTCTTCCCCCATGTGCTCATCCCACGCACGTACACATGTTCCATTCCACAGTTGTAAGAGTTCTTCAACTAATGGCCTTAGGTACACATCAATGTCGTTGCCGGGTTGCTTAGGGCCTTGGATGAGCACTGGCATCATAATGAACTTCCACTTCATGCACAACCAAGGAGGAAGGTTATACAAACATAGAGTCACAGGCCAGGTGCTATGGTTGCTGCTCTGCTCCCCAAAAGGATTAATGCCATCTGCGCTTAGACCAAACCATACGCTCCTTGCGGCATCTGCAAACTCCTTCCCGTACTTTCTTTTGATTTTTCTCCACTGCGACCCGTCAGTGGGTACTCTCAACTTTCCGTCTTTTTTACGGTCTTCTCTGTGCCATCGCATCGCCTTGGCATGCTCTTTGTTTTGGAACAAACGTTTCAACCGTGGTATATAGGAGCATACCACATCACCTTGGCAGGAATCTTCTTCCTGGGGCGCTCGCCCTCGACATCACCAGGGTCATCGCGGCTGATCTTATAGCGCAATGCACCACATACCGGGCAAGCGTTCAAATCCTCGTACTCACCGCGGTAGAGGATGCAATCATTAGGGCATGCATGTATCTTCTGCACCTCTAACCCTAGAGGGCAGACAGCCTTCTTTGCTTCGTACGTACTCTCGGGCAATTCGTTGTCCTTTGGAAGCATATCCTTTATCATTACCAGCAACTTTCCAAATCCCTTGTCAGATACACCATTCTCTGCCTTCCATTGCAGGAATTCCAGTGTGGTGCCCAGCTTTTTCTTGTCACCTACGCAATTCGGGCACAACAATTTTTTGTGATCCTCTAACATGCGCTGCAACTTCTTCTTCTCCAAATCACTTGCGCAGTTTCTCTTTGCATCGGCAATGGCCCGACCTAGATCATCAACGGGTTCATCTGATGCCTCTTCTTCAGCTTCTTCCCGCATTGCCGGCTCAGCTTCTTCCCGCATTACCGGCTCAGCTTCTTCCCCCATTGTTGTATCATCGTATTCAGGGAACCCATGGCCAGGATAGTTGTCGTCGTCCTCTTCTTCTTCATTGTCTTCCATCATAACCCCTCTTTCTCCATGCTTGGTCCAAACATTATAGTGGGGCATGAAACCGGACTCAAACAGGTGGACGTGAATGGTTCTTGACGTAGAGTAATTGTGACAATTCTTACAGCCAGCACATGGACAAGGCATAAAACCATCCGCCCGCTTGTTTGCCTCAGCCGCAAGCAGAAAAGTATGCACGCCCTCAACGGACTGGGGAGAGCATCGGTCATCGTACATCCATTGCCGGCTCATCTTCATTACACAACACCGAATAGACCAAATTAATACAAGTTCATACATAAAGTTCATACAACACTTAAATGCAACAAACAAATAACTCTCTAGCTAAAGCATTTAAATGCAACAACAAATGCGGTCAAGATCGCAACTAAGGTAACAATTGATCCAACAGCATAATGATACCAAGCCTCACTATCGATGGCATATTTTCTAATCTTTCTAATCTTCAAGCGCATTTTCTCCATCTTGATCTTGTGATCATCGACGACATCGGCAACATGCAACTCCAATTCCATCTTCTCCCCCTCAATTCTTTTCAAATTTTTTTCAGGTACTCGTTTTCTCTTTCAACTAAATTTAACCTCTCGACAATAGGGTCGGTTGGAATTTCCGGTTCACATACCTCCTAGAAAAAATTTCTATGTCAACTTGATGGGCATAATTTGTCATAAACACGAAATGCAACTAGTTTTAAAAGATAATATATATACCACATCAGAATCATAACAAGGACGAGGGCCGACGGGGACGGATATCAAAACCATGGCACTATATGTATAACAAACAACGTACGGGTAAGATAATTATACGAGTAACTATATATCCAAATCACACAAACATCAATTTTTATATAAAATTTCATGAACAAGAGGCTCACCACAAGGTGGTGCCGGCGACGGGACGGTGCGGGCGATCGACGGTGGTTACGACGGAGATTTAGAAGGCACTAAGTAAACCACACCTACATATGCAAACTAAGTGTTATTTTTTTACCTCAAAATGCATATAAATCAAATACTAGCACACATATATATTTCCTCCCAAATTACTAAACTCACAAATTAATCACTATATAAAGCATTGCAAGAGCTAATCTAACAATGAGAGATGAAAGGACAAAGTTGCTAACCTTTGTGATCATTTGAATGGATGGGGGCCTTCAAATCTTGACACATTTTGGGCAAAATGTGCGATGAGCTCGAGAGGAAGAGAGGAAGAACAGAGAGGAGAGGGGAAAGGGGAAGAACAGAGCGAGCTCGGGTGGACGAATGGTTTATGAAGGACGACCTTTAGTACCGGTTCGTGCCAAGAACCGGTACTAAAGGGGCTGGAGGGGCCCCAGTCTGACAACATCCTGCCACCACTCTCATTAGTACCGGTTTGTGGCACGAACCAGTTTTAAAGGTTCGCCATGAACCGGTACTAATGAAAGCGGCCCGGCTAGCCGTTGGAACCGACACTAATGTGCTTCACGTTTGACCCTTTTTCTACTAGTGACACCACGGTAGATGCATTGGCGGCCTCTACCCCATCACATCCGGAGCACTTAGTCGCAAGCATCGTCAGGTCTACTCCGTCATCAAGCCCTCCTTGGCAAGGTGGCATCAACATTTAGGACATCCTTCTTTGGTCATAGTTAAGCAAGTAGTCAATAAAGGCAAACTTTCTTTGTCACATAGTCCTATTAGTGATTCGGTTTGTGAAGCTTGTCAATGTGCCAAGAGTCACCAACTTCCCTATCCTAAGTCTAGTAGTGTTTCTCATGCTCCTTTAGAGCTTATTTTCAATGATGTATGGGGACATGCCCGAGATTCTTTTGGCAGGAAAAAATATTATGTCAGTTTTATCGATGATTACAGCAAGTTTACTTGGATTTATTTACTTAAGTATGAATCTGAAGTCTTCTCTATATTCCAAGAGTTTAAAAAACTTGTTGAAAGACACTTTTATAGAAAATCTTGACAGTCCAAAGTGACTGGGGAGGGGAGTATGAGAAGCTCAACTCCTTCTTTCGTAGTATAGGCATTGCACACCATGTGTCTTGTCCTCATGCTCATCAACAGAATGGCTCTGCCGAGCGTAAACATCGCCACATTGTTGAAGTTGGCCTCTCTTTACTTGCTCATACCTCCATGCCTCTTAAATATTGGGATGAAGCTTTCCTCACTGCCACATACCTTATTAATCGTTTGCCTAGCAAAGTTATTGGAAATTCTACTCCATTGGAATGCCTTTATCATCAAAAACCATACTATAATTCTCTCAAAACTTTTGGGTGTGCATGCTATCCCAATCTTCGTCCATACAATCATCATAAGCTTGAGTTTCGTTCTACTCAATGCGTTTTTCTTGGCTATAGCAATCTCCACAAAGGCTACAAGTGCCTAGAAATTGCTACTGGACGTATTTATATTTCTAGAGATGTTGTTTTTGATGAAAATCTCTTTCCATTCGCCAAGCTTCATCCAAATGCAGGCGCCCTCCTTCGTGCTGAAATAGCCCTTCTTCCTGATCACGGGGGTGAATTAACTAAAGCTGATCATGTGAAAAATTCCACAGAAAATTGTTTTTCTGCAGATTCTGGCCGTCATTTTATGTGTGCAGGTCCGGACGAAACAGGCACATGATCCAACATTGATTCGGCTGACAGCGGCGCCGGATCCCATGCTGATTCCCGCGTTAGAGCTGCTGCACCTGACGGCGCGCGATCCCAGGAGGATTGCTCTCCCCTACATGCATCTCCTCGCGCGCCAGTCGCCGACCGGGTGGACCCCGCCTGTCCCGATGCATGGTTGGCTGAGGCCGCCAGCCCAGGCGCGGGTGCACGCGCGCGCGTGGCCGACAGTCCCCACAGGGTGGACCCCGCCAGCCCAGGCGCGGGCGGGACTCTATCACCGCGCGCCACTTGTCCGCGGGATGACGAGGCGCGGGACACGATGGCTGATTCGGCTGGCGACAGGAGATCGCCCGCACCTGCGCCGACATGATCAGAAACAGGTGCAGAATCGTCCTTGGATCTGGTGCCGGGATCTTCTGTGGATAATTCTGCGTCTCCAAATGTTACTGGATCTTCTGTGCCTACATTAGCAGTTTGTTCTCAGGCTCCTCGTCGACACACACGTTCATAGTCAGGTATCGTCAAAAATAAAGAGTACAATGATGGTACGGTACGATATGATCGTGTCAAACGTGCTTTTCTTAGTAGTGTTGGAGAACCAGTTAATTTGCATGATGCTCTAGATCATAAAGAATGGAAAAAGGCTATGGATAATGAATATGATGCGCTTATGAAAAATAGAACTTGGCACTTAGTACCCTCAAGGAAGGGCAGCAATGTCATAGATTGCAAATGGGTCTATAAGATAAAAAGAAAATCTGATGGAAGCATAGACAGATACAAGGCTAGGTTAGTGGCCAAAGGGTTTAAACAGAGATTTGGTATTGATTATCAAGATACATTTAGTCCTGTTGTTAAGGCATCTACCATTCGACTTGTATTGTCTATTGCTATTTCCAGAGGTTGGAGTTTACGACAGCTAGATGTTCAGAACGCGTTTCTTCATGGTGTTCTTGAGGAAGAAGTGTTCATGCGGCAGCCACCTGGATATGAGAATCAAAGCATGCCAAATCATGTCTGTAAGTTGGATAAAGCTCTGTATGGTTTGAAACAGGCCCCAAGAGCTTGGTACTCAAGGTTGAGCATGTAGTTACAACAACTTGGGTTTACACCATCTAAAGCAGATACTTCATTGTTCTTTTATCATAAGGGTAATATCACTATATTTGTACTTGTTTATGTTGATGATATAATTGTTGCAAGTTCAAGTTCAGATGCTACCACTTGTTTGCTTAAAGATCTTAAGTTGGAGTTTGCTCTCAAGGATTTGGGATATCTTCACTATTTCCTTGGCATAGAGGTCAAGCAGGTTAAGGATGGTATTCTTCTTACTCAGGAAAAGTATACTACTGACATACTCAGAAGAGTAGGACTGCAACATTGTAAGCCTGTAAGCACACCGATTTCAACTTCTAAGAAACTTACTCTTGAAAGTGGAGAAGCTCTTGGACCAGAGGATGCAACTAATTACAGAAGTGTTGTGGTTGCTTTGCAATATTTGACTCTTACACGTCCTGATATTTCTTACTCTGTGAATAAGGTATGTCAGTATTTACATGCACCTAGAACAACTCACTAGACTGCAGTCAAAAGGATTTTAAGGTATCTTAAGTTTTCAGAAGGACTTGGACTTCAAATTACCAAGTCCCCATCTCTGCTTGTTACTGCTTACTCTGATGCAGACTGGGCTGGGTGTGCTGATGACAGAAGGTCCACAGGTGGTTTTGCTGTGTTTCTGGGAACTAATCTTATATCATGGAGTGCAAGAAAACAGGCTACTGTCTCACGATCAAGTACAGAGGCTGAATATAAAGCTCTGGCAAATGCCACAGCTGAAGTAATGTGGATACAGACTTTGCTCTATGAACTTGGAATCAAGGCTCCACAAGCTGCAAGATTGTGGTGTGATAATATTGGCGCAACCTATCTTTCAGCTAATCCTGTTTTTCATGCACGCACTAAACATATTGAAGTTGGTTTCCACTTTGTCAGAGAAAGGGTAGCTCGAAAGCTCCTTGATATTTGGTTTGTACCTACTGAAGATCAACTTGCTGATGGCTTCACAAAACCACTCACCATGAGAAGATTGGACGAGTTCAAGTACAATCTTAACCTTGCAAAAGTTTCTTGAGGTTTAGATTGAGGGGGAGTGTTAGAAGATGTTGTATAGGGATAGGAAAGGTGTTTAACTTGTATCTCTTTTTATCTCTTCTTCTGCTCTATCTCCTCAAACCTCCTGTACCGAACTTGATAGATCTCCTCGATCTCTATTCTTGTAAGCCACGGCACACATCATATATATACAACCGCGGCCCGAGCAAAGGGTTCAACGCTTCCATCTAGTTTTACACGATGAAGCCTGGAAGGGAGAGTTTGCCTTAATTAGCCGCCTGGAGGCAGGGGAGAAAAATGAGATAAAGTCGTGTACTTACTTTCTCAATGTTAATAGTGGTTCACAATACATTTTACCTTAGATCGTGCGGATGCACGGATCGACGACTGGTAATGGTCTAATTTCGAGGCCCACATACTATGAATTAATTGCGAGTTCGGCCGGCCGGGCAGCTAGCTAGCTCAACCAAACCAGTTCAAGTGAATGAAGAATCACCCTATATACTACTAGGAATGAGCGTGAATAAATTGGACGGCAGGTTGCATGGATACGGCCGGGCATGCATGCACCGACTCTCGATGAATGCGTATTCCAATTAACTGGCAAATCTTTCTTGCCAAACAGCAGGCACATGCCTACACGACACGCCATTTACTACTAAACTTAGATCTCACGTCGCCGGCCGTCTATAAATCAAGAGGATCGCAAATGAACTTGCAGAGTCGATCCATCCCCTGACGCAGACATCGATCAAGATCCAGAGAGCCGACCGGTCGACCATGGCGAGGTCTGGTGGTCGGTGGGCCGTTGCGGCGGCGATAGTGGTGCTGCTGCTGACCACGGTGTCATCAGCATCAGCAGCAGCAGGTGTCGATTCAGCAACGACGGCACCGGCCAAGGTGTGGCAGCTCCCTCCAAGAATCCCTACAGAGCCCTTCCCGGTGCCAAGGCCCCCTTCTTCGTCGTCGTGGAAGGCGGTGAAATCGTCTCTTCCTCCTCGCCACCACCTCCCCACGGAGCCGCCGTCGGAAAAGCGTACGTAAGATGATGTATACCTAACTAGTAGTAACGCATGCGGCGGCGCAAGAATCTGCGTGCATGGTGCTGCCCTTTGATCAGTTGATCTATCTGTGTGAGTGTGTGTGAGTGTGGGTTCACGTCGTCGTTCTGTTGCATGTACTCCTACCAAGAATGAATAAAATGATGATGATTGTGTGGATGCGTGTTTTTTTTTCTTTTCCAGAAAACACCTGTAATTTTATTCATGCTCTATTCGCAAAAAAAAATCGTGCTCAGAACCATTACAACTAACATGTACGATGCTTTGGATCCAGGATCCAAAAAATTACCACATAGTAATTTTTACAGCTAAGAATTAGAGAGCTCATCGTCGGCGCCTAAAGCACCGCGAGAACTATCTGGCGCTCAGGCACTCTCCTATTGGATTTGGCCCATATAACTCGCTCGACTGCTGCTCTCGCTCGACATTGCAAACTAATCATTCGAGCCATCTAGCGATTCTTTCTGCAAACAAAAAACTAGCAATTTCTTTATTATGAGCACGTGCTGTGAAAAAGTGCATGAATTTGAAAATTGTTCCCGAATTCAATAAAGTTCATGAATTTGAAATAGTTCACCAATTTAAAAAACATTTCCCGAATTTTAAAAATGTTCACAATTTTTTAAAAATGTTCACGAATTTCACAATTTGTTCATAAATTTCTAAAAAGTATTAATTACTTCATCGATTTTGAAAATAAAATCGCAGATTTGAAAAAGGTCATCAATTTTGAAAAAAGTTCACGGATTTGGAAAAAGGTCTGTGAATTCTCAAATCATAATCTCAGATTTGAAAGTTCATCAATTTTGAAAAAAAGTTCACGGATTTGAAAAATCATCGATTGAAAAAACACTTTTTTGAAAAAACTTTACGAATTTTGAGAAAGAAGTTCACTAACAAAATGTTGCAAAAAACTGAAAAAGAATTCATGGATTTGAAACAACTTCACTAGAAAGTTAGCAAAAAACTAAAAAAATCATTTATATGAAAAAAGTGCGTGAAAATTGAAAAAAAATCACGCATTAAAAAAATAAAAAAGAGAAAGTATAAAATAAAATGAATGAGAAAAAGGAAACATAAAAAAGGAGTAAAATCCGAAGAAAAACCAGCCAAAGAAAACAGAAAAAAAAATAGAGTCCTCTTTTTAGTGTTACAAGTTGACGCACAAAAAATAGAAAAACAGTAGGTAGTCACATAAAGTGTGGTGTTATTACAAACATTTTTGAAGTTTGAATAAATGAAAAACAAAACCATAAATGGGCCAAGCCCAGGTCAGGCCGCGGGAGGGGGTGTGCGTCGGTTTGTGAAGTTGCCTTTAACGGGCGTTGAGGATGCCAAATAGGAAATGTGTAAGAATTATGATATGATCTCTTGGTGACATCTCCTCCGTATTACCAAAGTGGATAGGGCACTCACGTATTGTCGTGGGCATCAGAGGTTCCTCACATAGATTGCAAGCACCTTTCTTCTCCATCCAAAATCTGTATCTAAGTCTTTCAGTTCTTTGTCACTACGACCCAACTGGTCAAAACAACAATCAACCGATGGATCAAAAGGCACATCCCGCCGGTCCTATTCGCCAAGTTCTACTCGGTAGATCCAAAACAAAAATGATACAGTTTGTTAAATATCATTCATTGTTTTTTTCTTTCCCTATCATATATTCGTTTGAAATGAAAAAGTTTGTTATCATGTACTCCCTCTATTTGGAATTACTTGTCGTAAAAATGAATGTATCTAAAACTAAAATACATCTAGATACATTCATTTCTCCGACAAGTAATTCCGGTTGAAGGGAGTACTAATTAAAACAAGAAAAACGCCATACGAATTCATAGATTATTTCCCAATGAAGAACCGTGTTGTGTGCCCATCGAAAATTTTGAACTTTATTAGATGCCTGGACATAAGCTGAGATGCTTTCCTGATCTGTTCTTTCAGCTGATCAACATTTTCTTGTAAAGTTTTAGGTGACAATGGTTCAAGATACAAGTTCAGTCATACTACAGAAAGGAAAAGAAACAACTCAATTGTCGAAGGTCGTTCATTTCCTAAACCTTGAGTACTAAATCTGATGTTGTTGTAGATTACTAAATCTGAATAGTTGCTTCACATTGTATTTCTTGAACAAATTTATGTATGTGCCTACTTGTATTCATATTGTGAAGAAACCAGCTATGTTTTAATTATTTGTCTCGCATCACCACTATGCAGTAGCATTGCGTCTTTCCTATAGCGGTGCACCCTTGCGATTGCTCTCATGTGTGCATTACGACTACCTGCGATGGTGCCATGGTTGCTTAATCTCCAGTCCACTTTGGTCCAAGACTCCTCATCGCTAGCCCCCACGCTGCCATGTGGACTGAGAACAGACCATCGTATATATGGATTGAATTTCATTTAAAAAACTGGAGTTTTGCTACACAAAAAGACCACATTTACCGAAGCATACATATCATATACAGTTACTACATCTGTGCAAAAAGGAGCTCATTCCACGTATACGGTATACCCGGAAGGCACCTCGAACCATAATAGGGGCAAGTTCTTTTGGGTGATTCTCCGTGAATCGCCCCCACCCCAGCTTCCCCCAGAATCGTTACTTCATATATTTTTTACAATCCTAATTAATCAAAGTATAATTAGCTAGGATTGTAAAAAAATATATGGAGTGACGATTTTGGAAAAAGCTGTGGAGGGGGTGATTCTGAGAGAATCGCCGAAAAGAACTGGCCCTAGATCTACATCTGTGCAAGCAATCGTAAACCTTCCTCTGAACTTTGGTGCTATTGTTCGAGATGTGGCCCTCGCCGCGCAGCTGCGAGATCACGCTGATATCCCGGAGCTTCACCCGAGTCCCGTTTACCGCGCGCTCCGCAGCCAAGTCACTCGAGTGATCCCGCGAGACCCCGCTCCCGCCGGACAAGGGGACGGTGTTGTCGCACCTCCCCCCGGTGTTCCACTCCGCGCCGACGAAATGCACCGGCGAGATGGTCCTCAGGAAAACGCTCACCCGAGGGTGACGCGCGAGCTGCGCGTCCGCCCATCGGGCGATGCTGTTGAGCTTGGCGCCCCTCGCATGGCTGAACTTCACCTTGTTCCAGTGATGGCCGGTGTTGAGCACCAGGGCGTCGAAGCCGGGGAGGTGCTCCTGCAGGAACTGCGCCGGCCGGTCGAGGTGCTGCGCGTAGACTCTTACATCGGATCATCTCGAAAAAGGTCCACATACTACTCTCTCTCTCTATTTTTATTTAATCCGCATATTAGCTTTAGTCAAAGTCAAACTTTATAAACTTTAATAAAATTTATAAACAAAAATATTAACACATACAATAACAAACCAATGCCATTATAATAATTATTGAATGTACTTTCACATCATGTAGATCTATTATGGTAAATGTTTTTTTATAAACTTGATCAAACTTTACAAAGTTTGACTTTAGTTAACTCCAATATGCGTAGTAAATAAAAACGAAGGGAGTATGAATTATTGCGAGTTCGGCCGGCCGGGCTGCTAGCTAAGCTACCTCAACCAAACCATTTCCGAGTGAATGAACAATCACACTATACTACTAGTACGTACTAGTAGTGAGCGTGGAATAAATTGGACGGCAGGTTGCATGGATCCGGCCGGGCATGCATGCACCGCCTCTCGATGAATGCGTATTCCAATTAACCGGCAAATCTTTCTTGCCAAACAGCAGGCACATGCCTATACAACGCGCCATTACCACTGCACTTAGATCTCACGTCACCGGCCGTCTATAAATCAAGAGAATCGCAACAATGAACTTGCGGAGTCGATCCATCCCCCGACGCAGACATCGACCAAGATCGAGAGAGCCGACCGGTCGACCATGGCGAGGTCTGGTGGTCGGTGGGCCGTTGCGGCGGCGATAGTGGTGCTGCTGCTGACCACGGTGTCATCAGCATCAGCAGCAGCAGGTGTCGATTCAGCAACGACGGCACCGGCCAAGGTGTGGCAGCTCCCTCCAAGATTTCCTACAGAGCCCTTCCCGGTGCCAAGGCCCCCTTCTTCGTCGTCGTGGAAGGCGGTGAAATCATCTCTTCCTCCTCGCCACCGCCTCCCCACGGAACCGCCGTCGGAAAAGCGTACGTAAGATGATGTATACCAAACTAGTAATGCATGTAGCAGCATGCGGCGGCATGCATGGTGCTGCCCTTGATCTGTTGATCTATCTGTGTGAGTGTGGGTTCACGTCGTTCTGTTGCATGTACTCCTACCAAGAATGAATAAAATGATAACGATTGTGTGGATGCGTGTTTCTTTTCTTTCCCAGAAAACACCTGTAATTTTATTCGTGCTCTATTCGAAAAAAAAATCGTGCTCAGACCACTACAACTAACATGTACGATGCTTTGGATCCAAGATCCAAAAAATTACCACATAGTAATCTTTACAGCTAAGAATTAGAGAGCTCCTCGTTGGCTCCTTAAGCACCGCGAGGACTATCTGGCGCTCAGGCGCTCTCCTAGTTGGATTGGGCCCATATAACTCGCTCCACTGCCGACATTGCGAACTAATCATTCGATCCATCTAGCGATTCTTTCTTCAAAGAAAAAACTAGCAAATTTTTTCTATTGTGAGCACGTGCTGTGAAAAAGTGCATGAATTTGAAACATGTTCCCGAACTCAAAAAGGTTCATGAATTTGAAAATAGTTCACCAATTTGAAAAACATTTCATGAATTTGAAAATTGTTCACAAAATAGAAAAAGTTCACAAATTTTAAAAAAATGTTCACAATTTTTTCATAAATTTCGAAAAAGTATTCATTACTTCATCAATTTTGAAAATAGAATCTCAGATTTGAAAAAGGTCATCAATTTTGAAAAATGTTCACGAATTTGGAAAAGGTCTATGAATTTTCAAATCATAATCTCAGATTTTAAAGTACATCAATTTTGAAAAAAAGTTCACAGATTTGAAAAAAAATCATCGATTCAAAAAACACTGTTTTGAAAAAACTTTACAAATTTTGAGAAAGAAGTTCACCAAAAAAATGTTGCAAAAAACTGTAAAAGAATTCATGGATTTGAAACAACTTCACTAGAAAGTTAGCAAAAAACTAAAAAAAATCGTTGATATGAAAATAGTGTGTGAAAATTGAAAAAAATCACGCATTAAAAAAATAAAAAGCGACAATATAAAATAAAAAGAATGAGAAAAAGGAAACATAAAAAAGGAGTAAAATGCGAAGAAAAACCAGCCAAAGAAAACAGAAAAAAATAGAGTCCTCTTTTTCATGTTACAAGTTGACGCACAAAAAAAAAATAACAGTAGGCAGTCACATAAAGTGTGGTGTTATTACACACATTTTTTGAAGTTTGAATACACGAAAAACAAAACCATAAATGGGCCGCGGGAGGGGTGTGCATCGGTTTGTAAAGTTGCCTTTAACGGGCGCTGAGGACGCCAAATAGGAAATGTGTAAGAATTATGATATGATGTCTTGGTGACATCTCCTCCGTATTACCAAAGTAGATAGGGCACTCACGTATTGTCGTCGGCAGCGGAGGTTCCTCACATAGATTGCAAGCACCTTTCTTCTCCAGTTCTCCAAAATCTGTATCTAAGTCTTTCAGTTCTTCGTCAATACGACCAAACTGGTCAAAACAACAATCAACCGATGCATCAAGAGGCACATCCCGCCGGTCCTATTCCCCAAGTTCTGCTCGGTAGATCCAAAACAAAATCGATATAGTTTGTTAAATATCAGCCATTGTTTTTTCTTTCCCTATCATATATTTGTTTGAAAGGAAAAAGTTTGTTATCATGTACTTCCTCTGTTCGGAATTACTTGTCGTAAAAATGGATGTATCTAAAACTAAAATACATCTAGATACATCCATTTCTGCAATAAGTAATTTCGGATGGAGGGAGTACGAATTAAAAGAAGAAAAACACTGTATGAATTCATAGATTATTTCCCAATGAAGAACCGTGTTGTGTGCCCACCGACAATTTTGAATGTTTTTAGACCCCAGACATAAGCTGAGATGCTTTCTTGATTTGTTCTTTCAACTGATCAACATTTTCTTGTACAGATTTAGGCGACAATGGTTCAATATACAAGTTCAGTCATACTCCCTCCGTTCCAAATTACTCGTCGCAGATATGGATGTACCTGGAACTAAAATACATCTAGATACATCCATACCTGCGACAAGTAATTCGGAACGGAGGGAGTACTACAGAAAGAAAAAGAAACGATGCAATTGTCGGAGGTCCTTCATTGCCTAAACCTTGAGTACTAAATCTGATTTTCTTGTAGATTACTAAATCTGAATGGTTGCTTCATATGGTATTTCGTGAACAAATTTATGTATGCCCCATGCTTGTATTCATATTGTGAAGCAACCGGCTATGTTTAAATTATTTGTCTCGCATCACCACTATGCAGTAGCATTGCCTCTTTCCTATAACGGTGCACCCTTGCGACTGCTCTCATGTGCGCATTACCTGCAATGGTGCCATGTCTGCTTAATCTCCAGTGCACCTTGGTTCAGGACTCCTCGTCGCTAGCCCCCATGCTGACATTACTAAACAGTACAACAGAGCGATCTATGGCCCCTTACAGCGATTTGATATCGTACACCGTCGGATCTGCCCACGAACGCACCGGATCTTTCTATGTTATCCCACAACTACCACTCTCCCACACTAGCCCGCGTGAGCCTGCGCGAGATGGCCGGCTAACATACCTGGGCCGCTGCTTTACAAATCGTCCTACGCGCTCTCTCGTACACCGGGCCGTGGCCCAATAATAATCTCGTGCAGACTTTACTCTCCCCCCAAAAACTTGTTCATGCGACTCCAGTTCAGTTAGATCAGATCGCAGGTGGGGGATTCATGGCGGTCTCTTTCAATTCCCTCGCAGCCGGTGGGAGCGCGGCGACTTGCCCGTGGAGCCGAGGAGAGGCAAAAACCATGTGGGCATGAGGAGGCGGTGGATAACTTACCCGCCGGTTCAGAGGAGAGGGCTGGAGCAGAGGCAAAGACGATGGTGGGCGTGGCGGCGGTGGCGGGCTGCCGGCCATGGCTCCTGTGCGAGGAGGTCTTCTACACCACCCGTTTTGTTTTTCAGCTGCAGGCCTCGAACAACATTTTGACCTCCATCTTCCGCAAATCAGTCCATGTCAAATTGATATGCTCCTGCATGCGGTCCTGTCACTATCAATTTCCAATAGCTGCTACAGTTCAGCATTGAGGTAACTAAGTGTCTTGTTGACGAACTTAGGACGGCAAGCTGATCAATTGCCGTCCCTGGTTCAGACTATTGGAAACGCATAGGCAAATATTAGCACAGCTTGAGGAATTATGCTCACACGGCACACCCCTTCTTGTTACCGAAAAAGGGTTCCCCCGCTTTGTATTCCAAAGCAACCAACACCAATACAGGATTGTTGGGGCGAACAGCACAAGAAGCCTAAAAAAAAAGAAGAAGAAGCAAATGCCAACAACGGCAGCTCGACAGAGCATGGATGACCCGCCACCGCTACGCCCACCAGAGAAAAACCACTACAACCCGAGGCTCCGGACCACCGCGTACAAAACAACACCTCCAAGAAGGAAAGCGACACCGACGACACTGCTGCCCGGACATGTCCTAGGGTTTCCCCGGCACGCGGAGGGAGGTGGGGGATGGATATCATCGACACCCTCCAGGAAGGAATGGTGGCACCCGCAGGTGTCACCGCATCGTGGCCGAAGACCGCTAACGATTTCTCCCGTACTCCAATCCCCGCCGCCCAACGGACCGGAGCCGACCAGCCAAACCGCCGCCCACCACCATGCGCCATCGCGGTTGCGCCGTCACCCACGCCGCCTCACTGCGAACACCAACACGAGGCCAAGAGGACCGGAGAGAAGCGCCCCGTGGAGGGAGAAGCAGCACCGAAGCCGAACGGGAGGGACCCACCTCCACCGCCGTCGTGCGGGAGACCAGAGCCTCCGGCACCGTCGCGATAGCCGTCCGGACGCGGCAGCAGGGCATGCCAGGCCACCCTTGGCCCGGCCAGGCCCGAGACGGGCCCGCTAAGCCCCGCCGCCACGTTGCAGCAAGCCGGCGATGGCGCCGCCAACACCCTGCCTCTCATCGCCTCTCCCCGCCTCCCGGAAGCCACGAAGCAGACCCACACCGCCGCCGGCCCGCCCAGGCCCAAATGAGGCCCGAAGGGCCCAGATCTGGGTCGAGCGCGCGCCGCTGAAAGTGCTAATGGCACTTATGCTATATTTTGGTGTGATGACAATGTGGTTAGTTGAACTAATATCGGTTGCTAAAGTTTATCTCAGGTTATTGGTTCTAAGTGCCCGCGATGGAGATGTGTGACCCCCCCATTTTAAAAAGGTCGAAGGCGTGGTCTTTCGACGCTTCGAAGGTTTAGTTTTGGTTTACTTCGAGTTGTAGGAAAGACCGCACTATTAAGAGGGGTTTGTGTGGATAAATGTCGTGTGGGAATGCCATTGCCGAGCCTTACTCTCTTACCCTTCCCACTCCGACCACCTAAAAAGAACCTAGTGTGTGTGTTGTGGTACTCAGAAAGTTGTAACAGAAAGTTACTAGGTACCACGTGCGCATGGGGTCTTTTGACCCTCGTGCGCACGGGGTACTGCGTAACTCTCTGGGTACCCCATTTTGACCCCCGTGCGCACGGGGTCCTATGTAAACTCTCTGAGTACCTCGTGCGCACGGGGCTGACTTAGCCCGTGCGCACGGGGTCCAACGGGCAGAAATCCCCACCAGCCCATGAACACTATATAAAGGGTCTTCTTCCTCCTCCAACCCCCAACCCTAATGTCTTGTTGAGCTCCACCATTGCTACACCCCATTTTGCTCAATACTATCAATCCCTCCACCCAAACTTGTTGAAACTTTGGGGATTGGGAGAGCAAGACCCGATCTACAACTTGAGCAAACCAAATCGCGTTCCCCGCAACATTTCTTCCTCATTGACTTGTTAATCTTAGAGCTTGGGCTCCTAGGCGGTTAGGGATTCCTTCGGAAGCTTCCTTGCGTGTGGTGTGCTCCGGAGAAGTTTGTAAAGGTGTGGTGTTCGCCTTCAAGACCAACCCTGAGTGTTTTGAGGCTCCTCCGTTGGGGGTGACTTGAAGGAGCGGTGAGCCTTTGGTAGCGTTCTGCAAGCTTTGGCTCCGGCACCGCTCCAAACGGAGATTAGCTCTTCCCCAAGGAAGAGTGAACTTTGGGTTAAAATCTGCGTCCTCGTCTCACTTGTGGTTAATCCTTTCCCGCACCTTTCTTTGTTGTTGTATGCTTATTGGTTTGCTAAGTAGTTTGTTGCCTAGCTTATTTATCTTGGAGCTTGGTTGTCATATGTTGCATTCGCCTAGTTGCATATCTAGTAAACTCTTTTATCCGCTAAGCCTTAAAACATACAAGAAAGATTAAAATTTGTAGTCTCCTATTCACCCCCACTCTAGTCGACCGTATCGATCCTTTCAATTGGTATCAGAGACTCGTGCTCTAATATAAGGTTTTACAACCTTAGAGGATATGGTCGATCTAGGGAATGAGGGAGGTGGTCTACCCATTGCGGGGGATGGTCAAAACCAACCCCCCGCCGCGACCGAGGCACGTGGTGCTCCTGTCGTTGCTCCCGCCGCTCCTACTAACCCGAATGTTCCCTTGACCGCGGCCGATCTTCTTTCAATGTTTGCGGACCTCAAAGTCTCTATGTTGAAAGAGGTTCGGGCCTCGGTCAAGGAGGAAATTGATGCTCGCTTAAAGCCATCAACGTCCGCATCAAACTCATTTAATCCAAATGAGGTTCATGATGCGGATGACTCGAGGGAACCTCTCGCTTCTCCGGCTCATACTCAAGTTCCCCAATACAATGTCGTGGAACCCTTTTACTCTCATCAACCCTTGCAAAATCCCCGCATTAATCCTGTTGGGCCTCCGCCCCCTTTGAAAGCTAATGCATTTGCTAAGTGGAAGCTAGATATGGAGTCTCACATGCGCAGTGCTTCAACTCAATTGTGGTGGATTGTGGTCAATGGATTCAACCCCAAGGACCCAATGAATCTCACTCCAAGGGAAGCAGTTGACGATCAACTCAATGCTACCGCACACAACATGCTTCGCAATGCTGTGACTGAAGACTATAGTGATTCCATTGCTCTTCTCAAAACCGCAAAGGAAATTTGGGATTGCCTTGAAGAGGCTCTTGAAGGAGATGAAGCAATTCGAAGATCTCGGTTGGCCTTGCTCAAACAAGAAGTCAATCTCTTTGTGACGAATGAGGGTGAGTCCGCAAAAGAGGTTTACCGAAGGTTGAAGTCCCTTGTGCTCAACTTGAGAACCTTTGGGTGCACTTGGGCAAATGATGATTTCATCAAGGATAAGTTCATAGATGCTATGGTTCTCACGGAACATACCATGGTCATGATGGTTCATCAGTGTCCGGACTATCACAAGTTGACTTCGGCTCAAGTTGTTTCCACCTTCTCTACCCATGTTCTTTTGGAAACCAAGTCCAAGAAAACATTTGCAATAGCTCAAGCAACCAAGAACTCCAATCTTGCCTTGAAGGCCAAGAAAGTGATGAGCCAATCCTCAAGGGAGGAAGAAGTGAGTCAAGAGATATGTGAGGAGGATAATGATACCTCGTGCCCGGCAAATGAGTTTGCAGAAGACTTGGCTCTCTTAGTCAAGAAGTACTCCGGGACCATGGCAAAAAAAGGAAGAAATCTTCAAGGAAGATCGTTTGGACGAAGGAAATGCTACAATTGTGATAGCCCAAGACACTTTGTTCATGATTGTCCATATGAGAGACGTGAATACAAGTCCGAGAAGCTTGTGCTTAAGAATAAGAAGTTCACCAAGTTTGCAAAGAGTAAGGATGACAAGGCTCTTGTTCATGAAGAATACATGTCTGGAGATGAAGATGACGGTGAGGATGATCAAGTGGGCACGGCCGCCTTTGCCATGCATGCCACTACCTCCTCCTCCACCACCGGCCTCTTCGACTCTCCAAACAAGGACAAGCCATTCACTCATTGATGCCTCATGGCCAAAGAGGTAAACACAAAGTCCAAACCCAAGAAACTCGACAACTACACTCCCAATGTCTCATGTGAGATAGTGGAGGAGGAGTGTGAGGAGGGTGTGGATAATGATGAGGAATCCTTAATGGCTTTCATGAAAACTCTTCATGGTGAAGCTCGTGCTCGTTTTGGCGATCTCCTTAAGTCACTTGCCGAACGTGATGACTTTATTGAGAACGTTGAGAACCTCCTTATAGAGGAAAAAGAGAGAGTTGATCTCCTCGAGCATGAACTTAATGAAGAGAGTGTCATGAGAGCATCACTTGAGGAAGCCTTATCTGCTCATGAAATTGACTTTGTCAAAACCAATGATGCTTTGCAACTTGCTCTTGAGAATAAAGATGCTCTTAACGTTAGAGTTGAAAAGCTTATAGTTGACCATACAAGACTTGTTGAGGAGCATGAGTTCCTTGTGATTAGTTCCAAGGTTGTCAAAGGTGACCTCATTGCCCTCACCGAGTCTTATGCTCAACTAAAAGCTAAAACCATTAAGGCCCTCACTTCCATACCCCATATAGATTTAAATGATGATGCGTGTACGACTAACTTTGCTCATGATTGCACCTCCCTTCAAGAGGAAAATAAGAAGTTAAAAGCTCAAATTGAGAAAGGGCTTGTATCATGCATCCAAGGGGAGAAAAACCTAAACGACCTCTTGAGAAACCAAAAGGAGTGTGTTGCCAAGGAGGGAGTTGGGTTTAATCCTGCATCTAAGAATGGTAAGAAAAAGAAGAAGAAGAACAACAAGAAGATTGGTCTGACTCCTTCCCCTCCCCAAAAGGTAGTGTTTGTGCAAGAAGGGCACAAGGAGAAGGAGAAGGGAATGAAGGGTGTTGGGAATGGAAAGGTCATTAGGGACAAGGTCATTCCCAATAATTTTGCCGACAAGAACAATCCATCATATGTTCTCATGAGAGGAGATGATGGCTATACCTTTGCAAAATTTGTTGGAACTAACTATGATGATTATGCTTGGACTATTTGGGTTCCCAAGACCCTTGTTGCTAACTCACCAGGACCCATTGCAAAATGGGTACCTATAACCAAAGTTTGACTATTGTAGGACTATGTCTCTGGTGGAACTCAATGGGTGATTGACAGTGGATGCACCAATCATATGACCAGAGAAAGGGAGATGCTTGTGGAGTTCGTTGATTCACTCAAGGCCTCCTCGAACATCTCCTTCGGTGACAATAGCAAGGGCAAGGTATTGGGTTTGGGCAAGGTGGTAATCTCTAATGATTCATCTCTTTCAAATGTCATGCTTGTCCAATCCCTTCACTACAATTTACTTTCAACTATTCAATTCGCTTGTGCCGAATATGATTCACATTTTGGTGAATTCCATGTGATCGTCTTTAAGAGAAGCAATCTCAAAGTGGTCTTTGTTGGGCATGTTGAAGACAACCTTTATGTGGTTGATTTCTCGAAAGAGAAAACTCATCTTGCAACATGCCTAATGGCCAAGGCCGACGTGGGGTGGCTATGGCACCGTAGACTAGCCCACGTGGGCATGAGAAATTTACAAGCTCTCTTAAAGGGGGCGCACATTCTTGGACTAACCAATGTGTCTTTTGCCAAAGATCGTCCTTGTAGTGCTGCATTGCCGGAAAGCTTCATGAAAAAGCTCACAAAGTGAAGACTATCATCACCACCTTGAGGCCCCTCGAGCTTATCCATTTGGATCTATTTGGGCCTCCAACATATGATAGTTTGGGAGGAAGGAGATATTGCCTTGTCATTGTTGTTGACTTCACAAGATATACTTGGGTGTTCTTTCTCAAGACTAAAGATGAAACTCAAGAAACCTTCATCAACTTTGCCACAGAAGCTCAACGTCAACATAACTGTGAGATCAAGGCAATCCGAAGTGACAATGGCACCGAGTTCAAAAATTATACAATGGATGAATTCTTGAGTGAAGAGGGGATAAAGAACCAATTTTCCGCACCATATACTCCCCAACAAAATGGTGTTGCGGAGAGGAAGAATCGGACTCTTATTGAGATGGATAGGACCATGCTTGATGAGTACAAATCACCATACAAGCTTTGGGCAGAAGCCATCAACACCGCGTGCCATGCTTCAAACCGGCTTTATCTTCGCAAGCTCAAGAACAAGACCCCTTATGAGCTCCTAATTGGGAGAAAGCCCAACGTCAAATACTTCCGGGTATTCGGTTGTAAGTGTTTCATTTTAAACAAAAAGTTCCGGTTAGCTAAATTCGAGTCTAGAACTTATGAAGGCATATTTGTTGGATATGCATCAAACTCTCATGCTTACCGAGTTCTCGATAAATCCACCGGATGCATTGAGGAAACGGTAAATGTGGAGTTTGATGAAGATAACTGCTCCTGTATGGAGCAAATCGTTCCTAGTGTTGTAGGTGATGAGGCTCCTTCACAAGCTATAAGGACAATGGGGATAGGCCACATTCTTCCACAAGAAACACCCCATGTTCAAGTAGAAGAAGAAGGAGTAAGAGCCCCTCTTGAGGATTTTCCACAAGGGAAGTCATCACCGACACCACTTGTACAAGATGCTTCGGGAAATAATGAACCTATCCAAGAACAAGATCAAGACCCTCATATTCCTGAGCAAGATCAAGAGCAAACTCTTCCGAATAATGAAGATTCAATCATTGAGGCTCAAGATCAATCTCAAAGTCATGATCAAGATCAAGATCAACCCCAACCACAAGTGTCCTCATCGTCATCACTTCCTACTGAGCAAGAACCAGTGATTGCAAAGAGAAGAGTGTCTCCAAGGCTAAAGCAATCTCAAGGGCAAGCTTCTTCATCAAGTCCAAAACCAAGTGAAGAAGAGCTTGATCGCAAAGAGCAAAAAGTGGCCGCCAAGCTGAAACATCTTCAACACCTCACCGAGAACATCTACGGAAGCATCAAAAAGGGGGTAACTACTCGTAGACGTTTGGCAAAATTTTGTGAACATCACTCGTTTGTCTCTTGTGTTGAACCCCTTAAGGTGGAAGATGCACTTGACGATCCGGATTGGATAGATGCCATGCATGAAGAACTCAACAACTTCACACGCAACAAAGTGTGGACCCTTGTAGAAAGACCCAAAGAATTTCATAATGTCATTGGAACAAAGTGGATTTTCAAGAACAAACAAGATGAGTATGGACAAGTAATAAGGAACAAGGCAAGGTTAGTGGCACAAGGTTTCACCCAAGTTGAAGGTTTGGACTTTGGAGAAACTTTTGCCCCCGTTGCCCGTCTCGAATCCATTCACATCTTGCTTGCTTATGCCTCTCATCATGATTTCAAATTATATCAAATGGATGTTAAGAGCGCATTTCTTAATGGTCCTCTTAAGGAGTTGGTGTATGTCAAGCAACCTCTCAGTTTTGAAGACCTCGATCATCCCTCTCACGTTTATGAACTCCATAAGGCACTCTATGGACTCAAACAAGCACCTCGTGCTTGGTATGATCACCTTACGGCGTTCCTAAGCAAGAAGGGGTTCCAGATTGAGGTAATAGATTCCACTCTCTTTACGAAGAGGGTAAAAGGAGAGATGTTTGTCTGCCAAATATATGTTGATGATATTATCTTTGGGTCAACTAACCATGCTATTAACGTTGAGTTTGATAATCTTCTGACTAAGGAATTTGCGATGAGCATGATGGGGGAGTTGAAGTTCTTTCTCAGTTTTCAAGTGAATCAATTTAGAGGTGGAACCTTCATCAATCAATCTCGTTATATCCAAGACATGCTCAAGAGATTCAAAATGCAAGATGTCAAGCCAATGAAGACACCCATGGGCACAAATGGTCAACTTCATCTTGATCCAAATGGTAAAGAAGTGGATCAAAAGGTATATCGCTCTATGATCGGTTCCTTGCTTTACCTTTGTGCATCTAGGCCAGATATTATGTTGAGTGTGTGTATGTGTGCAAGATTTCAATCCGCTCCTAAGGAGAGACATTATTCGGCAGTGAAAAGGATCCTTCGATATTTGGTTCATACCCCAAACTTGGGCCTTTGGTACCCCAAGGGATCATTATTTGAGTTAATGGGTTACTCGGATTCGGGCTGGGCCGGAGACAAGGTTGATCGCAAGTCCACATCCGGTTCATGTCAATTCCTAGGGAGATTGTTGGTAGGTTGGTCTTCAAAGAAGCAAAATTGTATATCTCTCTCCACAGCCGAAGCCGAGTATATTGCTGCCGGAAGTTGTTGTGCACAATTATTATGGATGAGGCAAACTTTGATGGATTACGGTGTTAAATGTGACAAAGTGCCTCTTTGGTGTGACAATGAAAGTGCCATCAAGATCGTCGAGAATCCAGTTCAACATAGCAAGACCAAGCATATTGAGATTTGTCATCATTTCATTAGAGATCATGTGGCAAGGGAAACATTGAATTACTCCATGTTAACACCGAGAATCAACTTGCAGACATCTTCACCAAGCCCCTTGACGAAGCAAGATTCCGCGAGTTAAGGCATGAGCTAAATATCGTGGATATTAGTAACTTCGGATGAAACTCTTGCTCACACACACATACTCATGTACTATCTTGCTTAGGTGTAGGCACATGTCTAGGGGGAGCTAGCTCAACTCATGAGCTATCTTATCCTAGAAGTGCATAAAACAAACACAATCTTTCACATAAGCCACTTTAGGTGGTACTTGTGCTTCAAAGATGAGTATTGGTCTTGGGCCCAAGGTTCATATCTTCACGGTGCCATACCAAGTAAACTCAAACATGGTGGCCTTAGCCACCGCCCTCGCTTGAGGGTTGTGTCCGTGTTTGTTTCGCTTGTGTGGTGTGTTGTTCTTTTTTTGGTTGGTTCTTCTCGCTTCTCTTTTGGTACAAGTGCTCCACATATTCCCTTTCCATAGTGATAGGACTTTCCTCGTGGCGTATTCAGAAATGTAGACCGAGTGCTTTGTAAAGTAGGGGCAAGAGTATTCACTCAGCCCTGTATTTAAAATAAGACCACTCATGTCAAAGTTCCTGAATACCCCGTGCGCACGGGCCTGTACCGTGCTCACGGGGCCCCCGTACCCACGGGCTCTGTACCGTGCGCACGGGACCCCCGTGCGCACGGGGATCACTTAGCCCGTGCGCACGGGGTTTGCGGTTCCTGGCTCTGAAGAGGTGGGGCGTGGGGGGGCTCGGGTTCTTTCCCACCCAATCACCCCCTCCACTCCCCAGGACGCCTCCAGTGCCGCCGCCGTCGCCTCCTCTCGCCGGAGCTCCTCCGGGCTTCGTCGGGGTTCCTCCTCAGTGGATCTGGATCTAGATGGGGTCCTCCTCCGGTTGGTCTTGCCTCCCTGATCTATCTCCTTGTAGTTCCTGTCTATTTTTCTAGCTTTAGGGTTTCTTTGCTCCCTAGATTCGTTGGCCTCAACTAGTGTGTAGATAAAACGTCTAGTGCCTAGATCCTATGGTCCCTCTGCTACACCCACTCCCGGAGTTTGCTCTGGTAGTGGCTGTCGCTGGGAGACCCCCGTGTCCACGGGGTATTTGACCCCCGTGCGCACGGGGCCACGTGCCCATGGTTCTGTACAGTGTGCATGGGACCCCCGTGCCCACGGGTCTAAACCCCCATGCACACGGGCTATCCAGGAACTTTTTGCCTAGATTTTTGTCTATCTCCTTGCCATTCATCTTGCGCTTGTACTCATTTGTGTTTCGTGCTTTGTGTTGTTGGGTGTTTGCGTGTGTTTCAGACTCCGCTGACAAGAGGTCTGAGTTTCGTCGCAAGCGTGCAAAAGGAGGATCAAAGGACTTCACCATTGCTCGTCGTCAGCCGTCTGAAGGCATGGGTCAAGGGTCTGGGTCAGGTCAGGGCCGTGCTCGCCGTGCAGCCTGAAAGCGGCCCATTGTTGAGGCTTCCGATAATTCTGAGGAAGAATATGACTCCCAAGATGATGTTTACTCCGACAACCCCAATATTGATGATGAGATATAAGAAGAAGAAGAGGTTCGTGGTGAGGAAGATGAAGAAGAGGAAGAGGAGTCTAGTCTGGAGAAAACCATTCCGGGCGGACGTGACCTCCGGAATATGCCTCTTGTCAAGTGGACCAAGCCAGAGATATGGGCTGAGAGGCAGAGCCATCTGTATGTTAAGGCCACGGGTATGGGAGTGGATCCCTGTTTCAAGAATGAGTTTCAGCAAAGGATCTATCATGAGCATCTTATGACCAAGTCAAAGAAGTTTTCTCCTCACAAGCAAGTCAACACTGAGAGTTTGCGCGATAATGATCATCTGTATCCCGGTGTGTACTCCGCTCTTGGACGCCTGGGTCTGATTCCGTTTGTCACCTTCAACCACCCCTACAATGAAGATCTAGTGATGCAGTTCTTTGCCACTCTGTACTTCACCAATGATTCTGCTCGCACCCTCACATGGATGTCCGGAATGCATCAGTGCTCAGCTCCTATGGCAAAGTTCTCCGAGATCATTCCCTACCCGTTCATGGATGAAGAGACTGTTTCTGATGAGTTTGGCATTGTTCGGGAAAGTGGGCAGCGCACTAAGGATGAGATTGCCTTTGCTTACAAACAAGAGAAGTCTTTTGTCACTGGGTCAATGACCTCTTGCCTCTCTATGACACCATGCGCCATATCTTGCGGTATACCCTCACTCCAAAGGCTGGGGATTCCCATAACATCCGGAGCTCCATGCTTGATGTCTTTGTGTATCTTCATCAGAAGAAGAAAGTGGATGTTCTGGATTTCATGTACTACAAGTTGCGCCAGTGTGTACAAGAGAACAAGTCCTTGATCTATGCTCGCTTCATACAGGCGTTGATTGAGACCGTCTGTCCAGAAAACTACATTGCCAGCTTCAAGACTACTGTGCCCAAGCGCAACTCCAACTGGACTCCAGCTGCTCCTGCTCCCTATGCGCCTATCAAGAAGGGGCGCAACCCTAGGGCTGAGGATCGTGCTACTTACACTCCAGGCATGTCCTCTACTGCACGGATCCCTCGTGGTAAGGCCAAGTCTGTTGGCTCTGAGGCCGTTTATGCCAAGGGAGAGAAGAAGTCGCTGTTCAAGACCTTGAGCAACATGTTCAAGATGTGTCAGTCGATTCAGCGTCGTCAGATCAAGGAAATCAACAAGGGGAAACTTGTTCGGCGTGAGCAGAAGGCAGCAAGGGCTGCTGCTGGTGAGGACGTTGACAGTGAGGCCACTGCCCGGTCTTTCCCAATGGCCGGGTGGTGTTTTGATGATGATGATGATGATGCCTCGAGTGCTCCTCCTCTTGTCTAATGGGTCTCGTGTCGCCATTTATCTCTTTTTTGTTGTCTTGATGACAAAGGGGGAGAAGTGGTGTGTGTGTGTGTCGGAGTAATGGGCCACGGGTAGGCTCACCTGAGACCCAAAACCTTTCAAGACATCGGGGCCGGCTTCGCCCCTCAGGAATCCCAAGACAGAAGGGCCGCCTCTGTGAGTCGGCTGTAGCACCACCGACTACCCACTCGCGACCGAATACCAGAGACGGCTATGAAAGGAGCGGACTCCCAGCTGGTGGCTTCAAGAGAAGCCGACTATGCGGAGTCGGCCTGCGACTCCACCACCTCCTGCCCTCGCGAGGAGGGACGGGACGGGGTGTGGCCTCAGAACGGGCCACACCCGCCCCCTACCAAGGGCAGGCATGGCCACAGTGCGTCGTACTGACAGAGATCTCCGTCTGGCGCGGCACTGTTGCCATGCCAGCTCTGACATCAGCCCCAGGAGGCGGAACCCTGTGCCCACGTCGGCCTGCCTGTACGGCCCAGAGGCGGCGGGCCCCGCTGGTCAGCGGGGGTACAGAAGATGGCGGGAGCGCCGCAAGACGGACCCCATGGGAGTTGGCCTCCGAGAGTCGGCCGGCTCCACCCACAGGCCCCGCGCGCCATTAACCAGACAAGAGGGGAAGTGGCTACAGTGATCGCCCGCCAGGCGGCGGCACTGTTGCCATGACCCCGCGACCAAGCCAGCATCATTAGGAGCGTGGATACAGTAATTCGCAGCCGGCGAGACCCGCCCGCGGCAGACAAGGCTGTCGGCTCCATACCAGACTTGTCAGCAGGGCCCACCAGTCGGCGGGCCCCAGTAGTCGGCGGAGGAGATGGCGACCTGAGAGACAGACGGCTGGGACCCGCGCCTAGCCGGATTACCATTGTACCCCCGGGGGGTAGGCCTATATAAACCCCCCGGGGCACCCATGCAAAGGGTTCGATTCTTTAGACACTAGACCAGAGAGCACAAGGGGGAGAGAGCTAGCCTTGCCTTCTCCTACCTCCCGAAAACAGCTCAAGGAGCAACTTTGTACACTTATTGCCATAGTGATCATGCGGAGACCCCGTAGAGCAGCAGTAGGGGTGTTGTCTCCTCGGAGAGCCACAAAGTTGGGTAAGATTCGCCGGCGTTCATGTCTACGCCTCATCCCGCTTCCAGGCACCGGCGACGTTCTACTCGCCCCCACCATGATAAGCCATCTTTTGGCATATGTCGCATCCAACCCCCGACATTTGGCGCCCACCATGGGGCGAGGTGCACCGCCGTCCGGAGACCTGTTCTGGACGGGAACCCTTTTCCTCGCTGGCGAGCGCAGCCAGCCCGGCACTCCATAGGGAGTTTGCGCCGACGCGCTGCGCGGCGCTGAGATCGCCGACGCGGCCAGCTGCCTCGCCGAACTTGTCGACGAGGTACGCCTCTCCGACGAGCCTGCATCCGACGCAGGCACCGGCGGCCCCGAGAGCCTTCTCGCGGGCCTCCTCGACGGACTCCATGTTGTCGGCGAGCCTGCCGCTGACCTGGAGTCCGTAGCCTCCACCGACCCGATGCTGGTCAATTCCGACACCGCGTCGCTCGACGCGTTCCCTACCAACGTGGTAGTCTAAGACGAGCCGCTCCCTCGCGCGGAGAGTGGCGGAAGCACTGTCACAGAAGTGCTCGTCATCGGCCATGGCGAGCACTCCGACGACGGGGCTCATGACCCGCTCAATGCGGCACTACAAGACCTGGACGCGCCCATTCCAGAGGACGCTGACGCTGAGACGCTAGAGGCGCACTGCCTCCAGCTCGTCGAAGGCGCGAAGAAGTTGGCAAGCATGAGACGCTTGTCAGAAGCCTACCAGCGCGAGATGGATCGCGCTGTGGGCGGCTCGCCAGCCCCAGCAGGGCCTAGCCGCCTAGGCGCGGTCCGGCAACGCGACACGGACATCGCCATCATGTTTGGGGCCAATCGCCCCGTATACGCCACGCCCGCAGAGAACATCCGAGCCGCCCAGGCGGCGGCAGACGAGTTGGACAACCTCGAAGGCGAAGAGCGCCGACTGATGACGGAGCGAGTCCAGCGACTCCTCGACGCGGCTACCGCACAGAACGCTGCCGGTTGCCACACAGAGGCGCCGCAACGACAGAACGATGACCTACCACCCCGCCGAGACCAAGGCGCGACGTCTCGGACGCCGACTGGCAGCGTCCGCGGAAGGAAAGACAAGGATCCGACTGCCAGCCGCAGTCGGACTCACATCTCCATCGAGCGCGACCAAGACGGCCGCCCGAGAGCAGTAGAGCGGCGAGACGACTATGTGCCTCCTCCGCCTCGCAGAGAAAGGCGAGTCTCCCCGCCACCCGTTGAGCATCCGACTCTCAGAGGCCGCCTCGGCCGCCGAGAAGGAGTCAGAGAGAGTGATGCCCGCCACCGGATCGACCGACTCCACCGATCCCTGGCGCTGGAAGAAGAAGACGAGTTTGGTCCGTCGTGTTTCGGCCCCCGCATCCGAGATGAGCCCTTTCCCAAAGGGTTCACTCTACCCAGAGATACTCCCAAGTACACCGGCTCCGTGAAGCCGGAGGATTGGCTGGTTGACTACTCCACAGCAGTCAGCATAGCAACCGGCAACAAGCGAGTTGCCGTGAAGTACGTTCTGCTCATGCTCCAGGGCACGGCCTGGACGTGGTTGAACAGCCTGAAGCCCCGCAGCATCAACAGCTGGGTCGACTTCACCGAAGCTTTCGTCCGCAATTTCACGAGCACATACAAGCGACCCCCAAAGCCCTGCCAGCTCTCCTTGTGCGTGCAAGGCCCCAACTAGTCGACTCGCGACTACCTCACGCGCTGGGCCGAGCTCCGAAACTCCTGCGAGGGCGTGCACGAGGTGCAGGCCATCGAGTACTTCACCGCCGGGTGCAGAGAAGGCACCCTCCTCAAGCACAAGCTCCTCTGCGACGAGCCAGAGAACCTGGACGAGCTGCTGATCATAGCAGATAAGTACGCCACAGCCGACTCTTCCATGAAGACGGAGATCCAAGTTAGCACAGCCGGCAAAGTGGCCCCTCAGGCTCCCAGGACTCCGGCCGGAGACGCCAGTCGACGACAGCAGCAGAACGACTTCAAGCGCAAGGCCCCGCAGCCGGCTTCCAGCAGCCGGCAGGTGGCGACAGTCGAAGACCAGCAGCCAGAGGGGCAGCCACAGCCCAAGCGGCAGAAGGGCGGCAAGTTCAACTGGTTGCCGGCTTTCTCTTACGAGCAGACTCTAGATGGTCCCTGCAAATTCCACAGCGGCGCGAAGCCGTCAAACCACACCACCCGGAAGTGCCACTGGCTCACCAGGATCGCCAAGGGAGACGGCCTGGTGCCTCCGCCGCCTGCTGGGCAGCCGCCTCCGCCTCCACCCCAGCAGCCGGCTGCCAGGCCAGTCGGCGCAGTACAAGACGAGTACCCAGAAGAGCATGGGGCCTATGTGGTGTTCACCATTGTGGCAGACGACAAACGCAGCAAGCGGCTGCAGCGACAAGAGGTGAACGCGGTGGCGTCGGACACCCCAGAGTTCATGCACTGGTCTGAGAAGCCTATCAGCTGGAGCAGGGCTGATCACCCAGAGGTGATGCCAAGCCCAGGCTCATACGCCTTGGTCTTGGAGGCCACCTTTGCCACCGATAAGCGGGCCGCTCGTTTCTCACGAGCACTGATAGACGGAGGCAGCAGCATCAACATCCTGTATAAGGATACCATGGAGAAATTAGGAATCATGCAAAGACAGCTTCAGAGCAGCCGGACTGTATTCCATGGCATTGTCCCTGGCCTTTCCTGCTCCCTAATCGGCAAGATTTTGATAGATGTCCTCTTTGGAGACAAGAGTCATTTCCGCCGAGAGCCAATCTGGTTTGAGGTGGTGGACCTTGAGAGCCCGTACCACGCGCTGCTTGGCCGACCTGCTTTGGCCAAGTTCATGGCGGTCCCCCACTACGCCTACCTCAAGATGAAGATGCCGAGTTCCAAGGGGATTCTGACTATAGCCGGCGACTATAGAAAGTCGTCCGCTTGTGCGGCCGAGAGCAGTCGGCTGGCCGAGTCCCTGGTCATTGTAGCAGAGAAGCGGCTTCTCGATCGGGTTGTGGCGATGGCCGGCAAGCAACCAGAGATGTCGCCCGACCCCAAGGAGTCGAAAGCTGAGGGCTCGTTCAAGCCAGCAAAGGAGACAAAGAAGATACCCTTGGACCTAGAGCACCTGGAGAGGTACACTGTCATAGGTGCAAACCTTGACAGCAAATAGGAAGGCGAGCTTGTCGATTTCCTCCGTGAGAATCGGGACATCTTTGCATGGTCCCCCAAAGACATGCCGGGTGTACCGACGGAATTCGCCGAGCACAAGTTACATGTCCGGTCTGATGTGAAGCCCGTCAGGCAGCCCTTGCGCCGCCTGTCAGAAGAGAAAAGAAGAGTTGTTGGAGAAGAGATCGCCCGGCTCCTTGCAGCCGGCTTTATCATGGAAGTGTTTTTTCCAGAGTGGCTAGCAAACCCAGTCCTAGTACTGAAGAAGAACAAGCAGTGGTAGATGTGTATAGACTACACAAGCCTCAACAAAGCTTGCCCCAAGGACCCGTTTGCTTTGCCAAGAATCGATCAGGTGATAGACTCCACAACTGGACGTGAGTTGTTGAGTTTCCTAGATGCCTATTCAGGATATCACCAGATCAAGCTGAACCCGGCAGACAGATTGAAGACCGCCTTCATCACGCCGTTTGGAGCCTTCTGCTACCTGACCATGACGTTTGGCTTGAGGAATGCCGGCGCCACCTTTCAGCGTTCCATGCAGAAGTGCCTCCTCAAGCAACTCGGCAGGAATGCCCACGTCTACGTGGATGATGTGGTGGTGAAGACGGAGAAGCGCGGAACTATGCTAGAAGACCTCAAGGAGACCTTTGAGAACCTACGCCGATTCTGGATCAAGCTTAACCCCGAGAAGTGCGTTTTCGGAGTACCAGCTGGCCAACTTCTTGGCTTCTTGGTCTCTGAACGCGGCATAGAGTGCAACCCTGTGAAGATCAAGGCCATCGAGAGGATGGAGGTACCCAGCCGACTGTTGGATGTGCAGAAGTTCACTGGTTGTCTGGCATCCATCAGCCGTTTCATCAGTCGGCTGGGCGAGAAAGCTCTCCCCTTGTACCAGCTCATGAAGAAGACCAATTTTTTCGAATGGAACCACAAGGCGGACGAGGATTTTCTCCAGTTGAAAAGATGTTGGTTACTCCCCCTGTGTTGGCGGCTCCGACTCCCAAAGAGCCCATGCTCCTGTACATCGCCGCCACCAGCCGAGTAGTCAGCACAGTCATCGTAGTCGAGCGCAAGGAGGAAGGCAAGGCACTACCAGTCCGGAGACCGGTATATTACCTGAGCGAAGTGCTGTCGACCTCCAAGCAGAACTACCCCCATTACCAGAAGATGTGTTACGGCGTGCACTTCGCCGCCAAGAAGCTGAAGCCTTATTTCCAAGAGCATCCCATCACTGTGGTCTGCACAGCCCCACTAGCCGAGATCATCGGCAGCCGAGATGCGTCTGGCCGAGTGGCCAAATGGGCCATAGAGTTGGCCCCCTACACGATCTACTATCAACCCTGCATTGCCATCAAGTCGCAAGCACTGGCCGACTTCCTTGTCGACTGGGCCGAGACCCAGTACCTGCCGCCAGCGCCCGACTCCACCCATTGGCGGATGCACTTTGATGGCTCCAAGATGCGCACTGGCTTGGGAGTCGGCGTTGTTCTCACTTCTCCCAAAGGCGACAAGCTCAAGTATGCGCTGCAGATCCATTTCGCCGCCTCCAACAACGTCGCTGAGTATGAGGCGCTCATTCACGGGCTCCGGCTCACCAAAGAGCTTGGCATTCGCCGGATCCTGTGTTATGGCGACTCCGACTTGGTGGTCCAGCAGTCATCTGGCGACTGGGACGCCAAGGACGCAAACATGGCAAGCTACCGTTTCTTCATGCAGCAACTCAGCGGGTATTTTGAGGGGTGTGAGTTCCTCCACGTGCCAAGAAACGACAACGACCAAGCAGATACTTTGGCACGAATCGGCTCCACCCGCCAAGCAATACCTTCTGGCGTCGCTCTTCAGCACCTCCTCAAGCCGTCCATCAAGCCTTCACCAGAGTCAGATTCCATTTTTGTGCTGGCCCCTCCTGAAGAAGTCGGATCCGGCTCAAGAGCCCCAACAGGCAGCACAAAGACCATTGAAGACGACTCCAAAAACGCCGCAGTCAAAGCCGGCCCGGGGACTTTAGAACCCGGCCCAAGGACTGCGGCAACCAAACCGAAGACTCCAGAGCTCGGCCCGGGGACTGCTCCAGTCGGCCCGGGGACTGCACCAGCCGGCCCGGGGACTTCGTTGACTCAGCAAGCAGCTGCGGACTCCAGCCCGCCGCCTCCCAGCCCAGCCGCCCTCGTCCAAGTAGCAGTTCTAATAGTTGAAGAAATAGCAGCACCCTCATGGGCACATCCCATCCTCAAATTCCTGGTGAACAAGGAGCTGCCAACTGATGAAACCTTGGCTCGGCAAGTACAACGCCGGGCGGCAGCATACACCATAGTCAACAGAGAGCTAGTCAGGCGCAGCGTCACCGGTGTGTACCAGCGCTGCGTTGAACCAGAGCAGGGCCAAGCACTTCTCAGAGACATCCATCAAGGCGAGTGCGGCCACCATGCGGCCTCAAGAGCACTCGTCGCCAAAGCTTTCCGGCACGGTTTCTTCTGGCCGACTGCCCTAGAAGAGGCCAACGAGTTGGTCCAGAAATGCAAGGGGTGCCAAAAGTTCTGCTCCAAGCCGCACCAGCCGGCTTCTGTGCTCAAGACCATCCCAATCGCCTGGCCCTTTGCAATTTGGGGCCTGGATATGGTCGGACCATTCAAGACAGCACGAGGTGGCCTAACTCACCTACTTGTCGCGGTGTACAAGTTCACCAACTGGATAGAAGTAAAGCCCATCAAGAAGTTGAATGGTCCAACTGCCGTGACTTTCATCTCCGACATCACAATTCGGTACGGCATACCACACAGCATCATCACCGACAACGGCACCAACTTTGCCAAAGGCGCCCTGGCCCATTTCTACGCGACGCAGGGCATCCGACTGGACTTAGCGTCCATTGCCCATCCGCAGCCAAACGGCCAGGTGGAGCGGGCGAATGGCCTTATCCTGTCCGGCATCAAACCTCGGCTGATCGAGCCGCTAGAGCGTTCGGCCGGCTGTTGGCTGGACGAGTTGCCAGCCGTCCTCTAGAGTCTGCGCACGACTCCGAACAAGTCAACCGGCTTCACGCCCTTCTTCCTTGTCTACGGTGATGAAGCCGTCATCCCAACGGATATAGAATTCGACTCCCCGCGAGTCACGATGTACACCAAGGAGGAAGCAGAAGAAGCACGACAAGACGACGTCGATCTGCTGGAAGAGGGCCGGCTGTTGGCACTCAGCCGGTCCAGCATCTACCAGCAGAGCCTGCGCCGATACTACAACAGGAAGGTCAAGCCGAGATCCTTCCAAGAGGGCGACCTTGTGCTCCGACTGATCCAGCGAACAGCCGGCCAGCACAAGTTGTCGGCGCCTTGGGAAGGCCCTTCATCATCAGCAAAGTGCTAGGCAACGACTCCTACCACCTGATCGACGCTCAGAAGCCCCGATCACGCAAGAGGAACAACTCCGGCAAAGAGACGGAACGACCATGGAACGCAAATCTTCTCCGAAGATTTTACAGTTGATGCAGTATGTACCACGCTACCCTTTTGTATTGAAGTACCAAGACTTTGGGCCCCCCGAGACGAGCTCAGGGACTGCCCCTTTTTTGTTATCTGTATGATAAGTATTGCGCCTCCAAGTATGCTATTCTTTATGCCGCTTGGCACCGGGCTCGACTAGTCGGCCCGGGGACTCGCCGTCTTGCGCTATGAAAACGCTTCCTGCAGTCGGACAAGTAGTGTATGGTGCCCAAACCGTCTCCTGTCAGAAGCCGCAGCTTGTAGAGCGACTGTCCGGTGGGCAGGAGTAAGGAAGAATGGGCGCCTACACGAAAAATGGCTAAGGACTCAAAGCATAAACATAGCTCGAGCCGACTTTCCAGCCGCTCCTCACAGATCCGACTCTAGAGTAGTCGGCTTGCCGTTTCCTATCCGACTTACTGAGAAAACTCTAGATTGGCTAAGTACTTGCCTTCCCAAAGTAGCCAAGTATTTGATCCAGCGGCAGTCCGCGGAGCGGCTGTCCGACTGGCAAAGGTGGCATCTAAGGGAAGGCGGCAAAGGAAAAAGCCAAAAGAGCAATAAGCAAGAAATGATAGAACATCAATAAATATTTACATAACATAGGCCCTTGGCCGAATCTTCGAACGGAGGTTCAAAATACACCCCGTGGGTGGAATTGTGCGAATTAACATAGTTTTCCGAGAAACTATTAAAATAGATAAATAAAGACAAGGAGGCGGCCTACGAAGTAGCAGACGGGTTCGGAGGCTCGGAGGAGATGGCGGTGTCGGACGTTGGGGCGGCCGGCTGAGCAGTCTCGGCTTGACCGCCTCCAGCGGCAGTCGGCTCGGTTGGGCGTGGCTCGTTGCTGGAGGCATGGTTGAGCTGTGGCTGATCGCCCGCCCCGTCTTCTGGCGCCTCCCTCTCGCCTCCGACCTCCGCCTCGCCTCCCTCCTCGGCACTGGAGCCGATCACCTCCGCCGAGTCCTCGTCATTCTCCGGGTTCATCCCGAACCACTCCGGAGGCGCCTCCTCACCATTGTCAGCACGCTCAAGAATGAAGACGTTGGTATCAGCGTACTCGGCAATCGCCGCGGCGCGTTTGACAAGGGCGTCCTCCACGGCTACCAGCTCCGGCTGGGCCTCGGCCCGGAGCGTGGCCAGCTGGTCCAGGTCCAAGTCTGGATACCACGCCTTGATGAACTCCAAGGCCTGGCGCGCTCCAGCCCGGGCCGAGGAGCCTTTCCAAGCTTCCGGACGGCCGGCTGCGACCTCCAGCCAGTCGGCAGTCCGGCTGGGAGTGCGCAGAATCGGCATGTCTGGCCATAAGGCAGCAATCGCCTGGGCGCCGACACGTTGAAGCCGGCGCAACATCCGGTGGGCCGGCCGCAGGCTAGCCTCGATGCTCAGAAGCTGTTCATCGAGGGTCCGGGGGGCATTGGCGGCAACCTCCTCGCCGGCTTTCCTCCGCGCCTCGCGATCGGCCTCGATGGCTTGGGTAGCGGCTTGCGTGTGGCCCGGGAAGAAGTCTGCCGAGACAAAAAAGAAGCAAGTTAGAAAAAGTAAGAGTCGGCCCGACCTGCAGTCGGCTGCTCAAAGAAAGAGAGTAAAGAAAACTCACAATCGACGATATCCTCAATCTCGTGGAAGCCGGAGGTCAGCATCGCCTCCTTGTCGGTCCAGGAGGAGCGCTCGGTCTCGAACTCGGCCAGGAGTGCAGTCTCTTTCTTCTCCGCCTCCTCCTGTGCATTCTTGAGCAGCTCCTTCTGCTCCGCCAGCTGCGTAACTAGTAGGTCGCGCTCGGCGACGAGCTTGCTGCACTCCGCCTCCTTGCCACGCAAGGCGGTGTTGGCTTCGCCCAGCTGCTGCTGAAGAACGGCGTTCGCCTCTGAAGAAAAAAGGAAAGTAACGTAAGTCGTCAAACAAGAAGGTCGCCAGGAAGATCCGGCCCGACTGCGCAGCAGTCGGCCCGAATCTCGGGGACTACAGCCCGCGGGTGCGCCAGCACGCCCCCGCGAAGAAGGAAACTCACTCCGGCTCTCTGACAAGTCGGCAGTCTGCTTGCCCAGCTCCTCAACGTTGCGGTTGAAGGTGGTGACTCGGAGGTTGTGGTAATCCTGCGATAAATATTTCAAAAAGAATAAGTGTTTGGAACTCTCCAGTGGAGTTCCGACCCGCCTGCTCAGCAGCCGGCCCGGAACTCGGGGACTACACCCAGTGGGTGCGCTGGCGGGCCCCCACAGAGAAGAGCAAGAAAAAACGAAGTCAGAAGAAAAACATACCCGGATGGCTACTCACGACGCCAGATGCGCCTTCGTGCAGTTTTGTTGGGCGTCGCCCTCGGCCCGCAGCTTTGCCTGAACGTCCAGAAGCGCCTGATTTAGCGAGCCTATGCCGCCTCCCCGCGCCCACCCAACGGGCGCGACGCTCGTTGCCTCGACGTCTGGGATGGCGGCGCCGGCCTCCAGAGGGCGTGGCGCCGAGGCCGCCTTTTCAAGACGGCGGTGCGTTGGCGAGGCGACTTGGAGGAGCAGCCGCGCCACAACCTCGTCGTTAGTCGGCGGCACCAGAGGGTTCGCCTCGCGCGCTCCCAGACGGCGGTGGAGGTGGCGGCGGCGGCACGACCGCGCCCGACTCGGAGGCCTCGCCGCCTTCCCTCTCGTTGATGGGGTGATCGCCGCCGGCTTCCCCAGTCTGCTCCATGAAATCTGGCGGCGGCGCCGAGTTCAGCGGGATGGCGTACAACGCCGACTGGCGGCGCGCGGCTTCTTCGGCCTGGCGTTTGGCCGCGACGGCGGCTTCCGCTCCCTCCAGCTTCTTCTGGGCGGAGGCGGCCGCCTTCTCGGCCTCCTCCTTCTGTCGACGGGCGGCTTCGTCCTCGTCGCGCTTCTCCTGCGCGTTCTGCTCCGTCGCCTCCCGGAGGTCGGCGGCGGGGTCAATGCGCCGAGTGGCGGCAGACGACTCTGCCGACCCCCTAATGGAGGCGGCGGTGACCTTCCCAAGGGTGAGAGGAGCCCCGGAACAAGGAAACATATAAAAGGACCTGGACAAAATCCACCAGAAGATAAAGCAAGACAAAAGACAGAGGCACTTACCCAGAGGATAGCGGCGGCTTCTTCACTTCCTTACGGAAGCGTTGGGCCCTCGTGACCGCCTCTTCCCGCTTGGTAGCGGCAGCCACCCCCTTGAACTTCTTCTCCCGGCCGCCGAGGGAACTCGGCCCGGCCAGGCGCTTCCTCGCGCCGTCTAGCCTCGATTGTTGGCGCGGGGCGACTTCCCCGTCTTCGCCGGCAGGCCAGTCGGCAAAGGTGGCCGATGGCCTGAGGCCGCCTTCCTCTCCTCCACCGCCTCCCTTGGCGTCGGCCTCCATCGCCGCCGCCCCCAGGTCGGGTTCGTCAACGTCACTCTCCGCTCGATCGGGGGCGAACTGGCGGGCCGGCCCCGCGGCGCCGGCCGAGGGCTGGATGAGAAAATTCTGATTCAAAAAATAAGATCAGGAGTCGGATTCGGCTGCAAAGAAAAGAAGAGGAAAGACAACTCACCACCGGCGGAGGGTTGGCGCGCGAGTACGGCTCCATGCCGAACTGCCAATCCTCCGAGAGGCCGCAGTTCATGATGAAGTTCACCGTGTCAGCCACCTCCGTGTGGGGCATGTCCTTGGTGCACATCCGATTGGGGTCTCGGTGGCCGCTCATCTGACAGATCAGATGAGGCCGGCTTTGGAGCGGGAGGACTCGGCGCGCCATGAAGGCAGCCAACAAGTCGGCCCAGTCAGACACGCTGACTGCGTCAGCACTCGGAGTCGTGCGACGGCAGCGGCACCAGCCGGAGTCAGCGTCTTGGCACGGTAGGACCAGCTGGGGAGCCTCCCAGCCGGTGCGCCGGCTTTGTAAACCGGCAGATTGACCCAGTCGCCGTCTGGGGCGACGTTCTTCACGTAGAAGTAAGAGCGCTGCCACATCTTAACCGACTTGATTAGCTGGATGGCGGGGAATGGGTTGTCAGCCGTCGTTCTCCGTATCGCTATGAAGGCGTCGCACTGGGCTGGCACGCCGGCGATGTGCGTGTCGAACTTGGATTGAAAGAACTCCCCCCATAGCTCGATTGTGGGGAGAACGCCGAGGAAGCCCTCGCACAAAGTGGTGAAGGCCGCCAGCAGCACCACCGTGTTCGGGGTGAGGTGGTGCGGCTGGAGGCCGTGGAACTCCAAAAACGAGCGGAAGAACCCGCTCGCCAGCAGCCCCAGGCCGCGCATGAGGTGCGAGCGGAAGACGAGCTGCTCGCCCTCCGCCGGCGCCGGCGTCACCTCCTTCGCCGGCGGGGCAAGGGCCTGCACTAAGTGCGCGCCGGGGAGGCGACGCGTCTTGCGGAGGAAATCAATGATGTCGTCGTCGATCTCAGAGCCGTCCCACACGCCAGAGCGCACGGCGGCGGGCGCGGCGGCAGAAGATGAGCTCACCGCTGCAAGCAGGAGGTGCTTCGGCGCGGCGGCGGCTGGAGGAAGAAGAAAGAGGAAGGAGCAAAGGGAAACAGGGGAGAGCAGGCGCGCGTGCTTCGCCACCCTGCTCCCCCCGCCTACTTATAGGCCTGCGGGCTGAGAAGCCGAGGGGGTGACGTGGGATTAACTGCGCCCACGCCCCCACGACCCCCACGATTTACCACACGAGTTACTGCGCGCAGTTACTGCGCTGGAAACCCAACCGCCCGCACGACCACAGCAGATCCGTTCAAAGGCCGAGGCGCAGTAATGGCGGGCCCCACCCGCGGGCCTGTCCCGTCACGCGCGTGGGCTGGCAGACTGGCCCGGCCACGTGGCGCCCCCCGGCGGGTCCGCGGCGGGCGGCGGCCATGTAGCTTATCAAGCACGCCGTCTGAATCCCGCCACGACTTTCAAACCCTTTAAGGAGCAAGGCGACCTTCGACGAGTCCGGCTTCCGATAGTCGGCTCGGCGGAGACGACCTGAGCAAGATCGCCTCCCGATAGTCGGCTCGAAGGAAGACGGCGGGCAAGGCCGAGATCCAACCACTAGAGAGAAGAAACTGTTGAGGCTCCTCGACGTATCTCCCTTGGTGCCTCACCAGCTTCGGGGACTACTGTCGGAGTAATGGGCCACGGGTAGGCTCACCCGAGACCCAAAACCTTTCAAGACATCGGGGCCGGCTTCGCCCCTCAGGAATCCCAAGACAGAAGGGCCGCCTCTGGGAGTCGGCTGTAGCACCACCGACTACCCACTCGCGGCCGAATACCAGAGACGGCTATGAAAGGAGCCGACTCCCAGCTGGCGGCTTCAAGAGAATCCGACTATGCGGAGTCGGTCCGTGACTCCACCACCTCCTGCCCTCGCGAGGAGGGACGGGACGGGGTGTGGCCTCAGAACGGTCCACACCCGCCCCTTACCAAGGGCAGGCATGGCCACAGTGCGTTGTACTAACAGAGATCTTCGTCCGGCGCGGCGCTATTGCCATGCCAGCTCTGACATCAGCCCCAGGGGGCGGAACCCTGTGCCCACGTCGGCCTGCCTGTACGGCCCAGAGGCGGCGGGCCCCGCTGGTCAGCGGGGGTACAGAAGACGGCGGGAGCGCCGCAAGACGGACCCCGTGGGAGTCGGCCTCCGAGAGTCGGGCGGCTCCACCCACGGGCCCCGCACGCCATTAACCAGACAAGAGGGGAAGTGGCTACAGTGATCGCCCTCCAGGCGGCGGCACTGTTGCCATGACCCCGCGACCAAGCCAGCATCATTAGGAGCATGGATATAGTAATCCGCAGCCGGCGAGACCCGCCCGCGGCGGACAAGGCTGTCGGCTCCGTACCAGACTTGTCAGCAGGGCCCACCAGTCGGCGGGCCCCAGTAGTCGGCGGAGGAGACGGTGACCTAAGAGACAGACGGCTGGGACCTGCGCCCAGCCGGATTACCATTGTACCCCCGGGGGGTAGGCCTATATAAACCCCCCGGGGCACCCATGCAAAGGGTTCGATTCTTTAGACACTAGACCAGAGAGCACAAGGGGGAGAGAGCTAGCCTTGCCTTCTCCTACCTCCTGGAAACAGCTCAAGGAGCAACTTTGTACACTTATTGCCATAGTGATCATGCGCAGACCCCGCAGAGCAGCAGTAGGGGTGTTATCTCCTCGGAGAGCCCCGAAGCTGGGTAAGATTCGCCGGCGTTCATGTCTACGCCTCATCCCGCTTCCAGGTACCGGCGACGTTCTACTCGCCCCCACCATGATAATCCATCCTTTGGCATATGTCGCATCCAACCCCCGACAGTGTGTTTGTGTGTTCGTGGGTGTGTTGAGATCTCAAGCCTCATGTTTTTCTCGCTGTTGGTTGATTTTAGTTGGCTTGAGATACTTTTATTTACCTTCCATATGTGTGGTTGTGTGACTCTAGCTTTATTGTGAGACTCTAGCTTTATTATTGAACCTTGCCATTATCCTCTTATGCTTATTGGGTCTCACATTATTTGCTCACCACACTGTGTCATGAGATCTAGGCACCGTTATAGGTTTATTCTGATGAATCTCATGACTTATCAATAATGATCTTGGTCGAACCTCCTATGGGTGTACTTGATGCATTCTTGTTTTCAGGCACACATATAGGGGGAGCTATCATGATCATTATTTGTTCCACGACTTTCTATCTGTTTATCCTCTTTGCCATGCTCTAACCACGTTGTCATCAATGCACCAAAAAGCGGGAGATTGAAAGTGCTAATGGCACCTATGCTATATTTTGGTGTGATGACAATGTGGTTAGTTGAACTAATATCGGTTGCTAAAGTTTATCTCAGGTTATTGGTTCTAAGTGCCCGCGATGGAGATGTGTGACCCCCCCCCCCCATTTCAAAAAGTGCAAAGGCGTGGTCTTTCGCCGCTTCGAAGGTTTAGTTTTGGTTTTCTTCGAGTCGTAGGAAAGACCGCACTATTAAGAGGGGTTTGTGTGGATAAATGTCGTGTGGGAATGCCATTGTCGAGCCTTACTCTCTTACCCTTCGCACTCCGACCACCTAAAAAGAACCTAGTGTGTGTGCTGTGGTACTCAGAAAGTTGTAACAAAAAGTTACTGGGTACCCCGTGCGCACGGGGTCTTTTGACCTCCGTGCGCATGGGGTACTGCGTAACTCTCTGGGTACCCCGTGCGCACAGGGTCTTTTGACCCCCGTGCGCACGGGGTCCTATGTAAACTCTGTGAGTACCCCATGCACATGGGGTCTTTTGACCCCCGTGCGCACGGGGTGGTGTGATTGTCTCTGAGTACCCCATGCGCACGGGGCTGACTTAGCCCGTGCGCACGGGGTCCAACGGGAAGAAATCCCCACCAGTCCATGAACACTATATAAAGGGTCTTCTTCCTCCTCCAACCCCCAACCCTAATGTCTTGTTGAGCTCCACCATTGCTACACCCCATTTTGCTCAATACTCTGAATCCCTCAACCCAAACTTGTTGAAACTTTGGGGATTGGGAGAGCAAGACCCGATCTACAACTTGACCAAACCAAATCGCGTTCCCCGCAACATTTCTTCCCCATTGACTTGTTACTATTGGAGCTTGGGCTCCTAGGCGGTTAGAGGTTCCTCCGGAAGCTTCCTTGCTTGTGGTGTGCTCCGGAGAAGTTTGTAAAGGTGTGGTGGTCGCCTTCAAGACCAACCCCGAGTGTTTCGAGTCTCATCCGTTGGGGGTGACTCGAAGGAGAATACGGTGAGCCTTTGGTGGCGTTCCGCAAGCTTTGGCTCCGGCACCGCTCCAAACGGATATTAGCTCTTCCCCAAGGAAGAGTGAACTTCGGGTTAAAATCCGCGTCCTCGTCTCACTTGTGGTTAATCCTTTCCCTCACCTTTCTTTGTTGTTGTATGCTTGTTGGCTTGCTAAGTAGTTTGTTGCCTAGCTTATTTATCTTGGAGCTTACTTGTCATATAGGTTGCATTCACCTAGTTGCATATCTAGTAAACTCTTTTATCCGCTAAGCCTTAAAATATACAAGAAAGATTAAAATTTGTAGTCTCCTATTCACCCCCCTCTAGTCGACCGTATCGATCCTTTCAGCCGCCAGATCGCGCCGCCGCCAACGGCGACGCCACCGTCCAGAAGCCCGCTCCCGCTCGCGCCAGGAGCCCCCGCTGCCGCGCTGGACCGCCGCCGCCTAGAAGCACCGCTCGGGGTCACCCCGTCCCGCACCGGCGGACACCCGAGAGGGGAAAAGCCAGGGGGGCGCCGCCACCAGCGTCGCCCGGGCCAGGCCCGCAGCAGGCGCCGGCGACGGCGGCAGAGAGGAAGGAGGGAGAGGCGCGCGGGGGGAAGGCTGGGCGTGGCCGCCCGCCCGCGGGGGCGGCTCGGTCGCGAGAGAGGACACCCCTTCTTGTTTGAGAGATATCCCCATGTGCTCTCTAATTAGCACTTAACAAAGCAATATTATTACTGCATGCCAAGTGTTTTGTTATCACAAAGCTGTTCACATTTAGGCACACACACAAAAAAGTCTGAACTGATACAGGTACATATGCAAATTCCATGTGTCGCATGAAAATTATCAAGCATGCTTGTGACACTAACACAAACATCTATATTTTATTAATTTTTATTTCATTTTACTGCTCACACGGAAGCAAATGACTCCCGGAGCCAAAACGCCTCCCCGTATTGTTATGCCTTATGAAGTAGATTGACATATGCCATTCTTATCTCTAAACGAACCTTTTTATGCTTTAGTTATTGAGGATTCATATTAAGAATTGACACCATTTGGCTGCTCTAGACTAAGCGTACTGTTTCAACCCTTTTCTCTGTCCTCAACATATTACGTAACCTTTCTTTTCAGCAATTCAATACTCAAGCAAGCTAGCCTAGATACTTCTCTTATTTTGGTGTATCTTGTTGTAATGCGCAGATTATATCGAGGTGTGAAAATTTCAGATTAGGTGATTAAAACGAGACATAGCATATGTGGTATTTTTTGCTTATATTGAAAGTACTACCTCCACCATTGCATTAAAAATAAATGGAATCATGGCAAACAGAAATGGCCAAATCCGCCTTGTGTGCAAGCATAAAAAGTTCTGCTATAAATGTGGAAAATGCAAACATAAGTTATATCGATCCAACTTTTTTAGGCTACAAAATATCTTACCATTTAATTGTAGAAATGGACAGGCGCGGCAACGCGCGCCATCATGGTCTAGTGTGTACTGAGAACAGACCGCACTATCTAGAGAAGGTATGTATGTCTCTAGCTCTCTGTTTGTAAAAACCTTACGTTATATCCCCGTGCGATTATGCCGTGAAGGTTGATAAAAAAATTATACATGACGGTTAATATTAAGGGCCCCAAATCCTAATTCCGCCCCGGGTCCCCGAAATCTCAAGACTGGCCCTTGATTCCTACAAGGTAGATAATTGTGTTCCCAATGGTCCAAGAAGTGAACTAGATAGGCTCCCGTCAACAATCCTGACAGAGCCATTACCGCAGAACCTGAAGCCCCAGCCACCATCTCGCCAGTGCATTACTCGTGTGCGTCGTCCAAAGCCGCCACAATGCTCCAACGCCGAGGAATCCTGTAGCGCTAAGAGATGAGCCCGTCGTCGCCCGCTAGGAATACTTTGTACGCCGGCTTCCTCCGGTGATGGTGAGGTGGGTGGGGAGGGGGAGGATACGGGAGTGGTGGCTACGGTTTTGCCCGTCCACCCTGGGAGTGACTCATCTCGTACAGTGGCGGCTCCAGCGTGGAAATGATGTGGGTTCAAATATACTGAACTATGTAATGTGTTCTAATTTTTTTTCACAATTATCAACTAATCTAAGGGTGTAATCCAAAAAGCTGTTGGGTCAGCTGACCCCACAACACACACATGGAATCGCCACTGATCTCGTAAATTTGGTTTCACTTCAAAATGATGCAAATACAATCGGTCTCTATAACAACATGATGTCAATAGCCTATCAAGTCGGCAAGAATGCACACAACTAAATTATTAAAAAGAAAACATGACAATCAGCTGTCGACATTAGTCCTGCAAAGCAACTACTCCAAAGAAAGGAACAATGCACATGTATTGACTATGTTGTACCAGCCACTAAACTCCACACGATGCCAAACAAGGGCCTCTCTGATCCGTAGGACTCTCAAAATGCAGGAATAGGGAAAACACATGATTTTAGTGGCATGTCCTCATGAATCTTGTAGGATTAGAAAACCATGAAAATTTGGATCAAAGAGTGTTTGATGCCACATGAAGAAAAAGGAACATCACAAAGAGGGTTGAGTAGATTGAAATATTCCTCATAATAGTGTGCAAAGCAATCTTTAGGATTTTTTTTCCCTAATGATTATATTCATGTGAATAAAACGATTTATGTAGAAACAAAAAAAAATCCTAAGGGTCCAAACCCTCCAAAGCTCTTATGGAATTCTTTTAAACCAAAGGAGCCCTAAATGTCCTGCAAAATTTACCATTGCCCCAAACTAGTAACGGCCAGACCTAGAGTTTTCACCTAAAAAGCACGTTCGAGAAAAATCTAAACTAGTGAAGTAAAACCTAGAATTTCACCCAAAGCTCAAGAAACACAAACTTCTTTAGTGTCACCGTATGATCACTGAATTTGCAAGCACTGTTTTGCACAAGTACGTTGACTTGGTCATATTAATTTGTTTTCACGTTATAGTTTTGAGCTAACAGTAAACCCAAAGAATTCCAAGATGGGCGAAAGTTGCACAAATTACCCATTCACAAAAAGATCACATTTACCGAAGCGTATACATCATATGTACTAATATACAGTTACCGCATCTGTGCAAAAAGGAGCTCATTCCACGTATCCGGTATACCCGGAAGGCACCAGTGCAAGCAATCGTACACCTCCCTCTGAACTTTGGTGCTATGGTTGGAGATGTGGCCCTCGCCGCGCAGCTGCGAGATCGCGGTGACATCCAGGAGCCTAACCCGAGTCCCGTTCACCGCGCGCTCCGCGGCCAGGTCGCTCGAGCGATCCCGCGAGACCCCGCTCCCGCCGGACAGGGGGACGGTGCTGTCGCACCTCCCCCCGGTGTTCCACTCGCCGCCCACGAAATGCACCGGCGAGATGGTCCTCAGGAAAACGCTCGCCCGAGGGTGACGCGCGAGCTGCGCGTCCGCCCACCGGGCGATGCTGTGGAGCTTGGCGTCCCTCGCATGGCTGAGGTTCGCTTCCCCCACCGGCTTCCCGCCGTCGTACAGCTTCCAGCGGTTCCTGCTGAACTTCACCTTGTTCCAGTGATGGCCGGTGTTGAGCACCAGGGCGTCGAAGCTGGGGAGGTGCTCCTGCAGGAACGGCGCCGGCCGGTCGAGGTGCAGCGCGTAGCTCCGCCTCTTGTCCGTCAGAGGCTCCAGCTCGGACAGGGTGGCGGACCAGTAGAAGAGGATGGTGGTGTTGGTCTCTGGGAATCGGTAGGCGGAGCCGCCCGGACTGAACGGCGACGGGGCCTTTTCGAGGCCGTATCTCCGGCCGACGTCTTCAACCTCGGGGCTGCGGTTGCCGCCTGTGGCGATGCACATCATGGACTGGAACTGCTCTCTGCCCAGCGAATCGCCCACGAACGCCAGAGTCCTGTTCCTCATCCTGTGATCAGGCATCGCCATGGATGTGTTACAACTTGTGACAAAATCTGTTGGAGAGGGGCACAGATGATGGGAGTGCGTACCTCTGAAGAAAGTGCGTCGCTGAGAACTCGGGCATGTCGCAGTCATGCGGCTGCCACCGGTAGCTCTCGTAGGAGAAATCTGTCCGTTCCGTCCTGCGGCAAGACCACATTCGTGACAGCCATCGCCTGCACTCGTTGCCGGAGTAGAGCGGCCTCCTCGCATCCGCCACCCACTTGCCCTTTGCATAGTTGTTACAGGCTATCGATTAACAAACAGCATTCTGTCAGTAGAATTATATAGGCCGGGGAAGAATTCGATCGATGTGCACAGAGTTGAAACCGTGAAATCTCCATGCTCGGAGAAACAACTCATCACACAAAGCTTGTGGTGAAATAACAAGACGTGGAACAATTAATGGAGCCTGACAACCGGTGAAGAAGGAGAGGGGATAGAACAAGACGGAGGGAGATCGATGCATGAATGGGCGGACCAAGACGACGACGACAGCGTGATTTTCACCCGGCGACTCCGTTTCACGTACCTTGGGCCTGAGGAAGATGTCCGGCCGTTATTATGCTGCCGGAGTACGTGAGGACCGGGGATACGTCCAGCACGAACCAAGCAGCAACCGGCAGGAGGAGGAGGAGGAGCACACGACCCAAGACCAAGAGCGGCCCGTCGACGACAAAGCCGCCTTTCATTTCCTCCCCCCAAAGCTTCTACTACCCAGCCACGGGAGGGAGCTTTACGCCCGGCCGGAGCTTTGCTGAACCGACGATTGCTTCGCGCTTGCGTTTCTTTCTTTATCTACTCTCCATACGTTGAGGGGAGAACGTGGTACTCGTGAAGAGGAGGTTCTCTCTATTTTATAGGCGTAGTATGAGTTGACTGTCTTCTCATCTGTGCTGCGCTGTGCTGTGCTGGCGAGGAATCTCTACTAGCTCATCACAATTAGGACTGTTAAACTGTATATTGTTAGGATATAGGAGGTTGTTAATATTGTACTTATCTCCTGTAATCAACTGTATCTTGTGCCCTAGTTGCACCTTATAAATACATCCTGAGGCCACCAGGTTTGGTGCGCCGATCCAATATCTCTCTCTCTCGTTTCACATGGTATCAGGCCTTCTCGCTTGATCGCATCATGGGCTCTCCCACGGCTTCCGCCTCTTCTTCTGCTGCCCTAACCACGCTCTCCCTCCCCGCTGCCTTCAATGGCCCGCCGGCCTCTGCCGTTCCTCCTCCCTCCGCTAGCCTTATCACCGCCAAACTTACCACCTCCAATTTTCTCCTCTGGAAGGCTCAAATCCTTCCTCCTCTGCGTATAGCTGGCGCCACGGGCTACGTCGATGGCACGCTCCCTGCTCCCGCCAAGCTTCTGGACCCTGATGACAAGGGGGTGCGTGCTCCCAACCCGGAGTATGCAACCTGGTTTCGCCAGGACCAAATCATCCTCAGCTACCTCCTCGCCTCTCTCTCCGACGAGGTGCTGCAGCAAGTGCATCAGTTGGACACCTCTTGGGCCATCTGGTCCCATGTCGAGGAGATGTACACCGCCCACTGCCACGCCAGCATCGTCCAGATCAAGATGGACATGGCGGTTTTCAGGAAGGGCACCTTGTCCATGGCAAATTATTTTGCCAAGATCCGCGCCAACGCCGACCAGCTTGCAGCTGTCGGCCGCCCCATGTGTGAGGAGGACATCATCACCGCTGTCATCACCGGCCTCGACAGCGACTACAAGCCCCTCATCACCGCCTACACCACCCGTCCTGAGGGTATGTCTCTTGGTGAGTTTTACTCTCATGCAATTTCCTTCGAACGGTGCCGCGAGTACAATGCTTCTCGCCTTCATCTTCAACACGGCGGCTCCTCCGTCAACTACGTCGCCCGAGACTCCAACGGCAACACCAACAACTCCAATCGGGGCAAGGGCAACTACCGTGGCAAGGGCCGCGGTAACTCCGGAGATCGCGGCAACTACAACAACAACCCTCGCGGCGGTGATCGCGGAAACCGCGGTGGCGGCGGCGCGCGCCAACAAGGCGACTTCGGTGGAAACCGCGGTGGTGACCGCGGTGACTACGGCGACCGCGGCGATCACCGCGTCCAGTGCCAACTCTGGCGCGGTCCTGGGCATTACGCCTGGGAGTGTGTGTTGGGGAACGTTGCAGAAAATTAAAATTTTTCCTACGGTTTCACCAAGATCCATCTATGAGTTCATCTAGCAACGAGTATTCAGATTAGATAGCATCTACATACCACTTTGTAGATCGCAACAGAAGCATTCGAGTGAACGTGGATGAGGTAGTCGTACTTGCCGTGATCCAATTCACCGATGATCTAGTGCCGAACGGACGGCACCTCCGCGTTCAACACACGTACGGAAAGCGTGACGTCTCCTCCTTCTTGATCCAGCAAGGGGGAAGGAGAGGTTGAGGAAGAAGGCTCCAGCAGCAGCACGACGGCGTGGTGATGGTGGAACTGCAGTACTCCGGCAGGGCTTCGCCGTGCTCAATGGAGGAGGAGGAGGTGTTGGAGAGGGAGAGGGGGGCGCCAGGGCATTGGGTGCGCAGCCCCCCTCCCCTGCCCCCCTTTATATAGGCCTCTTGGGGGGGGCGCCGGCCCTGGGAGATCCAATCTCCCAAGGGGGCGGCGGCCAAGGAGGTTTCCCTCCCCCCCAAGCCATCTAGGAGGTGCCTTCCACCACTAGGACTCCTCCTAGATGGAACCCTAGGCGCATGGGCCCTTTGGGGCAGGTTCCCCTTGGCCCAAGAAGGCCAAGGCGCACCCCCTAAGGCCCATGTGGCCCACCAGGGCTGGTGGCCCCACCTGGTGGACCCCCGGGACCCCTCCGGTGGTCCCGGTACAATACCGATAACCCCAAAACTTGTCCCGATGGCCGAAACAGCACTTCCTATATATAATTCTTTACCTCCGGACCATTCCGGAACTCCTCGTGACGTCCGGGATCTCATCCGGGACTCCGAACAACATTCGGGTTACTGCACATACATATCCCTACAACCCTAGCGTCACCGAACCTTAAGTGTGTAGACCCTACGGGTTCGGGAGACATGCAGTCATGACCGAGACGGCTCTCGGGCAATAACCAACAGCGGGATCTGGATACCCATGTTGTCTCCCACATGCTCCACGATGATCTCATCGGATGAACCACGATGTCGAGGATTCAATTAATCCCGTATACGATTCCCTTTGTCAATCGGTATTTTACTTGCCCGAGATTCGATCGTCGGTATCCCAATACCTCGTTCAATCTCGTTACCGGCAAGTCACTTTTCTCGTACCGTAATGCATGATCCCGTGATCAAACACTTTGATCACATTGAGCTCATTGTGATGATGCATTACCGAGAGGGCCCGGTGATACCTCTCCGTCAAGCGGAGTGACAAATCCCAGTCTCGATCCATGTCAACCCAACAGACACTTTCAGAGATACCCGTAGCATACCTTTATAGTCACCCAGTTACGTTGTGACGTTTGGCACACCCAAAGCACTCCTACGGTATCCGAGAGTTACACGATCTCATGGTCTAAGGAAAGGATACTTGACATTGGAAAACTCTAGCAAACGAACTATGCGATCTTATGCTATGTTTAGGATTGGGTCTTGTCCATCACATCATTCTCCTAATGATGTGATCCCGTTATCGATGACATCCAATGTCCATAGTCAGGAAACCATGACTATCTGTCGATCAACAAGCTAGTCAACTAGAGGCTCACTAGGGACATGTTTGTTGTCTGTTATTCACACATGTATTACGATTTCCGGATAACACAATTATAGCATGAATAAAGACAATTATCATGAATAAGGAAATATAATAATAATGCTTTTATTATTGCCTCTAGGGCATATTTCCAACAGTCTCCCACTTGCACTAGAGTCAATAATCTAGTTACATTATGATGAATCGAACACCCATAGAGTTCTGGTGCTGATCATGTTTTGCCTTAGGGAGAGGTTTAGTCAACGGATCTGCGACATTCAGATCCGTGTGCACCTTACAAATCTCTATGTCTCCATCTTGAACATTTTCACGAATGGAGTTGAAGCGACGCTTGATGTGCCTGGTTTTCTTGTGAAACCTGGGCTCCTTTGCAAGTGCAATAGCTCCAGTGTTGTCACAGAAGAGCTTGATTGGCCCCGACGCATTGGGTATGACTCCGAGGTCGGTGATGAACTCCTTCACCCATATTGCTTCATGTGCTGCCTCCGAGGCTGCCATGTACTCCGCTTCACATGTAGATCCCGCCACGACGCTTTGCTTGCAACTGCACCAGCTTACTGCCCCACCATTCAAAATATACACGTATCCGGTTTGTGACTTAGAGTCATCCAGATCTGTGTCGAAGCTAGCGTCGACGTAACCTCTTACGACGAGCTCTTCGTCACCTCCATAAACGAGAAACATTTCCTTGGTCCTTTTCAGGTACTTCAGGATATTCTTGACCGCTGTCCAGTGTTCCTTGCCGGGATTACTTTGGTATCTTCCTACCAAACTTACGGCAAGGTTTACATCAGGTCTGGTACACAACATGGCATACATAATAGAACCTATGGCTGAGGCATAGGGGATGACGCTCATCTCTTCTATTTCTTCTGCCGTGGTCGGACATTGAGCTGAGGTCAGTTTCACACCTTGTAACACAGGTAAGAACCCTTTCTTAGATTGATCCATATTGAACTTCTTCAATATTTTATCAAGGTATGTGCTCTGTGAAAGACCTATGAGGCGTCTCGATCTATCTCTATAGATCTTGATGCCTAATATATAAGCAGCTTCTCCAAGGTCCTTCATTGAAAAACTCTTATTCAAGTAGGCCATAATGCTGTCCAAGAGTTCTATATCATTCCCCATCAAAAGTATGTCGTCTACATATAATATGAGAAATGCTACAGAGCTCCCACTCACTTTCTTGTAAACACAGGCTTCTCCATAAGTCTGTGTAAATCCAAACGCTTTGATCATCTCATCAAAGCGAATGTTCCAACTCCGAGATGCTTGCACCAGCCCATAAATCGAGCGTTGGAGCTTGCACACCTTGTCAGCATTCTTAGGATCGACAAAACCTTCCGGCTGCATCATATACAATTCTTCCTTAAGGAAACCATTAAGGAATGCCGTTTTGACGTCCATTTGCCATATTTCATAATCATAGTATGCGGCAATTGCTAACATGATTCTGACGGACTTCAGCTTCGCTATCGGTGAGAAAGTCTCATCGTAGTCAACCCCTTGAACTTGTCGATAACCCTTAGCGACAAGCCGAGCTTTATAGATGGTCACATTACCATCCGCGTCTGTCTTCTTCTTAAAGATCCATTTATTTTCTATGGCTCGCCGTTCAACGGGCAAGTCAGTCAAAGTCCATACTTCGTTTTCATACATGGATCCTATCTCGGATTTCATGGCTTCCAGCCATTTGTCGGAATCCGGGCCCACCATTGCTTCCTCATAGTTCGAAGGTTCACCGTTGTCTAACAACATGATTTCCAAGACAGGGTTGCCGTACCACTCTGGTGCGGAACGTGTCCTTGTGGACCTTCGAATTTCAGTAGGAGCTTGATCAGAAGCATCTTGATCATCATCATTAATTTCCTCTCTAGTCGGTGCAGGCTCCTCAGAAACGTTTTCTTGAGTTTCGCCATTTTCCGGTTCAAGAGGTAACACTTCATCAAGTTCTACTTTCCTCCCACTTACTTCTTTCGAGAGAAACTCTTTATCTAGAAAGGATCCATTCTTGGCAACAAAGATCTTGCCTTCGGATCTGAGGTAGAAGGTATACCCAACAGTTTCTTTAGGGTATCCTATGAAGACGCATTTTTCCGACTTGGGTTCGAGCTTTTCAGGTTGAAGTTTCTTCACATAAGCATCGCATCCCCAAACTTTTAGAAACGACAGCTTAGGTTTCTTCCCAAACCATAATTCATACAGTGTCGTCTCAACGGATTTCGACGGAGCCCTATTTAAAGTGAATGCGGCAGTCTCTAAAGCATAGCCCCAAAAAGATAGCGGTAAGTCGGTAAGAGACATCATAGATCGCACCATATCTAATAGAGTGCGATTACGACGTTCGGACACACCATTACGCTGAGGTGTTCCAGGCGGCATGAGTTGTGAAACTATTCCACATTTTCTTAAGTGTGTGCCAAATTCGTGACTCAAGTATTCTCCTCCACGATCTGATCGTAGAAACTTGATCTTTCTATCATGTTGATTTTCAACCTCACTCTGAAATTCCTTGAACTTTTCAAAGGTCTTAGACTTGTGTTTCATCAAGTAGATATACCCATATCTACTCAAGTCATCAGTGAGGGTGAGAACATAACGATAGCCACCGCGAGCCTCAACACTCATTGGACCGCACACATCGGTATGTATGATTTCCAATAAGTTGGTTGCTCGCTCCATTGTTCCTGAGAACGGAGTCTTGGTCATTTTACCCATGAGGCATGGTTCGCACGTGTCAAATGATTCATAATCAAGAGACTCTAAAAGTCCATCTGCATGGAGCTTCTTCATGCGTTTGACACCTATGTGACCAAGGCGGCAGTGCCACAAATATGTGGGACTATTGTTATCTACTTTAACTCTTTTGGTATTCACACTATGAATATGTGTATCATCACGTACGAGATTCATTAAGAATAAACCATTAACCATCGGAGCATGACCATAAAACATATCTCTCATATAAATAGAACAACCATTATTCTCGGATTTAAATGAGTAGCCATCTCGAATTAAGCGAGATCCAGATACAATGTTCATGCTCAAACTTGGCACTAAATAACAATTATTGAGGTTTAAAACTAATCCCATAGGTAAATATAGAGGTAGCGTGCCGACGGCGATCACATCGACCTTGGAACCATTCCCGACGCGCATCGTCACCTCGTCCTTCGCCAGTCTCCGTTTATTCCGCAGCTCCTGCTTTGAGTTACAAATGTGAGCAACTGCACCGGTATCAAATACCCAAGAGCTACTACGAGTACTGGTAAGGTACACATTAATTACATGTATATCACATATACCTTTGGTTTTGCCGGCCTTCTTGTCCGCTAAGTATTTGGGGCAGTTCCGCTTCCAGTGACCACTTCCCTTGCAATAAAAGCACTCAGTTTCGGGCTTGGGTCCATTCTTTGGCTTCTTCCCGGCAACTTGCTTACCGGGCGCGGCAACTTCCTTGCCATCTTTCTTGAAGTTCTTTTTACCCTTGCCCTTCTTGAACTTAGTGGTTTTATTCACCATCAACACTTGATGCTCCTTCTTGATTTCTACCTCTGCTGATTTCAGCATAGCATATACCTCAGGAATGGTCTTTACCATCCCCTGCATATTGTAGTTCATCACAAAGCTCTTGTAGCTAGGTGGAAGCGACTGGAGGATTCTGTCAATGACCGCTTCATCCGGGAGATTAACTTCCAGTTGAGTCAAGCGGTTGTGCAACCCAGACATTTTGAGTATGTGCTCACTGACAGAGCCATTTTCCTCCATCTTACAGCTAAAGAATTTGTCGGAGACTTCATATCTCTCGACCCGGGCATGAGCTTGGAAAACCATTTTCAGCTCTTCGAACATCTCATATGCTCCATGTCTCTCAAAACGCTTTTGGAGCCCCGGCTCTAAGCTGTAAAGCATGCCGCACTGAACGAGGGAGTAATCATCGCAGCGTGACTGCCAAGCGTTCATAACGTCTTGTTCTGCAGGGAGAATAGGTGTGTCACCCAGCGGTGCTCGTAGGACATAATCTTTCTTGGCAGCTATGAGGATAATCCTCAGGTTCCGGACCCAGTCCGTATAGTTGCTACCATCGTCTTTCAGCTTGGTTTTCTCTAGGAACGCGTTGAAGTTGAGGACTACGTTGGCCATTTGATCTGCAAGACATATTGTAAATATTTAGACTAAGTTCATGATAATAAAGTTCATTTAATCAAATTATTTAATGAACTCCCACTTAGATAGACATCCCTCTACCAGTCATCTAAGTATTACATGATCCGAGTCAACTAGGCCGTGTCCGATCATCACGTGAGACGGACTAGCCAACATCAGTGAACATCTTCATGTTGATCGTATCTTCTATACGACTCATGCTCGACCTTTCGGTCTTCTGTGTTCCGAGGCCATGTCTGTACATGCTAGGCTCATCAAGTCAACCTAAGTGTTTTGCGTGTGTAAATCTGTCTTACACCCGTTGTATGTGAACGTTAGAATCTATCACACCCGATCATCACGTGGTGCTTCGAAACAACGAACTGTCGCAACGGTGCACAGTTAGGGTGAACACTTTCTTGAAATTATTATGAGGGATCATCTTATTTACTACCGTCGTTCTAAGTAAACAAGATGCAAAAACATGATAAACATCACATGCAATCAAATAATAAACGTGACATGATATGGCCAATATCACATAGCTCCTTCGATCTCCATCTTGGGGCTCCATGATCATCTTGTCACCGGCTTGACACCAAGATCTTCATCATCATGATCTTCATCATCGTGTCTCCATGAAGTTGCTCGCCAACTATTACTTCTACTACTATGGCTAACGCGTTTAGCAATAAAGTAAAGTAATTTACATGGCGATTCTCAATGACACGCAGGTCATACAAAAAATAAAGACAACTCCTATGGCTCCTGCCGGTTGTCATACTCATCGACATGCAAGTCGTGATTCCTATTACAATAGCATGAACATCTCATACATCACATATAGATCATTCATCATTCATCACAACTTTGGCCATATCATATCACAAAGCACTTGCTGCAAAAACAAGTTAGACGTCCTCTAATTGTTGTTGCAAGTTTTACGTGGCTGAATTAGGGTTCTAGCAAGAACATTTTCTTACCTACGTAAAACCACAACGTGATTTGTCAACTTATATTTACCCTTCATAAGGACCCTTTTCATCGAATCCGCTCCAACTAAAGTAGGAGAGACAGACACCCGCCAGCCACCTTATGCAACTAGTGCATGTTAGTCGGTGGAACCGGTCTCACGTAAGCGTACGTGTAAGGTTGGTCCGGGCCGCTTCATCCCACAATACCGCTGAAGCAAGATAAGACTAGTAGCGGCAAGAAGAGTTGACAACATCTACGCCCACAACAAATTGTGTTCTACTCGCGCAAGAAGAACTACGCATAGACCTAGCTCATGATGCCACTGTTGGGGAACGTTGCAGAAAATTAAAATTTTTCCTACGGTTTCACCAAGATCCATCTATGAGTTCATCTAGCAACGAGTATTAAGATTAGATAGCATCTACATACCACTTTGTAGATCGCAACGGAAGCGTTCGAGTGAACGTGGATGAGGTAGTCGTACTTGCCGTGATCCAATTCACCGATGATCTAGTGCCGAACGGACGGCACCTCCGCATTCAACACACGTACAGAAAGCGTGACGTCTCCTCCTTCTTGATCCAGCAAGGGGGAAGGAGAGGTTGAGGAAGAAGGCTCCAGCAGCAGCACGGCGGCGTGGTGATGGTGGAACTGCAGTACTCCGGCAGGGCTTCGCCGTGCTCAATGGAGGAGGAGGAGGTGTTGGAGAGGGAGAGGGAGGCGCCAGGGCATTGGGTGCGCAGCCCCCCTCCCCTACACCCCTTTATATAGGCCTCTTGGGGGGGCGCCGGCCCTGGGAGATCCAATCTCCCAAGGGGGCGGCGGCCAGGGAGGTTTCCCTCCCCCCCAAGCCATCTAGGAGGTGCCTTCCACCACTAGGACTCCTCCTAGATGGAACCCTAGGCGCATGGGCCCTTTGGGGAAGGTTCCCCTTGGCCCAAGCAGGCCAAGGCGCACCCCCTAAGGCCCATGTGGCCCACCAGGGCTGGTGGCCCCACCCGGTGGACCCCCGGGACCCCTCCGGTGGTCCCGGTACAATACCGATAACCCCGAAACTTGTCCCGATGGCCGAAACAGCACTTCCTATATATAATTCTTTACCTCCGGACCATTCCGGAACTCCTCGTGACGTCCGGGATCTCATCCGGGACTCCGAACAACATTCGGGTTACTGCACATACATATCCCTACAACCCTAGCGTCACCGAACCTTAAGTGTGTAGACCCTACGGGTTAGGGAGACATGCAGTCATGACCGAGACGGCTCTCGGGCAATAACCAACAGCGGGATCTGGATACCCATGTTGGCTCCCACATGCTCCACGATGATCTCATCGGATGAACCACGATGTCGAGGATTCAATTAATCCCGTATACGATTCCCTTTGTCAATCGGTATTTTACTTGCCCGAGATTCGATCGTCGGTATCCCAATACCTCGTTCAATCTCGTTACCGGCAAGTCACTTTTCTCGTACCGTAATGCATGATCCCGTGATCAAACACTTTGATCACACTGAGCTCATTGTGATGATGCATTACCGAGAGGGCCCGGTGATACCTCTCCGTCAAGCGGAGTGACAAATCCCAGTCTCGATCCATGTCAAACCAACAGACACTTTCAGAGATACCCGTAGCATACCTTTATAGTCACCCAGTTACGTTGTGACGTTTGGCACACCCAAAGCACTCCTACGGTATCCGGGAGTTACACGATCTCATGGTCTAAGGAAAGGATACTTGACATTGGAAAACTCTAGCAAACGAACTATGCGATCTTATGCTATGTTTAGGATTGGGTCTTGTCCATCACATCATTCTCCTAATGATGTGATCCCGTTATCGATGACATCCAATGTCCATAGTCAGGAAACCATGACTATCTGTCGATCAACAAGCTAGTCAACTAGAGGCTCACTAGGGACATATTTGTTGTCTGTTATTCACACATGTATTACGATTTCCGGATAACACAATTATAGCACGAATAAAGACAATTATCATGAATAAGGAAATATAATAATAATGCTTTTATTATTGCCTCTAGGGCATATTTCCAACAGTGTGGCCAACGCTATAATCATGCGTTCCAGCCGCAACAGTCCAAGATGGTCGGGCTTGCCGCTGCTTCTCCTCCTTCCATCTTAGGTGACCCTGCTTGGTTCACCGACACCGGCGCCACGGATCATATCACCGGTGATCTGGATCGCCTCACAGTCCGGGAGAAGTACCCAGGAAGAGATCGCATACACACTGCTGACGGCTCAGGTTTGCACATAGCTCATCTTGGTCATGCAATCCTTCCTACTCCCTCTGCCAATCTCAAACTTCGCAATATTTTGCATGTTCCTAATGCTGACAAGAACCTTCTCTCTGTCAATCATCTTGCTGTTGATAATCATGCTTATCTAAAGTATTACCCTACTCACTTTCTCATGAAGGATTTGATCACCAAGAGGGTTCTACTTCAAGGCAGATGTGAGAATGGGCTCTACCCCATTCGGCCGTCATCCCATCATGCCCTGTCTTTGGTTCGGCTGTCAGCTGAAGATTGGCACACTAGGCTTGGCCACCCATCCATTCAAGTCGTTCAGCACGTTTTATCATCCAATAAACTAGCTTCCTCTAGTCGGTCTATGACCCATGTGTGTAATGCATGTCAACAAGGCAAAGCACACCAGCTTCCCTTTCCCAGATCATCGAGTGTTTCCTCTTCTCCATTAGAACTTATTTTTCGGATGTGTGGGGACCTGCCAAAACTTCTTCTGGTGGGTTCCAGTACTATGTTTCATTTATCGATGATTATAGAAAATTTGTGTGGATTTACCTTCTCAAGAGAAAATGTGATGTGTTTGAAGTTTTTCGTGACTTTCTTGCTCATGTTGAACGCCTTCTATCCCGTAAGATTTTATGTGTTCAATCAGACTGGGGTGGGGAATACGAGAAGCTGAGCAACACGTTTTTTCGTCAACTTGGCATTATGCATCACGTTTCTTGCCCACACACACACCAGCAAAATGGTTCGGCCGAAAGGAAGCATCGTCATATTGTTGACATGGGACTCTCTTTACTATCACATGCGTCCATGCCACTTCGTTTTTGGGATGAGGCCTACCTCTCGGCTTGCTACCTCATCAATAGACTCCCTAGTCGTGTCATTGGCAAGCTTAGTCCTATGGAAAAACTCTTCCAAACCAAACCAGACTACACGTCTCTTCGTACGTTTGGTTGTGCTTGTTGGCCCAATATGCGTCCCTACAACACGCACAAACTTGCCTTTCGACCCCAACAGTGTGTGTTTGTTGGCTATAGCATTCGCCACAAAGGATATAAATGCCTTCATCTACTCACGGCTCGTGTCTATATCTCTAGGGATGTCACGTTTGATGAAACAATTTTTCCCTTTGCCAATTCTTCTACCTCTCCCGTACCACCTCGTGTTGCTGAACAAGCCATACTTTTATTTCCGCATGACCACATGAACTATGGTATACCTGCTGTGTCTACTAATCTGGATGCAGGATCCCCTTTGGTGCAGACGATCCCAGGTACAGCAGGCAATCCCGCGTCCGAGGAAGATCTGGGCACGGGATCCGGAGTGGATCCGGCCTCGGATCACGCGCCAATCCCGGACAGCAGCCCGTCAGCCGGTCGCGGGGCGCCGTTGGCCCACGTGGCGCCTTCTGGCGGCTTGGTCGCCCCATCGCCCGACCCGCCTCCCTCAGTGGCGGGGCCCGGCACGGGCCCGCCCCCTGTCGCCTCCAACCCGCTGCCGACAGGCGCCCACGTGCCCGCTCGCCAGCCGGTGGGCCGGCCCTGTCCCGCGTCAGGTGTGCACGCGTCGCCTGGTCCCTCCTTGGGATCGCCACCGGATTCTCCTGCACCTGCTTGCGACACGGGATCCCAGGAGGATCCGATCCCGTCTGCTGCGTTCGCTGGTGGCACGCGATCCCAGGCAGATCCTGTCCCCTCTGCAGCTCCCGCCTCTGGATCCTCTGCGCCCAGGGCTGCTGCACCGCCCGTGCATACGATGATGACACGCACACGCGTTCATACTCGCAAGGTTGTGCAACGTACGGACGGCACCATTAATTATGACCCGTCCAGACGTGACTTTCTGGTCTATCGGGAACCTCGTGATCATCGTGAAGCCATGGCATCTCCAGCTTGGCATGCCGCTATGCAGTCTGAGCTTGATGCACTTCGTCACAATGGCACGTGGACTTTAGTTCCACCGCCACCTCATGTTAATGTCATTGACTGCAAATGGGTTTCCAAAATCAAGTACAAAGCTGATGGCACTATTGATCGTCACAAGGCACGTCTCATTGCCAAAGGGTTCAAACAACGCTATGGTCTTGACTATGATGATACGTTCAGCCCCGTTGTCAAACCAGTCACTGTTCGCTTGGTCCTTTCCATTGCGGCCTCTCGTGGTTGGTGTCTGCGCCAGTTGAATGTTCAGAATGCTTTCCTCCATGGAGTTCTTCAGGAACAGGTCTATATGCGGCAACCTCCGGGATTTGTGGATCCCACTGCTCCTCGGGCTCTGTGTAAGCTGAAGAAAGCTATCTATGGACTCAAACAGGCACCTAGAGCCTGGTACTCTAGGCTCAGCTCTCGACTGCTTCAGCTTGGCTTTGTGGCATCTAAAGCAGACACTTCCCTGTTTATCTTTCATCATGGCAGTGTCACCATGTTCATGCTTGTCTATGTTGATGACATTATTGTGGCCAGCTCCTCGCCTACTGCCACAACCAGGTTGCTTGCTGATCTTCATGCCACTTTTGCTCTCAAGAATCTTGGTCCTTTGCACTTTTTCCTTGGAGTTGAGGTGCGATCGTCGCCACAGGGGATTATGCTCTCACAACAGAAATACATTGGCGACATTCTTCACCGTGCCAACATGGAGAATTGCAAGGTTTCCACTACTCCCATGTCCTCCAGTGAAAAGATCAATAAGGATTGTGGGGTACCTCTCTCTCAGGATGACAGCACACAGTACCGCAGTTTGGTTGGCGCTCTCCAGTACCTGACACTGACTCGACCAGATATTTCCTTTGCCGTGAATCGTGTCTGTCAGTTCCTCCATGCACCAACAACTGTACATTTTTCAGCTGCTAAACGGATCTTGCGGTACTTGAAGTACACCCGTGGCATGAGTCTTTCCATACACAAGTCTCCATCCATGGTATTGAGTTATTTCTCTGACGCAGACTGGGCTGGGTGCAGTGATGATCGCAGGTCTACAGGATGGTTTGCTGTCTTTCTTGGTCCCAACCTTGTATCGTGGAGCTCTAGAAAGCAGGCCACTGTCTCACGGTCCAGTACGGAGTCTGAGTACAAGGCCATTGCAAATGGTACAGCTGAGATAATCTGGGTACAGTCAGTTCTTGGAGAGCTTGGAGTCTTTATGCCACGTCCTCCAATCTTGTGGTGTGATAATTTGGGCGCCACTTACCTGTCAGCTAACCCAGTATTTCATGCCAGAACAAAACACATCGAGGTGGATTTCCATTTTGTTCGTGAACGAGTTGCAGCCAAAGCATTGGATGTTAGGTTCATCTCTTCCAAAGAACAGGTTGCGGACATCTTCACCAAACCACTAGCTGAGACACCTTTCGTCTCCAATAGATACAATCTGAATCTTCGTGAAGGAAGTACAGATTGAGGGGGGGTGTTAAACTGTATATTGTTAGGATATAGGAGGTTGTTAATATTGTACTTATCTCCTATAACCAACTGTAGCTTGTGCCCTAGTTGCACCCTATAAATACATCCTGAGGCCACCAGGTTTGGTGCGCCGATCCAATCTCTCTCTCTCTCTCGTTTCACAAGGACATATCTACCTCATCCCATAGTTTAATTCCTCGTTTTGGGGGAATTTATTTTTTTTGCTCAACTAGCTCATCCCCAAACCTTAATTCCTGGAATAAAATTTTGCCACGCAAATTTTAAACAATTCATTGCATAATTGAACTGCTACTCAAGAGAAAGGCCAAGTGAGCGGCGACTCATTTTCCCTCCCATTTCCCCGGCGCCGCCGTGGGTTCCCTTTCCCATCTCCGGCCGCTTCGGCGCCAGAAGGGCAGGGAACCCGGATTTGGCTGTCCGATGTGTAAATAGGGTGTGGTTTTGTGTGCCGAGCGGCGGCGTTGTTCATGGCAATAAAGTATCCCAGATCCTTGCTCCCTCTCGATGGCGATCTTGGCATCGGCGTTGATGGATCAGTGGGAGTTTGGTTTGGTGCTGCAACGGCGTCGGCGGCGACAGTAGCACCTCTGGCCGTTTGGGCTCTCAGTTCTTTGGCTTCGGGTCCGGCGACCATGACTTCATCTCTGAGATGTTTAGCAGTGATGACTTCCCGTCTACGTGATTCTTCAAGGTTCGCCGCAATCTGGCAGCAGGGTTGCCGGAGCGGCTGCGGCGGCGCGCCATCGACACATCTTGGAGGTTGGAGAAGTGTGACATCCCAAGGACCTGATTGTAATTTCTTTCTTTTCCAGGGGTGTGTTGTACTGCTGGTCTGTGATCAATAGATCTGAGTGTCTTTTCACAAAAAAAAAATCATACATAGCATAACTAAACAGTCCATTACGTACTACGTCACCACTACATCGACATCGAATTAGCTAAAGCATCAAGATAAACTAAATAGAAGAGTTAGATATATAAAAGAGGAGCTCTATTCCTCCAGGGAATGTAAGAACACGCGGTTCTTCGTGACGAGCTGCGCGTCCTTGAGGAGCTCGGCCATGAAGGTGGCATCAACTTGTCTGGCCTCGAGCTGTGCCTCGGTCTTACAGTGCTCCTTTTCGTGGTACGCTTTGGCATATATTTTTTTTGCGAGGAGCATTTTGGCATTATTGATATTGATACTTATTCTTATAAACTTTGTCAAACTTAAGAAAGTTAACTTCACCCAGAAAAAAAAGTTAACTTAGAGTCAAACCTTTGTCAATGTGTCCAGGTTTGAAATTCCCTTAGGAGTCACATGCCTTTTCGAGGGAGCAAAACTAGCTTCGGTGGATGATATTTTACAATTCCTTCATCATGTGGCTTACGTGGTAAAGCAGTTTCAAACCAACCAACAATTTACAATCGTTTCGAAGTTTGACGCTAATGAGCAGATAATACACATGCATTTCAACGGTGCCGTTCAATGTGGTCATGGTCTCGTGGTTAGTCGAGCAAAAGTGCAGAAAAGAAGGGATAGGAAATCAAAACGTGACAGAGCAGACTGACACAACACAAAAACTACTCCTATTGATAGCAGCAAAAGAGATCCATGATCTTGGATTTCATTTCCTATTGATAGCAATGGCACATAAGAATGCATTTTCAGAATGAGCCTCAAGCACCCCTCCCGGGAAAGGAGAGGTTCTGGGGTCTGGATAGGGGAGGGGGGATTAGGGGGGTTTGGACGGCTGGGATGGTTTGGTTTGGGAGATGGACGGTGGATTTTGCGTGGGATTAAAAGCGGCATAAATATAAAAAAGAAACCGGATTAGGATCTTGGGGTATTGAACCCGACGTGAATCGAACACGCAACCTTCTGATCTGGAGTCAGACGCGCTACCATTGCGCCACGGATCCGGTGTGTTGCTGATCGTTAATTAACTTAGATATCATGCGAATCACACTCAGCCTGGATGTGTTATGCGTATCCTATGAAGGTATGGCAAGTGGTTAAGGAGCCAGCGTCTTGTTATAGAGTGGGTTTAAACATCTCCAAGATGTCTCAGAAGCCACATGCCTTACTTCTGTCGATGACAGAAACCTGCAAACAGAAATTGCTACATAAACGGCTCAGTGCACGATTACAATTTACAGAACTCCTTTGAAGGGTGTGGCCATGGCTAAGCATTGCAAGAAGACACTACACATAGGAGCAGAGTGACAAAGACACATAGCTGCATAATTGTAGGAGCAACAGAAGCAGAACAACTGAACAATCACACCTGAAGCCTTTTCAAGTGTAAGCCATGGATGAACACGATGAAACCGAAATACATAACGCAAATATGATCTTGGTTGCCACTTGATAGCAATGCCGGGTCTCTATACACGCCTACAAACAACTTTATCAGGCGGATACATAGCTATACATGTTAAACTTCATTGCCTGGACTTGGAGGCTAAGCCCAGGTACTCCCCCCTCCCCGCTCCTCCTAACCCTAACCGCGTCGCGAGCCGCCCCTCCCCGCTCCTCCCCCGCTTCGCCGCCGCCGGAGGTGACACCGGCGAAGCCCGCGTGGTCCCCAGGGAAGGTGGCGGCGGGGCGTCCTCGTCGTTCTCGCGCAGATCTCGCGGCGGCCGGTGGCGCGCGGCGGTGTTCCGCCGGTGGCTGGCGCCTACTGCCTGTGGGGCGGCGTCCCTCACGGCGGCGGGGCTGCCCCTGAACGGCGCTTGGTGGTGGCCATGTGGCGGCGCGCGGGTGGGCCGGATCTGGGCTTCCGGTCTGCGTCCTCGTCGTGGCAGCGCTTGCCGTTGCCCTCGGCCATGAGGCGTGGTCCGGGACGGGCCGAGCGCCGGTGGTGCTGGCCAGGACGCACGCTGGCAGCGCCCTACTTCATCTCGCGTCGTCTCGCTGGCCAATGGTGGTGGTCGTCTTCGTCGTCAGAGATGGCCGACCAGAGGCTTGGTGATCGGATCTCGAGATCCATCTTCTAGTCCCGACTGCGAGTTGGGGAGACATGCTTGCCGGTGAAAACCGAGCTGTTGGCAGGCGATGGTGGCGTTCTACGCCGTTACCTTGATGGAGGCATCATCGCGTAACTACTATCGACCCACTCGTGCTGCTCTGGGGGAAACCCTAGGATCTGGTGTTTCAGATCAGACGATGGCGGCACTGCGGTGTTGTTTCTCTCTTGGGAGCATCGTTTGTGGAGCAGCGCTGGAAGTCAGAGGCAGGAGGTGGAGCGGCTTCGTCTTGCACGGAGCTTCGGTGGAGATGTTAAGTCATGCCTGGCCGACAGGTGCTACGCTTTTGTCATGCCTGGTCGGCAGGTGCTACGCACGACAGATCTTCCAAAGACTTCAAGTTGTGTCGGCTGGTGGTACTCGGCAGCATGGTGTTGAGGTGTATCAGTGGCGACCGCGACGTGCACAGCTGTTTGCGCGCAGGAAGGAGGTGCCGTTGGGCGCCGTGGTGGCATCGACGATAGCTAGACCGAGCAAGGTTGATGCATCAGTACAGTTCTGAAGATGGAGCGATGGCAGTTGGCGGCGGCGGCCTCTGAGAGCACGCCGGACCGGCGAGACCCATGCCCGGCAGGCGTCTTGGATGGGTCCTCAGGTCTTAGATGTTAGGTTTGGCTGCGATGTCTGTTTGGTATTAGGCTCAGGCTATCTGCGCCCCTTCGTCAACTGGATAGGTGTAGCGACAGTTTGTTACTTAGACGGCGGCTTTATTCTTACTGTGGTATTACTTTGTAAGGTCTTGTGAGAATAATTAATAAAGTGGCCGTATGCATCGCCCAGATGCAGAGGTCGGGGGTCATCCTCCTTTTCTAAAAAAAAGTTAAGTATTTTGGAGCATATTATTATTATTACAAGATCTCAACAGCACAAAGGCAAAAAAAGGAATTACATTGGCTGGCTCCTGCCAAAAAAAAAAATTGGTCATTACTATTTTTCGCAGAAAAGAATGCGCTCCTCCCTCCGCCACATCTCCAGGTCTGAAGAAGATCAACGCTCTTACCTGGTGTTGCAAATCCTTGTGACAGCAATTCCTGCAAAACAATGAAATACAATCACAGGTTAAAATGTTAAATAGATATTTCTCAAAAGATAAACTGGCAGTTCACCTAATTCAAACTGACACATTGGAAGTTAAGGCTTACGAACATTCTTCTATGATTGCATACTTCTGTATGCAACAGACATTGTAACTGCATATGCTCAAAGTTAGCGACATTGGTGTTGGTGTGGACTGAATTTATCCGACTTCTGAAGAGATACTCTCCAAATTAGAATGCACTACCTCTGTCCCTAAATATAAGATTTTTTGCAGTTCAAAATGAACTGCAAAAACGTCTTACATTTAGGGACAGAGGGAGTATAAACGTATGTCGTCAAGGTTATGCAGTGCATATCTCAAATGGACCTCTTGGCTCTACTGACAACAATCTAACAGAAATTTTTGTCCCCATTTCCCCTTTGGTCCTAGTTTCAAACTTCCAATAACGGCTCAGTGCACGATTACACTCTACAGAACTCCTTTGAAGGGTGTGGCCATGGCTAAGCAATGCTGGAAGACACAATATGGATTGGGGATGGGATTTCAGAACAATTACACAACAGAGAAACAAAGACACATAACTGAGTAATTGTAGGAGCAACAGAAGTAGAACAACTGAACAAACCACACCTGACGCCATTTTTAGCGTTAAGTCATGGATAGACACGACGAAATGGAAAATTAAGAATGCAACATGATCTTGGTTGCCAGTTGATAGCAATACCACATGCTATACACGTCTGCACACAACTTGATCGGCGGATACATAGCTATACATTACATGCTGTTAACTTTGTCGCCTGAAGATGGAGGAGCAAACTCTGCTATAGTTGAGTATTTTGGAGCATATTATTTTACAAGATCTCAACAGCACAAAGGCAAAAAAGAAATTACAGGGGCTGGCTCCTGCCGAAAAAATGATTTATGTCATTACTATTTTTTGCAGAAAAGAATGCCCTCCTCCCTCCATCACATCTCCAGGTCCGAAGAAGATCAACGCTCTCAACGGGTGTTGCAAATCCTTGTGACAGCAATTACTGCAAAAGAATGAGAAACCATCACAGGTTAAAATGTTAAGTAGATAGTTCTCAGAAGATAAACGGGGAGTTCACGTAATTTGCACTGACAGATTGGAAAGTTAAGGCTTAAGCACATTCTTCTATAGTTGCACACTTAAAAGGGAACAGGCATTGTAACTTCAAATGCTCGAAGTTAGTGAAATTGGTGTTGATGTGGACTGAACTTATGTGACTTCTAAAGAGATCATGACCTCCAAATTACAATGTAAAACACATTTCGTCAAGGTTATGCAGTGCATATGTCAACATGGACCTCTTGACTCTACTGACAACAATCTAACAGAAAATTTTGTCCCCATTTCCCCGTTGGTCCTAGTTCCAATCTGATTTGCAGGTTGGTTTCCCTCCTCTGCACAACTCATAATACAGAACTTTCTCCTGTGAACTTGAAAAGGAATTGACACAACCAGAAATGCTGGAACCAAGTTATGTATTTTAACATTTCATCGGATAATAATGATACAGAAGAAGATGTATAGAGACGGCAGAAAAAAAGAGGACCTAAGCATCAGACTTCGAGGTTGACGGAGGGCATCTCGAACTCGGAGGTGATCTCCGCGATCTGCTTGCGGACGCTCATGTCGATGAAGTTGGAGCTGTCGCGGCCGTACTGCACGGTGAATCCGGCGATGAGCTCCGGGTCAAGGCGGGTCTTGATCCGGACGTTGGCGGCGCCGGTGATGTTCTGCACGTGCGTGGCGATCTGCGCGAGGTCCTGCGACTCGAGCTGCACCACGGAGGTGACGACGGCCTCCTCGGTGCCGGTGAGCGCGTTGTAGGCGGTCTCGAACTCGCGCACGATCTGCGGCATCAGGCCCGCGCGGGTGTTGTCGATGACCACGTTGAGGAAGTTGACGGTGTGCGGCTGCAGCCCCGACGACTTGGCGATCTCGTCGATGAGCGCCGTCTTCTCCTCGCGCGGCACGGTGGGGTTGTCGAAGAACTCGGCGATGGCCTCCTCGGCGAAGATCTTCTCCAGCTTCTCCATGTCGGCCACGGTCGCGTCGAGGGAGTCGCTCTCGTAGGCCACCTCCGTGAGCGCGGTCGCGTAGTTCTCGGCCGCGGCCTCGGCGCCGGCGGCGCTGGGCCTGCCGAGGTCGCCGCGGCGGCGGCGGGGCGCGGCGAGGCGGAGGGAGGGGAGCCCGCGCGCGACCGCGCAGGCGAAGGAGGCGGCGCGGGGCGCGGCGGCGGCGGACGAGGGCGACGCGGCCGCGGCCGCCGGGCAGAGGGTGACGGAGGAGGCGAGGCGGAGGGCGGCCATGGCTCGCTCGCGCGCGTCGTGGAGCGTGGGGTGGGGAGTGGCTTGGAGCTGCCTTGGCTGGCTCTGGTCTGCTGGGAAGAGGAGAGTGGAAGAGGGGTTTGGGTGGGCGATGGACGGGCGGGATCTGGTGGTTGAGAGATCGGACGGCGGAGGGAGGTCGTGGGCGTCCCGCGTGGCCGGAGATGTGTGGCCTGTGGTGGGATGAGGTGGATAAGAAATGGATGACCGTGTGCAACGATGACAAGATAGAGGCAGCACTTGGAAACCATCAGGCCTTCAGACAGCAGAGTTTTCAGTGATCTATTTATTTGAAAAAAATCAGAAATTCCAACAAATTCAGAAATTCAAACAAGCTGGGAGTTGCCTGAAGAAATTCCTGGTTTGCCGAAATTTGCGCAAAATATAGAAGGAAGAAATTCAGTCACGGGCTGAACAAACAACAGTCATAATATGATCTAAAATGAGAAAATTGCGGCAACGCTATCTGGTGTTATGGATCATCGTATATTTTTCTTCTCAATTTATCTGGGGTTTCTCTCTCTCTCTCTCTCTCTCTCTCACACACACACACACACACACACACACACACACACACACACAAAAGGGTGGGAGCTCCCCAGCTCCATTACATTGAATGATTGAAATGAAACCACCAATTCATGTTTACAGCAGAGTCTAGCAGAAACATGAAGCCCCAGCAGCCTTTTCTTCCTTTCCTTTTTTTTGGTTTCAGAGTGCAATCCCACACACATGACCATATGAGATTTATTTTGGTACACCATTTTTTCTAAAGCAATAAAATATATTGCAGTTAAACCTGGTCTTCACTGCATCATATTCCCCACCTTTCAGAGCCATCGCCATTGTTTGACAGACAGCTTCAAAGATCACTCTCTGGGCTCCAAGGTCTGCTGCTCCTTCTTGCATTTGAGAAAAATGTGTCCCCCATCTTCATCTAGCCGAGAGCACATGGGGCACCTTGTATCCAGATCAGTTCTCCTGCGTTTGATGGTCAGACAGCGGGGTTTTGAGTGATCTGTCTAATTGAAAATTTCTGAAGTGTATTTGTAGGGTTCAAAAGATTCAAACAAATTGGATCACGGGCTTGCTGGGAATACACTATGGGCTGGCAGGAAATTTGTGCAAAATATAGGAGGAAGCAATTCAGTCATGAGCTGAACAAGCAGCACAAATACTACGGTATGATCTAAAATGAGAAAAAAAAATGCAGCAACACTATTTAGTCCTATTGATCATTGTATTATATTTTTCGTGTTGCTTTAAGAGAACAGTGAGGGGTTTCATTGAAATGAAACCACCAAGTCATGTTTGCATCACAGCCCAGAAGAAACATAAAGCCTTTTTCTTTTCTTTTTGTTCAGAGTGCAATCCCACACAGATGAGATTTATTTTGAAAACCTGTAGATGCATTTAAGAAAGAATTTTCTTTACCAGAGCTCGATACGCAAAAGCATTTACCAATCAGCCTCCACACAACATCCCTGGGCTGGACACACAAGCAAGAACAATCAAATTAATAGGCTTTAGACAACGGAGGTTTCAGTGATTTATTTACTTTTAAATTTCAGAAGTGTACTTATAGGTTTTAAAAAATTCAAACAAATTAGATCATGAGCTTGCCGGAACACACTGTGGGTTGGCAGAAGATTTGTGCAAAATATAGGAGGAAGAAATTCAGTCACGGTCTGAACAAACAACACGAATACTACAGTATGATGATCTAAAATGAGAAAATTGCAGCAACACTATCTGGTGTTATTGATCATCATATATTTTTTTCTTGATTTTTTAGAAAGAACAGGGAGGGAGCTCCCCATGCTCCATTTCATTGAAATGAAACCAACAAGCCATGTTTACATCACAGTCCAGTTTGTTTAGAGTGCAATCCCACACACCTGAGATTTATTTTCAAAACCTGCAGATGCACTTGAGAAAACCAGAAATTAGCCAGAGCTCGATACACAAAAGCATTTTCCAATCAGGCTCCACACAGCATCGCTGGGCCTGGGCTCGACACACGGGTAAGAAAGAACAATGAAATTAATAGGATCATCGATAGCATCATAGTACTAACACAGTTTAGCAGAAAACGTTTCAAACTACCACATAGACTGAAAATGTCACCAGTTCGTTACGAAAACAAACTTATCACCAGAAACCAAAACAGAGTCTTGGAAATAGAGTACAGGTATAGAAACAGCTAATTAAACTCAATAAGATGAAGCCAAATAGAGTTGCTCCTCCTAATTTTTTGCTGCCATCTTTGAGATCAGACCTTCTCTACTCCTGTACCCAGCAAAGCCACAAGTTCAATAACTGCCTTCATACATGACTTCCAAATCCTTCTGATCTGAAATTCATGAATTGAGCTCTCAAGAGCTCCCATAATTTCTCCAAAGTTACTTTATACAAAGTTTAAATAGGAAAAGCCGCATTCATATCATAGTTGGTGCAGGTGCAACAATGCAACTATATCAGTCTTCTATTGCAACAATTTCAAAACAGAATTATGTAGTAACTTGAAGACTCAGTGCGCTTACCAAAGGACAATAGATTTTCTTCTGCCGTTTTCCTTATAAAAAGCTAGATAGGTTACCAAATCAGTAAAATTAACAAATAGTCATAGAAAGCAGCAGACATCATCCAGCAAAGCTATAAAGCAGGAAACGAACATTAAACCAACGAAACTAGATTATCCACACATTTTAGAAATAACAACATAAGCTAAATCACCGCACATGAGTAACCAAATCACTATATTCCAGTCTGAACTGAGGACAATGTCAGATAAGAACTTATGCCTACTTGGTAAGCATTTCACAATATCTCCTAGTTCAACTTCGGGAAGCATTCCCCCCTACACAAACAGTAGCATAAGCACCTGCAAGCCCTGGAACACTCATCAGCGACTCTTGAGCAACTCCTTGGCCTTCAGAACATGTGGGGGGTGGCAACAAATGGCATGAACGCCAATGTCGTGTCTGTTACTTGCCACCAAAAGGCAGCCCTTACTTGGACAAGCCTCAAGATGTCCCTTGTGGGATGCGTTATTGTGACGGTCAATGTCAGCCTGATGGTTCTGCATAGTCACTAGTTTTTGGTCCCGCTCCACATAGCAGATCAGACAGTATATCTTGTTGCCTTTCAGCTTTGACATCTCCTCCCGGAACTGTAAGTGAAGGGATCGCTCCTTTGCCATGTCGTCCAGTTCCTTCATGTATCAGAAAAGAAGTGACAAGAAAGATTACAATAGGATTTCAGATGCATCAAATTAGCTCCAATAAAAAGTAAGGACAAGACAACCAGCATTACTGGACAAGCAAACTGGAGCAAAATTGAATTATGAGGGAGCAGGAATTGCATGCGACATAGTTTCTCTCATTCACCCACAGAAGTTCCATTGCCTAAGCAATTAATTATTGTTTTTTTTAGCAAAAGAGAGGCTTTCCCTCTCCGATTTCATATAAAGAAACCCAGTTCTAGTAACAGACTCCCTTACTTGACTCGCAACATACTAAGGCTACTGATCACCTATTTGCAGAATCACCTATTTGCAAAAGGCATATAATTATTGTTACCTCACAAAGAATCCAGCAACTAAAAATTAGGCAGAATCACCTATTTGCAAATGGCATAAGTGGAATTGTTGCTTAAGTTGTGCAAATTAGGGCGATTATGCAACCATCATCCTAGTCCGAAGCATAAAAAAGTGGGATCATCAAAATTTGCAAGAGACACAATCTCCCATTTGCAAAGTACATAAGGTGTATTTGTTGCTTAAATTCTGCAAATTAGGTGATCATGGAATCATCATGATCCCAATACGAATCCTAAAACAGTGGGGTCACCAGAACTCACAAAGTGATAATTATCAGGATATAAAAGAAGTGGAAGCATACAATTCCAGAAGAGAGGGGGATCTTCAATTACTCGAGGTACACCATCAATGCATCGAACCTAAACTGAATCTAATAGCAAATGAACAGCACTTGAAAAAAAACAGCACATGACAAGGCAAAAAAAACAGTTCATAATTTGCACCTGGGGGATGATGGAAGAAGGGGACGCAGCAGGGCCGCTGGCCGTGGCAGCAGGTGCAGGGGACGAAGCAGGGATGCTGGGAGCAAGTGCAGGAGACGAAGCTGGGCTACTGGCCGTCGCAGGAGGCCTCACCCGGGCTGCGGGCGGAATACGGCGGCTCGGAGGAGGAGGAGCGGGGCGAGCATGGTGCCGAAACCAGCCCCTCGGCGGGCCATGGCGCGGAGCAGGTGGCGAGGCAACAGGGCCGAGGGTGGCCTGGGCATTCCCGCCGGTGGCTGGGACCGACGGCGCGGGGCCCGTGGGGACGGCAGCCGCCGAGTGGAGGATGATGTCATTGGTGGCCCGGGGGAAGCCGACCAGTGGGGTAGGGTCCTCGGAGGAGAGCGGCGCCCAGTCGAGGACGATGGTGCTGGCGGGGGAGAGGGCGCCGCGTGTCGGCGTGAGGCCCTCGGCCTCGGCGGCGAGAGGCGCGGGAGGGAGGAGCGCCGCGTCGGTGGCTGCGAGGGTGCCGAGTGGCGGCATTAGGTCCTCCGGGGCGATAGGCGCGAGGTGGATGAGGACTGCTTCGGCGGCGGCGCGGTTGACTCGTCGGCGCCGCCGTTTCTTGGCTTCTTTGTTTCCCTCCGCCGTCTCCGCCCAGAAAGTTCTCTGGCGCAGGGCAGAGAACAGACGGCGCAGGAAATCGACTAGCCAAGCGCGCGTCGCGGCTCCGGGAAGCTTCATGGCGGCGGTGCGGGGAGGCGGAAGGGAAGCCGGGCAGGGGGGCGCGGAGGCGGAGCTGACGCCGAGGGGAGGGGGAAAGGCCGTTGGTTTTCCTCTGCTTTTTCTGGGAGCTGGCCGTTGGTTTCTTTGCGAGCGAGGGGATCAGAGGAGGGGAGAAGGGGGGTTTTGTAAAGGCGACTAGTACGCGCCGGCGCACCGGCCCAATTTTTTCGGCCGGTCGAGTGTAGTCCGTCGGATGTGATCTAGGTGGACCATTGGATTGGGCAGAAAAAGGGTTTGCCCCGAGCTTCTTCTTCTTCCTCTCGTTGGTCCTGCATCTTGCGCAGCTCCTCGAATGCACGCCGCCACCTCCGGTCGCAGCACTGCGCCGCCTGCCGCTCGCCCTCATCGGTGTCCTGCTCGTCGCCGCCGCCCGCCGCCCTCACCGGCATCGATCGCCAGCCATGCTCGCCATGGCTGCAACCTGTAGCTTGAACACGGACGGGTTCCAGCGCACGGGCACCCTGGTTTTGCAGCATCCTCGATTTTCCCTCAGCTCCGGCTCGTCGCCGTTGTCGACTTGCCTGCCATGTCCACTAAAAAATAATCTGAAGCAACAAAACCTCTGGTGCTCGGTTGAAGCAACAAAAATTCTCGGTTCCAGCACAACTAAACGATGGTTCCAGACTTCCAGCAAAAAAATTCAGCAACAGAAAACCATGGCTCGTCAACGCTCACCCGTCGCCCCTGCAGATTCAATGGCGACGACGCCATGGCTCGCAGCCAACAACGGTAGTAGCAAATTTTTGTGTTGGTTCCAGCAAAACCAAGTACAGTGGTAGCAAAAATGCAAAACTGGGCGATGCTCTAGCAAAAATCAAAACAACAGTGGTAGCAAAAATTGAAGCTGCTTCCAGCAAACCAAAACGACATTTGTAGCAAAAACGCAAAATTGGGCATTATTTCCAGCAAAGCAAAAGCGACAGTTGTAGCAAAAATTGGAGTTGGTTCCAGCAAACCAAGACACCGGTTGTACCAAATTGCAAAAAATTAGCGTCGGTGCCAGCAAAACCAAAACGCCGATGGTAGCAAAAATTTGTGCTGGTTCCAGCAAATCAAAAAAACGATGGTAGCAAAAATGTAAAAATGGGGCAAACCAAAACATTGGTGGTAGCAAAACTGGGCGCTCGTCCCAGCATCTGACTGCCGCAGTTGTAGCACTCGTCGGTCGTGGTCACCCACCGTCGTAGCTCGCAGCAAACGCCGGTTCACAGCACGGTGTGGTTGCACAACAGCACATGTGTGGGCTCAATCTCGTGTGGTCCATGGAGGATTGCTGCAGGAGGAGAGAAAAGTAACACGAATAAGCTCAAGCTCGAGGGATCCATGGTGATGGTGGTTTGCTAAGGGGAGTGGAGAACCAACTCGTTGGATGTATGGGGGTGAAGAAGTGGTTTGCTGAGGGGAGGAACCAATTGTTGGAATTGCGGGGGCGAAGAAGAAGTGGGCGACGGCGGCAGAGCGCGACGAGGGAGCGGAAAGCCGGCGTCCATGGCTGTGCAGAATAATGAGGAAGGAGTGGCCAGGAGTTGTCCACGGGTGTGTTTGGGTGAGGAAAAGATAAGGTGCGCAGAGAGGAAAAGGGAGGGCGGTGCGTGGGACCCTCTATACGCGTCACGCGGTATGGAGCAAGCGCTGCATGCGCGAGGCGACCGACGCTGCGTTGGGCCCTGCTTTTGCTGCTTCACCTATCTGTGTTACTGATAAGGATTATGAATTCTCTGTTGATCCTGATATAATTACTTTGGTTGAATCTGATCCTTTCTATGGCTATGAATCTGAAACTGTTGTGGCTCACCTTACTAAATTAAATGATATAGCCACCCTGTTCACTAATGATGAGAAATCTCGCTACCTTTATATCCTTAAAATATTTCCATTCTCATTAAAGGGTGATGCTAAGATATGGTTTAATTCTCTTGAACCTGGTTGTGTGCGTAGTCCCCAGGATATGATTTATTACTTCTCTGCTAAATATTTCCCTGCTCATAAGAAACAAGCTGCTTTAAGGGATATATACAATTTTGTGCAAATTGAAGAAGAGAGTCTCCCACAAGCTTGGGGGAGGCTTCTCCAATTACTTAATGCTTTGCCTGATCATCCTCTCAAGAAAAATGAAATACTTGATATCTTTTATAATGGACTAACTGATGCTTCTAGAGATTACCTGGATAGTTGTGTTGGTTCTGTTTTCAGGGAAAGAGCACCGGATGAAGCTGAAATTCTATTGAATAATATGTTGAAAAATGAAAATAATTGGACACTTCCTGAGCCAGCTCCTGAGGCAATTCCTGAGCCTATTCCTAAACCAACTCCGAAGAAAAGAGGTGTTCTATTTCTCAGTCCTGAAGATATGCAAGAGGCAAAGAAATCTATGAAAGAAAAAGGTATTAAAGCTGAAGATGTTAAGAATTTACCCCCTATTGAAGAAATACATGGTCTTAATTAACCGCCTGTTGAAGAAACATATGATCTTAATCCATCACCTATTGAAGAAACACATGGCCTTGATAACCCGACACGGGTAGTAAAGGTAAATTCTCTCTATAGATTTGATGAAGGTGATATTTCTCACTATAAGTCTGCTAGAGAATGCTTAGAAGAGTTTGATAACTTTATTATCAAACAAGAAAACTTCAATGCTTATATTGGTAGACAATTGAAATATAATTCCGATACGCTTGAACACTTGGGTGATTATATGTCTAGAGTTAAAGGTGAACTTAAACTCATTAGTAAACATGCTTCTATGGTTACCACTCAAGTAGAACAAGTAATCAAAGCTCAGAATGATTTGCTCAATGAATTGAATTGTAAGAATAATGATTATGTTGTTAGAGTGGCTACTAGAACTGGTAAGATGACTCAGAAACTTTTGTATCCTGAAGGCCACCCTAGGAGAATTGAACAAGATTCTCAGAGAAATAATATTGATGCACCTAGTCCTTCTAAAAAGAAGAAAAAGAAAAATGATAGGACTTTGCATGCTTCTAGTGAACCTATTGCTGAAACACCTGAGAATCCAAATGATATTTCTATTTCTGATGCTGAAACACAATCTGGTAATGAACATGAGTCTAGTGATAATATTAATGAAGATGTTCATGATGATGCTCAACCTAGTAATGATAATGATGTAGAAATTGAACCTACTGTTGATCTTGATAACCCACAATCAAAGAATCAACGTTATCATAAGAGAGACTTTGTTGCTAGGAAGCACGGTAAAGAAAGAGAACCATGGGTTCAGAAACCCATGCCTTTTCCTCCTAAACCATCCAAGAAAAAGGATGATGAGGACTTTGAGCGCTTTGCTGAAATGATTAGACCTATCTTCTTGCGTATGCGATTAACTGATATGCTCAAAATGAATCCTTATGCTAAGTATATGAAGGATATTATCACTAATAAGAGAAAGATACCGGAAGCTGAAATTTCCACCATGCTTGCTAATTACACATTTAAGGGTGGAACACCTAAGAAACTAGGAGATCCAGGAGTACCAACTATACCATGCTCCATTAAAAGAAACTATGTTAAAACTGCTTTATGTGATCTTGGAGCCGGTGTTAGTGTTATGCCTCTCTCTTTATATCGTAGACTTGATTTGAATAAGTTGACACCTACTGAAATATCTTTGCAAATGGCTGATGAATCAACTATTATACCTGTCGGTATTTGTGAGGATGTGCCTGTTGTGGTTGCAAACGTTACTATTTTAAGGACTTTGTTGTTCTTGATATTCCCGAGGACGATAGTATGTCTATTATTCTTGAAAGACCCTTTTTGAATACTGCAGGGGCTATTATTGATTGCAACAAAGGCAATGTCACTTTTCATGTTAATGGTAATGAGCATACGGTACACTTTCCGAGGAAACAACCTCAAGTTCGTAGTATCAATTCTATTGGAAAAATTCCATCGATTATTTTTGGAGGTTTTGAGTTTCCTTTACCTACTGTCAAGAAGAAATATGATATTCTTATTATTGGGGATGTGCATATCCCGTTGAGGTAACATAGTGCTATTCAAAATTTCTCCGGTTCCATGTTATTCGGAATGAGTTTGTTAACAAGACTTGATCAACCATGTTAGTGGATTCCTTTTGATGAGCATGAGATGGATGAAACTAGAAGGCACAACCTTCTGTACCCTCTCTCTACTTTCTGTTATTTAGAAGAAATAAAGTAAAATTAGTATTTTCTGTCTGTTTTCTGATTTATCCGTACAATATAAAAATACCCCGAAAATAAAAGTTCTCCAAATGCCCTGAAAATGGAATATGATTTTTTCTAGAATATTTGAGAATATCTGGCATTGAGAACACAGCAGGGAGAGCAAGCACCTGGCCACGAGGGTCCAGGGCGCGCCCACCCCTATAGGGCGTGCCCCTGCCTCGTGGGCCCACGGTGACTCCCCTCCACTTATTCCTGCACCCACACACTTCTTCTTCCTCCCAAAAAAATCACCATCCAGCTCAAGCATGAGTTCTAGCTTATTTTGCTGTGATTTTCGATCTCCTTGCTCAAAGCACCTCTCACAAAACTGCTTGGGGGGATTGTTCCTTGGTATGTGACTCCTCCAATGGTCCAATTAGTTTTTATTCTAGTGCTTTATTCATTGCATATTTTTGTTGCTTAGGTGACCAGGTTTTTTAGCTTGCATGTCAAATTTATATGGTTCCAAGTAGTTCTAATGCATGATATAGGCTCTAGGCACTTGTAGGAGTAGTTGCTATCAATTTTGTTGAGCTTGGTTCACTTTTATTTGAAGTTACTAAAAATTTCAGAAATTTTCAAAAAATGATGAAGAGGTTTTTGAGGGGCTCATCGAGCCGAAACTCGAAGGAAAAGCAAAGTGAAGAAGAGGAGAGGCCCAAATATAAATTGCCTCGCATCGCGGAGGTCCGTCCGTGTGAATGGCCTTCCAATGATTTCTTAAGAGCAACCGGGATTTATGATTATTTTTATGAATTGGCTGAGAATGCAGGCCTCACCGACTTCCTCCGCGACCAACGCGAACAATATCTCTTACTCACCAATACTTTTGTGCAAAACTTCTACTATTATCCCAAGGAATCACCTCCTTTAGTAGAGTTTCATTTATATGATGTGGTTAAGAAAATTTCACTAGATGAATTTTGCAAGGTTTGCAAAATACCCTTCGAGGGTAGCTTAGAAGAACCACATCGTAAATATGTGGATGGGTTTATTGACACTATCACTGTAGGGGAAACTAGCAAGGTTTCCAATGCAAGAATCACTAGCATACATTTTCCTGTTTTACGCTACTTTGCCATATTTGCTAGTCGTTGCTTAATTGGTCGCGGAAACTGTGGAAACCTTAGTGTTCCTGATATTATTATTTTGTTCCATGGTTTATTCTGTGATAACATTGTTAGTATGGGCGGTATTATTGCCAAACGGTTAAGTCTTAACCGCACAAAGGGTCCCATCTTTGGAGGTATATATGCTTCACGCCTAGCTGCACATCTTAACATACCCATTAGGCACTATGAAAAAGAAGAAAAAATGTTGCCCACTGTTTATTTAGATTATAAGAGTATGGTAGCACATGACTTTATTGTTAAGAATAGGGAAGGGGCACTTAAATACAAATTGTTCTTTGATAAACATCACCCTGAGACTATTACCTTGCCTGCTCCTTCCTTGTTTGATTTATCTGCAGGTCCGTATCTCGTTCCGCTGGCGGCCATTCACGCCTACCGGAACCCTACATCAGCCACAGAGCCGGAGTCGGAACCCCAATTTGAACCTCCATGACAGTCTAACTACCAGTGGGATCCGGAGATGATTGCCAACCAGTGGCAATCAGAGTCTTCTTCATCTCAGTACGACCCCAGTTACAACTTTGGATATCCGCCAGGCCAGCCGTGGCAATAAACCAACTTAGGCCAAAAGCCTAAGCTTGGGGGAGTACGTATTTCTCACCGACATTACATTCATGTTCACACACCCATTGCTAGATGTCGGTGCTCATACTCTTTCATTGTACTATCCATGCTAGTTTATTTTCTTTTTATTCTTCTCCTTGTGTGTTTGAAAACCCTTAAGAAAAAAAAGAAAAAAATGTTAGTTGTCACTTTTAGCTAGTCTACTTTTCTTGCTCGTGGTAGTAATAATTAAAAAGAAAACCCCAAAAGATTTACTATTCTTCTTTTTGCTTGTTGGGAGCTTTCTCGTGTAAATAGTTTTATTTCTTTTCTTTGGGGGTCGATAGGAGAAGATCATGATTAAATTGTTGAAGTGGCTCTTATATGCATTATTGTTAATTTAACCAAGAGCCCATATTACCTTGTCTTCTCCTGTTTATTGAATGCTTGCAGATTCCAGCTTAGTCCAATGCACGCGCACTATTATTATTATACACACCTTTCGGTCGTGCTAGTGAAAGGCAATAATGACGATATATGATGAATTGATTGAGATGGGAGAAGCTGGTATGAACTCGACCTCTCTTGTTTTTGTAAATATGATTAGTTCATCGTTCCTGATTCAGCCTATTATGAATAAACATGTTTGCAATGACAATTAGAGATCATAGTTGCTCGTGCCATGCTTGATTAGCTATGAGTTATAATGGTTTACCTTGCGTGCCAACATGCTATTAAAATGGTTGTGATGTGGTATAGTGGGGTGGTATCCTCCTTTGAATGATTTAAGTGACTCAACTTGGCACATGTTCACACATGTGTTGAAACAAATCAACATAGCCTTCACGATATTTAAGTTCATGGTGGATTATATCCTACTCATGCTTGCACTCAATGTTTATTAATTTTAATGCATGTTCATGACTGTTGTCGCTCTCTAGCCGGTCGCTTCCCAGTCTTTTGCTAGCCTTCACTTGTACTAAGCGGGAATACTGCTTGTGCATCCAATCCCTTAAACCCCAAAGTTTTGCCATATGAGTCCACTATACCTTCCTATATGCGGTATTTACCTGCCGTTCCAAGTAAATTTGTATGTACCAAACTCTAAACCTTCAAATGAAATTCTGTTTTGTATGCTCGAATAGCTCATGTATCAACTAGGGTTGTCCGTATCTTCCATGCTAGGCGGGTTATTCTCAAGAGTAGTGGACTCCGTTCCTCACTCACGAGAAAATGGCTGGTCACCCGGATGCCCAGTCCCATGCTTTATGCAAACTAAATCAAAATAATTGCAAACAAAACTCCCCCTGGGACTGTTGCTAGTTGGAGGCACTCGTTGTTTCGAGCAAGCCATGGATTGATGCTTGTTGGTGGAGGGGAGTATAAACTTTACCATTCTGTTTGGGAACCGCCTATAATGTGTGTAGCATGGAAGATATCGCCATCTCTTGGTTGTTATGTTGGCAATGAAAGTATGCCGCTCAAAATATTATTTATCTCTATTTCAAAACCGAGCTCTGGCACCTCTACAAATCCCTGCTTCCCTCGGCGAAGGGCCTATCTATTTACTTTCATGTTGAGTCATCACCCTCTTATTAAAAAGCACCAGCTGGAGAGCATCGCTGTCATTTGCATACATTACTATTAATTTATATTGGGTATGACTATGACTGGATCTCTTATACCATGAATTACAATGTCTAGTCAGTCCTTGATCTTTAAGGGTGCTCTGCATTTATGTTTTGCGGTCTCAGAAAGGGCTAGCAAGATACCATATTGTTATATCATATTATGATTGTTTTGAGAAAGTGTTGTCATCCGAGATTTATTATTATTGCTCGCTAGTTGATTATGCCATTGATATGAGTAAACATGAGACCTAAGTGTTATTGTGAATATGGTTAGTCCTAATCGTTGCTGAAAACTTAAATGCTGGCTTTACATATTTACAACAACAAGAGCAAACAGAGTTTGTAAAAGTTTTTCTTTATCACTCTCAGTTTATCAACTGAATTGCTTGAGGACAAGCAAAGGTTTAAGCTTGGGGGAGTTGATACGTCTCTGTCGTATCTACTTTTCCATACACTTTTGCCCTTGTTTTGGACTCTAACTTGCATGATTTGAATGGAACTAACCCGGACTGACGCTATTTTCAGCAGACTTTCCATGGTGTTATTTATGTGCAGAAACAAACGTTCTCGGAATGACCTGAAACTCCACGAAACTTATTTTTGGAAAATAAGAAAAATACTGGCGAAAGGATCAAGGCCAGGGGCCCACACCCTGTCCACGAGGGTGGGGGCGCGCCTACCCCCTAGGCGCGCCCCCTGCCTCGTGGGCCCCCTAGTGCTCCACCGACCTCAACTCCAACTCCATATATTCGTGTTCGGGGAGAAAAAAAATCAGAGAGAAGGATTCACCGCGTTTTACGATACGAAGCCGCCGCCAAGCCCTAAACTCTCTCGGGAGGGCTGATCTGGAGTCCGTTCGGGGCTCCGGAGAGGGGAATCCGTCGCCGTCGTCATCATCAACCATCCTCCATCACCAATTTCATGATGCTCAGCGCCGTGCGTGAGTAATTCCATCGTAGGCTTGCTGGACGGTGATGGGTTGGATGAGATGTATCATGTAATCGAGTTAGTTTTGTTAGGGTCTGATCCCTAGTATCCACTATGTTCTGAGATTGATGTTGCTATGACTTTGCTATGCTTAATGCTTGTCACTAGGGCCCGAGTGCCATGATTTCAGATCTGAACCTATTATGCTTCCATGAATATATGTGAGATTTCAGATCTTGATCCTATCTTGCAAGTCTATAGTCACCTACTATGTGTTATGATCCGGCAACCCTGAAGTGACAATAATCGGGACCACTCCCGGTGATGACCGTAGTTTGAGGAGTTCATGTATTCACTATGTGTTAATGCTTTGTTCAGGTACTCTATTAAAAGGAGGCCTTAATATCCCTTAGTTTCCATTAGGACCCCGCTGCCACGGGAGGGTAGGACAAAAGATGTCATGTAAGTTCTTTTCCATAAGCACGTATGACTATATTCGGAATACATGCCTACATTACATTGATGAATTGGAGCTAGTTCTGTGTCACCCTATGTTATGACTGTTACATGATGAACCGCATCCGGCATAATTATCCATCACCGATCCAATGCCTACGAGATTTTCCTATATTGTTCTTCGCTTATTTACTTTTCTGTTGCTATTGTTACAATCACTACAAAACCCAAAAATATTACTTTAGCTATCGTTACCTTTGCCACTGTTACCACTACTATCATATTACTTTGCTACTAAATACTTTGCTGCAGATACTAAGTTATCCAGGTGTGGTTGAATTGACAACTCAGCTGATAATACTTGAGAATATTCTTTGGCTCCCCTTGTGTCGAATCAATAAATTTGGGTTGAATACTCTACCCTCGAAACCTGTTGCGATCCCCTACACTTGTGGGTTATCAGCACCGCACACGGCTAAGAGATCCAAGGGATCAATTGTTGTGTCTATGGGGTGCCCCCTCCTACGTATATAAAGGAGGGGAGGAGGAGGCCGGCCAGGTGGAGGAGGCACGCCCAAGGGGGGAGTCCTACTCCCACCGGGAGTAGGATCCACCCTTTTCCAATTTGGAGAAGGAGAGGGAAGGAAGAGGAAGGAGGGAGGAAGGAAAGGGGGGCCGGCCCCCTCCCAATTCGGATTGGGCTGGGGGGGCGCCCCCTCCCTTGCTTCTTTCCCCTCCTTTCCACTAAAGCCCATTAAGGCCCATATACCTCCCGGGGGGTTCTGATAACCTCCTGGTGCTCCGGTATTATCCCGATTTCACCCAGAACCATTCCGGTGTCCAAATATAGTCGTCCAATATATCGATCTTTACGTCTCGACCATCTCGAGAATCCTCGTCATGTCCGTGATCACATCCGAGACTCCGAACTACCTTCGGTACCTCAAAACACATAAACTCATAATATAACCGTCATCGAACTTTAAGCGCGCGGACCTTACGGGTTCGAGAACTATGTAGACATGACCGAGACACATCTCTGGTCAATAACCAATAGCGGAACCTGGATGCTCATATTGGCTCCCACATTTATCGGTCAAAACGCATAACAACATACGTTGTTCCCTTTGTCATCGGTATGTTACTTGCCCGAGATTCGATTGTCGGTATCTCAATACCTAGTTCAATCTCGTTACCGGCAAGTCTCTTTACTCGTTCCGTAATACATCATCTATAACTAACTCATTAATCACAATGCTTGCAAGGCTTATAGTGATGTGCATTACCGAGAGGGCCCATAGATACCTCTCCGACAATCGCAGTGACAAATCCTAATCTCGAAATACGCCAACCCAACAAGTACCATCGGAGACACCTGTAGAGCACCTTTATAATCACCCAGTTACGTTGTGACGTTTGGTAGCACACAAAGTGTTCCTCCGGTAAATGGGAGTTTCATAATCTCATAGTCATAGGAACATGTATAAGTCATGAAGAAAGCAATAGGAACATATTAAACGATCAAGTGCTAAGCTAACGGAATGGGTCAAGTCAATCACATCATTCTCCTAATGATGTGATCCCATTAATCAAATGACAACTCATGTCTATGGTTAGGAAACTTAACCATCTTTGATTAACGAGCTAGTCAAGTAGAGGCATACTAGTGACACTATGTTTGTCTATGTATTCACACATGTATTATGTTTCCGGTTAATACAATTCTAGCATGAATAATAAACATTTATCATGAAATAAGGAAATAAATAATAACTTTATTATTGCCTCTAGGGCATATTTCCTTCACTTAAAGATCTTTTGTACCTGCAATTTGCCATCAAGAAAGAACACCCACGTAAATCTGGAAAAATCATCAACAATGACCAAACCGAAGGAGTTACCACCAAGGCTCTTATAAGCATTGGGACCGAAGAGATCCATATGGAGTAGCTCAAGTGGTCTCCTTATGGTCATGATATTCTTCACAGGATGACTTCCTCCAACTTGGTTTCCTGCTTGGCAAGCACTACAAATCCTTGTCAAAAATAACATCTTTCACACCAAGAATATGATCTCCTTTAATAAGTTTGTCAAGATTTCGCATGCCAACATGTCCTAACCTTCTATGCAATAACCATCCTTTAGAAGATTTTGCAATTGAGCTCTTTTAGTGAAGTCAACAGTGTATAGATCACCTCTACGAATGCCAGTAAAGACCATATTATGATTATCTCAATGAAACACTTGGCAATCTACTTCGGTCAATAGAACATTAAACCAAAGTCGGCTAGTCTAGATACGGAAAGAAGACTGTAACCAAGAGATTCAATGAGCATAACATTTTGAATAGAGCTATCATGGGATATGACCACCTTACCAAGGCTAAGTACCTTACCCTTGGAGTTGTCTCCAAAAGTCACATACTTGCGTGGACCATCATTCTTAGCAAGGTCAAGAAACATGTCTCTATCTCCAGTCATGTGATCGGTACATCCACTATCAAGAATCCATTATTTTCCTTCGGCCATGTAATCTCGAAGAACTGCCATAAGACTAAGATTTCTCATAGTCTTCTCATATTCAATGTCAAATTCTTTGTCCTCATCATAATCATCATCATCATGTATGGGATCATCGCCTAGGGCAATGAATTTGTTAGTTTCATGATCATGACAATGTACAAGTTTATGAAGTCTAATGGCTTCCATTATGATGTTGCTAATGGTTCCAACGTCATCTTTAGCACACAAAAGATCACGAAGCTCAAATAGACATTCATCAAATTTATGATCACTAGGCTTCATCTTATGAAAGGCAATAGATTTATGAAGGATCTCATCAAGGTTCTTTAAATAGTAATTAGGGAAACGCGTTTCTATGTCCTTCCATAAAGTACATGCATATTCAAAGTTTTGCATAAAATAAGCACATTTTTAGGTAATCCTCTAATGATAAGATTGATGGTTCTAAGATTACTAAGCATGTCAATTTCCTCTTCATGAGTGGGGGTGCAAGGGATCAATAGGAGGCACACAAGGACAATGAACATACTTGCTCAAATTAAATTCAATAGACGTCAAGCATTTCATTTTTCCAAGAGTTATAGTACTCTCCATCAAGTATGGGCACTTTACATCTGAGACTCCCCAAAGTAGACTCATCATTCTTCCTCCAATGGTGATTAAACCAAAGCAATGGAGACCAAACTCTCATACCAATTGTAGGATCAGAGAAGATAGATCTAGAGGGGGGGTGAATAGACTCTTAACCAACCAAAGATGCAGTTTTTAGTTTTCTTGAGATTTAGACAGGTTTTGGCACTAGTTAAGATATCACCAAGGCTTCCTACACATGTTGCAATTCATGTAGCCGAGGGTCCTAGGTATGCTATATAAACTGGGGTCCGGACTTGTAGATAGACAACTTACGTTCTCTCGATACACTCCAATGCAATAAAACACAAGCAGACATAGGGTATTTATCTCCCCTGGAGAGCCTGAGCCTGGGTAAAATCCTCATCTACGTTACCATCGTGCCAAGTAGCCTCGCTTAGGACACTACCGAGGGATTGCCGGATTTAGCACACCAGGGCGGTGGCGGCGCAGCGGACGAGGGCACCGGCCCCATGACCGATCATGGGAGAGGATGATGGCTAAGATCACCGATAGCCCTTAGTTTGTTTTTTTAGTTTGTATGTAATCTTAGTTTAAATTTCGTTTAATGTTATGTATAATTTTTTGGGAAATTTTTGTTTTTGCCACTCTAGCTTTTGCTAATTTTCATTATGCCACTTTTGCCCTTTTGCCACTCTTAATAGTGTATGCAAGTGGTTGAATTGAGTCTGAATCAAGTTTGATGAAGTAGTTTAAATCAAATTTGCACCAAATTTATGTTCAAATATTTTGAAGAAGTTAAGTTTAAGGGTAGGCTAAAAACCGCTTTTATTTAGCAGAGCAAATATACACCTCTAAAGGATAGGAGGCTATATACTCCTCTAAATTGTAAGGAATCTGTGGAATTGGTTAGAGATGCTCTAAGAAACACCAAGGTGTCATCTAACCAAGGTTCATGAACACCTAAATTTCTTGCCAACGTAGCTAGTTCATGTGCAAATTTCACAATGAAATCATGTACAAAAAGGTCTTCCAGTGGCAAGGATTTCAACATAAACAAGATTAATACATCAGGCAAGCCCAAGCTTCCTCCACATTGCTGCACCTTTAGATGTTTAGCGCATATCTAGCAGACTCCTTATTTCACGGGTGAAAGTGCAACTATCCCTGGGTGGTTTTGGTAATTCCAAACAACATATAGCTCATTGAGCTAACATTATTCCAAGACTAATATTTCAGGAAAATCTCAATGAATGGCATGGCATGGATGAGGAAAGTGGATCCCTCAAAATTCTAAGGACAAAGGATTGGCTCAAGCTTCAAGATTAAGACTCTACATTTTATATTTTAGTGATCCAAGATCACACCGAGTCTATAGGAAAAGCCAATACTATCAAGGAGGGATGAGGTGTTGCTTAATGAGCCTCTTGCTTCATGTGCTTAGTGATATGCTCCAAAATCCTCAACTATCTTCCTACATCCACCTTTGACCTAAACCTAAAGTCAAACTCGGCCCCACCGATTCTTTCTATCCGGCGCCACCGAGTTTCAAATGTCATAGCCACTGCCACAAACCCTAGCCAAATCGGTCTCACCGATAGGGATCTCGGTCTCACCGAGATGGGATTGTAATATCTCTGTTTCCCTTTGTAACGTTTCGGTATAACCGAAGTGAGCGATCGGTCCCACCGATATTGCAATGTAAACTCTCTGTTTCCCTTTCGTAACATTTTGGTCTCACCGAAATGAGCGAACCGGTCCCACCGAGTTTACCTGACCAACTCTGTGGTTAGCTTATTACCAAAATCGGTCCTACCGAGTTTGTGTAATCGGTCACACCGATATTACGTTATGCCCGAACCCTAACCATATCGGTCCTACCGAGTTGCATCTCAGTCCCACCGAAAATCCTAACGGTCACTAGGTTTGCTGAATCGGTCCGACCGAGTTTAATCATTCGGTCCCACCGAGTTTGGCAAATTGTGTGTAACGGTTAGATTTTGTGTGGAGGCTATATATACCCCTCCACCCACTCTTCATTCGTGGAGAAAACCATCAGAACACATCTACACTTCCAATACACATGTTCTGAGAGAGAACCAACTACACTTGTGTTGAGCTCAAGATATTCCATTCCTACCATATGAATCTTGATCTCTAGCCTTCCCCAAGTTGCTTTCCACTCAAATCTTCTTTCCATCAAATCCAAATCCTGTGAGAGAGAGTTGAGTGTTGGGGAGACTATCATTTGAAGCAGAAGAGCAAGGAGTTCATCATCAACACACCATTTGTTACTTCTTGGAGAGTGGTGTCTCCTAGATTGGCTAGGTGTCACTTGGGAGCCTCCGACAAGATTGTGGAGTTGAACCAAGGAGTTTGTAAGGGCAAGGAGATCGCCTACTTCGTGAAGATCTACCGCTAGTGAGGCAAGTCCTTCGTAGGCGACGGCCGTGATGGAATAGACAAGGTTGCTTCTTCGTGGACCCTTCGTGGGTGGAGCCCTCCGTGGACTCGCGCAACCGTTACCCTCCGTGGGTTGAAGTCTCCATCAACGTGGATGTACGATAGCACCACCTATCGGAACCACGCCAAAAACATCCGTGTCTCCAATTGCGTTTGAATCCTCCAAACCCTTCCCTTTACATTCTTGCAATTTGCATGCTTTACTTTTTGCTGCTCATATACTCTTTTGCATGCTTGCTTGAATTGTGTGGAGATTGCTTGACTTGTGCTAAAATAGCTAAAATCTGCCAAGAACTAAAATTGGGAAAAGTCTAGATTTTTATTTGGTCAAGTAGTCTAATCACCCCCCCTCTAGACATACTTCCGATCCTACAAGTGGTATCAGAGCTTTGGTCTCCATTTGCTTTGATTTCCATAGCTTTTGGTGGTCATAGCCTTGGTTTCACAACCTAGGAGAGTATGGCGTCTAGCGAGGGAAATTATCACCGTAGAGGTCCTTACTTTGATGGTACTAATTTTGCTAGTTGGAAGCATAAGATGAAAATGCATATTCTTGGACATAACCCCGCCGTTTGGGCTATTGTGTGTATTGGCTTGCAAGGTGAATTCTTTGATGGGAAAGAACCGAACCGTGAAGCTACCGTGGAAGAGTTGAAGATGCTGCAATACAACGCTCAAGCTTGTGATATTCTCTTCAACGGATTGTGCCCCGAAAAATTCAACAAAATCAGCCGGCTTGAGAATGCAAAGGAAATTTGGGATACTTTGATTGATATGCATGAAGGTACCGACTCCGTCAAGGAATCCAAATTGGATGTGCTTCAAAGTCAACTTGATAAGTTCAAAATGAAGGATGGTGAAGGTGTCGCTGAAATGTACTCTAGGCTTGCTCTTATCACAAATGAGATAGCCGGCTTAGGGAGTGAAGAGATGATCGATAGATTCATCATCAAGAAGATCCTAAGAGCCTTGGATGGAAAATATGATACCGTGTGCACATTGATCCAAATGATGCCCAATTACAAAGATCTCAAGCCAATGGAAGTCATCAGAAGAATTGTTGCTCATGAGATGTCACTCAAGGATAAAGAGGAACTTCACAACAAATCAAGTGGTGCTTACAAAGCCTCATGTGAAGCCCCCACATCATCAAGTGAGAAACAAACCTTCAATGAAGAATTGAGCTTAATGGTGAAGAACTTCAAAAAGTTCTACAAGAATAGAAGCTCCAAGTCAAGGTCCTACAATGACAAAATATCTTCTAGTCGAGAGCGAAACTGCTACAATTGTGGAAGGTCCGGACACTATTCCAATGAGTGTACGACCCCCTACAAGAGAAGAGAAGATTCTCCCAAGAGAAGAAGTAGAAGATAAGAATCACCATCTAGAGAAAGAAGGAGTAGAGATGATCGCTATGAACGAAGACCCTCACGGAGAAGCAAGGATTCGGAAAGAAAGGACAAGTCATCAAGGAGCTACACAAAACGAAGACATCAAGCTCATGTTGGTGAATGGGTATCCGACTCCGACTCCGACAACCACTCCAAGAGAAGCTATCACTCCGATTTCGAATATACTCAAGATGAAGGTGTTGCCGGTCTAGCTCTTGTGACAACCAACTCCTACGACATATTTGACTCACCAAATGAAGGAGTTGGAACATGCTTCATGGCTAAAGGCCCAAAGGTATCACACCCCGAGTATGTTGATTTCAATAGTGATGAAGATGACTTGTTAGGTGATGATGATTTACTTGTTGACAACTCTAGCGATGAATACTATGATGAAGCGTCAATTAATCATGTTATTCAAGATAAAACGAATGACAATGATAAGGAGAAGATTGAGTCTCTAACTAAAGAACTAAACACTCTTAAGTTAGCTCATGAAACTATCTTAGGAGATCATCGAGAACTTTTAAGGACTCATGAGAAATTACGCTTTGAAAAGCTCAACCTTGAGCAAGAGCATGAGTTCTTAAAAGCAATCAATGATGATCTTCGTAAGAAAAGTTCTTCTTACATTGCCAAGCATTTACTCTTATCCACTTACATGCCTCAAGTCAAGTCTAGTAACAAGAACAAGAAATATTCTTCCTCCAGTAGTAACAATGATCATGCTAAATCCAATATTGTTGCTTCTAGTAGTTCTCTTGATTCCACTAATGATTCTCTTAGCCAAGTTACACTTGAGCAAGAAAATAGCTTATTGAAGGGAATTATAGAGAAAGGTGTTTACAAGAGCCTTGCCGGAAGTAAGCAATTCGAGGAAATTGTACGCAAGCAAGGAAGGCACCGGAAGAATCAAGGTGTTGGTTTTGAACGAAAGTTCAATGCCAATGGAGTTGAGTGGGAAGAAGATCAATACCCCAAGACGAAGTTTGTTCCTCAACAAGAGAAGTATGATCCTACTTATTTCAAGGGGACACAAGCTCAAGATGATCTTCCACCACAAGACCACAAGCAAAAAGGCAAGGATAAGCTTCAAGAGGAAATTGATGCATTTGAAGAAGCTCCTAAGGCCTCGGTCAAATGGGTTCCCAAGACCACTTGAAGTTCCACTTCATCGAGTACAACTACAACTCCGAGGATTCCCATCAAGATGGTGTGGATCCAGAAGAAGAAGAACTAGAGAGTTCTTGAGGGTGACTCCGCCAACATATTTCACTCTTATCATCTTGGCAAGAACAAGTGCAATCAACTTCCACATCTTGCACTAGTTCAAGGAGTCACAAACCCTCTTGTTGGTAAGACAAGGGACAAGGTAACCTAAAAGTTTTCATAGACATCATCTTGTGTGTGCATCACTCTATGTCTATGCATATCCTTGTTTGTTCCTTGTGGGACTAACCCATGTAGGTATTGAAAGTGCAACTCACTCCAATGGATAGCTCCAAATGATCTACATCAACATTGAGCATCCACATCTTCAACATCTACATGAAGTCATCATCGACAAAACCCAAGGTTAGTTCATCCCTCTTAGGGGGGATATCACATCTAGGGAGAGCTTTACTCTAAAAATTGAGCTAAAGCAACTCTAATGGTGTGAACACAACAATGCCTTATGTAAAAGTGGTAACCCCACTTGTGCTTAAACGATGAGTATGACCTATGATCAAATGTTCTCATTTGACTCCTAAGTCAATATACTCATATATAGATGACCTAGTCATCGCCAATTGCTTGATAGATGCTAGAATTGGTTGTGCATGCTTTGCCACATATTTCATTTGCCATTTTATTGTGTGAGCATGTTGACTGCATATTTTACTCATTCGAGGACATCCACTTGTTGTTTTGATTGATTGGTTTTCTTTTCTTTTGCCAAGTGGATGGACAAGAATTCCTGAGAACCCTCTCTAGCTATCTATGCTTTTCTCGTCTCAAACTCTATTCATGCTACATCACAAAATTTGATCAAGTCAGATTCGAACCACTCTGTGTGAGGAGCACTCGGAGTCCCCGATTCGTCATAGACTTAAACTTCCAAAACTTCTTTGTGTGTTTCGGTCTGTCCGATTCCTCCATTTAGGTAATACCGAGATCACTAAGTCGATCTAGGTTTTCATCTCGGTGCAACCGATTTGAACTTTTCGGTCACACCGAGTTGCTGTAACTTTCAACAGCTATGCATCTCGGTGCCACCAAGTTGTTCCACTCAGTCACACCGACAGGGTCGGGCTATATATACTCACGGGCAAAATTTTGGAAATTTCTCCGAAACCCCTTCGCCCGCGCATAAGCTCGCTCTGCCTCCTGGGTCTCCGGATCGTCCTCCTCGTCGCCAGCCGCCTCCTGTCGCTGGTCTCTGCCGCCGTCAACGGATTTCGTCTCCGCCGTAGCGAGTTCATCGCCGAACTAGGGTATGGACTCGATCACAGTGCTATCCCTGTCCGATTCCTAGCACATTGTGTTCATTATGAATCTTGCCATGATTGAAACACTTCTATCCAGTCAAAACACTCCGTAGATTAGAATTGAATCGAAAATTTAGGGTTAGGTTTCCGCCGAAACCATCTCGGACCCACCGGGTTGCAGAACTCGGTTCCACCGATTCGGCCAAGGCCATTGCACATGTGGTTCTCGGTCTGACCGAGAATTGCAAATCGGTGTAACCGAGTTCAGGACTTTGTGAAACCCTAGCAGTCTCGGTGCCACCGAACTGTGACTCGGTCTGACCGAGTTCACTAGTTTTGGTTCCAACAGCTGCTTCGGTATCACTGAGTTTGCGAATCGGTTGATCCGAAATGCTTTCTGTGGAAAACTAAAACTAAGTTTTTGACTCATTCTTTTGCAAAAATCTCTGCATTTTGTGATGCTCATCCACTCTATCTCATCTACAATCTATTCACAGGGTCTGCAGTCAGTGTTTGCAACATGTCTGACCAAAGTGACAGCCAGAACAAGTCAGAGGAGCAGGTTCACTTGAGTGAGGGCACTAGTCCCTCTAGCAGCTTAGATGAGGGTAGCAGAAGCACCCCAAGCAACTTGCCCAAGGCTGCCACTAGAGCTAGCAAGAAAAGGACTTCAGAGTCTAAAGATGAAGATTATGTTGCAGAGGAAGAGGAAGCAACTTCAAAGAAGAAAGTGCTCAAGAAGGAATATGGCTCAGCTGCAGCCACAAAGCCAGGCATGCAGAAGAAGGTACCTGCAAGGAGAGTTCCCACTTCTAAACCTAGGAAGGTTGCCACTGAAGAAACCCTGAAGTTTACCATGGAGTCAGAAGAGGAAGCTGTTGGCCAAGACAAAAAGAAAAAGAGAGTCAGAACCACTACTGCCAGAGTTCTTGGCAAACCCTCTATGAGGAGAGATTCTGATGAAGAAGAAGAAGAAGAGGTTGCTGCACCAGCACCCAAGGTACAGAAGCTGATGGGTGATGCTATAAAGTCAGGGGCTGCAACATCAAAGCCCAAAGAAGCACCCAAAGCTGCTGCTAAGTCTACTGCTCCAGCTCCAAAGCCAAAACCAAAGAGGAATACCAGGAACATACCAGCTGCTGAGAAGAAAAAGGCCCCAGTGCCTGATGTTGCTGCTGAGGAAGATGATGAAGGACAAGTTCTGAGGAAACTCAAACCCAAGATTCCAGACCACAACGATGCTCATCCTGTGGCTGAGAACATGAAGCTCAGCAAAGATTCAGGGCTGAGGAAATGGAGAGAAACAGATCCATATGCTACAAGGAGAAGGACTGCTGTTGACTACAGGTTCCACACAAAGGAACAACAAGACTTCTATGAGACAGTGCTGCTGGACAAGAAACCAATAGTGTGTGATATGAGGTGGGTCGACTGGACCTATATCAAGGAAAATGAGGCACACTATCCTGGTGTGTATGACAGCTTCAATGCTTGTGGAGTTGCGGACTTTGTTGGGCAGAAGCTCACAAAGTGGAATGAGGAGCTCATAATGCAATTCTACTCCACAACACATTTCTATCCAGATGGCAGGATAGTTTGGATGTCTGAAGGTACAAGGTACAACTCAACTATTGAGGAATGGGCCAGTCTGATCAATGCCCCAAAGGAAGAAGAAGATGACTTGGATGTCTATGCCAAGAAGAAGATGGATCACAATTCCATGTCAAACATGTATAAGGAGATCCCAGACAAAGCTCTTGAGACTTTCAAGTTTGGATCAGTCCACTATCTTCTGTCAGGGCTGCCTACAATCAACTGGATTCTAAGGCACTCTTTTGCCCAAGTCAGGTGACCACAACATGATCATAGGGCATGCAATTAACTTGCTACACATATTTGATGTGCCACAGAAGTTCAAGGTCATGAGCCTTATAGTTGAGACTATCAAGAGGACAGCAGCTGATCAAAAGAGAAGTTGTGGGTATGCCCCACATATTCAGGAGTTGATTAACTCAAAGATGGGCACAGGCACATACCTTTTGAATAAGGAACACTTACCCATCCATCCGGATTTTGAGGATAATCAAGTTGTGATGAATGAGAATGAACCATCATCAGTGCAAGCACAAGCAAAGAAGGAGAAGGCAAAGATGGAGAAGGCTGCCAAGATGCCAACTCAAGAGGAGGCATTTGAGTACTTTCTGAAGAACAAGCAGGAGCAGCTTAGTTATTTGATAGCATCCACTCTGAGGATTGAGAAAGGACTGGCCACCCTGACTCGAAACCAAGAGAGCTTGGAAAGAATCATGGAACAAAAGTTCTATGACTTAGATGTGAAAGTAACTGAGATTCAGTCTGTTGTGGAGCAATTACAGGATGACATGCAGGAGAGGAAGGGCAAAACAACAACTGATGCATTTGCCAGAGTGCCTAGAGCTCAGAGATCATCTGCAGTGCCAGTAACTAACACCAGAGCCACTTCATCTGCACCAGCTACAACGTCAGTGCCACTAGCTCCAGCACCTACCCCAGCAGCTCCGTCTACTTCAACTGAAGCCTTCGTCCTTGGCGTTATACGGACTCCACCACCTGAAGACCAAGCCTGAGAGTCGTTTTAGTGCTATGCATTTTCTATGAACTTTTTGGTAACTTGTTGCCAAAGGGGGAGAAAAATGTATAGATCATAGGCTCCGAGAGAGAGAGTTTGATTTTGTTCTCTCTTGTCTTCTTGGTTGAACTTTATTTGCTTTTGATTGCTTGAGATACTATGCTATTATCTGTGAGACATTGATGATCATGTGGTTGATCATAAGCTACACTTATGCTTGTTGGATGATACTATCATGTTATCCCTATTTGATCATTCACTTTGCTTGGTGATGAGTGCATGTATTTTATTCTTATCATTTCGAGCGCTCCACCAAGATGTATGTGACATGGAAGAGTAACCCATGATCCTAACTCATTGTGCATTTGCAGTCCAAAGCAAATCTTAACATATGCACAAATTTAGGGGGAGCTCTTGCTTTTCACATACTTCTCAAAGCGACAATATCTTTCACTCTTATTATCATTTGTCAAAGCTTTGATCTATATGTTGTCATCAATTACCAAAAAGGGGGAGATTGAAAGTGCAACTATCCCTGGGTGGTTTTGGTAATTCCTAACAACATATAGCTCATTTAGCTAACATTATTCCAAGACTAATATCTCAGGAAAAGCTCAATGAATGGCATGGCATGGATGAGGAAAGTGGATCCCTCAAAATTCTAAGGACAAAGGATTGGCTCAAGCTTTAAGATCAAGACTCTACATTTTATATTTTAGTGATCCAAGATCACATTGAGTCCATAGGAAAAGCCAATACTATCAAGGAGGGATGAGGTGTTGTTTAATGAGCCCCTTGCTTCATGTGCTTAGTGATATGCTCCAAAACCCTCAACTATCTTCCCACATCCTCATGTGACCTAAACCAAAAGTCAAACTCGGCCCCACCGATTCTTTCTATCCGGCGCCACCGAGTTTCAAATGTCATAGCCACTGCCACAAACCCTAGCCAAATCGGTCTCACCGATAGGGATCTCGGTCTCACCGAGATGGGATTGTAATCTCTCTGTTTCCCTTCGTAACGTTTTGGTATAACCGAAGTGAGCGATCGGTCCCATCGAGATTGCAATGTAAACTCCCTGTTTCCCTTTCGTAACATTTTGGTCTCATCGAAATGAGCGAACCGGTCCCACCGAGTTTACCCGACCAACTCTCTGGTTAGCTTATTACCAAAATCGGTCCTACCGAGTTTGTGTAATCGGTCACACCGAGATTACGTTATGCCCGAACCCTAACCATATCGGTCCTACCGAGTTGCATCCCAGTCCCACCGAAAAACCTAACGGTCACTAGGTTTGCTGAATCGGTCCGACCAAGTTTAACCATTCGGTCCCACCGAGTTTGGCAACTTGTGTGTAACGGTTAGATTTTGTGTGGAGGCTATATATACCCCTCCACCCACTCTTCATTTGTGGAGAAAACCATCAGAACACATCTACACTTCCAATACACATGTTCTGAGAGAGAACCACCTACACTTGTGTTGAGCTCAAGATATTCCATTCCTACCATATGAATCTTGATCTCTAGCCTTCCCCAAGTTGCTTTCCACTCAAATCTTCTTTCCACCAAATCCAAATCCTGTGAGAGAGAGTTGAGTGTTGGGGAGACTATCATTTGAAGCAGAAGAGCAAGGAGTGTTGGAAATATGCCCTAGAGGCAATAATAAAAGCATTATTATTATATTTCCTTATTCATGATAATTGTCTTTATTCGTGCTATAATTGTGTTAACCGGAAATCGTAATACATGTGTGAATAACAGACAACAAACATGTCCCTAGTGAGCCTCTAGTTGACTAGCTCGTTGATCGACAGATAGTCATGGTTTCCTGACTATGGACATTGGATGTCATCGATAACGGGATCACATCATTAGGAGAATGATGTGATGGACAAGACCCAATCCTAAACATAGCATAAGATCGCATAGTTCGTTTGCTAGAGTTATCCAATGTCAAGTATCCTTTCCTTAGACCATGAGATCGTGTAACTCCCGGATACCGTAGGAGTGCTTTGGGTGTGCCAAACATCACAACGTAACTGGGTGACTATAAAGGTATACTACGGGTATCTCTGAAAGTGTCTGTTGGGTTGACATGGATCGAGACTGGGATTTGTCACTCCGCTTGACGGAGAGGTATCACCGGGCCCTCTCGGTAATGCATCATCACAATGAGCTCAATGTGATCAAAGTGTTTGATCACGGGATCATGCATTACGGAACGAGAAAAGTGACTTGCCGGTAACGAGATTGAACGAGGTATTGGGATACCGACGATCGAATCTCGGGCAAGTAAAATACCGATTGACAAAGGGAATCGTATACGGGATTAATTGAATCCTCGACATCGTGGTTCATCCGATGAGATCATCGTGGAGCATGTGGGAGCCAACATGGGTATCCAGATCCCGCTGTTGGTTATTGCCCGAGAGCCGTCTCGGTCATGTCTGCATGTCTCCCGAACCCGTAGGGTCTACACACTTAAGGTTCGGTGACGCTAGGGTTGTGAAGATATGTATGTGCAGTAACCCGAATGTTGTTCGGAGTCCCGGATGAGATCCCGGACGTCACGAGGAGTTCCGGAATGGTCCGGAGGTAAAGAATTATATATAGGAAGTGCTATTTTGGCCATCGGGACAAGTTTCGGTGTTATCGGTATTGTACCGGGACCGCCGGAGGGGTCCCGGGGGTCCACCAGGTGGGGCCACCTGCCTTGGTGGGCCACATGGGCCTTAGGGGGTGCGCCTTGGCCTGCTTGGGCCAAGGGGAACCAGCCCCAAGGGCCCATGCGCCAAGAGAGAAAAAAAAGGGGGAGAGTCCTACAAGGGGAAGGCACCTCCGAGGTGCCTTGGGGAGGATGGACTCCTCCCCACCCTTGGCCGCACCCTTCCTTGGAGGAAGGGGCAAGGGCTGCGCCTTCCCCTCTCCCTTCGCCCTATATATAGTGGGGAAAAAGGAGGAGCACCCTAACCTAATGCCCTGGCACTCCCTCCTCCCTGCAACACCTCCTCCTCCTCCCGTAGTTGCTTAGCGAAGCCCTGCCGGAGTTCTGCTGCATCCACCACCACACCGTCGTGCTGGATCTTCCTCAACCTCTCCTTCCCCCTTGCTGGATCAAGAAGGAGGAGACGTCTCCCGTCCCGTACGTGTGTTGAACGCGGAGGTGCCGTCCGTTCGGTACTAGATCATCGGTGAATTGGATCACGGCAAGTACGACTACCTCATCCACGTTCACTCGAACGCTTCCGTTGCGATCTACAAAGTGGTATGTAGATGCTATCTAATCTGAATACTCGTTGCTAGATGAACTCATAGATGGATCTTGGTGAAACCGTAGGAAAAATTTTAATTTTCTGCAACGTTCCCCAACAGTGGTATAAGAGCTAGATCTATGCGTAGTTCTTCTTGTGCGAGTAGAACACAATTTGTTGTGGGCGTAGATGTTGTCAATTCTTCTTGCCGTTACTAGTCAATCTTGATTCAGCGGTATTGTGGGATGAAGCGGCCCGGACCAACCTTACACGTACGCTTACGTGAGACCGGTTCCACTGACTAACATGCACTAGTTGCATAAGGTGGCTGGCGGGTGTCTGTATCTCCTACTTTAGTTGGATCAGATTCGATGAACAGGGTCCTTATGAAGGGTAAATAGAGATTGACAAATCACGTTGTGGTTTGAACGTAGGTAAGAAAACGTTCTTGCTAGAACCCTAATTCAGCCACGTAAAACTTGCAACAACAATTAGAGGACGTCTAACTTGTTTTTGCAGCAAGTGCTTTGTGATATGATATGGCCAAAGTTGTGATGTATGATGAATGATCTATATGTGATGTATGAGATGTTCATGCTATTGTAATAGGAATCACGACTTGCATGTCAATGAGTATGACAACCGGCAGGAGCCATAGGAGTTGTCTTTATTTTTTGTATGACCTGCGTGTCATTGAGAATCGCCATGTAAGTTACTTTACTTTATTGCTAAACGCGTTAGCCATAGTGGTAGAAGTAATATTTGGCGAGCAACTTCATGGAGACACGATGATGAAGATCATGATGATGAAGATCATGGTGTCAAGCCGGTGACAAGATGATCATGAAGCCCCAAGATGGAGATCAAAGGAGCAATGTGATATTGGCCATATCATGTCACGTTTATTATTTGATTGCATGTGATGTTTACCATGTTTTGCATCTTGTTTACTTAGGACGACGGTAGTAAATAAGATGATCCCTCATAATAATTTCAAGAAAGTGTTCACCCTAACTGTGCACCGTTGCTAAAGTTCGTCGTTCCGAAGCACCACGTGATGATCGGGTGTGATAGGTCCTTACGTTCGCATACAACGGGTGTAAGACAGATTTACACACGCATAACACTTAGGTTGACTTGACGAGCCTAGCATGTACAGACATGGCCTCGGAACACAGAAGACCGAAAGGTCGAGCATGAGTCGTATAGAAGATACGATCAACATGAAGATGTTCACCGATGTTGACTAGTCCGTCTCACGTGATGATCGGACACGGCCTAGTTGACTCGGATCATGTAATACTTAGATGACTAATAGAGGGATGTCTATCTAAGTGGGAGTTCATTAAATAATTTGATTAAATGAACTTTATTATCATGAACTTAGTCTAAATATTTACAATATGTCTTGTAGATCAAATGGCCAACGTAGTCCTCAACTTCAACGCGTTCCTAGAGAAAACCAAGCTGAAAGACAATGGTAGCAACTATACGGACTGGGTCCGGAACCTGAGGATTATCCTCATAGCTTCCAAGAAAGATTATGTCCTAAGAGCACCGCTGGGTGACGCACCTATTCTCCCTGCAGAACAAGACGTTATGAACGCTTGGCAGTCACGCTGCGATGATTACTCCCTCGTTCAGTGCGGCATGCTTTACAGCTTAGAGCCGGGGCTCCAAAAACGTTTTGAGAGACATGGAGCATATGAGATGTTCGAAGAGCTGAAAATGGTTTTCCAAGCTCATGCCCGGGTCGAGAGATATGAAGTCTCCGACAAATTCTTTAGCTGTAAGATGGAAGAAAATGGCTCTGTCAGTGAGCACATACTCAGAATGTCTGGGTTGCACAACCGCTTGACTCAACTGGAAGTTAATCTCCCGGATGAAGCGGTCATTGACAGAATCCTCCAGTCGCTTCCACCTAGCTTCAAGAGCTTTGTGATGAACTACAATATGCAGGGGATGGTAAAGACCATTCCTGAGGTATATGCTATGCTGAAATCAGCAGAGGTAGAAATCAAGAAGGAGCATCAAGTGTTGATGGTGAATAAAACCACTAAGTTCAAGAAGGGCAAGGGTAAAAAGAACTTCAAGAAGGACGGCAAGGATATTGCCGCGCCCGGTAAGCAAGTTGTCGGGAAGAAGCCAAAGAATGGACCCAAGCCCGAAACTGAGTGCTTTTATTGCAAGGGAAGTGGTCACTGGAAGCGGAACTGCCCCAAATACTTAGCGGACAAGAAGGCCGGCAAAACCAAAGGTATATGTGATATACATGTAATTGATGTGTACCTTACCAGTACTCGTAGTAGCTCTTGGGTATTTGATACCGGTGCAGTTGCTCATATTTGTAACTCAAAGCAGGAGCTGCGGAATAAACGGAGACTGGCGAAGGACGAGGTGACGATGCGCGTCGGGAATGGTTCCAAGGTCGATGTGATCGCCGTCGGCACGCTGCCTCTACATTTACCTACGGGATTAGTTTTAAACCTCAATAATTGTTATTTAGTGCCAAGTTTGAGCATGAACATTGTGTCTGGATCTCGTTTAATTCGAGATGGCTACTCATTTAAATCTGAGAATAATGGTTGTTCTATTTATATGAGAGATATGTTTTATGGTCATGCTCCAATGGTTAATGGTTTATTCTTAATGAATCTCGTACGTGATGATACACATATTCATAGTATGAGTACCAAAAGAGTTAAAGTTGATAACAATAGTCCCACATATTTGTGGCACTGCCGCCTTGGTCACATAGGTGTCAAACGCATGAAGAAGCTCCATGCAGATGGACTTTTAGAGTCTCTTGATTATGAATCATTTGACATGTGCGAACCATGCCTCATGGGTAAAATGACCAAGACTCCGTTCTCAGGAACAATGGAGCGAGCAACCAACTTATTGGAAATCATACATACCGATGTGTGCGGTCCAATGAGTGTTGAGGCTCGCGGTGGCTATCGTTATGTTCTCACCCTCACTGATGACTTGAGTAGATATGGGTATATCTACTTAATGAAACACAAGTCTGAAACCTTTGAAAAGTTCAAGGAATTTCAGAGTGAGGTTGAAAATCAACGTGATAGTAAGATCAAATTTCTACGATCAGATCGTGGAGGAGAATACTTGAGTCACGAATTTGGCACACACTTAAGAAAATGTGGAATAGTTTCACAACTCACGCCGCCTGGAACACCTCAGCGTAATGGTGTGTCCGAACGTCGTAATCGCACTCTATTGGATATGGTGCGATCTATGATGTCTCTTACCGACTTACCGCTATCTTTTTGGGGCTATGCTTTAGAGACTGCCGCATTCACTTTAAATAGGGCTCCGTCAAAATCCGTTGAGACGACACCGTATGAATTATGGTTTGGGAAGAAACCTAAGCTGTCGTTTCTAAAAGTTTGGGGATGCGATGCTTATGTCAAGAAACTACAACCTGAAAAGCTCGAACCCAAATCGGAAAAATGCGTCTTCATAGGATACCCAAAAGAAACTGTTGGGTATACCTTCTACCTCAGATCCGAAGGCAAGATCTTTGTTGCCAAGAATGGATCCTTTCTAGAGAAAGAGTTTCTCTCGAAAGAAGTAAGTGGGAGGAAAGTAGAACTTGATGAAGTGTTACCTCTTGAACCGGAAAATGGCGAAACTCAAGAAAACGTTTCTGAGGTGCCTGCACCGACTAGAGAGGGAATTAATGATGATGATCAAAATACTTCTGATCAAGCTCCTACTGAAATTCGAAGGTCCACAAGGACACGTTCCGCACCAGAGTGGTACGGCAACCCTGTCTTGGAAATCATGTTGTTAGACAACGGTGAACCTTCGAACTATGAGGAAGCAATGGCGGGCCCGGATTCCGACAAATGGCTGGAAGCCATGAAATCCGAGATAGGATCCATGTATGAAAACGAAGTATGGACTTTGACTGACTTGCCCGTTGAACGGCGAGCCATAGAAAATAAATGGATCTTTAAGAAGAAGACAGACGCGGATGGTAATGTGACCATCTATAAAGCTCGGCTTGTCGCTAAGGGTTATCGACAAGTTCAAGGAATTGACTACGATGAGACTTTCTCACCGGTAGCGAAGCTGAAGTCCATCCGAATCATGTTAGCAATTGCCGCATACTATGATTATGAGATATGGCAAATGGACGTCAAAACGGCATTCCTTAATGGTTTCCTTAAGGAAGAATTGTATATGATGCAGCCGGAAGGTTTTGTCGATCCTAAGAATGCTGACAAGGTGTGCAAGCTCCAACGCTCAATTTATGGGCTGGTGCAAGCATCTCGGAGTTGGAACATTCGCTTTGATGAGATGATCAAAGCATTTGGGTTTACACAGACTTATGGAGAAGCCTGTGTTTACAAGAAAGTGAGTGGGAGCTCTGTAGCATTTCTCATATTATATGTAGACGACATACTTTTGATGGGAAATGATATAGAACTCTTGGACAGCATTAAGGCCTACTTGAATAAAAGTTTTTCAATGAAGGACCTTGGAGAAGCTGCTTATATATTAGGCATCAAGATCTATAGAGATAGATCGAGACGCCTCATAGGTCTTTCACAAAGCACATACCTTGATAAAATATTGAAGAAGTTCAATATGGATCAATCTAAGAAAGGGTTCTTACCTGTATTACAAGGTGTGAAATTGAGCTCAGCTCAATGTCCGACCACGGCAGAAGATATAGAAGAGATGAGTGTCATCCCCTATGCATCAGCCATAGGTTCTATTATGTATGCCATGCTGTGTACCAGACCTGATGTAAACCTTGCCGTAAGTTTGGTAGGAAGGTACCAAAGTAATCCCGGCAAGGAACACTGGACAGCGGTCAAGAATATCCTGAAGTACCTGAAAAGGACCAAGGAAATGTTTCTCGTTTATGCAGGTGACGAAGAGCTCGTCGTAAAAGGTTACGTCAACGCTAGCTTCGACACAGATCTGGATGACTCTAAGTCACAAACCGGATACGTGTATATTTTGAATGGTGGGGCAGTAAGCTGGTGCAGTTGCAAGCAAAGCGTCGTGGCGGGATCTACATGTGAAGCGGAGTACATGGCAGCCTCGGAGGCAGCACATGAAGCAATTTGGGTGAAGGAGTTCATCACCGACCTCGGAGTCATACCCAATGCGTCGGGGCCAATCAAGCTCTTCTGTGACAACACTGGAGCTATTGCACTTGCAAAGGAGCCCAGGTTTCACAAGAAGACTAGGCACATCAAGCGTCGCTTCAACTCCATTCGTGAAAATGTTCAAGATGGAGACATAGAAATTTGTAAAGTGCACACGGATCTGAATGTCGCAGATCCGTTGACTAAACCTCTCCCTAAGGCAAAACATGATCAGCACCAGAACTCTATGGGTGTTCGATTCATCACAATGTAACTAGATTATTGACTCTAGTGCAAGTGGGAGACTGTTGGAAATATGCCCTAGAGGCAATAATAAAAGCATTATTATTATATTTCCTTATTCATGATAATTGTCTTTATTCGTGCTATAATTGTGTTAACCGGAAATCGTAATACATGTGTGAATAACAGACAACAAACATGTCCCTAGTGAGCCTCTAGTTGACTAGCTCGTTGATCGACAGATAGTCATGGTTTCCTGACTATGGACATTGGATGTCATCGATAACGGGATCACATCATTAGGAGAATGATGTGATGGACAAGACCCAATCCTAAACATAGCATAAGATCGCATAGTTCGTTTGCTAGAGTTATCCAATGTCAAGTATCCTTTCCTTAGACCATGAGATCGTGTAACTCTCGGATACCGTAGGAGTGCTTTGGGTGTGCCAAACGTCACAACGTAACTGGGTGACTATAAAGGTATACTACGGGTATCTCTGAAAGTGTCTGTTGGGTTGACATGGATCGAGACTGGGATTTGTCACTCCGCTTGACGGAGAGGTATCACCGGGCCCTCTCGGTAATGCATCATCACAATGAGCTCAATGTGATCAAAGTGTTTGATCACGGGATCATGCATTACGGAACGAGAAAAGTGACTTGCCGGTAACGAGATTGAACGAGGTATTGGGATACCGACGATCGAATCTCGGGCAAGTAAAATACCGATTGACAAAGGGAATCGTATACGGGATTAATTGAATCCTCGACATCGTGGTTCATCCGATGAGATCATCGTGGAGCATGTGGGAGCCAACATGGGTATCCAGATCCCGCTGTTGGTTATTGCCCGAGAGCCGTCTCGGTCATGTCTGCATGTCTCCCGAACCCGTAGGGTCTACACACTTAAGGTTCTGTGACGCTAGGGTTGTGAAGATATGTATGTGCAGTAACCCGAATGTTGTTCGGAGTCCCAGATGAGATCCCGGACGTCACGAGGAGTTCCGGAATGGTCCGGAGGTAAAGAATTATATATAGGAAGTGCTATTTTGGCCATCGGGACAAGTTTCGGTGTTATCGGTATTGTACCGGAACCGCCGGAGGGGTCCCGGGGGTCCACCAGGTGGGGCCACCTGCCTTGGTGGGCCACATGGGCCTTAGGGGGTGCGCCTTGGCCTGCTTGGGCCAAGGGGAACCAGCCCCAAGGGCCCATGCGCCAAGAGAGAAAAAAAAGGGGGAGAGTCCTACAAGGGGAAGGCACCTCCGAGGTGCCTTGGGGAGGATGGACTCCTCCCCACCCTTGGCCGCACCCTTCCTTGGAGGAAGGGGCAAGGGCTGCGCCTTCCCCTCTCCCTTGGCCCTATATATAGTGGGGAAAAAGGAGGAGCACCCTAACCTAATGCCCTGGCACTCCCTCCTCCCTGCAACACCTCCTCCTCCTCCCGTAGTTGCTTAGCGAAGCCCTGCCGGAGTTCTGCTGCATCCACCACCACACCGTCGTGCTGGATCTTCCTCAACCTCTCCTTCCCCCTTGCTGGATCAAGAAGGAGGAGACGTCTCCCGTCCCGTACGTGTGTTGAACGCGGAGGTGCCGTCCGTTCGGTACTAGATCATCGGTGAATTGGATCACGGCAAGTACGACTACCTCATCCACGTTCACTCGAACGCTTCCGTTGCGATCTACAAAGTGGTATGTAGATGCTATCTAATCTGAATACTCGTTGCTAGATGAACTCATAGATGGATCTTGGTGAAACCGTAGGAAAAATTTTAATTTTCGGCAACGTTCCCCAACAAGGAGTTCATCATCAACACACCATTTGTTACTTCTTGGAGAGTGGTGTCTCCTAGATTGGCTAGGTGTCACTTGGAAGCCTCCGACAAGATTGTGGAGTTGAACCAAGGAGTTTGTAAGGTCAAGGAGATCGCCTACTTCGTGAAGATCTACCGCTAGTGAGGCAAGTCCTTCGTGGGCGACGGCCGTGATGGAATAGACAAGGTTGCTTCTTCGTGGACCCTTCGTGGGTGGAGCCCTCCGTGGACTCGCGCAACTGTTACCCTCCGTGGGTTGAAGTCTCCATCAACGTGGATGTACGATAGCACCACCTATCGGAACCACGCCAAAAACATCCGTGTCTCCAATTGCGTTTGAATCCTCCAAACCCTTCCCTTTACATTCTTGCAAGTTGCATGCTTTACTTTCCGCTGCTCATATACTCTTTTGCATGCTTGCTTGAATTATGTGGAGATTGCTTGACTTGTGCTAAAATAGCTAAAATCTGCCAAGAACTAAAATTGGGAAAAGTCTAAATTTTTATTTGGTCAAGTAGTCTAATCACCCCCCCTCTAGACATACTTCCGATCGTACAACGGGCCTTTAAAACCGTAATAAGGGTCGCAAAAAACGTGTTTTAAGGGTCGATTTTACCTCCCGCGGAACAGACCCTGCAAACGGCACTGTAAAAACGAATATTCCTCCCAGAGATGCTCCCCGCCATCCTCCTCCGCCTCCCCTCCTCATTCCCCGCCGTCCCTCGAACGCCCCCGACGGCGGCCGGTCACATCCGCGAGGTGGCGCTCATCCCGGCCGCCTCACCCCGCCCTTTCCGGCCCCAAATCGAATCGGCGACGGCCGATTCCGGCGGGCGAAGGTCGATTCCGGTGAGGTATGCGGTGGAATTGCGGCGGCGCGTCCTTCCCGACGATGTTTGACCGGTATAAGGACTACCCTCACTTTGGCATTCGAGCCTTCAAATATATTAGAGCATCTCTAGCAGACCCCGTAAAACTGGTCAAATCCTTATAATTTTCAAATTTTAAGGGTTTGGTCGAAAAAAGTGTGCAGAATAGAAACCATAAAAGTGGTCCGACCCTTAAATATTTTAAGCGCCACCGTAAACCCACACCCAAAACCCATATATTTGAAGGTTCGAAGGCCAAACTAAGGGCGACCCTTATACCGGTCAAACCTTGTCGGGAAGGACGCGCCACCACAATTCCACCGCATAGCTCACCGGAATCGTCTGCTACCCACCGGAATCGGCCGCCACCCGCCGGAATCAGCCGCCGGTTGTTCAAATTGGGGCCGGAGAAGGGCGGGGCCAGGTGGCCGGGATGAGCGCCACCTTGCGGATGTGACCGGCCGCCGTCGGGGGCGTTTGGGGGACGGCGGGGAACGAGGAGGGAAGGCGGAGAAGGACGGCTGGGAGCATCTCTAAGAGGAATATTCATTTTTACAGTGCCGTTTACAGGTTCTGTTCCACGGGAGGTAAAGTCAACCCTTAAAACACGTTTTTTGCGACCCTTATAACGGTTTTAAGGGTCCGCGGTATAAGGGGTCTGATAGAGATGCTCTTAAGGACACTTTTTTCGACCAAAACCTAAAAATTATAAGAGTTTGACCGCTTTTAAGGAGTCGGCTAGAGATGCTCTTAGAGCAGCACCAACCAGTAGAACATTTCCTTTGTGAATTGTGATTGCAAACAACGACATTCATTCGTTCCCATGGTTCGATCCTTCCCAGTAAAACGCGGCGTGTTCGAATGATGATCGCTTTTACGCGAGAAAGGGGGACCACCCTCTAAGCCTAAGTATTCCTCAATGACCGATAGCGTACAAGTACCGTGAGGGAAAGGTGAAAAGAACCCCAATCGGGGAGTGCAATAGAGAACCTGAGATCCGATGCGAACAATCAGTCGAAGGAGCGGAGCGCGGGCGCACTCATCCCCAATTCGCCACTTCTTGTGTTGATGTACTAAGAAATTGGTTGAGGCAATCGACTTCAATCAGAGGAAGCACTTGTGCACATCAACTTAGGATATCCCCTCCGTTCTACACCAGATTATGCACTCACCTCTAGTATAATATAGGAAAGGAAGACGCCCTTTCAGTGCACGCCAAAGCAGCTTTGCCTAGAAGGCTTCGAAATACACTACTAGGTCCCTCATTCTCAGTCGGCCTTCACAAAGCGGTTTGCACACCTTGGACCAGCTGGACAGATGTTCCGGCCTTTCTCCTATTAAATGCATCTGCCACCTTATTTTCCATTTTACCCCTAATATTCCGCCTTTGAAAGTCAAAACTCACACTTGCTCATCTTAGCATGTAGCTGATTCCGCAGAAAAAGTGTTAGCTGCAAGTGCTGTTGATGCTCCTTCAGTGTAGGTTTGGCCATTATTTTATACTCCCTCCGTTCGGAATTACTTGTCACAAAAATGGATGTATCTACAACTAAAATACACCTAGATACATTCATTTCTTGGACGAGTAATTCCGAACGGTGGGAGTAGAAAAGAAACATCGACGTTTATCTTCAGCAAAATTTCCTTCCGGTCTTGACAACCTATTCAGCTGCCTGACCACTTGTGCATAGTGGCAATCTGCATTACGTGCATTTGCGAAATAATCCCTCCCATAATATAAGAGCGAGGGAGTAGTTTTTTTTTACTATTGTCAGGGGGTATTTTCTACGTCACTTTCCACCGTCACATTGCTGGTGCTTGAACAATAATGATGAAAAAATCCATCTAAAGAAAACAATAATGATGAAAATAGCTGATTTGATTTCATCTGAAAGTAAATACCAGCACACCAACACACTGGATCTGTAATGTTCTTACAAGATCCTCGGTAAGGAGCCAACCTCAACAAGTCTACATAAAAAGAAGGTAAGAATTACACAAATCTGCATCTGACAAGGAGGTACCATAATATCAACACCAATATAAACTTTAGATAACTACAGTACAAGAGAAGATGATATGGCAGCTATTGGCACCAAAACACTGAAGCACCAGGATACAGATCATTTCTATCTATTGTGTAATATAGACTTTTTCTAGACTTGCGTCAATGCTGTTTTAATTATGAATCATGTCCTCAGGCATGCCTCCAGTGTGCATTGTGCAACATACCATTATACAATAGGATGACTGCATTATTGCAGAACCACTTGAAAAAAAGATAACTCTAGATAACTAATACGTATGATGATGCAATACATACTCAGGCCATATCAGAGAGACATGCATTGGAAAAGAAATTATGAAAAACTGAACATATAACTGGAACATGCCCAAACCGAAACACTAAAACCTGGGAGTTAAAACAATAAGCCAAAGCAAACTTTATTTTCGCACCTAGAAATATCTCTGTATAACCATATCTTTGAATCCGTACAGATATGTTTGTGGGTGTGTCTAGGGCACATCTAGATGTGCTCTAGTTATTGCACATCTAAGTGAGTGAATCAAGCATAAGGAGGAAAAGAAAATATCCAAACGAATCTCAATGTAAGACTTAGATGTGCAATACTTATGGCACATCTAGATGTGCTTTAGCAAAACTGTATGTTTGTAAACAGAGAAGGACAGTAGATCTTACTCTTCATTAGTGCAGCTTCGAATAGCAGATCCTGTAGCAAAAACCTAAAAATCAAATAAATATGGCATTGGTAACCTCACTTCTGCAATACCTAAATACTCAAATTTTGCCTAACAAAAAATAATATGATGGAAGGAATGTTTTGTGCGAAATGCAATACTGAACATTTATATCAAAAAGGCAGGGAACATAATCTAATTTTAGGAAGGAGAGTACCTCGACAAACATCTGTAGGCCTTTGATCTTCCATCTTCAAAGAATAACAATGACGATGATGGCAGCCATACGAACTCAACTGATATGGAAACCAAATAAAATCCTAAAAGGTAGACAAGCTTCTTTTTAGAGAGCATAAAAAATAAGGATGTCCTTATTGGCTGATCACCAGTAGAAAACTTATGTGTCTAATGCTCATCATGACAAGGTACTACTTTTCCAATGGTATCTTATTGGCTTCAACAGTTTTCTTGAAAGAATTGAGTGAAAGAATAAATCAGATCCACCAAATTAAGCGTCTCAAAGTACCTGAATATCCTAAACTTCTCTCTTCAGTAACTATCTTCCTTGTACAACACAGTTGCGTTAACATTTTCACAAGGACCTTGGGCCAGGCCATCTAAGCTCCAACTTTGCACATGACAGTGGCAATAATTTAACACATGATAAAAGTTCTCCATAGATAAAAAATATATTTATATTACGGATTCAATAAATAAAATATAAATGGAGTATGCCACCATTGTCATAGCATTTGAACACAATTACATCAATCCCGAGTGCATCATTCTAAGACTGGGTGTAATCCATGTGGGATTTGGCCAGCTGCAATAAATCTGAGGTACAATTTCTTCCCTGGTGTCGTTTTCCAAATTTATAACACCTATATCACGTTTACTATTCTGATACGATGAAATAAATGCATCATCATCGGTGAAGTAGACACAGTTAACCTTCAATTGCGGATATTCTTCCACGCTGAGACACTGCGTCTGGCTATGCCCAAGAAACAACACATGGCCATGCAAGCCATTTATTTCCACAAGCTTTTTTGCTGCCATGTCAATCTTATATACAAATATTTTGCTGGTTTCCTTTATGTTCTCGGAATCAGCATCACCAGCTACAATGAGCTGTTCCCTCCAAACTTGCAGCATATCGCCCCACGGTGCATGAACAATGTATATGTGCTCACAAATATAATCCTTCATGTCACCCAGAACCGTCTTCCTTGTGACAGTAGGATCAGAGAGATCAAAAGCATCAATTGATCCAGTTCTTGTCACTGCATACAGTATACAATCCTTGTAGATGCATTCTTGATAGTTCCAACCTGGTGGCAGAAAGGTCCACCCACAGTCCCCTGCCCTTGCAAATGAAATCTGATATTCTGGATTATGAATGAGCACCACAATGTAGCTTCCCGTTTGCGGGTCAGGAAACAAATATGCCTTCAAGTAGAGATAGTCACGGAGCTCATCGAGAGCATAAACTGATGGCTCGTGACCAAGGAATTCTGCAAGTGCAGTGTACCGTGGCTCCCACAACTCATACTTATGAATAGCACCTTCATCGTCAAAGACCGGCTTGACTTGCTCAAGAGTAATCACTGACGGGAGAACAATCTGTTCACCAGTGATTGGATTTACAATTTGCAGCTCGGACCTCTCATCTGAAGTGATCAGCCAACCATGCGAAGAGCCAATCAGATACCTACTGTGGATGGGTGGATCAGGGAGGGTTAACTTGTAGACCCTCCTTTCCGCAAGGCTGTACAGGCAAGCTGCGTTCTCTCCGGCAGATTCAGAGGTGCGGTAGAGGAGGCAAGGCGTCTGGCGCTATTTGTGCTGCCGAAGCTGACGGCGTAGTCCGGTGTACGCCGAGCGCCAGGAGGAGCAGACAGAGCCTGCGCGCACGAGGTCAGGGACCTCGAGGAGGGCAAAGATGCTCGACAGCATATCCTGTGGCAGCTCCGGCTCTGGCTCCGGCGATTTGCCCACCATATTCTCCATGGGCGGCGGGTATCCTCTGAATTTACTGAGTACACTGGGGGAAAGTCCCATCAGATCAGCCAAAGATCTGAAGATCAGAGAGCACAAACTCGTCGGGTGTCTAGCTAAATGCCGTAAGCTCCTTATTAAGATGCAAGCTTCCATCGGGGCTCCGGCGATACTTCAAGTAAGACAAACCAACCGAGGGCCTGCTCAAGTCGGTGACGGAGATCCAAATCCGAATCCAGAAAACCGGAATCTTGCGGTGTGCTGGGACTCGGGGCAGTTCAAATCCGGAAATGAATCGAGCTTTGGATCCGACTCGCCGCCGAAACAAAATTCCGAGTGCGGCCTCCTCCGCGCTACAAGACTCTGATTCCAGTAGCGCCTCTCCAAGGCCCACGATGTGTAAGTAACCGGCGAGAAGACGAACGAACCGGCGAACGAGCTGGGGACTCCGTCGGCCGCGGCGGCGAAAGGCGCTACTGGGATTCAGAGGGTGGTTCCCGGACTGGGGGATAAGGTTTACTGGAAGTGGAACATGGTAGTGGACTGGGGGTTCGGCTCACCTGCTGGGTTCCCAGCAGGAATTATTGTGCAGGGCGAATAGATGAGTGCCACGTGTCCTTATGGGCCAAGAGCTCCAACTAACTCAGATTTAATTTATTTCACCTGCCCTCTGGGCGAAAGAAATACGAAGTTGCCTGCTAGAGCGGAACCGCGGACGGGTTCTTCTTGCTCGCCCGCCGGCGATGTTGTTGGGTCGTCTACTGCTAGTCGATTTGGATCCGGCTCTTGCATTCTGAAATTAACCGAGGCCAAGCACTTTAATGAGGAGAATTGTAATGATTGGAACATTGATTGATTTTTGGGTTTTACTTTCACAAGCAGTGACAGTAGAAGCGCAGCCATGGCAGTCTGTACGACGACCTTCCAGTGCGGTCGGCCGCTACCGCTCTGCACAAAAATAAAATAAAATCAGTCCATCTTTTCAGATCGTTGGCGGACGATGCAGGCCGAATATGTTCTCGACGGTGGTAGGCGTGGGCAGGCGCGACGGGGGCAGGTGGGTTGAGCAGCTCCGTCGAGGGGATGAGTTTCTTTTCTTGCCGTTCTACACTTCTACTTCTTCCGCTTATGCTTGCTCTTCTCTTGTACGGGGCCTTGGCCGGGGGGCAGCACGGCAGGCTGCCTCAGCCACCGGCACGGGTGCCACTACGGGACCCTCGGCAGCCACGCCGTCCTCGAGTGGAGGTAGAAGGGCCACCGGCGCAGCGGGCCGAGGAGCAAGAACCATTGGCGCTGGCATCAGTCTCACGGCGAGGAAGGACCGAAGCAGTAAGAAGAAACAATTTTTTTTTTTGCGGGAAGTAAGAAGAAACAAATTAAATCTAAGTTAGTTAATTGGAGATCTTGGCCCACAAGGACACATGGCACTCACCTATTTGCCCTGCACAATAATCCCTGCTGGGAGCCCAGCAAGTGAGCCGAACCCGTGGACTGGCGGCGTCCGAGAGGGCAAGAAGCGCGGCGGTGGCTCCAGGGTCAAATGGTGCTAAATTATGGCAAAAGGGGTAAAAACAGTGAATTCGGCCGTCGGTGGAACGACAGATTTCTTGAAAAAAGGCAAAATGAACGGTTTTCATGTGTCAATTTTTTGTCAGGATTTGTTGTGTTTGCGAAAAGAAAACTGTCATTCTCGCGACAAAATAAATTGTCATAAAAAACGGCCGTTTTTTGCTATGCTTAAAATTCTAACATCAGCTTTTAATATTTTCCTTATTATATTTGGCATCACGTGTCACGGGCTCACGGACGTGCGCTGTAGCATCTCTTATCATGACATTACTTCACTGTGTACATGTGAAAAATATATCCACGGAAAATTGGACAGTATTTTTATAATACCCATGAGCCACCCATACTGCTTAATCTGACCTCTTGATGCTCTAAGATGGCATAGCCCCATGGCTGCTTGATCATCTTGTGTTCCTTGTTAGATTGTATTTCGTCAAACTCAATTCACAAGTTAATGCATTACCTGGACGATAAAACCGCAGGAAGAGTTTACAACTCACAACATTTCGACACCAAAACCCACAATGTTTCAAAGTAACATGACGGTTATACCCAGAAACCATAACCATCTTCATCAGCCACAGTTTTGCTGGTCAACTGTCCATAACCCGTTGGCCGGTGATTGATGTTGACTGAACGCGACACACCATTTTTGCATCTACTCAGGTTATGTTCAGCTCCTCCACCTCCCAGGGACTACACAACCGTTATCATATGGAGGATATTTCTTGGTGAACTTCATAGGAATAAACGGCACAAAGGTGTATACAACATGTACATGTATTTCAAAAAACACACATTGCCGCTTTTCAGGAAATACATAGTTTATAAGAAGAATTACTACCTGCAAGCATTAAACAAAGGGGAAATTCGAATCCATTGTACATGCATGACACCTACCCCAGTGAAACGCTGCAACAAACCATTGCATAATTGCAGTGAACTATACAAAGACTGTGTAGCAATACTGCAATTCAAGAAATGATGGCTCAATAAGGTAAATGAAATCTTACTGCATAGAAAAGTGAATGCAACATGGCGAGTTGATGACAAACAACATACAAGGTGCTTGAAGAATGACAGTTAAAAAAACTGGAACTGAGGTTACTGTCGGTGTCAAAACCGGCCGATCTCGGGTAGGGGGTCCCGAACTGTGCGTCTGAGGATCGAAGGTAACAGGAGGGAGAGGACACGTTGTTTACCCAGGTTCGGGCCCTCTTAATGGAGGTAATACCCTACTTCCTGCTTGATTGACTTTGATGAGTATAGGGCTTACAAGAGTCGATCTACCTCGAGATCGTAATGGCTAAACCCTAGATGTCTAGCCTATATGATTTGTCTTAGCCTCTACGGACTAAACCCTCTGATCTATATAGACACCGAAGGGGCATAGGGTTGTACAGAGTTGGTTTACAGAGAAAGGAAACTACACATCCGGACGCCAAGCTTGCCATCCACGCAAAGACGAGTCCCATCAGGACACGAGGGAAGGCCTTCTATCTTTGTATCTTCACGGCCCATCAGTCCGACCCATGTCACATAGCCCGGACGCCCGGGGACCCCCTAATCCAGGACTCCCTCAGTAGCCCCTGAATCAGGCTTCAATGACGATGTGTCAGGCGCTCAGATTGTCTTCGGCATTGCAAGGCGGGTTCCTCCTCCGAATACTCCAGAGCTGTTGAACTATATCCGACTCCGCATAACAGTTACAACCCTGAACCACAAGGGCAAAATACTTAAACAAAATAATTCATGTCTACTGACAGCTTTTTCGGCGAGACGTTACGCCTGGCCCTATTATTATTTTGAACCGTTTTGTGGCCTCCCGCTTCGCGTTTCGAGGCGCGGTCTTCATTGACACGTCTTGTCAAAGCAGAGATCGTGTCTCCGTATTGCGGGACTCTCATCAATACGGGTTTGGGTAATCCAACCGTTTCGCTCGCACGATCCCTCTGGAATAGGTGAGTTTTAAGGCTTGTGAGGGGGCGCTTGATATTCACCACCTTTATAAGAGGATAAAGACCCATCTTTTTACCTCACGCCTTCTTCTTCCTCAGCCCTTCCATCCTCGAGCTCCAGCGCCCAAGTTTTGATCTTTTCCGTCGCCACCAAACACTCCAGCCATGTTCGGGTCCGGCTCGCAGGGCAAGTGGATGGCTTCCTCCGTCATGGAGAGGAACGTCAAGGAACTCCGGGAAGCGGGGTACTTGGATGCAGACATCGCCCACCGGCTCCTTGCCAAAAAGCAGACCATCCCCACTCCGGAGCCTAACGGGAGGGTAGTGTTCATCCCCCACTTTCTCCGTGGACTAGGGTTTCCCCTCCACCCTTTCGTCCGTGGTCTCATGTTTTACTATGGGCTAGATGTCCACGATCTAGCCCCAAATTCCTTCCTCCACATTTTGGCGTTCATCGTCGTGTGCGAGGCGCTCCTCCGCATCCCCCCCACTTTGGTCTATGGCTTAAGGTCTTCAACGTGAAGCTGAAGGTGGTTGACGGGCAGCACGCAGACTGCGGAAGCGCCATGGTGAGCAAGCTCCCCAACGTCACCTGGCCAAAAGGGGCCTTCATGGAGACTGTCAAGATATGGCAGCAGGAGTGGTTCTACATCACTGAACCCCGCGACGCCAACTGGGTGGCAGCTCCTAAGTTTAGATCCGGACCCCCAATGTGATCGTGGATTAATAAGGGTCTGGATTGGGCATCATCCGATGAAGTGATCATGTTGCAGAACCGCATCAAAAATATGATGGAGAAGAACACCAGCCTTGCTGATGTGATCCAGGTGATGCTTTTTCGCGGGATTCTCCCCTGCCAGCACCGGTCTCTCCATGTGTGGGAGTTCAATCCGGCTGGCCCTCGGACCCTGCAGCGATTCTTCGACACGACGCACGAAGAAATCTGGAAGCTGCTTTTCAAGGCCCAGAAATCGTGGCCGGAGACGACTGAAGACATCGGCCTCGACTGTTCTCATTCGTCCACTCCAGTAAGTTTTATGATTTCCGGACATAACTTCAATTTGTGAACCCAAGGGGTATGCTAAGCTTTCAATTCTTCCCCCGGGGCTGGACAAAGAAGGCGGAGCGGATCTGATGTCCGACTCCACTGCCTGAAGACCCGGCCATTCCTCTACTAACGAAGATGCTGGTCCCGGCGCCGGGGAAGAAGGCCAAGAAGAAAGGCAAGGGGGCCAAAAGTGGCCTCCGTCGTAAAGGTACTTCGTACACGGTGTCCGAAGATACCGAAGTTCTCTCCTCCCACGAGGGAGATGAAGACGAGGAGGAGGAGGAAGAGAGCAATTCTCTCCTCAAGGAGGAGAAGAAGAAGAGGGCGGCCTCCGCAGACCTAGAGGCGGAGGCATCCAAAAGGGGGAAGATATCCCTCTCGAATGGCTCGGACTCGAATGCCGAAGCCATCCCCCAGTGGCGCCCCAGGGCAAAGCCCCTGGCCGAATCGTAAGTGTTCAAAGACACTATACATGTGTTCGGCTTTTTACAAATCGTAGGATGACACATTATTTATGTATTTCAGTCCGGCCCGTGATCTCCCCCAACAATCATCGTCTTCGGGGAACTCTTTGGCGGCGGAGATGATGGAGAGAGAAATGCCTCCGCGAGCCTCTCCGCCACATGCCGTGGATGACACCGAGGTGTTGTCCCAAAGGACCTCTCCGGGCCAGGGAGAGGTGCGGAAGTCCGCTGAAATGGCGCCAGAGGGTAATGCCTCGGCGGCTGAAAACATGGGGGCACAACCCCCATGGAAACTAACGACGGGGGCCCGGACTAGTCCGACCCCCAGCCGAATACAACTCTGGAGACCCACACGGCTCCGAAATCGAGCGAGCAGCCCCCTTTAAGGGAGGGGGAGTGCCGACTCCACCGGCGACCTCCATCAATCCGGAGGCACAGGACACATTGATGGAAGCACTTCAACATGCTTCCGTCGTGGAGGAGCCTCATGCCCTAATGGGTACGGTGGTTGAAAAAGTTCAGTCTGCCAAAAGCGGGTTGAACGAAGCTTTCACCAGCCTGTTAATAGGCTTTGAGGTATGCGATGTGATATTCTTAGCAGCTTTTGCATGTGCAGAAGATATGTCTGTGTATAGATAGTAGCCCCTGTGACTTTGTTCCGATTTTTGAAAAAAGGGGCGAGACAGAGGATCAAATATTCGCCGGAGATAACACACTTATCTATTTTTGATAAATAGGCTTCACTATTAGTGGCTTCAGCCAAGGACGTTGAAGTTTCCAAACTCCAGCGGAAACTGAAGATGGCTGATAATGAGATTGACAGTATTAACAAGCAGTTCGATGAGGCCCAAGGTATGCTTGTAAAAGACCCCTTACAAGCCTTAATTGTATTGCATACTCAGAGTTTGAGCTCATGTGATGTTATATATATGATTGTAGGCAGCGCTACCGAGGTCGAGACCCTCAAGAGTGCCCTTGCCGAAGCCAAGGAGGAGGCGAGGGCGAGCAAAGCGGCCGCAGACAAAGCAGCTATGGATTTAAAGGCCGAACAGGTAGCTCGCCACCAGTATAAGGAGAGGGTGACCGAAGTGGAGCAAGCGCTCCAGGATGCTGCCAACAAGTGTGAGTCCTTGGGGGAAAGTAATAAGGCCCAAGCGGCCGAACTCACCAAGGCTCTTCAGGAGGCAAAGGAGGCGCGGACCGAGTCCCGGGCGGCTCGCGAGGAGATCAAGCAAGCCGAACAGATAGCGGCTGGTAAGCCTTTTCTTTTACAGATTATATTTGGCAGTCGAAGATATACTTTGCTAAATCGACTATGGAGTGCTCCAGACGCCTTTGCGGATCTCCTGAGGAGTGCTGCTGACGCCGCCCAGTACTTTCGAGCCCAAGAAGGCAACACGACGGAGAAGCTCTTCTGGTCGCAGTACTTGGCACCGGAGCGGCCAACGCTGCTAAACAACCAGATGATGCAGCTGGCAGAGCTGCATAGGATGTCCGGTTTGGCCATGAAGGACATCATAGTCCGGCTATGGCCAGCTGGACCCGTTCCGAGCAGCTACTTTGGCCTGGTCAAGCGACTTGGTGACGCCTTGCTCTGAGTTGAGGCTGTGAAGCGCTCGGTGTGCATAGAAGGTGCGCGGATGGCCTTTGCCCGTGTCAAGATGTGATACGTCTCCAACGTATCTATAATTTTTGATTGCTCCATGCTATATTATCTACTGTTTTGGACTATATTGGGCTTTATTTTCCACTTTTATATTATTTTTGGGACTAACCTATTAACCGGAGGCCCATCCCAGAATTGCTGTTTTTTTGCCTATTTTAGTGTTTCGAAGAAACGGAATATCAAACGGAGTCCAAACATAATAAACCTTTCTGGAACGTGATTTCCTTCCAGAATATGACCTAGGAGACTTGGACCCTACGCCAAGGAAGCTTCGAGGTGGGCACGAGGTAGGGGGCGCGCCCCCACCCTCGTGGGCCCACCGAAGCTCCACCGACGTACTTCTTCCTCCTATATATACCTACGTACCCCCAAACGAACAGATACGGAGCCAAAAACCTAATTCCACCGCCGCAACTTTCTGTATCCACGAGATCCCATCTTGGGGCCTGTTCCGGAGCTCCGCCGGAGAGGGCCGTCATCACGGAGGGCTTCTACATCATCATAGCCTCTCCGATGAAGTGTGAGTAGTTTACCTCAGACCTTCGGGTCCATAGTTATTAGCTAGATGGCTTCTTCTCTCTTTTTGGATCTCAATACAAAGTTCTCCCCCTCTCTTGTGGAGATCTATTCGATGTAATCTTCTTCTTTTTGCGGTGTGTTTGTTGAGATCGATGAATTGTGGGTTTATGATCAAGTCTATTTATGAATAATATTTGAATCTTCTCTGAATTCTTTTATGTATGATTGGTTATCTTTGCAAGTCTCTTCGAATTATCCGTTTGGTTTGGCCAACTAGATTGGTAGTTCTTGCCATGGGAGAAGTGCTTAGCTTTGGGTTCGATCTTGCGGTGTCCTTTCCCAGTGACAGAAGGGGCAGCAAGGCACGTATTGTATCGTTGCCATTGAGGATAACAAGATGGGGTTTATTTCATATTGCATGAATTTATCTCTCTACATCATGTCATCTTGCTTAAGGCGTTACTCTGTTTTTAACTTAATACTCTAGATGCATGCTAGATAGTGGTCGATGAGTGGAGTAATAGTAGTAGATGCAGAATCGTTTCGATCTACTTGTCACGGACGTGATGCCTGTATACATGATCATGCCTAGATATTCTCATAACTATGCTCAATTATGTTAATTGCTCAACAGTAATTTGTTCACCCACCATAGAATAATTATGCTCTTGAGAGAAGCCACTAGTGAAACCTATGGCCCCCGGGTCTATTCTCATCTTATCAATCTCCATCACTTTAATCTTGCTTTGCTTTTTTACTTTGCCTTTTACTTTTCACTTTGCATCTCTATACCAAAAATACCCAAAATACTATCTATGAGATCTCACTCTCATAAGTGACCCTGAAGGGATTGACAACCCCTAATCGCGATGGTTGCGAGTAGCTATCGTTTTGTGCAGGTACGAGGGACTTGAGCGTGGCCTCCTACTAGATTGATACCTTGGTTCTCAAAAACTTAGGGAAATACTTACGCTACTCTGCTGCATCATCCTCTCCTCTTCGGGGAAAACCAACGCAAGCTCAAGAGGTAGCAAGAAGAATTTCTGGCACCGTTGCCGGGGAGTCTATGCAAAAAGTCAACATACCAAGTACCCATCACAATCTCTATCTCTCGCATTACATTAGTTGCCATTTGCCTCTCGTTTTCCTCTCCCCCACTTCACCCTTGCCGTTTTATTCTCCCTCTCTTTCCCAATCTCCTTCTACTTCTCCGCCTCTCTTTTCTGTTCGCCTTCCCGTTGTCATAGCCGAATCAAAAAGAATAAAGGGTCCTTTCCAGGGTCTTAGTACCTTGGATGACCCCTCTATCCTCTCTAAGCTCAAAAATAATGATGCTATTGAAAGACCCACCGGGGTTACCAATGAGAGTTAAAATGATCTTGATGAAGATGACTCTGGAATTTTTCGTTATTTAATTGATGAGTCTTTAAAAGATGCTTGGGATAGGTTATTGAGGATTAGGGCTAGCTACATACCACAATATCAAATTGAGGTTTACTTAAAAGGTTTCTATGTTGGATTACCTGCTTCTTTTAAACAAGTTCTTGATTCTATTTTTGAAGAGGGTTTTCTTGAAGGGGATGCTATAGATACCTATGAAAGGATGAAAACTATATTTGGGCATCCCATAAATGATAAAGTTGAATCTACCACCCTCTTATGCTTCTATCAAAATGAAATTATCAAAGAGATGAAATCTAGTATAGATGCAAATTTCCGTAACATACTTAATCTTACTTCTTCCATTAATGGCCATGTGCTTTTCCAAAATAGGAGAATAAATTCCATAGAAAGGAATTTTTCTCTTTTCTTTCCTACCGCCAAAGATGGCAATACCTAGATCTATCCTCACTTTTATGCCTAGCTAGGGACGTTAAACGATAGCGCTTGTTGGGAGGCAACCCAATTTTATTTTTAGTTTTTTGTGTTTTTCTTCTATTAGGGAATAAATAACCCATCTACCTTCTCTTTGGATGTGGTTTTGTGTTTTAATTAGTGTTTGTGCCAAGTTAGACATATTGGATCTTCTTGGATGATAGTTATTTGATCTTGCTGTAATTTCCAGAAACTTTGCGTTCAGTGGCCGAATTATTAAAAATCATCAGAACGTGATAAAATACTGATTCCAATTGCTTATGATCAATAAACAAATTTTCTAGGTCGTCCAATTTTGGTAGATTTTTTGGAGTTCCGGAAGTTTGCGTTAGTTACAGATTACTACAGACTGTTCTGTTTTTGACAGATTCTGTTTTTCGTGTGTTGTTTGCTTATTTTGATGAATCTATGGTTAGTAAAATAGTCTATAATACATAGATAAGTTGGAATACAGTAGGTTTAACACCAATATTAATAAAGAATGAGTTCATTACATTACCTTGAAGTGGTCTTTTGTTTTGTTTCTCTAACGGAGCTCACGAGATTTCTATTGAGTTTTGTGTTGTGAAGTTTTCAAGTTTTGGGTAAATTCTTTTGATGGATTATGGAACAAGGAGTGGCAAGAGCCTAAGCTTGGGGATGCCCATGGCACCCCGAAGATAATCCAAGGACACCAAAAAGTCAAAGCTTGGGGATGCCCTGGAAGGCATCCCCTCTTTCGTCTACTTTCATCGGTAATTTACTTGGAGCTATATTTTTATTCACCAACATGATATGTGTTTTGCTTGGAGCGTCTTGTATTATTTGTGTCTTTGTTTGTTAGTGTGCCACAATCATCCTTGCTGTACACACATTTTGAGAGAGCCATACATGAATTGGAATTTGATAGAATACTCTATGTGCTTCACTTATATCTTTTGAGCTATGTAGTTTTGCTCTATGTGCTTCACTTATATCTTTTGAGCGTTATAATTTTGCTCTATGTGCTTCACTTAGATCTTTTAGAGCACGGTGGTGGTTTTGTTTTAAAGAAACTATTGATCTCTCATGCTTCACTTAGATTATTTTGAGAGTCTCTTAATAGCATGGTAATTTGCTTAATAATAATATGCTTGGTATTCAAGATTTGTGAAACTTTCTTTTGAGTGCGTTGAATACTAAGAAAAGATTGAAGCATGATAATTGTTTTGAGATATGGAGGTGATAATATTAGATTCATGCTAGTTGAGTAGTTGGGAATTGAAAGAATACTTGTGTTAAAGTTTGTGATTCCCGTAGCATGCACGTATGGTGAACCGTTATGTGATGAAGTCGGAGCATGATTTATTCATTGATTGTCTTCCTTATGAGTGGCGGTCGGGGACGAGCGATGGTCTTTTCCTACCAATCTATCCCCCTAGGAGCATGCGCGTAATACTTTGCTTTGATAACTTCTAGATTTTTGCAATAAGTATATGAGTTATTTATGACTAATGTTGAGTCCATGGATTATACGCACTTTTCCCATCCTTCCACCATTGCTAGCCTCTCTAATACCGCACACCTTTCACCGGTGTCATACACCCACCATATACCTTCCTCAAAACAGCCACCATACCTACCTATCATGGCATTTCCATAGCCATTTCGAGATATATTGCCATGCAACTTTCCACCGTTCCGTTTATTATGACACGCTCCATCATTTTCATATTGCTAGCATGATCATGTAGTTGACATCGTATTCATGGAAAAGCGACCGTTCATAATTCTTTCATACATGTCACTCTTGATTCATTGCATATCCCGGTACACCGCCGGAGGCATTCATATAGAGTCATATTTGTTCTAAGTATCGAGTTGTAATTGTTGAGTTGTAAGAAAAATAAAAGTGTGATGATCATCAATTTTTAGAGCATTGTCCCAAGTGAGGAAAGAATGATGGAGACTATGATTCCCCCATAAGTCGGGATGAGACTCCGGACGAAAAATAAAAAAAAAGAAAAGAGGCCATAAAAAAAGAGAAGGCCTAAATAAAAAAATGAGAGAAAAAGAGAGAAGGGACAATGTTACTATCCTTTTATCACACTTGTGCTTCAAAGTAGCACCATGATCTTCATGATAGAGAGTCCCTCATTATGTCACTTTCATATACTAGTGGGAATTTTTTCGTTATAGAACTTGGCTTGTATATTCCAATGATGGGCTTCCTCAAATTGCCCTAGGTCTTCGTGAGAAAGCGAGTTGGATGCACACCCACTCAGTTTCTTTTGTTGAGCTTTCATATACTTATAGCTCTAGTGCATTTGTTGCATGGCAACCCCTACTCACTCACATTGATATCTATTGATGGGCATCTCCATAGCCCGTTGATACGCCTAGTTGATGTGAGACTATCTTCCTCTCCTTTTGTCTTCTCCACAACCACCATTCTATTCCACATATAGTGCTATATCCATGGCTCACGCTCATGTATTGCGTTAAGATTGAAAAAGTTTTGAAAAAGTTAGAGTATGAAACAATTGCTTGGCTTGTCATCGGGGTTGTGCATGATTTAAATACTTTGTGTGGTGAAGATAGAGCATAGCCAGACTATATGATTTTGTAGGGATAACTTTCTTTGGCCATGTTATTTTGAGAAGACATAATTGCTTTGTTAGTATGCTTGAAGTATTATTATTTTTTATGTCAATATGAACTTTTGTCTTGAATCTTTCGAATCTGAATATTCATACCACAATTAAGAAGATTTGCATTGAAATTATGCTAAGTAGCACTCCGCATCAAAAATTCTCTTTTTATCATTTACCTACTCGAGGACGAGCAGGAATTAAGCTTGTGCTCTGTTTGGATGTAGATATTCGAGGGCTTGGCATTGAATTCACTCCAATATCAAAGTCTCATGACATTGATATTGAGTTCCAATGTCAATTTTAGTGTTTGGATGTTCCAATATTTGGCACATGGAATTTAAGAGAAGTAACAATTCCAAATCTTGTTTGGATGGTCAAGTGTTGAATTACTGATGGCATATGTGAGTGCTTATGGTTGTGCCTCGCCTTCTAGCTTGCACACACGTACACAAGCCATCTCCAGCCGGACTCGCGGCCGCCGTCTCCAGAAAAAAGGCCTTCCGTTCCATCCTTGCGGTGCTCACCCCGTTCTTGTTGCTGGCCCCGTCCAAGGCAACCGCGTCTAAGGCAGCTACCAGGATGCACCGCTTGCTGCCGTCGCCCTAGGGAGGAGGCTGCCCTGTCTTGTAGGTTTGTCAATAGGCAGCCGCCACTGGGATTGAGTGCATCAGAGATGGGGCTGGGCGCATGCGTGCTGAGTAGCGCATTTGAGGAGGTGGAAAGAAGAGGGGAAGAGAGCAGAGAGGCTAACCTGCGGCCGGAGAGAAGAGAGGGGGAGAAGGGGGCAGAGAGGCCCGACCAGCGCCGCCCGCTGACTTCTCCGGTGCCGGTACGATGCGTTCTTTCTGTCTCAAGGAGCGTCGTGGGCGAAGGGGTACACAGCGGCTGGGAATGAGCGATCCCCCGAATTCGGCACAAAGTCGAGGTGGGAGGCTCTGTATTCGGGATAGTGGAGTCGGGTGGGAGCGCAGGCCGTGCGATATCTCGGTTCGATTCCGAGCGTCAATGCCTTGGCCATCCAAACAAAGATATTTGGGATGCTCAATGCCAATGCCAATTTTTGAGCCTCAATATCAACATCCTAACGAAGTGTTGGGGATGCCTGATACGTCTCCAACGTATCTATAATTTTTGATTGCTCCATGCTATATTATCTACTGTTTTGGACTATATTGGGCTTTATTTTCCACTTTTATATTACTTTTGGGACTAACCTATTAACCGGAGGCCCAGCCCAAAATTGTTGTTTTTTTTTGCCTATTTCAGTGTTTCGAAGAAACGGAATATCAAACAGAGTCCAAATGGAATAAACCATTCTGGAACGTGATTTTCTTCCCGAATATGACCCAGGAGACTTGGACCCTACGCCAAGGAAGCTTCGAGGTGGGCACGAGGTAGGGGGGCGCGCCCTATACCCCCAGGCGCGCCCCCACCCTCGTGGGCCCACCGAAGCTCCACTAACGTTCTTCTTCCTTCTATATATACCTACGTACCCCCAAACGAACAGATACGGAGCCAAAAACCTAATTCCACCACCGCAACTTACTGTATCCACGAGATCCCATCTTGGGGCCTGTTCCGGAGCTCCGCTGGAGAGGGCCGTCATCACGGAGGGCTTCTACATCATCATAGCCTCTTCGATGAAGTGTGAGTAGTTTACCTCAGACCTTCGGTCCATAGTTATTAGCTAGATGGCTTCTTCTCTCTTTTTGGATCTCAATCCAAAGTTCTACCCCTCTCTTGTGGAGATCTATTCGATGTAATCTTCTTTTTTTTTGTGGTGTGTTTGTTGAGACCGATGAATTGTGGGTTTATGATCAAGTCTATCTATGAATAATATTTGAATCTTCTCTGAATTCTTTTATGTATGATTGGTTATCTTTGCAAGTCTCTTCGAATTATCCGTTTGGTTTGGCCAACTAGATTGGTAGTTCTTGCCTTGGGAGAAGTGCTTATCTTTGGGTTCGATCTTGCGGTATCCTTTCCCAGTGATAGAAGGGGCAGCAAGGCACGTATTGTATCGTTGACATCGAGGATAACAAGATGGGGTTTATTTCATATTGCATGAATTTATCTCTCTGCATCATGTCATCTTGCTTAAGGTGTTACTCTGTTTTTAACTTAATACTCTAGATGCATGCTTAGATGCAGAATCGTTTCGGTCTATTTGTCACGGATGTGATGCCTATATACATGATCATGCCTATATATTCTCATAACTATGCTCAATTTTGTCAATTGCTCAACAGTAATTTGTTCACCCACCGTAGAATACTTATGCTCTTGAGAGAAGCCACTAGTGAAACCTATGCCCCCCGGGTCTATTCTCATCTTATCAATCTCCATCACTTTAATCTTGCTTTGCTTTTTTAATTTGCCTTTTACTTTTCACTTTGCATCTCTATACCGAAAAATACCAAAAATACTATCTATCAGATCTCACTCTCGTAAGTGACCGTGAAGGGATTGACAACCCCTAATCGCGTTGGTTGTGAGTAGCTATCATTTGTGCAGGTATGAGGGACTTGAGCGTGGCCTCCTACTGTGTGACACCCCAAAATTTTTAACCTTGTTTTATTAATTAAAATCTTGCCAGGAAATTAAACTTTTCTTTTTCTGGGTTTTCTTTAATTTCAGTACCATCCTTTCTTGGATTTTTATGGAGTTTTTACCCCAAGTGAAAACTTCCAAATATATTATTGGACTTGTTTTCCCCCTCAAGAAAAACATTTCTCTTAAAAGTGGATTTTATTGCATAACTAATTCTCCCTGAGATTTATTCCTTAAAATGATTTTTTTAAAAGTTTCAGGACCCAATTTGCACTACAACCTCTTGATATATTTATCTAAAATTCCAACCAAAATTTGGAGATGATATTGATGTGTTTAAATCACTTTTATGCAAATGTATACTTCATTCATTAAATATTTTGAGCTCTACCCCAAGTTTTCAAAACTAGTCCAGACGGCAGTATTGCACTACAACCCTTTTAAATACTTCTTTCTAGCCTCCACCAAAGTTGTGGGATGTTAGTAGTGGTATGTAATTCAACTTTATGCAAAAAAACAGTGGTGTTCTTTGAAAAAATTGAGTGGATCAACCCCTTTTGCTTTCTGGTCCAGAGTGCCTTTTTCTACTGCAACCCTAGTTTAATTTGCTCTAGTGCCCTTGAGCTTACTCCTGCTCATAGCCCATCTTGCAAAACCCTTAAGTCCAGAAGAGTGGACCCATTGGAAGACTTTTGGTTCTTGAAACAATGCCATTTACCTTCTGCCCAGAACTGAAGTTTGGCAAAACTTGCACTAACAAGTTCCTGCTTTTGTCAAACTAACTTCACAACCCTCTTTTTCATCCAAGGAGACACTGATCTGGAGAAGTTGGCCACCCCAAGAGTTGCCTAGATGCCATTGGCATTTTGTCAAACACCCTGAGTGCATGACCAGTTTTGGCTTAGTTCCTGGTTTGTGTTATGAACTTGATCCCCTGACTAGACCGGCATGTCACATGGATTTGCCCTAGACTGTAGCCCCACCCTGCTAACCCTCTTGTGGATTGGAGCCCTCTATCATGCCCTGGCATTTGGTCTAACACGTCGCGTACGTGCTTTGGGCACGCCCAGAGCGCACGTTTTGCACGCGCGTGCACCGAGATGCCGCGTCGCACTGCCGTCGCCTCGCGCTCGTTCTGGCCTTTCCTCGCTCGCAGCCAACACCCCCGCCCGTTCCCCTCGCCGCAGAGCCACCCCTGGCACTCCACAGAGCCCCCGTCAGGTCAGCCGTGGCCGCAAGCGGCCGGCTACAGCAGCCCTACCGTGGGCAGCGCCGCCCGAGCCACCCACGCGCGCCAGCTCGCCCCCTTGTGCAGTAGGGAACTCGTCGGTGTGCGCCGGCCAGCCCAAACCACCGCCACGTCGCCCTGCAGCACAGTACGGCGGTCGCCGTCGATCTTATCCCCGGCCGCCGCGGAACCGCCCTTGCCCGCCTATATAAGAAGCCCCGAGCTCGTCAGGCCCTCAAGCAACTCATCTCGCTCCCTCACTGACCCTCCCGTAGCAATGGATGGACCGAAAGTGGTCGTCTTCTCCTTCTCCGGCAACCACAGCCGCCGCCCCTGTCTCGGCCACTCCGGCACCACCAGGGCCTCCCCCACCCTTCCAGCACCACCACCCGACTCCTCTTCGTCTTGCGGAGCCGCCCAGACCCCCAGCTACGACGGAGCACCACCCTAGCCAGGACCCCCAAATCGGCCCGAAGCCAGCTCCGCCGCGAAGCTCACCGTCGGCGATTCCCTTCACCCCCACATACCAAACGACCACCAGGAGGACCACCTTAGACCCGCGGATCCACCCCCGCCCTCAGCTCCCCGCACGGAACCACCGTTCACCGGCGACGATCGCCGGAGCCCCGCCTCCGCTCGGGCAGAGGAAGAGGAGGGAGTGGAGACTAGTCAAACCTGACCAGTGGGCCCGCTGGACCCACTGTCAGTGACCCACGCGCAGTCCACGCTGGATAAGTGAAGACGTAAAACACCAGAGTACGTCTTCGCTACACCGAAAGCGCTTTCTTTTCGAAACGTTTTCTTTTTCTGTTTTATTTTAAAAACAGATTTTGACCAAAACTTTGACTAGCTATATCTTTTTAAATATAAGTCCAAATGAATTGATTCTTTTTCCTACCTCTCTAAAATTCCACCTAGTTTATTTTAAGATTTATTTCAAAAATAATTAGGACAACTTTTTGTACTGTTTTTAAAGTATGGGTTATTTGCATATTTTCGAAAATAGGATTTTTGGAGAGAGGAGAAAACTTTCAAAAGTTTTGGAGAGCACCTCACCCCTCCACACCTGGAAGGCAAGCATTTTGAACCCGGGCATAATATTGCCGTGTGTTGTTTAATTTGGTTACAACACCACCATGTCTTGAAATTTCCGTTATTGATTAGGGTGATATGATCCTACTCGTGAGTGCATGTTAATGGTACCGTAATTTTGAACATTGATATGTTGTGACAGCAGACACCCTCATATAGCCTTCATGTCTACCGGAAGGAAACCGGGAAAGCCTCTGTCTTGGGTAGACACGATGCTTGTCTCCAGTGTCACATCCTAGCTAGACCATGCATTAGAGTGTTGCATCATGTCTATTTTTCATCAGAAACTTGAAATGGGGAAGACAGAACCCCCAGCACCCCCCTGAATTCAACTAGGGTTTACTAAAAACATTTTAAATGAACCTGAAATGCCCTTCTAAAATGTTCACCCTCTTTGTCTTGGGTTAGAACCTCTGGCAAAATTGGTGCACAATTTTCTAGGACAACAGAAGGTCATTGAATTAAATCATATGTAAGTTGCATTTGGGCATTTAAATGCTAGTAAATAATTTAGATGCTCAATTAATTCTGGAAATAAGTGTGGGCTATTGGAAATATTCTAAACAGAGCCCCTGATTATTTTCAGCATTTTTGGAAGTGCCTAGATATTTTTAATAAAGCCTCAAACCTACAGAAAAATAGAAAACATAAATGAAAAGGAAGGCAGAGACTTACCTGGCCGCAGCCCAACAGCCGGCCCACCTGGCGGCCCAGCACTGTGCTGGCCCATGCCAGCCAGCTGCTTCGTCCCCGCCAGGCAGGCAGAGAGCTGACACCGGCGAGCGCGAGCTCGCCACGGCACCAGCAGCTTGTCGCTTCGCGCGTCTGGACGCTGGTCAGGCTCCACGTCGCCACCCTGATCCCGTGGACACCTCATTCGCCCCTGCCTCTCTCCCTCGCTCTCCCGCACCATGGCCGACGCCCCTGCCGCCGCACCGCCGACGTAGTCGCGTTCTCCGTCATCCCCGTGCCGCGCCACCGTGTCCGTTCGCCCCGCCGTCGTCGACTACATCGAGCAGGCCGAGCCCCGAGCGCTCGCACGCCCTGCAACACCTCCACCGACCTCGTCTTTGTCAACCACCGCCGGAGATCCCCTTCGACGTCGCCACCGCATCAGCTCGTCCCCGACCGCGCCATCTGTCTCAGCTTGACCGCCGTGAGCTTAGCCACCTCCTCATCCTCTCTGCTCTCCTTTGCGTGCACCACAGCGAGCACACGGAGTTCGCCCGCACGCGCCGCCGTGGAGCTCGTCGCCTACGTGTCTCCGGCCAACCACTGGCCATGCCACCTTGTCCACTAACTTCACCACAACCCCAGAAGCACAACGCACCACTCCACGCACCTCACCGTGCCCCACAACCTCGGGTTCGTCTTCACCGGACTTCGGCGACCGCCTAGCTCATCGCCGGCGACGTTCCCGGCCACCCCGAGCTCAACTACCACCACCAAATGCCGCGACATGCTCCTGGCTACCCGTGGATGGCCTCCGCCGTCCATTTGGCCGCCGGAACGTGCTAATGCACTTCCACCGCCGCGTCTGGCCTCGCCGGCGGCTAAACGCCGGCGGGTTTGACCCGTTGACCTTGACTGGGTGGGCCCAGGTTGACTCCTCTGAGTCTATGACAAGTGGGGCCCCCCTCTGCTAACTAACCATTTTAGTTTTAACTAAAATCAGTTAGTTTAATTAATTGCTGACACGCGGGACCCACTGGTCAGGTTGACCTGGACGTTCCCATTGACCACTGACGTCACCCTAACGCAGTGCTGACGCATTAAATGAATTATTGGAATTATTTTTATATAGGAAATTCCAGAAAATAGTTCAAACTTCAAAAATTCATAGAAATTAATCTGTAACTCCAAATGCAAAGATTTATATATGAATTTTGATCAGAAAAATGCAATCTTTCCATCTGTACCAGTTTCATGCATGTCTATGTCATCTCCTTGCTGTTTAGGTGAAACAAGCTAATGCACCTATATCACTTATTATTTTGGGTGATCATTTGAATCTTTGGTCCAAATGGACTCAAACCATTCTGTTCCAAGTTGCGTTAGACTTATCACACACCATTTTGCCATGTCATTGCATGCATCATATTGTTGCATATTTCCATGTGGTGATTGTGTTTCGATGTGTTCTTTGTGGTAGGTTCTGCCTCCGAGGATATTCACAAGTATCCAACAGAAGGGCAGTATTCCACTACCACTCCGTCAGGCAAGCAACCCATTGATCATTCCGATAAAACCCATGTACTCGCTTCTGCTCTTGTCTACTGCATTAAGACAACGCAATTCAAATTGCTGTGTGCTGCGGTAGTTGAACCCACTTCCTTTGCATGACCTGTCATTGCCACAGTAACTAGATGAAACCCACTAGCATGTGTAGGAGTTGATTGAGCCATATGTGTGTTTCCTACCATGCTATGATTGCTATGCTTAGAGTTGTGTCAGGTCTGGATCATCGGGATGATGAACTAGAGTGAAAGGTTGTGTCGGTGTCGAGAGTAAAAGTGTTGAATATGATTTGGTAAAGGAATCGATGAGAGGCCATGTAGGAGTACATGGTGGGTTGTTTCATTGAGGCCGTTCCTAAGAACTAAGATCTGTATGTGTGATTTATGATCAGCTACTACCACACGTTGGGCCCTGAAATATGACCTAGCTCGACTTACCGACCCCTCTCGTCCTCTGTCCAGGAGTTGCAAGTAGTTTCTGTTGTTTGTAGTATGCTGGGGGCCGCACACAGCGCTGACCATAGGGGTGGGCTGTGTTGCGGTAGGCACGTGGCCCGGTGTACCGATTCGCCCGTTTGGTGTCTCGGGAACCCTGCACACATCGTTCGGGGCCGTTAGTGGAAACCTCGGCCAGACTCCCTGCGGATGAAACCCGAATATGCGATAAACCTGGACTAGAGACTTGTGTGGTTGGTCAGGTCGTGGTCTACACCCACGTCGGCTTTCGCTTGAAGCCTGCCGAGCACATGTCGTGTGCAGACACTAAGTGGTGGAAACATGTGTGACGAAGTACACCCCTGCAGGTTATAAAACTATTCGAATATCCGCGTCCGCGGTAAAGGACTACTTGGTCGCCTATGCAGTTCATAGACAAGTAAATGGATACTACTAAAAGCCTCAAGATAAGCGTGAGTACCGCGGATGGCCCTCTCGTAGGTTGACGAGGGAGGATCCACGGTGGAGTATTGTGTTGGTGATTAGTGGACTCGTGTGCGACAAATGTTTTACAAGTTGTGTCTATCGTAGGATAGCTTAGCCATGAGTCAAAGCTGGCTTGCTGCAATAACTCCACTACCTTCTTGAGAATGTGCATGTATAGTAGGATTCTGTTGTAAGACTTGCTGAGTACCTCCATACTCATGTTGCTTAAATTAATGTTTTCAGACGACAACACCGCCCCCTCTGATAAGTTCTATGTAGACCTCGACGTTGACGAGTGACTAGCCACCCAAGTGGTGATCCAAGACTTGTGAAGGGTCGATGTAGATAGACAGGCTTCGTCAAGCCTTCTTTCTTTCTAGTGTCTGTACTCAGACTAGTTTGCTTCTGCATGTGCTTGTATGTTTGTATGACTTGAGTGTCGGGTCATGTGACCCCTACCTGTATGAATATGTTATGTATGGCTCCTCGGAGCCTTTTAAATAAAGTACTTTGAGTTGTAGAGTTTTGTTGTGGTGCCATGTTGTATGTACTCATATCGGGCATATTGTGTGTATGATTGAAATGCTTGGTATGAGTGGGATCCGACAATCTAGTTGTTTATCCTTGGCAGCCTCTCATATGGGGAAATGTAGTCTAGTGCTTCCTGAGCGATAGTAGTCCGCTACAGCCCGGTTCACCGGAGTCCTGCTAGCCCAGCACTACTGCTCTGGACACTTGACTGGCCGGCATGTGATTCACTTCGTTCCTGTGTCTGTCCCTTCGGGGAAATGTCACGCGGTGACATCCGGAGTCTTGCCTAGACTACTACAGCCCGGGTAACCGGAGTCCTGTTAGCTCAGTGCTACAGCCCGGATTCACACGTTGATGACCGACATGCTCGATGTGATTCATGTATGCCTGTCCCCATGGGTTAGTGCTGCTTTGGGTTCACGACTAGCCATGTCGGCCCGGGTTCTCCGTCATATGGATGCTAGCGACACTATCATATACGTGAGCCAAAAGGCGCAAACGGTCCCGGGCCATGGTAAGGCGACACCCGTGGGATTACCGTGCGTGAGGCCGCAAAGTGATATGAGGTGTTACCATCTAGGTCGATGTGACTTGGAATCGGGGTCCTGACATCCAGTTCCTCGTTGAGACAGTTGTGTCCGGTATGGCATGATGAGGTATGCTGAGTGGTGATTCTGTCGATTGGATTGAAATATATTTTGTTATGCTAATCATGCAGGGAATACCTAAGCCTCCTGAGTCGACCATAGATCGAGTCTTGTTCCGGTAACCCCCATACTTGTTTCGTACTACCACTTGTCCCTGCCATAGGCAGGGTATGGTTCAGTAAGTTGTCAACCCCTTTCCTAGCACACACCATACAGAGAGGCCATGGTGGAAGATACCGGCTGCATCCGGTAGGCATGCCACCTGGTCCGGGGGCATGGGTGTTTCGGTTGTAGCCGAAGGGGTAGCTCCCCTAGTTTGCGCGCGGAATAAATTTTGTGATCCCATGCTAGTCGAGGTTGTATCCTCCCCACTTAGAGTTTGCTTAACAGGTGTCAAGGGTGATTCGAGACACCGGTGAGTTAGGCTGGTGTGTGTGGTCAGGTGTGTTTTTGAACGAAAGACCGTGGACGGAATTAGTCCCGATGGACTAAAGGAATCTGTTGCTAGTGGGTAAAGAGTACACCCTCTGCAGAGATTAAACCTATTCGAATAGCCGTGTCCATGGTTAAGGACTATAGTCTAGGATGGGTCAAGTGTCGGTCTTAGTGTCGGTCTTCGGAGGAGAAACTACTAAACCAGAATATTGATTATGACTTGTGATATATGATGGTTATGATTATTATCATTATGGACTAACCATTTGTATTATTTGAAACAATGAATATCCCTGGGACGGTACTACCTCCTGGATATTCACCGTGATTATGTTTATATATATAAGCCCTTTATGTGGTGTCGCTCAAACGCCCGACTGTGGCATACTTACCATTTCATTTACTTATAAGCCCTTTATGTGGTGTCGCTCAGACGCCCGACTGTGGCATGCTTGCCATTTCATTTACTTATAAGCCCTTTATGTGGTGTCGCACAGACGCCCGACTGTGGCATGCTTGTTATTCCTTTTATATATAAGCCCTTTCTGTGGTGTCGCTCAGACGCCCGACTGAGGCATGCTTCATATTATTATCCCTTCGAGGCGTCGCTTCAGACACCCGATCGGTGCTTTACATTTTTACACCCTGATTGTTTACTCATGATTTATTTAAATCATCTACTGGCGTGCATCATGAACCTTATTTCATAACTGACGAACTGATCATAGAATATTTCAAAGCATGATTATCAGTGACTATATTATACCCGCGTTCTTAATGTTTGTGAGTACATTCAAAGTACTCACTGGCTTGTCCTTGGCTATTGTCTTGGCCAGATCTCTTGTGTGGAAAGGAGCGTTGCGATGACAGCCCTGGAACCTATGCAATGGAGATAGCAGCCTCGCGAAGATAGGAGTTATCCTGGTCAGCTGTTCCCGTGGGAAATGGAGTCCCATAGACGTTGATGCTCCGCAAACTGCTTCCGCCACCAACCACTAGAAAACATTTGTTGTACTCATAGGCCAGAATGGTCTTGTACTACATATTATGTACTTTGCTTGGAATTTCTGTATCAAGATGGTGCCTCATCAGCTAACAGTAATCCTGGGGCTGATGAGCACAAGGGCCATTTTCTGGGAAATTATATCCCGAAAAACCGGTCCTGACAAACTTGGTATCAGAGCCAGGCTGACCATTGGCTAATCCTATCTTAGCCAGGTCGATAAACCTAGGTAAATCAACCCACCAGACCTTAACCAAACCCCGGCCAAGCTTCTCGCATAAGGTGTTGGAAATATGCCCTAGAGGCAATAATAAATTAGTTATTATTATATTTCCTTGTTCATGATAATCGTTTATTATCCATGCTAGAATTGTATTGATAGGAAACTCAGATACATGTGTGGATACATAGACAACACCATGTCCCTAGTAAGCCTCTAGTTGACTAGCTCGTTGATCAATAGATGGTTACGGTTTCCTGACCATGGACATTGGATGTCATTGATAACAGGATCACATCATTAGGAGAATGATGTGATGGACAAGACCCAATCCTAAGCCTAGCAGAAGATCATGTAGTTCGTATGCTAAAGCTTTTATAATGTCAAGTATCATTTCCTTAGACCATGAGATTGTGCAACTCCCGGATACCGTAGGAATGCTTTGGGTGTGCCAAACGTCACAACGTAACTGGGTGGCTATAAAGGTGCACTACGGGTATCTCCGAAAGTGTCTGTTGGGTTGGCACGAATCGAGACTGGGATTTGTCACTCCGTGTGACGGAGAGGTATCTCTGGGCCCACTCGGTAAGACATCATCATAATGTGCACAATGTGATCAAGGAGTTGATCACGGGATGATGTGTTGCAGAACGAGTAAAAGAGACTTGCCGATGACGAGATTGAACAAGGTATCGGGATACCGACGATCGAATCTCGGGCAAGTATCGTACCGATAGACAAAGGGAATTGTATACGGGATTGATTAAGTCCTTGACATCGTGGTTCATCCGATGAGATCATCGTGGAACATGTGGGATCCAACATGGGTATCCAGATCCCGCTGTTGGTTATTGACCGGAGAACGTCTCAGTCATGTCTGCATGTCTCCCGAACCCATAGGGTCTACACACTTAAGGTTCGATGACGCTAGGGTTATAAAGGAAGCTTGTATGTGGTTACCGAATATTGTTCGGAGTCCCGGATGAGATCCCGGATGTCACGAGGAGTTTCGGAATGGTCCGGAGGTAAAGATTTATATATAGGAAGTCCTATTTCGGCCATCGGGACAAGTTTCGGGGTCATCGGTATTGTACCGGGACCACCGGAGGGGTCCCGGGGGCCCACCGGGTGGGGCCACCCATCCCGGAGGGTCCCATGGGCTGAAGTGGGAAGGGATCCAGCCCAAAGTGGGCTGGGGCGCCACTTCCCTTATGGCCCATGCGCCTAGGGTGAAAGGGGAAACCCTAATGAAGAGTCCCAAGGAGGGAAGGCACCTCCTAGGTGCCTTGGGGGGGAGGGAAACCTCCCCTGGCCGCCGCCCCCTAGGAGATTGGATCTCCTAGGGCTGGCGCACCCCCCCTTGGGATCCCTATATATAGTGGGGATAGAGGGCCTCTTGAGACACACCTTTTTCCTTTGGTGCAGCCCCTCCCTCTCCCAAGTTCTTCTCCTCTCCCACAGGTACTTGGCGAAGCCCTGCTGGATTGCCACGCTCCTCCATCATCACCACGCCGTTGTGCTGCTGCTGGATGGAGTCTTCCTCAACCTCTCCCTCTCTTCTTGCTGGATCAAGGCGTGGGAGACTTCATCGGGCTGTACGTGTGTTGAACGCGGAGGTGCCGTCCGTTCGGCACTAGGATCATCGGTGATTTGGATCACGACGAGTATGACTCCATCAACCCCGTTCACTTGAACGCTTCCGTTTAGCGATCTACAAGGGTATGTAGATGCACTCTTCTTCCCCTCGTTGCTGGTTTCTCCATAGATAGATCTTGGTGACACGTAGGAAAATTTTGAATTTCTGCTACGTTCCCCAACAGTGGCATCATGAGCCAGGTCTGTTGCGTAGATTCTTTGCACGAGTAGAACACAAAGTAGTTGTGGGCGTTGATTTTGTTCAATATGCTTACCGTTACTAGTCAATCTTGATTCGGCGGCATTGTGGGATGAAGCGGCCCGGACCAACCTTACACGTACTCTTACGTGAGACCGGTTCCACCGACTAACATGCACTAGATGCATAAGGTGGCTGGCGGGTGTCTGTCTCTCCTACTTTAGTCGGATCGGATTCGATGAAAAGGGTCCTTATGAAGGGTAAATAGCAATTGGCATATCACGTTGTGGTTTTGCGTAGGTAAGAAACGTTCTTGCTAGAAACCCATAGCAGCCACGTAAAACATGCAAACAACAATAATAGGATGTCTAACTTGTTTTTGCAGGGTATGCCATGTGATGTGATATGGCCAGAGGATGTGATGTATGAGATGATCATGTTCTTGTAATAGGAATCACGACTTGCATGTCGATGAGTATGACAACCGGCAGGAGCCATAGGAGTTGTCTTTAATTTATTTATTTATGACCTGCGTGTCAACATAAACGTCATGTAATTACTTTACTTTATTGCTAACCGTTAGCCATAGTAGTAGAAGTAATAGTTGACGTGACAACTTCATGAAGACACGATGATGGAGATCATGATGATGAAGATCATGGTGTCATGCCGGTGACGACGATGATCATGGAGCCCCGAAGATGGAGATCAAAAGGAGCAAAGTGATGATGGCCATATCATGTCACTATTTGATTGCATGTGATGTTTATCATGTTTTTGCATCTTATTTGCTTAGAACGACGGTAGTAAATAAGATGATCCCTCATTAAAATTTCAAGAAAGTGTTCCCCCTAACTGTGCACCGTTGCGAAAGTTCGTCGTTTCGAAGCACCACGTGATGATCGGGTGTGATAGATTCTTATGTTCACATACAACGGGTGTAAGACAGATTTACACACGCGAAACACTTAGGTTGACTTGACGAGCCTAGCATGTACAGACATGGCCTCGGAACACAGAAGACCGAAAGGTCGAGCATGAGTCGTATGACAAATACGATCAACATGAATATGTTCACCGATGTTGACTAGTCCGTCTCACGTGATGATCGGACACGGCCTAGTTGACTCGGATCATGTAATCACTTGGATGACTAGAGGGATGTGTATCTGAGTGAAAGTTCATAAGATGAACTTAATTATCCTGAACATAGTCAAAAGATCTTTGCAAATTATGTCGTAAGCTCGCGCTTTAGTTCTACTGTTTTAGATATGTTCCTAGAGAAAATATAGTTGAAAGTTGATAGTAGCAATTATGCGGACAGTAGAAGGCTTGTGTCCTTAATGCACCACTCGGTGTGCTGGACCTCGAACGTGGTCTGTGGATGTTGCGAACATCTGACATACACGTTTTGATGACTACATGATAGTTCGGTAATGATAAATGGTTTAGAATTGAGGCACCAAAGACATTTTTGAAATGTCGCGGAACATATGAGATGTTTCGAGGGCTGAAATTGGGATTTCAGGCACGTGCCCACGTCAAGAGGTATAAGACCTCCGACGATTTTCTTGGCCTGCAAACTAAGGGAGAAAAGCTCAATCGTTGAGCTTGTGCTCAGATTGTCTGAGTACAACAATCACTTGAATCGAGTGGGAGTTGATCTTCTAGATAAGATAGTGATGTTTCTCCAAAGTCATTGCCACCAAGCTGCTAGAGCTTCGTGATGAACTATAACATATCAGGGATAGATATGATGATCCTTGAAATATTCGCGATGTTTGACACCGCGAAAGTAGAAATCAAGCAGGAGCATCAATTGTTGATGGTTAGTGAAACCACTAGTTTCAAGAAGGGCAAGGGCAAGAAGGGATACTTCATGAAACGGCAAATCAGCTGCTGCTCCAGTGGAGAAACCCAAGGTTGAACCCAAACCCGAGACTGAGTGCTTCTGTAATAAGGGGAACAGCCACTAGAGCAGAATTACCCTAGATACTTGGTAGATGAGAAGGTTGTCGATAGAAGTATATTGGATATACATTATGTGAATGTGTACTTTACTAGTACTCCTAGTAGCATCAGGGTATTAGATACCGGTTCGGTTGCTAAGTGTTAGTAACTCGAAATAAAAGCTACGGAATAAACGGAGACTAGCTAAAGGTGAGCTGACGAGATGTGTTGGAAGTGTTTCCAAGGTTGATATGATCAAGCATCACACGCTCCCTCTACCATCGAGATTGGTGTTAAACCTAAAAATTGTTATTTGGTGTTTGCGTTGAGCATAGACATGATTGGATTATGTCTATCGCAATACGGTTATTCATTTAAGGAGAATAATGGTTACTCTATTTATTTGAATAATACCTTCAATGGTCTTGCACCTAAAATGAATGGATTATTGAATCTCGATCATAGTGATACACATGTTCATGCCAAAAGATATAAGATAGTAATGATAGTACCACCTGCTTGTGGCACTGCCATGTAAGTCATATTGGTATAAAACGCATGAAGAAGCTCCATGTTGATGGATCTTTGAACTCACTCATTTCTGAAAAGATTGAGACATGCGAACCATGCCTATTGGTATATATGCATGAAGAAACTCCATGCAGATGGACCGTTTGGACTCACTTGATTTTGAATCGCTTGAGACATGCAGATCATACCACATGGGCAAGATGACTGAAAGCTTCGGTTTCAGTAAAATGGAACAAGAAAGCAACTTGTTGGAAGTAACACATTTTGATGTGTGCATTCCAATGAGTGCTGAGGCACGCAGTGGATATCGTTATGCTCTTACTTCACAGATGATTTGAGTAGATACTGAGCATACTTACTTGATGAAACACAAGTCTGAATTATTGAATGGTTCAAGTAATTTCAGAGTGAAGTTGAATATCGTCGTGACAAGAGGATAAAATACCTATGATATGATCATAGAGATGAATATCTGAGTTGCGAGTTTGGTACACAATTGAGACATTGTGGAAATTGTTTCACGACTAGTACCGCCTGGAACACCATAGTGTGATGGTGTGTCCGAACATCATAACTGCACCCTATTGGATATGATGCATACCATGATGTCTCTTATCGAATTACCACTATCGTTCATGGGTTAGGCATTAGAGACAACCGCATTCACTTTAAATAAGGGAACCACACAAATCCGTTGAGACGACACCGTATGAACTATGGTTTAGAGAAACCTAAGTTGTTGTTTCTTAAAAGTTTGGGGCTACGCCGCTTATGTGGAAAAGTTTCAGGCTGATAAGCTCGAACCCAAAGCGGATAACTGCATCTTCATAGGATACCCAAAACAGTTGGGTATACCTCCTAATTCAGATTCGAAAGCAATAGGGATTGTTTCTAGAATCGGGTCCTTTCTCGAGGAAAAGTTTCTCTCGGAAGAATTGAGTGGGAGGATGGTGGAGACTTGATGAGGTTGTTGAACCGTCACTTCAACTAGTGTGTAGCAAAGGCACAGGAATTGTTCCTATGGCACCTACACCAATTGAAGTGGAAGCTTATGATAGTGGTCATGAGACTTTGGATCAAGTCACTCCCAAAACTCGTAGGATGACAAGGATGCGTACTGCTTCAGAATGGTACAGTAATCCTGTCTTGGAAGTCATGTTGCTAGACAACAATGAACCTACGAGCTATGGAGAAGCGATGGTGGGCCCGGATTCCGATGAATGGCTCGAGGCCATAAAATCCGAGAGAGGATCCATGTATGAAAACAAAGTGTAGACTTTGGCAGAACGGCTCGATGGTCGTGAGGCTGTTGAGTACAGATGGATTTCAAAAGGAAGACGGACAATGATGGTAAATGTCACCATTAAGAAAGCTCGACTTGTCATTAAGATGTTTTCCGACAAGTTCAAGGAGTTGACTGCGATGAGACTTTCTCACTCGTAGCGATGCTAAGAGTCTGTTGGAATTATATTAGCAGGTACTGCATTATTTATGAAATTATGCAGATAGGATGTCAAAAACCATTGTTTCCTCGAAGATTTTCTTGAGGAAAGGTTGTATGTGATACAACCAGAAGATCTTTGTCAATCCTGAAAGATGCTAACAAGTATGCAAAGCTCCAGCAATCCGTCTAAGGACTGGAGTAAGCATCTCGGAGTTGGAATGTACGCTTTGATGAGATGATCAAAGATTTGGGTCTATACAAAGTTTATGAGAAACTTGTATTTCCAAAGAAGTGAGTGGGAGCGCTATAGAATTTCTGATGAGTATATGTTGTTGACATATTGTTGATCAGAAATGATGTAGAATTTCTGGAATGCATATAGGGTTATTTGAAAAGTGTTTTTCAATGGAAAACCTGGATTAAGCTACTTAAACATTGAGCATCAAGATCTATAAGGATAGATCAAAATCGCTTAATAGTACTTTCAAACAAACACATACCTCAACAAGATTTTGAAGGAGTTCAAAATAGATCAGCAAAGAAGGAGTTCTCGGCTGTGTTACAAGGTGAGAGTATTGAGCAAGACTCAAGACATGACCACGGCAGAATAGAGAGAAAGGACGAAGGTCGTCCCCTATGCTTAGACGTAGGCTCTGTAGTATGCTATGCTGTGTACTGCACCTGAAATGTGCCTTGCCATGAGTCAGTCAAGGGGTACAAGAGTGATCCAGGAATGGATCATAGGACAGCGGTCAAGGTTATACTTGGTAACTGGTGGACTAAGGAATTTTCTCGATTATGGAGGTGGTAAAAGAGTTCGTCGTAAAAGGTTACGTCGATGCAAGCTTTGACACTAATCCAGATTATTCTGAGTAGTAAACTGGATTCGTACAGTAGAACAGTTATTTGGAATAGTTCCAAATAGAGCGTGGTAACTGCATCTAGGAGATGACATAGAGATTTGTAAAGCACACACGGATCTGAAAGGTTCAGACCCGTTGACTATAACTTCTCTCACAAGCATAACACGATCAAACCCAGAACTCATTGAGTGTTAATCACATAGTAATGTGAACTAGATTATTGACTCTAGTAAACTCTTTGGGTGTAAGTCACATGGGGATGTGACCTTGAGTGTTAATCACATATCGATGTGAACTGGATTATTGACTCTAGTGCAAGTGGGAGACTGTTGGAAATATGCCCTAGAGGCAATAATAAATTAGTTATTATTATATTTCCTTGTTCATGATAATCGTTTATTATCCATGCTAGAATTGTATTGATAGGAAACTCAGATACATGTGTGGATACATAGACAACACCATGTCCCTAGTAAGCCTCTAGTTGACTAGCTCGTTGATCAATAGATGGTTACGGTTTCCTGACCATGGACATTGGATGTCATTGATAACAGGATCACATCATTAGGAGAATGATGTGATGGACAAGACCCAATCCTAAGCCTAGCAGAAGATCATGTAGTTCGTATGCTAAAGCTTTTATAATGTCAAGTATCATTTCCTTAGACCATGAGATTGTGCAACTCCCGGATACCGTAGGAATGCTTTGGGTGTGCCAAACGTCACAACGTAACTGGGTGGCTATAAAGGTGCACTACGGGTATCTCCGAAAGTGTCTGTTGGGTTGGCATGAATCGAGACTGGGATTTGTCACTCCGTGTGACGGAGAGGTATCTCTGGGCCCACTCGGTAAGACATCATCATAATGTGCACAATGTGATCAAGGAGTTGATCACGGGATGATGTGTTGCAGAACGAGTAAAAGAGACTTGCCGGTAACGAGATTGAACAAGGTATCGGGATACCGACGATCGAATCTCGGGCAAGTATCGTACCGATAGACAAAGGGAATTGTATACGGGATTGATTAAGTCCTTGACATCGTGGTTCATCTGATGAGATCATCGTGGAACATGTGGGATCCAACATGGGTATCCAGATCCTGCTGTTGGTTATTGACCGGAGAACGTCTCAGTCATGTCTGCATGTCTCCCGAACCCGTAGGGTCTACACACTTAAGGTTCGATGACGCTAGGGTTATAAAGGAAGCTTGTATGTGGTTAACGAATGTTGTTCGGAGTCCCGGATGAGATCCCGGACGTCACGAGGAGTTCCGGAATGGTCCGGAGGTAAAGATTTATATATAGGAAGTCCTATTTCGGCCATCGGGACAAGTTTCGGGGTCATCGGTATTGTACCGGGACCACCGGAGGGGTCCCGGGGGCCCACCGGGTGGGGCCACCCATCCCGGAGGGTCCCATGGGCTGAAGTGGGAAGGGATCCAGCCCAAAGTGGGCTGGGGCGCCACTTCCCTTATGGCCCATGCGCCTAGGGTGAAAGGGGAAACCCTAATGAAGAGTCCCAAGGAGGGAAGGCACCTCCTAGGTGCCTTGGGGGGAGGGAAACCTCCCCTGGCCGCCGCCCCCTAGGAGATTGGATCTCCTAGGGCTGGCGCACCCCCCTTGGGATCCCTATATATAGTGGGGGTAGAGGGCCTCTTGAGACACACCTTTTGCCTTTGGTGCAGCCCCTCCCTCTCCCAAGTTCTTCTCCTCTCCCGCAAGTACTTGGCGAAGCCCTGCTGGATTGCCACGCTCCTCCATCATCACCACGCCGTTGTGCTGCTGCTGGATGGAGTCTTCCTCAACCTCTCCCTCTCTTCTTGCTGGATCAAGGCGTGGGAGACGTCATCGGGCTGTACGTGTGTTGAACGCGGAGGTGCCGTCCGTTCGGCACTAGGATCATCGGTGATTTGGATCACGACGAGTACGACTCCATCAACCCCGTTCACTTGAACGCTTCCGCTTAGCGATCTACAAGGGTATGTAGATGCACTCTTCTTCCCCTCATTGCTGGTTTCTCCATAGATAGATCTTGGTGACACGTAGGAAAATTTTGAATTTCTGCTACGTTCCCCAACATAAGGTAGCCACCCAGTGAACCCGACGCCTTTTGGCAGTCAGTGCCCAACCTACCTGCCTAGCCTGTCGATCACGCGCCAGTGACCAGCCCCTAAATAGTCTTTTCGCAAGCGTGCGAGGGAAGACTCCGTCCCCTTTTTCTATAAAAAGGGCGCGCTAACCTCAACCCAGCACAGCACAACCTCTACCTCAAACCAAGCTAAAATGCCTGGCCCCATTGTTCACAATGAGACCACAACAACCAACCTTGAAGGTTTTGTGACCGTGCTAGCAAACCTCACCCGTCGTGCCTTCGCGTTAGAAGAGCCCCCAGAATATGTTGTGTACCAAGGGTCCATGAGCGGTGAGAGCCATCAATTCTGGGCCATTGTGCACATCTATGGTAGGGGTCTATCACCAGAACGCCCCTACAGGTTCACCAGAAGGACAACTTCCTTTGAGCCACAAGCCATCCAACTAGCTGCTCGAGAGGCTATAGTTCAACTTCGACACTTGTCGCCCAGAGTTAACTGTCGCTCCTTCTACTACTACCCCAGCCGTGACGGGTATGGTAGACCACCCCAAGTGGCCAACGGAGACCACGAGACAGATCCTGCATTATTGCATCTGGTGCGCTATGTAAGTGCACTAGAGGGGCTGTTCGATCAGATCACTCTTGATCTGATCGCAGCTCGTGGAGAACTGATTCGCCGAGCCCCGGCAAGAAGAGAAGATGAGCCCGAGGCCAACAACCCAGTCGTGCTATTCGGACAACCGATCGAGACCTTGAGGTCAGCCCCATCCATCAACCAAGGTGCTTTGATGACCCCAGAAGTGCTTCGTCGCCTTTTGGGAACACACTCCAACGGGATTGTGGCCAACAACCCCGCGATGGTCATCATCGCTGCCCTGACCCTGCAGTCCCTCAACCCCCTGCAGCTAACCCCGACGGTGAAGCCAATGGGGAAGCCTCGGCATCCACAAGGCACGCCCGCTTAGATATGAACGAGGTAGACTAAGTCACTCGAGTAGTACCGAGTCTTAGTACAGCCACGCTCTGTAATGGTGTATCACCATGATTAATGTTGTTCGCTTACGCGTCCCTACTTTAAACTGTAGCCATGCACAAGTGCGTGGGTGTACGGTCGCATTTTTTTCGGGCGCAGCTACCGATAACCAACCATGACGGCACCACAGTAACACGTCACTTTTGTGAGATGTGTGTATCTGTGGCTTTGACCCCGACCCCCATGAGAGCAGAACCGACAAAACCAGTTGCCCCTCACCGTGGTAAATGACCCAGCCAGGATGCTATATAAAAGGCCACCTCGTGACCTTGCCAAGTACCTCTCACCTTGTGCACCGCTCTCACAACCATTTCTTGCCATGCCGAGCCCTAGCATTTAACTGAGAACCCCAGATGCCACCCCAGGTAGTTTTGTTAAAATATTATGGGACTTTACCTACAGTACCATGGGTTCTACCTAGCCACCCCAGTACGAGCTGCTCAAATCGAGGATCACCCCTTCCACCTCGAAATATTGGGCAGTAGTACACATCCCTCCCGTAAACTCAAACCAAGACCCAACGGAAGTCTCCTTCCTAGGGAAATCTATGCCGACTCCGCAAATGGCCATAGAAGCGGCTGCACATGAGGCAATTGTTCGCCTTCGATTCGCGGTACCTTATGCTAGCGAACGAGGGTATTATTACTTTCCGAGCCGTGCAGCACCCGGAGGAGTAACATCTTTTCCCGGGGGACGAATTGAGAGAGACCCAGTACTGGCCAACCTTGTCCAGTATGTCATCGCCCAAGAGCGTTTGACCCAGCGAGTGATGGGTTATCTCCAGAGCCTCGCTGATTTAAATCCTCAGATTGCCATCGGCAGACCACTGAGGCCCGACCAGGAGAGACACGTTCATCGACTAGTCAACCCACTTCCCCCGATAGATGAAGAGTGTGTCCCAGTACCAGAGACGTTATCTCAGGACCCCGTCCAGTTACCGTTTGCATTGTAGGCATCACTGCTATGTTTATTATTGCAACATTTATTTTTGTGTTGTAACTTATGCGTGGTACCCTGAGTTGCGTAGCGAGTCAATTATTTGGTTGCAATTATTATGAGTAATCCTTGCTGCGGTTATTTTAACAAGTTTTCACTCGCGAAAGACCCTGGAGTGAGATTTCTTTTTCCTGAGCTGCTGCAGCATATACCTCCTCACGACGTGGACTTTTATTCACGCAGCACCACGGCAGCAGGCTCACAGCCACAACCACTCGAACACATACACTGCTTGCAACACCACGCAACCGTGTTGCATCTGGCTAATCATCTCCCTAATACACCACAGTCTCTGGAGGAGAGATTAGTGGGTATTCATCCAGGTGCAAGTACCTCCTGCACATCGACAACAGTTAGCACCCAACACCACACCTACTCCTCGTGACCACCGCCACCGCGGAGAGCCAACACTCGAGCGGCAGCATCATGACGATCATCGAGGATCATCGCGCACAGGAGCACGGAGAGCCCCAGCAATGCCGCCAGCCCTCCACACACTAGGATCACATACCAGTCCGGCGTCGCCTCCACCATTAGAGCCTCACCTGAGCTTTTGTAAACAGAAATGGAGGAGGAAGAAGGAGAGGGAGAAGCGAGGCCAGGTGTGAGGAAGAAGAGAGGAGCACCGCGGCCGTTTTATAGCTCGAGCTCGGTGTACGGTGGGCGAAGTCCACCAGCGCCGCTCGTCGCCCGATCGCCGGTGTTCGATGGCGAATCCGCGAGCAGTGCCGACAACACGCTGGCCCGCGAGGTGAGTGCACGCTGCACCGGCAGCTAGCACGCCTCGCACTACCGCGGTACGGCCTAGATGCCCTACACGCTAAACGTCGCCGGTGGAGAAAGCGGAGGAGAGCGTGCGGGAGAGAGGAAGAAGAGATAACCGGAGGAAGAAGAAGAAGAGACTGACAATGGACCCCGGGTCCACCTGTCAGCCAGAGAGAGCACTGTGGTCTCGGGTACGACCAGCGTATTTTAAATTTAGAATAAATTCTAAATTTACTGTATCCGGCGTAGGAATCTCTCATTTTCCTCTAACCGTAGATTTTTCCACGCAACGCCAGTGATCCACACTGTGGTTTTACACCACTTATTGCCCTCTCACTGTAGCCACATTTTTACTGCTTATTTTTTTTCTAAAAACAGCTTTTAGCAAATCTCGAGGACGAGATTTTTTCTTAAGGGGGGTAGTGTTGTGACACCCCAAAATTTTTGACCTTGTTTTATTAATTAAAATCTTGCTAGGAAATTAAACTTTTCTTTTTCTGGGTTTTCTTTGATTTCAGTACCATCCTTTCTTGGATTTTTATGGAGTTTTTACCCCAAGTGAAAACTTCCAAATATATTATTGGACTTGTTTTCCCCCTCAAGAAAAACAATTCTCTTAAAAGTCGATTTTATTGCATCACTAATTCTCCCTGAGATTTATTCCTTAAAATGATTTTTTTAAAGTTTCAGGACCCAATTTGCACTACAACCTCTTGATATATTTATCTAAAATTCCAACCAAAATTTGGAGATGATATGTGATGTGTTTAAATCACTTTTATGCAAATGTATACTTCAATCATTAAATATTTTGAGCTCTACCCCAAGTTTTCAAAACTAGTCCAGATGGCAGTATTGCACTACAACCCTTTTAAATACTTCTTTCTAGCCTCCACCAAAATTGTGGGATGTTAGTAGTGGTATGTAATTCAACTTTATGCAAAAAAAACCCAGTGGTGTTCTTTAAAATTTTTGAGTGGATCAACCCCTTTTGCTTTCTAGTCCAGAGTGGCTTTTTCTACAGCAACCTTAGTTTAATTTGATCTAGTGCCCTTGAGCTTACTCCTGCTCATAGCCCATCTTGCAAAACCCTTAAGTCCAGAAGAGTGGACCCATTGGAAGATTTTTGGTTCTTGAAACAATGCCATTTACCTTCTGCCCAGAACTGAAGTTTGGCAAAACTTGCACTAACAAGTTCCTGCTTTTGTCAAACTAACTTCACCACCCTATTTTTCATCCAAGGAGACACTGATCTGGAGAAGTTGGCCCCCCCAAGAGTTGCCTAGATGCCATTGGCATTTTGCCAAACACCCTGAGTGCATGACCAGTTTTGGCTTAGTTCCTGGTTTGTGTTATGAACTTGATCCCCTGACTAGACCAGCATGTCACATTGATTTGCCCTAGACTGTAGCCCCACCCTGCTAACCCTCTTGTGGATTGGAGCCCTCTATCATGCCCTGGCATTTGGTCTAACACATCGCGTACGTGCTCTGGGCGCGCCCAGAGCGCATGTTTTGCACGCGCGTGCACCGAGCCGCCGCGTCGCACTGCCGTCTCCTCGCGCTCGTTCTGGCCTTTCCTCGCTCGCAGCCAACACCCCCGCCCCTTCCCCTCGTCGCAGAGCCACCCCTGGCACTCCACAGAGCCGCCGTCAGGTCGGCCGTGGCCGCAAGCGGCCGGCTACAGCAGCCCTGCCGTGGGCAGCACCGCCCGAGCCACCCACGCGCGCCAGCTCGCCCCCTTGAGCAGTAGGGAACTCGTCGGAGTGCGCCGGCCAGCCCAAACCACCGCCACGTCGCCCTGCAGCATAGTACGGCGGTCGCCGTTGATCTTATCCCCGGCCGCCGCGGAACCGCCCTTACCCGCCTATATAAGAAGCCCCGAGCTCGTCAGGCCCTCAAGCAACTCATCTCGCTCCCTCACTGACCCTCCCATAGAAGTGGATGTACTGGAAGTGGTCGTCTTCTCCTTCTCCGGCAACCACAGCCGCGCCCCTGTCTTGGCCACTCCGGCACCACCAGGGCCTCCCCCACCCTTCCAGCACCACCACCCGACTCCTCTTCGTCTTGCGGAGCCGCCCAGACCCCGAGCTATGACGGAGCACCACCCTAGCCAGGACCCCCAAATCGGCCCGAAGCCAGCTCCACCGCGAAGCTCACCACCGGTGATTCCCTTCGCCCCCACCTACCAAACGACCACCAGGAGGACCACCCTAGACCCGCGGATCCATCCCCGCCCTCAGCTCCCCGCAAGGAACCACCGTTCGCCGACGACGATCGCCGGAGCCCCGCCTCCGCTCAGGCAGAGGAAGAGGAGGGGGTGGAGACCAGTCAAACCTGACCAGTGGTCCCGCTGGACCCACTGTCAGTGACCCACGCGCAGTCCACGCTAGATAAGTGAAGACGTAAAACACCAGAGTACGTCTTCGCTGCACCAAAAGCGCTTTATTTTCGAAACGTTTTCTTTTTCTGTTTTATTTAAAAAATAGATTTTGACCAAAACTTTGACTAGCTATATCTTTTTAAATATAAGTCCAAATGAATTGATTCTTTTTCCTACCTCTCTAAAATTCCACCTAGTTTATTTTAAGATTTATTTCAAAAATAATTAGGACAACTTTTTGTACTGTTTTTAAAGTATGGGTTATTTGCATATTTTCGAAAATAGGATTTTTGGAGAGAGGAGAAAACTTTCAAAAGTTTTGGAGAGCACCTCACCCCTCCACACCTGGAAGGCAAGCATTTTGAACCCGGGCATAATATTGCCATGTGTTGTTTAATTTGGTTACAACACCACCATGTCTTGAAATTTCCGTTATTGATTAGGGTGATATGATCCTACTCGTGAGTGCATGTTAATGGTACCGTAATTTTGAACATTGATATGTTGTGACAGCAGACACCCTCATATAGCCTTCATGCCTACCGGAAGGAAACGGGAAAGCCTCTGTCTTGGGTAGACACGATGCTTGTCTCCAGTGTCACATCCTAGCTAGACCATGCATTAGAGTGTTGCATCATGTCTATTTTTCATCAGAAACTTGAAATGGGGAAGACAGAACCCCCAGCACCCCCTTGAATTCAACTAGGGTTTGCTAAAAACATTTTCAATGAACCTGAAATGCCCTTCTAAAATGTTCACCCTCTTTGTCTTGGGTTAGAACCTCTGGCTCAAAGGTGTCCTCGAGGTGCCCGTTTGATAGAGGGTCAATGCTCAAAGGATATAATGTTTGAATGAATGTATCTGAACTGCCCCGACCTTGTGTTATAAACCAAGGCTTTGTAATATATTTATGTTGTTATCCGAACTACATACCTCCTGTGCGGCCATATTTTATTATTCTTGAAAGTTTGCCAGTCATAGGCTTCAGCCCACACGTAGTGTTGGGGAATGCAGTAATTTCAAAAAATCCTACGCACACGTAAGATCTATCTAGGTGATGCATAACAACGAGAGGGGAGAGTGTTGTCTGCGTACCCTTGTCGACCGTAAGTGGAAGCATTATGACAACGCGGTTGATGTAGTCGCACGTCTTCACGATTCGACCAATCCTAGTACCGAAAGTACGGCACCTCTGTGATCTGCACACGTTCAGCTCGGTGACGTCCCACGAACTCTCGATCCAGCTGAGTGTCGAGGGAGAGCTTCGTCAGCACGACGGCGTGATGACGGTGATGATGATGCTACCAGCGCAGGGCTTCGCCTAAGCACTACGATGATATGAACGAGGTGGATTATGGTGGAGGGGGGCACCGCACACGGCTAAGACAATGATCAACTTGTGTGTCTATGGGGTGCCCCTGTCAGTGTCAAAACTAGCGGATCTCGGATAGGGGGTCCCGAACTGTGCGTCTAAGGTCGATGGTAACAGGAGACAGGGGACACAATGTTTACCCAGGTTCGGGCCCTCTCTATGGAGGTAATACCCTACTTCCGGCTTGATTGATCTTGATGAATATGAGTATTACAAGAGTTGATCTACCACGAGATCGTAATGGCTAAAACCCTAAAAGTCTAGCCTGTATGACTATGACTGTGCCTCTTCCGGACTAAGCCCTCCGGTTTATATAGATACCGGAGGAGGCTAGGGTTGTACAAAGTCGGTTACAGAGAAAGGAAACTTCATATTCGGTCTCCAAGCTTTCCTTCCATGCCAAGGAGAGTCCCATTCGGATATGGGTGGAGTCTTTGATCTTCGTATCTTCACAGCCCATCAGTCCAGGCCCATGTCCAACAGGCCGGACGCTCGAGGACCCCTTAGTCCAGGACTCCCTCAGTAGCCCCTGAACCAGGCTTTCATTGACGAGGTGTCCGGCGCGCAGATTGTCTTCGGCATTGCAAGGCAGGTTCTCCTTCCCGAACACTCCAAGATAGTCTTCGGACGCAACGAACATGTCCAGATCTATAACACAAGTACCGCACACACAACCGTAGAGAGTATAATATTTCATGAGTCCTATCTGCTGACAACTTTTGGCGAGATGACATCATGCCTGCTCGGTCATTATTTCAGACCGTTTTCTTCTGTCGTTCCGCCCTTCGAGATGCGGTTTCCATTGGCACGTCTTGTCAAAGCAGAGATCGTGTCCCCTTATTGCGGGATTCTCATCAATACGGGCGTGGGTAATCCAACCGTGCTGTTTACACGACCCTTGGGAACAAGCGAGTTTAGAGGCGAGTGGGGAGGCGTTCAATATCCACCGCCTTTATAAAGAGATAAGGATTCCCTTTATTCATCCACACCTTCTCTCCCTCTCTGTCCTTCCATTCTCGAGCTCCAGCGCCCAAGTTCCCATCTTCTCCTCCCCAAGGAAGCACTCAATCATGTCCGGATCCGGAGGCCAAGGCAAGTGGATGGTCTCCTCCGTCAAGGAGAAGGACATCACCCAGCTTCGGGCGGCCGTGTATCTGGCCAAAGGAATCGCCCACCGTCTGCCTACCAAGGGGCAAGTCATCCCCACCCTGAAGCCTACTGAGAGGGTGGTCTTCCTCCCACACTTCGTCCGTGGGTTAGGGTTTCCACTCCACCCTTTCGTCCGTGGGCTAATGTTCTATTACGGGCTAGATTTCCACGATCTAGCCCCGAACTCTTTCCTCAACATCTCAGCATTCATTGTCGTGTGTGAGGCTTTCCTCCGCATCCAGCCCCACTTTGGACTATGGCTTAAGATCTTCAACGTGAAGCCGAAGGTGGTGGATGGTCAGCACGCGGAGTGCGGAGGCGCCATGGTGAGCAAGATGCCCAACATCACTTGGCCCACGGGCACTTTTGTGGAGACTGTCAAGGAGTGGCAGAAGCAGTGGTTCTACATCACAAAGCCACGCGGTGCCACTTGGGCGACGGCTCCCGAATTCAAGGCCGGAGCCCCAATGCGACTCACCTCCTGGATGGAGAAGGGCCCCAACTGGTATTCGTCGGACGAGCTGATAGCACTGCAAACGCGCATTCAGAGCATGGTGGATAAACACATCAAGCTCGTCGACGTGATCCAGGTGATGCTGGTTCGCCTAATCCTCCCCTGCCAAAGCCGAAGATTCCCCTTGTGGGAATTCGATCCAAAGAAGCACCAGACCCTGGAGAGGCTCTTCGGAACTACTCATGAAGATGCCTGGAAGTTGCTCTTCAAGGGCAACGAGAAGCCGCCGGTCGTTGATTCAGATCGCGGGCACGATCATACCCATCCCACTAATGCGGTAAGTTCTTTATTTCCCCAGGCGTACCCTCTACTTGCTTGTCCAAGGAGGATGTTTAATCTTTACCATATTATTGCAGGTGTGGACGGAGAGAGCGGAGCGGATCCAGTGTTTGGCTCCGCTGCCCGAAGAGCCAGTCATCCAGCTCTTGGCGAAGATGCTGGTTCCGGCGCCTTATCAGCCGCTGGAGAAGAAGGCCAAGAAGATGGCCAAAGGAGCCAAAGGTGGACCCCATCGCAAGGGCGCTTCGGACGTGACATCCGAAGATGAAGAGACCCTTTCCTCCGCCGCTGAGGATGACGACGACAAGGAGGAGGAAGAGAACAACCCTTCCCCTGCTGAGGGAAAGAGGAAGAGGTTGGCCTCCACGAACCCAGAGGCAGAGACGTCCAAGAAGGGGAAGGGATCCCTTGCGGATAACTCCACGTGGGATGTCGACACTAGTCCAGAGCGACGCTCCTGACCCAAGCCCCCGGCTGCATCGTAAGTGTCAAAACCCGTATATGTCCATATATCCGGCCACTCCTTTTTATTGTATTGATACGGTTAATCATGTCATTGCAATCCGACCCATGACAGTTCCCAGCGATCCTCATCAAGGCGTTCGCTGGACTCGGGGGCGATGGACAACGATTCGCCGCCGGCCGCTTATTCTCCCAAGGCCAAGGGTGACGCCGAGGTGCTGTCCCGAAGGACCTTCCCAGGCCAGGGGAGGTTCAGGAGGCACCGGAAGGCGAAACCTCCATCGCCGGACACCAAGGGGAGCAAATCCCCATGGAGACAGGTGATGAGGGTCGTATTCAGTTCGGTCCTCAGCCGAATATGATTCCGGAGACCAATACGGCTCCGGAATCCGGTGTGCAACCTCCTTCGAAAGAGGGGGGGGGGTATGCCCATTCCACCGGTGACCCCTGTCCAACCAGGGGCACCGGATAATCTGCTGAAAGCGCTGCGAGGCGCTTCCATTGTGGATGAGCACCGTGTCCTTATGGGCAGGGTAATTGAAAGGGTTCAGTCCGCCAAGAGCGGACTACCCGAAGCCTACAGCAGCCTGCTGACAGGTTTTGGGGTAAGCGACGCACAAAGAAAAGATCCCAATATAGACAGTAGCCCTTGAGACACTGTCCGGTGTTCGAAAAGAAAGGCCGGACAAAGGATCAATCCATTATTGCAGGAAAGTAACTAAATATGTCTGAAATGAATATGCAGGCGTCGCTGCTGGCCGCGGCCTCACATACTGCCGAAGTCTCCGGACTGAGGCAGAGACTGGAACATGCCGAGGAGGAGCTCGGTCAGGCGAGGAGGCAGCTCCAGGAGAAGCAAGGTATGTAATAACCCGCTATATATTCGGAAAGAGTAAATGATATATATTGACCGGAGTGTCATGATATGTGTAGGAGCGACGACCGAGGTCGAGGCCCAAAAAAGGCCCTGGCCGAAGCCGAGGAGAAGGCTGTCAAGGAGCAGGCCGCCCGTAAGAAGCTCAAGGCCCTGGTCAACGAGGTCCAACAAGAGCTCCAAGACGCGGTGAAGAAGTGTGATACCTTGGAGCGCGATGCGTAGGCTCAAGAGACCGAACTCGCCAAGGCTCGTCAAAGCGCAGAAACGGCCCGGAATGAGGCCCAGGGCGGCCTCCAGGAGATCCAAGCGGCCAGGAAGATCGCGGCGGGTAAGGCTTTTAGCATGCAAAGCAAATATGTGAAGAGGAAGTATCTTTTACTAACCCGAATTCGGAGTTCTCCAGAGGCTTTTGCTGATCTGCCACGTAGTGTGTCCGACGCTGTGGAGTTCTTCCGAGCCAAAGAAGGGAGCTCCACAGAGAAGCTGTTCTGGTCGCAATATCTTGCACCAGTACATCCGGTGCCCTTCAGCGATCAGCTAAAACAGCTGGTCGAGCTGCACAGGATGGCTGAACTAGCCATGAAGGATTTAATAATCTGGTTGTGGCCAGCCGAAGCTATACCCATCACTTACTTCGGCCTCGTGAAGCGGCTGGTGGATGCCTTTCCTTGGCTAGACGTCGTCAAGCGGTCGGTTTGCATCGAGGGAGCATGGATGGCCTTCTCACGAGTCAAGGTGTGGTGGGCGAAGATGGACGCCAAGCTTGTGACCGAGGGGCCGCTCGAGGGCAAGGAGCACCGCACACGCGAGCGGTATTTTGGAGACGTCCTGGAGGGGTCCCGTCTTGTAGCGTCGCAGTGTTCACAAGACATTATCCTTGAATGAATATATTCAAGTTGTCCGTGCCATGTATGATGAAACAAAGGTGTTATGTAATATAATTTTTGTTTTTATAAAAAAATTACCCCCTGTGCGGCCGTGTGTTATAAAATCTGAGGGTTGGCCAGTCGTCGGCTTCTGCTCCCACATAGGTAGTACAAGGTGTTCGGGATGGAATCTAAACACTCTTGATCCAATTGTTTTGTCCTTTGAGGAGGTGTTTAGCGCAACGAACCAGGCAATCAGACTATACGGCTTGAACACCCTCACTTAGCCATAGGAGTTTGACGATAAAAATATAGGCGCAACCCCTAGTATCCGAGCTAGGATGTTGTAGACACCTGATCGGGCAAGTACCGACCCCTCGCGTAATGCGGAAAAAATATCCAACGATTTGAGACCTCTAAAGAGCTGACCGAGTCTTGCCGCATCATGACAGTCAGTTTTCGGCTTTCTCTACTGAGGTTCTCCATTGGGTAAACCAGGGCACAATCGCAGTAGTTCTCCCTTTACTACCTTAGCCGATGTAGTGGAACATAAGGTAGCAAGCACAGGAGCCGGGCAACCCAACTATTGACCAAAGACATGATTCGGAGTCAATGCATAAAATGCTAAATTCGGGGTGCCGAACTGTATTATAAAATGTGTTCAGACTTTTGTTGCCATTGGGCAGGGCGCTATGAGGCCCCTGGCAAATTGAAACATATCGCAGTGTGCGGGTGCTATCTGATAAGTTTATTAAAAGAAAGGGGAAACAGAGAAGGGGTGAATGCAATAGGCAGGGGCCCTGAAAGTTGGGCCGCAAACTGTTTCCGTTATAATTTGATTAATACGTCCAAGCGCATTGATACAAATAGTGCGATAAGCAACAGGCTATTTAACATGCAGTTACCAAGGGAGAGCTGTGTGTGGGCCCTGAAAACAGGTAGAGTGGTCGTTAAAGAGACAACCTAGAAGTTCCCCTCTACGTCCAGACTGACTGCCGTCTTGGTGTATTTGTCCTTCGAAAGGAACTATGATCAAGCCATAAGGAAGGCCTATGAGAAGGAACCTTAAAAGGAAAAAAAGAAACAGTGAAAGTAAATGTGTCCTGGAGCGACCAAGCCGTATTGTGGATCACAGGGTAGGTATGCCTCCGTCTCTCCCCATGGAATTTTGAGTGTGTAGTTATGTACGCGCGGTACCAATGCCACCACTTGATCGGGACTGGGACGGAGGCCGAATTGCTAGTCAAGCTCCTGACGAGCCGAGCTGTCCTGCTGCAGAATAGTCCGGACCCTCTTAACGGTATCCGGGGGCTTGGCAGCCGAATTAAGGTTCTTCTTGAGAAGGCCTGATGGAGTCCTGGATTAGGGGGTATCCGGACAACCGGACTATATCCTTTGGCCGGACTGTTGGACTATGAAGATACAAGATTGAAGACTTTGTCTCGTGTCCGCATGGGACTCTCCTTGGCGTGGAAGGCAAGGTTGGCGATACGGATATGTAGATCTCCTCCCATTGTAACCGACTCTGTGTAACCCTAGCCCCCTCCGGTGTCTATATAAACTGGAGGGTTTAGTCCGTAGGACAACAACAATCATACCATAGGCTAGCTTCTAGGGTTTAGCCTCTACGATCTCGTGGTAGATCAACTCTTGTACTACTCATATCATCAAGATCAACCAAGCAGGAAGTAGGGTATTACCTCCATCGTGAGGGCCCGAACTTGGGTAAACATTGTGTCCCTTGCCTCCTGTTACCATCCACCTTAGACGCATAGTTCGGGACCCCCTACCCGAGATCCGTCGGTTTTGACACCGACAAGGCCGCTCTGTACTTCTGTTGCTAAGGCAGCGGTGTGCTCTTCTATATGGAGGGAGCGTTCCGTGTTTCCATTGACTGTTATGACGCCGCGTGGACCAGGCATCTTGAGCTTGAGGTAAGCATAATGTGGGACCGCATTGAATCGAGCGAATGCGGCTCGTCTTAGTAGTGCGTGGTAGCCGCTGCGAAAAGGGACGATATCAAAGATTAATTCTTCGCTTCAGAAGTTGTCTGGAGATCCGAAGACAACCTCTAGCGTAATTGAGCCCGTACAGCGGGCCTCTACGCCCGGTATGACTCCTTTAAAGGTAGTCCTTGTGGGCTTGATCCATGATGGGTTAATGCTCATTCTGTGCACTGTATCCTGATAGAGTAGGTTCAGGCTGCTACCGCCGTCCATAAGAACTCGCGTCAGGTGGAATCCGTCAACTATTGGGTCAAGGACCAATGCGGCTGAACCGCCATGACAGATACTGGTCGGATGATCCCGTCGATCAAAAGTGATCAGGTATGACACCCATGGATTAAATTTTGGGGCGACTGGCTCTATCGCATAGACGTCCTTGAGCGCGCGCTTGCTCTCCCTTTTGGGGATGTGTGTAGCATATATCATGTTCACCGTTTTGACCTGAGGAGGAAACTTCTTTGGTCCCCCTGTGTTTGGTTGTCGGGGCTCCTCGTCATCGTCCTCGCTTTGCGATCCCTTTTCTTTGTTTTCGACATTTAACTTGCCGGCCTATTTAAGAACCCAACAATCTCTGTTGATATGATTGGCTGGTTTGTCTGGGGTGCCATGAATCTGGCACGAGCGGTCGAGTATGCGGTCCAGGCTGGATGGTCCTTGACTGTTTCTTTTATATGGCTTGTTCCGCTGACTGGACTTGGAGCCACTGAATCCGGCGTTGACTGTCGTGTCATCGGTGTTGTCGCCATTGCTTCGGCGTTTGTGTCTGTTGCGTCGGAGCTTGCCATTGCTATTTCTGCCCTCGGAGGTGCCTATTTCGCTTGCTGTGTTTTTGCTGCGGGCCAGCCAACTATCCTCACCCGCACATAAGCGGGTCATGAGTGCCGCGAGGGCTGCCATGGACTTCGGCTTTTACTGGCCGAGGTGGCGGGTGAGCCATTCATCACGGATGCTATGTTTAAAGGCTGCTAGGGCTTCAGCATACAGATAGTCAACGATCTGGTTCTTTTTAGTTAGGAACCTAGTCCAGAATTCCTGGCTGACTCTCCAGGGTGTTGGACCATGTGACTTGGGTCATCGGCATCAGGTGGCCAAACATATGTACCTTGGAAGTTGTCGAGGAAAGCTTCTTCCAAGTCCTCCCAGCTACCAATGTAATTTTCAGGCAGACTATTTAGCCAGTGCCGAGCTGGCCCTTTGAGTTTTAGTGGGAGGTATTTGATAGCGTGAAGGTCATCTCCGCGGGCCATGTGGATGTGGAGAATAAAATCCTCAATCCATACCATGGGATCGGTTGTTCCATTGTATGATTCGATGTTTACGGGTTTAAACCCTTCTGGAATTCATGATCCATCACTTCGTTAGTGAAGCAAAGAGGGTGTGCAGCTCCTCTATATCGGCCGCCTCGCGAAATAGCTCCGATGGAGTCCGTCTGCGGTTTTCGGCCAGGGCGTGACTAGGTTTGTTACGTCTGAATAGATAGCCGTCCTCACGTGTCGAGGCATGCTCTCGCGATCCGTAGATCGATCTTGTATGTCCTGCTCTACTGTCCAGGTCTTGGCGAAGGTCATATGTATAACCCCGAGATGTCTTATCCCTACCTTTACGGTGAGGTGGGACAGTGTGGTTTTCGGCCCGAGTTGCCATTTTATCCCGACCGCGTGGCGGTCGGTCAGCCACATTGCACGATGCTGGTGCGGGCTCTAGCGCCTCATCATTTAACTGAGGTAGCAATTTGCGCTTCAGGTAACTTTTGGCTGGGCGTTTAAGGCCGTATTCCTCGGCTGCCAGGACATCGGTCCATCTGTCATTGAGCAGGTCTTGATCATCTTGAAGCTGCTGCTGCTTCTCTTTCAGGCTCCTCGCAGTGGCTATTAGCTGAAGCTTAAAGCGCTCCTGCTCGAGGGGTTCCTCAGGTACGATGAAGTCTTCATTGCCGAGGCTTACCTCCTCCTCGGAGGGCGGATGATAACTACCGTCCTCCGAGTCTTCTTCTATGGCCTGTTCATCAGGGCTGACTTGCCCGTCTGCCCGATTGTTTTGTTCGGCAGTTTATTCGTCGGGGTCTTCTGTGTCTTCGGCACCATCCAGAGTGTTATCGTCTCCTGTGCCGGTGTTGCTGTCCTTGCTGCGGCGCGATTTAGAGCGGCACCGCTGACGACGGCGCTTTGGTTGTGTCTTAAGAGGTCATCCTTCACTGGGTTCTCCTTGTCCTCGCCGCTATTTTCCTTGGGTGTATCCACCATGTATACGTCGTACGACGAAGTGGCCGTCCAGCGTCCGGTAAATGACAGGTTTTGGCCATGCTCTTCTTCTGCATCATCGTCCATACCGTCGATGTCTTCGGAGCCGTAATCGAGCGTGTTGGTTAAGTCCTCGATAGTGGCTATGTAGTGGGTGGCGGGTGGGAAGCGAAATTCCCCGTCATCAGCCTTCGGTTCTAGCCGGATATAGTTCGGCTGCGAGTCCCCCGCTAAGGACAAATTTCTTAATGAGTTTAACACGTCGCCCAAAGGCGAGTGCCGGAAGATATCTGCAGCGCTGAATTCGAAGATCGATAACTGATCAAGCTCGGCGTCCGCGGACGCACATGGTTCTGAGCTTATAGCCGGAGATGAGTCCGAAGTTCCGGTGACATAGACATCACATGAGGTTAAGTCTATGTGCGGCTCCAACGCCGCGGAATCTGCGGCCTCCGTGGTGGGGTTGATCCTCTCGTCCTCGGATGGCGCAGTCTGCTCTGGATCTAAGGCCGGAGCGGTTATAGGTGCAATTTCTTGAGTATGGCCCGATGACAGATTTAAATCATGTTCATCATAGGGATAGGGGGCGGCAGCCCTGGTCTCGAATCCGTCGAAGATCAAGTCTCCGCGGATGTCCGCGACGTAGTTCAAGCTCCCGAATCTGACCTGATGGCCAGGGGCGTAGCTGTCGATCTGCTCCAGATGGCCAAGCGAGTTGGCCTATAGTGCGAAGCAGCCGAACACGAAGATCTGTCCAGGGAGGAAGGTTTCCTCTTGGATAGTATCATTGGTAATGATTGAAGGAGCCATCGAACCTTTTGGGGACGGCACAGTGGAACTCTCAATGAAAGCACCAATGTCGGTGTCAAAACCGGTGGATCTCGGGTAGGGGTTCCCGAACAGTGAGTCTAAGGTCGATGGTAACAGGAGACGGGGGACACAATGTTTACCCAGGTTCAGGCCCTCTCTATGGAGGCAATACCCTACTTCCTACTTGATTGATCTTGATGAATATGAGTATTACAAGAGTTGATCTACCACGAGATCGTAATGGCTAAAACCCTAAAAGTCTAGCATGTATGACTATGATTGTCCCTCATTCGGACTAAGCCCTCTGGTTTATATAGACACCGGAGGGGGCTAGGGTTGTACAAAGTGGGTTACAGAGAAAGGAATCTTCATATTCAGTCGCCAAGCTTTCCTTCCATGCCAAGGAGAGTCCCATCCGGATACAGGTGGAGTCTTCAATCTTCGTATCTTCACAGCCCATCAGTCCGACCCATGTCCAACAGGCCGGATGCTCGAGGACCCCTTAGTCCAGGACTCCCTCACCCCTCCCCCGTATATAAAGGAGTGGAGGAGGGGGGAGGACCGACCCTCTATGGCGCGCCCTAGGGGAGTCCTACTCCCGCCGGGAGTAGGATTCCCCCTTCCAAGTAGTAGGAGTAGGAGAGAAGGAAAGGGAGGAGAGGGGAAAGGAAAGGGGGCGGCCCCCACCCAATTCGGATTGGGCTAGGGGGCGCGCCTCCCACCTTTTCCCTTCTTATCCTCTATTCCACTAAGGCCCATATACTACTCGGGGGGTTCCGGTAACCTCCAGGTACTCCGGAAAATGCCCGAACTCATCTTGAACCACTCCGATGTCCAAACATAGGATTCCAATATATCGATCTTTATGTCTCGGCCATTTAGAGACTCCTCGTCATGTCCATGATCATATCCGGGACTCCGAACTACCTTCGGTACATCAAAACACATAAACTCATAATACCGATAATCACCGAACGTTAAGCCTGTGGACCCTACGGGTTCGAGAACTATGTAGAAGTGACCGAGACTCATCTCCGGTCAATAACCAATAGCGGAACCTGGATGTTCATATTGGTTCCTACATATTCTATGAACATCTTTATTGGTCAAACCGCACAACAACATACGTTGTTCCCTTTGTCATCGGTATGTTACTTGCCCGAGATTCGATCGTCAGTATCTCAATACATAGTTCAATCTCGTTACCGGCAAGTCTCTTTGCTCGTTCCATAATGCATTATCTCGCAACTAACTCATTAGTCACATTGCTTGCAAGGCTTGTAGTGATGTGCATTACCTAGAGGGCCCTGGAGATACCTCTCCGATACTCGGAGTGACAAATCCTAATCTCGATCTATGCCAACTCAACAAACACCATCGGAGACACCTGTAGAGCATCTTTATAGTCCCCAGTTACGTTGTGACGTTTGATAGCACACTAAGTGCTCCTCCAGTATTCGGGAGTTGCATAATCGCATAGTCATAGGAACATGTATAAGTTATGGAGAAAGCAATAGCAACAAACTAAATGAACATCGTGCTAAGCTAACGGATGGGTCAAGTCAATCACATCATTCTCTAATGATGTGATCCCGTTAATCAAATGACAACTCATGTCTATGGTCAGGAAACATAACCATCATTGATTCAACGAGCTAGTCAAGTAGAGGCATACTAGTGACACTCTGTTTGTCTATGTATTGTACATGTACTAAGTTTCCGGTTATACAATTCTAGCATGAATAATAACCATTTATCATGATATAAGGAAATATAAATAACAACTTTATTATTGCCTCTAGGGCATATTTCCTTCATGTAGATGCTACGGCGGTGTTCACTCTTGACCCAATGTCCCTGTCCGTAAAGGAGTTGACTTACGTAACGAACTAGGCAATCAGACTATGCGGCCTTAGCACTTTCACTTAGCCATAGGAGTTTGACTATGGGGCTAAGAACTAGCCCCTGGTGCGCATGCCGATCTCCGAATTGGGATGCCTTGGGTGCGTGACCGAACCGAAGTCAGTCCTTCGTATAATACAGAGAAAATCGCAAATGATTTGTATTAAGTCGCCGAATAGCCGACCAGCTCTCGCCATATCATGACAGTCAGTTTTTGACTTTCCCTATAGTTTGACCGGACGAACCAGAAACACAATCGCAGTAGTTCTCCCTTTACTACCTTAGCCGAACAAGCGGAACGTAAGGTGGTAAGCACAGGAGCCGGGCAACCCAACTATTGACCAAAGACATGATTCAGAGCCGATGCATATAATGCAATATTCGGTACGCCGAAGTGTACTATGAAAGTGTTCGGACTTTTTGGTTTTGAACATTTGTGGCCGAATAAAGCCCCTGGCGATTAAAGCCAATGTGTATATGTCAATCAATCATTAAGACGGGATACAGATGATGTAGTAGACCAATACCGAATAAGGTAGGGTAAAACTGTTTCCATTATATTCGGATTGATATGTCAAAAGGTATTTTTACAGAGGATGTGATAAGCATCAAGGCTATTTTACATGCCGAGCACAAGAGAAAGCTGTGTACAGGTCCTAAAAATTGATCTTGAAGATCCTTTAGACACTCTGTCGCACGTCTGCGCTGCTTTTCGCCTTGGGGTAGGATCCTTTGAGAGGATCAACGATCGAATATGCATGACGGGTCTGGAAAAGGGCCCTTGGTACCATTTTGAGGTGATGTGGTGTGTAAAGAACCTGAAAAAAAATAAAAATACGAAGAAAAAGGGGAGGATATGAGGGTCCGAATAGGGTCTAGCCGTATTGTGGACTTTGTTTTTAGTGTGCCTCCGTCCTTGCCGATGGTAGTTTTAGTGCATAATTATGTACGCGCGGCACGTACACTACTAGGAAAAGGCCTACTAATGGCGCACCGGTTTTGCCTACTAATGACGCACTATCGGTGCGCCATTAGCATCACTCCACTAGAATTTTTTTCTAATGGCAGCCCAAGCACGCTTAACTTCAGAGTTCTATCCAACCCCAGCAACAGTTCACTTCACACGCACTTGTTGATATATCTAGCATATCAATCCTATTATACCTTGTTGATGTCTAGGACTTTGTTCATGTTCATGACTATGATGAAATTTTGAAAAATATTTCAAACTTCCCGGTCATATTACGTATCATTTTTTGAAAAAAAATTCAATTTTTTTTCAAAACCTTTTTCTTTGAATTTTTTTGCCTCTAGATCTTGAAAGCCCCGTAACTTTTCGAGTAGATGATTTTTCATATATAAAACTTTTTAATCCGAGTTCGTATGCAAAAGTTATGCCCATTTTACAAATTTCCACAGAGATTTTGCAAATAAAGTCGAAATTTATATTTGTAAATTTTCCCAACAACTAGACCACATATGACATGGGAAACTTATTTTCTTTTATTTTTTTGCCATTTTTATATATTTTTTTAAAATTGAAAAGGCGGTCCAGGGGGATGCATTCGGTGGAAGCCGGGAAAACTAGTAATGGCGCACCGTGGGGTGGTGCGCCATTAGTAGTTAAACTAGTAATGGCGCACCACACCCACGGTGCGCCATTACTAGTTTTGAAAAAAAAATTGAATTTTTTTTTGAATTTTTTTTGGAAAAACTTAGTAATGGCGCATTAATAGTTAAACTAGTAATGGCGCACTGTCCACTAGTGCGCCATTACTAACAAGTTTTTTTTATTTTTTTACTTTTTTTTTCAAAACTTCTAATGGCGCACCGTGGGTGTGGTGCGCCATTACTATGTCAACTAGTAATGGCGCACCACACCCACGGTGCGCCATTACTAATTTTTTATATATTTCTTTTACTTTTTTTTCAAAACTTCTAATGGCGCACCGTGGGAGTGGTGCACCATTACTATGTCAACTAGTAATGGCGCACCACACCCACGGTGCGCCATTAGTAATTTCTTTTATTTTTTTTCAAAACTTCTAATGGCGCACCGCACACCAGGTGCACCATTAGTAATATATTACTAATAGCGTACCTGTATGTGGTGCGCCATTGCTATATACTAATGGCGCACCACACATGTGGTGCGTCATTAGTGTCCATTTCATCTATAGCCGTTTTTCTAGTAGTGGTATGCCACAATCAGGTTGGGGTTTTGACAGAGGCCGAATTGCTATTCTAGCTCTGGACGAGCCAGATTGTCATTCTGCAGGGTAGGTCGGACTCGTTGGACAGTGTTCGGTGGCTTGACTACCGGTGTAGTACTTGGCTTGGTAAGGCCACCTTGTACTTCAGCTGCGAGTGATGCAGTGTGCTCCTCAGTACGGAGGGAGCGCTCCATGTTTCCATTAACTGTTATAATGCCGCGTGGTCTAGGCATATTGAGCTTTAGATAAGCATAGCGCGGGACCGTGCTGAAATGGGCAAACGCGGTTCGTCCGAGCAGTGCGTGATAACCACTACAGAAAGGGACGATGTCAAAGATCAAGTCTTCGCTTTGGAAATTATCCGGTGAGCCGAAGACTACCTCCAGCGTTATGGACCCTGTGCAACAGGCCTCTACGATAGGTATCACTCCTTTGAAGGTGGTTTTGGTGGGCTTGATTCTTGACCGATCAATGCCCATTTTATGGACAGTGTCCTGGTAAAGTAGGCTAAGACTGCTACCGACGTCCATAAGGATGCGCGTGAGATGGAATCCGCTGATAATTGGATCGAGGACCAATCACTACAAAAACAATACACTTCCGTGATGATACATGTTTGTCACAGTAGGTCGCGTTTTTTGTCATGCATGTACATCCATGACGATTTTATGACAGAATCAAGATAGTCATACCTGTGCTGTCGTAGAAGTGTTCCATGACATTACCAAAATTATCATCACGAAAGTGTCCACTTCCATGACAATAAATCACGCGTCACAGAAGTGCTTTCGTCAAGGGTGACCGACACGTGGCATCCACCGTAATGGAACGCCGTTAAGCTAACGTGTCCGGTTTTGGATCCGATAACCCGTTAACAGCCCAGATCAATGGGGATTTTCCATGTGTAAAAGCATCATTGGCCGCAGGAAACATGTGTTGCTCACCGTTGGGACAAATGTCATCCACTCATTGGACAGGAGGCGCCTATGTGTCAGGACCCCGATCCTAAGTCACGTCGATCTAGCATGTAACACATCATATCACTTTGCGGCCTCACGCACGGTATTTCCACGGGTGCCACCTTACCTGGCCCGGGACCGTTTGCGCCTTTTGGCTCACGTATATGATAGTGTCGCTAGCATCCATATGACAAAGAACCCGGGCCGACATGGCTAGTCGTGAACCCAAAGCGGCACTAACCCATGGGGACATGCATACATGAATCAACCTCGAGCATGTCGGTCAACAGCGTGTGAATCCGGGTTGTAGCACTGGGCTAACAGGACTCCGGTAACCCGGGCTGTAGCAGGCTAGGCAGGACTCCGGATGTCACCGCGTGACATTTCCCCGAAGGGACAGACACAGGAATGAAGTGAATCACATGCCGGCCAGTCAAGTGTTCCGAGCAGTAGTGCTGGGCTAGCAGGACTCCGGTGATCCGGGCTGTAGCGGACTACTATCGCTCAGAAGCACTAGACTACATTTCCCCATATGATAGGCTGCCAAGGATAAATAACTAGGTAGTCGGATCCCACTCATACCAAGCATTTCAATCATACACACAATATGCCTGATATGAGTAAATACAACGTGGCATCACAACATAACTCTACGACTCAAAGTATTTATTCATTAGGCTCCGAGGAGCGAGATATTACAAACATGGGTCTCATGACCCAACATTCAGAGCATACAAGTCAAAGCACATGCGGAAGCTTAACATGTCTGGGTACAGACATCTACAAATGAAAAAGGCTGAGAAGCCTGACTATCTACCAGATCCTGCCGAGGGCACAAGATCGTAGCTGAGGTAACAAGCTAAACGTCGAAATCCACGCAGAACTACTAGCGAGACTGACATCTCTCTGGAAAAACATAAAATAGGCAAACGTGAGTACAAATGTACCCAGCAAGACTTACATCAGAACTATCTACATATGCATTGGTATCAATAAAGGGGTGGTGGAGTTTGACTACAGCAAGCCAGCTTTGACTCGGTGGCTATCCTGAACTACGACTGCAAGTAACTCTTTTGAGGTGGCGCACACGAGTCCACATATTCACCATACCAATACACCACTATGGATCCACTCCCGTCTCCCTACGAGAAGGCCATCCATAGCACTCACGCTTATCTTGCGTATTTTAGAGTATCCACTTTCACTTGTCTATGAACTATGCAAGGGGTCCAAGTTTCCATATCCGAGGAATCCGGCTATTCGAATAGATAATGATAACCCTGCAGGGGTGTACTTCTTCACACACGCTCTCGCCACTTACCGCCCTGTACACGTCATGTACCTCGGCAACCTTCAAGCGGAAGCCGGGCGAGGGAGTCGGCCACGACCTGACTAACCACACAAGTCTCTAGTCCAGGTTTATCGCCTATTCAGGTTCCATCCGCAAGGAGATCCGGCCGGGGTGTCGCTCACGGCCCCAAACGATGTGAGCAGGGTTCCCAAGCCCACCAACCGGGTGCCACTTGGTACACCGTGCCACTGTGCCTAGTCTGTCCCAAGCCCACCTGTACCGGGTGCCACTTGGTAGACTACTAACACTACCTACAAACACCAGAAACTAGTTGCAACTCCTGGACAGAGATCAAGTTGATTAATAAGTCGAGAGGGGTCGAGTTACCGGAACCCAATGTGTGGTAGTAACTGTTCATGGATCACAAACACAGAACTCAGTTCCTGAGGACGGCTGCAATGAGACAACCCACCATGTACTCCTACATGGCCTCTCACCGCTACCTTTACCAAATCGTGTTCACACACTTAGCTCTCAACAGTAGGACATGTTCATCACCATTCCAATTCATTCCCGATGAATCAGACCCGACTCAACTCTAAGCAGTAGCAGGCACGACAAACAAGCATGAATGAGTAGGCACATCAAGGCTCAAACAACTCCTACTCATGCTAGTGGGTTTCATCTATTTACTGTGGCAATGACAGGTCATGCAGAGGATAAGGGGTTCAACTACCGCAGCATGTAACAGTTGAATCGATGTTGTCCTAATGCAGTAAAAGAGAGCAGGAGCGAGAGAGTGGGATTGTATCGGAATGAACAAGGGGGTTTTGCTTGCCTGGCACTTCTGAAGATAATATAGCTCTTCATTGGTGTCATCGATCTCATCGTCGAAACATCGTCTACTAAGAGGGAACAACCATCGGCAACTGAGAAAGAACACAATCAATGCGATGCCACAATATGATGCATGATCATGACATGGCAATATGCTGTGATTTGAGCTAATGCATCTAGCTATGATTTAAATGAAGTTGTTTTGAATACATGACTCAAATTCCAACTCCATATATGATTACTTAAATGCCCTTTATTTGTTTTGTCCAAAACAGAGGACAAACATTGTTCAAACATGCATGAAAATGGTACAGATGGATTCCTTTCATTTTTCTAATAATTTTTCATATATAAATTATTTCATTCTGAGTTATAGATTATTTCCTATGATTTTTTTGAAGTTTTAAACATTTTTTGGAATTCCTGGAATAAAAATAATTAAAGGAAAACATATTACTGCGTCAGCATTGCGTCATGCTGACCTCAGCAGGTCAACAGATGCCGTCCAGGTCAAACCTGGCCAGTGGGGTCCACTGGTCAGTGACCCAGGGGTTGGTTAGAAGGATGATTAGGCCCTAAAGATGGTGCCACGTCACCAGCTACCGGGCTTAGACGCCGGCGACCTCAAGTCGCGGCGGAAGGTCGCCGGAGCGGCGCTACGGACGGCGGTGGGTCAAGCCAAGGGCAACAGGGGGTTGACCTCGCTCGCCCGCATCCAGGGGAGGCACCGGCTGGTCGCAGGGCGATCTGTAGGGGCGGCGGCGGCAAGTTGGGCGGCGGCCGGAGTTCAGCCGACCTCGGGGATGGGGCTACGGTGCAGGGCAGGGAAAACGGGTGGTGGTGCTTGTTACTGGGAGCATTCTGAGCGCGTTGATGGGCTCGAACGCGAGGTTTGTCCTCTGCAACGACGGCGATGGCATGGACGCCGGCTATGAGCTCACGGCCATGGTTTGGAGCGAGGCTAGCGAGCGGGAACAAGAGAGGGAGAAGAGGGGTTCGACGCAGGAGCTCACAGGGATTCCAGCGGAGCAAACGTCATGGACGGGGAAGCTCTGGACGACGCGAATCGGACGACGGCGGTCGTCGGGGCAGAGGACGAAGATGGCGATGTTGCGGTCGACTGTGGCCTTCTCCGGTCGCCTGCGTCGTCTTCAACATTAAGAAGAGTCCGGCAATGGGATGTGACCCATCGGTGAAGCCTGGGGTGCGCGGTGGCTAAGGTGAACGGCGACGGCGCTCTCGGGTGCTCACGGTGGTTGCGCGGAAGAGAGAGCAGAGGAGGGGGAGGAGGTCCAGGGAGAGAGGAGAGGAGTGCAGGGGGGTGCTGGCGTCGTCGGCGCGGGATTGGGTTGACGGGGAGCGCGACACGGCGAAGCAGGAGGTGGCGCGGTCGGGTGTGTGCGCTGGCAACTTCGCCTCTGCCTACTGGCAAAGGAGGAAGACGACAGAGGAGGGGGCCAGGTGGGCTGGGCCAGCCACTTGGGCCGCCAGGTAAGGTCCAGGTGGGCTTCTCTCTCTCTCTGCTTTTATTCTGTTTTAGTTTTCTTAATGTTTTCTATTATTCTGTAAACTTTAGGGCTTTATTAAAAATGCCAGGGCATTACCAAAAATCATGAAACTGCTCCATGTCACTGTTTGGAATATTTCCAATAGTAAACATTTCAGTGTGTGATTATTTGAGCATTTAAAATGTTATTAGCAGTTAAATGCCCAAATGCAAATACTATATAATTTAATTCAAAAATCCAGGAACAGCCTATAAATATGTTCATCATTTTTGGAAGAGGTTTTCACCTTTAACAGAAATCATGAACATTTCCAAAGGGCATTCTGGGTTATTGAAAATATTTTTATTGAACCTAGTTAAATTTCATTTGGTGCTAGGGTTTCAACAATCCCCATTTCAAATTTCTTTGGAATTTAAACATGATGGCATGATGAACAAGCAAAGACAACAGGGCTAATCTAGGGCTGTGACAACTCACCCCTACTAAACAAGAATCTCATCCCGAGATTCAAGACGTGACGTAAGAAGACCGAGGGGAGACAAGCTAACACAATCTTCACGATCCAACTGTGCTTCTCGAAGCTGTTGATTCATTGCTTCAAATTGATCTTGACGTCTTTGCTTTCGAGATCTTCATCCAACATGATGACGATAGAAGGAAAACTATACTAGGGTTGATCTTCTCGAAGATCGAGCTATACAAGATCAACTCGCGGAATGGGATGTTGAGACATCTCACGTTGAGACACAAAACACATCGAAAGGGATGGAAGAACAAACGACGGGGTTTCAAAGTAGCGAGGAAAAATTGCCATGATTCCAAAACGGGCACCTTAGGGAAGGTGACTCGAAGAACTATTCCCTTAAGTGGCAAAAAGAATTACTTTTGATCCATAGATCATTGGAACTCTTCTCACCAGCCTGAGGCAATTTATGATTGATCGTTTGACGGAGCTCGAAGAAATGGCGTACTCGGACTAGGATGGATGATGTGGACTACCTTGTTGAAGACAATGCAATGGATGACTTTTGCTTGCGCGTGCTCTCAAGAACTTGAGCATTTCCATATTCTTCAAGGTTCTACCAACATCCGTGTCAAGGATCCTGGCAACCCAACATACTACCATGATGAATAGTGATGAACAATGCAGATGCAAAGGAAGATAACATCTACTCAGATTTCACCCTAGCGAGGCCAAGGAAACAAAATCTGGATGATCGACCAAGAACATTTAGCACTCCGCTTCTAATGCTCTCCTTGATGTGCTAGGTTCCACGGTCATGTTCAATAAACATCAACATGGCCATCAAGAAAGGTCGGACTTCGGGAGCACGAAATCCATAAGGATCAACTTCTAGAATAAGTCATGCGAGATCCTCATGGGGAGTGACCAAACGGCTTAATCAAGATACTACAATAATAGTGCTTCCAGCTAGGTGCGTCCACTTCACTGGAACCTATATCATAGCTCTTGGAAGAAGTTCCAACCATCATATCTGCCCGAGATTCAGATCTGGTTGGTGTCAGAATAATCCAGACTCATGTCTGGAAAGAAAGGTTGCAACACAAACCGACGAGATAACGTTGCAGGATTCCCGGGAGATGAACTACGATAGCAAGCTCCAAAACATGAGTTGGTTCTGCTACACACATGTGAACATGCTGTCCAAGACAAGCATGACCATGTAGTAGTCTTATAATAAAACACTACCGAGTTCAGGTGGGGAACCATCATCGAGGATATCGAAGTCCTTGCGTAAGTCTAGCTCTTAAGAAGAAACTTCTTCTCCTTTAACAAATCAATCAGTGGCTTGAGGTGTTAGGAATACATATGGAGTGGAGGTAATTAATCTGCCAAACCATAGAATACTTCGCACGCATGCATGACTGACTTGGGATGATTCCAAGGGAAACAAAACAAACCTTTCTCAAATTCATGGCGGGAACTTACATCAAATGCACGTGAATTAGAGGAAGTCACTCCTTTCATCCAAGCATAAGCTTCATGAACGGAACACGAAGGCATTGCTTACAAAGTTTCCAACACTAGGTTGATGTTCAACATGAATCATGGGGGAGACAAAATGCTGTTGATGGGCTCAATAGCAACTCATCGGAATTTCCATATCACTGGACTTCCACCATCATGTGAACACGGTGATAGCATTGGTCAGACCAAAAGATGTAATGGTGTATGCTCGAGGGATCAACCACGAGTAAGACAACATTATGAACATCGTTGGTTCTGATTTGACTTGACGATAGCCCATACTCAAGTCAAAGTTTTGACTAGGCAATAGATCCAACAACTGATCACGAGGACCAATCGATGGAGATATCATCTTTCTTCAACACACACACACACAGTAAAAAGATATCCCTTAACATGAACTAAGTCAGACAAGCTTTTATCTTCCAACTCTCCAAGTTGTTGTTAAGCTTAACCAACTAGCTCAGGGGTATCCACCACAGGTTCTTGGAGAAGGGGTGGTTTATAAGAAACCAACTCGATCATGAGCTCAACATAGCGGTCAGGTGACAACCTGGTAATACTTCCGAGAAGATATTCGGAAAATCACGAACCACCGATATGTTTCTAAGCTCGAGAACAATCTTGCCTTTCAGAGCAAGACGATATGATCAAATAAGCAAGGGATTGAATAATCCTAACTCATTGGTCGAAGAGTGCACCGGAAATAAGGACTAGATAGCACGGTCAATCTTAGGATGATGATTTAATAACCAACACGCTAAGAATGAGAATATTGTCCATTTACTACGAAGCAACGAGTTGCTCGGAGTACTGATTTCACACATCACAATTCACTTGTCGGCATTCCGGTTACAACAACACGAGGGCCGAGGAATGAATGACGATGGTGAGAGTATCACTGCATCAAGAATTCATAGGAGGAGGTGCAATTCTCATGATGTTCCTGACATAAAGTGGGTAATACTTCAGGGTAGAACAGAATCAAAGCCTGATTGCCTTTGATCTGCGGAATACAACTGCTTTGACCACTCCAAGAATGGATGAGGTGCTGGAGTTTGTTTCTCCTAGTCATTCCAGAACAGAATGGCTTGACGGACCACAAGAATAATAGGCATTGATGAACACGAATGCACAACTATTCCTGACTATCAATTGATAGACTAGGGTCGGAATACAGCTGAGGAGGGTCAACTCAAGGAACATATAACTTTCTGAGTTGTGGATTCATGGGTTAGTATGTCAAACGAGTTCAACACATTTCTTCCGGATAACCCATGCAGAATGATAGAACTGGCAGAGTCACAATATGAATGGAGTACTCCTCAAGAGAACTCTGGTTGTGATCTTTTGGTTCAAAGAACATTCTTCCATATTGGTTCATGGTATTTGGAAGAAGGAGATACCACGGACCTCGAGGACTAATGCAAAGGTTACTAATATCTTAAGGGAACTAGCAAATACTAACAACATGAAGTAGGGTGAATCTCGGGTTCAAGAACCCAGGAATAGGATACCTACTAACTAAACGGCATCACAGGATGCTTTCGAGAATGGTGGCCAGAATCATCACACTGGGAATACAAGCATTGCTAGAATACTAGGTGACTCCCTAAAACACCTAGGGTCATAATAATAGCTCCAACATATATGTCGAGGCAATATAGTACCTCAACAGACCGATTAGTGTGTTTATTCTGACCAAAAGGACATCGGCAACAGAAAGAAAGGATTTGCAAATGCATCAGACTACTTAGAAACCTGGGATGACTCGGACATCATAACGGCTGTAAATGCTCAAAAAGATTTGAGACAACCTGCAAATTAGTGGCATAACCACTCAGAAGCACAGTATCAAGGTTTTGCGATCAACTAAGAACACATGGAAGTAGCAGAAACTGAACTGAGGCCTGAAACTATCAATCCTATAAGTCTATGGATTAGTAACACGTCATCCTGATAGATAGATGAGAAGGCCTAGTTCTTAATCCCCGTAGAAGAGAAGAGGTTGACTCAGATCATAAGGGCATAAGGTATAAGGAGTAAAAAGAGCCTTACGTTCCCTTCCACAATCAATTCCCTTATATAACTAAAGAATTTCTAGACTCAACTTCGACCAGTTTGGCTTGGTAATCCTACAGGCAGTCAGGCTCTGATACCAAAGCTGTCATGACCCCGATCCTAAGTCACATCGATCTAGCATGTAACACATCATATCACTTTGCGGCCTCACGCACGGTATTTCCACGGGTGCCACCTTACCTGGCCCGGGACCGTTTGCGCCTTTTGGCTCACGTATATGATAGTGTCGCTAGCATCCATATGACAAAGAACCTGGGCCGACATGGCAAGTCGTGAACCCAAAGCGGCACTAACCCATGGGGACAGGCATACATGAATCAACCTCGAGCATGTCGGTCAACAGCGTGTGAATCCGGGTTGTAGCACTGGGCTAACAGGACTCCGGTAACCCGGGCTGTAGCAGGCTAGGCAGGACTCCGGATGTCACCGCGTGACATTTCCCCGAAGGGACAGACACAGGAATGAAGTGAATCACATGCCGGCCAGTCAAGTGTTCCGAGCAGTAGTGCTGGGCTAGCAGGACTCCGGTGATCCGGGCTGTAGCGGACTACTATCGCTCAGAAGCACTAGACTACATTTCCCCATATGATAGGCTGCCAAGGATAAATAACTAGGTAGTCAGATCCCACTCATACCAAGCATTTCAATCATACACACAATATGCCTGATATGAGTAAATACAACGTGGCATCACAACATAACTCTACGACTCAAAGTATTTATTCATTAGGCTCCGAGGAGCGAGATATTACAAACATGGGTCTCATGACCCAACATTCAGAGCATACAAGTCAAAGCACATGCGGAAGCTTAACATGTCTGGGTACAGACATCTACAAATGAAAAAGGCTGAGAAGCCTGACTATCTACCAGATACTGCCGAGGGCACAAGATCGTAGCTGAGGTAACAAGCTAAACGTCGAAATCCACGCGGAACTACTAGCGAGACTGACGTCTCTCTGCAAAAACATAAAATAGGCAAACGTGAGTACAAATGTACCCAGCAAGACTTACATCAGAACTATCTACATATGCATCGGTATCAATAAATGGGTGGTGGAGTTTGACTGCAGCAAGCCAACTTTGACTCGGTGGCTATCCTGAACTACGACTGCAAGTAACTCTTTTGAGGTGGCGCACACGAGTCCACATATTCACCATACCAATACACCACTATGGATCCGCTCCCGTCCCCCTACGAGAAGGCCATCCATAGCACTCACGCTTATCTTGCGTATTTTAGAGTATCCACTTTCACTTGTCTATGAACTATGCAAGGGGTCCAAGTTTCCATATCCGAGGAATCCGACTATTCGAATAGATAATGATAACCCTTCAGGGGTGTACTTCTTCACACACGCTCTCGCCACTTACCGCCCTGTACACGTCATGTACCTCGGCAACCTTCAAGCGGAAGCCGGGCGAGGGAGTCGGCCACGACCTGACTAACCACACAAGTCTCTAGTCCAGGTTTATCGCCTTTTCGGGTTCCATCCGCAAGGAGATCCGGCCGGGGTGTCGCTCACGGCCCCAAACGATGTGAGCAGGGTTCCCAAGCCCACCAACCGGGTGCCACTTGGTACACCGTGCCACTGTGCCTAGTCTGTCCCAAGCCCACCTGTACCGGGTGCCACTTGGTAGACTACTAACACTACCTACAAACACCAGAAACTAGTTGCAACTCCTGGACAGAGATCAAGTTGATTAATAAGTCGAGAGGGGTCGAGTTACCGGAACCCAATGTGTGGTAGTAACTGTTCATGGATCACAAACACAGAACTCAGTTCCTGAGGACGGCTGCAATGAGACAACCCACCATGTACTCCTACATGGCCTCTCACCGCTACCTTTACCAAATCGTGTTCACACACTTAGCTCTCAACAGTAGGACATGTTCATCACCATTCCAATTCATTCCCGATGAATCAGACCCGACTCAACTCTAAGCAGTAGCAGGCACGACAAACAAGCATGAATGAGTAGGCACATCAAGGCTCAAACAACTCCTACTCATGCTAGTGGGTTTCATCTATTTACTGTGGCAATGACAGGTCATGCAGAGGATAAGGGGTTCAACTACCGCAGCATGTAACAGTTGAATCGATGTTGTCCTAATGCAGTAAAAGAGAGCAGGAGCGAGAGAGTGGGATTGTATCGGAATGAACAAGGGGGTTTTGCTTGCCTGGCACTTCTGAAGATAATATAGCTCTTCATTGGTGTCATCGATCTCGTCGTCGAAACATCGTCTACTAAGAGGGAACAACCACCGGCAACTGAGAAAGAACACAATCAATGCGATGCCACAATATGATGCATGATCATGACATGGCAATATGCTGTGATTTGAGCTAATGCACCTAGCTATGATTTAAATGAAGTTGTTTTGAATACATGACTCAAATTCCAACTCCATATATGATTATTTAAATGCCCTTTATTTGTTTTGTCCAAAACAGAGGACAAACATTGTTCAAACATGCATGAAAATGGTACAGATGGATTCCTTGCATTTTTCTAATAATTTTTCATATATAAATTATTTCATTCTGAGTTATAGATTATTTCCTATGATTTTATTTGAAGTTTTAAACATTTTCCGGAATTCCTGGAATAAAAATAATTAAAGGAAAACATATTACTGCGTCAGCATTGCGTCATGCTGACCTCAGCAGGTCAACTGACGCCGTCCAGGTCAAACCTGGCCAGTGGGGTCCATTGGTCAGTGACCCAGGGGTTGGTTAGCAGGATGATTAGGCCCTAAAGATGGTGCCGCGTCACCAGCTACCGGGGTTAGACGCCGGCGACCTCAAGTCGCGGCGGAAGGTCGCCGGAGCGGCGCTACGGACGGCGGTGGGTCAAGCCAAGGGCAACAAGGGGTTGACCTCGCTCGCCCGCATCCAGGGGAGGCACCGGCTGGTCGCGGGGCGATCTGTAGGGGCGGCGGCGGCAAGTTGGGCGGCGGCCGGAGTTCAGCCGACCTCGGGGACGGGGCTACAGTGCAGGGCAGGGAAAACGGGTGGTGGTGCTCGTTAGTGGGAGCATTCTGAGCGCGTTGATGGGCTCGAACACGAGGTTTGTCCTCTGCAACGACGGCGACGGCATGGACGCCGGCGATGAGCTCACGGCCATGGTTTGGAGCGAGGCTAGCGAGCGGGAACGAGAGAGGGAGAAGAGGGGTTCGACGCGGGAGCTCACAGGGATTCCAGCGGAGCAAACGTCATGGACGGGGAAGCTCTGGACGACGCGAATCGGACGACGGCGGTCGTCGGGGCAGAGGACGAAGATGGCGATGTTGCGGTCGACTGTGGCCTTCTCCGGTCGCCTGCGTCGTCTTGAACATTAAGAAGAGTCCGGCAATGGGATGTGACCCATCAGTGAAGCCTGGGGTGCGCGGTGGCTAAGGTGAACGGCGACGGCGCTCTCGGGTGCTCACGGTGGTTGCGCGGGAGAGAGAGCAGAGGAGGGGGAGGAGGTCCAGGGAGAGAGGAGAGGAGTGCAGGGGGGTGCTGGCGTCGTTGGCGCGGGATTGGGTTGACGGGGAGCGCGACACGGCGAAGCAGGAGGTGGCGCGGTCGGGTGTGTGCGCTGGCAACTTCGCCTCTGCCTACTGGCAAAGGAGGAAGACGACAGAGGAGGGGGCCAGGTGGGCTGGGCCAGCCACTTGGGCCGCCAGGTAAGGTCCAGGTGGGCTTCTCTCTCTCTGCTTTTATTCTGTTTTAGTTTTCTTAATGTTTTCTATTATTCTGTAAACTTTAGGGCTTTATTAAAAATGCCAGGGCATTACCAAAAATCATGAAACTGCTCCATGTCACTATTTGGAATATTTCCAACAGTAAACATTTCAGTGTGTGATTATTTGAGCATTTATAATGTTATTAGCAGTTAAATGCCCAAATGCAAATACTATATAATTTAATTCAAAAATCCAGGAACAACCTATAAATATGTTCATCATTTTTGGAAGAGGTTTTCACCTTTAACAGAAATCATGAACATTTCCAAAGGGCATTCTGGGTTATTGAAAATATTTTTATTGAACCTAGTTAAATTTCATTTGGTGCTAGGGTTTCAACAATCCCCATTTCAAATTTCTTTGGAATTTAAACATGATGGCATGATGAACAAGCAAAGACAACAGGGCTAATCTAGGGCTGTGACACTATGATAGGTCGACACGTGGCACGGCCCAACAGTGGCCCATTCCGGTGAAAAAGGCCGGCCCAGTAAAAATTAGCAGGCCGACCCATATAAGGCCTACTTGTGTCAAGTCCATTTAAGCCCACAACCCATACGAGATGTGCCAATTTGGCCTGTCAACGGCCCGTTAAAGATTTGACACCATTGCAGCTCATCGTCAGTTCGAGCCCGTTAACAGCCCGCTATATATTTGGGCTCAATATCGGCCCGATGAGATTTCGGCCTATTAACGGCCCATTTAATGGATGGGCCAATTTTCAGGATGTACATCTTTCGGCCTTTTAGCGACCCATTTAAATGTTGGGCTAATTTTCGGCCCGGTGTGTCTTTCAGCCTGTTGACGGCCCATAAATCTGATGGGCCATTTTTAGTCCGACATGAGTTTCGGCCTTTTAGCCGCCCATTTAAGTGTTGGGCCAATTTCTGGCCCGGTGTCACTTTCAGCCTGTTGACGGCCCATAAATCAGTTGGGCCATTTGTAGTCGGACCTGAGTTTTGGCCTTTTAGCGACCCATTTAAGTGTTGGGCCAATTCCCGGCCCTGTGTGCCTTTCGGCCTGTTAACGGACCATAAATGAGTTGGGCCATTTGTAGTCGGACCTTAGTTTTGGCCTTTTAACGGCCCATGCCCTTCATGGTCCAATACCAGCCCGGTTTCTCTTTCAGCCTGCTAAAGGCCCACGACACAGTTGGGCCGTTTACAATACGACCTGACTTTCGGCCTCTTAGCGGCCCATGTTCTTCATGGTCCAGTACAAGCCCGCTGTCTCTTTCGGCCTGCTAAAGGCCTACAGTATAATTGCGCCATATGTAGCCCAAACTTAGTAACGACCTGTTAACGGCCCGTGAAATAAATTGGGGCCACCTGTTGCCCGCTTCGATGTCGGCCTGTTAACGACCCGGGAGGTAAGAGGGCCGACCATTAACTTTCGGCCTAGTAACGGCCCATTAACTTAATGGGCCCACTAAAGTTCGTTCATGTCTTTAGGCCAAATTAGATAATATGAGCCCATTACGACGATCAATTATGCACAGGACCAAAACCGATCAAGCAAAGGTACGACATACAGGGAATAATGTTGCACATCCAACATATATTATAGGAAATTACATCCACTGGGCAATCAAAGATTGATGCTAGTGCAAATAAATGAGCAGAACCTAACCATCTACAACGTCACAATCTGCAACCTCAACACAAATGACTCCCATAAGCATGTGGGCAAGTTCTTGCTGCTTTGCTACACTGTCTCTGAAAACATTGATCAGTTGTTGTGTCGCACGACTCTGCACCTCTAATTCATCCACCATTTCCATCATTGCTTCAGCCATTAATTGGTTCACAAACATACATTTATTCCATTGCATTCGAGACAGAGGATACTGAACAGATTCAGATGGCGATTTTGGCAGGCTTGTATTATTGATAGTGGAGAGTGTCTCGACCACTGCATCGTAACATAAATTAGGACGGGAACTGTCGTGGTTTTGTCACGGCAGATGTCCTAGTGAAAGGACTTAGTCGTGGAGCCATCGCGACGGGTTAGCTTGAAGGGGTTAAAGCGGACACAGGGGCGCAGAGAGTTTTCATACTAGTTCGGCCCCTTTGATGAAGGTAAAAGCCTACGTCTAGTTGTGATGGAATTGATGGGGTTTCGATGACTAGGGAGCAAACAAACTTCGCCTAAGTCTCAAGTTGTTGTTGTCTGTCCTTGAACCACCGCCGGGTCGTCCCCTTATATACACGGGTGATGCCCGTTGGTTCATAGAGTCCCCATCACCGGTTCATACTCGTATCTGGGTTGGTCTCTCCTTATTCCTAACTTACAATACAAGTTTACATATAAAGCCGGTTTACGGCTACAGGTCTTAAACCGACTACAGGCCTTGGGCCCTTATCTGCTTCTTTGGGCTTTAACACCTTTGAACTACTGATGAAGTTAACCCGGCCCAGGTAGGCCGGTTTACGCCCAGTAGTAATATCCCCAATATTAGGCCCCAGATTGATTTGAACGGGTTCATGTCAATCCTTAGCAAAAAATCTTCGTCTTCAACATCTTCTTGTCGTTGTTGAACCGCCGTGATGTCACCTTCTCTGGTTGCTGTAAACCGGCATGACGTCATCATAAAGATAACATTCATGATATCTTCTTTGTTTAATGAATCCGCCATAACCAAGGCGACCGCTCCGTCTCCAAGATTTGTGGTTCCTTGATTCACGCGCCTGACACGTGTCTCTTGCGTTATAAATAAGAACAAAGGGTCATTTCTTTTCTCCCCTTCGTACCCTTTGTCTTTGTTTTCCTCGCGTCGCCAGCCTCGGAGCTCCGCCGCCGCCGTTGACCTCTGCACCGTCTTGGGCCGCTGCATCAACCTGAACGTACCAGAGCACTGCGGTAGCTTTCCGCATCTTCCTCGATTCTGGTAAGCCTTCTGTTCTTCTTAGCATAGATCTGTTCTTAGGGTTTCGTGCTCTTGCCGTGTTCGTCGTTTGTTCATGCTCGTACCCAGACTCCTGGATAGATCTGTGAAACCCTGCTCTGATTAGCAGTAGCTTTTAGCTTCCGCCTGTAGTTTCATGCTCGAGTCCGTAGATCTCATCTATATATCTGCCCATTGATTCACTTCCGCTCTGCTTTAAGTCTTTGAATATTTTGTCTTCTTTTTTGAACTTGTTACAGATCCATTGCTGTAATAAGACCTTGTGAAACCTGTTTCTTCATACTTAGCCATCCGCAACCTCAGTTGCTTTCAATGCTTAGATCAGGCGGTTTAACTCAATGTAGAAAAAATTAATAAACCGGTATATACCATTAGTCCCCTTGTCGAACCGCCAGAACTCGTTAGTCATATGATGCCGCTTCATAGAACTCCAGTTTAGATATAGTTACCTCCGGTTTAACATTGTTCATACCGGTGTATACTTTTACCCAACACAATCTTGAACTGGAATCACTTATTTTGTAGACTCCACCATGGCCAAACAAGTATATGAGTGCAACTGGGCTCCTTCTCGCGTCACAGAAACTCAACTGAACAACTTAGTCCTGACTGGCGCTTTAAGCAGCAAAAACACCATCCATTGGAGGGTCCCTGGCAAAGAATGTCCTCCCACACCTCAAGAAGGAGAGGTTGTCGTTTTCGCAGACCACTTAGCCTGAGGTTTTAATCCGCCCGGTTCAAAATTTTACCGGAATGTCTTGGCCAATTTCCAACTCCGTCCGCAAGATACTGGCCCCAATTCTGTCACCAACATATGCCATTTCCAAGTACTCTGTGAGGTGTTCTTTCAAGAGGAACCCACAGTTGAGTTATTCAGAGATTGTTTTCATCTAAACCGCCGCACAGAATTTACTGATGGTTCCAATATGGAATTGGGTGGTATGGAGATTCAGAAAAGGAAAGAGGTCATTTATCCTCACGCAAAACTTCATAGCCATCCCCAAGAATGGAATCAATCATGGTTCTATTGCAAAGACACCTCCCCTGCTAATGAAAATCCCTTGCCTGGCTTTCGTCCGGAGCGGCTTAGCAATACGCACCCCTTTCCACAAAGGTTGACTGCCAAGGAGAGGAGTAAATACGCTCCTCAACTGTCTAAGCCCAGAGCCTTTATGGCCAACGGTTTAACAGGAGTTGATCTCGCTCGTTGTTGGATATCATGGAGCATACTGCCCCTTAGTTAACGCTCCGGTTTGATGTGCGAATATACGAGCAGTGTTGACGACCCACTGCGACACATGAACATCCAGCTCACCGACGAAGAAGTCACAGAAGCTGTGAAGAAAATATTGAACGAATCGGAACACATCTGTGCCCGAACCGGTCTGCTTCCTTTCCGCGCCACCAACAAACCGCCAGCTGTAAGTTTTTAATTTCACCTTTCATTGACCCTGACATTGCTATATCTGTCTATTATTTAACACCAATATCTGTTGAAACAGGGCAATGATCCGTTTTGGAGCAAGAAGCTTCCGCAGGAGAAGCCAGACAAATCGGAAAGACCAACCCGGCCAAAAACCAAAGTCATTAAGAGGCCTGCTCATAAGAGGAAAACCACTGCATCCTCTGATCCGCCCGCTGATGACGATGTGGGTAATCCGGACCTTGAGGTAGAACTTGATTCACTTGGCTTACTTTTCACATGCCTTATTGATGATAATATTTGTCAGGATGATGCCGAAGCTAGTCATGCTGATGCTGCAGAGGTAATTACTCTCTCTTCTGATTCGAACCCTTTGCCTTCACTTAAAATCCGTCAGGCAAACCGGAAAGTTAAATTTTCTCATCCTCTTGCTTACTTGGATCCCAAATTTCTTATGAAGACCCAACAGCACGAAGCTCGCCGCACAACCTGGCACAGCGGCCAGGTAGTTACCTCCGCCGGTTTACCGAACAGTCCGGTTCGGAAACGCTGTTCAGAGGTCTCTAATTTGCTTGTCAGTGCTTGTCCTAAAGCGGGCTGTTATCGTCAACCTCTTAATCCGTCTGACTCCGATTATCAGGTTACTTCCCACTCATCCTCTGGCGAGTCATCAGCTACTCAGCTGCAACCACTCAAGACGGTGCTTGGGTAAGCTATACTTATCATAATATTTCTGATACATCATTTTGGAACATATGCTGTATTTGATTTTGATTACTCCTTGTAGGGCCAAGCCTAGGCCAAGCAAGAAGGCCCGCCTGGATAAAGCGGCCGAGGAGGATGCCGTTCCTGAACCGGATAAAACACCGGATCCTGAAGAGGTCATTCGCGAAGATATACCCAACGACCCCCCACTACAAGGTGATGATGTTATTGCCGAAGAAAGGCCTGCTGACCAGCCCGGAAGCCCCATCCGGATTGAGAAATCCACCAGTCCAATCCGGCCTGCTAGCAAACCAACTGCCCCTGGTCAAACCGGTGATGCCAAGGATGATGATGTTGTGATTACTGGCATTGGCCGTACTGAACCAAGTAATCCGGTCGCCTTATCCAGGCATACTGCCAAAGAAGAATTCGCTACTATGAGCAAGGGCAAGTGGAATGTTGATCTGGCGACTTACGCTGCTTTGAATACCCAAGATCTTCATTCCAGCTACTTGAATCGGCTGTACACCAGCCGTGACTATGAAGCCGGCCTGGTGAATATGATGAAGGAAAAATTTGAGGTAACTTCCATGTGCTATTTCCTGCTTGGATACTTCAATTTTGTTAACTCTCCTAGCCCCCAAGGGCCGGTTTTGCAATCCTCTTTCAAACCGGGACTTACTAATATAAATCTGAATGCCTCGAAATTCACTGATATAGCCCCCAAGGGCCGGTTCAACTTAATGTAGTTAAACCGGGCACTTAAGTAGTTTAATATGGCAGCATCAGAACTTATTTGAGCAAATATGCATTAGCCCCCAAGTGCCAAGTTGAATACTTGTATTGAGCTTGGGACTTTGCAATTAATTGACACATGAAGATCAAATATGCATTAGCCCCCAAGTGCCAAGTTGAATACTTGTATTGAGCTTGGGACTTTGCAATTAATTGACAGATGAAGATCAAATATGCATTAGCCCCCAAGTGCCAAGTGCATAACTTGTTATGTGGTTGGTACTTCAATTCTTGTACCATTTGTTAAATCATATGACTGTCTGTATGCAGGTTGAGCTGAAAACCAAAGAAAGCCAACTCGCCGATCTTCAAGAAAATTTGAAATCCCAACAAGCTGAAACCTCAAAGGCGAAAGAGGAGTTGACCAGCGCTTAAGCATCATGGAACAGCTGAAGGAGGGCTTCAACAAAGAGCGGGCGGATTGGGCCACTGGGAAGACCGCTTTGACCAAGAAAATTGAAACTGCTGAAGCTGCCCTTAAACCGGTGGTAGATGAGCTAACCAGCGTAAAGCGGCAAGTGCATGCCATGACTGCCGCCATCTTTGGTAAACTTCCTTTGACTTCTGTAATAATTTGGCCTTCCTATGATAGGTCCGGTTTGTGAACTCTTTGTAATGTTCTAGGTACACGCATTGGTCACTTGGGTCAGATGTTCGGATGAAATTGAAGGCCGCCTATACATTAACCGAACAGCTGTATACTGGAGCGCAGCGGATCATCTCTACTGCATCACATAACAATCCGGCGCCCTCTTTAATTCAAGATACTCTTAAGAGGTTGTCAATGCTTCCCGCCCGTATTGTAGAGCTGAAGAAATCTGCTGCTCGAACTGGTGCCATCAATGCCTTAATCCGGGCAAAAGCATGGGTATCGGATTTCGATCCTGTTGAGGCAGCTCAAGGTTATCCCAGTTTGAAGGAAGATGGTTCGAAGTTCAATGAGGATGACCTGAGAGCGATAAACCGGGCAGTGCGCCCTCTAGCTTGCCAATTGACGGAAGAGGCAGACTTGTCGCATTATCAAGCTCAATATAACAACCAGAATAAACGAGTGGCTGCACCGATTCCTGAAGCGGAGAATCTGATCCCTCCAATCCGTAAGCATACTTACGCTCCTGATATTGAACCGTCGTCACTGATCCATGATGAAGCTGTCTTTCAAGCCCTAATGGGAATCGACTGGACCACTGTTGATTTCCAGCCACTTGGTAGGGAAGAAGAAGCTGAAGCGGCGCAGGAGGACCCACAACCATCAGATCAGAGTGGTGACCAAGCTTTAACCGGAGGTCGGTTTAAATGGCTGCTTTGTTATATTCTGCCAAGAAAATAATGATCTTATTTGGGCACCATGTTGCCTTGTAATAGGATAGCCAATACTCCTGCTTCTGAGATGCCTTCGTGCATAGGCACTGATACTTTTGTTTGAATGGGCGAAACCTTCAATCTATATTTCCTGCAATCACAAAATCTTAAACTACCGCGGCGGCTGTACCGCCAGCCGGTTTATAACCTTTATATATATATGCAATGAAATTGAGGTATATGATCAAATTTTGTGATACAAAATACCTGCCATCGATGGGCATGAAGTTGGCTTTAGCCAATCTTGAAACGGAGGTTTATAAACCTAAACCGTCAATGGAGAAAACAGCTCCTCTGCATAAAATGCCGGTTTACCATGTAAACCGTGCCGGGTTATGAAAAACACCCTGTCACTCCATAATGGGATGTTAACAGAAATAGTCAAACCGGGCAAATAGTCTCCGGATTAAAAATGGACCGTCTTCCGTCGATTGACAGTTTGAACCGGTTTAAAACGTTGCCGGTTTAAAAAACGCAAAGCAATAGTAAGAAAAATGTTGGAAGCAAAGGCAATGATAAAACTGTTTGCAAAAAGAGGCTTTTATTTAGCCGATCAGATGGTGTTACCATGGTCGGACACGACCAAGCTCCCGATAGGTGTAGCTATGGTTCAAGTCAGCCAGGTCCCCAAATGAAACCGTGGCATTATGCCGATCAAGAGGCGTGGCAATGGTTTGGGTTCGACCAAGCCCCCAAGTGATTCTATGGCCTTAGTCGATCAAGAGGCGTGACTGGTTCAGACTTGACCATGTCCCCAAGTGATCTGGTGGCTTTCGCCTATCAAAAGGTGTTGCATTGGTTCGGACACGACCAAGCCCCCAAGTGATGTTTATAAAACTTTCAAGGGGTAAACCGGAGGCCGCTTTAAGACAGAACAACTCCATGTAACCACACATGATGTAAAAGAACAGATACCCCGCTTTAGCTGAGGCTCCGGTTTATTATATTAATCATAATATATACACTTGTTATAATATGTACATAAGTAGAGCCGATGGCTCAGGTATAGTAAGGCCGAAGATGAGCTATGTTCCACGTCCTGTTGGTCTCCTCCTCTGATGTACGTGAGTCTTTATGCTCTCGAATATCGATCAGATAGTATGACCCGTTGTGCAGATTCTTGCTGACCACGAAAGGTCCCTCCCAAGGTGGGGATAACTTATGCATATTAGTCTGATCTTGAATGAGCCGAAGCACCAAATCTCCTTCTTGAAAGGTTCTGGTTCTGACTCGGCGACTGTGATACCAACGAAGATCCTGTTGGTAAATCACCGAGCGGGCTGCTGCTATGTCACGCTTCTCATCCAACAGGTCCAAAGCATCTTGTCGTGCCGTCTCGTTGTCCGCTTCAACATAAGCCGCTACATGAGGTGAGTCATGACGGATATCGCTGGGAAGAACCGCCTCTGCTCCGTAGACCATGAAGAACGGTGTGTATCCTGTGGATCTGTTGGGCGTAGTATTGATACTCCATAACACAGATGGTAGCTCTTCTACCCAACAACCCGGTGTCCTCTGCAAAGGAACCATAAGCCGTGGTTTGATGCCTCTCAAGATCTCTTGATTAGCTCTTTCTGCTTGACCATTGGACTGTGGGTGGGCTACTGATGAAACGTCAAGCCGGATGTGCTCACGTTCGCAGAACTCCTTCATGGCCCCCTTGGACAAATTGGTACCATTATCTGTGATGCTACTATGTGGAAAGACAAACCGGAAAATCACCTTTTTGATGAACTAAACTGCCGTGGCCGCATCACACTTGCTAACAAGTTCTGCCTCCACCCACTTTGTAAACTTGTCAACCGCCACCAGGAGGTGGGTCTTCTTATCCTTGGACCTTTTGAAAGGCCCAACCATATCCAGCCCCCAAGTTGCAAATGACCAAGTAATCAGAATCATCCTCAATTCTTGAGCCGACACATGAGCGCGTCTTGAAAACTTTTGGCAACCGTCACATCGTCTGACCAGATCCTCCACATCAGCATGAGTAGTTAACCAATAAAAACCATGGCGGAACGCTTTAGCCACCAAAGACTTTGAACCGGCGTGATGACCACAATCTCCTTCGTCGATCTCATGCAAAATTTCACAGCCTTCCTCAGGAGACGCGCATCGTTGAAACGCCCCTGACACACTGCAATGATGCAATTCGCCATTAACAATAGTCATAGACTTGGATCGCCGGATTATCTGCCGGGCCAAGGTTTCGTCCTCTGGTAGCTCGCCCCGGTTCATGTACGCAAGATAAGGAAGCATCCAATCTGGAATGATGTGTAGAGCTGCCACCAATTGAGCCTCCGGATCAGGAATAGCCAAATCCGCTTCACCAGGGAGCTTGACCGACGGGTTGTGTAGCACATCAAGAAAAACATTAGGCGGGACCGGTTTACGTTGAGAGCCCAACCGGCTTAAAGCGTCCGCCGCTTCATTCTTCCGACGGTCCATGTGGTCCACCTGATACCCCTTGAAGTGACCTGCAACAATATCCACCTCACGACGATATGCAGCCATGAGTGGGTCCTTGGAATCCCAAGTGCCGGACACCTGTTGAGCTACTAGGTCCGAGTCACCGAAGCACTTAACCCGGCTTAGATTCATCTCCTTAGCCATCCGGAGACCATGGAGCAAGGCTTCATACTCAGCTGCATTGTTAGTACAAGGGAACATTAAGCGGAGGACGTAACAGAACTTGTCACCTCGCGGGGAAGTTAATATGACTCCAGCCCCCAAGCCCTCCAATTGCCTGGATCTGTCGAAATGGATGGTCCAATATGTGCGATCTGGCTTCTCTTCAGGTGCTTGCAACTCCGTCCAATCATTGATGAAACCAACAAGTTCTTGAGACTTCACCGCCGTTCAGGGCACGTACTTCAACCCGTGCGGCCCAAGCTCTATAGCCCACTTGGCAATCCGGCCAGTCGCTTCCCGGTTCTGGATGATATCGCCTAAGGGAGCAGAACTGATCACTGTGATGGGGTGCCCTTGGAAATACTGCTTCAGCTTCCGGCTTGCCATGAAAACTCCATATACCAGCTTCTGCCAATGCGGATACCTTTGCTTGGATTCAATAAGTACCTCACTGATATAGTAAACCGGATGCTGAACCGGATGCTCCTTGCCTGCCTCCTTCCGCTCCACTACAATAGCCACACTGACTGCGTGAGCGTTAGCAGCAACATATAGCAGTAGCGACTCCTTGTCAACGGGAGCGGCAAGCACAGGCGGGTTGGCCAATTGCCGCTTTAAGTCCTCAAGTGCCTGATCAGCAGCAGAACTCCAGACGAACTGATCCGTCTTCTTCAACATCTGATACAAAGGAATTGCCTTCTCACCAAGGCGGCTGATAAACCGGCTCAACACGGCAATCCAACCAGCCAAACGTTGAATGTCATTGATACACTTCGGTTTAGCCAGGGAGGTGATGGCTGTGATCTTCTCCGGATTAGCCTCAATTCCCCTGTTGGACACCAGAAAACCCAATAACTTGCCTGCCGGTACACCAAAAACACATTTGGCCGGATTGAGCATCATCTTGTACGTCCTCAGGTTACCAAAGGTTTCCTTCAAATCGTCAACCAGAGTCTCCTTCTTCCTTAACTTAACCACAATATCATCCACGTAAGCATGTACATTACGGCCAATCTGCTTGTGAAGGCAATTTTGTACACACGTTGATAGGTTGCCTGGGCACTCTTGAGCCCAAAGGGCATAGACACATAGCAGAAGGCTCCAAAGGGAGTGATGAACATCGTCTTCTCCTGGTCCTTAACTGCCATTTTGATCTGATGATAACCAGAATATGCATCCAAAAAACTCAAACGCTCGCAACCCGCCGTAGCATCAATGATTTGATCAATACGGGGGAGGGCAAAAGGATCTGCTGGACAAGCCTTATTAAGGTCCGTGTAATCCACACACATACGCCAAGTGCCGTTTTTCTTAAGGACCAGCACCGGATTAGCAAGCCACTGAGGGTGAAAAACTTCAACAATAAAACCAGCTGCCAAAAGCCTGGCTACCTCTTCTCCAATAGCTTTGCGTCTTTCTTTGTTAAACCGGCGAAGGAACTGTTTCACCGGTTTGTATTTAGGATCCACATTAAGAGTGTGCTCAGCGAGTTGCCTCGGTACACCTGGCATGTCAGAAGGCTTCCATGCAAAAATGTCCCGATTCTCACGGATGAACTCGATGAGCGCGCTTTCCTATTTCGGATCCAAATTGGCACTGATGCTGAACTGCTTGAACGAATCGCCAGGCACGAAGTCAACAAGCTTAGTCTCAGCTGCCAATTTGAACTTCAAGGCCGGATCATGCTCTGTAGTTGGCTTCTTCAACGGAGTCATATCCGCCGGATCAACATTGTCTTTATAAAAGTTCAGCTCCTCGGTGGCACAAACCAACTCTGCGTAGGCCGCATCTCCTTCCTCGCACTCCAAAGCGACTCGACGGCTTCCATGAACCGTTATTGTCCCCTTGTGACCCGGCATCTTGAGCTCCAAGTACACATAACAAGGCCGTGCCATGAACTTGGCGTAGGCCGGTCGCCCAAACAGGGCGTGATACGGACTTTGGATTTTTACCACTTCAAACGTCAGCGTCTCCGTCCTGGAATCATGATCATCTCCAAAGGCCACTTCCAGAGCTATCTTACCAACAGGATATGCTGATTTTCCAGGTACCACACCATGGAACACCGTATTGGACGGTTTGAGATTTTTATCTGTCAGTCCCATACGACGGAAGGTCTCGTAGTACAAGATATTAATGCTGCTCCCTCCATCCATGAGTACCTTGGTGAACTTATAACCTCCCATCTGAGGTGCCACCACTAATGCTAGCTGACCCGGTTTTCAACCCGGGGTGGGTGATCCTCTCTGCTCCATATGATTGGCTTCTCAGACCAACGTAAGTAACGGGGCACAGCCGGTTCAACAGAGTTGACTGCCCGCTTCTGAACCTTCCGGTCTCGCTTGTCTAAGCTAGTGGTGAAGACATGGTACTGCCCACTATTCAACTGCTTTGGGTTGCTCTGGTAACCTGACTGTTGCTGCTGCTGGTTGTAACCACCATGGCTACTCTGATTATTCTGACTACTATGTCCGCCCGGATTACCGTTAAATCCTGAACCGGAATTTCGTCCACCGTAACCCGGCCCGGATCCTGAGCCACCGCCAGAGCCGTGATCATACCGGAAAGCATTAGAATTTTTGAACTCCTGCATAATGTAACAATCCTTCCAAAGGTGGTTTGCTGGCACCTCCTTCGTCCCATGCTTCGGACAGGGCTGGTTCAACAGATAATTCAGGCGGTCCGGGTTAGGGTTAGGCGCTCCACTGCGATTCTGCGGTTTACCCTTGCATCGCTGGCCCTTGTCCTGCGCGTTGGTATTAGCCACGAAGTCCATGTTGCCATCCGCTTTGCGCTTGCCTCGGCCACCATTACCTGTCGAGTGATGTTGCTGACCTTTGGAGTTGCCGTTCTTCTTTCCCTTCCCTGTCTTCTCATCATCAGACTCGGGATCCTTGGTACTATCAGAATCAGCATACTTTACCAAAGCGCCCATGAGAGTCCCTATGGCAGTGCAGTGGCGCTTCATCCGCCCTAATTTCAGCTTTAGGGGCCCAAACCGGCAATTGCCTTCCAGGGTTATAACTGCGGTGTCAGCGTTGATGCGGTCTGATGAATGCAGAACTTGCAAGACCCGGCGCACCCAATGCATTGTTGATTCTCCTTCCTCCTAGACACAGGCAGCTAGATCCACTATCGACATCGGCTGCTTACACGTGTCTTTGAAATTACTGATAAACCGGGCTCGTAACTGGGCCCATGAACTGATAGAATTGGCCGGTAAGCTTTTTAACCACGTACAGGCCGTTCCTTCAAGCATCACGGTGAAATACTTTGCACACGCGGCATCATCCACATCAAGCATCTCCATGGCCATCTCATAGCTCTCCACCCATGTCTCTGGAGGTTGATCCGCCGTATAATTTGGTACCTTGCGCGGGCCCTTGAAATCCTTGGGCAGGCGCACATTGCGTAAAGAGGGAACAAGGCAAGGCACCCCCAAATCACTAGAGGTAACTCCAAGCTCGACCATGGTGGTCGGACGAACCGGCGTAAGCTGACGATCTTGATATTGTGCCGCTAACTCGGCCTCCCTGCGCGCTCGGGCCCGGTCCACCACTTCCTGAGCATTATCGACACCACCTGCCGAGTTGTTACCACGGGGCGCTCCTCGCCGTGCATTACTTGACACGGCCGGTTCATCCATATGCCTGCTATAGCTCCGGCTCGGACGAGGGGTTGAGTGGATCCGGTTGCGGCTGTACGAATATGCTTCCTGTTGAACCAAAGCTGTCCTAAGGAGCTCCTTGACCCGGCGCGTCTCTACCGCCTGCGGCGAATCACCTTCAATTGGAATGGCCTCCAGCCGTGCAGCAGCCGCAACAAGGTTGTCCATCGGGTTGGAGTAGTGACCCGGAGGTGTTGGCACAGCCTGAGGCACACCAGTATTATGACGGGGCAGATCTATTAAACGGGGCTGGACCGGCGCGCCCGTCCCAGGTGCTTCCGTCCGGTTTACCACTGGCGGATTACTGGTTCCCGCTCCGGGGGTGTTGAAGAGGTCTCTCACTTCGAAGACCGAAGGTAGAAGAGATCGGTACTTCCTCCTCATGACTTCCTGCAACGCGTTCTGGTCCAACATGAGCCTGTAGGCCTGTGCATCTAAAGCGGCCCGCTCTGCAGTCATCCTGGCATCTTCAGCTGCTAGGTCCGCCTTAGCCTGAGTGATTTGCTCCCTCACTTTTGCAATCTCCGTGTTGTGAGCGTCCTGATCCACCGGGTTAGCCTCTGCCATGAGCGCAGCCAACACATCGAACAAATCCGATAAAACTTGAGCCGGCGGGCGCACAGAATGAACCGGAGATCATTGCCGCAGCGGTCGAAGAATGAAGCATAGCCTGTGTACCGGCCATGAATATTCCAACCCGGTTGGGCAGATCAGAGGGGTCCGGAATACTGTCGCCATCGGAACAGCCCCCAATCCGGCCATCTTGTAGTTGATACAGTGATTCGGTTTCTCCGGTTGATGACTCGTCGCCAGAGTAAACGACGGTCTCGCCACCAGATTCTGATCCGTCCTCATAACTTCCTGCATGGATGATTCCCACGAAGGCACGCTTCACGGCCGGTTTAACCTGGGCAGATCGCGCACGCTGAGCCGTCTCGACGAGGTCGGTGCAGATGTCCGGCTCAGGGCTCGGTTCACCGATCTTGCCGATGAAAACGTGTATGCCACCAAAGGGGACCCGGTACCCGTACTCAATTGAGCCGGCCTCGGGGCCCCAGCCTGCATCGTCGATGTAGAGCTTGCCGCGACGACTCTTAGTCATCCGGCCCACAGCGTAGCCCTCGAGTCCTTCAAAGCGGCCCTCCAAGAACTTGAAACCATCGTGCGATAGCCCCACGGTGGGCGCCAACTGTCGTGGTTTTGTCACGGCAGATGTCCTAGTGAAAGGACTTAGTCATGGAGCCATCGCGACGGGTTAGCTTGAAGGGGTTAAAGCGGACACAGGGACGCAGAGAGTTTTCATACTAGTTCGGCCCCTTCGATGAAGGTAAAAGCCTACGTCAAGTTGTGATGGAATTGATGGGGTTTCGATGACTAGGGAGAAAACAAACTTCGCCTAAGTCTCGAGTTGTTGTTGTCTGTCCTTGAACCGCCGCCGGGTCGTCCCCTTATATACACGGGTGACGCCCGTCGGTTCACAGAGTCCCAATCACCGGTTCATACTCGTATCCGGGTTGGTCTCTCCTTATTCCTAACTTACAATACAAGTTTACATATAAAGCCGGTTTACGGCTACGGGTCTTAAACCGACTACAGGCCTTGGGCCCTTATCTGCTTCTTTGGGCTTTAACACCTTTGAACTACTGATGAAGTTAACCCGGCCCAGGTAGGCCGGTTTACGCCCAGTAGTAATATCCCCAACAGGAACCAAACAGATTAATCATGAGTTATTAACATATTACCTGGCCTAGATTTACTGGAAAGAAACAATGGGGTTGCCTTGCTGTTTTCAGAGTTTGTCTTCTTATCTTCAGCAGCCTGCACAAAATTAACACACTAGCATTGCTATCATTGGCCAAGTCATATAATAGGAAAGCAACATTGACACAACGAACGTATGGGCAACTAGCCTACACCAAATTAACACAATATGGCACAACTATCATCAGCCAGGTAAGGTAATACGAAAGCAACATTGACACAGTGAATGAATGGGCAACCAGAGAAGCACTACAATTCAGTAATGTGCGTGATATGAGATAGTGCATTCATGCAGCTCAGTATGCAAAACTACCAGGCAGTTTACCTTACAAAAATCAACATTGGCGCCTTTAACATTTTGCTACAACTAATTTTAGATCAGATAAAGGTTAGATTCACGCCGATTAACAAAATACATGCTGATGTAAAAATATAGTGATATACAACAGGTACTTACATCAGCATTGGAGCATAGAGAATTCCCGCAAGATATTTTCCTCGAATATGATCCCAATGGAGGAAGTCTTGTATCGTTTCACCTTATTTTCTAAAAGAGAGATGGATAAGAAACATGTAGAAAATATGATCAGAATGCTATAAAATTTCATGATGCGAGGATACGCACACGCTTCTTAGAATGGAGTTGACATTCTTTTGCTGGACTGGAGCGGACTAGTTCGTTGGCCACTGGAATCTGCTTATTATCAGTGGGAGTTTGGTTTCTCTATGATGGAGCAGTATCTATGAAAAATGGAGTTGGTTTATTATCTCCTAGCGTTTGGATCTTTTGCAAAGACCTGGTTTGTAACCCTTCAGATTCTAACATAGCCGTCTTCCCCTTGCATGCCTTATATAGAAGAATGGTGATTCAGTTATAAAACATGCTACAACAGAGATGGAATATGTATTGAAGAATAGAAAGGCATGACATATTAACATGTATTCCCTCCATCCGGAAATAAATGGATGGGTCTAGGCGTATTTCAGTTCTAGATACATCCAGTTTTATCCATTTCTGCGACATTTAATCCGGACGGAGGGAGTATGATGTAAGAGCTAGGGATACGACAGGACAACACAGTAAAAAAACACTGAAAAACCCACTGCAGAACCAAAGTATTCAAACCCACTGATATGAGATAGTACACTCATGCAACTCAGGATGCAAAACCACCAGGCAGTTTTCCTTGCAAAAATCAACATTGTGGCCTTTAATCATACATTTTGCTACAACTAAATTTAGATCAGATAAAGGTTGGATTCATGCCGATTAACAAAATACATGCTGATGTAAAAATATAGTGATATACAACAGGTACTTACATCTACATTGGAGCATAGAGAATTCCTGCAAGAATCTTTCCTCATAAACGATACCATTGCAGAAATTCTTCTATCCATTAAGCTTATTTTCTAAAAGAGAGATGGGTCAGAAACATGTAGAAAATATGATCAACATGCTATAAAATTTCATGATGCAAGGATACGCACATGCTTCTTAGAATTGAGTTGACATATTTTTGCTGGACTGGAGCGGACTAGTTCTTTGGCCACTGGAATCTGCTTATTATCAGTAGGAGTTGGGTTTCTCTGTGCTGGAGCAGTATCTATAAAAACTGGAGTTGGTTTATTATCTCCTGGCGTTTGGATCTTTTGCAAAGGCCTTGTTTGTAACCCTTCAGATTCTAACATAGTCGTCTTCCCCTTGCATGCCTTGTATAGAAGAATGGTGTTTAATTATAAAACATGCGACAGCAGAGAGATGGAATATGTACTGAAGAATAGAAAGGCATGACATATTGACATGTATTCCCTCCATCTGGAAAAAAAGGATGAGTCTAGGCGTATTTCAGTTCTAGATACATCCTTTTTTATCCATTTCGGCAACATGTAATCCGGACAGAGGGAGTATGGTGTAAGAGCTAGGGATACGACAGGACAACACAACAAAAAAACACTAGTTGAATGTAAAACTGTATGCTAGCGGAATACGTACAGAAATAACTAAGGCAACATACACGTGTATGATTGGGAAAATAAGATGGCATTGCAACAGAGCACTAGAACAACACTTCAATGTAAAAAAACATGGTATGGTAGACAGATGAACTACATATTGATGAATAACAATGCATAAGATATTCAGAAGCATGATGTCCAAATTAAGCAGATGGCATTGCGATAGAGTAGAATGACAGTACTTGAATTTGAAAACATGTTATCATGAATGGAATAGGTACTGAAAAACAGGAAGGCATGACATATTTACATGCATGATCAGCATGCTAAGCACATGGCATTGCAACAGAGTAGATACTCTCCAGGACATTATATGCATGTTGTACCCATATCACAGGCCAAGTTAGAGCAAGGACCTTGTGGGGTGAAGAGGATTCATCATCTTTCTGCAAGTCTTCTGAAGAACTGCCTTTACATGTTCCATCATATTGGGTATCATTGACATCAAGTTTATTGGCCTTTACATTGCTCCGTGAGGTTCTTGTGTATATATCAGTGTGTGCAATTATATCTGACATGCATGGAAGACAACTAGTAGTTAGATTTATGTAATGAGTGCCTTTAGGAGACGACATAAATAGTAGGACTGGGGTTAACTAGCAGCAACAGGTCTCATAAACTAAAGGGAGAACACAGATGAAAGCTACAGAATATGTATAGTTTGTACTCGAGATTAACTAGATGGCACACAAAAGTATTAAAGAACAACATAGGTAATACTAGAAGTGGTATAATACTATAATCAACAGCCTGTGGGATAGCATTGGCTGATGGATGATAACTATGGAACATCGTTACCTAAAGAACAAGTATCTTAGCTGAACTATGGAACAACGTTAACTCCTGAACAAGACTCGTAAGAGATCAGCATGAATATACAATGAAATGTGATGATCTATTTTCCATGCTTAGATGAATAACAAAACCATAAATGTTGCACACAAGTAAGATGAGGGTACAACCTATCTGGCTGCCATCCATAGGAGTGAGCATCATGTGCTGACTTGTTGATGGCCCTGCAGTTGTTGTGGCTGTCCATGTCGGGCACGCGCATTTGATGCAGGGAACTGTTGAGTGGGGACTATAGCTCCCTTCTGGTGTATGCTTCCCTTGTTGGAGCAGCTGCGGTGAGTCGGAAGACGGTGTGTCTGAAGATGCAGATAACACATAATGTTAAGAACGACATATCTCTTTGATCTGAAGAAATACACTAAGAGATCAACAACAAGGTACGAGAGTGGTCACATGTCTGTTGACTGAAGACTAAATTGGGGTCACACGATTTTATTTTATTTTGGTACTGTCCGATCTACGCCGGATGGCTGGCCGTCTTATGCCTCTCGGCTGACACTGTTTGGAATCTTCCCCGAAGAGCCAGTGACCAACGGCAGAGCAGCCTGCCTCCGCCGTCCGTGGCCCCGGCCAAAACCCCGCTCCCCGCCCCACTGCACTGCCGTGGTTGCGCCGCCCCCGGGACAATCCACAAAGACTCCCAGTCATCCAGATCCGGTGGCGGCAGTACCTTCAACCCACGCAACTCTAAAAGATAGCCATCTAAGCGCTGCTTTCGCGGAGAACTTGCGGCCCCGCACCCTTACGTTAGACACCAGCCAACCGGCAGCCTAGGAGCTCCGCCGCCTCAAGGGGCGCCGCTTCCCATTGGGAATCGATTGGCCAGAATAAAAATTCAGACAACTGACGCCTAAATAAAGTGATTTGAGATGAGGGTGCGACCTATCTGGCGGCATAGTGAAGTAGGCAGGTCCAGCTGCCGAGTCGGTGAGGCCAGCGCAGTTGCGGTGGCGACCGGCGGCAGGGAAAGAGCGATGTCGTGACGGTCGATGGCTACGCGGAAGCAGCGCCAGGACTCTGGACGGATCCGAAGTTGGAGCCGCTCTGGCGCCGTGAACAACGGCGGGGGTGAATCGGCTCCGGTACGGTTCACACGGCCGTCATCGAGGCAGCACCAGCAGCATGGAGTAAGAGGCACACGACCCAGTGCACGACGGTAAATGGACAGCGTCTCTGGCATTAGGGAGGAGGGCGACTGTGAAATTAGTGCGGTGGGGGGCGCCATGGAGGTGGGGCTAAGGTTTCGCGGCTCGGGAGAAGGGAGCTTCCTGGGGAGAAGGTGATTAGGCGCCCACGAGGTATGAATGGGGGCGGGCGGGGGGGGGGGGGAATTGGGAGGGGAGTGTAACCATGTCTTACGGACGCATTTGTCTGAAATGTCAGGGGGAGTTACGGTTCTACCCTTGCCTACAGGCTTCTCGGCTTGGGTCTGTGTACTGAGTGTCGGGGATAGTAGAGTAACTTTGTTTCTCCCCAAATAGTGGGCGGGAGCGATTTCGGGCGAGGAGGGCGTGTTTTGAACTATACTGGGCGCGAGCGATTTCGAGCGAGGAGAGCGTGTTTTGAAATAGTGGGCGCAGGCTATTTCGGGCGAGGAGAGCGTGTTTTGCCGACCATGGTTTATGAATTATTTGGCACATGTCATTTTGGCCGACGAGAAGGCGCGCTTGGATGAAGTTACGAACCTACCCTCGATGTACAACGGGCCAATTGATGCGTGTCCCACATAGGACGGTAATTTCACGTCTCCCATTTATTTGCTCGGGCGAATTCCACCGAGCAGAGAGGATGTTTAACGGTTCGTTCAAATTTTGGGAGAACGAGCATCCACGTCTACCTTACCAAGTCGATTCGGATCAAATTTTGAAATATTAGCTTGCCACTTCTTTTTTAGATGGAGAGATAATGCTCGGGAGTAATGTGTTTTTACATGCTCGTTGCTAGCGATTTACTATATGACAAATAGTTGACCCACTCAAAAATGCGAATCAAACCCAAAATGAAATATCTCGATTCAATGAAATAGCTCGTTCAGTAGGTCAAAATAGTGAACTAAATCCAAAATTGAACACCTCAATCGAGTAGCATGTTGTACAGTATTAGAGTACTCCATGAACATGTTGAAAGTCAAATTAATGAACTTGTTTGATATACGCATATATCCTTTTATGTGGATTGCAGACAACATGTTCTCCAATTTAAATATTTGAATGCAAGTTTATATCGAAACATGGTTTATATCAGTCTTTGATGCATAAAACGCGACCTCCCCCTCTCCCGGACTCCTGTTCTCTCTCTCTCTCTCTCTCTCTCTCTCTCTCTCTCTCTCTCTCTCTCTCTCTCTCTCTCTCTCTCTCCGACAATCTTCAATTCTGTCGCACGCATCCGACACAAAAACCTTGTTGGTCCCTCTCACTTTCTCTCTCTCTCTCTCTCTCTCTCTCTCTCTCTTTGTGTGTGTGTGTGTGGGGGGGTCTTTCTAGTTCGCATGCATATATACACCATTTATAGGTCTCTCTCGCACACTATATATGATACTCTAGCTAGTCCAAGGTAGATATCTTGGGTGCACTCATTGTACGCACACAAATTCCTTGGCTCTTTGCCCGTAACTCTCTCACGCACCACTATGTCATCTCGGAGCTCTTCCCCCCTCTCTCAAACTCTCCATCCACCTGGGTCACACATACACATGCATATCTCACTCGCACTCGATAGGCCAATCTAAAACTCTATCTCTCCCCCTCGTTCTCTCTCCATCTCACACGCGCACACACACAATCTCATGCCTAGCTAGCCAAGTATGATGGTCTCTCACTCAATTGTAGGCACACGCAGTCCCCCTATATGTATATGACTAGCTAATCTTAGTCTCCATCACAAACATGTGCATGGTCTATCTCGATTTCTCTCAGGGCATCTTTCTATCACGTACGCACTCCCTCGATCTCCCACCCATATAGTCCCCTCACGATCTCGACGAGATCTCTCTATCACAAACACACCCTCTCTCCCTCCCCATGCGTCCATGCCATCCATGTGTCCGTCTCGACCTTTGTTCCTTGTTGGCCAGACCTCTATCGGACATGTGCTACAGGGGTGTCTCTCCGTTGCAAACAATCACACAAACAATCACACACTAGCTATCTTCGTGTATCTCCTCACCTCGCTTTTCCATCTTGGAGATGCATGCGTGATATGTTCGCATAAGAAACGAAAAAACACACTCTCGCTCTAATTTATCGTTTGTTGTTACTTTCTCTTTCACACACATACTCTTTTTGCACACTTACTCATTCTCCTTCACACGCACTTGATCTGTCTCGACTGAGGCACTCTCCTCGGTCCATAGCATATAGATTTATTGAAAAGTCAAACATCACAAAGTTTGACCATGTACGTGGAGAAAAAGAATTACATCTAGTACGGCAAACATTTACCATTAGATTCACCATGAGATGTAGTTTTGTATGATGTATCTTTGGTATTGTAGATATAAATAACATTTGCGTAAACCTGATCAAAGTTTCCAAAGTTTGACTTCTAAAAAATTTACATGCACTGCATTATCGGGCGGATGGAATATCTGTTTCCCCCTCTCAGCTATCTGACGCACCTCTCAGCCTTATCGGAGCTCCTCAATCTCTCTCAAACTTTATTGGTCAGTTTGGTTCGTGATCTGACCCTCATGCCTTGATGGTCGGTACTGCCTGGTGTGGACGTGAGATGTAAAATATTTCTGCCTCGCCAGGCTTGTGTGGTGCTGAAGCGTTTGGTTCATGCCTGGGCCAGGCAAAGCATCAACGTCCCATCAATCAATCCATGCATCAATTATTTAATGCTAATATCCATCCATGTTGCTGTTAGCCTCGTGGCCACACGACCAGGCACGGCCAGGCCTTCGAAATTGGTCGCCTGGGCCAGGCTACTTGCAGTGTCTGGAGTTCATCCAGGCTAATTAAAGTGCAAGGGAACCCAGGCTAGGCAGGCTTTCTTTTTCACAGGGTAGCAACCAAACAAGCGTGCATGAATTCCAGCCACAACCCCAGGCCAGGCAAAAGATGCTCAGGACGCAAGCCAAACTGGCCTTATATCTCCCTGGTTCACACATACACATGTCTCGCTCGCGCTATACTTATAGACCATCCAACACTCTCCGCCCTTGTTCTCTCTCCATGTGACACGCACCCCCCTAAGTACCATAATCCCTCACTCCATCATAGGCGCAACCACTCCCCCCTCCTAAGTATGATTATCTCTTACTAGCCATCAGGAACACACGTATTGTCTCGTTCCATCCATACGTCTATCTTGATATCTCTCGGGGCATCTTTTATCGCGCACACACCTTGTCACTCGATCTCCCACCCATGTAGTCCCATCACGATCTCTAGGGGATCTCTCTATGACAAAAATACACTCTCTCCTCCCCATGTCTGCATTTTCTCCGTACGTCTCTCTCGACCTCTCTCCCTTGTTTGTCAGACCCCTCTTGGCCACGTGCTAGGGGTCTTGCTCTCTCGGTTCCAAACAACCACACACTATCTCCTCACCTTTTCTCCGTTCTCGAAGATGCATGTGTGATATGTTTGCATAAGACACACACGCTTTTTCTATAATTTTATCGTGTGTTGTCCATGTCTCTTTCACACACGCACACACACTTTTTTCACTCACTCTCTCTCTCTCTCTCTCTCTCTCTCTAGTTAGGGATTCTGTCACGTCCATAAGCATATGGATGTTTTGAAAAGTCAAACCTTAGAAAAGTTTGACCAGGTATATGTGGAGAAAAACATTTACATCTGGAGCGATCATTAGATTCATCACAACATGTACTTACTTCATACTACCATTTATCTTTGGTATTGTAGATATAAGTAGTTTCTTTATAAACTTGGTCAAAGTTTCAAAAGTTTGACTTAAATAAATATATTGGAACTACATTATCGAACGGAGGGAGTAGCTCTTTCTCTCTCTCTGCTATCTCTCACGGGCCTCCCCTCTCACTCGAACTCTCTATGCCGACGGATTATACACTCACTGTGTCAGCATATAGCTCCGTATATTGTTTAGTTGACCGATCAACCAATCCACATGCTGCCTTGTCAGCTCGTGTTCTGTATCTTCGTGTGCTGGCCCATGTGGAAGTGGGTGAAAATAAGTAAACTAGAGGCCCATCTGACACGCAGTGAAGTAAACAAAGTTGAAACCACTCGGGGTAGCACCCCGAACGCTAGTAAATTGAGGGCGCATTGAGGACAAACTTCTTGCGCGCGAAGGACGCACTCGTGCACAATTCACCACTACGCGGCGGCATGCACAGAAGGACGCACTCGCGCACACCTAGCACACAACACACACCAGCACATGTGTACACCGGCGTCGCCGCCGGTTGAGATGGACGGCGAGGCAGCCAACAAGCAGAGGCGGCTCGAGCCAAAACTGCATCTGGCGAGCCTGGACTTCATCAGCAGCCTCCTCGATGACATGCTGCTCGTCATCATCGGCCTCCTCCCCACAAAATCTGCCGTGCGGACCGCCTTGCTCTCCCGGCGGTGGCGCCCCCTCTAGCGCTGCGTCCCCCTCAACCTCACCGTCGACAGCTGCCTCTGCGACGGGGATTGCAAACGCATGGCCGCAGTCTCCAAGATCCTTTCATCGCACCCTGGGCCAGCCAGACGCCTTGACATCCGCATGTTCAGTACCAACTGCAAGGTCCAACCCAAGTTCGACGAGTGGTTCTTATCCCCCGCCCTAGATCAGCTCGAGGAGCTCAGCTTTCAAGATGGACGATGTCGCTCTCTTCCGCCGTCCGCGCTCCGCCTCACACCAACGCTGCACCGCGCCAGCTTCAGCTCCTGCTATCTTCCCTAGATTAATGCCGCGCCCGCCCTTCTTCTCCCTCAACTCAAGCAGCTCAACCTCTTCGACGTTGTCATCTCGAAGAAGGCTATGGAGCACCTGCTCCGTAGCTATACTGCACTCGAGTACCTTCGTCTTGAGCAGATCCACGGGTTCATTAGCCTCCACATCGCCTCGATGAATCTCCGATGGATTTATGTGTCTTGCTGGCCCCGCAACAAGACATCAATTGGGAAGAGATCACTCCAGCTGTTCCACGTATGGTCGTTGAGAATGCGCCTTTCCTTGAGAGATTGCTTGTATCGGATCTAGAAGTTCCAACAAAAATCAGGGTCATTGACACGCCGAAATTGACAGCGTTGGTGTACTCGTCTGCCAAATTCTCCGAACTCTTTATTGGATCCGTAATCGTTCAGGTACAACACTCATCTTCTTCTCCGTCTTCTTGAAATTCATATATTTAAATTTCTTCTTGATGTATTTACGACCGTCTTCCAGAAAATGATTCCCACAAGCTTGACCCAGTCCATGCGCACAGTGAAGATCTTAGCACTAAAATCTATCGGCCCCAATCTGGATCAAGTTTTTGGATTCCTTACATGCTTTCCGTGCACAGAGAAGCTACTCATCGAGGTGAAACTTCTTTCCTATAAGTAAACGGTAATCACAACGTAGCTCAATTTTTTCGTAATTTTCCCAAATTACGATGACAAGTGTAGTGTTCAAAATTGCATCTACGCACTGCACCGAAAGAAATGTTTTTAGTATTTTTTTCTCATGTGATCACCTGCATCGTTTTTATGCTGTACTACTATAGTAGCCTAGGCTAGTCATAGTGGAAAGTAACTTAGACTACTCCAGTAACTATATGGTTACCCTAAGAGCAAGTACTGCCTCCGTCCTGGTTTACTCTTCCAATTTTGTAGTATCAAAATTTGACCATAGATTTAACTGACAAAATGTTAATGCATGTCACTAAGAACTATATCGTTGGATTCGTATTTGAACATAATTTCAAATGGTGTAATTTTTACTGCCATGCATTGGCATTTTCTTAGGTAAATCTATGGTCAAAATTTTATACTAAATACGAGGTAGTATTCCCTCTGTCCCAAAATTCTTGTCTTACATTTGTTTAGATACGGATGTATCTAACACTAAAATGTAACTAGATACATCCGTATTTAGAAAAAATTAAGACAAGAATTTTGGGACGGAGGGAGTACAAAAGTGGGCTATGTAGGCCAAAACATGTGCCAAATTCACTTGTGATGCATTTGGCATCGATGCCCCTCCATTGCTCACCTGGTGCCCCAATCTGGATCACCTACTTTGCTCCGGTGCCAAATTAACTCACGCAATGAAAAAACACTGCGTGGGAGAGAGAGAGAGGACTGAGGCAATAAAAAAACACTTGTTTGGGAGAGTGAGAGGCTGGTGTAGTTGGTTTGATTGATTTGTTTATACATGTGGGTCTATGTGCACAACGGTGCCAACTCTCTCACATCGCGAGAGCGGTGCCAAAATCTTTTGATTTGACATTGATGCGTATTATGTGGCATACTTTTGCGAAATATGGCATCGGCCACATAGTGGAAGGCAACAAATGCCCAAGCTCTTCACGTGCTCCTAGTTAAATGAGAGAGAGAGAGAGAGAGAGAGAGAGAGTGAAAATATCACTAGCCAGCCAACCCTATTGTATGAGCGAATGATATTGGTACCTCTTGATGACACGACAATCTTATGTAGCCAGCTTCTCTAATATGTTCTCTTTTTTTGCAGATAAAAAAATACCCGAAAGTGAAAAATGTGCTCCACTGTAACAATCTCATCGAATGCCTTGATCTCCATCTTACAGAAATTGATTTGATCGACTACCGAGGCAGCACATCTAAGATTAAATTGGCCAGGTTCTTTGTTCTGGAGGCAAGTGTGCTCAAGGTAATGAGGTTTGGCGTTCTCTGGTGCAACAATGAATGGCGTGCTGATCACCGCAAGCGTCTAAGCCTAAATGACAAAGTCTCCGCAGAAGCTGAATTTGTTTTTGAAACATCAAGTGGCCAGAGACTCGAAAACTTATTTGCCCATTAGTGACTTCTCAGGGTGGTGGGTTTTAGTTTGTACGATAATGTTGCATCCACCTAAAGTAACGAAAGTTCTTACGTAAACATCCTAGTAATTCCCTCTTCGTAGGTGCAGCATTACTCCTAACATTTGTAATATCAGTTTGAAACTTGTAATATTGCCATGTCCTATTCCCGCGTTTTCAAAATCCTGCAAATCAAACAGGTCCTGAGTTGGTGATGATGTTGTGCCTCCCATCTTTCACCAATAGCCATCGGATCTAGATTTGACGCATACAAACCAAGCTTCTCCATTTTTGCAAAAAGATGCCCGCACTTGTTCCCTATTTACAAACAACTCCTTGTCTCTCACAATTAGCCTTATCTCCTCCCCACCACATCTAGAAGGCCGTGGAAAAATCTAGCGCGATGGCCGCTGCCGGAGCCGTCCACCCCCAATCTTGGTGTTCCGTGCAATGCACGGGCATCTACGCACGGGAAATTATGTTGAATAGGGCTAGTTGTAAGCAGGCTATCTCTACAGCCATGATGATAGTGACTGCAGAAGGTGAGGCTGACTATGGTATGCCGAACACGGCGCCTATACTCAGGTGTCATCTCCGGCGCAGGGTCTTGTCACTTCACTATGAGGAGCAACACGTAATAATTTGACCAACGGGTAGTACAGTGCTAGTACTCCTACTACTACATTGGTAGTACTACTACTAGTACTAGTAGCACCACCGTCTGGATTTAGGAGTACTACCACGTCCATCTGGATTTTAGTATTTGACTAGCAATATCTAGTAATGCATGTCACAAAAAATGCACTACTCCCTTTGTAAATAAATACATGGTGTTTTATTCCTATCGGCGAGAGAACTTAATGTTTTTTTGCTAACTAGAGTACTAATAGGATTACATGCAACGAACTAAACACTGCATGTCATGTTTGGTAGTCTCAAGCCATTGAAAGCATGCACGACCCACATCTCTCATTGGTTGATATGTCACGAAATAAGAAACAAAGAGGGAGTTAATGCACCGTGCCTAAGTATTTTGGGATTATTTGGTTTTCGTAAGGTGACTTACACAACATTTTTGTTTACATGCATTAACATTTTATTAGTTAAATCAAAGGTCAAAACTTGGCGCAAAATGCAAAGGGGACCAATAAACCAGTAGACATCAAACTTCTCTTGTTTGGCCCCAACTAGAGGTCCGGCGAGATGACTATACTGCACCGGCACGGAGGGGGACGCAACTTCATTGACTTATCGCAACTGCCTTTGGGTGAATGACACGTGGGCCTAGGGGGTGGCTGGCCCACCTATCATACAGCCAAAGGCAGATGAGGGCCGAGGAGTAGTACGAAATCCTACGCACCTACGCACGCTAACCAAGGGCAAGAGCGATCACTCGAATCGCAAGATCAGTTGACTAGAAGCTAAGCTAGACCCATGGAGGTGATGAGCGCGAGTATCAGCCGGCTGTGCTAGATGGTCCACAACGCCGGCCTGCGGCCCGACACCGAGGAACGTCTCCAGGTAGTATTGCTTGAGGCCGCCAGAGCGAGGGGCCGCTTGGACGACAGCTTCATCTCCTTGTTCGACGAGGTCCTCGTCGGTTTTCGCGACAAGTTCACCGTCATCAAGAAGCTTGCGGACGACTTTGACGTAAGCCTCCAGCCGATGCGCCCAGGCTCTGCGATGACCGCCACCCTCAACAGCCACTATGGTGACAACCTCTTCGACGCACTGGTGGCCCTGCAACTGCCCGTCGTCGCGCCGGAGAATGTCCACCTCGAGGTCGCGCTCGCCGCGCAACGCCTGGCGCAGCAAGACACCATCGACATAATCACCCACGTCTACGCGCAAATCATCCACAAGGACTACTACATGCAAGAGGAGGATGATAGGACGCTGGCCTTCTTGGACTGTAGGGCAACCTTGGACGACACTGTTCAGAAGCACATTGAGCTCGCCGCCAACGCCACTACTCCTCACACGTCGGTTGGTGACCCGGCGCACTAGGGCGTGAGGATGTTGTTGATGGATCTGTATGTATTTTTATCTTTCCGTCAAATCCATGTAGTAGTATATGATACTACAGTAATTATCTTACATTTCGCATCAACTTCATAATTTTGGTACATACTTCATGCATGAACGGCGCCCGAACCAAACTTCTCATTACTCTAGGCAAAATCGTTATTTTCTATCTATTGGTCGCGCCATGGAGCAGAACCAAATTTTACAAGTTACGAGTTCAAAAGGAAAAGCCTGCCGTGTTCGCGTCGTACCCCCACACGGTTGGTCCGGCACGCCTCTCAAGCGGGAATGCGTGCGGTGTTGCATTTTCACTTACAAGTGGGACCACAGTTGAGCAAACCGCCTATCGGCAAACCCCCACCCCACCCACCGCGCGATGGCTGACAAAACAGGAGGGAGAAGAGATGGTTGTAGCACGGACTCCAAGAAAATTGGTGTCGGATGGGACTCGTGTGGGTGGCGTGTGCCGTACTGCTAGACGTGAATGCTAGTTATGTCCCATGCCACCCCACTATATCGAGCCTATATCGAGGTACGTAGAACAAATTTCCTGCAGTCCATGCTCAGCCCTCCTCTATCTCTCTTCTCAGCCAGCCAGCGGACGCACGGAGCCCATCGTCTATTTGCTCACATGCGGCCCCACATGTCAGTGAAAACGCAAGAGGACCCGCTGAACCTACACATCTTTCACCTCGACATGCTGGTGATGAAAAACAAATCCAATAAAGATCTTCGGTGGCCACTTTTGGAGTTACTCAAGAGTAGTAAGATTCTATTTACAGTTTAACCCAAGATGCACATCTCGTGGCTTCAACTACCACTCTATTTTCTTTCATGACACGACCTAGATGCTGGATGTCCCACGTGTCGGCAAAAGAAGGAAGAACGCGACCAAATCTTCGGTTATGCTCTCGGATTAGACTAGCTGTGCTAACTTAAATTTTTTATTGTGTACTCCTTCCGTTCCAAAACACTTGACTTCCATTTGTCCAAAAATGGATGTACCTATATACTAAAACATGTCTAGATACATATATATTTTTACAAATAGAAGGCATGTATTGTACAACGGAGGGAGTAGAATGGATGCAAGTTTTTGTATTGGGAAGAAGAGTACATCCATATATTGATAGAGCGCAATTTAGTAGATGTTCTATCACTTTTAGCTAGCATAGAGGCTAGAGATGAGATTAGTGCACTTGTTGATACTCCTACTAGAATAGAGGCTAGACATGAGACTAGATGCGAGGAAGCAACGTCTACTTCTTTACACTCGAAGAAGAAAGAAGCATGCAAGATCGAGCCTCCGCAGATCAACAATGAATGCATCAAGAAGGCACTAATCCAACTTACAGGAGTAGTAAACCATATTCTTGTGGTTCTTGTTTTCTTTGGTCTTGCTTTTCTAGTAAAAATCATCATTGGAGTTCGTGCAAAACGGAGGTCCGTTTGGGGTCGTGCGTTGGAGTTGGCCTTACAAGTGGGACCGCAGCTAAGGAAACCGACTATCGGCAAACCCCCACCTCGCTCGCCGCGCGATGGCTGAAGTTAGAGAAACGACGAGGTTGAAGAGATTGCTCTAGCACGGACTCCAATAAATAATATGGTGTCAGATGGATGTCGTGGTGGTGGCGTGTGCCGTACTCCTGGACGTGAATGCTTGTTCTGGCCCATGCCACCCTACTACTCCTACTATATAGTACTAGTATCGAGGATTCGAGGTGCTGGTTAGGTACAGTGAACACATTAACATATGGCTACAGTAAAAACACCTTCCCAACGCGCGAAGCATGTGAAGCTAGTACAAATAGTGTACTAGTATTGTTGATTGGCCTCATCCGATAACCTGTTGCAATGCACGTACAATTATGTATTCGGAAAATATTTTTTTACCTCATCGCACCACTCACTCAGAGAAGCGACTCGAAAGCCATTCATAAATTTAGTAAGTTGATCACAGGCATATCATTTTATTACATACAATAGGTCATCAACCCACATCGACAACGAGGATACATTATGAATACTAAAGTTTTCACCACACAACAAATAACAAGCAATGAAATATACTTCAACTCACATTCCTCGGCGTTGGAAACGCTTGCTTTGAACCACAAGTGATTCTCTGGGACAGGCCATCCATTGTTGATCTGGAGACCAACGCAGGACTGATCATCCAGGCTGAAGCGGCCTACTATATCAGTACCAGGGTAGGGAACCACCCAAATGTCCGAGGTATAGACACAGTTGCTTCTCATAAATGATACTAGTAACGTTGTGTCAACAGCAGTTGGATCACCTTTCACCATCATCAGATAGTTTTGTCCAAGGAAGAGCGAGTTTTCTCCAAGACTATCAATTCTGTACCAGGGAGAAGGAGTTGGCGCTAGCACACTAGTATCCATCCCAAATACCATGCAACGGGTGTTGGAATAGGTCCGGATAGTGAGACCATGGGAGACTACACCTGCTTCCTTAGCAGTAACATCATCAGTGGGCTATACACACACAAGAAGAGGTGATCCATCGGAATTAGTTGTCAGGCGCCACAGAGTATATGGGTGCTACTCGTCCTCATGCTCGTGATCATCACCATCGTCATCTCCCCCTTGGTTATAAATTTTTTCAAGTATAGGTGGTGGGATGTTCACAGGACCTTGGAAACACAAGAAGAAGATTAATTAGTAAAGGGAAACTTGCTAACCCACATGCATGTGGATGAAACAATTATAATGACGGTGGAAGACAAACGTACCGAAACTATGATGATCCCATGCAAAAATAGTGCCACGAATGGTGGCAGCAAACACAAGACCCTCGTATTGAATTGCATCACAATACTCATCCGTGTACAAAAACTGATTTTTGAGCAATATCCATTGAGTCAAACCACCAAGGACGGCAACAAGATTGTCGAAGATAGCAACAACTTCATAGTTGTTGTAATTCCAAGAGCGGTTGGGAACTCGACAAATTGCTATCTTCCGTAGAAGACAGTCACCATGATAGTATTTGAACGTGCGTACAATACCGGTGTGCTCAACCTCTTGGCAGTCTGCTGAGATTTTTGGAAGTGGAACTCGGTCATGAGTGTACACATTCACAAGTTCCCACTCGCAGTTGGACCCAATGTAAACAACCCAATCTCCATTTGCGCCCGCCCAAGCCTTGCCCTCAGGTGATGGCATCTTAACATCATACGTATCATTATCAGGCGACATCAACTTGCACAGGGCGAGGCCTCCATCATGCCGGTGCCAGTCATCAGGGTCACGGCGAATAAGATAGGGGAGATCAAACCGCTCCTTGACTCTTGGGTTCCTTGTAATAATGTTATTAGTTGAGTCGAGAATGGGCTTGAACGAACCTGCCATGCTAGCCGAGGTGATGACGTCGCACCGATCAATGAGTTCCTCCACCACGTCCTCTTTCAGATCGGGGCAAGAATAACGGGGTCGTTTCCGGCCTGTTCCCTCCATGGAGAAGACGATCGAACAATGGTAGAAGAAAGGGTGAAGGGCTAAAGGAAAATGGAGGAGGGAGAGGAAGAGTGTGCGACAACAGTTCCAAATCGAGAGGGAAAGGCGAAGAGTCGATGGACGGTTGCGAGTTTGCCACGGTTCACGAAGAGGCGCCCCAGCCTACACGTCCGTTCGGAAATACTCCTACTACTCGCCGTCGTCTCACTGATATGTTGGAACGGGACCACATGTCAACGAAACATGGTGTGTAATTTCTCGTGCAAAATGCGATCTGGCCGCGTTGGCCCAAGGTGCCGCATTAGTTATCGACCTTTATTTTTTAATGGCGTGCCGATCAGTTTTGAAGCACGACTAACTGGTACTGTATGCAGAGAAAATATAAACTACTCTGCCGCTACTCCACCTCCAGTACTAGTAGTATAAAAAAGATATATAGGCTGGAGCTTCAGCGCTTTCTTGCTAAGGGCTGCCCACTTGCTTCTCGCACTACCACCCTCTCTCCAGATCTAAAAAGACGGCCCCTCTCTCCCTGCTCACCAGTGGTCACAGATCCGCCGGGGAAGAAAAGGGCATGCAGCATTGACGCACTCGTCATCGGCGAGCGAGGTCACACACTGACGACAAGGCCGTCCTCTCAGACCTAGCGCCCGCGCGGGATGGCCTCCGTCCCCAAGCTCGCTGTCGTAGTGTGTGCGGAGGACGACGACCATGAGCGAAGCCACTTCCCGCCGACCCTCAGGTATGCTACCTCTTTTCGAACCATAACCTTGTTCTATTGCCCCATCTGCCACGTCGTTGCATGTGGATCTTTTTCCACTCCACCATCTTCCCAATTTTCTATCCTCTGCTCTGCTGGCCACGCAGACGAAAACCATAATTTGCACTATTAAAGGAAACCCTACTTCATGTAGACTAATCCATGTCTGGATTGAATAAGGAAAGGAAGGGAGACTCTACTGTCCAAGAGAGTAGGCATCGAACCCGCATCTAGGTTGAAAAGGGGAAAATCAGTAGCTAAGGAACGAGTCTCATGTCTTTTGGTTGAAGAAGGGTAGAAAGGCATGACAACGCAATCGAGAATGACCAGGTCGATCGGTTTGTTGTCCTTGCATAGGAAAAAGGTGGCTAAAGAGAACAAAAATGGGACGTAATCCACATATGCTGCCTGGATATTTGTTGCTCTCGGCAACCATACCTCCCTCACCACTCTGCGCCCGTGGAGGTACATTGTACTGGTGCGCCCACTGTCCGAATGGGCCTCCCATGCTCTTATTGCCACTTTTTTTGCTGTTAGTATAACGCCAGCAGTCAAGTCAAGCAATGCTACTGCTAAAGTGATGCCACATTTAACTAATGCCGCTCTCAGTCTAATGCCACCGATAAATTTAAGCAATGCCATTTAATGTCATTGGATTTTTTCAGGGTTAGCTGTTGATTGTGGATGTATTAAAGATTTTTCAGCTAAGGCCTCCTAATGCTGTTGCACAGCCAGTATAACAACGATGAAACTTGTTACTACCTTCAGATTTTTTGCACTGTTAATGCTTATAGATTACATACCTCACTTTCATGAGATAAGTTAATTTTTTTGTACAGTGTCACCAAAATGCCAAGGTGCTGATATCATTTTATTTTGGTTAAACTGCACAGACAATTATGAAGACAACAGGAAATGTCAAGAGTGGGCACCTCCTCCTCCGGCTGTTCTCTTGATTCGTTCGATCAAGTTTTTATGTTTGATCGATTATCAAGATTGGGATAGCAATTTTTAAGGTCCCCCCGAGTTCGAAATGATATTTACCTTGGAGGTACATTGTTTGCAATTTTTTTATACTGTCATTAGTAATAATTCTAGTTACCTTCAGACTTTTGTATTTGGTTTAATGCTCATGCACAGCTAGTATACCAATGCTGAAACTTGTTACCTTTACATTTTGCATTGTTAATTCTTACAGAAACCTTCCAGTGCTTGAGTTTATTGAAATCTGTTCAGTAAAACCATTGTATTGTACCCTGTAATAAACTAACTACTCTACTGTTGCACTAGCCACTGGATTAGTGTATATTTGTAGTATTCGAATGGTGTTGCATTAGCGTATGGACATAAATAAAGTGTGGCAAGCTTTCCCAGATATGTGCTCAAGAAAACTACTACCTGTTTTTCTAAATACTAGACGTTTGGGTACTTCAAATTTAACCGCGAAAACGTCTTATATTAAGGAACAAAGGGTGTAGAGTTCACTCAAATTATCCCGGTAAAGCTAGTCACACCTTTGTTAAAATTAGTGTCCATTATGTTATCGGAGGAGGTTTGTATATTTGTCTCTAATGCCTGTCGACTACATACCTGACATCATGATGTAATGTTAAGTCATTTCCTTTTGTACAGTGTCACTGAATTGTCAAGGCGGTGATGGCATTTTATTTTAGTAGAACTGCACAAAATTTGCTTAAAAGAAGAGGAAAGGTCAGGAATGGCTCAGTTTTTCAGAAAAAACTATGTATGCCTTCCTGATATCAGCCACTTTTGCTTTATTTATTCCTTCAAATAGGTGGTTAGAAACAGTCTTACTACCTTTTCCCATTAAGAAATTGGAATGCTTATATTTGTGAGTCTATGCTTCAACTAGTGCCAGTTTTAGAGTAATCACACTTTCAATGCCTATCAAAACAGGGATGCTCGATTTTAGTGGAACTGCACAAAAAGTCCAACTGGTTCAACATTAGGAGCATGTTTTTTCCAAACCTTTATATCCAATTGGTGACACTATGAGCTGTTCATTACCAAGGTACATGGTTTGCTACTATCTTGCTACTCTTTTTGTACTGTCATTAGATAGTAATACTAGTGGTTTGCATGTGAATTTATTGGCAGGGTGGACCTACATTGGAGGTGTAGGACAGGATTCATTGATTGGATGCTCAATTTCGGTTGTATCGATTTCACCTCTTCCATCACTGCGAACATGGATATCCTTGGTCTGATGAAGAATAGGCGCTATATTTCTGCTCTGAACCAGCAAATCAATTCAGTATGAAATTGTCCAGGGCAAAACATAACTGTATTAGATTGTCCAGTGCAGAACATGACAGATGCTAAGCGGAAGAGACATGTTTAAACCGAAATTACAAGGTGTGGTATATGTTTACTAGTTGCTTGATATTTGTGCAAACAGAGATGTCTACCCGTTGCTATTTGGCAAACAAACAAAGTGTCCGCAATTTTGATTGAACTGCACAAGAGAATATTATAGTCACTGCATACAGTGCCATTTGCAAATAGAGACAGAAAGAATGGATAGTCACTTCACGGACTGCAAAAAAGTGGTATTGTACTATTTATTGGCCAACACTAGGTGCTTCATTGCTTTGGTCTGATTATACAATGGGCATCATTTTGCCTAAATTAAAGTTTGTATTCCGAAAATAGTCTCGCGGTGTGATCGAGAGAAGACCAAATCATATTGCAATGGATGTTCCTCCATCATGTGTGGTTCATTCTCATGGTTCCAGCTATTGGTGAAACCACTTACGTTTGCAAGAGGAATTGTAGACTTCACAAACAAATTTGTCTTTCAGTCTGTACTGAATGTTGGCCAAGAGAAGCATCCATATTAGTAGGAAGAACATATGTTTTTTCTAGATCTTTGCTTTTGGAGCTACATATTTGTATATGATCTGTGAATCATTGAGTTGCATTAAAATGTTGATCTTATGTATGGGAATCGTACTAGTTAGTTTTAGTTGCGAGGCAAGATCCGAAGTGGCTGATCTTTGCTTTTGGAGCTACATATTTGTATATGATCTGTGAATCATTGAGATGCATTAACAGTTACTTATTTCTGTCCGCTCAGTGTTTACAAGTTACTGATCGATCACTAGCTAGCCTACAAATGCGCTCCTGGCAGTTTTATTTGCGACGCAAGATGCGAAGTGGCAGTTTTTTGAATAAAATGCCTACCTCTGAAGAAACTGGCAAGCTACACTATCGATCCTACACGGATAAAAATGCCCACCTCTGAAGAAACTGACAAGCTACACTATTGATCCTACACGGATAAATAGCGGATCACGCACGTACTACCTCCTTTCCGGTTTGCAGGGCTCAATTCAAGAAACGACCTACTCGATCCTACACGAATAAATAGCGGATCACGCACGTACTAGTACCTCCTTTCCGGTTTGCAGGGCTTAATTCAAACCTCTCACCAACCAAGGTACTCCCTCCGTCCGGGTTTATTAGTCCCGTGAGCAAAGAAGCAAGACCAAGGCATGGCAATAATTAACGGCATGCAGAAGTTTAAGCCTAAATAATTCCAGTGATTCAAGTGGCTGCATGCGTGCCCTCGGCTGCGACTCGTTGCATGCTGCTTTACGTACTGCCTGCGAGCGATTCTGAGTGCCTGCATGCAGCCGGCCGTAATTAAGGCAGCTAACTGATGCGAAAAAGATACGCTTTAATTGTTGCGGGCTTTTTAAATCCGTGGAATCATTATTGACAAGGAGGGAGATGATTCGAGTGCACTCGTTTGACCACCATGCCTTCGTGCGACCCAGACGGGACGGGACGACACAGTCATAATTTCAGTTTCTCTAGTTTTCCACAGCAAGTTGGCGCGCTAAGCCATTATGCATTGAATTCCGATGACCGTCGCGCTACCTTCCGCCTATAAGTACTGTTTCCCGGCCTTCTCCGGTGCCACCGTGACCCGACTCGCCATATCCTCATAAGCCCCCACCGGCCCGACGTCGCTCGCCACGTCCGCCATGCCCCGCCCGTCCGCGGTAGGCGACGACGGAGGCGGTCATCGCCGGAACTAGTGTTCGGGTTTTCACCGGAAGGCAGACAGAGGGAGGAGGCATTCTATCTATCTTTAGATGGCAATGCGGAGATCGAGTGTCACAACCCTAGAAATCTTCTGGTAATTAGTGGCATTGCATCCATGCATCTTTTCCAATTTTAATTAATCTTGAAATGGGGATGCTTAAACCCTAGCACCAAGTGAATTCAACTAGGGTCAAAATAAAATCTTTTTCATTAAACTCAAAATGCCCTCTAAAAATGTTCAACATTTCTGGTTTGAGCTGGAAGCATCTAACAAAAATGGTTTACATTTTTGCAGGACATACTTGGGCTCTGAATTAAATCATATAGTATTTGCATTTGGGCATACAAATGCTATTAAATATTTTAAATGCCCAAATAATTCTGGATTTAAGTGAGGGCTATTAGGAATAATCCCAACAGTGCCCACAATTATTTTCAGGATTTTTGGAAACGTTTTAGTATTTTTAATAAAGCCCAACAGTTGCAGAAAATTAGAAAACAGAAAACAGTTTAGAGAGAGAGAGAGAAAGGCCAGAGGCCACTTACCTGGCTGGCCAAGCCCATCTGGCCTGTGCCAGTCATCACCTACCTCTGCCAGTAGGCAGAGAAGGGACACCGCGACGCCGCCGAGCTCGCCACGCCACCTTCCCGCCTGCCTACACTCGCCGCGCCAGCACGACGCCTCGAAACGCCTCCACGGCGCCGCCCCGACCCCATGGACACCTCGCTCACTCCTCTGTCTCCCTCCCTCGCTCTCTCCCACCATGGCCGACGCTGCCGCAGCAACGCCACCGTAGTTCTCACATCCACCGTCGTCCTCGCGCCGCCTCGCCGTGTCCACGAGCTCCGGCACCGTCCTCTCCGTCAAGCAGACTGAGCCCCGAGCGCTCGTTTGCCCTGAAGCCACCGCATCGACCTCATCTTCACCGCCCGTTGCCGGAGATCCACTTCACCGCCCCGCTTGCTCCGGCTCGTTCCCGACTCCTCCGACCCGCTCATCCGACGCGCCGTGAGCCCTGCTACCTCCTGCTCCTCTCCGTTTGCCTTCTTGTGCACCACAGCGACCACACCGAGCTCGCCCGCACGCGCCGCCGCCTCTGCACGTCACCGTCGTGGCCATAGCCACGCTGGCTCAATTCCGAGCACGCCATCGCGTTCGTCGCAGCCCAAGCAGCCCGTAGCACCGCTCCACGCGCCTCGCCGTGCCCCATAGCCTCAGGTTCGACCTCGCCCGAACTCCAGCGACCACCAAGGTCGTCGCCGGCGTCGTTCCCAGCCACCCCGAGCTCCACCACTACCAGCAAACGACGCGGCTCGCTCCCCGTGTCACGTAGCTGCTCTCCGCCATCGATTTGGTCGCCGGAGCACGAAACCCGCACCGCCCCGCCGCGTCTGGCCTCGCCGGCGGCTAAACGCCGGCGAGTTTAACCCCATTTGACCATGTTTGACCCCGTGTGGGCCCAGGTTGACTCCCCCCTGAGTCTATGACAGGTGGGGCTGGCCTGTTAATTAGGTTAGGATTAGTGTTAACTAAATATTAGTTAGACTAATGACCTGACACGCGGGACCCACTGGTCAGGTTTGACCTGGATGTCCCCTTTGACCGCTGACGTCACCCTGACGCTCTGGTGACGCAATAACTAATTTCTGGATTTATTGTTTTATAGAAAATTCCAGAAATTGTTGCAAACTTCAAAAATTCATAGAAATTAATCTGTAACTCCAATGGAAATAAATTATATATGAAAAATGATCATAAAAAATCTAATCTATCCATCTATACAATTTTCATGCATGTCTGAACAACTTAAAGTTGCTGTATAAGACAATTTGAATAAATGGCATTTGAAATGCCTTACATGGAGTTTGAATTTGAAACTTGGGTTCAAACCAACTTCATTTAGATCGTTGCTACATGCATTATCTCAACTCACATCATATTGCCATGTCATGATCATGCATCATATTATCGCATTGCATTGATTGTGTTCTTTCTCTGTTGCTGGTGACTGTCCTGTATCAGTAGACGATGTTCCGACGATTATTCGATGACACCGATGAAGAACTATAATATCTTCAGAAGTGCCAGGCAAGCAAAAACCCCTTGTTCATTCCAATACAATCCCACTCTCTCGCTCCTGCTCTCTTTTACTGCATTAAGACAACAACGTTTCAACTGTTACATGTTGCGGTAGCTGAACCCCTTTCCTCTGCATGACATGTCATTGCCACAGTAAATAGATGAAACCCACTAGCATGAGTAGGAGTTGTTTGAGCCCTGGTGTGCCTACTCATTCATGCTTGTTTGTCATGCCTGCTATTGCTTAGAGTTGAGTCAGGTCTGATTCATCTGGGATGAATTGGAATGTGGTGAACATGTCCTACTGTTGAGAGCTAAGTGTGTGAACACGATTTGGTAAAGGTAGCGGTGAGAGGCCATGTAGGAGTACATGCTGGGTTGTCTCATTGCAGCCGTCCTCAGGAACTGGGTTCTGTGTTTGTGATCCATGAACAGTTACTACCACACATTGGCCTCCGGGCGCTCCAAGCTCTCTCGACTTATTAATCAACCTGATCTCTGTCCAGGAGTTGCACCTAGTTTCTGGTGTTTGTATGTAGTGTTAGTAGTCTACCAAGTGGTACCCGGTACAGGTGGGCTTGGGACAGACTAGGCACCGTGGCACGGTGTACCAAGCGTAGATCCATCCGTCGAGGTGGGCTTGGGAACCCTGCACACATCGTATGGGGCCGTGAGCGACACCCCGACCGGATCTCCTTGCGGATGGAACCCGAATATGCGATAAACCTGGACTAGAGACTTGTGTGGTTAGTTAGGTCGTGGCCGACTCCCTCGCCAGGCTTCCGCTTGTAGGTTGCCGAGATACACGATGTGTACATGGTGTGGTAAGTGGCGAGAGCGTGTGTGAAGAGGTACACCCCTGCAGGGTTAACATCATCTATTCGAATAGCCGTGTCCGCGGTAAAGGACTTCTGGGTTGCCTGTACAGTTCATAGACAAGTGAAAGTGGATACTCTAAAATGCGCAAGATAAGCGTGAGTGCTATGGATGGCGTTCTCGTAGGAAGGCGAGAGCGGATCCATAGTGGTGTATTGATATGGTGAATATGTGGACTCGTGTGCGCCACCTCAAAGAGTTACTTGCAGTCGTAGTTTAGGATAGCCACCGAGTCAAAGCTGGCTTGCTACAGTTAAACTCCACCACCCCTTAGTTGATACCGATGCATATGTAGTTAGTTCTGATGTAAGTCTTGCTGGGTACATTTGTACTCACGTTTGCCTATTTTATGTTTTTGCAGAGAGACGTCAGTCTCGCTAGTAGTTTCGTGTGGACTTCGACGTTTAGCTTGTTACCTCAGCTACGATCTTGTGCCCTCGGCAGGATCTGGTAGTTAGTCAGGCTTCTCAGCCATTTTCATTTGTAGATGTCTGTACTCAGACATGTTAAGCTTCCGCATGTGCTTTGTCTGGTATGCTCTGAATGTTGGGTCATGAGACCCATGTCTGTAATATCTGGCTCTTCGGAGCCTAATGAATAAATACTTGAGTCATAGAGTTATGTTGTGATGCCATGTTGTATTTACACATATCGAGCATATTGTGTGTATGATTGAAATGCTTGGTATGTGTGGGATCCGACAATCTAGTTGTTTATCCTTGGTAGCCTCTCTAATGGGGAAATGTAGTCTAGTGCTTCCATGAGCCATAGTAGTCGGCTACAGCCCGGTTCACCGGAGTCCTGCTAGCCCAGCACTACTGCTCAGGACGCTTGACTGGCCGACATGTGCTTCACTTCGTTCCTATGTCTGTCCCTTCGGGGAAATGTCACACGGTGACATCCGGAGTCCTGCCTAGCCTGCTACAGCCCGGTTCATAGGAGTCCTGTTAGCCCAGTGCTACAACCCGAATTCGCACGCTGCTGACCGACATGCTCGATGTTGATTCATGTATGCCTATCCCCATAAGTTAGTGCCACTTTGGGTTCACGACTAGTCATGTCGGCCCGGGTTCTGTGTCATATGGATGCTAGTGACACTATCCTATACGTGAGCCAAAAGGCGCAAACGGTCCTGGGCCATGGTAAGGTGACACCTGTGGGAATATCGTGCGTGAGGCCGCAAAGTGATATGAGGTGTTACCGGCTAGATCGATGTGACATGGAATCGGGGTCCTAACAGCTTTGGTATCAGAGCCTGACTGCCTGTAGGATTACCAAGCCAAACTGGTCGAAGTCGTGTCTAGAAATGCTTTAGTTATGTAAGGGAATTGATTGTGGAAGGGAACGTAAGGCTCTTTTGCTTCTTATACCTTATGCCCTTCTGATCTGAGTCACCCTCTTCTTTTCTACGGGGATTAAGAACTAGGCTTTCTCTTCTTTCTATCAGGATCACGTGTTACTAATCCATAGACTTATAAGATTGTTGGTTTCAAGTCTCAGTTCAGTTAGTATTACTTCTGTATGTTCATAGCTGGCCTCAGAACCTTGATATGTGTTGTTGAGTGGTTATGCCACCATTTTGCAGGATGTCTCAAATCTTTTTGAGCATTTACAGCCGTTATGCTGTCCGAGTCATCCCAGGTCTCTAAATAGTCTGATGCATTTGCAAATCCCTTCCTCCTGTTCCTGATGTCCATTTGGGCCGGATTAATCACACTAATCAGTGAGTTGAGGTACTTTATTGCCTCGACATATATGTTGGAGCTATTATTATGACCCTAGGTGTTTTAGGGAGTCACCTAGTAATCTAGCCATGCTTTGTATCCCCAGTGTGTTGATTCTGCCCATTATTCTCGAGAGCATCCCGTGATGCTACTTAGTAGTAGGTATTCTACTCCTGGGTTTTTGAAACCCGAGATTCACCCTACTTCATGTTGATAGTGTTTGCTAGTTCCTTTAGGATATTACTAACCTTTGTCATAGACCTCGAGGTTCGTGGTATTTCCTTCTTCCAAATACCATGAATTGCTTATGGCAGAAGTTCGTTGAACCAAAAGATCACAATAAGAGTGCTCTCGACGAGTTCTCCATTCAAATTGTGAATCTGCTAGTCCTTCTTCTTCTGCATGGGTTATCCGGAAGAAATATGTTGAACTTGCTCGACATACTAATCTATGCATCCACCACTCAGAAAATCATATGTTCTTTTGAGTTGTCCCTCTTTAGCTGTTTTCTAGCCTCGCATATCAATTGATAGTCAGGAATAGTTGTGCATTCGTATTCATCGATGCCTATTATTCTTGTGGCCGTCAAGCCATTCTAGTTCAGAATGACTAGGAGAAACAAACTCCAGTACCTCATCCATATCTAGGGTGAAGGAAATATGCCCTAGAGGCAATAATAAAGTTATTATTTATTTCCTTACATATCATGATAAATGTTTATTATTCATGCTAGAATTGTATTAACTGGAAACATAATACATGTGTGAATACATAGACAAACAGAGTGTCACTAGTATGCCTCTACTTGACTAGCTCGTTAATCAAAGATGGTTATGTTTCCTAACCATGAACAAAGTGTTGTTATTTGATTAACGAGATCACATCATTAGTTGAATGATCTGATTGACATGACCCATTTCATTAGCATAGCACCCGATCATTTAGTATGTTGCTATTGCTTTTATCCATGACTTATACATGTTCCTTTAAACTATGAGATTATGCAACTCCCATTTACCGTAGGAACACTTTGTGTGCTACCAAACGTCACAACGTAACTGGGTGATTATAAAGGTGCTCTACAGGTGTCTCCGAAGGTACATCTTGGGTTGGCGTATTTCGAGATTAGGATTTGTCACTCCGATTGTCGGAGAGGTATCTCAGGGCCTTCTCGGTAATGCACATCACATAAAGCCTTGCAAGCATTGCAACCAATGAGTTAGTTGCGAGATGATGTATTACGGAACGAGTAAAGAGACTTGCCAGTAACGAGATTGAACTAGGTATTGGATACCGACGATCGAATCTCGGGCAAGTAACATACCGATGACAAAGGGAACAACGTATGTTGTTATGCGGTCTGACCGATAAAGATCTTCGTAGAATATGTAGGAGCCAATATGGGCATCCAGTTCCCGCTATTGGTTATTGACCGGAGACGTGTCTCGGTCATGTCTACATTGTTCTCGAACCGTAGGGTCCGCACGCTTAACGTTACGATGACAGTTATTATGAGTTTATGCATTTTGATGTACCGAAGGAGTTCGGAGTCCCGGATGTGATCACGGACATGACGAGGAGTCTCGAAATGGTCGAGACGTAAAGAATGATATATTGGAAGCCTATGTTTGGACATCGGATGCATTCCAGGTGAAATCAGGATTTTACCGGAATATCGGGAGGGTTACCGGAACCCCCCGGGGGCATAATGGGCCAACATGGGCCTTGGAGGAGAGGTGAGAGGGCTGCCCTCATGGGCTGCGCGCCTCCCCCTTCCCCTAGTCCTATTAGGACTAGGAGAGGTGGGCGCCCCCCCTCTCTCTCTCCCCCTTGGAGAATCCTAGTCCAACTAGGATTGGGGGGGGGGAATCCTACTCCCAGAGGGAGTAGGACTCTCCTGGCGCGCCAGGCTTGGCCGGCCAGCCCCTCCCCCTTGGCTCCTTTATATACAGGGGCAGGGGGCACCCCAGAGACACACAATTGATCATTGAGATCTTTCCTTAGCCGTGTGCGGTGCCCCCTTCCACCAAATTCCACCTCAGTCATATCGTTGCAGTGCTTAGGCGAAGCCCTGCGCCGGTAACTCATCAAGATCGTCACCACGCCATCGTGCTGACGGAACTCTTCCCCGACGCTTTGCTGGATCGGAGCCCGGGGATCGTCATCGAGCTGAACGTGTGCCAAGAACTCGGAGGTGCCGGAGTAACGGTGCTGTGATCGGTTGGATCGCGAGGAGAACGTACGACTACTTCCTCTATGTTGTGTCAACGCTTCCGCTTCGGTCTACGAGGGTACGTAGACAACACTCTCCCCTCTCGTTGCTATGCATCACCATGATCTTGCGTGTGCGTAGGATTTTTTTTGAAATTACTACGTTCCCCAACAGTGGCATCCGAGCCTAGGTTTTTATGGTTTGATGTTATTTGCACGAGTAGAACACAAGTGAGTTGTGGACGATACAAGTCATACTGCCTACCAGCATGTCATACTTTGGTTCAGCGGTATTGTTGGACAAGACGATCCGGACCAACCTTACGCGTACTCTTACGCGAGACCGGTTCCCTCGACGTGCTTTGCACATAGATGGCTTGCGGAAGACTGTCTTTCCAACTTTAGTTGAACCGAGTGTGGCTACGCCCGGTCCTTGAGAAGGTTAAAACGGAGTCTATTTGACAAACTATCGTTGTGGTTTTGATGCGTAGGTAAGATGAGTTCTTGCTTAAGCCCGTAGCAGCCACGTAAAACTTGCAACAACAAAGTAGAGGACGTCTAACTTGTTTTTTGCAGGGCATGTTGTGATGTGATATGGTCAAGACATGATGCTAAATTTTATTGTATGAGATGATCATGTTTTGTAACCGAGTTATCGGCAACTGGCAGGAGCCATATGGTTGTCGCTTTATTGTATGCAATGCAATCGCGATGTAATGCTTTACTTTATTACTAAGCGGTAGTGATAGTCGTGGAAGCATAAGATTGGCGAGACGACAACGATGCTGCGATGAAGATCAAGGTGTCGCGCCGGTGACGATGGTGATCATGACGGTGCTTCGAAGATGGAGATCACAAGCACGAGATGATGATGGCCATATCATATCACTTATATTGATTGCATGTGATGTTTATCCTTTTATGCATCTTATCTTGCTTTGATTGACGGTAGCATTATAAGATGATCTCTCACTAAATTATCAAGAAGTGTTCTCCCTGAGTATGCACCGTTGCGAAAGTTCTTCGTGCTGAGACACCACGTGATGATCGGGTGTGATAGGCTCTACGTTCAAATACAACGGGTGCAAAACAGTTGCACACGCGGAATACTCAGGTTTAACTTGACGAGCCTAGCATATAACAGATATGGCCTCGAAACACGGAGACCGAAAGGTCGAGCGTGAATCATATAGTAGATATGATCAACATAGTGATGTTCACCATTGAAACTACTCCATCTCACGTGATGATCGGACATGGTTTAGTTGATTTGGATCACGTGATCACTTAGAGGATTAGAGGGATGTCTATCTAAGTGGGAGTTCTTAAGTAATATGATTAATTGAACTTAAATTTATCATGAACTTAGTACCTGATAGTATCTTGCTTGTCTATGTTGTGTAGATAGATGGCTCGTGCTGTTGTTCCGTTGAATTTTAATGCGTTCCTTGAGAAAGCAAAGTTGAAAGATGATGGTAGCAATTACACGGACTGGGTCCGTAACTTGAGGATTATCCTCATTGCTGCACAGAAGAATTACGTCCTGGAAGCACCGCTAGGTGCCAGGCCTGGTGCAAGAGCTACGCCAGATGTTGTGAACGTCTGGCAAAGCAAAGCTGATGACTACTCTATAGTTCAGTGTGCCATGCTTTACGGCTTAGAACCGGGACTTCAACGACGTTTTGAACACCATGGAGCATATGAGATGTTCCAGGAGTTGAAGTTAATATTTCAAGCAAATGCCCGGATTGAGAGATATGAAGTCTCCAATAAGTTCTATAGCTGTAAAATGGAGGAGAACGGTTCTGTCAGTGAGCATATACTCAGAATGTCTGGGTATAACAATCACTTGATTCAACTGGGAGTTAATCTTCCGGATGATTGCGTCATTGACAGAATTCTCCAATCACTGCCACCAAGCTACAAGAGCTTCGTGATGAACTATAATATGCAAGGGATGACCAAAACTATGCCCGAGCTCTTCGCGATGCTGAAAGCCGCGGAGGTAGAAATCAAAAAGGAGCATCAAGTGTTGATGGTTAACAAAACCACTAGTTTCAAGAAAAAGGGCAAAGGGAAGAAAAAGGGGAACTTCAAAAAGAACAGCAAGCAAGTTGCTAATCAAGAGAAGAAACCCAAGTCTGGACCTAAGCCTGAAACTGAGTGCTTCTATTGCAAGCAGACTGGTCACTGGAAGCGGAACTGCCCCAAGTATTTGGCGGATAAGAAGGATGGCAAGGTTAACAAAGGTATATATGATATACATGTTATTGATGTGTAACTTACTAATTCTCGCAGTAGCACCTGGGTATTTGATACTGGTTCTGTTGCTAATATTTGCAACTCAAAACAGGGGCTACGGATTAAGCGAAGATTGGCTAAGGACGAGGTGACGATGCGCGTGGGAAATGGTTCCAAAGTCGATGTGATCGCGGTCGGCACGCTACCTCTACATCTACCTTCGGGATTAATATTAGATCTAAATAATTGTTATTTAGTACCAGCGTTGAGCATGAACATTATATCTGGATCTTGTTTGATGCGAGACGGTTATTCATTTAAATCAGAGAATAATGGTTGTTCTATTTATATGAGTAATATCTTTTATGGTCATGCACCATTAAAGAATGGTTTGTTCTTACTTAATCTCGATAGTAGTGATACACATATTCATAATGTTGAAACCAAAAGATGCAGAGTTGATAATGATAGTGCAACTTTTTTGTGGCACTGCCGTTTAGGTCATATCGGTGTAAAACACATGAAGAAACTCCATACTGATGGACTTTTGGAGTCACTTGATTATGAATCACTTGGCACTTGCGAACCGTGCCTTATGGGAAAAATGACTAAAACACCGTTCTCCGGTACTGTGGAGAGAGCAACAGATTTATTGGAAATCATACATACTGATGTATGTGGTCCAATGAATGTTGAGGCTCGTGGCGGATATCGTTATTTTCTCACCTTCACTGATGATTTAAGCAGATATGGGTATATCTACTTAATGAAACACAAGTCTGAAACATTTGAAAAGTTCAAAGAATTTCAGAGTGAAGTGGAAAATCATCGTAACAAGAAAATAAAGTTTCTACGATCTGATCGTGGAGGAGAATATTTGAGTTACGAGTTTGGTCTACATTTGAAACAATGCGGAATAGTTTCGCAACTCACGCCACCCGGAACACCACAACGTAATGGTGTGTCCAAACGTCGTAATCATACTTTACTGGATATGGTGCGATCTATGATGTCTCTTACCGATTTACCGCTATCTTTTTGGGGTTATGCTTTAGAGACGGCCGCATTCACATTAAATAGGGCACCATCAAAATCCGTTGAGACGACGCCTTATGAACTGTGGTTTGGCAAGAAACCAAAGTTGTCGTTTCTTAAAGTTTGGGGCTGCGATGCTTATGTGAAAAAGCTTCAACCTGATAAGCTCGAACACAAATCGGAAAAATGTGTCTTCATAGGATACCCAAAGGAGACTGTTGGGTATACCTTCTATCACAGATCCGAAGGCAAAATTTTTGTTGCTAAAGTCGGAAACTTTCTAGAGAATGAGTTTCTCTCGAAAGAAGTGAGTGGGAGGAAAGTAGAACTTGATGAGATAACAGTATCTACTCCCTTATTGAGAAGTAGTACATCACAGAAATCTGTTTCTGTGACACCTACATCAAATAGGGAGGAAGCTAATGATAATGATCATGAAACTTCAGATCAAGTTTCTACTGAACTTCGTAGATCAACCAGAGTAAGATCCGCACCAGAGTGGTACGGTAATCCTATTTTGGAAGTCATGTTACTAGACCATGATGAACCTACGAACTATGAAGAAGCGATGGTGAGCCCAGATTCCGCAAAGTGGCTTGAGGCCATGAAATCTGAGATGGGATCCATGTATGAGAACAAAGTGTGGACTTTGGTTGACTTGCCCGATGATCGGCAAGCAATTGAGAATAAATGGATTTTTAAGAAGAAGACTGACGCTGATGGTAATGTTACTGTCTATAAAGCTCGACTTGTTGCAAAAGGTTTTCGACAAGTTCAAGGGATTGACTACGATGAGACTTTCTCACCCGTAGCGATGCTTAAGTCTGTCCGAATCATGTTAGCAGTTGCCGCATTTTATGATTATGAAATTTGGCAAATGGATGTCAAAACTGCATTCCTGAATGGATTTCTGGAAGAAGAGTTGTATATGATGCAACCAGAAGGTTTTGTCGATCCAAAGGGAGCTAACAAAGTGTGCAAGCTCCAGCAATCCATTTATGGACTGGTGCAAGCCTCTCGGAGTTGGAATAAACGCTTTGATAGTGTGATCAAAGCATTTGGTGTTATACAGACTTTTGGAGAAGCCTGTATTTACAAGAAAGTGAGTGGGAGCTCTGTAGCATTTCTGATATTATATGTGGATGACATATTACTGATCGGAAATAATATAGAATTTCTGGATAGCATAAAGGGATACTTGAATAAGAGTTTTTCAATGAAAGACCTCGGTGAAGCTTCTTACATATTGGGCATTAAGATCTATAGAGATAGATCAAGACGCTTAATAGGACTTTCACAAAGCACATACCTTGACAAAGTTTTGAAGAAGTTTAAAATGGATCAGGCAAAGAAAGGGTTCTTGCCTGTGTTACAAGGTGTGTAGTTGAGTAAGACTCAATGCCCGACCACCGCAGAAGATAGAGAGAAAATGAAAAATGTTCCCTATGCTTCAGCCATAGGCTCTATCATGTATGCAATGCTGTGTACCAGACCTGATGTGTGCCTTGCTGTAAGTTTAGCAGGCAGGTTCCAAAGTAATCCAGGAGTGGATCACTGGACAGCGGTCAAGAACATCCTTAAGTACTTGAGAAGGACTAAGGATATGTTTCTCATTTATGGAGGTGACAAAGAGCTCGTCATAAACGGTTACGTCGATGCAAGCTTTGACACTGATCCGGACGATTCTAAATCGCAAACCGGATACGTATTTACATTAAACGGTGGAGCTGTCAGTTGGTGCAGTTCTAAACAAAGCGTCGTGGCGGGATCTACATGTGAAGCTGAGTACATAGCCGCTTCGGAAGAAGCTAATGAAGGAGTCTGGATGAAGGAGTTCATATCCGATCTAGGTGTTGTACCTAGCATATCGGGTCCAATGAAAATCTTTTGTGACAATACTGGTGCAATTGCCTTGGCAAAGGAATCCAGATTTCACAAAAGAACCAAACACATCAAAAGACGCTTCAACTCCATCCGGGATTTGGTCCAGGTGGGAGACATAGAGATATGCAAGATACATACGGATCTGAATGTTGCAGACCCGTTGACTAAGCCTCTCCCACGAGCAAAACATGATCAGCACCAAGACTCCATGGGTGTTAGAATCATTACTTTGTAATCTAGATTATTGACTCTAGTGCAAGTGGGAGACTGAAGGAAATATGCCCTAGAGGCAATAATAAAGTTATTATTTATTTCCTTACATATCATGATAAATGTTTATTATTCATGCTAGAATTGTATTAACTGGAAACATAATACATGTGTGAATACATAGACAAACAGAGTGTCACTAGTATGCCTCTACTTGACTAGCTCGTTAATCAAAGATGGTTATGTTTCCTAACCATGAACAAAGTGTTGTTATTTGATTAACGAGATCACATCATTAGTTGAATGATCTGATTGACATGACCCATTTCATTAGCATAGCACCCGATCGTTTAGTATGTTGCTATTGCTTTTATCCATGACTTATACATGTTCCTTTAAACTATGAGATTATGCAACTCCCGTTTACCGTAGGAACACTTTGTGTGCTACCAAACATCACAACGTAACTGGGTGATTATAAAGGTGCTCTACAGGTGTCTCCGAAGGTACATGTTGGGTTGGCGTATTTCGAGATTAGGATTTGTCACTCCGATTGTCGGAGAGGTATCTCAGGGCCTTCTCGGTAATGCACATCACATAAAGCCTTGCAAGCATTGCAACCAATGAGTTAGTTGTGAGATGATGTATTACGGAACGACTAAAGAGACTTGCCAGTAACGAGATTGAACTAGGTATTGGATACCGACGATCGAATCTCGGGCAAGTAACATACCGATGACAAAGGGAACAACGTATGTTGTTATGCGGTCTGACCGATAAAGATCTTCGTAGAATATGTAGGAGCCAATATGGGCATCCAGTTCCCGCTATTGGTTATTGACCGGAGACGTGTCTCGGTCATGTCTACATTGTTCTCGAACCGTAGGGTCCGCACGCTTAACGTTATGATGACAGTTATTATGAGTTTATGCATTTTGATGTACCGAAGGAGTTCGGAGTCCCGGATGTGATCATGGACATGACGAGGAGTCTCGAAATGGTCGAGACATAAAGAATGATATATTGTAAGCCTATGTTTGGACATCGGATGCATTCCAGGTGAAATCAGGATTTTACCGGAATACCGGGAGGGTTACCGGAACCCCCCGGGGGCATAATGGGCCAACATGGGCCTTGGAGGAGAGGTGAGAGGGCTGCCCTCATGGGCTGCGCGCCTCCCCCCTTCCCCTAGTCCTATTAGGACTAGGAGAGGTGGGCGCCCCCCCTCTCTCTCTCTCCCCCATGGAGAATCCTAGTCCAACTAGGATTGGAGGGGGGGAATCCTACTCCCAGAGGGAGTAGGACTCTCCTGGCGCGCCAGGCTTGGCCGGCCAGCCCCTCCCCCTTGGCTCCTTTATATACAGGGGCAGGGGGCACCCCAGAGACACACAATTGATCATTGAGATCTTTCCTTAGCCGTGTGCGGTGCCCCCTTCCACCAAATTCCACCTCAGTCATATCGTTGCAGTGCTTAGGCGAAGCCCTGCGCCGGTAACTCATCAAGATCGTCACCACGCCGTCGTGCTGACGGAACTCTTCCCCGACGCTTTGCTGGATCAGAGCCCGGGGATCGTCATCGAGCTGAACGTGTGCCAAGAACTCGGAGGTGCCGGAGTAACGGTGTTGTGATCGGTTGGATCGCGAGGAGAACGTACGACTACTTCCTCTACGTTGTGTCAACGCTTCCGCTTCGGTCTACGAGGGTACGTAGACAACACTCTCCCCTCTCGTTGCTATGCATCACCATGATCTTGCGTGTGCGTAGGAAATTTTTTGAAATTACTACGTTCCCCAACATAGGGATGGGTCAAAGCAGTTGTATTCCGCAGATCAAAATGCCAATCCAGCTTTTGTTCTGTTCTACCTTGGAGTGTTGCCTCCTTATGTCAGGATTGTCATGAGAATTGCACCAACTCTTATGAAACCTTGACACAATGATACTACTCGACATCATCATTCGCTCCCCGGTTCCGTGTTATTGCAACCGGAATACCGACAAGTGAACCGTGATGTGTGAAATCGATACTCCTAGCAACCTCGTTGCTTGGTAGTTAATGGACAATATTCTCATTCTTAGCGTGTTGGTTATTGAGTCATCATTCTAAGATTGATCGTGCTACCTAGTCCATTTTCCTAGTGCACTCTTCGACCAAGAGTTGGGACTGTGTCTATCCTTGCTTATTTAATCATATCGTCTTGCCCTGAAAAGCAAGATTGTTCTCGTGCTTAGTGACATATCGGTGGTTCGTGATTTTCCGAAAATCTTCTCGGAAGTATTACCTGGTTGTCACCTGACCGCTATGTTGAGTTCGTGATCAAGTTGGTTTTCTTACAAACCACCCCTTCTCCAAGAATCTGTGTTGGATATCCCTGAGCTAGTTGGTTAAGCTAAACAAGAACTTGGAGAGTTGGAAGATAAATGCTTTATCCGACTTAGTTCATTCCAAACGGATATCTCTTTGTATACGTGTGTTGAAGAAAGATGGTATCTTCAGCGACTGATCTCCGTGACCAAATGATGGATCTATTGTTTTGTCCAAACTTTGATTTGAGTGTGGGTGATTCTCAAATCAACTCAAAACCAACGATATTCATAATGTTGTCTTACTCGTGGTTGCTTCCTCGAGCATACACCATTATATCTTTTGGGTATGACCAATGCTATAACCTTGTTCACATGATTGTGGAATTCCATTTATATGGAAACCTGGATGAATTGTTGTTGAGCCCATCGACAACATTCCTATCTTCTCCATGGTTTGTTGGACATTAAGCTAGTGTTGGAAACTTTTATAAGCAATATCTTCATGTCCCGTTCATGAAGCATATGTTTGGATGAAAGAAGTGACTTCCTCTAATTCATGTGCACCTGATGCAAGTTGCCGCCGTGAGTTCGAGAAAGATTGTTTTGTCCCTCTGGTACCATCCCAAGTTAGTCATGCATGTACGAAGTATGCTATGGTTTGACAGGCTTGCTACCTTCATTTCATATGTATCTCCTAGTACACCAAGCCACTGATTGACTTGTTCAAGAAACACAGAGTCTGTTCTAAGGTTAATCCTTTGGACTTCCACGCGTGGAGACTTCAATATCCTTGATGATGGTTCCCCACCTGAGCTTGATAGTGTTTCATTATAAGACTTCTACATGGTCATGCTTGTCTTGAACAGTGTGTTCACATGTATGTAGCAGAACCAGCTCATGTTTTGGAGCTTGCTATCATAGCTCATTTCCCGAGAATCTCGCAACGTCATCTCGTCGGTTTGTGTTGCAAACTTTCTTTTCCAGACATGCTGTCTGAAATATCCTGTTACCAACCAGATCTGAATCTCAGGCAGATATGATGGTTGGAACTTTTCCAGGATCTATGATGTAGGTCCCGACAAGGTTGATGTTCTGGCCGACGCACCTAGTCGGAAGATCTGTCATTGTAGTATCTTTGACCATCTTTCCATGAGGATTTCGTGCGACTTATTATAGAAGTTGTTCCTTAGGGATCCTTGTGCTCCCAGTTTCTTAGATGATTCCATAACCACTGAAATGTTGGAACCACTCTCGACTGTTGAGTTCTTCCCCAGTTACCAGAATCATTCCCAGCATTTGCACTTTGTTCCCAGCTTGCACCTCAGTAGTTGTTGTCAAGGATCATCTTCAAAAGTGGACTTACCATGGGCCCCCTTCACCTCCGATGATAAGCAAATCATCCTTTGCGTTGACTTCAACAAGGTAGTCCAGATTATCCATCCTAGTGCGAGTATGCCATTTCTTCGAGCTCTTTCAATCGATCAATTGTAAATTGCCTTAAGCTGGTATGAAGAGTTTCAATGATATATGGATCAAAAGTAACTCTTTTTGCCACTTAAGGGAACATTCCAACGAGTCACCTTTCCAAGGTGCCCCGTTACGGGATCATGGCAATTATTTCCTCTCCACCTTGACACCATCCACCATCTTTCTAAGCGTGGAATTGTTGCCCACCAAATCAAACCCGTCGTTTCTTCTTCCATTCCTCTCGGTGTGTTTCATGTCTCAACTCGAGATGTTTCAACATCTCATTCCCCGAGTTGATCTTGTATAGCTCGATCTTCGAGAAGATCAATTCTAGTAGAGTTTCTTTCCGTCATCACCGCGTGGAAGAAGATCTCAAAAGCGAGGACGTCAAGATCAATATGATGCAATGAAGCTACTTCTTCGAGAAGGGCAGTTGGATCGAGAAGATCGTGTTAGCTTGTGACCCCTCTGTCTCCTTACCTCACGACTTGAATCTCGGGACGAGATTCTTGTTTAGTGGGGGTGAGTTGTCACAGCCCTAGAAATCTTCTGGTAATTAGTGGCATTGCATCCATGCATCTTTTCCAATTTTAATTAATCTTGAAATGGGGATGCTTAAACCCTAGCACCAAGTGAATTCAACTAGGGTCAAAATAAAATCTTTTTCAGTAAACTCAAAATGCCCTCTGAAAATGTTCAACATTTCTGGTTTGAGGTGGAATCATCTACCAAAAATGGTTTACATTTTTGCAGGACATATTTGGGCTTTGAATTAGATCATATAGTATTTGCATTTGGGCATATAAATGCTATTAAATATTTTAAATGCCCAAATAATTCTGGATTTAAGTGAGGGCTGTTAGGAATAATCCCAATAGAGCCCACAATTATTTTCAGGATTTCTAGAAACGTTTTAGTATTTTTAATAAAGCCCAACAGTTGCAGAAAATTAGAAAACAGAAAACAATTTAGAGAGAGAGAGAGAGAGAAAGGCCAGAGGCCACTTACCTGGCTGGCCCGGCCCATCTGGCCTGTGCCAGTCATCACCTACCTCTACTAGTAGGCAGAGGAGGGACACCACGACGCCGCCGAGCTCGCCAGGCCACCTCCCTACCTGCCTGCACTCGCCGCGCCAGCGCGACGCCTCGAAACGCCTCCACGGTGCCGCCCCGACCCCGTGGACACCTCGCTCACTCCTCTATCTCCCTCCCTAGCTCTCTCCCACCATGGTCGACGTTGCCGCAGCCACGCCACTGTAGTTCTCACGTCCACCGTCATCCTCGCGCCGCCTCGCCGTGTCCATGAGCTCCGCCACCATCCTCTCCGTCGAGCAGACTGAGCCCCGAGCGCTCGTTCGCCCTGAAGCCACCGCATCGACTTCATCTTCACCGCCCGTCGCCGGAGATCCTCTTCACCGCCCCGCTTGCTCGGGCTCGTCCCCGACTCCTCCGACCCGCTCGTCCGACGCGCCGTGAGCCCTGCTACCTCCTACTCCTCTCCGTTTGCCTTCTTGTGCACCACAGCCACCACACCGAGCTCGCCCGCACGCGCCGCCGCCTCTGCACGTCACCGTCGTGGCCACAACCACGCTGGCTCGATTCCGAGCACGCCATCGCGTTCGTCGCAACCCAAGCAGCCTCTAGCACCGCTCCACGCGCCTCGCCGTGCCCCGTAGCCTCAGGTTCGACCTCGCCCGAACTCCGGCGACCGCCAATGTCGTCGCCGGCGTCGTTCCCAGCCACCCCGAGCTCCACCACTACCACCAAATGACGCCGCTCACTCCCCGCGTCACGTAGCTGCTCTCCGCCGTCGATTTGGTCGCCGGAGCACGAAACCCGCACCGCCCCGCCGCGTCTGGCCTCGTCGGCGGCTAAACGCCGGTGAGTTTGACCCCATTTGACCATGTTTGACCCCGTGTGGGCCCAGGTTGACTCCCCCCTGAGTCTATGACAGGTGGGGCCGGCCTGTTAATTAGGTTAGGATTAGTGTTAACTAAATATTAGTTAGACTAATGACCTGACACGCGGGACCCACTGGTCAGGTTTGGCCTGGACGTCCCCTTTGACCGCTGACGTCACCCTGACGCACTGCTGACGCAATAACTAATTTTTGGATTTATTGTTTTATAGAAAATTCCAAAATTGTTGCAAACTTAAAAAATTCATAGAAATTAATCTATAACTCCAATGGAAATAAATTATATATGAAAAATGATCAGAAAATTCTAATCTATCCATCTGTACCATTTTCATGCATGTTTGAACAACTTAAAGTTGCTGTATAAGACAATTTGTATAAATGGCATTTGAAATGCCTTACATGGAGTTTGAATTTGAACCTTGGGTTCAAACCAACTTCATTTAAATCGTTGCTAGCTGCATTAGCTCAACTCACATCATATTGCCATGTCATGATCATGCATCATACTGTCGCATTGCATTGATTGTGTTCTTTCTCTGTTGCCGGTGACTGTCCCCTCTCAGTAGACGACGTTCCGATGATTATTCGATGACACCGATGAAGAACTATATTATCTTCAGAAGTGCCAGGCAAGCAAAACCCCCTTGTTCAATCCGATACAATCCCACTCTCTCACTCCTGCTCTCTTTTACTGCATTAAGACAACAACGTCTCAACTGTTACATGTTGCGGTAGCTGAACCCCTTTCCTCTGCATGACCTGTTATTGCCATAGTAAATAGATGAAACCCACTAGCATGAGTAGGAGTTGTTTGAGCCCTGGTTTGCCTACTCATTCATGCTTGTTTGTCAAGCCTGCTATTGCTTAGAGTTGAGTCAGGTCTGATTCATCGGGGATGAATTGGAATGTGGTGAACATGTCCTACTGTTGAGAGCTAAGCATGTGAACACAATTTGGTAAAGGTAGCGGTGAGAGGCCATGTAGGAGTACATGGTGGGTTGTCTCATTGCAGCCATCCTCAGGAACTGAGTTCTGTGTTTGTGATCCATGAACAGTTACTACCACACATTGGGCTCCGGGTGCTCCAAGCTCTCTCGACTTATTAATCAACCTGATCTCTGTGCAAGAGTTGCAACTAGTTTCTGGTGTTTGTAGGTAGTGTTAGTAGTCTACCAAGTGGTACCCGGTACAGGTGGGCTTGGGACAAACTAGGCATCGTGGCACGGTGTACCAAGCGTAGATCCATTCGTCAAGGTGGGCTTGGGAACCCTGCGCACATCGTTTGGGGCCGTGAGCGACACCCCGGCCGGATCTCCTTGCGGATGGAACCCGAATAGGCGATAAACCTGGACTAGAGACTTGTGTGGTTAGTCAGGTCGTGTCCGACTCCCTCTCCAGGCTTCCGCTTGAAGGTTGCCGAGATACACGATGTGTACATGGTGGTAAGTGGCGAGAGCGTGTGTGAAGAAGTACACCCCTGCAGGAAAAGCATCATCTATTCGAATAGTCGTGTCCGCGGTAAAGGACTTCTGGGTTGCCTGTACAGTTCATAGACAAGTGAAAGTGGATACTCTAAAATGCGCAAGATAAGCGTGAGTGCTATGGATGGCATTCTCGTAGGAAGACAGGAGCGGATCCATAGTGGTGTATTGATATGGTGAATATGTGGACTCGTGTGCGCCACCTCAAAGAGTTACTTGCAGTCGTAGTTTAGGATAGCCACCGAGTCAAAGCTGGCTTGCTACAGTTAAACTCCACCACCCCTTAGTTGATACCGATGCATATGTAGTTAGTTCTGATGTAAGTCTTGCTGGGTACATTTGTACTCACGTTTGCCTATTTTATGTTTTTGCAGAGAGACGTCAGTCTCGCTAGTAGTTCCGCGTGGACTTCGACGTTTAGCTTGTTACCTCAGCTACGATCTTGTGCCCTCGGCAGGATCTGGTAGTTAGTCAGGCTTCTCTGCCTTTTTCATTTGTAGAAGTCTGTATTCAGACATGTTAAGCTTCCACATGTGCTTTGTCTGGTATGCTCTGAACGTTGGGTCATGAGACCCATGTCTGTAATATCTAGCTCTTCGGAGCGTAATGAATAAATACTTGAGTCATAGAGTTATGTTGTGATGCCATGTTGTATTTACACATATCGAGCATATTGTGTGTATGATTGAAATGCTTGGTATGTGTGGGATCCGACAATCTAGTTGTTTATCCTTGGCAGCCTCTCTTATGGGGAAATGTAGTCTAGTGCTTCCATGAGCCATAGTAGTCCGCTACAGCCCGATTCACCAGAGTCCTGCTAGCCCAGCACTACTGCTCAGGACGCTTGACTGGCCGGCATGTGCTTCACTTCGTTCCTGTGTCTGTCCCTTTGGGGAAATGTCACGCGGTGACATCCGGAGTCCTGCCTAGCCTGCTATAGCCCGGTTCACCGGAGTCCTGTTAGCCCAGTGCTACAGCCCGGATTCGCACGCTGCTGACCGACATGCTCGATGTTGATTCATGTATGCCTGTCCTCGTAAGTTAGTGCCACTTTGGGTTCACGACTAGTCATGTCGGCCTGGGTTCTCTGTCATAGGGATGCTAGCGACACTATCATATACGTGAGCCAAAAGGCGCAAACGGTCCTGGGCCATGGTAAGGCGACACCCGTGGGAATACCGTGCGTGAGGCCACAAAGTGATATGAGGTGTTACCGGCTAGATCGATGTGACTTGGAATCGGGGTCCTGCCATCGAGGAGTTGTTGGACCACGACCACATGGCGGAGGAGCAGGTGTTGTTGGAGCGCGACCGCCTGGCGGAGGAGCAGCGTATCGCCGATTTGCGCGGCGTGCGGGACATGGAGCAGCAGCGCACCACGCTCTGAGTCGCGAGCAGAGCACCTGCAACTGGGCCGACTACGTGGAGGCCGGCGCCCGCCAAATAGCCCTGGAGGCTGTCGGGCACGCACGCGTTCGCGACGCCGATTTTTACTACTAGCTCGTCAAGTGGGTTTCCCGCTTGGAAGCCGAAGCTTCGATGGACCACGCTGGCATGTAAAGGGCCAACGCGCACGAGCAACGCACCCTATCACACCTCTTGCAAGTCCGAGGCGAGGCGCATGATGCCGGTGCCGGCGTTTAGCGTGTTCCACAGATGGCGGCCGGCATCGTCTAGTTAGCTAAGAGTAAGTTAGTACTTGTACGCTACTAGAGTATTAGTGGGAGTAGATAGTTAACTTGGCTATGATGGTTGTCAACGTGGAAGTTATGTACTCTATATGTGGATCAGACCTGTTACTTTGCTTTGAATGTTGAACTTTCCATTTGAACGTATGGAATGGGATGTTATTTTTTTAAATGGGTTGTATTTGTCCTCCACGGGTTTAGAGTCTGACTTGTGGGCCTAGCAAGTTGACGCGTACACAATCAGGAGATGATTGTACGTGGAGAGGATGACAGCAGGGACCCGCCAAGGTCATGGCAGTACGCAAGCAAGTGCCTCCTTATTTGAAGCCAATAAAAATGGCTCCTCCTAGTGGATTTCTGACATCTGGGTCTTATGCCATTGTCAATGTAGTCAATAAACGAGAGATTTGCACAACGAGCGGCTGACACCAGGGACCCAGCAGCTCGCCTAGTTATTTTTGTTTTGGGTTAATTTGATAAATGCCACTCCAAATCTGGTGTATTCGAGAAATGCCACTGCAATTTCCAAACTTTGAAAAATGCCATTTCATGCCATTACTAGTGGCATTTTTCGAAGTCTGGAGTGGCGTTTTTCAAAGTTTGCAAACTGCAGTGGCGTTTTTCAAAGTTTGCAAAAATTGCAGTGGCATTTTTCAAAGTTTGGAAATTGCAATGGCATTTTTATGAATCGCCATAATTGGAGTGGCATTTATCTAATTTGTTTTTGAGACGGAAGCAGGGTGTCAACTGGGCCGTGTGGGACACTCTGGCCTGTCTAGACAACCTTTTCTTTTATGTTTACCACAGACCAACCCAGTAGTTTTTTCTTTCTGAAAATGGCTAGCCCAGTTTTTTTGTGATTTGTCAAGTAAGTCGCTTTATCAGGCCTGTTGGGCGGCAAATCTTTCAAGACGAGGAGAGCTTCATTCGGCTGGCCGAGAAAATGGCCTATAAATAATGATAAATGGGTTGTACATTTTTAAAACACATCAAACCGGCAATTAGTTTCAAATATCTTTTTTTCATTTCGAGATTTTAAATTGCATTGATTTTTATGCATGGACGATTTATTGGATTTTATATTGTATACATTTATTTTTAAAACCAATCTGAATGTGACTCAAAATTTTGGGATTAAAAACAGTTCAGGCCGCACCAACATTTGCAAAATTTTGTATAATTTTTTAACCGTGGCCACAATATGAGCTGTAATACTAACAAAAAGAATATGGGCTCCAAAAAAAAACCGTAAGAATTAGCAAATGGGCTATAAATTATTTGAAATAATGGCAGATGGGTTGTATGTTGTTTTCCACAGATTTGAGGCTTTCCACAGATGGTATGTATGCTGTTGGATGTCCATGGGTACTTGGTATGTTGACTTTTTGCGTAGACTCCCCGGCAACGGCGCCAGAAATTCTTCTTGCTACCTCTTGAGCTTGTGTTGGTTTTCCCCGAAGAGGAGAGGATGATGCAGCAGAGTAGAGTAAGTATTTCCTCAATTTTTGAGAACCAAGGTATCAATCCAGTAGGAGGCCACGCTCAAGTCCCTCGTACCTGCACAAATCGATAGCAACTCGCAACCAACGCGATTAGGGGTTGTCAATCCCTTCACGGTCTCTTTGAGAGTGAGATCTAATAGAGATGATATTTTTGGTATAAAGATGCAAAGCGAAAAGTAAAAGGCAAAGTAAAAACAAAGCAAGATTAAAGTGATGGAGATTGATATGGTGAGAATAGACCCGGGGGCCATAGGTTTCACTAGTGGCTTCTCTCAAGAGCATAAGTTTTCTACGGTGGGTGAACAAATTACTTTTGAGCAATTGACAGAGTTTAGCATAGTTATGAGAATATCTAGGCATGATCATGTATATAGGCATCACGTCCATGACAAGTAGATCAAAACGATTCTGCATCTACTACTATTACTCCACCCATCGACCGCAATCCAACATGCATCTAGAGTATTAAGTTAAAAACAGAGTAACGCTTTAAGCAAGATGACATGATGTAGAGAGATAAATTCATGCAATATGAAATAAACCCCATCTTGTTATCCTCGATGGCAACGATACAATATGTGCCTTGCTGCCCCTTCTGTCACTGGGAAAGGACGCCGCAAGATCAAACTCAAAGCTAAGCACTTCTCCCATGGCAAGAACTACCAATCTAGTTGGCCAAACCAAACGGATAATTCGAAGAGACTTGCAAAGATAACCAATCATACATAAAAGAATTCAGAGAAGATTCAAATATTATTCATAGATAGACTTGATCATAAACCCACAATTCATCGGTCTCAACAAACACACCGCAAAAGAAGAAGATTACATCAAATAGATTTCAACAAGAGAGGGGGAGAACATTGTATTGAGATCCAAAAAGAGAGAAGAAGCCATCTAGCTAATAACTATGGACCCGAAGGTCTGAGGTAAACTACTCACACTTCATCGAAGAGGCTATGATGATGTAGAAGCCCTCTGTGATGACGGCCCTCTCCGCCGGAGCTCCGGAACAGGCCCCAAGATAGGATCTCGTGGATATAGAAAGTTGCGGCGGTGTAATTAGGTTTTTGGCTCCTGTTCTGATCGTTCGGGGGTACGTGGGCATATATAGGAGGAAGAAGTACGTCGGTGGAGCTTCGGTGGGCCCACAAGGGTGGGGGCGCGCATGGGGGTGTAGGGCGCGGCCCCCTACCTCGTGCCCTCCTCGGAGCTTCCTTGGCATAGGGTCCAAGTCTCCTGGATCTTATTCGGGAAGAAAATCACGTTCCAAAAAGGATTTTTCTGTTTGGACTCCGTTTGATATTATGTTTCTTCAAAACACTGAAATAGGCAAAAAACAACAATTCTGGGCTGGGCCTCCGGTTAATAGGTTAGTCCCAAAAATAATATAAAAGTGAAAAATGAAGCCCAATATAGTCCAAACCAGTAGATAATATAGCATGGAGCAACCAAAAATTATAGATATGTTGGAGACGTATCACCCGGCCGGGCAGGCCGCGGGCCGCCGTCCCCGAGCTCGAGCTTGCTGGCGGTCCCCTCGGGTCGTCGCGGTAGCTCCAACCCCTCCCAGGCCTGGGCGACCCTTTTGGAGCCTCCGCCACTCTTCGGTGAAGTCGTTCCAACCTCTTGGAGCCCCTGGAGTTGCCTCTCTTTGACGTCGTCCTCGTCTCCGGCGACCACCGCTCTCTCCCTCCGCTTGCGAGGTCGATTCCGACGCCGTCCGACTACCCCTAGACACGCTACGGGTACGGGCAGGTGCGCCTCCATCCCCTCTCTTGATCCTTCCCTCTCGTTTTGGCTAAGGGGCCCTCGTCGCCAGCGAGAGCTCCAGCGAAGCCGCGAACCCCTCTGTTTCCTCCTCCCTCTCCCCCTCACCTGACTAGCGGGGCCCGCTAGTCAGCCACTCTGTACGCGTGCGAAGTGGTACGAGTGGTGGTGCCCCAAGGCTTTACGCCTTCGACGTCACCACCCCCTCAGTTTGTTTTATTTAAATTCAAATTCATTTAATTTTCAGAGAGCTTCAAACAGCTATAACTCTTCAACCATAAGTCCAAATGAATTGATTCTTTTTGCATTGTGTTCTTTGCAAAGAAATATAGCAGCTCACAAAAAAATGAGATTTTTCTGTGCTGTCTAGATTTTTTTGGTAATTTTCAGAAGGGTTCTTGATATTTTCTTATTGTGTTTAAACTTATTTTCAGAGGGTGAGGCTTGTCTTGAGCATCACCAGAAGGCTTCTGAACCTCATCTGCACTAAGGCAAGGCACAACAACATTTTCATGGTGCCATTTCAATATTTATGATTTTCTTACTTGAATGAAAGATTTAATCCATGCATTTAAATAACTATTATGTTACTTATATTCTGTTAAGTGCTTGTTTTAGTTAATATGCTTGAGTTACAGAATGTTTGAAACTAACTTAGTTGGTAAAGAAACTAGGATTTATTTATGGTGATGAAAGAATAATATTGTTATGCATATGAGTAATTACTTAAAGTTATTTTCTTGCATGAGTAAAATAATAAAAAATTTGCTAGAAAATATTCTGTTTAAAGTAAGGTTTGTCCTAACCAGAAAAGTGGCATAAGTTGTTGATGATTATGCTTAGTGTGAATATGGTTGACTCAGTCGTTTCCGCTAATATGTGATGCATATGTTAGTGTTGCATTTCATGGCATACTATGACACCGGTTATTTTTACTTTAAGTTGAACCTGAATATAACTCAACTTGAATATATCATTGGCCAGGTCATGGTGCCACTGAATCGAGTTTTTCCCAGTGCAACCACATTTGCCTTATGGGAGGCCTTGATTTGGTCTGTTTTCATGCCTCTGGTCGGTGCCTCCAACTAGGGAAGGTTATGGGCTTGCTTACCCTAGCCCAGTAAGCAGACATAACCTTGTGTGCCCGTTGTTGAGATTATTGTATCGGGTCCCCTTGTGGGATCATTTTGGCCACGATGGTGGTCGTTGTGCCTTTGGTAGACACGAGGCCACCCAGGACTAGCCCAATGGGGATTGTGTCGGAGTGGCCGGGAGAGTGTCATGGCAATGGAGGGGTTTTGTCGGAATGCCGTTGGTCTACTCGAGGGACTTTTTTTGCAAGAGCATGATCACAACATTATTGCATTATTAATTGTTTAATTATCATGATATTGATTGTCATTATGATTATGCCTATTGTGAGCTTGCAAGTACATTCCATGTACTGATCTAGCGTGTCATGCCAGATTTCAGGAAAGTCTCGTTGGAAAGGAGTGTTGCTCGAGTCTAGATCCTGTCCACATCGGTGTCCCTGTGCTATGAGTTTCCGCTACGACGTTGTTCCGCTGACGCGTAGTTATGATCAAGGCCCCTTTATGTTCACTAAATAATGTACATGTTGTTCAGCCGCACCGTGTGTGTCGCTTGGCCTCGACACCTGTTGTAATGTAAACTATGATCCACTAGCATCAATAAAGCGGTTGTTTTCTGTACCAAGATGTTGTGTGTTGCCAGAAGACATGGTCTCCGGGCTCGCAATACATGGTAAACCGGTCGCTCTGAGCTGGGGTGCCACAACGCTTGGTATCAGAGCCGCGCTGACTGTAGGCCACGCTAGACTACGACGTGTTAACTGGATGTTAGATACGAGTTTAAGTTGAGTGCCGGTAGCAATTGTAGCTGGTTGTTGCATTGCATGCACTTGTTTTATTTTTATGCTAACCTACTAATGGTTGTGAGTGTAGATGGCTCCGGTGCCGTATCCGTGCCAGTTGAAGTTGATGCCGTACACGTCACTGCACCTCCTTCGCAACGTGTGGCATTGGTTGTACCCCCTCGGAGATGATCCACTCTATCGTGTGTACCGGGAGCGTCTAGCTGACTCAGTGTATGAGTATCACGCAGTGGTTACTTTGCGCACAAGTTCCGATTCCAGCTCTTACACTCGTACTTCTCGGAGCGGTTACGCTTCTACCGCTTCTCAGGCTATCCAGTTCGCTGCATTCGAGGTCCTTGTCGAGCTTCGCTACAACGAGGTCCGGATGCAGAACCACCCAGGTTTCTATTACTATCCTTCTCTGCACGACAATGGTCATGTTCGTTTCCCTATCATTGATCCGGAGTCTGACAGTGTTGCTAGCCACCTTGCTCGTTATGTCACCGCTATCTATCTTATGATCCACGAGCTGGCACGAGAGCTGACTCGTGCTCGTACTGCTTTAGCCTCTGCTTTAGTCTCTTCTAGATCTGCCACTACTCCATCCTCTCTGGAATTTACTCCTTACATTCCAGTCAGTTTTAACTCCCCTGTTTCACTGGTTACTCCTTCGAGTAGCTCAGGCGCCTCGACCATAAATCCTCTCAGTGCTCCCGCTGAGTGGGTTTCACTTCTCACTACTCCTGTAGCCCTGATGCTTCATCCTACCCCTGCCCCTGAGGGAGAGCCCTCTAGGCAGCGTCGTCGTGTTACTTTTAGCCCCGATGCTTCACCCTACCCCTGCCCCTGAGGGAGAGCCCTCTAGGCAGCGTCGTCGTGTTACTTTTAACCCGGAGGTCTCCGTTAACCTCGTCAGTTCAGGATCCGAGTCCGCTTCAGGAGAGGACCCCACAGCACCTGCAGAGCAGTAGTATCTATGAGTATCTGTTGGGGAACGTAGTAATTTCAAAAAATTTCCTACGTACATGCAAGATCATGGTGATGCATAGCAACGAGAGGGGAGAGTGTTATCTACGTACCCTCGTAGACCGAAAGCGGAAGCGTTATATCAACGCGGTTGATGTAGTCGTACGTCTTCACGATCCGACCGATCCAAGCACCGTTACTCCGGCACCTCCGAGTTCTTGGCACACGTTCAGCTCGATGACGATCCCCGGGCTCCGATCCAGCAAAGCGTCGGGGAAGAGTTCCGTCAGCACGACGGCGTGGTGACGATCTTGATGTACTACTGACGCAGGGCTTCGCCTAAGCACTGCGACAATATGACCGAGGTGGAATTTGGTGGCAGGGGGCACCGCACACGGCTAAGGAAAGATCTCAATGATCAATTGTCTGTGTATGGGGTGCCCCCTGCCTCCGTATATAAAGGATCCAAGGGGGAGGGGCTGGCCGGCCAAGGGTGGCGCGCCAGGAGAGTCCTACTCCCTCCGGGAGTAGGATTCCCCCCCCCCCCAATCCTAGTTGGAATAGGATTCCTCAAAGGGGGAGAGAGAGAGAGGGGGACGGCCACCTCTCCTAGTCCTAATAGGACTAGGGGAAGGGGGAGGCGCACAGCCCATGAGGGCAGCCCTTTCACCTTTCCACCAAGGCCCAAGTTGGCCCATTTGGCTCCTGGGGGGTTCCGGTAACCCTCCCGGTATTCCGGTAAAATCACTATTTCATCCGGAACACATCTGATGTCCAAACATAGGCTTCCAATATATCAATCTTTACGTCTCGACCATTTCGAGACTCCTCGTCATGTCCGTGATCACATCCGGGACTCCGAACAACCTTCGGTACATCAAAATGCATAAACTCATAATAATTGTCATCGTAACGTTAAGCGTGCGGACCCTACGGTTCGAGAACAATGTAGACATGACCGAGACACGTCTCCGGTCAATAACCAATAGCGGGACCTGGATGCCCATATTGGCTCCTACATATTCTACGAAGATCTTTATCGGTCAGACCGCATAACAACATAAGTTGTTCCCTTTGTCATCGGCATGTTACTTGCCCGAGATTCGATCGTCAGTATCCAATACTTAGTTCAATCTCGTTACTGGCAAGTCTCTTTACTCGTTCTGTAATACATCATCCCGCAACTAATTCATTAGTTGCAATGCTTGCAAGGCTTAAGTGATGTGCATTACCGAGAGGGCCCAGAGATACCTCTCCGACGATCGGAGTGACAAATCCTAATCTCGAAATACGCCAACCCAACATCTACCATTGGAGACACCTGTAGTACTCCTTTATAATCACCCAGTTACGTTGTGACGTTTGGTAGTACCCAAAGTGTTCCTCCGGCAAACGGGAGTTGCATAATCTCATAGTCATAGGAACATGTATAAGTCATGGATAAAGCAATAGCAACATACTAAACGATCGGGTGCTAAGCTAATATAATGGGTCATGTCAATCAGATCATTCAACTAATGATGTGACCTCGTTAATCAAATAACAACTCTTTGTTCATGGTTGGGAAACATAACCATCTTTGATTAACGAGCTAGTCTAGTAGAGGCATACTAGTGACACTCTGTTTGTCTATGTATTCACACATGTATTATGTTTCCGGTTAATACAATTCTAGCATGAATAATAAACCTTTATCATGATATAAGGAAATAAATAATAACTTTATTATTGCCTCTAGGGCATATTTCCTTCAGTATCCACAGTCGTTGGGATGATGTCCGGATGTAGTAGTACGAGTCATGATGTTTCGTTGCCTGTATGAGAGTAGTTGAACCTAGCATGTTGGTTATCTTTCATGTATGAGTCTATGTATAATTATGTTGGAACTCAATTTTTTATTCGCCGTGTTTTCTTCATAATTTCGGTTTTTCTTGGGCTTTTGTTACTGGCTTTTCCCCAATTTATTTTGAATGTTTCTCATCTCGGTTGCGTTGCCTTGGGAAAAATCATAATAGGATGTCGCGGGGAAGCAGTAGCAGCAATGTTCACGAGGGTACCCCTGTTTGTCGTTCCACACGGCAGGCAGGACACTCCCCCGAGCCGTACGTTCCGCCCCCGCCTCCTCCACCAAATCCACCCTCCACCGAGCAAATTATGCGTATGTTTGAGGAAAGAAGGAAAAATGATCTGATTGAAATATTAAGAAGTGTGCAAGCTATGGCCGGACAGAATGGAAAGGACCAAGCCACCTAGTTTCAGTCAGGTTGTTTCTCGCTTGGATGCAGATGATTGGTTGTGTACCATTGAGAAAAAGCTTGAGATTGCTCGTACTGAAGAAAATGATAAAGTTCCATTTGCAACTCATTATCTTGAAGGCGCTGCTGCCATATGGTGGGGAAATGCAAAAGCCATGTGGCCTGCTGATGAAGAAATCACCTGGTCAAAATTCAAGGAGCAGTTCCAGAAATATCTTATCCCTACTGGAATTATGAAGACCAAGCAGCGAGAATTTCTCTCACTCGTCCAAGGAAATCAGTCTTTGGGTGAATATTTGCAAAAATTCAATCATCTGGCCCGTTACTCCCTTTATGACATGGCCATAGAAGAAAGAAAGATTGACAGATTTCTTGGTGGATTAAATCCACAACTCCGGTGTACTCTCAGTATGTTTGATTTCCCAGATTTCCAAACTCTGGTGAACAAGGCTTTCATTGCTGAAAGGGAGCACAAGCTTGTACCAGATAATAGGCATGTTAACAACGACAACAAGCGCAAGTTTGAGCCAAAGAAGGATGGCCAACCAGTGCAAAAGGCTCGTACTGGAAGCAGACTCAGGTGGAATACAAGCCCAATTGGCAATAGAATGTTAACAAGACCACTACTCAAATCAAGAATGTCGTGACCAACCCAGTGCACGAAGAGCGCTAGCGCAACAATTCTTGCTTCAGTTGTGGGCAAAACAGACATTATGCCAGACAGTGCCCCAAGAACACCAAGTAAAATGCTCTATTCAGGCCACAAGTCAACTATATGGAGTCATGTCCGACCCAGCAAAACTTTACTGGGTACGTGCATCACCTCTCCGCCGATGAAGCCCAAGAGAACCCCGAAGTCGTCATTGGTATGTTTTCTGTTAATAACATACCTGCAGTAATTTTATTTGACTCTGGGGCTTCCCACTCTTTTATTTCTCGGAGTTTTGTTTCCCAAAACAAATTTCCTTGTTCGATTTTGGGAAAAAATATGCTGGTACAAACCCCGGGATCTTTAATCAAGAGCAATCTGGTATGCTGCAATCTGGAAATCAATATCAACGGAGTCGGTTTTCCAACTTCTTTGATAATTCTTAAGTCCAACAAGTTGGATGTTATATAAGGTATGAATTGGTTGACCGAATATCAAGTTTGCATAAACTGCGCGACCCGAGAAGTCACTTTGACCAGTCAGAATGGGCAGACTACCAATTTCTATGCTCGCAGAAGCATACCCAAGAAAGAGATGGTCTTCACCGCTGTGGCTGAATTGGAATTAATTCCTGTGGTCAGTGAGTTTCCTGATGTATTTCTAGAAGAGCTGTCGGGCATGCCGCCAGATCGAGAGCTTGAGTTTGCAATAGATCTTGTGCCCGGAACCGCACCATTATACCAAAAGTATTACCGGATGCCCTCATCAGAATTAGTGGAGCTAAAGAAGAAGCTTGATGAATTGCTCCAGAAAGGATATATCCGTCCCAGCTCTTCACCATGGGGATCACCTGCTATTTTCATGGACAAAAAGGATGGCAGCCTCCGCATGTGTGTGGATTACCGACAGCTGAATGAGATCACCATCAAAAATAAATATCCGCTGCCATGTCGCGACCGGTTTTCCGGGTATAAATCCCGAGAAAATGGCCGTTGTGCTCACCAGCCCCAGGATTACTGTTAGCTGATGAGGCACCAACTTGTTACAGAAATTCCAAGCAAAAGTACAAATTATGTGGTACAAGACCATTCGGGTCTGTGAGTATAACAATTGGTTTCTAGTGGTTGATGGCGGAAGCAGTTTGTGGTTCACCACGGTCTATGGGACTCCATTTCCCACAGGAACAGCTGACCAGGTTAACTCCTATCTTCGCGAGGCTACTAACACCGTTGCCTAGCTTCCGGGGTTGTCATCACAACGCTCCTCTCCATGCCGATATCTGGCCAAGACAATAGCCAGGGACAGGCCAGTGAGTACTTTGAATGTACTCGCAAACATTATGTACACGGGAATAATAAAATTGATAAACATGCACTGAAATATTCTTTGATCACATCGTCAGTCATAAATAAAATCTTGATGCATGCAAGCAGGTTATTTATGAGCAACCGGAATATGTAATCATAGAATAGTAATGAAATGCACCGATCGGATGTCTGAAGCGACGTCTCGAAAGGATAGTAAAAGTGAGCATGCCTCAGTCGGGCGTCTTAGCGACACCACATAAAGGGCTTATAAAGTAAATAAAATAACAAGCATGCCACAGTCGGGCGTCTGAGCGACGCCACATAAAGGGCTTATAGGGTAATTAAATAACAAGCATGCCACAGTCGGGCGTCTAAGCGACACCACAAAAATGGCTTGTAAGGTAAATAAAATAACAAGCGATGCCACAGTCGGGCGTCTCAGCGACACCGCATAAAGGGCTTATAAAGTAAAAATAACAAACATGCCACAGTCGGGCGTCTAAGCGACACCACATAAAGGGCTTATATGAAAATGAAATAATCATAGTGAATATCCAGGAGGTGGTACCATCCCAGGGACATTCATTATTTCAAACAATGCAAACGGTTAGTCCACAATGATAATAACCAAAACCATCATATATCACAAGTCATAATTAATATTCGGGTTTAGTAGTTTCTCCTCCGAAGACCGACACTAAGGCCGACACTTGACCCATCCCGGACTGTAGTCCTTAACCATGGACACGGCTATTCGAATAGGTTTAATCTCTGCAGAGGGTGTACTCTTTACCCACGAGTAACGGATTCCTTTAGTCCATTGGGACTAATTCCGTCTATGGTCTTTTAATTGAAAACACACCTGACTTGCACACACCAGCTTAACTCACCGGTGTCTGGAATCACCCACGACACCTGTCAAGCAAACTCTAAGTGGGGAGGATACAACCTCGCGTAGCATGGGATCAAATTTCTATCGCGCGCTCTGAGGGGTATCCCCCTCTCAGTCCCAACCGGATACACCCATGCCCCCGGACCAGGTGGCATGCCTACCGGATGCAGCCGGTATCTTCCACCATGGCCTCTCTGTACGGTGTGTGCCAAGACAAGGGTTAACAACTTACTGAACCATACCCCACCTACGGTAGGTACCAGTGGCAGCACGAAACAAGTATGGGGGTTACCGGAACAAGACTCGATCGACGGCCGACTCAGGAGGCTTATAAATTCCCTGTATGACATGTATAACAAATATATTTCAACCAACAAAATCAACACTCATTATACCTTACTATGCCATACCGATCATAACCGTCCTGACGGAGACCGGCGACAAGCTCACGCCTACCCAAGGTCGAGGTTTTCCCGGATTACTTTCCGGCATGCATGCAAGGCACATGAGGATGATTACCATCACAAGTATATTCCTTTCCAACAACAAGGAAATCACTTAATATGCATTCATGCAAAATGATCGTATCACATGAAATAACGAGTTCTCCGAAATAAGGTGGTGTTATGAACGTGTCATCTAACACACATAAATTATTATTTCCGGGGTTCAGAATGCTTGCCTTCAAGGTGTGGAGAGGTGGGGGTGCTCTCCAAAACTTTTGAAAGTTTTCTTCCTCTCTCCAAAATCCTATTTTCAATAAATTTGAATCAACACACAATTTCAAAACAGCACAAAAAAGTTGTTTGAAATTTTTTTCAAATAAATCTTAAAATAAACTAGACAGAATTTGAGAGATATAGGAAAAGGAATCAACTCATTTGGAGTTATATTTAAAAAGTTATAGCCAGTCAAAGCTCTGGTCAAAATCTGTTTTTTAAAAATAAAACAAAAATAAAACGTTTCAGTCATGAATATGCTTTCTAAGCAGGGGTTACGTACTTTGGGTATTACGCTTTCACTTAACACGCGTGGCTGCGGGGTGGGTCACTGACAGTGGGTCCAGGGGGCCCACTGGTCAGGTTTGACTAGTCTTCTCCCTCCTCTTCCTCTGTCCCGAGCGGAGGCGGAACTCCGGCGATCGTCGCCGGCGATTGGCGGCTCCTCGCGGGGCCCCGAAGGCGGGGATGGATCCGCCACTCCAGGGTGGTCCTCCCGGTGGTCGCCAGGCAGGTGGGGACGGGGGAGCCGCCGGCGGCGAGCTCCTCGGCGGAGGTGGCCTCGGGAGCTTTTTGGGGCTTCTGGCTATGGTGGTTCTCGAGCGGGTCTCAGGTGTTGGGCGGCTCCGTAGGGTCATGGGGAGGAGGATGGAAGTACGAGAGGGGTTTGGGGCTTTGGCCTTGGTCGTACTTTGCCGGAGCGAGGTGGCGGCCGATCCTGCCGGAGTTGGAGAAGAGAGTGGCCCCTGGCCAACTGGGGAGGGGGAAAGCTTCCTACGGCTCGCGTGAGGCCGCCTATGAGCCTACGCAGGATCGAGAGGGCTTTATATAGCCCGGCGAGGTCGGTTCCCGTGGCTGCGGATAAGCTTGCCGGCGAACCGCCTCTCTATTTGCGGCAGGGTGACGTGGTGGAAGCTAGCGGGGTCGGGAGGGCGAGCGGATGAGGACGGCCTGTATACGAGGGCAGCTGGCGAACGGAGGAGTCTCGGGCGGCGTTGCCCGTGGCAGAGGCGCACTGCCGACGCTGGCGTCCCGCCAAGAGTGCCCTGACGGCGGCGCTGTAGGGGGCCAGAGTGGCTGGCGTGTTGTGGCGAGAGGGGGAATGCGTGGCGCGGTTCTGCAGTGTGGGCCAAGCCAGGGGCGCGACGCAGTGGCTCGTGTGCGCGGCTGCAGTTGGCACGCTCTGGGCGCGCCCAGTGCATGCCCACCAGCTGCTCGGCGAAATGCCATGGCATGCTAGGTGGCTCGGTTGGAGATGGGGGTTAGCAGGTCTAAGCTTGGGCTTGCAAGGAGATCAGTGGACAAGCTTGATGGGTCAGTGGATCAGGTTCACACTGCTAACTAAAATCCATGCCAATTTTGTCCATGCCCACAGGGTGTTTGACAAAATGCCAGAGGCATCTAGGCAGGTCTTGGAGTGGTCAAAAACTCTAGATGGTGGTCTCTTTAGATGCATAAGAAGGTGGTGAAGTTAATTTGCCAAAAGCAGATACTTGTTAGTGCAAGTTTTGCAGAATTTCAATTCTGGACAGAAGGTTAATGGCATCACTTCATGAACCAAAATTGATCCAATGGGTGCATGCTCCTGGATTTAGGGGTTTGGTAGGGTTGACTACAAGCAGGAGAAAGCACAAGGTCACCGGAGCAAAAATAAATAGGGTTGCAGTAGAAATCACAAGATTGGGTCAGAATGGAAAGGAGGTTGATTCACTCAAAATTTTCAAAGAACACCACTAGATTATTGCATAAAGTTGAATCATAAGCTACTACCAACATCCCATAATTTTGGTGGAGGCTAGAAAGAAGTATTTAAATGAGTTGCAGTGCAAAAATGCATTCTGGACCAGAGAAGAAAATTGGGTGTAGAGCTCAAAATATTTCAAGAATAAAATATATTTTTGCACAAAAGTGATTTAAAAACATCACATGACATCTCAAAATTTTGGTTGGAATTTTAAGTGAATTTATCAAATGGTTGTAGTTCAAATATGGCCATATAGTCTTGGAAAAAACCATTTTTCAAGGAATTAAAGATCAAGCAAATTAATTGTGTAATTAGTTCTAAAAAGAAAAGTTTTTCTTGAGAGGTTAAACAAGTCCAATAACATATTTGAAAAGTTTTTCTTCTTTGGGGGAAAAACTCCATAATGACAAGGGAGCAAAATGGTTCAAAATCAAAAGGGAGCCCAGAAAATAAAAGTTTTAATTTCCTGGCAAAATTTTAATTAATAAAACAAGGTCAAAAATTTTGGGTGTCACATGCCAAGGATTGATGATCTGTTTGATCAGATCGGTGGGGCCAAGGTATTCTCTAAAATTGATTTACGGACCGGATATCATCAGCTCAAGATTAAAAGGGAAGATATTCCTAAGACCACGTTCACTACTCGGTACGGTCTTTATGCATATACATTTATGTCCTTTGGTCTCACCAATGCTCCTGCCTTCTTCATGCATATGATGAACAAAGTGTTCATGGACTTCCTCGATAAGTTCGTGGTAGTCTTCATCGATGACATACTCATTTACTCCAAGGGTGAAGAAGATCACAAGGATCACCTCCGAGCAGTGCTACAACGACTTCGCGACCATCAGCTTTACGCCAAATTCAGTAAATGTGAGTTTTGGCTCAAGCAAGTTGGGTTTCTCAAACATGTACTATCCGCCGAAGGTATAGCCGTGGACCCGAGCAAAGTAAAGGATGTGCTTGATTGGTTGCCACCCACGACCGTAACACAGATCCGAAGTTTCCTTGGATTAGCCGGATATTATTGTCGTTTCATTGAGGATTTTCCAAGATTGCTAAAGCCATGACGGAGCTGCTCAAAAAGGATAAGAAGTTTGGACTGAGGACTATGAGAAAAGTTTTAACGAGCTAAAGATACGGCAGACGACTGCACCTGTATTAACTCTTCCGGATATCTACTGCAGTTTTGATGTGTATTGTGACGCCTCCAGACACGGACTTGAATGCGTACTTATGCAAGACGGCAAGGTAGTAGCATATGCATCACGGCAGCTACGACCCCACGAAGGAAATTATCCTACTCATGATTTGGAATTGGCCGTGGTGGTTCATGCTCTAAAAATTTGGAGACACTACCTCATTGGGAAGAGGTGCCAAATTTTTACCGATCACAAAAGTCTCAAGTATATATTTACTCAGCCGGATTTAAATCTCCGTCATCGAAGATGGCTTGAGTTGGTCAAGGATTATGATCTTGGAATAAATTACCACCCGGGTAAGGCCAACGTGGTTGCGGATGCACTCAGTCGAAAGCCTGTCAGCCTAAATGCCATATTGAAATCCTTGCCTCCTGAAAGTCAAGAGCAGATCGCTCAGCTCAACCTGGTTATAGTCGATGCTGGCCTCGCTAATATTTTGGAAGTTACCCCCACACTTGAGGAAGAAATCCGCAAGGTCCAGCCAGCTGACATCGATCTACAGAAACGTGTCAAGAGCATGATGGCAGGATAGACTCACGATTTCTCAAAGGATAAATTCGGTACCCTCCGGTTCCATGGAAGAATTTGTGTGCCAAATCAAGCAGATTTAAAGCAGAAAATCCTGTCTGAAGCACACCAATCTTCGTATTCCATTCAACCGGGAGGTACAAAAATGTATGAAGACCTCCTACAAATATTTTGGTGGGATGGAATGAAGAAAGACATTGCCTATTTTGTGGCATGTTGCGACATATGCAACAAGGTAAAGGCAGAGCATCAGAAGCCAGCCGGACTTCTCCAACCACTGCCAGTCTCACAATGGAAATGGTATGATGTCTGCATGGATTTCATCACAGGACTGCCCAGGACTCCGCGAGGCAATGATGCAATATGGGTCATAGTGGACACCTTAACCAAGGTTGCTCACTTTATCCTGATCAGAACCACATATCGAGCAGACCAACGCGCACAGCTGTATGTATCCAGGATAGTCAGTCTGCATGGAGTAACTCAAACCATCACTTCCGACCGAGGTTCCCTGTTTACCTCCGCTTTTTGGTCACGTCTCCATCAAGCCTTGGGGACAGCACTGAAATACAGTACCGCTTATCATCCTCAGACTGATGGGCAGACAGAGCGGGTAAACCAAATACTCGAAGATATGTTGCGAGCCTGTGTTTTGGCCCAATGATCTAAATGGGAAGACTGCTTACCGTATGCCGAGTTTTCTTATAACAACAGCTTCCAGACCAGTCTAAAAATGTCACTGTATGAAGCTTTGTATGGTCGTAAGTGCCGCACTCCTTTAAATTGGTCTCAAACTGGAGATAGCCGTATCTTCAGAACATACCTCATGATGGAAGCTGAGAAACAAGTTATGGAGATCAGAGACAGATTGCAATTGGCCAAATCTCGACGGAAGAGTTATTATGATGCAAGGCACCGACAAATCAGTTTTGAACCCAGAGAACACGTATACCTCCGCGTCACTCCTATGAAAGGAGTTAAGAGATTTCATACTCGTGGAAAGTTGGCACCTAGATTTATTGGTCCATTTCCAGTCATGTACCGAGTGGGCTCTGTTGCATATCAGTTGGAACTACCCCCTGAATTGTCGGGCATACACAACGTGTTTCATGTTTCCCAGTTAAGGCGATGCATATCACCACCTGAGAAAAATACTGCTATGACTGAGATAGAGTTGGCAAGGGATTTAACATATGAAGAGAGACCAATTAGAATTTTGGATCACGTGGAAAGAGTCACTCGCAGTAAAGTGACGAAGTTTTACAAAGTTCAGTGGGAGCATCACATGGAGTCAGATTCAACGTGGGAACGGGAAGAATTTCTAAGGGCATATTATCCAGAATGGTTTTCCCAAGCAACCGAATCTCGAGGACGAGATTCATTCTAAGTGGGGGAGGTTTGTGATAGCCTGGTTTTTGCCCTCCTTTATTTGCCTGATTTTCATTTGAATTGATTTTGAAATTTGGAGTTTTTGAATCTTTTCATATGGACTTAAACACTTGGGTACCCTTGGCTTTCACCCAAGTGCATCATTTCCCTCCCTAACCATCTCCCTCTCTGGTTCTACCCAAAATAATATTTGGAATATTTTTCTTTAATGAGAAATATTCATTTTCCTCTCCAAACCCTAGCTAGTTCAATGTGCTCCAAAGCAACCCCAATTTTTCTTGCCCACAAAAATCTGGCAAAATTCAAAAATATTCTTTGAACCCTAGGGCAGCTTCGTGAGCAAAAATATTGCACCACTTTTTGAAATATTTTGCTACAGAAATTATTTTCTGATCTGGACAGAAATGGTGGTTTCTACAACAACTACCATTTTACTTGCTCCATTGTGCCTGATTTTTCTTGAGCATCATCACCTTAGTAGATGATTGCTAGCCTCCAAAGCACAGCCTCCAACTCCCAGCCATTTGACCTCAGTAACCTCTCAAAGTTACTGATCAAAAACTTACCAAGCGTGTGAAATCTTTTCTACTGCACCTGGAACCAAATAAAAGCGAGGTAACCTCTCAATCTACCAAGAAAAACAAGCCAGACATGATCTTTGGACGTTGGTCGGCCTGATGTCATAGTCCATGTGGTGACCGCGTTCGTCCAAGGGTGCTGGCATGCGTGTCGACGCGCTCTGAGTGCCGCCGAGCGCTCTGTTTCGCGCGTGCTCGCTTCCCCGACTGCCGTAGCGCGCCAAACTTCACCACCATCTTTGTCTCAACTCCATTAACTCCCCCTGGCATTCACCGACGCCAGAGCCCGCTGCAGTGAGCACGGGCGCGGTCCGGCCAATGTAACAGTGTGGTGCGCACTGTGCTCGTCGCCTTCCTCTCGATCCTGTGCTTGTCTCTGTTCGCCCACAGTCCCCGCGTGAGTTGCGTCGCCTTCTCCCCCTCTCACCGACGCGGCTCGTCGTCGGGCGTCGTGTCCAGGTGTCAATGGCGGAGCCCCGAACCCCCCTCTCGGCTCGCCTATAAATGGAGCCACCCCCAGCCTCCTCGAGCACCATCCACCACTCCCACACACTCCACAAACTCATAGATAGCTGTAGCCCGGCCGGGCAGGTCGCGGGCCGCCGTCCCAGAGCTCGAGCTCGCCGGCGATCCCCTCGAGTCATCGCGGTAGCTCCAGCCCCTCCCAGGCCTGGGCGACCCTTCCAGAGCCTCCGCCACTCTTCGGTGAAGCCATTCCAACCTCTTGGAGCCCCTCGAGTTGCCTCTGTTCACCGTCTTCCTCGTCTCCGGCGACCACCGCTCTCTGCCTCCGCTTGCGAGGTCGATTCTGACACCGTCCGACTACCCCTACCCACGCTACAAGTACGGGCAGGTGCGCCTCCATCCCCTCTCTCGATCCCTCCCTCTCGTTTTGGCTTAGGAGCCCTCGTCGCTGGCGAGAGCTTCAGCGAAGCCGCGACCCCCTCTGTTTCCTCTTCCCTCTCCCCTCACCTAACTAGCAGGGCCCGCTAGTCAGCCACTCTGTACGCGCGCGAAGCGGTACGAGTGGTGGCACCCTGAGGTATGCCTTTGACGTCACCCCCCCCCCCTCAATTTGTTTTATTTAAATTAAAGTTCATTTAATTTCCAGAGAGCTTCAAACAGCTATAACTCTTCAACCATAAGTCCAAATGAATTGATTCTTTTTGCATTGTGTTCTTTGCAAAGATATCTAGCAGCTCACCAAAAATGAGATTTTTCTGTACTGTCTAGATTTCCTGGTGATTTTCAGAAGGGTTCTTGATATTTTCTTCTTGTGTTTAAAGTTATTCTCAGAGAGTGAGGCTTGTCTTGAGGATCACAAGAAGGCTTGTGAACCTCATCTGCACTAAGGCAAGCCACAACAACATTTTCATGGTGCCATTTCAATATTTATGATTTTCTTACTTGAATGAAAGATTTAATCCATGCATTTAAATAACTTTTATGTTATTTATATTCTGTTAAGTGCTTGTTTTAGTTAATATGCTTGAGTTACAGAATGTTTGAAACTAACTTAGTTGGTAAAGAAACTAGGATTTATTTGTGGTGATGAAAGAATAATATTGTTATGCATATGAGTAATTACTTCAAGTTATTTTCTTGCATGATTAAAATAATAAAAATTTGCTAGAAAATATTCTGTATAAAGTAAGGTTTATCCTAATCAGAAAAGTGGCATAAGTTGTTGATGATTATGCTTAGTGTGAATATGGTTGACTCAGTCGTTTTCGTTAATATGTGATGCATATGTTAGTGTTGCATTTCATGGCATATTATGACACCGATTATTTTTACTTTAAGTTGAACCTGAATATAACTCAACTTGAATATATCGTTGGCCGGGTCATGGTGCCACTGAATCGAGTTTTCCCAGTGCAACCACATTTGCCTTATGGGAGGCCTTGATTCGGTTCGTTGTCATGCCTCTGTCCGGTGCCTCCAACTAGGGAAAGTTATGGGCTTGCTTACCCTGGCCCGGTAAGCAAACATAACCTTGTGTGCCCGTTGTTGAGATTATGGTACCGGGTCCCCTTGTGGGATCGTTTTGGCCACGACGGTGGTCGTTGTGTATTTGGTAGACACGGGGCCACCCAGGACTAGCCCAGTGGGGATTGTGTCGGAGTGGCCGGGAGAGTGTCATGGCAATGGAGGGGTTTCGTCGGAATGTCGTTGGTCCACCCGAATGGGAGTGCAAGGCCATGGGTTCCGTGGTATGGGTACAATGTGCTACCTCTATAGAGTGTAATAATCTATCGATAGCTGAGTCCACGGTTACGGACACGCTCGTAGTAGGTCACACCATGGGTCAACGTTTAATAAATTTTGCACACTAAGTTATGAACTTTGCACTGTTGATGATGGTGGAAAGCCATCGAGATGTTCAAGACCAAGTATTGGTAGTGGTTGTGATCGCCGTAATGATCACGAGATACTTCTAGTCAAGACCATGATGGTGGTACGTTTGTGATCCAAGAACAATCACAGCTGGCAAGCTAGTCGCGAGGGACTTTTCTCGCAAGAGCATGATCACAGCATTATTGCATTATTAATTGTTTAATTATCATGATATTGATTGTCATTATGATTATGCATGTTGTGGGCTTGCAAGTAAATTCCATGTACTGACCTTGTGTGTCATGCCAGATTTCAGGAAAGTCTCCTTGGAAAGGAGTGCTGCTCGAGTCTAGATCATGTCCACATCGGTGTCCCTCTGCTATGGAGTTTCCGCTACGACGTTGTTCCGCTGCCGCGTAGTTATAATCGAGTCCCCTTTATGTTCACTAAATAAATGTACATATTGTTCAGCCGCACCGTGTGTGCCGCTTGGCCTCAACACCTGTTGTAATGTAAACTATGATCCGCTAGCATCAATAAAGCGGTTGTTTTCTGTACCAAGATGTAGTGTGTTGCCAAAAGACATGGTCTCTGGGCTGGCAATACATGGTAAACCGGTCGCTCTGAGCCGGGGTGCCACACTTATTTTCTATCTCCTCCGGCTCGGAGTCGACTTCACCATACTTGAAGACTAGTGGCAGATGATCATTCTGCGCCATGCGGCAGAGGTCTGCAAGGGGAGGGGAATGGGAGGCGAACAGTAAGGCCGCCCGTATTAAACAGCGGCACTGGCGCCATTAATGGAGAAGAATGCGGGCGGCCAGGAGGTCAAAGGGCTTGCTTCCTAGTGAGCCTGCGCAGCGTAAAGCTTGCACGCTTCTCAGTAAGCCTGCGTGTTGGAGGACAGCTTGCACGCCTCTCGGTTAGCCTGCGCGGCGAACTGCACTCGCACGCCTCCCGTTCAGTCAAGGTCAAGCAGTTGTCTGCACGGCACCTCCTACGGCCATTAAACCAAGACACGTGGCGTCACGTGAATGGTTAACATAACGCACATGTTTTGAATTATAAAAATGTTTGAGCTATTAAGTGGCAGCTATTTTTCAAAATGCCTTTGTTGGCTGTCATTATTCGAGTGCGCCTTCTCTCAAAATGTACACGAAAAATACCACATCATGTCGGGCGCCATTCCATGATAGCATTCCAAGTTTCATGAATTTCAGAGGAGTTTTGGATTTACTAGAATTTAAAAACCAGGCATCTCAATGTTTTGTCGGCAATCAACGGTGCCCTGGTGTTGGAAATTCATTCCCATTTATTTCATGGAACCTAAGCATGCACCCAAGGACACAGATTTGATTTTTCAACCAATTTATATGCACTGGAGCATGTGCATGTAGTTCAAATTTGAATTATGCACATAAATGCATTGAAAACTCACTTAATGTATAAAAATGTCCAAAAAACCCAAAAATCATAAAAATTGACACAACACTCCTGTTATTCTATGTTGACATGAGAAAAAATTGGGAAGCAATAAGAGGCAGTGGATATCGTTTCGTCTCCAAAGGTGGGACGTTCCCTACCGAAACCATGATGCTTGTTGTGAGAAGCATATATCCAAACCTGCCCCAAATGGGACAAAAAGTTTACCACGGCATGTTAATGCCGCTCCATGAAAGCATTCCAAGTTTCATGAATTTCAGACGAGTTTTGGATTTACTAGAATTTAAAAATGAGGCATCTCAATGTTTTGCCGGCAATCAACGGTGCCCTCGTGTTTGAAATTCATTCCCATTTCTTGCATGGGACCTAAGCATGCACCCAAGGACACAGATTTGATTTTTGAACCAATTTATATGCACTGGAGCATGTTCATGTAGTTCAAATTTGAATTATGCACATAAATGCGTTGAAAACTCAGTTAATGCATAGAAATGTCCAAACGAACCCCGAAAAATCCCAAAAATTGACACAACACTCCTGTTGTTCTATGTTAACACGAGAATTTTTTTGAAAGCAATAAGAGGCAATGGATATCGTTTCGTCTCCAAAGGTGGGACGTTCCCTACCGAAACCATAATGCTTGTTGTGAGAAGCGCTGGTTTGTGAGGAGCATATACCCAAACCTACCCCAAACAGGAAAAAACTTTTACCACGACTTGTTCATGCCGTTCCATGAAAGCATGCCAAGTTTCATGAATTTCAGACGAGTTTTGGATTTACTAGAATTTAAAAACGAGGCATCTCAATGTTTGTCGGCAATCAACGGTGCCCTGGTGTTTGAAATTCATTCCCATTTCTTGCATGGGACCTAAGCATGCACCCAAGGACAGAGATTTGATTTTTCAACCAATTTATATGCACTTGAGTATATGCATGTAGTTCAAATTTGAATTATGCACATAAATGCATTGAAAACTCAGTTAATGCATAAAAATGTCCAAACGAAACCCAAAAATCCCAAAAATTGACACAACACTCCTGTTGTTCTATGTTGACACTAGAAATTTTTTGAAAGCAATAAGAGGCAACGGATATCATCCCGTCACCAAAGGTGGTACGTTCCCTATTGAAACCATCATGCTTATTGTGAGAAGCTCTGGTTTTGTGAAAAGCTCTGGTTTTGTGAGAAGCTTATACCCGAACCTGCCCCAAATGGGACAAAATTTTCACCACAGCATGTTAATGCCGCTCCATGATAGCATGCCAAGTTTCATGAATTTCAGACGAGTTTTGGATTTACTAGAATTTAAAAACCAGGCATCTCAACATTTTGCCGGCAATCAACAGTGCCATGGTGTTTGAATTTCATTCCCATCTCTTGCATGGGACCTAGAAATTCACCCAAGGAAACACATGTGATTTTTCAACCAACTTTGGTGCATTAATTGGAGCATGTGCTTGTAGTTCAAATTTGAATTATGCACATAAAATGCCTAGAAAACCCAGTTAATGTATAAAAAAGGCCAAGCGAACCCCAGAAAATTCCAAGAGTGAACACAACACTCGTGTTGTTCTATGTTGACACTAGAAAATTTTTGAAAGCAAGAAGAGGCAACGGATATCATCTCGTCCCCAAGGGTGGTACGTTCCCTATCAAAACCATCATGCTTATTGTGAGAAGCTCTGATTTGTGAGAAGCTTATACCCAAACCTGCCCCAAATGGGACAAAATTTTCACCACGGCATGTTGATGCTGCTCCATGATAGCATGCCAAGTTTCATGAATTTCAGATGAGTTTTGGATTTACTAGAATTTAAAAACCAAGCATCTCAATGTTTTGCCGGCAATCAACAGCGCCCTGGTTTCTAAAATTCATCCCCATCTCTTGCATGGGACCTAGAAATTCACACAAGGACACACATGTGATTTTTCAACCAACTTTGGTGCATTGGAGCATGTGCTTGTAGTTCAAATTAGAATTATGCACATAAAATGCCTAGAAAACCCAGTTAATGTATAAAAATGGCCAAATGAACCCCGAAAAATTCCAAGATTGAACACAACACTCCTGTTGTTCTATGTTGACCCTAGAAAATTTTTGAAAGAAAAAAGAGGCAACAGATATCATCTCGTCCCCAAAGGTGGTACGTTCCCTCGAAACCATCATGCTTGTTATGAGAAGCTTATACCCAAACCTGCCCCAAAATGGGACAAAATCTTCACCACGGCATGTTGATGCCGCTCAATCATATCATGCCAAGTTTCATGAATTTCAGCCGAGTTTTGGATATTCTAGAATTTAAAAACCAGGCATCTCAACGTTTTGCCGGCAATCAGCAGGGCCCTTGTGTTTGAAATTCATTCCCATCTCTTACATGGGACCTAGAAATTCGCCCAAGGACACACATGTGATTTTTCAACCAACTTTGGTGCATTGGAGCATGTGCTTGTAGTTCAAATTTGAATTATGCACATAAAATGCCTAGAATACCCAGTTAATGCATAAAATGTCCAAACAAACCCCAAAAAATCACAAAAATTGACACAACACTCATGTTGTTCTATGTTGACACTAGAAAATTTTTGAAAGCAATAAGAGGCGACGGATATCGTCTCGTCCCCAAAGGTGGTACGTTCCCTATCGAAACCATCATGCTTGTTGTGAGAAGCTCTGGTTTGTGAGAACCTTATACCCAAACCTGCCCAAATGGGAGAAAATTCTCACCACGTCATGTTGATGCCGCTCCATTATAGCATGCCAAGTTTCATGAATTTCAGACGAGTTTTGGATTTACTACAATTTAAAAACCAGGTATCTCAATGTTTTGCCGGCAATCAACAGTGCCCTGATGTTTGAAATTCATTCCCATCTCTTGCATGGGACCTAGAAATTCACCCTAGGACACACATGTGATTTTTCAACCAACTTTTGTGCATTGGAGCATGTGCTTGTAGTTCAAATTTGAATTATGCACATAAAATTCCTAGAAAACGAAGTTAATGTATAAAAAAGGCCAAACGAACCCCGAAAAACTCATTCCCATTTCTTCCATGGGACCTAAGCATGCACTGAAGGACACAGATTTGATTTTTCAACCAATTTGTTTGCACCGGAGCATGTGCATGTAGTTTAATTTTGAATTGTGCACCTGAAATGGCTAGAAAACCTGTTTAATGTATGAAATGTCCAAACGAACCCTGAATAATTCCAATTCTTTTACGACACACATACAGTTGCATGTTCACTGCAGATAAAAGGTCCAGCAATTCGAACATCGTCCATTGCCGCTGTGACCCCATTTTGTAAATCAAATCAAGTAGATCCCACACAATTTATTCTCACCAACCGTGCGAGATGTAGTATAAAATATCTTGCAGCACCGTCGGTGTATAGTATGCCTATGGCTTACGCGAGAAGGTGCGTCGGCTACAGTCCACAGCCAGCGTGACAAGCACACTAGCTCGCTCCCCCAAAACTCCCGCCTCTGCATCCCTCTCTGCTTCAGTCCCTTGATTCAAATTTTCAGTAGCCCCGGTATTTTACTCCCGCCTCTGCATCCCTCGCAATCTCAAAAATATCTGCTCGCCCTTGATCCAAATTTTCAGTAGCCCTGCCTTGTTACTCCCGCCTAGTAAAATTTTCAGTTGCCGCAGTATTTCCTCAAACACAACCTCCTCTCACACAGACACACACACAACCCTCGAAACCATTGGTAGGTCGCCGCCGTCGCTGGTGCCTCCATCCTCAACCTCTGCCTGTGTGCCAGGGAGCTCGAGTAGCCAATGGCCAAAATGAGGTTTATCGCGGCCTTTTTGCTCGATGCCGGCGAGGTGGCCGCCGAGGTGTTCCCGTCGTCCTCCGCGGGCCCGATCCGCCATTGCCGGTCCCTCGATCCGCCCGCTGCCGCGCCCCTACACCAGTTCGAGGACTTCCCCATCCTCCCCCGGACCCAGCAGCCGATGAAGTCCTACCTCAGGGTCCGACAGAGGCGGTGGGGGACGTGGGTCGCCGAGATTACAGATCGAGAGACCCACACCCGCCGGTGGCTCGGTAGCTTCCACACGGCCGACCTTGCAGCCAAGGAGTACGACCACTGGCAGGTCTGCTACCATGGCGCGGCGGCTAGGCTCAATTTCCCCTTCGGCACACGTCTGATCCACCTTGTTCTGTTAGAGCCAGGGGTGGTGAGCTCGGCCTTAGCGCGGGAGGACCGCGAGGCGTGGGAGCGTCTCGAGGCTGAGGCCGCCGACGAGGCCTACATGCAAGAGCTCCACCAGCAACACCCGGAGCTCATGGAGGCGGAGCGGGCGATCTTTGCCGGCACAGAGGGAGGCGAGGTTATCGCGCTCTCCTCGGATGACGAGGTCAAAGGCGGCGAGGACGGCGGAGCGGAGGGCGGTGAGGTTATCGCGCTCTCCTCTAATGACGAGGTCGAAGCTGGTGCGGAGGGCATCGAGGTGGGCCTTAGGACGAGGAGATCGACGTCGACGAGTGGAGGAGTGCCTTCCCCAACGACCCCAACGAGGGTACTAGCCCGGACCCGGCTCGTGGCACACCGTACATGACGAGGAAGGATTGGCTCGACCTCTACTTCGATCGAAAGTAGTTTAGCTTAGTTTAAATTTATGTTTTATGTTCGGTTATGCAAAACTATCCATGTTTATGTTTGAATACATGCTATTTTCGGTTGAACCTGCTTTGAACTTGATCAAATTGAAGTTTAAAACCTTAAGTTTAGGGGATCGACTAGAAAAGGCCAAAAAATGCTGGAGTATATATATATATATATATCCACTAAGGGTTTTAGTCCTTTAACTTTTTAAGGATCGCCTATAGATGTCCTTATGACTTGTTTATTTCAGTTCTTCACAATGTGATGCTCTATATGTGCAACTATTTGCTGTGCAGTTCAATTTCATCAATAATAGCTTCAACTATACCATTATGAATTACGATATTTGGTTGCTGTTAAGGATATTGCAGTTAAAATGCCTTTTCGTTTTTCAATTGTTATTTAGAAACATGCATTGTACTGAATGACTAAATATACAATCCCAGGCTACAAGCAACAAGGAAGAATGTTACCTTAATGTTCTGATGATGTCTAGATATACATGTAATAAAATCTTATATAATGGGATGGATGGAATGTTGCTACATCATTTTTCAATTGTTGTTTAGCTTCTAATATTAACTTGGTGCTTTTAGGTACATATATCATTGCCAAAGATCCACACTTCGACCCTTTCTGCGCATGGGGCAATGAGATATTCATGAACCAACATCAAGTGAGGAAACTGATAAAGATTGTTACTAAAATGGGTCAAAAGATGTCAATCGAACTATTTGTTTACCCTTTATGCAAGACAACAGTGAAGTGCAGGATGGTAAGTAAGATCCCTGTAGCCTTCTTTTTACTGCTCGTAATGAGTTGTGTTAGATGACAATATCTCAATCTTTTTTCTTTTGCAGTGGATCCTGAAGAAGTTTACTCAATATTACCTCTCAAACTACATGATTGGCGGCCAGCCATCACAAGGGGTTGGACTAGAGTCCTGCATGCTTCTGCATCCAGGAGAGCACAATAGGGCCATTTCGCTTCACCTTATTCAGCAACTGGAGTGTATGTCGCCTCTTTCTTTACCATCTGTAATAGTACATGTATAGAACCCTGGTACATCATTCTTTATTTGGTGCTTCTGTAATTCTTAAACATATGTACCTGTGAATCGAATAATGCATTGGTTGTTTGAACCTGATGGATATGAATAAAGCTATAGCCTACTTTCATGTTTAAATTAGGTACAATTTTAAATAGCAGTAATTAAATTATGGCGAAATTACGTTGTGCAGGTCATTACAACACACACGGTTGGTAAAACACAAACGTTTGCGATATACACCATAATCTGAGACGGTTCACAGAGAGGAAACGTGTGCAAGCATGCACACAGTTGCCATTCGCAAAGCGTGTGTGATGTTAGACACTGTCACATACGATGCGGGGAAACTAAATGTGTGATTGCACTACAAAAAAAAGACACATCCGTGACATTTTGGGCCGAACGAATATTTTTTCTGTCATACATATGACACTTCTATGACGATAATTGTGACAAAACCCGGTATCATCCTAGATGTAGTGGGCTCCTACTTCTATGACAAAAAATCATGACAGAAAATGGGCTTTTCGTCATGAGCGGGCCGGAGACGCAGCTGCATGGCATTCTTTGGGCCGTCCATGACGGAAAAAACTATGGTAGAAGCGAGGGGGAGGAAAATTTTGGCGAGTTCCCGGTTACGGTGGGAGGTCGGGGCCGAGCGATGCGCGTTTCTCTCGTACACGTACGCGCGTGTGTGCGAGGCGTTGGCTATAACTGAACCCGAGCGAGGCGTTGGGCTCTAATTGAACCCAAGCGATTTCACTGCAGGCTACGCGTTACTGAACCCGAGCGATCGATCGATGGCTGTTAACTGAACCCGATCGAGCGATTCCTTAGCAACTACTGCTAACTGAAGCCGATCGATTCTAACAGTGAGCGGTGGCGTTGCCTCTGGATGAACAGGACCCCGTGGTGTGGAGGGCTGGATGAACAATAGATGGTGGAGGGGTGCCCGTGGAGGGGTGGTTGAACAGGACCCCGTGGTGTGGAGGGCCGGATGAACAGTAGAAGGTGGAGGGGTGGTCGAACAGTAGCCGGTGGAGTAGCGCGCGGTGGAAGCTGGATGAACAGGAGCCCGTGGAGGCTGGAGGAGGTCGACGGTGGAGATGAACAGTATCCCGTGGAGTCCCGTTTTGCGATACGCCACACCCCTCCCGATGAACAGGACCCCCGTTTCGACCGTAGGAGGTCCATTTCGTTCGTTTTGCGGTACGTTACACCCCTCCCGATTAATAGGACCCCCGTTTCGACCGTAGGAGGTCTGTTTCGTCTGTTTTGCGGTACGCCACACCTCTCCCGATCAACAGGACCCCTGTTTCGACTGTAGGAGGTCTATTTCCTCCGTTTTGCGGTATGCCAGACCCCTCCCGATGAAAAGGATCCCGTTTCGAACATGGCTGGTCGAACACAAGGCCGTTTCCTCCGTTGTGCAGTACGCCATGCCTCGTTTCCATCGCCTGTTCCATCCAAGCCCTCCCGATGAACACGACCACGCATTCTGTTCCGACCCAGCCGGTTGGCTCCCACGCGTTTTGTTGCCTCCTGATGAAAAATACGCATTCCGTTGCCTCCCCATGAACATGACGCATTCCGTTGCCTCCCCATGAACACGATGACGACGTTATTTATCCGTTTCGACCCAGCCATGTCAACGAGCCTTCGCCGTACGTATGCGCGAGTAGGCGTTCGAGACCCTGCCTGTATGTACACATACGTGGCCATATTTTCTTTCTTGCATCATGGCCGCTGTACGTACGTGTACATGCTACGTGCGCGCCTCTACATCCACCAGTATATATGTACGTACACGTTCGCGACCAGAATAACAACGCTACGTACGCTTCGACCAGGTGGGTCCCGACTATCAGGCACTTCCTTGCGTGCGAAGATGTAGCTGGTGGGTCCCAGCAGTCCGGGGGCGAATCATTTTTTTTTTGCCCGGACGCACTTCCTTGCGTGCGAAGGTGTAGCTGGTGGGTCCCAGCAGTCAGGGGGGAAATATTTTTTGTGAAATACGGTGGCCCGTCCGGTGGGTCCCCGCTGTCAGGTGGAGGAATAATTATTTTGCGCGTAATAAGGAGGCACTTCCTTCCTGCGGCCGTGGACCCAGCTGTCAGCGTCTCCACGCACAGTACTCTTCCGATGGAAGTCGGTCATTGACCACATTGACCACGCCGCGCCGAGAGCACCACGGCAGTGGACGACGGGGATGCCTAGGAAGGGGAAGACACGGAGGCAGGGCAGACTCGGCAGTTGTTTCCCACGCGGAGGGGAGTACGACTGTATGAGGGTTTACTAGTTCGTCTGCTGTCGCCGGAGAATAACAGCAGGTGTGGGTGAGTAGAGGGATGGCTAGTCCAGCGATGGGATTACGGTGGGGCGGTGAGGCCTGCGTGGCAGCACAGCCGGCCGCGGGGAGGAGGGAGCAGGCAGTCCCGCCGGCGTTTGTTTGAGCGGCTGGAGCAGGAAGAGCAGAGATTGAAGAAGCATGACGGCTGTTGGATGGACATCCAACAGTCAGTGCTTGTGCGTCAACCTTTTTTAGGAAAGCCTCAAATCTATGGAAAACAGCATACAGCCCATCTGCCATTATTTCTAATAATTTACAGCCCATTTCCTAATTCTTAAGATTTTTTTGGAGCCCATATTTTTTTGTTAGCATTACAGCCCATATTGTGGCCACGGTTAAAAAACTATACGAAATTTTGCATATTTCAGTGCGGTCCGAACTATTTTTAATCCCGAAATTTCGACTCACATTCAAACTGATTTTAAAAATAAATGTATATCAATATAAAATCCAACAAATTCTCCACGCATAAAAATTAATGTAATTTAAAATCTTGAAATGAAAAAATGATATTTGAAACTAATTGCCGGTTTGATGTGTTTTAAAAATGTACAGCCGAATGAAAGCTCTCCTCATCTTGAAAGATTTGCAGCCCAACAGGCCTGACAAAGCGACTTACTTGGCAAATCACAAAAAAAACTAGGATGTGGCCGTGAACCCAGCTGTCAGCCTCTCCACGTACAGTACTCTTCCGATGGAAGTCGTTCCTTGACCACGTTGACCATGCCACACGGAGAGCACCACAGCGGTGGACGACGGCGAGGCCTAGGAAGGGGACGAAGCGGAGCCGGGGAAGACGCGACAGTGGAAGCCCGCGCGGAGAGGAGTACGAGGGTTCACTGGTTCAGCTGCGGTGTGAGGCTGCCGTCACCGCAGGGCCTGGCCAGCGGTGGGAATAGTAGGGGGCGGTGAGGCCTCTGCGGCAGCACAGCCGGCCACGGGAGGCAGGAGCATGCGGCACGACCGGCGCTGCTTTGGGCGGCTGGAGCAAGAAGACCACAGGTTGAAGAAGCACTACAGCCGTTGTATGGACATCGTACGGTCACTGGAGCTAGAATCGTTCATATTGACTAAAGTTGACAAAGGCCCCCGTCCCAGTCAACTTAGTAGGCCCACAAGTCAGCCTCCCACCATGGTGGGTCCCAGCTAGCAGGGGAGTATTCATTTTTTTTGTGCGTAATATGGAGGCACTTCCGGTGGGTTCGAGCTGACAGTGGGGGGAACGTTTTTTTCGCGAAATACGGTGGCCCGTCCGGTGGGTCCCCGCTGTTAGGTGGAGGAATAATTATTTTGCGTGTAATAAGGAGGCACTTCCTTGCGGCTACCGTGGACCCAGCTGTCAGCCTCTCACGTACAGTCCATGTCCGATGGAAGTCGTTCCTTGACCACGTTGACCACGCCGCGCCAAGAGCACCAGGGCGGTCGACGACGGCGAGGCCTAGGAAGGGGACGACGCGGAGCCGGGGAAGACGCGGCAATGGATGCACACGCGGAGAGGAGTACGAGGGTTCACTGGTTCGGCTGTGCTGTCGTCGCCGCAGAATAACAGGGGGTGTGGGTGAGTGGAGGGATGGCCTCGCCAGCGGTGGGAGTAGTAGGGGGCGGTGAGGCCTCCACGGCAGCACAGCCAGCCACGGGAGGCAGGAGCAGGCGGCACGACCGGCGGTGCTTTGGGCAGCTGTAGCAAGAAGACCAAAGGTTGAAGAAGCACGACGGCCGTTGGATGGACATCATACGGTCACTGCAGTTAGAATCGTTTATTATTGACTAAGTTGACAAAGCCCTTGGTACGTCAACTTAGTAGGCCCATAGGTCAGCTTCCGAAACGGTGCGCCCCAGATGTCAGGGGGAGGAATCATTTTTTGGGCGGGTGAAGCTAGAATATCCAAGATTGAAGAAGAAGCACGGCATCCGTTGGATGGACATCCAATGCCCACTGCTGCTAGAACCTTGTGTTGAATATAAGTTGACAAAGTCTTGCATACGCGTCAACTCTGTTTTTTAGGGGACGCGTCAACTTAGTAAGGCCAGAAGTGTGTGGTAGAGAACTTATAGCCCATTTGAGATTTTTAGGAATGTGTATCCCATTTTTGAATTCTAATGGAATTTACTACAGCCCATTTACAGTTTGTTAAAAGTACAACCCATTTCAACCAACCGTTCAAAACATAATTCAATAAAATTTCCCACATTTTGATGGGATCCGAAATATTTTTATCCCGAAATTTCTAGTCAGATTACATACAATTTCAATATAAATTTATATTACGTAAAAATCCAACGAAACATTGCGCTCGCAACAATTAATGAAATTAAAATTTTCAATATCCAAAAATAATATTTTATAAAGTAATCACGTGTTTGGTGCATTCTGTTATAGTTACTGCCCAGTTTTTATAATTACATCTCATATATTATTTCTTAAAGCCCATTTTCTTGTTAAGCCTAATGCATCGCTCCTAGGAGGCACTTGCGTACGTGAGGCTATGGACCTGGTGGGTTCCCATTGTCATCCTCTCCAAGTAAAGTCATCTCCTCGCCCGCGCGCGCTTTCCGCCCAAAGCAGTTAGCGCTGCCCGCCCTGCTTCCTGGTGCAGGCGGTTGCTCCGCCTTCAAACGACACAAGTGCCGTCCGTCCGTCCATCTGCCGCCCAAATTAATGATATGCGGTTGCCGAGGCGGCTACTCCGGCGCCACACGTCCGCCCTCCGCCCGCCCACCATTTCTATATAAACTGATGCGCCGGCCATAGCCGCAGTCATCCGCATTCGTTCCCTTTCTCTTGTCCACACCACTACTAACCACCATGGCTTCCTCGCGCTCCATCGCCCTTCGGGACAGGTGGACGACGGACCACTAGGAGATGGTAGCCATTGCTGCCGACCGGTTGGCCGGCAGGCAGCCGGAGGACGACGACGTCCCAAAGGAGAACATGGTAGTCGATGATCCGGCGCCAACCCCCTCCTCCGCGCCATCCTTGCTGGTGCATTGTACCATGACCATCGGCGAGGCCCGTGCCCAATATATGGACAGGGTGAGGCAGATGCATGAGGAGCAGTTCCGGGAGGCGCAGGCCGATGCCGCCTACAACCACCATCTCCTCCAGGAGCACCTGCAGGCGGAGGATCAGATCGCCGTGGAGCGGGCGAAGCAGGAGGTGCTACTCGACTCGTACCGCTCCGCCCGCAAGGGCCGCCTTGAGCGCTGGCGGTACCGCATGCGGGTGGCGGAGGCTGCGGCCGCCTACAAAGAGGCTAGCAAAGAGGGCGATGAAGCGGGCGAGGCGCTATTTGGTGAGACCGAGGACGAGGCAGAGGACAATGCCGGCTCCGACGAGTCCCTCCTCCGCTGGCATCGACGAGGCCCTGCTCTGCAAAGGCCCCGTGGCGCCAACAACAAGGCAGAAGACACCGCAGGCTCCGCCGAGGCCTCGCCCCGCCAACAATGAGGCAGAGGACATCGCCGGCTCAGCCGAGGCCCCACCTTGCCGGTAACGTGGGGGAGGATTTCCACCGCTCTGCTGAGGCGCCGCCCGCCGGCAACAAGACAGAGGACATCGTCGGCTCGGCCGAGGCCCCGCCCCGCTGCCAATGAGGCCGCGCGACACAGAAAACGAGGAAGAGTAGAACACGGTAGGTCGCCGCCGCTCGGGTCCAAGTAAGGCCACCGCTGCTACCCTCCGGTTGAAGCCAAGCTAGGCGGGTTGACCATTGACGGTCGGTTAGCTTCTTGGCGGCAACGTGGAGTCGGAGAGCTGCGCTGGAGAAGAACGCTGCTTCTACTTAACTGCTGGTGCAGTTGGCTAACTGACACATGGGCCCAACAGGCCACATGTCAGTTACGCAACTGCACCTGCAGTAAGTCACTGAAGCTTCTGTTCGGCTCAGCGGGACACAGGTGGGTAGCTTCGGTTAATTAATTATACCTCCAGTGCACCCCTTTTTAGTTGAAGAATGTATGAAATGTAATTAAATATGGCATGTTTATATGAAATCCGACCGTGTATGAATGAATTTATTTCGATTAGTTCGAATTCCTGTATCACTGGCATGGGATGAACATGCAAAACAATATGTACTAGCATTATTCCGAGGGTGATCACCTCGTTTGCAGCAGTTTCACATGTACTCCCTCCGGTCCTTTCTAGTATGCATACAAGTTTTGTCTGCAGTCAAAGCATCTCTACTTTGACCAATCTTATAGAAAAAAGTATGCACTTTCACAATGTGCGAAGTAAAATGGAACAGAAGGAGTACAAAGAGTTTGATCAGCTTTTTAGCGTTTCTACACATTGCAATCAAACACACAGGCCTGGCAATTCATAGAGAACATTCAAAACAATCCATGATTATGCATCTCAGCGACTCACATGTCAGAGGCAATATTTACTTCACAACTAAAGAATAAATAAAAAATTGATTGACGCTGCTGACAGCAAAGGGCGTCCCATTCGAAAATATCAAACACATGTCTTGCTAAAATCAGTAAGCAAAATTTGACAAGGTTGTCCCATTCCAAAATATCAAATGCCTACGACTGTGGAATGGGCAGGGTTTGCCATCAGCTCGGACATTGACATGGCACCTCGTGCTAAATAAACCAGCTGTTATTTTTGTGCAGTTCCACCAAAATCAACCAGATTCGCGCGTAGCTTGTATGATTTTGCCCTTATATGTTGCAATGCCTTGAACTTATCGGCACCTGCTTTCTTGTGGTGGAAATGAATGATTCGATGTATTCATGAACATTTTGTGCAGTTCCCATTGAAATTAAGCTGAGCACCCTTGTTTGCACAAATACAAAAAAGTGACTAGTATAAAGCAAATTGTACTATGAATTGACAGTTTCAATAGGCACATACATGGTCCATGTAGAGCACACTTTTAGAAAAATGGAACTCACCAGAAAGAATCCTAGAACAACATTGTACTCACGCATCACAACAAAAAATGGAGATTTGTTAGTCCTTCTGAGTAGAAGTTAGTTTGGTCTTGTGGGGAGTAATGTAACCATCCTTCAACTGCACCTTCTGATGAGAAGATAGACAGGGCTTCTTCATCCTGGCATAATCGGAACTAGTCACTTCACGTACTCCATATTCTTCTTCAGAGGAAGATGATCATGTTGTGCAAAGACAAGAGGACTACTAAGTGCTAGCATCCATGTTTGCTCAAAAAAAGGAAAGGAAATATTTAAAACAGCATAGATGAAGCACTTCTCAAGGACAATACCACTTTTTCATGACAGTATCTAAACAGTAGCACAACACCAATAGAGATGACAAAGCTCAATCATATGGATGAAATTAGTGGGAGTACCAACCTTTGTCAGGAGGCTTATTGTGTAGAGCATACAGATGAAGCACTTCTCTGGAACCATCTGTTGCTATCTACGGTGGTGGCCATTCTTACTATATACTCCTCGATTAGTTTAATGATTCCAACATCTTCTTGTGCAGTTCCACTAAAATATATGGTATCTTCAAAGAAGATCCTTGTTTGCACAAGTAGAGATAATTACATATTACATTAATAGTGGCATCAAATCAGTGGCAAAACAATTGCTCGTTCCAGCCATAGCAATAAATTAAGATGCAAAACTATATCATTACTTGTGTCATTACAGTTCCAGTGCTTCATTACAGCACTGGGAGTTGATTTTTGTTTTTCTTCCGCTTGTTCTTCCCCTTTATCACTTGGTTCAATAATAGACAAGCTTCGCCTTCAATGTAAGATTTGGCATGTCAATTAGGGAGCACAAGTATAGTACTAAACTTAATTTTCTGATGAAAGTGGCAAAATACAGGCCAACCGTTGTGAAATATCCTTATCTTACCTCAATGGGATATTACGGTGCACATACAGATTGGAAGTCTTGTCTCCATTTCAAGCAACATTATCGTACAAGTAGCACAACATATGAAAGCACACTGCAGAATCATGTGAAATAAGGCTAGTACTGACCTCTCATGATGTGGAATTCAAACAACTCACAAGAATAAGATCTAAACCAAATTCGCCTTAGCGGATAGGAAGTAAGATCTCCTCTTGTGCAGTTCCACTAAGATCAAGCAATCAAGCAACGTTGTCGGTGTGACATTTTGGTTGAACTGCACAAAACACTCTTAAAACAAAAGTGTTTTGTGTAGTGCAACAAAAGGTCACAATGGCAACGAGGTGAAGTAGATAACCCTGTTTACACAAAGGTGCAAAGGAAACAATTAGTGGTCAATAACGGTGGATGACACAGAAGCCAACAAAAAGATGCATCTACCTTATCTGAATGGGAAAGAAAGCAAGACAGTAGCATTTCTCAAACGGTGGCATTGATTAATATTAACATAGAGATTATATTAACAATAAAATTCGTTAAACATGTAATTTGCTTTTAACTGTGGCATTGCATCAATTTTCCAGCGGCATTATTAGAGGGTGTTTGTTTACAAGGACATTTTGGTGTAGGGACTAAAAAACTCCGTGTCAGTCCCATCTAAACCAAACAGGAGGGACTTTTAGGGACTAAAAGTGGGCATTTGGGACTAAAGAAAGAAGACCCCGAGGGAGTCTTTTTGGGACTTTTTCCAACAGTTGCCCCTGCCACGCATTGCACCTTGTCTCTATTAGTTCATTACTAGGGGTAACATGGTCTTTTAGCATGTCATTTAATAACCTCTAGTCCATGTTTAGTCCGTGGAACCAAGCAGGTAGGGACTAGGGAGTTTTTAACCAAACAGGGCCTTAGATTAATAACAGCTAATGAGTTGCACGGGACAGTGGACGCACCAGCACCATGTGCATCTACCGATGTACTGTGGTTATGCATAGTCTGTTGCAACAAAGAACAAACAACCAAGGAGCATATTTGTGTTGGTCCCAGTTTTGTTATCTTTAGACACCTTTCCCTATGTGAGCGCAGCAAATCTAGTCCTGCTCAAACTCTACAGCCTTGTCCCTTCCTTTCCTTTTTGAACTAGTACTTTCGCCCCTTCCTTTCCTCTTTGAACCACGTCCTAGATTTATGCGATACAACTTTCCCCACTACTTTCCCCCATTCCTTTCCTCTTTGAACCACGTCCTAGATTCATGCTATACAACTTTCCCCCTTCATTTCCTCTTTGAACCACGTCCTAGATTCATGCTATATACAACTTTTCCCACTACTTTCCCCCACTCCTTTCCTATTTGAACAACGTCCTAGATTCATGGTATACATGTAGCTAGAGCAATGCATGTGGAGTAAGTAAATTATACCTTAAGGTTCTTGAAGCGTGGTTCGGTGGGCGACGGGACGGCAGCGAAGAAGAAGGGGTCGGAGGCCCTCCCGCGCCGCCGCTGGGTGGAAAGTGAACAGCTGCACCGGTAGTCCCTCGCCGACGGCGACAGCGTTAAGCCTCCTTCCCTTCCCGGCAGACGGATCCTGCCGGCTCTTTGAGCAACAGTGAGGGGAGAGAGAGGCCAACGAAGTCTTGTTTAGATCTGGAGAGGGCGAGAGAGTGTGAAGTGAGAAACTACAAGCGCTGAGGCTCCAGCGGGAGAGGGCGAGAGAGTGTGAAGAGAGCAACTACAAGCGTTGAGGCTCCAGCGGGAGAGGGCGAGAGAGTGTGAAGAGAGCAACTACAAGCGTTGAGGCTCCAGCGTGTATATATATACTTGAGAGAGAGTGTGAAGCATGCAAACCCTAGAAAACATTTTGACCAGTCAAAGAATCCTCCTGGCACAAATTATGCTCAAGTGTAGTTATCAAACCCGAGACCTCAAGTTTGATGAGCGAATAGGCTAACCAGCTACACAACCCTCCCGTTGTGTTCAACGAGAGGGAAATAACCTTTTATACATTCCTGCATTCGTGTGACAAGCATGCCATGTTTCTTTTGTGTGTGTGCGGGAGTCATTGGGATTTCAATCATAATCGTGTCATGTGGCTTGGGTGGTAAGACTATCCACAGTGGTGCAGAAATAATGCAGCCTTAGTCACCTTACCTCTCTCCACGTAGTACGTTGGGTCCCACCAGTCAGAGGGTGAAACAAACAAATTAATAAGAAAAATTAAAAGCGCCAACGGTGTATCTTACCTCACACATCTCGCTACTGCTCGGGAACATTGTCCAATTGATCCCTCTGTTCGCTCACGTACTACTTTAAGTGAATCCTTATTATAACATGCACACAAATTTTGGTCACTTGTATTCGATTTAAGTCAGAGTGCCACCGTATCTCGTATACTTACTACTCCCTCTGTATAGGTGTAATAAGTCACGTTAGAAGGTGCAACGGGACCAAGGTGCGTGCGTGCGTGCGTGTGTGTGTGTGTGTGTGTGTGTGTGTGTGTGTGTGTGTGTGTGTGTGTTTAACAACATGTGTGTGTTAGAGAGAGCGACAGATCGACCTACTCCTACAGAGAGATGTTGTGTAGTGTACGATTTTAGCCGTGAGAGTCGGTGCATCCTCTCGTTTCTGGGCGTGTCCGGTAGGGACATGCGGACAGCTGCCACGCCCGCTCCTGACCAGCCTGGCCCACCCAAAGCCCCTCCATCGCCCGCGCGCGCTTCCCGCCCAAAACGGTCAGCGCCGCTCCAAAGAATCGGTGCTGCATTCATGCCCGAGCAGAGCGGACGCGACCTCTCACTAGCGCAAGAGTGATGGTTGCTTCGTCCGTCCAACTTACTGCTGGGTCTATGTGATTTGACGGCTCATTGGTCTTTATTACTGAGGTGGTAGGACTGCTGGATGTCCCATGCTTTCGGTGAAAGGAGGTACTACTACTATATTACAATTTTCTCCATTCTTACAGCGGAGGCGTGCAAGAGGAGTGAAAACACGCAGGCTCAGTGATTACATGGCTCACCTCACACTACCACCGTGCGACACCTAACTCTTTACATAGTACTCCCTCCGTTCCTAAATATTACTAGATGAGTCCCCGCGCGTTGCCGCGGAACAGCGGTATATCTCTTTGCGCAAAATTATTGATTTCATAGAACTAAAAAAACTCTATAACCGCATGACAAATGTGGTAGCCAAACTAAATAAACTCCCATCATCATTTAGATCATCCCACGTAAGGAAAAAAGATCAGCCAACTCCTACTGCATAATGGGATTATATTTTTATTTTTGACATGTTAATGGGACTTCAAAGCTCACTTACATGCATGCTACCAGCGCATGCTTGCATGCAGACATGTTGATGTGATTTAGAACCCACTCACATGCATGTGCCACGGTATTTCTGCATGCTTGCATGTGGCTTAGTGCGGAGCCTCTCAACGTCTAGATCAGACGGCTATTATGGACTGCTTTTACTTCATCTAACGGCTACACCAATTTTGATGATGTGGCTCAAGGAGAGGATAGAGAATTCCTAGTAGTGGGGGATAGCTATTACTAGTAGATAAGTCTTTGTAGAGATTCCACTACATACGGAACAAAATGAATGAATCTACACTTAAAATGCATCTATATACATCCGCATGTGGTTCATGGTGAAATCTCTACAAAGACTTATATTTAGGAACGGAGGAAGTACTAGTATAGTACGTACTATAATTTATCAGCGAGATAAATTTGTACAATGCTATGAAGCTTCCAGCTTCTGTTACATGTATATTGCGTCCAAGGTTGCCCGTTGCAACATTTCATCAAATACAAAGGAGACTGACATGCATGCTATTGCATCTCAATGATTGACAGATCATAGCAAATATGTACTCCCTCCGTTCCAAAATAAGTGTCTCAACTTTGTGCAAACTTTAGTACAAAGTTGTACTACTACTAAAGTTGACACTTATTTTGGAACAGAGGCAGCTAAAGAAAAAACGATCCATGCAGTCCCTAGCCCTTGAACCGTGAACCCTGACCAGGCTTCAATTTGCTGGAAATGTCTGAGCTTCCTAATAAATGACGTTTGCAACCTTTTGACCATCGGATCATTTTGTGCAGTTTCACCAAAATCGAGATGAGCATCCCTATGGCAAAGAAATTGAAGAAGCGTGATTAGAATAAGATTATTGGGACTAGTTGATGAGACATAAACTCATCACAAATACTCTACGTAGAAGCCAGTAGAGGTATGTGCGGGGCAAAGAAGTAGAGAAATATCCACAGGGAGTGATGTGGGCAGCTAGAGCAGTGGTGCAAGCCGGCTGTAAAGGGAGTTGTACCTGAGGGCTCAACCTTGAGGAGGGCGGCGGGAGGCGGCAACTGCCCAGGTCGCGGCAGTGAGCAAGGGACGAAGGCAACCTCACCGGCTTTGTGAGAGAGAATGGCGGGGACCCCTGATCGGGACGTGCCGACAGTGGGTTTTCACCGTCGGCAACGGCCACCACATCTACACTAAGCATCCACCCCTTCCCCAAGCGGATGTGATCCGCCGGGATGTTAGAGATGTGGCCACAGTCATTTTGTGCGAGAGAGTGTGAAGAGAACAACCCCAGCAAGCAACCATGTAGGCTGGCCTGTCCTGACTACGTATATAGTGGAGCGGTTCCCTTTTCTCTCCATATGAACCTATCATATTGCGTGCGTGCCACTGAAGAAAAAAACTTTATTTATAAATGACTACTCGTTCTCCTATAACCTTGCGCTTGGCATCTCCAAAATATTAACCTTGTGATTGGCTCTTCGCCTCTTCAGGAAGTCGAGCAATAATGATAGTGCAGTATATATCGTTCTGGCTATATGAGACCGAATGAATTGCTGCACGTCCACCACGTGGGCGAGGGTGGAGGGGCGAGGTAGAGTGCTACATACGGAGCAAAATGAGTGAATCTACACTCTAAAATACGTCTATATACATCAGTGTTTGCAGTATGTACTAGTAGTTCATATTGAAATCTACTAGTAGGGACGAGGAGTAAACGGAGGGAGTAGTAAATTTTTCTCCTCGTCCTGCGAGCCACCACGCGCATGGGAGAGGGAGCGGGCGTAAGGCGGAGCAAGCTTCACCTCATCTTGCAAGCCACTGCGCCCGTGGGCGGGGGATACGGCGTACTAAGCAAGCTTCTCCTCATTCTGCGAGTTGACGGGACACATCAAAAGTACTCCAGTGTATAGAGCCTTGCCTCTAAGGTAGACCCCACATGGTTTGCCTATTTTTTTAACATAACACGTCAAGTCGCAATTTGTTTGTTCACCCGTGGTAGACGATCCTCCCTCCACCAAGTGGACAACCAGTACACGTGCCAAATTACCACGTGGGCTACCTTTTTCGTACAGAAATGAGCTCCACCGTGTACCCGCGCGGGTGTGGTTGGGAAAGAGACGGGAGTACGTGCGCCGTGCATGCACCTCTTCTCTTCGTGCACGTCCCCCACCTACGTGGGTGTGTGTGAGAGATACAAACCGCGTTCGTGAGTGTTTTTTGTTTTGGGGTGGGGGTTGATTTCGTGAATTATTTGTGGGAATATGTGTCGATGACATCTCAAACAAAATTTTGCATGCAGTGTGTGTGAAATGGAGGCCTATCCATATCATACATAGAGGGTCGGACAATCCACGAGAAGAGAGGGAGGGGTCATAGCTATCGATAGAGTCAAAGAGAGGATCAAGTGGGTGGGTGCGAGATCGATGAAGAGAGCCATCGAAATTGTGTGTGTGTGCAAGTCAAATATATAGGGCGACTGGCCTACTGGAATGTTAGAGGGCACATGTCAAGTTTGTGTGTGGCAGGGAGACATGACTAGAGCGCTCGATGTATCGGTGTGTGGGGGGTGGGGAGGGGGTGGGGGAGGGGTAGGCAGAGGCCTAACTATAGAGGTAGAACGACTCGTATATGTGTTGAGAAGGAGAGACCCAGCTATGTCTTGAGGGAGATCGGTCGACATCCATACATAACTGAAGGACGGGAAATATGATGGGACAGAGAGAGAGGAGAGAGAGAGAGGAGAGAGAGAGGGAGGGAGAGGGGTAGAGAGCTGGATGGGTGATGGAGTTGCTTCTCGAAGATGGTGGGAGAGGCCTACTAGACAAACTGAGGGTGGAACTGCAATGTTATCAATAAGAGTGGGGATGTGTTTCTGTGTGTGCCTGTGCGTGATAGATCTGTCGGGACGCATACATGGATGATGAATGGGAACCATGTGTTTGGTAAGCAAACCTAACTAGATCGGTAAATCAATTGTTGTTTGTCGGAGGAAGGGAGAGACACAACTAATGAGGTAGATCGATTGACGTGTGGGTAAAAACGAGTTATAAGGACCTAGCTAGCTATATGTATAGCGAGAGATCGGTCGGTGTACGTCCATTTGTTAGAGGCAAATAAGGCCCAGCGAGATGGATAGACAGAGAGAATGGAGCTAGGAGGTGGTGTGAGAGGCCCAACTACTAGCTACATAGGGGAGGAGTGTGCGGTTGTGAGATCGATGAAAAGAGGGGCGAGAGTTTACACGTGTGTTTGACCGTATGAGAGACACGAGGCAAGGACACATAAAGGAGGAGATTGAAGGTGTGTGTGTATGTTGTAGGCAGGCATCGCTGGGGAGGTTTATCGATCGGTGTGTGTCGGAAAGGAGTTGTGGCGACCCTGGGAGAACGACCTAAAGAAAAAAATGAATGTGCCCGGTGGATAGAATGCCGAGGGAGGGGGAGGGCGAGGAGGGCGTGTGCATGCACGAGAGAAAGTTAGTGGTAGCTACAAAGGTTAGAGGATTGTGTGGGTGTAAGAGACTAACAAAGATAATAATTTGATATGAAAGCGGATTCATATATTTGAATAGGAGATCATAGTGTTTTAAACATTGCATGCATGAATATAGCGGTGATACACGTGTTGTGCACATGTTATACCATAATGTGATAATGCATGGCGTTTGCAACTCACAGCTAAATGCCGAACAATCTAAACCATACTATACATCAAACAATCTCACATTTCATTTGAATTTGTGATAATGTGTGGCGTTTGCAGCTTACAACTAAATATCGAACAATCTAAACAATACTATATATCAAACATTCTCACATTTTATTTGAATTTGTGGTAATGTGTGGTGTTTGCAACTCACATCTAAATACTTGTAGGCGTAGGGGGCGGGGCGCCATACATAATGTGATAAACACATTAATACATATGAGACATGGTTTAGATTGTGAAGATCTAGCTAGAGCTAGGAATGTAATGTGATTTGAAATCAAAATAAAGTGGATTCAAAAAATCTAGTTCGAGTTCATATAGTACACATAGTTCATATGTAACTCGAGACTAATCATGTGGTGTGCTGTGAGGATAATACACAAACGATGGTTTAACTTGACAATAATGATGATTGTAGATCTTATTAAAACAGATAAACGAATTCAAATGCTTTGACTTCACAACAATCATTATTGTAGATCTTATTCAAATAGAGAAACGAATTCAAATTCAGTTCATATTGAAGCGGTAGTATATACGTTTGGAATGCACTAAAACATTCATTTGAGTAGTAGGTGGCATGCATTATACACGTAGCAAAATATTTTAATTGAACATAACATGAATTCAAAGTTTTGAATGACATTTGTAGTGCGCATTGATTTGGTACAGTACACGTTAGGCTTGTCCAGAAATTTCAACCCACGCCTTGTTAGCCCAAAATATTTAAGATATATCTTTCTCTCGTTGTGCTCCGACAACTCCCTCCATCTCAACCCGCGCCTTGCTATTCCGAAATTACAACGCGCGTGAAAACTCTCACCTCCTGTGAAATCCTGACACGCGAAATGCCCGTGGTACCCCTGAACCGAAAGAACCGCCTCAAATCGGTGGGGGTACTTTTGTAACTTACCCCACATTTCGGACAAGCGCGTCTCTAAGCCATGGTTCCCCACTGCCATCCCATCTGCCCACCCATTCATACACCGAGGCCGCGAAAACCCGCGACGAAACCCCACACCCTGCTCCGTCCGCCACCCATCCGGAGCCTCTTCCCCGACGACGTCATCCACAGCAACACCTCGACGTCCCTCATCTACCGTACCGGATGAGGATCCGTCGTTGATCTAATCGTCCCGCCGGTTCAGCCACCCCGTCCTCCACCTCCAAGGAGCTGCCCCGATGTTCCCCTCGTCTTTCGCGCCACCTCCATTCCCACACCGCCGTCTTCACCTGCACCACCGGAAGAGCATCATCATCACCGTTTCCTCGGATGAAGCTGCGGCCTAATTGGCGCCACCAAAGAGGTTGTACACTAATCACCGCATTTTCTTCTTGATTTGATCTCACGGTGTTGCCGGCGCTCGGTCCCGATCCGACACGGCGCAGCTCCATCCACAGCGCCGTCGTCGGCCACTTCCTCCACGACGTCGCTCCCTCGGCGGCGACGTCCACATCAGTAGGAGTTGATGCTGCTTTAGCTCTCACTCGCACTGCTGCTCTACTCTTGCTCTCGGTCCCCTGCCTGGTCTGCTTTTGCTATTGCTCTTGCTCGTGTTGCTGCTCTCGCTCTTGCTCTTGCTTGCGATGCTGCTCTGATTTAGCTACACTTCAGTCGACTGAATCGACTTTTAGGTCAATTGATTTTCAGGGGGTGGGGGGGATCGCCGGGGTGAAGGAAGAACCAGCCGCAGCAGGGAGGGGGGATCGCCGGAGAGGTACCTCACTATCTATCTTAGGGTTCAGGATGGGGGCGGTGGTCACCGGCGGTGGCGAGGCGTTGGCGGGGCGGTGGCGTGGGGATCACCGGAGAAAAAGCTCGGCACGGGGGGGCCTAAAGGGATGGCCGGGGCGGCGGCGGACCGGCGGTGGGGAGTGTTTTCGGGGCAGGCGGGGTGGCGCACCGCCGGCCGCGGGCGACGGGGGGCTGCTGTTTGGCCGGTTGTGGCTGGCGGCTCAGGGGGTGGAGGTTGAAGATGAACCACAGTCCCTTGATTTCGTATCCAATGGCTGCAAAATCGACTGACCAGAGATTAAAAAGTCAGTCGACCGACGTGTAGCCTCACCTTGCTAGTGCGTTCAATTTCGATAACAAAATTCAGTTTCGACAGCAAAATTCAGTTTCGACAGTTAAGTTCAGTTTCGACATTTAAGTTCAGTTTCGACAGTTAAGTTCATAGATGATCGGCTGATGTATTTTACATCTAGCACTTTGTGGTTATGTATTGTACGTCATGTATTGGAGATGCTATTAGAATTCCACTCTAGTTAACGTTGTCCGTTGTCTCTCTTGTCCTGCTTCAGCCTCGGCGTCGTACAACTCATCGGAGCTGCTCCAATGACGAAACCCTCCATCACAGCAGAGCAATACCTCGGGCTCCATCTCCAGACGCCTAAGATCTTCTTCCCCTCCTTTGACAGCAAACTCAGCCGGAGCATCCTCACCGGCCAACCCAATCACGCTGAGATCAACATGGCTTCGCCAAAGAGGTTGTACACTTGTTGCATCTCTTTTTTACTCTACATGTTATATATATTGTCCACTGAGCACACGGATTTGTTCCTTTAGTGTCTACTTGAAATAAAAAACGTAGGAATTTTAATTTTCACTTGTCCTCCTTTTCAAATTCCTATTCATGAAGCACAAGACTAAGAGATAGTAGCATAATAGCATTATAATCGTACATTTTCTTGTGGTTTGACTTAATCTCACCATGCTTCTTTGCATCCTGTGATCTTCCAATTGTTGTGAATCAAACACCCAGATTGGCAGAAATCCTGTGTTTTTAAATTCTCTGTTTTGCACATGCATTCCTATCCTATTCCTGTCTATTTCCTATCCCTGCATTGTTGGAATCCTACAATTCAAATGATCCCTTACAGAATTACTTCTCTTACAGATAGTTGTCAAAGAAAACCTTGCGTGGTTTGTCCCGCTCCTGCTGCGCCGTCGTCCACCCCAGCTCAGCTGCTCCAACGACAGAATGGTCCAGCACAGCAGGGATCCGGCCTCCATACTGTCTTTCGCCACCTCAGATATTCTTCCCCGCCGCTGGCAGCCATGAAAACTGCATTACCATCATCAACCGAGTAGATGACCTCGAGGACTACACGGGTCCGCAAGAGAGGTCGCACTCTTTCGTGTCTGCTTACGTTATGCATCGCTTAATATTACATGCTACTTTATCGTCATGTTCACCGATTAGACTCTGAGTCAGCTCCAAACTAATGGTCAAACTTGAGTTTTTAAATGGTTGTGGGGTACATATCGAGGCTGCTATCAATAGTATCTATCTACTATCTGGTTAATCTCCGGTGTCTACTATGAGTTTCATGTTGGGTGGGAAACAAACAGTAAAGAAGCCATTATCTGTATTTTTTAACTGAAGCCATTATTTGCCTGTTGTTATTGGTTTTGGGTCTATCCACAGGTTGCTACCATCACTCTGGATTTCTGCATGCACTCCTTACATAATCTCACTATGTTTTATTCCTATGCATGACAGTTATTGTAAACAATGGAACTGAACATGTAGAGCAAAAGAGACGAGCCTTGCGTGGCAATAAAATTTCATGCAGACGTCGCTCCATGGTAGGCGCAAAGGCAGCCCCCCCTCCACGCATTTCGGATTGTAATCGAGAGGAAGATATCTATTCTGAGGGGGATTCAGAAGGACAAGACAACTCCTATTTACCCCCTGAGGTCTTCGCTCTAACTTGGCATGCTGATGTTGGTTATATCATGCATATGGTGTCTTGCATTGCTTACTTTATACATCAAATATGTCATCTGCTTAGTTTAGACATCCTTTGTGCGAATTCCATCTGTTTAGTTTATTCATCGTTTATGTGAATTATGCAACGCCCTCTTGTTTAGCCAGGCATCATATATGTGAATTTTGCAATGCCATCCTACTTAGCCAATCATCTTATATGTAAATTATATCAGGCCATCCTTTTTTCGTTACATATTACATTTGTCAACAATGTTAGTACATTCAACTGCTCTTCATGTGCATTACCCATTTGACACGATGATGGCAAATTCTGGAGTGAAAACAAGGTCTTCAGAGCAGACTATGCTATCTGACGAAGCGCATATCTCGCTGGTTACAGATAGCTCCTCAGAGGAGGATTCAGAGACAGATGACCAGTCCTATCCCCCCTGAGGTGTATGCTCTAACTTGGCAGGGTTGTGTTGCTCATATCGTGCATATGGTGTCTCGCATTGCTATGTCATTTGATTAGTTTAGACATGCTTTGTGTGAATGCCACCTGTTCAGTGTCTAATTACCATATATGTGAATTATGCATTGCCATATTGTTGCAAGAAATTATATATGTGAATTATACAATGCTATCTTGTTGCAAAGGCATTATATATGTGAATTATGCAATGCCATGCTGTTTAGCCAATCATCATGTATGTGAATTATATCATGCTATCATCTTTTTGTATTACGTGTTCCATTTGTCGACAACGTTTGTATATTCAACTACTCTTCCTGTGCATCAGCCATTTGAAGCGGTGATGGAAGTATCTGGAGTGAAAACAAGGTATTCAGAGCAGACAATGCTACCTGCTGAAGCAGACATCTTGCTGGTTATAGAGAGCTCCTTAGAGGAGGATTCAGAGACTGATGACCAGTCCTATTTCCCCCCTGAGGTCTATGCTCAAACTTGGCAGGGTTATATTACCCATGTCATGCATGTTGTCTTGCATTGCTTAGTTTTTACATCATATATGGATTGCCATCTGCTTACTTGCTTACTATATAAATCATATATTTGAATTATATCATGCCATCATGTTTACATAGTACATACACATCATCTATCTGAATTATGGCATGGCAACCCATTTAATAAAGACATCATATAGTTATATCATCTCATCATGTTATTGTTTACAATCATCATATTTTGAATTATGGCATTCTATCCGTGAATGTATGTGAATTATGGCATGCCAACCTATTTAATAAACATATTATATAGTTATGTCATGTCATCATGTTTACATAGTCTCATATTTTGAACTATGTCTTTCAATCTTTTTTAGTTAGCCATCATAATGTGAGATTGTGTCATGCTATCGTGTTTGGTTAGACAACATAAATATGAATTATTTCATGCCCTCTTGTATTCCCCACTATCCATTGCACCTGTCTATCATACAATGTCTATACTTTCAATTACTTTTCTTGTTTATCAGCCATTTGAATTGGAGAGCGTGATGGCAGTATCTAAGGGAGTAACAACACGGTCTTCAGAAAAGATAGTGCTACCAGTTGATGCAGATAGAACCACGGTTGTACATGCCCAAGGACCAGATCCACCACACATAACCCAGACTCTCAAAGATTGTACCCCTACCCAGTTGGACAGAGAACCAGCTACACCCCTTCTAACCCCAACCCCGGCAAATAGTAACTGATACATCTCCAACGTATCTATAATTTTTGATTGCTCCATGCTATATTATCTACTGTTTTGGACCATATTGGGCTTTATTTTCCACTTTTATATTATTTTTGGGACTAACCTATTAACCGGAGGCCAGCCCAGAATTGCTGTTTTTTGCCTATTTCAGTGTTTCGAAGAAACGGAATATCAAACGGAGTCCAAACGGAATGAAACCTTCGGAAACGTGATTTTCTCAATAGATATGATCGAGGAGACTTGGACCCTCCGTCAAGAAAGCCACAAGGCGGTCACGAGGGTGGACGGCGCGCCCCCCTGCCTCATGGGCCCCTCAAAGCTCCACCGACGTACTCCTTCCTCCTATATATACCTACGTACCCCCAAACGATCATATACGGATCCAAAAACCTAATTCCACTACCGCAACCTTCTGTACCCACGAGATCCCATCTTGGGGCCTGTTCCGGAGCTCCGCCAGAAGGGGAATCCACCACGGAGAGCTTCTACATCATCACCATAGCCCCTCCGATGAAGTGTGAGTAGTTTACCTCAGACCTTCGGGTCCATAGTTAGTAGCTAGATGGCTTCTTCTCTCTTTTTGGATCTCAATACAATGTTCTCCCCCTCTCTTGTGGAGATCTATTCGATGTAATCTTCTTTTTGTGGTGTGTTTGTTGAGACCAATGAATTGTGGGTTTATGATCAAGTTTATCTATGAACAATATTTGAATCTTCTCTGAATTCTTTTATGTATGATTGGTTATCTTTCCAAGTCTCTTCGAATTATCAGTTTGGTTTGGCCTGCTAGATTGGTTTTTCTTACAATGGGAGAAGTGCTTAGCTTTGGGTTCAATCATGCGGTGTCCTTTCCCAGTGACAATAGGAGCTGCAAGGCACGTATTGTATTGTTGCCATCGAGGATAACAAGATGGGGTATTTATCATATTGCATGAATTTATTCCTCTACTTCATGTCATCTTGCTTAAGGCGTTACTCTGTTTTCTTGAACTTAATACTCTAGATGCATGCTGGATAGCGGTCGATGAGTGGAGTAATAGTAGTAGATGTAGGCATGAGTCGGTCTACTTGTCTCGGACGTGATGCCTATATACATGATCATACCTAGATATTCTCATAACTATCCTCAATTCTGTCAATTTCTCAACAGTAATTTGTTCACCCACCGTAAAATACTTATGCTCTTGAGAGAAGCCACTAGTGAAATCTATGGCCCCTGGGTCTATTCTCATCATATCGATCTCCAATCACTTTATTATTTCTTTGCTTTTTATTTTACCTTGCATCGTTATATCAAAAATACCAAAAATATTATCTATCATCTCTATCAGATCTCACTCTCGTAAGTGACCGTGAAGGGATTGACAACCCCTAATCGTGTTGGTTGCGTTGAGCTATTTGTTTTGTGTAGGTACGAGGGACTGGTGCGTAGCCTCCTACTGGATTGATACCTTGGTTCTCAAAAACTGAGGGAAATACTTACTCTACTCTACTGCATCACCCTTTCCTCTTCACGGAAATCCAATGCAGTGCTCAAGAGGTAGAAGGAAGATTTCTGGCGCCGTTGCCGGGGAGGTCTACGCAAAATTCAACATACCAAGTACCCATCACAATTCCTTATCTCTCGCTTTACATTATTTGCCATTTTCCTCTCGTTTTCCTCTCCCCCACTTCACCCTTGCCGTTTTATTCGCCCTCTCTTTTTCGTTCGCCTTCTTCCCGTATGTATCTTTGTTTGTGTTTCATTGTGCCTTCCTAATGCTTGCATCTTCGCTTGCTAAAAATTTATTGATATGGATCCACTTAAAGTGTTCTACTTGGATCATCTTTGATCCTTATGCGCTCGTGCAGAAACCCCAACTAACCTAGTTGATGGGAAATCTTTAGATGAGCATGCTCATTTTGTGCGTCATCATTTGTCTGAAAAATGGAAGCTCTTATGGTATCATATAAATAGTTTGCTATGCTATGCTTGGAATCTTTGTGAAATGTGTGATTTTACTTGTTGCTCTAAGAACCCTAAAAAACACCTTCCCTACCTATGTGAGTTCAATGATAATGAAATCTTATCTTCTTATGCAAAGGGTGTTTATAGTTACTATGATATCGAACAAATTGAAGAATTTGTCGTTTTTAAGGGTGCTCATGAAGTTGCTTCTTTGATCTAAAAGTATGATTTTACTCTCAACAAATCTGAAAATTCCGTCATACTTAAATATTGCACTGAAAACCTTGCTCATAATGTCTATGTCCAAGGATTTATTGAAAGAATGACCGTTGCTTTGGAAGAAAATAACGATATGCATGAAAATAATGATGATTCCGATGATTTGGTTGAAATATCCCTTGATGAACATGATGCTTGCTATTCTTGTGGCCATGATGCCAATATTTATGAAGATGAATTTGCTATAGTTCCTTATGTTAAACATGAGATCGTTTCTATTGCACCCATACTTGGTAGTTCCTTCGATGAAAAGCAAGATTGCAATGATTTTACTATAAATTCTCTTGATGTCAATTATGCTAATAATATGCAAAACCCTAAGCTTGGGTATGCTAGTTTTGTTATGTCTACTACTTGTTGCAATGACCATGATTGGGGTGATTCTTCTTTTGATCTTGAAAATTTATTTAAGCCCCATGATGAATATGAGATTGATAATAGTGTTTGCAATAATGTTGAAAGTGGATTTGAAAGAGTGTCAACTTTAGATCCCACAATTTGGAGAATATTCAATCTTATGAAATTTTTGATAAAAGTGGGTTTGGAGAGGTCATGACTTTAGTTAATGTTAATCCCACTATTTCGGAAGAGTGTCAACTTTGCATGCATGTGGATCGTGTTGAAAATATTTTATATGACAGCTATACTGTTGAATTTGCTTATGATCCTACATGTAATTATTATGAGAGAGAAAAATATGGTTGTAGAAATTTTCATGTTACTAAATTACCTCTCGTTATGTTGAGATTGCTATCGTTTCTTTCCGCTTCCTTGCATATGCTAGTTTTTGCTTGATATGATAATTTGTTTGCCTATAAGATGCCTATGCATAGTAAGTATGTTAGACTTAGATGTGTTTGTCACGTGTTTTATGATGCTCTCTTTACGCTTCAATTCTTGTCTTTCATGTGAGCATCATTAAAATTATCAATGCCTAGCTAAGGGCGTTAAACGATAGCGCTTGTTTGGAGGCAACCCAGCTTTATTTTTAGTTTTTTTCTTTTGTTTCTGTTTAGGAATAAATAATACATCTACCTTCTGTTTAGATGTGTTTTTATGTTTTAATTAGTGTTTGTGCCAAGTTAAACCTATAGGATCTTCTTGGATGATAGTTATTTGATCTTCCTGTAATTTCCAGAAACATTCTGTTCACGAAAACAATTGTTAAAAATCACCAGAACGTGATAAAATATTGATTCCAATTGCTTCTGATCAATAAACAAATTTCCTAGGTCGTCCTATTTTGGCTGATTTTTTTGAGTTCCAGAAGTTTGCTTTAGTTACAGATTACTACAGACTGTTCTGTTTTTGACACATTCTGTTTTTCGTGTGTTGTTTGCTTATTTTGATGAGTCTATGGCTAGTAAAATAGTTTATGAACCATAGAGAAGTTGGAATAAAGTAGGTTTAACACCAATATAAATCAAGAATGAGTTCATTACAGTACCTTGAATTGGTCTTTTGTTTTCTTTCGCTAACGGAGCTTATGAGATTTCTGTTGAGTTTTGTGTTGTGAAGTTTTCAAGTTTTGGGTGAATTTTTTTTTTATGGATTATGGAACAAGGAGTGGCAAGAGCCTAATCTTGGGGATGCCCATGGCACCCCCAAGATAATCCAAGGACACCAAAAATTCAAAGCTTGGGGTTGCCCCGGAAGGCATCCCCTCTTTCGTCTACTTCCATCGGTAATTTTACTTGGAGCTATATTTTTATTCACCACATGACATGTGTTTTGCTTGGAGGGTCTTCTATGATTTGAGTCTTTGGTTTTACTTTTCCACAATCATCCTTGCTGTACACACCTTTTTATAGAGCCATACTTGATTTGGAAATTATTAGAATACTCTTTGTGCTTCACTTATATCTTTTGAGCTTTATAGTTTTGCTCTAGTGCCTCACTTATATCTTTTAGAGAACGGTGGTGGATTTGTTTTAAATAAACTATTGGACCTCTCATGCTTCACTTAGATTATTTCGAGAATCTTAAATAGCATGGTGCTTTGCTTAATAATAATAATATGCTTGGTATTCAAGATTTGTAAAACTTTCTTTTGAGTGCGTTGAATACTAAGAAAAGTTTGATGCTTGATAATTGTTTTGAGATATGGAGGTGATAATATCAAAGTCATGCTAGTTGAGTAACTGTGAATTTGAGAAGTGCTTGTGTTGAAGTTGGCAAGTCCTGTAGCATGCACGTATGGTAAACGTTATGTAATAAGTTTGAAACATGAGGTGTTATTTGATTGTCCTCCTTATGAGTGGCAGTCGGGGACGAGCGATGGTATTTTCCTACCAATCTATCCCCCTAGGAGCATGCGCGTAATGCTTTGATTTTTGATGGCTTGTAGATTTTTGCAATAAGTATATGAGTTCTTTATGACTAATGTTGAGTACATGGATTATACGCACTCTCACCCTTCCATCATTGCTAGCCTCTTTGGTACCGTGCATTGCTCTTTCTCACATTGAGAGTTGGTGCAAACTTCGCCGGTGCATCCAAACCCCGTGATATGATACGCTCTTTCACACATAAACCTCCTTATATCTTCCTCAAAACAGCCACCATACCTACCTATTATGGCATTTCCATAGCCATTCCGAGATATATTGCCATGCAACTTTCCACCATACCATTCTTCATGACACTTTCATCATTGTCATATTGCTTAGCATGATCATGTAGTTGACATAGTATTTGTGGCAAAGCCACCGTTCATAATTCTTTCATACATGTCACTCTTGATTCATTGCATATCCCGGTACACTGCCGGAGGCATTCATATAGATTCATACTTTGTTCTAGTATCGAGTTGTAATCATTGAGTTGTAAATAAATAGAAGTGTGATGATCATCATTTTCTAGAGCATTGTCCCAAGTGAGGAAAAAAACAAAGAAAAAATAAAGGCCATAAAAAAGAACCAAAAAATGAGAGAAAAAGAGAGAAGGGACAATGCTACTATCCTTTGCCACACTTGTGCTTCAAAGTAGCACCATAATCATCATGATAGAGAGTCTCTTGTTTTGTCACTTTCATATACTAGTGGGAATTTTTTATTATAGAACTTGGCTTGTATATTCCAACAATGGGCCTCCTCAAATGCCCTAGGTCTTCGTGAGCAAGCAAGTTGGATGCACACCCACTTAGTTTCTTTTGTTGAGCTTTCATACATTTATAGCTCTAGTGCATCCGTTGCATGGCAATCCCTACTCCTTGCATTAACATCAATAGATGGGCATCTCCATAGCACATTGATTAGCCTCGTTGATGTGAGATCTTCTCCATTTTTGTCTTCTCCACATAACCCCCATCATCATATTCTATTCCACCCATAGTGCTATGTCCATGGCTCACGCTCATGTATTGCGTGAAGGTTTATGAGTTTGAGATTATTAAAGTATGAAACAATTGCTTGGCTTGTCATCGGGGTTGTGCATGATGAGAGCATTCTTGTGTGATGAAAATGGAGCATGACTAAACTATATGATTTTGTAGGGATAAACAATCTTTGTCCATGCTACTTTGAGAAGACATAATTGCTTAGTTAGTATGCTTGAAGTATTATTATTTTTATGTCAATATGAACTTTTGTCTTGAATCTTTTGGATCTGAATATTCATATCACAATTAAGAAGAGTTACATTGAAATTATGCCAAGTAGCACTCCGCATCAAAAATTCTCTTTTTATCATTTACCTACTCGAGGACGAGCAGGAATTAAGCTTGGGGATGCCTGATACGTCTCCAACGTATCTATAATTTTTTATTGCTCCATGCTATATTATCTACTGTGTTGGACCATATTGGGCTTTTTTTCACTTTTATATTATTTTTGGGACTAACCTATTAACCGGAGGCCCAGCCCAGAATTGTTGTTTTTTGCCTATTTCAGTGTTTCGAAGAAACGGAATATCAAACGGAGTCCAAACGGAATGAAACCTTCGGGAACGTGATTTTCTCAACAGATATGATCGAGGAGACTTGGACCCTCCGTCAAGAAAGCCATGAGGCGGTCACGAGGGTGGAGGGCGCGCCCTCCCCCCTAGGGCGCGCCCCCTGCCTCGTGGGCCCCTCGAAGCTCCACCGACGTACTCCTTCCTCCTATATATACCTACGTACCCCAAAACGATCAGATACGGAGCCAAAAACCTAATTCCACTGCCGCAACCTTCTGTACCCACGAGATCCCATCTTGGGGCCTGTTCCAGAGCTCCGCCGAAAGGGGAATCCACCACAGAGGGCTTCTACATCATCACCATAGCCCCTCCGATGAAGTGTGAGTAGTTTACCTCAGACCTCCGGGTCCATAGTTAGTAGCTAGATGGCTTCTTCTCTCTTTTTGGATCTCAATACAATGTTCTCCCCTCTCTCATGGAGATCTATTCGATGTAATCTTCTTTTTGCTGTGTGTTTGTTGAGACCGATGAATTGTGGGTTTATGATCAAGTTTATCTATGAACAATATTTGAATCTTCTCTGAATTCTTTTATGTATGATTGGTTATCTTTGCAAGTCTCTTCGAATTATCAGTTTGGTTTGGCCTACTAGATTGGTTTTTCTTGCAATGGGAGAAGTGCTTAGCTTTGGGTTCAATCTTGCGGTGTCTTTTCCCAGTGACAGTAGGGGCAGCAAGGCACGTATTGTATTGTTGCCATCGAGGATAAAAAGATGGGGTATTTATCATATTGCATGAATTTATTCCTCTACATCATGTCATCTTGCTTAAGGCTTTACTTTGTTTTCTTGAACTTAATACTCTAGATGCATGCTGGATAGTAGTTTGTGAGTGGAGTAATAGTAGTATATGCAGGCAGGAGTCGGTCTACTTGTCTCGGACGTGATGCCTATATACATGATCATACCTAGATATTCTCATAACTATGCTCAGTTCTGTCAATTGCTCAATAGTAATTTGTTCACCCACCGTAAAATACTTATGCTCTTGAGAGAAGCCACTAGTGAAATCTATGGCCCCTGGGTCTATTCTCATCATATCAATCTCCAATCACTTTATTATTGCTTTGCTTTTTACTTTGCATTTTATTTTACCTTGCATCTTTATATCAAAAATACCAAAAATATTATCTATCATCTCTATCAGATCTCACTCTCGTAAGTGACCGTGAAGGGATTGACAACCCCTAATCGCGTTGGTTGCGTTGAGCTATTTGTTTTGTGTAGGTACGAGGGACTGGCGCGTAGCCTCCTACTGGATTGATACCTTGGTTCTCAAAAACTGAGGGAAATACTTACTCTACTCTGCTGCATCACCCTTTCCTCTTCAAGGAATCCAACGCAGTGCTCAAGAGGTAGCAGTAACCCAGTTCCAGTTGACACAACACCGTCTCCACCACAGAGCACCCAAACACGAGCAGTTAGTAAGGGAACTGCAGTGCCCAAAGCACGAGGACCACCACTCCGAATCCCAACTCAACGCTTAAAGGAGAAGAAGATTTGTTCTCAGGTCAGGTTCTGTAGCTATGGTTCATACTCCTTTGCTCTTGCATTACTGTATTTACTCATACCAACTATTTTCAAATTTGAAGGATGGAATTGAAACTCCAATGGCGCAACAGGTATGTTTTAAACCTGTTTCTTTAACTGGTTTGCTGTTGTAACCTGTTCTATGTTGATTTCAATTTCAATTGAATAAACAGTTATGTTCTCATGTCATGCACATTACAAGTGTTGTTATTGCTCTATAGTTACCCACACTTATATTCTGTCTATTCTGCTTTGTCTTGAACAAATATTATTTGAATTGTGTCTCTATCTTGATTTGGCAACAAAAACTAGAATGATATAGACCATAAAGTGACCATGGTACATAGATATATGTTTGTTTCATGTTGTTATCTTGTCCACTTTACTACTGAACTCATTTACCAAAATGAGTTTCATATACAACATGGCAAACATGTGATGTGTCTGCTTGTTTCTCTTTTAAAATGCGGACAAAATATTGGAGAACAGTACCGCGTTATCCAATGGTAAAGGAAGTAATGCAGATAAGGTTCAAGATAGTGAGACATCCCTGTTGGTCTCCAAGAAAGCTGATAAAAACTATCTTGACGACAGTGAGGGAACCCAAAAGTCATGTTTTGATGTAGTGTTCGAGTTACTAGCCACTACTGTTGGCACAAGCTTTTCGAACTCACTGCCTGAATCAGTTCGTCTTCTTGAGTCTCAACTTCAAGTTGAAAGACATCGATCAGATGTGCTGCGACAGGAAGCTGAAGGACTGAGGAAGTCCCTGCAAAATTCAGATGCATATTTTCTGGTGCAACAGCAAGCGCTGGAGGATTTAAGTGCCAAACAAGAGAAAGTTAATAAGCTTGCTAAGCATCTTGCCAGCATTATGGGTACCTAGGATATTGTTTCTTGAGATCTTCTGAAGTGGTTTCAGTTCTGGATTTGTTTTGTTGCAGCGTTTATTTGTGCTGGTCACCAACTTTGACAACCAGTGTATATGATATGCTTCTTTGTTCCGTATATTTGCACTGGTGGCGAACTTTGATGCCCAGTGGATGTAATATGTGTAATAGCCATGATAGCCTAGCATTAGTTGCTTGCTTATTTATTTCCTTGTTGTCTTGTTTATTTGTTTGCTTGTAGTCATTGCAGTTCTTTTTCCGTGGTTAGCTAGTGGCTGCAATAACCTATTTTTTTAAAACTAGGCCACAATAACCATGGGCTAGTATTTACTGTAGTGACACTGGGCCTCCTACTGGCCGTAGAAACAGTGGGCCTTCTATGGGTCGTAGAAACAATGGGCCTTCTACGGGCCATAGAAACAATGGGCCTTCTACGGGTCGTATCATCAATGGGCCTTATACGGGCCGTATGATCGATTGCCCAAACATGGGCCAAACAGACCGCATTATGGTTGTAAACGGGCTAGAGTTGGAATCGTCCGTTCATGGGCCGACCATAACGGGCCATCGTTAATAGGCCATATTTGATGACGCTATGAAAACGGCCCAACGTATTAACGGACCACAAAAGGGCCGACTGTAACCACGGGCTGAATTTGGCACACAAGCAAAAAATGACAGTAACGGGGCGTAAGTAAACGAATGCTGGAAATGAGCCCAAGAATAAATGGGCTCTGAGAAGACCAAAAGATAACATGGGCTGGAAACGGCCCAACAGAATAACGGGCCGTTAATGGGTATAAAGTGATACACTGTTCATTACGGGTCAGTTTCACCACGGGCCGTTAATGGGTGTAAAGTGATACACTGTTCATTACGGGCCAGTTTCACCCCGGGCCGTTAATAGGCCAAGAGTTACATAGCGCCTCATATGGGCCGAAAGACGTCATGGGCCATACATGGGCCAGAAGTGAAAACGGGCTGGAATCATATTGGGTGGCCTAGATGACGCTACTGTGGCCTTGGGTTAGCGGGCTGTAAATGGGCTATATGCGAACAGGCCATTAACCAGCTTTACATGGGTCGGCCTGCCACCTTTTGACCAAGTCAAATGGGCCGGCCTTTTCACAGGAATGGGCCTCTGTTGGGTCGTGCCACGTTTCGACATATCATAGGCGCCTTCTGTTCAATGAGTGGATGACATCTGTCCCAACAATGAGCCGACACGTGTTTCCTCCAGCCAATGATGATTTTACACGTGGAAAATCCCCATTGGTCGGGGCTGTTAACGGGTTATCGGATCCAAAACCCGACCCGATAGCTTAACGGCGTTCCATTACGGTGGATGCCACATGTCGGTCACCCTTGACGAAAGCACTTCTATGACGCGCGATTTATCGTCATGGAAGTGGACACTTCCGTGATGATAATTTTGGTAATGTCATGGAACACTTCTACGACAGCACAGGTATGACTATCTTGATTCTGTCATAAATTTGTCATGGATGTACATGCATGACAAAAAACGTGACCTACTGTGACAAACACGTATCATCACGGAAGTGTATTTTTTTTGTAGTGTTGTCTACCTATCGTACACGGTTTATAATCATGAACTGCTTGTGATGTGCCAGGCATCGTAAATCTCTCGAGCCTGGAATCTGCCTGGAAAGCTCCCGTGCCTAGAATCTGCCTGGTTTTAGGTAGAACCACAAAACTCCGACTGCGATGGCAATGCGAGCACAAACGAGTAGCAAGGATGAAGCGTTTGGGATATTCGAGATATCGGAAATGGTTATATAGGGACAATTGTATGCATCAAGGCTCCCTATCCCCGATGGTTTGTGGGTCGTGTGGGAAGGACCCCCCTATCGCCCACACTCACTTGGCGACGGTTCCAAATGTCGTGGCGGAAAGGGGTAAAAAACCGTTTGTTTAAGACTAACGCGCAGCAGTGAATGGTTTGATCCAAGGGGAGATTATGGCCATGATCTCATGGGTTGAATGTATTTATTCAAGTGCGGAGCCTCCAATGATATGATCGTCTGGTTCAATTTCTGGGTGGGGGGGCAATCTGGGCGGGCTCATTGGTTGAGGTGTCGTTATCCCCACTCTGCCATGCTACGGATGGCTTGAATAGCCTTTCTGGAAAGGTATTGGGTCTCGCTTGGCACCCATGCGGGCAAGCACATCTGCGGCCTAGTTACTGTCTCTAGAGACATCATGGAATTCTAGACCCTCGAATCGGGCTGACATCCTAAGGACGACATTTCTATATGCCGCCATTTTTGGATCTTTGGCGTCAAATTCGCCGTTGACCTGGGAGATGGCGAGGTCCGAATCTCCTCGCAAACCTCAAGCCACTGATGTCTACTACGCAACCTTCTTCTTGTAGACATTGTTGGGCCTCCAAGTGCAGAGGTTTGTAGGACAGTAGCAAATTTCCCTCAAGTGGATGACCTAAGGTTTATCAATCCGTGGGAGGCGTAGGATGAAGATGGTCTCTCTCAAACAACCCTGCAACCAAATAACAAAGAGTCTCTTGTGTCCCCAACACACCCAATACAATGGTAAATTGTATAGGTGCACTAGTTCGGCGAAGAGATGGTGATACAAGTGCAATATGGATGGTAGATATAGGTTTTTGTAATCTGAAAAATATAAAAACAACAAGATAACTAATGGTAAACATGAGCAAAAATGGTATTGCAATGCTAGGAAACAAGTCCTAGGGTTCATACTTTCACTAGTGCAAGTTCTCTCAACAATAATAACATAACTGGATCATATAACTATCCCTCAACATGCAAGAAAGAGTCACTCCAAAGTCACTAACAGCGAAGGACAAACGAAGAGATTATGGTAGGGTGCGAAACCACCTCAAAGTTATTCTTTCCGATCAATCCATTGGGATATTCCTATAAGTGTCACAAATAGCCCTAGAGTTCGTAGTAAAATAACACCTAAAGACACACATCAACCAAAACCCTAATGTCACCTAGATACTCCAATGTCACCTCAAGTATCCGTGGGTATGATTATACTATATGCATCACACAATCTCAGATTCATCTATTCAACCAACACATAGAACCTCAAATAGTGCCCCAAAGTTTCTACCGGAGAGTCAAGACGAAAACGTGTGTCAACCCCTATGCATAGGTTCATGGGCGGAACCCGCAAGTTGATCACCAAAACATACATCAAGTGAATCAATAGAATAACCCATTGTCACCACGGTTATCCCACGCAAGACATACATCAAGTGTTCTCAAATCATTAGAAGACTCAATCCAATAAGATAACTCCAAAGGGGAAACTCAATCCATTACAAGAGAGTAGAGGGGGAGAGACATCATAAGATCCAACTATAGTAGCAAAGCTCGCGATACATCAAGATCGTATCACCTCAAGAACACGAGAGAGAGAGAGAGAGAGAGAGAGAGAGAGAGAGATCAAACACATAGCTACTGGTACATACCCTCAGCCCCGAGGGTGAACTACTCCCTCCTTGTCATGGAGAGCGCCGGCATGATGAAGATGGCCACCGGTGAGGGATCCCCCCTCCGGCAGGGTGCCGGAACAGGGTCCCGATTGGTTTTTGGTGGCTACAGAGGCTTGCGGCGGTGGAACTCCCGATCTATTCTGTTTCCTGAAGGTTTTAGGGTATATGGATATATATAGGCGGAAGAAATACGTCAAGGGAGCCACGAGGGTGGAGGGCACGCCCCCTGCCTCGTGCCTCCCTCGTTGCTTCCTTGACGTGGACTCCAAGTCCCCGGATTGCTTTCTTTCCAAAACTAACTTCTCCAGAAGGTTTCATTCCGTTTCGACTCTGTTTGATATTCCTTTTCTTTGAAAAACTGAAACAAGGAAAAAAACAGGAACTGGCACTGGGCTCTGGGTTAATAGGTTAGTCCAAAAATCATATAAAAGTGCTTAGTAAATCCCATAAACATCCAAGATGGATAATATAATAGCATGAATACTTCATAAATTATAGATACGTTTGAGACGTATCAGCCACCAAACACCCATCGATGTTGCCATTCGAAGACCATGCAACAATGCCTCGTATTCAGCTGCATTATTGGAGTCTGTGTACATGATCTGTAAAATGTACCGGATATTATCGTCTATGAGGGATATTAGGATTACCCCAGCCCCCACCAGCTAGAATTTTAGAGCCGTCAAAGTACATCATCCAGTGTGCATATGCACTATATTCCTTGGGGAGTTCGGCTTCTATCCATTCGGATAAAAAATCGGCCAACACCTGAGATTTAATAGCTCGGCATGGTTTATATACAATCTTGGAGGGAAGGAGCTCTATGGCCCATTTTACAATGTGGCCCGTGGCATCCCTGTTCTTGATTATATCGTTGAGGGGTCCTCGGATGCTACTGTCACCGAACACTCTTGAAAGTAGTGTTGCAATTTTCAGGATGCCATAAAGACCGTGTATGCTATCTTTTGGTAGTGAGGGTATCGGGATTTGCATGGTGTGACGACCTCTGACACGTAGTATACTGGCTTTTGGACCTGGAACTTGTGTCCCTCTGATTCCCGTTCTACAACGAGCACCGCACTCACCACCTGATTGGTAGCTATGATGTATAGCAGCATAGGTTCACCGATACCTGCTGCGTTCAGGATGGGGTTGCTTGCCAGGAGTGCCTTGATTTCTTCTAGTGCCGCGGTTGCCTCGTTGGTCCACTCGAAGTTTTTAGTTTTCTTAAGTAGCCTGTAGAGAGGTAGCGCTTTTTCGCCGAGGAGGGAGATGAAACGACTTAGAGCTGCCATGCAACCTACCAGCTTCTGAACGTGTTTGAGCTCCGTTGGTATTGCAAGCTGGGATAGGGCCTTGATTTTGGCCGGATTGACCTCAATTCCTCTATGGGAGACAATAAATCCGAGCTGTTTGCCAGCGAGGACTCCAAAGACACATTTTTCCGGCTTGAGCCGTATGTCGTAGGCCCATAGGTTTCAAAGGTCAAGCAGAGATCGTCCACGAGTTGATCGACTTTTTTGGTTTTAGTGACCACGTCATCTACGTATTCCTTGACCGTTTTTCCAATTTGGTTTTCCAGACATGTTTGAATCATGCGTCGGTATGTGGCTCCTGCGTTCTTTAACCCGAAAGGCATCGTGTTGAAGCAGAATGGCCCGTAGGGGGTGCTGAACGCGGTTGCAGCTTGGTCGGACTCCTTCATCTTTATTTGATGATATACGGAGTATGCGTCGAGAAAGCATAGTGAGTCATGTCCGGTAGTGGCGTCGATGATCTGGTCTATGCGAGGTAGGAGGAAGGGATCCTCGGGGCAGGCCTTGTTTAGGTCCTTGAAGTCGACAAGAGCCGCCATGACTTGTCCTTCTTGGGTACCATGACCACATTTGCTAGCCACTCCGGATGCTTTATTTCACGGATAAACCCGGCCTCCAATAGTTTTGTCAATTCCTCACCCATAGCATATCGTTTAGGTTCGGAGAATCGGTGTAGTGTCTGTTTGACTGGCTTGAAGCCTTTGATGATGTTCAGGTTGTGCTCTGCCAGCCTCCTTGGGATGCCTGGCATATCAAAACGGTGCCAGGTGAATATGTCCCAGTTTTCGCATAAAAACGCGTAGTGCTTCATCAACTGCGGGATCCAGTTGTGTTCTGATGGACGCCGTTTTATTTGGGTCTGCCAGGTGTAACTGGAATTTTACTATCTCGTCAACTAGTTTAAATGACGTGGATTTTGGCATTTTAATGAGGACCACGTCATCCCTGTTGACTATAGTGTGGAGCGTCGTTAGTTCTTCGGCTGCTAGTGCCTCAGACAGTACTGCGAGGGCAAGCGATGCAGTCTTGTTTTCAGCTCGAAGGGTTGTGGTCGGATCGCTGGCGAGTGAAATCACGCCATTAGGCCCTGGCATTTTAAGCTTCATGTATCCATAATGCGGTACAGCTTGAAATCTTGCGGATGCTTCACGTCCCAAGAGGGCATGGTATCTGCTGCGGAAGGACACGACATGGAATAACAAGGGTTCGGATATGTAGTTATCGGGAGTACCGAATACTACATCCAAGGTTATGCGTCCGGAGCAACGTGCCTCCTTACCAGGTATAATTCCCCGGAATGTGGTATGACTGTGCTTGATGTGGGATTTGTTGAGCTGCATTTTGTCAAGTGTGTCCTCATAGATGAGGTTTAGGCTGCTGCCCCCGTCCATCAGTACTTTAGTTAGCCTAAAGTCGTCGATTATGGGGTCGAGGACTAGTGCGGCAGGCGCGTGGGTGGGGCGGGACCTTGGCTCGTCCTTCTGATCAAAGGTGATAGGTGCGTCCGCCCATGGATGTGTGTCCATCACCTGGTAGACTTGGTCGAGCTCTCGAAGAGCCCTTTTCCTTTGGTTGTTTGAGGAGAAAGTCTCGTAAACTGTCAGGATGTCATCATGAGGTGGCATTATTGATTGTCTATTAGGGGGTGTGAGACCAAGTATGTTTTCACCACTTTTGGCCATCTACCTTACCACCCAACAAGCTCGAAGCATGTGAGTCGGATTTGAGTTAAGCAGGGCCGAGTGTATAGGGCATGGTTTATCCATCAATTCATCCAGAACCATTTTGGGTTTATCTCTCTTTTCTGCGGGCTCGTGTTCGGGTGAACCTCTCGCATATGCCCGCTCTGCTAGGGTTTTCCTATGCCTCGGGGTAGGGACTGGCTCCCTGCGCATTTGCTGTAACCTCCAGGTGCTTTCCATGGCGCAATATTTGTGTACCATGCCCGATAATTTGGCAAAGTTTTGCACGCGGCAGCGGGCGAGGGCATCTAAGATCCCTGCGTCCCGGCAATTGAGTCGGAAGGCTTCGATTATCTCTTCGTCGCGGTAGTCAATTATCTTGTTTTTGCCAGGAGAAATCTGGCCCGGTAATGATGAATCGTTTCTTCGGGCTGCTGCTTGATGTACAACAGGTCCCATACGTCCAGTTTTCCCACATTCGGGCAATATTCAGCGTGGGAGGCGGGTGGGAAATTTTTGGGTCTTCTGTGGGTCCGGGGCGTCGGCAGCGGCGAGCTGTGCCTAGGCTATATCCGGATCTAATAGCGCAGTATTCGGTGAATGACTGTATGTGGTTGGGTCGACTTAAGGTCAGATCCCGTATCACAGGCCGAGTCCAAACTCTTATCCTAATGGGTGTCCGAATTCGGGCTAGAGACCTGGGTGTATACTGTCATAAGCTTTGGAGATCGCGATCCCTTCGCCCTTTTCCTTGATGGTAGCGACGAGGTGACTGATGGGCAGGGTGTGGAACTCTCTGTCATAGGGTTTAAGCCCGGTCTGGTCATAGGCCGCATGCCTACTGACGGAGATTCTCATAGCTAGGAATCAATCCAAAAGGTCGTTTACCAAAGAGGTTCCTGTCGGGGACATGCCTCCTGGGTGTTCAGCGGGACGTTCTTCAGACACTTCAATGGGATCCAGCTTTAGGGCCAGATCTAGGGTTGCGTTGGTTCCCTTTACATCCATTGTATCCGAGGTCAGGGCATCGGGCTCAGCCGGTTCTTCGGAAGCAGGGCTTCGCCGAGGGCAGACGCCGATCTAAGTTCCCGTGGCTAGTTTTGCGATCGACGGTGAGGTTTTCAACCGGGTTTAAACATCCGGTGAGGTCAGCGTGGAAAGTGATGTTGTCGAACGGAAAAATCTGGCCGGGGATGAAGATGTCCCTAGCTTTGGTGGGGTTTCTTACGAATGGCTTTGCCATCGATCGTTCGGTGATCCACAGCGGAAATCTTACTGAAAGCACCAATATCGGTGTCACAACGGACGGATCTCGGGTAGGGGGTCCCGAGCTGTGGATCTAGGATCAATGGGGAACAAGGGACGATGAACACGGTGTTTACCCAGGTTCGGGCCCTCTCGAAGAGGTAAAACCCTACGTCCTGCTTGATTGTATTTGATGTATGGTATGGTTACAGAGTAGATCTACCTCGAGATCAAGCTAGCTAAACCCTAAGGTGATGAGGTGATGGATGTAGCTCTCCCTTTAAAGACTAGAGCCCCCTGGTTTATATAGACACTAGTAGGGTTAGGGTTACAAGCGATCAATTACAAAGAAGGGAAGATCCTGCCTAATCTTGGCTTGGAGGGCACACCACGACTCCGAAGATTCCTTGTCCGGCCACGGGTCCGCACTCTAGCTTGGCCCCATAGTGGCCCATCAGTCCGGCCCATAAATAATGGGTCGACAGCCCGGGGACCCCTTAGTCCAGGGCTCCCTCAATAGGCCCCTGACCCACCCCCGCACATCATGTTGACTGTCAGGTCATGCGCGCCACATGGACAAGTAGGCCCATGGATAAGACCGGTCTAGTCTGTCGGACACTAACCATATAACCTTTACTATGGACCACGAGAGTTCTTCCTGCCAACTAGTCGGTAGCACGGGGAAGATTTGCAATGCGTTGCTTGGTTGTACTCCAACATTTAAAAAACCAAGGTGGTCTATGTCACCTTGATATGCAACTCGGCTGGTGGAGGTCGACTACGTGAAGGCACTGATCGGGAGACTATCGTTGAACCAGTTTTAAGACCGGCGACCGAACAAGACGTGCAGCTCGGATAGCCCGAGGTACACCGTGCTTGAAGACCGGTTCAGGGGCTACTGATGGTGTTCCGACTAAGGGGCATGTCACCATGATGACTCCCGACCTGGTGGGCTGATCTGAGGACTCCCTTTATCAGTTTCGTCCTAGGCCACATAGGGCGGCCCATGGCGAATAACTGAAGATTCCAAACAACTTGACATACAAGACAAAAACTGGATTCGTGGAGGTCTCTACCTCCTCATACATAGTCGACTAGGATCCATTTAACTGACTTCTAGATAACTTACAATCTCTCAGTCATTTGTATGCTTGGTACACTGCAACTCAATAAAACACAAGCAGGAGGTAGGGTATTTATCTCCCCCCCCCCCCCAAGGTCATAAGCTTGGGTAAAATCCTCGTCTTTGTTTCCATCGTGCCAACCAGCCCACCTTAGGACACTGTATCGAGGGATCTACCGAATTTAGCTCCAACACCAGAGCAGTGCCGGCGGAGCGGGCAAGGACACTGGCCCCATGATCAACGAGGAATAGGAGAGGGTGATGGCCGAGATGACCGATAGCGAGTAGTTTGTTTAGTTTGTGTGCTATCTTAATTTAAATTTCGTTTAATGTGCTTCTCTCTTCATTGCTGCACCTTTAGATGTTTTAGGATCAGTTCGGATCGTGTCCACGTTCAATCATGCCTCGCCTGGAGCCTGCCTGAGGTGTGCCTGTATAGTGTTTGGTTCATGCCTGAAAAATTGAGTGCTAGCCTGGCCTGTTGATGGGACAGCTTGATTAGCCTGGAGTATAAACCAGGCATCCTACTTAGCCTGGACCAGGCGTTGGAAGAGGGACGCCTGGGTGCGCCTTATGACGTGCCTGGCAATATTATACTATTTCTTTTGCGTACATGGGATGGGAATGGGATCTTTTATGTACTAATCATGCTGCAAAGTAGTTGCACTGCCAGGATGCAAGCCAAACGCATTCGCACGAGGCTAGCCTGGCCAGGAAATTTTTTCCAACAATTCAGGCAGGAACCAGGCACGAGTCCTCTTCAGGCATAGTGTCCAGGCCTTGAACCAAACTGCCCCTTAGAGCAGCAGCCAGTAGAACATTCCCTTGGTGATTGCGACTTTGCAAGCCATGACACCATTGCAGGTTTGGCCATTCTATTATTTTATACTACCTCCGTCCCACAATATAAGATGATTTTGCAAGCTATTTTAGCTTGCAAAACAATCTTATATTATGGGACCGAGGAGTAGAAAAGAAGCATCAAAGTTGATCTTTAGCAAATTTTCCTCTGGTCTTGACAACCTATTCAGCTGCCTGACCACTTGTGCATAGTGGCAATCTGCATCACGTGCATCTGCGAAATAGTTTTTTTACTATTGTCAGGAGGTATTTTCTAGATCACTTTGCTGGTGCTTGAACAATAATGATGAAAAATTCCATCTAAAACTAATAAAGATGAAGCTGATTCGATTTCATCTGAATCAGTTAGTAAGAAATCGTTATAATCCTGTGTGGTGTGTTCTTGCTCTGGTGGGATCTGCAACCACAACGGGCCAATTCACTACTAAGGAAAATTCTTCCAATAAAGGGAAGGTAAGGAGCCAAACCTCAACAAGTCTTCATAGGAAGTTAAGAATTACACAAATCTGCATCTGACAAGGAGGTACCATAATATCAACACCAATATATCAAACTTTAGCTAACTACAGTACAAAAGAAGATGGTATGGCAGCAAAACACTGAAACACCCGGCCTTACAGATCATTTCTATCTCTTGAGTAATATAAACTTTTTTCTAGACTTACGTCGATACTGTTTCAATTATGAATCATGTCCTCAGGCATGCATCCAGTGTGCATTGTGCAACATACCACTTTACAATAGGAGGACTGCATTATTGCAGAACCACTTGAAAAAAGATAACTATAGTCTAATAACTAATATGATGATGCAATACATACTCATGGCAATATCAGAGAGACGTGCATAGAAATCTTGAAAAATTGAACATATAACTGGAACATGCCAAAAACGAAACACTAAAACCTGGGAATTAAAATAATAAGGCAAAGCAAACTTTATTTTCGCACCTAGAAATATCTCTGTATAACCATATCTTTGGATCCGTACAGATATGTTTGTAAACAGAGAAAGACAGTAGATCTTACTCTTCACTAGTGCATCTTCGAATAGCAGATCTTGTAGCAAAAACCTGAAAATCAAATAAAATTTGACATACCACACTTCTGCAATACCTAAATACTGAAATTTTGCCTAACAAAAACAAAACATGCTGGAAGGAACGTTTTGTGCGAAATGCAATACTGAACATTTATATCAAAAGGGCAGGGAACATAATCTAATTTTAGGAAGGCTTTTGATCTTCCATCTCCAAAGAATAACAATGACGACGATGGCAACCATACGAATTCAACTGATATGGAAACCAAATAAAATCCTAAAAGGTAGACGATTTTTTTTTACAGAGCACTCAACCAAGTGGTCCTGGGTTCGAACCAGCTCTCTGCATTGCACTTTGCAGGGGTAAGACTAGGTTCCTATAATCCCTCCCTAGACCCCACCTTGTGTGGGAGCTTCTATGCACTGGGTCTGTCCTATATACTCAAAGATAAGGATGTCCTTATTGGCTGATAACCAGTAGAAAACTAATGTATCTAATGCTCATAATGACAAGGTATAACTTTTCCAATGGTATCTAATGGTATGTTATTGGCTTGAACAGTTTTTTTGAAAGAATTGAGTGAAAGGACACATCAGATCCACCAAATTAAGCATCTCAAAGTACCTGAATATCCTAAACTTCTCTGTTCACTAACTATCTTCCTTGTACAACACATTTGCGTTAACATTTCCACAAGGACCTTGGGTCAGGCCATCTAAGCTCCAACTTTGCACATGACAGCAGCAGTAATTTAACACATGATAAAAGTTCTCCATAAATAAAATAAAATATGGCAAAAAACATTTATATTATTGCTTTGATAAATAAAATATAAATGGAACAAGCCTCCATTGTCATAGCATTGAACACAGTTACATCAATCCCGAGTACATCATTGTAAGACTGGGTGTTATCCATATGGGATTTGGCCAGCTGCAATAAATCTGAGGTATAATTTCTTCCCTGGTGTCATTTTCCAAATTTAGAACACCTACATCACGTTTACTATTCTGATACAACGAAATAAATCTTACATCATCGGTGAAGTAGACACAGTTTGCCTTCAATTGTGGATATTCTTCCACACTGAGACACTGAGTCTGGCTATGCCCAAGAAACAACACATGGCCATGCAAGCCATTTATTTCCACAAGCTTTTTTGCTGCCATGTCAATATTATATACAAATATTTTGCTGGTTTCCTTTATGTTCTCTGAACCAGCATCACCATCTACAGTGGGCTGTTCCCTCCAAACTTGCAGCATATCGCCCCACGGTGCCTGAACAATGTATATGTGCTCACAAATATAATTCTTCATGTCACCTAGAACCGTCTTCCTTGTGACAGTAGGACCAGAGAGATCAAAAGCATCAATTGATCCAGTTCTTGTCACTGCATACAGTATACCATCCTTGTAGATGCATTCTTGATAGTTCCAACCTGGTGGCAGAAAGGTCCACCCACAGTCCCCTGCCCTTGCAAATGAAATCTGATATTCTGGATTATGAATGAGCACCACAATGTAGCTTCCCGTTTGCGGGTCAGGAAACAAATATGCCTTCAAGTAGAGATAGTCACGGAGCTCATCGAGAGCATAAACTGAGGGCTCGTGACCAAGGAGTTCTGCAAGTGCAGTGTACCGTGGCTCCCGCAACTCATACTTATGAATAGCACCTTCATCGTCAAAGACCGGCTTGACTTGCTCAAGAGTAATCACTGACGGGAGAGCAATCTGTTCACCAGTGATTGGATTTACAATTTGCAGCTCGGACCTCTCATCTGAAGTGATCAGCCAACCATGCGAAGAGCCAATCAGATACCTACTGTGGATGGGTGGATCAGGGAGGGTTAACTTGTAGACCCTCCTTTCCACAAGGCTGTACAGGCAAGCTGCGTTCTCTCCGGCAGATTCAGAGGTGCAGTAGAGGAGGCAAGGCGTCTGGCGCTGTTTGTGCTGCCGAAGCTGACGGCGTAGTCCGGTGTACACCGAGCGCCAGGAGGAGCAGACAGAGCCTGCGCGCACGAGGTCAGGGACCTCGAGGAGGGCAAAGATGCTCGACAGCATATCCGGTGGCAGCTCCGGCCCCGGCTCCGGCGATTTGCCCACCATATTCTCCATGGGCGGCGGGTGTCCTCTGAATTTGCCGAGTACACTGGGGGAAAGTCCCATCAGCTCACCCAAAGCTCTGAAGATCAGAGAGCACAAACTCGTCGGGTGCCTAGCTAGATACCGTAAGCTCCTTATTAAGATACAGGCCTCCATCGGGGCTCCGGCGATACTTATAGGCAAGAAAGACAAACCAGCCGAGGGCCTGCTCAAGTCGGTGATGGAGATCCAAATCCGAATCCAGCACACCGGAATCTTGAGGTGTGCTGGGACTCGGGGCAGTTCAAATCCGGAGATGAGTCGAGCTTTGGATCCGACTCGCCGCCGAAACAAAATTCCGAGTGCGCCCTCCTCCGCGCGTACAAAAATCTGATTTTCCAGTAGCGCCTCTCCAAGGCCGAAGATGTGTAACTAACCGGCGAGAAGACAAACGGCCCGGCGAGCAAGCTGGGGGCTCCGTCGGCCGCGGCGGCGAAAGGCGCTACTGGGATCCAGAGGGTGGTTCCCGGACTGGGGGATAGGGTTACTGGAAGTGGAACATGGTAGTGGCGGACTGGCGGCGTCCGAGAGGGCAACAAGCGCGGCGGTGGCTCCAGATCAAATGGTGCTAAATTATGGCAAAAGGGTAAAAACAGTGAATTAGGCCGTCTGTGGAACGACAGATTTCTTGAAAAGGGGCAAAATGAACGGTTTTCATGTGTCAATTTTTTGTTAGGATGTGTTGTGTTTGCGAAAAGAAAACTGTCATCCTCACGACAAAATAAATTGTCATAGAAACAACCGTTTTGCTATGCTTAAAATTCTAACATCAGTTTTTAATATTTTCCTTATTATATTTTTTTGCAGGGATTCCTTATTATATTTGGCATCATGTGTCACGGACTCAGGCACTTGCGCTGTAGTGTCTCTTATCAGGTTATTACTTCACTATGTACATGCAAAAAATATATCCACGGAAAATTGGACAGTATTTTTAAATACCCATGAGCCACCCATACTGCTTAATCTAACCTCTTGGTGCTCTAAGATTGCATAGCTCCATGGCTGCTTGATCATCTTGTGTTTCTTGTCAAATTGTATTTCGTCAAACTCAATTTACAAGTTAATGCATTACCTGGACGATAAAATCATGGAAAGAGTTTACAGCTCACAACATTTCGACACCAAAACCTACAATGTTTCAGAGTAACATGACAGATTATACTCAGAAACCATAACCATCTTCATCAGTCACGATTCTCTTGATCAACTTTTCATAACCCGCTGGCCGCTGATTGATGTCGACTGAACGCCATACAGACATGCACCATTTTTGCACCTACTCATAGTAGGTTATGTTCAGCTCCTCCACCTCCCAGGGACTTCACAACAGTTATCATATGGAGGATATTTCTTGGTGAACTGCAGAGGAATGGCAGATCAGTCCCCCCTCTCTCCCTCGCGTCGCCCTCTTGGGCGACACGAAGGCCGAAACCCTAACCCCGCCGCTGTCTCCTCCTCTCTCGACCTCCCCTCGCCGCCGCCTGAGGCAGCCGTCAGCCTTGTTCGGGGCGCTGCTGATGAAGGTGACGGTGGGGCCTCTCCTGCTGCCCCGCACCGCTCGCGGGGGGGCTCGGGACCCAGGGCGGCGGCTCCGGCTGGATTGGCGCCACCGGATCCTCGGCACATGGTGGCGCAGGTGCGGGCCGGTGCCCTTGGCCGTGTGAACGGCGAGCTATCCGGTGGATGCGGACCAGGGCGTGGCGGCGGCAGCTTCGGCTTCGCGCCCTCAAATCTGGCTCCTTTCACCCCGTGCTGCGGATTCAGCCAGTCTCCCCCCTAGCTCTGGCCTGCTCCATCCTGGATGCCGGTTCTCCGCGGGGTGGGAGAAGTGACGGGAATATAGACAGGAGAACTCCCTAGCCAGCCCTGCTGGCTGTGACGGCGGCGACGCCCGCGGGCGCCGCGCACCTCCCTAAAGGCGTCTGTCAGGTATATCTTCCCCGCCCTTCCCCCTTGTGCCTCCCGGGTGAAAACCCCAACGCTGTTGGGCGGCGGCGACGCCCTTGGAGTCGTATCCTTCTTGACCGCTGCTTTGGGAGCAAGGTGGGAAGTTGGACTTCGCTATGATGTGTGCGGTGGGTGCCAGCGGCAGCTGCATACTCTAGCGGTGGTGGTGTCCCCCTGGTTCGGGCCATGTTTGAGTGCTCACTGTGTGGTTGTAGTGATCCTACTCCGGTGCCCGTGGCTACTAGAGAGGAGGGGATAGGGACTCCCTCCGGCAGTGTCACTCCAGCGACCCGGATGTGCAGAAGCTCCTCAATTTGATATTGGCCCGGCCCTGGCTGTTGTTCCTTAGTTCATTTTGGCAGCTCTCCTCTTGCATGCCTGGGTCCTTGGTTTTCGATGATGTTCTGCTCTAGGTGAGAAGTCGACAGCAGGACGGGTTTGCCTAGTACCAATAATGTGGCTGCCATCGGTGCCATTCATCCAGGTTCTAGGATGAACGTGTCCATTCATCGACGATGCGGCGCCTTTCGAGCCAGGCGAGGAGGCAGGGGCCTTCTTCGACGATGGATCTGGATGGTGGTGTTTTCGTCAGGTCACGGGTGTTGTGGCAACGGTTGCCCTTTCGGTCATCTAATCTTCCTCTCCTTCGTCGGCATTTCCCTTCTCCTAGGCTTCGCGCGAGCAAGAGGCCTTGTCATCTTCAAGCTAGGTGCCTCTTGTTGATCTTGTTATAGTTTGTCGTATGGCTGGCATGTGAGCTGCTCCTGGCACCATTGTATCTTGCCGTTTTTTTCTCTTGTTTCTATTTGGTTTGTTTCCAGGTTGTAATCCAGAGTTTGTAATCCTGGCCGGTTGATGGCTTTGTTAATTCAAAGCCGGCCTCTTCGCGAGCCTTCGTTCTAAAAAAACTGCACAGGAATACACGGCACAAAGATATATACAACAGGTACAGGTACTGAGAAAACACACATTGCCGCTTTTCAGGAAATACATCGTTTATAAGAAGAATTACTACCTGCAAGCGTTAAACAAAGGGGAAATTTGATTCCATTGTACATGCATGACACCTACCCCATTGCAACAAACTGTTGCACAATTGCAATGAACTATACAGAGACTGTGTAGCAATATTGCAATCCAAAAAATGACGGCTCAATAAGGTAAATGAAAACTTATTGCGCAGAAAAGTGAATTGTAGGAAGTTGTCATTAGTTACACCATGGTGAGTTGATGACAAACAACATAGAAAGTGCTTGAAGAATGACAGTTAAAAAAACCGAGACTGAGGTCACTACAGTTAATCTTTACCTAATAATAAAGCGCCTCCTGCTTCTGGTCGTACGTCATTGGTATTTTTGTAGAGAAGTCCCTGTGTTTTTATATTCAACCAGCAGTCCTATTTTAAGTGGCAAAACGAAAAGTTTTTTTGATTTTACACAAAACCCCATGCACTTTTGGGTAATCAACCCGCAGTTCACTTTTAAGTGACAAACTGAATCGTTTTTTGTGTTTGTACTGAAAATATCATGTCTTTTATGCTAATTAACCTACAGTCTATGTAGAACAAATGTTTTTTTTTGAAATATCCATATCTTTTAAACCATAACTCCAATTTTAACATGTTATATATGAAATTTGACTAAAAATGTGTAGAATCCGAATATGATGTTATTTTTATCTCTTAACCATTTTTAAAATGCTATTTAGAGTGCAACCTTAATCAATGGCGCACAAACAAATTACAGACGAAATAAATGTAGCAAGAGAAAAACCACATCTTATGCCACGAGAGAGACGGCTTACGATTGACCACATTCAAGCGTGTTGTGGTTCTGTAAGAACTATGATCATCATATGCGAGAATCCGATGACGGACAAATGGCAACAAGATGGGATGCCATGTTGAAATAAAGAACATGGATCTATTGGTTTCTTGACTCATGATTATTTGGTTCACGGGCATGTGGTATCTTTTTCTCCCGTTGCAACGCATGGGCTCTTTTGCTATAGTAGTAGATATGTTGACGGCAGTCTATGCGACTCCATTATTCTCTTGCAATGATATCAACATGGAATTATGGTGTAACAAGGACTTCCAACTAAGTAGAAAGGATTATACTTACCATGTAAGATAAGACATACATACCTAGTAGCATTAATGGGAGTACAACAATGAGAAGGTGTGCATATACTCCTTTGTGCAAGGCTTAAACAAGAAGCAAGCAATATTAATAAGGTTAAAACCCAAGAAAGAACAATAGGCCACCGAAAGCAAATCATCCAATCGCTTCAGCAACATCAACATATTAAGCTCAGCAACCACCATGAGTTGTCATATCACTAAAACTCTTATCAGAAGTGCTATTGTATCAACATATGCTAGCTTCTAAAGCAGAGAATTGACCTTCAACATTTTTGTTTCAAGCTCTCACGGTTGGATTTCGGGAATTTTACCTGCACAAGCAGCAGCATAAGCGTCTGCGAGCCCTAGAACACGCTCACTATAACGGTCAATGTATTTCCCTACAAATTTCTTCTCTGTGTAAGCAAACACAATGTACAAGTCAATGTCTTTCTTCACTAGATCCTTTACCTCTAGAACTTCTATGACATAGTGCCGAGGCATTACACGCTTCTCCAAGTCATATGCAAGAATTGCCAGCCCGTGTGCGGTGTATGAAGGCTCCAACCCAAATTCTATCCTCAGGAACTCCAACTTGTGGCTCAGCCTCCCCTCTGACATAAGTAGAATGCTTGGCAACTTGCACACCGCCAGCACAGCTTCGGAGCGGCCAAGAGCCCTCTACAAGCAGGCCATTTTTGAAGTAATATCCTCAGTCCTGATGTTGTAGACGGTCTCCAAAGCATTCTTGAACATCCCTGAATAATGCCTCATGCCGAGCTTCTCTACACGGGTCACCATTTCTTTCACATGGTCTGGTGCTACTTGTGAGCTGCGTAGGGATTTCCTCGAAGAGGAGAGGATGATGTAGTACAGTAGAGATAAGTATTTCCCTCAGTTATGAAACCAAGGTTATCAATCTAGTAGGAGAACCAAGCAACACTATGTAAACAACACCTGCACACAAACAACAAATACTTGCAACCCAATGCATATAGGGGTTGTCAATCCCTCAACGGTTATGAGCAAGATTAAATTGTATAGGTTTTGATAGATAGATCTGAAAAAATAAAAAATAAGATAAATAAAATAATTGCAGCAAGATATTTTTGGTTTTAAGATATGATAGAAAATAGACCCGGGAGCCATAATTTTCACTAGAGGCCTCTCTCATAATAATAGCATACAATGGATAGACAAATTACTGTTGGGCAATTGACCCAAAAACAAATAATTATGACGATAACCAAGGCAATGATCATGTATATAGGCATCACGTCCAAGATTAGTAGACCGAAATGATTCTACATCTAGTATTCTTGCTCCACACATCAACCGTTATCCAGCATGCATCTAGTGTATTAAGTTCATGGGAAAACGAGGTAATGTGTTAAGAAACATGACATGATGTGGACAAGATAAACTTATGTATGAATAAACCCCATCTTGTTACCCTTAATAGCAACGATACATGTGTGTCATGTCCCTTTCTGTCACTCGGGTTGAGCACCGCAAGATCGAACCCATCACAAAGCACCTCTTCCATGGCAAGATAAATCAATCTAATTGGCCAAACCAAAACAATAAATCAAAGAAGAAACGCCTGGCTATAACAATCACGCATAAAAAAGTTCAGAGAACACTCAAATAATATTCATGGGTAGATCTGATCATAAACTCACAATTCATTGGATCTCAACAAACACACCGCAAAAGGTCATACATCAAATAGATCTCCCAGAACACCGAGGAGAACATTGTATTGAAGATCAAAAAGAGAGAAGAAGCCATCTAGCTACTAACTATGGACCCATAGGTCCATGGTAAACTACTCACGCATCATCGGAGGGGCAGCAAGGATGATGAAGAACCCCTCTGTGATCACTTCCCCCTCCGGCAGGGTGCCGAAAAAGGCCCCTAGATGGGATCTCGTGGTTCTGGAACTTGCGGCGGCGGAAAAAGTATTTCGTGGACTCCCTGGTAGATTTTCTAATTTTAGAGTATTTATAGAGGCAGAGTTAGGTCAAACGGAGGCTTGTGGGCCCCACTAGGTACCAGGGCGTGCCAAAGGTCCCTGGCGCGCCCTGGTGCCTAGTGGGCCACTCCTTCGTCTTCTCGTTCCCTCCCGGAGTTTCCAGGGTCTCTTATTGCCAGAGAAAAAGTTTCATGGCATTTGGACTTGGTTTGGTACTGATATTTTGCAAAGTCAAAAACAAGCAAAAAACAGCAACTGACACTGGGCACTAAGTTAATAGGTTAGTCCCAAAAAATGATATAAAGTTGCTTGTAAATGTATATAAAACATCCAAGATTGATAATATAATAGCATGGAACAATAAAAAATTATAGATACGTTGGAGACGTATCATCTGACTCCATAATGTGCAGTCTACCGGTGCCCCAATGGAGCTTAGCAATTTCACACACTTAGGTTGCACTGCTGCAAGGACTCAATATTGGGCTTGACCACCTTGTCTAAGCTGTGGTTGAGGAGATAGTGCTTCCTCTTGAGGGCGGGTTCTACCTTGTCATAGGAGCCAAACAAGGAGATCAAGAATTTGAGGATGGGGATTCGGGCGGGTTGGAGAAAGATGACCGGGAGGAGGGCAACAAGGCGGGAGATCTGGGGAGTGGGGTGGCCGATGTCCCGGAGCTGCCCGACATGGGGAGGCTAGGGTTTTGTCCACGCCGGAGCAGAGGAACCACGGATCCATGGCAACCGTCGCCGCAATTGCAGATTCAGTGAGGCTCGCGTTGGCGAGGAATGCACGGACGGTGTTGGGTTGGCGGGTGACCTGAGACATGAGAGGTATTACGAATCCTTGAGGGCTTGGGATGGATCGATACCAAAGGAGTCGATGAGGTAGTCCGCATCCACGAATTGGGCTAAGGGTGTGGAGGTAGCGACGACGATGGAGAGGAGACGAGTCCAGTGGAGGGAGGACTCGTGGAGGTGTGAGCTGGTGCGGACAGCGAAACGGAGGTGATTTTGGAGGCGGAGCATCGCCGGCGACACACTGGCGTGAGCACTGATACGTCTCCATCGTATCTAGTTTTCCAAACACTTTTGCCCTTGTTTTGGACTCTAACTTGCATGATTTGGATGGAACTAGCCCGGACTGACGCTGTTTTCAGCAGAATTGCCATGATGTTATTTATGTGCAGAAACAAAAGTTCTCGGAATGACCTGAAACTCCACGGAACGTCTAGTTAAAAATAAAAAATCCTTGCCAAAGATGAAGACCAGGGGGGCCACACCCTGTCCACGAGCGTGGGGGGCGCCCCCCTAGGGAGCGCCCCCTACCTCGTGGGCCGCCTGGAGCTCCTCTGACGCCAACTCCAACTCTATATATTTGCTTTCGGGGAGAAAAAAATCAAGGAGAAGAAACCATCGTGTTTTACAATACGGAGCCGCCGCCAATGTGACGCCCCCGATTCAATCGTACACTAATCATGCACGCAAATGTGTACGATCAAGATCAGGGACTCACGGGAAGATATCACAACACAACTCTACAAATAAAAATAAGTCATACAAGCATCATAATACAAGCCAGGGGCCTCGAGGGCTCGAATACAAGTGCTCGATCATAGACGAGTCAGCGGAAGCAACAATATCTGAGTACAGACATAAGTTAAACAAGTTTGCCTTAAGAAGGCTAGCACAAACTGGGATACAGATCGAACGAGGCGCAGGCCTCCTACCTGGGATCCTCCTAACTACTCCTGGTTGTCGTCAGCGGGCAGCACGTAGTAGTAGGCACCTCCAGAGTAGTAGGAGTCGTCGTCGATGGTGGTGTCTGGATCCTGGGCTCCAGCATCTAGTTGCGGCAACCGGGTAGAAGGGAAAGGGGGAAAAGGGGGAGAAAGCAACAGTGAGTACTCATCCAAAGTACTCGCAAGCAAGGAGCTACACTACATATGCATCGATATATGTGTAAAGGGCCATATCAGTGGACTGAACTGCAGAATGCTAGAATAAGAGGGGGATAGCTAATCCTGTCAAAGACTACGCTTCTAGCAGCCTCCGTCTTGTAGCATATAGAAGAGAGTAGACTGAAGTCCTCCAAGTAGCATCGCAAAGCATAATCCTACCCGGCGATCCCCTCCTCGATGCCCTGTTAGAGAGCGATCACCGGGTTGTATCTGGCACTTGGAAGGGTGTGTTTTATTAAGTATCTGGTTCTAGTTGTCATAAGGTCAAGGTACAACTCCGGGTTGTCCTTTTACCGAGGGACACAGCTATTCGAATAGATTAACTTCCCTGCAGGGGTGCACCACATAACCCAACACGCTTGATCCCATTTGGCCGGACACACTTTCCTGGGTCATGCCCGGCCTCGGAAAATCAACACATCGCAGCCCCACCTAGGCACAACAGAGAGGTCAACACGCCAGTCTAAACCTAAGCGCGCAGGGGTCTGGGCCCATCGCCCTGAGCACACCTGCACGTTGCGAGGGCGGCCGGAAGCAGACCTAGCCTAGTGGCGTTCCACTCCAATCCGGCGCGCGCCACTCCGTCGCTGACATCAAGAAGTGCTTCGGCTGATACCACGATGCCGAGTGCCCATATCTTTCCCGCGTAGTTGGTTAGTGCGTATAGGCCAGTAGCCAGACTCAAATCAAATACCCAGATATCGTTAAGCGTGTTAAGTATCCGCGAACGCCGACAGGGCCAGGCTCACCTCTCACCCAGGTAGCCCCGAACTGCCCTGCCGCTCCGCCACAAAGACCCACACAGAGGGCCGTCGGGACAAAGGTCCTTTCAGCCCCCAATCCGTGAATCACTCGCGGGTACTCCTCGAGCCAACCCGACTTTGGTCACCACATGTATCATGTTTAATGTATAGTATATACCCGTGATCAACTCCCGAGTGATCACGGCCCGATAGTATAGCACAGCAGACGGACAAGAATGTAGGGCCACTGATGGAAAACTAGCATCCTATACTAAGCATGTAGGATTGCAGGTAAAGGTAACAACAGTAGTAACAAGGACAGGCTATGCATCAGGATAGGTATAACGGAAAGCAGTAACATGCTACACTACTCTAATGCAAGCAGTATAGAGTAGAATAGGCGATATCTGGTGATCAAGGGGGGGGGCTTGCCTGGTTGCTCTGGCAAGAGAGAGGGGTCGTCAACTCCGTAGTCATACTGGGTATCAGCGGCGTCGGTCTCGGTGTCTAGCGGAGAGAAGAGGGGGAAGAAACATTGAATACAGAGCAAACAAAGCATGACGTTGCATGAAAAGACAAAGCGCGGTGCTAGGTGTGCCCTAATGCAGTGCTCGATGATATAGACGAAGAGGGATAACATCCGAGAAAGTATCCCCGGTGCTTCGTGTTTTCGGGCAGAGGAGCCGGAGGGGGAAAGTTGCGAGGTCGATAGGTTAGGGATGCGTGGCGGACGAACGGGCTGCGTATCCGTGTTCGCCTCGTCGTTCTGAGCAACTTTCATGTAGAAAGTAATTTCATCTGAGCTACGGTTTATTTTATATTAAATTTTAGAGATTTAAACCATTTTTAGAATTTATTTAATTACTTTAATGCAACATTATCAAGAACAGGGTTTGCTGACGTCATCATGATGTCAGCGTGACATTAGCAGTCAATAGAGGTTGATTGGGTCGCTGTCGTGTGGGTCCCGCATGTCATTGACTGTTTAATAACAGGTTTAATTAAACAGAGTTAATAAGGTTAGTCAGTTAACTAGGTTAATTAAACATAATTAATTAAGTTAATTAATGTAATTAATTAATTAATTAATATTTTTATTTCTTATAATCAGTTAAAAAACTTTTTTTATTTTTGTTCTCAAGGCGTGGGCCCCGGCTGTCATTGGGCCAGGGGGGCCAAACGGGCATACGGGCAGGCGGGTGCGGGAGAAGCCACAGCCCTGCCCGATAACAAGGGGCATCCGAAACGGGCTCGTGGGCGCCGGCGCGGCGCTAGCGCTGGCGCCGGAGGTGGCCGGTGCGGCGCAAGGTCCGCGGAGCAGGCGCGACGAAGCCAGAGCGGGGGGCTGCGAGACGACGCCGGAGCGCGACCGGATCGAACTCACGGCGGCGGGAGTGAGCAGAGGCGGCAATAGAGTGCCCATATCTTTCCCGCATAGTTGGTTAGTGCGTATAGGCCAGTAGCCAGACTCAGATCAAATACCCAGATCTCGTTAAGCGTGTTAAGTATCCGCGAACGCCGACAGGGCCAGGCTCACCTCTCACCCAGGTAGCCCCGAACTGCCCTGCCGCTCCGCCACAAAGACCCACACAGAGGGCCGTCGGGACAAAGGTCCTTTCAGCCCCCAATCCGTGAATCACTCGCGGGTACTCCTCGAGCCAACCCGACTTTGGTCACCACATGTATCATGTTTAATGTATAGTATATACCCGTGATCAACTCCCGAGTGATCACGGCCCGATAGTATAGCACAGCAGACGGACAAGAATGTAGGGCCACTGATGGAAAACTAGCATCCTATACTAAGCATGTAGGATTGCAGGTAAAGGTAACAACAGTAGTAACAAGGACAGGCTATGCATCAGGATAGGTATAACGGAAAGCAGTAACATGCTACACTACTCTAATGCAAGCAGTATAGAGTAGAATAGGCGATATCTGGTGATCAAGGGGGGGGGGCTTGCCTGGTTGCTCTGGCAAGAGAGAGGGGTCGTCAACTCCGTAGTCATACTGGGTATCAGCGGCGTCGTTCTCGGTGTCTAGCGGAGAGAAGAGGGGGAAGAAACAATGAATACAGAGCAAACAAAGCATGACGGTGCATGAAAAGACAAAGCGCGGTGCTAGGTGTGCCCTAACGCAGTGCTCGGTGATATAGACGAAGAGGGATAACATCCGAGAAAGTATCCCCGGTGCTTCGTGTTTTCGGGCAGAGGAGCCGGAGGGGGAAAGTTGCGAGTTCGATAGGTTAGGGATGCGTGGCGGACGAACGGGCTGCGTATCCGTGTTCGCCTCGTCGTTCTGAGCAACTTTCATGTAGAAAGTAATTTCATCTGAGCTACGGTTTATTTTATATTAAATTTTAGAGATTTAAACCATTTTTAGAATTTATTTAATTACTTTAATGCAACATTATCCAGAACAGGGTTTGCTGACGTCATCATGACGTCAGCATGACATTAGCAGTCAACAGAGGTTGACTGGGTCGCTGTCGTGTGGGTCCCGCATGTCATTGACTGTTTAATAACAGGTTTAATTAAACAGAGTTAATAAGGTTAGTTAGTTAACTAGGTTAATTAAACATAATTAATTAAGTTAATTAATGTAATTAATTAATTAATTAATATTTTTATTTCTTATAATCATTTAAAAAACTTTTTTTTATTTTCGTTCTCAAGGCGTGGGCCCCGGCTGTCATTGGGCCAGGGGGGCCAAACGGGCATACGGGCAGGAGGGTGCGGGCAAAGCCACAGCCCTGCCCGATAACAAGGGGCGTCCGGAACGGGCTTATGGGCGCCGGCGCGGCGCTAGCGCTGGCGCCGGAGGTGGCCGGTGCGGCGCAAGGTCCGCGGAGCAGGCGCGACGAAGCCAGAGCGGGGGGCTGCGAGACGACGCCGGAGCGCGACCGGATCGAACTCACGGCGGCGGGAGTGAGCAGAGGCGGCAATAGAGCGGGCGCGGATGCGGCGAGCAAGGCCAGGCGCAGGTGGTTGAGGTGAGGCCACGCGTGGGAGTGCGCGAGCGCGGCGCTGGGTGAGCGCGGGGAGGGGGCCGCAGATGCGGTGACCGCGTCCGCGAGCGGGGCGAGGCCACACGCGGGGTGAGGGCGATGCGGCGCGGGTGCAGGGCACCAACGAGGAGGGTGGCCGGAGTAGGGCGTGTGCGGGGCACGGCTGGCGTGCAGGTGACGCAGCGCAAGGCACAACCGACGAGCAGAGGCACGTGGGCCTGCGCGAGCGCGCGGTCGGGGGAGAACCGCGGTCGGCGTGGTGGCGGGGCTAGCTAGTGGGGGAGCCAGAGCTCAAGGGAAGAGGGGAGTATGTGGGGGGCTCACAGAGGATCGGCAGGGGGCTCAGGGGAGCCAGGGGGTGCCGGAGTCGAGAGGGTCGACGGCGAGGTAGCGGCGGCGTGCGTCCACGGCGTCCGGCGAGAAGGGAGATGAGGACGAGCAGCGGGGCGGCGATCCGAGGGCCGGCGTGGTGACCGAGGCGGGGGGCATTCCGGCGCGGCGACGGGGTGGCGTCCCCGGGCGGCGGCGATGGGGTCGGGCCCGATCCCGATTGGATCGGGGGGAGAGGGAGTAGGGTGGGCGCGTGAGTGGGGGGAGTGGGGGAGGTTATGGGTTAGGGTTTCCCCCTTGTGGGGATAAGACAGGGGCGGGTCGGCCGGCTGGGCCAGGTGGGCCGGCCTGGCCGGTGAGCTGGGCCAGGTGGGCCGGCCTGGCCGGTGAAGACATCAATGTAGTGGATAGACCTCTTCGAGAAGCTCAACCAAGACGAGAAGATCCGTTGGGATATCGTAACCAGACCTTTCCCCCCTAGTCCCCCTCTTAAAATCTCGGGACGAGATCTCTTGTAGTGGAGGAGAATTGTGACACCCCGATAATTACGCTACAGTAATTCCATGCTAACGATGCCATTTCACCTTGGTTACTGTTGCTAATCCCGCGTTAGTTCAAACCCAATTCTAAATTCAAATTCAAAACCAAGTCAGACAATTAAAGTTTTCAAAAGTCAAAACTAAAATGTTCTTAATGTGATAAGAAAATCATGGATATTAATGGTGGAGAAACCAACATTTCTTATAATATTTAAATTCACTAAAATAACCAAAGCTTAGGGCAAAACAATTAATTTAATGCCTTTTATAAAGTTATAATAATATAACTAAATTAGTAGTGTGCCAAAATAATTATGGCAGAGGCCTAATTAGTAATATTAATTTAGGTGCTAACTTGGTATTTTATAAAACTAAAATAATAGAAACTTTAAATGAAACAGTAAAGAAATAAAAGAAAAGAAAATACAAAAGCAAAAGGCAAAACAAAACTAAAAGGAAATAAAGGCCCCCTGGCCAACTGGGCCAGACGGCCCAGCTCACCGGCCAGGCCGGCCCACCTGGCCCAGCCGGCCAACCCGCCCCTGCCTTATCCCCACAAGGGGGAAACCCTAACCCGTAACCTCCCCCACTCCCCCCACTCACGCGCCCACCCCACTCCCTCTCCCCCCGATCCAATCAGGATCGGGCCCGACCCCATCGCCGCCGCCCGGAGACGCCACCCCGTCGCCGCGCCGGAATGCCCCCCGCCTCGGTCACCACGCCGGCCCTCGGATCGCCGCCCCGCTGCTCGTCCTCATCTCCCTTCTCACCGAACGCCATGGACGCACGCCGCCGCTACCTCGCCGTCGACCCTCTCGACTCCGGCACCCCCTGGCTCCCCTGAGCCCCCTGCCGATTCTCTGTGAGCCCCCCCACATACTCCCCTCTTCCCTTGAGCTCTGGCTCCCCCACTAGCTAGATCCGCCACCACGCCGACCGCGGTTCTCCCCCGACCGCGCGCTCGCGCAGGCCCACGTGCCTCTGCTCATCGGTCGTGCCTTGCGCTGCGTCACCAGCACGCCCCGCACACGCCCTACTCCGGCCACCCTCCTCGTTGGTGCCCTGCGCACGCGCCGCATCGCCCGCGCCTCGCGTGTGGCCTCGCCCCGCTCGCGGACGCGGTCACCGCATATGCGGCCCCCTCCCCGCGCCCACCCAGCGCCACGCTCGCGCACTCCCGCGCGTGGCCTCACCTCGACCACCTGCGCCTGGCCTCACTCGCCGCGTCCACGCCCGCTCTATTGCCGCCTCTGCTCACTCCCGCCGCCGTGAGTTCGATCCGGTCGCGCTCCGGCGTCGTCTCGCAGCCCCCCGCTCTGGCTTCGTCGCGCCTGCTCCGCGGACCTTGCGCCGCACCGGCCACCTCCGGCGCCAGCGCTAGCACCGCGCCGGCGCCCACGAGCCTATTCCGGACGCCCCTTGTTATCGGGCAGGGCTGTGGCTTTGCCCGCACCCGCCTGCCCGTATGCCCGTTTGGCCCCCCTAGCCCAATGACAGTCGGGGCCCACGCCCTGAGAACGAAAATAAAAAAATGTTTTTTTAAGTGATTATAAGAAATAAAAATATTAATTAATTACTTACTTACATTAATTAACTTAATTAATTATGTTTAATTAACCTAGTTAACTAACTAACCTTATTAACTCTGTTTAATTAAACCTGTTATTAAACAGTCAATGACATGCGGGACCCACACGACAGTGACCCAGTCAACCTCTGTTGACTGCTGATGTCATGATGATGTCAGCAAACCCTGTTCTGGATAATGTTGCATTAAAGTAATTAAATAAATTCTAAAAATGGTTTAAATCTCTAAAATTTAATATAAAATAAACCGTAGCTCAGATGAAATTACTTTCTACATGAAAGTTGCTCAGAACGACGAGACGAACACGAATGCGCAGCCCGTTCGTCCGGCACGCATCCCTAACCTATTGAACTCGCAACTTTCCCCCTCCGGCTCCTCTGCCCGAAAACACGAAGCACCGGGGATACTTTCCCGGATGTTATCCCTCTTCGTCTATATCACCGAGCACTGCGTTAGGGCACACCTAGCACCGCGCTTTGTCTTTTCATGCACCTTCATGCTTTGTTTGCTTTGTATTCATTGTTTCTTCCCCCTCTTCTCTCCGCTAGACACCGAGACCGACGCCGCTGATACCCAGTATGACTACGGAGTTGACGACCCCTCTCTCTTGCCAGAGCAACCAGGCAAGCCCCCCCCTTGATCACCAGATATCGCCTATTCTACTCTATACTGCTTGCATTAGAGTAGTGTAGCATGTTACTGCTTTCCGTTATACCTATCCTGATGCATAGCCTGTCCTTGTTACTACTGTAGTTACCTTTACCTGCAATCCTACATGCTTAGTATAGGATGCTAGTTTTCCATCAGTGGCCCTACATTCTTGTCCGTCTGTTGTGCTATACTATCGGGCCGTGATCACTCGGGAGTTGATCACGGGTATATACTATACATTAAACATGATACATGTGGTGACCAAAGTCGGGTTGGCTCAAGGAGTACCCGCGAGTGATTCACGGATTGGGGGCTGAAAGGACCTTTGTCCCGACGGCCCTCTGTGTGGGTCTTTGTGGCGGAGCGGCAGGGCAGTTCGGGGCTACCTGGGTGAGAGGTGAGCCTGGCCCTGTCGGCGTTCGCGGATACTTAACACGCTTAACGAGATCTGGGTATTTGATCTGAGTCTGGCTACTGGCCTATACACATTAACCAACTACGCGAGAAAGATATGGGCACTTGGCGTCGTGGTATCAGCCGAAGCACTTCTTGACGTCAGCGATGGAGCGGCGCGCGCCGGATTGGACTGGAACGCCACTAGGCTAGGTCTGCTTCCGGCCGCCCTCGCAACGTGCAGGTGTGCTCAGGGCGATGGTCCCAGACCCCTGCGCGCTTAGGTTTAGACCAGCGTGTTGACCGAGGCGGGGGGGGGGGGGGGGCGTTCCGGCGCGGCGACGGGGTGGCGTCTCCGGGCGGCGGCGATGGGGTCGGGCCCGATCCCGATTGGATCGGGGGGAGAGGGAGTGGGGTGGGCGCGTGAGTGGGGGGGAGTGGGGGAGGTTACGGGTTAGGGTTTCCCCCTTGTGGGGATAAGGCAGGGGCAGGTCGGCCAGCTGGGCTAGGTGGTCCGGCCTGGCCGGTGAGCTGGGCCGTCTGGCCCAGTTGGCCAGGGGGCCTTTTTTTCCTTTTAGTTTTGTTTTGCCTTTTGCTTTTGTATTTTCTTTTCTTTTATTTCTTTACTGTTTCATTTAAAGTTTCTATTATTTTAGTTTTATAAAATACCAAGTTAGCACCTAAATTAATATTACTAATTAGGCCTCTGCCATAATTATTTTGGCACACTACTAATTTAGTTATATTATTATAACTTTATAAAAGGCATTAAATTAATTGTTTTGCCCTAAGCTTTGGTTATTTTAGTGAATTTAAATATTATAAGAAATGTTGGTTTCTCCACCATTAATATCCATGATTTTCATATCACATTAAGAACATTTTAGTTTTGACTTTTGAAAACTTTAATTGTCTGACTTGATTTTGAATTTGAATTTGGAATTGGTTTTGAACTAACGCGGGATTAGCAATAGTAACCAAGGTGACATGGCATCATTAGCATGGAATTACTGTAGCGTAATTATCGGGGTGTCACAGCCAAGCCCTAAAACCTCTCGGGAGGGATGATCTGGAGTCCGTTCGGGGCTTCGGGGAGGGGGATTCGTCGCCGTCGTCATCATCAACAATCCTCCATCACCAATTTCATGATGCTCACCGCCGGGCGTGAGTAATTCCATTGTAGGCTTGCTGGACGGTGATGGGTTGGATGAGATCTATCATGTAATCGAGTTAGTTTTGTTAGGATTTGATCCCTAGTATCCACTATGTTCTGAGATTGATGTTGCTATGACTTTGATATGCTTAATGCTTGTCACTAGGGCCCAAGTGCCATGATTTCAGATCAGAACCTATTATGTTTTCATGAATATATGTGAGTTCTTGATCCTATCTTGCAAGTCTATAGTCACCTACTATGTGTTATGATCCGGCAACCCCGAAGTGACAATAATCGGGACCACTCCCGGTGATGACCATAGTTTGAGGAGTTCATGTATTCACTATGTGCTAATGCTTTGTTCCGGTTCTGTATTAAAAGGAGGCCTTAGTATCCCTTAGTTTCCATTAGGACCCCGCTTCCACGGGAGGGTAGGACAAAAGATGTCATGCAATTTCTTTTCCATAAGCATGTATGACTATATTCGGAATACATGCCTACATTACATTGATGAATTGGAGCTAGTTCTGTGTCACCCTATGTTATGACTGTTACATGATGAACCGCATCCGACATAATTATCCATCACCGATCCAATGCCTACGAGCTTTCCATATACTAGTTTACGCTTATTTACTTTCCCGTTGCTATTGTTACAATCACTACAAAACACCAAAAATATTACTTTTATTGATGTTACTTTTGTTACCATTACCACTACTATCATATTACTTTGCTACTAAATACTTTGCTGCAGATATTAAGTTATCGAGGTGTGGTTGAATTGACAACTCAACTGCTAATACTTGAGAATATTCTTTGGCTCCCCTTGTGTCGAATCAATAAATTTGGGTTGAATACTCTACCCTCGAAAGCTGTTGCAATCCCCTACACTTGTGGTTTATCAAGACTAATTTCTGGCGCCGTTGCCGGGGAGCATAGCTCTATTCTTTGAGTCACTTGGGATTTATATCTGGTGGTCACTATGAAGAACTTGAAAGACGCTAAGACAACAATTTATCCCTCAACTACGAGGGGAGGTAAGGAACTGCCATCTAGCTCTGCACTTGATTCACCTTCTGTTTTGAGTAAGCTTGCGACACCTAAACCTGCTTCTGCTATTCGTTCTGATATGTCGCATGTTATTGATGATGCCACTTCTGCTATGCATGATACTTATGATGAAACTACTGCTATGCTTGATACCACTGTACCCCTTAGTGAATTTCTTGATGAACAAATTGCTAGGGCTAGAGAGAAAGAAATTATTGAAACTGATATTGTTGATGAAAGTGATGATGAAGATAGGCCTGTTATTCCTGAGGGTTATATTTTTTATAAAGAGGCTTCTGTAGCTATTTTAGCTTGCAAAGATAATTATGAACTCGGGAGGTTATTAGCTAAATGGAATAAGGAATCTCTTAGAGATAGAATGAGGCCTGACCCTGCTTTTGCTTCTTCACATATTTGTGTTGCCGATAAGGATTATGAATTCTCTGTTGATCCTGATATAATTACTTTGGTTGCCACCCTGTTCACTAATGATGAGAGATCTCGTTACTTTTATATCCTTAAAATATTTTCGTTCTCATTAAAGGGTGATGCTAAGATATGATTTAATTCTCTTGATCCTAGTTGAGGGAGTCCTGGATTAGGGGGTGTTCGGGTAGCCGGACTATACCTTCGCCAGACTCCTGGACTATGAAGATACAAGATTGAAGACTTTGTCCCGTGTCCGGATGGGACTTTCCTTGGCGTGGAAGGCAAGCTTGGCGATGCGGATATTCAAGATCTCCTACCTATGTAACCGACTCTGTGTAACCCTAACCCTATCCGGTGTCTATATAAACCGGAGGGTTGTAGTCCGTAGGACAATCATGTTCATACACAATCATACCGTAGGCTAGCTTCTAGGGTTCAGCCTCCTTGATATCGTGGTAGATCTACTCTTTTACTACCCATATCATCAATATTAATCAAGCAGGAGTAGGGTATTACCTCCATCTAGAGGGCCCGAACCTGGGTAAAAACATCGTGTCCCTTGTCTCCTGTTACCATCCGGCCTTGACGCACAGATGGGGACCCCCTACCCGAGATCCGCCGGTTTTGACACCGACATTGTTGCTTTCATTGAGAGTTCCTCTGTGCCGTCGCAATCAGGAAGGATGCCTCTTCCCGTCTTTAAAGACGGCGCCGTTACTAAGGGAGCCTTGGCTGTCGGCCGAACCCTCCGGCTAGGTGGTTTTCTCACGACCGCATGTTCGGCCGTTGCGCCGAGGGTGACCTCTTGGGTCATCGAAAGCAACCTTCACATCAGCTCAGAACTTGCCGAGCAGCTGGATCCGCTGGAGCTCTCTTCCATAAACGAGCTCTTGGATCGCATCGCCACACTGGGGGTCGCTACAAATTACGACCAGGTTGGGCTTAAACCCGATCTAAGAGAAATTACCTCTCCCCAAGTCACCCACCACGTTGCCGTGGTAGAGGCGCAGTGCGGCGACCCTTCATCTATTCTAAGGACTAGCTACGTCCGAATTCCTGAACCCTCCAAGCCGGATACCCACGGAGGGGAGGATACAACTCAAGGCCTGAGCTTAGAATCAGGCAATGGGCTAGATTCATTGGACAACATCCAAGACTCCGGACTTCAGAGTTCGGAAGCTCTTCGGCCTCCGAATCTTAAATTGGGTGAGGTCTCAGATTCAACGCCACCCGCCCGCCCGAACATAAGCGATCTTTCCCAAATCAGGCAAAACCCCGAGGAGACAGTACATCACTACTGGGCCAGATTCCTCCTGGTTATGAACAGGACAAAGGACTGCCGTGAGGGAGACGCAATTTCAATCTTTTGCAGTAATTGCACGGACGAGGGAATACTCAACGCCATAAGTCATCGTGACATTACACGCTTTGCTGACTTGGCGTCCATAGTACAAAAGTACTGTGCGATGGAAAGCGCTTGGAAAACCGAAATAAAATTTTGGGATAATCCGGCCTTGAATAGCAATCCCGTCCGAACTAAGAGGGTGCATCATAGTAAGACACCCAGGTTAAGTATCAAAAAGCCAAAACCCTCTACAGGGCATGGAACCGTACTGGAAAGGTGGCTTGATGGACCCTGTAGAATTCACAGTACAGAGGACGCTACACCAACCCACAACCTTAGAGCATGTTGGATTCTCCGGAAGGTGGCCAAAATTGGCGAGGATCTCCTAATTTTCGAGGCCGCAGAAAGCCAGCCCGAGGACACCAGTACCGTTCTCACAGTCTTCGAGACTTTCGCATCAAATAATATGCGAAAAAGAACACTCCGCATCCTCGCCGAAGTCTATCAAGTAGCAACAATAAACCCATGGAGCGACACTGCTATCACCTTCAACACAAGTGACGAACCTAAATCCCGAACAGCCCGAGCACCAGCCGCATTGGTCCTCAGTCCAATAGTGGATGGCTTTCGCCTCACCAAGGTACTCATGGATGGAGGCAGCGGATTGAACCTCATTTACAAGGAAACCCTCCAAAAAATGGATATAGACTGGAGCCGCGTCGAGCGAAGCAGCACAACCTTTAGAGGAATAATCCCTAGTCGGGAAGCGCGCTGCACAGAAAAAATCACACTAGATGTGGTGTTTGGCATGCCGGATAATTACAGGTCCGAAGAGGTCACGTTCCAGGTGGCCCCGTTCAATAGCGGATACCATGCTATACTAGGGCGGGAGGCATTTACAATCTTCCAAGCAATACCCCATTACGGGTACCTGAAGCTAAAGATTCCCGGGCCGAACAGAATTATCACCCTCGCTAGTGATCCGGACATAGCACTCCGCGCCGAAAACAAGACGGCCGCATTGGCCCTTGAGGCACTATCGGAAGCCTTGGCGGCTGAGGAACTGACTGCGCTGCGCTCCACGGTTAATAGGGATGATGTGATACTCGATAAGAGATCCAAATCCACATCCTTTAAGCCACCGGACGAAATAGTAAAATTCCAGGTCCATCCAACGGACCCCAATAAAATAGCTTCCATCGGGGCACGACTGAACCCTGATGTAGACGCTGCACTGCGAGAGTTCCTACAAGAGAACTGGGATATTTCCGCCTGGCACCCTTCAGACATGCTAGGAATCCCACGCAGTTGGCCGAACATAGCTTAAATATCCAGAAAGGATTCAAACCTGTCAAACAAGCCCTTCGGCATTTTTCCGAACCGAAGAAACAGGCTATGGGAGAGGAGCTAGACAAGTTATTGGAGGCCGGATTCATTAGAGACATAAAACATCCGGACTGGCTAGCAAACCTGGTGATGGTACCAAAGAAGGACAAATCCTGGCGCCTGTGTGTCGATTTTAAAGACCTTAACAAAGCCTGCCAAAAGGATCCCTTTCCCCTCCCCCGTATCGATCAAATTATCGATGCCACCGCATGACACGATTCGTTGTGTTTCCTCGACGCATACTCCGGTTACAATCAAATCAAGATGGCAGAATCAGACCAAGCTGCAACAGCATTCATCACACCATACGGCCCATTCTGCTTCAACACAATGCCCTTTGGGCTGAAAAATGCCGGCGCAACATATCAGCGCATGATACAGACATGTCTGGCAAACCAGATCGGCAAAATAGTAGAGGCATATGTAGATGATGTGGTCGTCAAATCAAAACATGTCGAATCTCTAGTAGACGACTTGAGGCTTACATTCGATAACCTCCGAAAATATGACATCAAGCTCACTCCGGAGAAATGCGTCTTCAGCGTTCCAGCCCAAAAGTTCTTGGGCTTCATCGTATCCGGCAGAGGAATTGAAGCAAATCCAGCAAAGATCCGAGCTTTGTCACAATTGGATGTCCCAAAAGACCTCAAACAAATACAGAAATTAACCGAATGCATGGCGGCTCTAAGCCGCTTTGTCTCCCGCTTGGGAGAAAAGGCACTGCCCCTTTATCGCCTCCTTCGGCGCACCGAACACTTCGAGTGGACGGATGCCGCCATGGCCGGACTCGATGAAATAAAAGCCATATTGGCAACAAACCCAGTCCTGGCCGCGCCAAACACCGGCGAGCCAATGCTATTGTACATCGCGGCAACCCATCAAGTTGTCAGCACAGTGCTTGTCGTCGAGCGGGAAACGGACGGACACAAATTCCCCCTTCAAAGGCCAGTCTACTACGTGTCCACTGTCCTCACTCCATGCAAATCACGGTACCCGCATTATCAGAAAATTGCATACGCAGTATTCATGGCATCCCGGAAGCTACGACACTACTTTCAAGAGTGTTCGATTACAGTAGCCTCGGAAGTACCACTCAATGACATTATCAATAACCGCGATGCAATGGGCCGGATCGCAAAATGGGCCATTGAGCTCCTCCCGTTCGATATAACCTATAAGCCACGGCGAGCCATCAAATCGCAAGTGATGGCCGACTTCATCGCAGAATGGACGGAGGCCGAACCCCCTAAAGAATACGACACATACTCAAACTGGATCATGCATTTCGACGGCTCCAAAATGTTGGCCGGACTGGGGGCTGGCGTCGTTTTGACGTCCCCCACAGGAGACACAATCCAATATGTACTCCAAATTATGTACACGGACTCCAACAATGCAGCCGAATATGAGGCCCTCTTACATGGTCTCTGGATGGCAGTATCCATGGGCATTCAACGCCTAGAGGTACGCGGGGATTCGAACCTCGCGATATCCCAGATAAATGGCGACTTCGACGCCAAGGATCCAAAAATGGCAGCTTACCGCAATGCTGTCCTAAAAATGTCAGTCTGGTTCAAAGGGCTGGAGTTTCACCATATAGCCCGAGAAAACAATCAAGCAGCGGACGTCCTAGCACGCATCGGAGCAAAACGCGATGCAGTCCCCCCAACATCTTTTTGGAAAGATTGTTCTAGCCATCAGTAACATGGGAGGGGGAACCCGCAATAAACAGCCCGGACGCAGCCGCACCACTCGACGCTGAACAACCTGACATAATTGGAGGTCCTGCTAATGAAATTACACCTTCAGCCCACGTAATAATGGCGGTTATCGCCCCGTGGACAGAACCATTCCTAGCCTACCTTACTAGGCAGGAACTCCTAGAGGACCAAAATGAGGCCCGCTGCATAGTGCGGCGATCTAAAGCCTACAAAGTCCACGAGGGGGAGCTTTATAAGAAAAGCACTACCGGAGTCCTTCAAAGGTGCATCTCCGAAGAGGAAGGGCGGAACCTTCTGGCTGAAATTCACGCCGGACTCGGTGGTCATCACACTGCTACTCGGTCCCTTGTTAGCAAGGCTTTCCGTACACGCTTTTATTGGCCGACGGCCCGGGCAGACGCTCAGGACCTAGTCCAACGTTGCGTTGGTTGCCAACTTTTTGCCAACCAAAGCCATATGCCACCCACCGCACTCCAAACTATACCCATCACCTGGCCTTTTGCGGCCTGGGGGCTTGACATGGTCGGACCCCTTAAAGGTGGAACCCATAAGAAAAAATACTTACTGGTCATGGTGGACAAGTTCACCAAATGGATAGAGGCCAAGCCTGTTAAGACGGCCGAATCCGGACCCGTGATAGACTTCATATCCGGGGTCGTACACCGTTACGGCGTCCCCCACAGCATCATCACTGATAACGGTACAAACTTCACCGCCGATGAGGTAAAACTCTGGTGCAAAAATATGGGCATCAAGCTCGACTACGCTTCGGTCTATCACCCACAAACTAACGGTCAGGTCGAACGTGCAAATGGTCTCATAATGAGCGGCATTAAACCCAGACTAGTGCGGTCCCTCAAGGAATCTAATACGCACTGGGTAGAGGAGCTCGACTCCGTGCTCTGGGGGCTGCGGACCACACCGAATCGCACCACCTGATACACACCATTCTTTATGGTGTACGGCGCAGAAGCAGTTCTACCCTGCGACATAATTCATGACTCACCTCGAGTGCGTATGTACGAAGAAAGAGAAGCCGAGCTCGATTGGCAGGACAACTTGGACGCCTTGGAGGAGGAGCGCGACGTGGAAAAAGCCCGTTCTGCATTCTATCAACAGCAGACGTGAAGATATCAAAGCAGAGAAGTACGGGCCAAAAATTACAATATTGGCGAACTAGTTCTACGCCTGCCGGATAAGAAAAAGGACAAACTGAAGCCCAAGTGGGAAGGTCCATTCGTAATCGACCAAGTCCTGACTGGTGGAGCGTACCGCCTGCGAGATGCGTCGGATAACCGACTCGAGCCGAACCCATGGAACGCCACCCGCCTTCGAAGATTCTATGCCTAGCGCCGGATTCTGTGTTCGTCTCCTTCCTCTGTCCATTTTTTACATTTTCTGTCTTCTATTTCTCCTCTTCTCCTCTTTTTTCTTTTTATAGCCCTTAAAGGCTCATCAAGTGATGCGCCACTCGCTCTCATTAAACCTGGGGGCTTCTTTAACAGAAGCTTATCTATACGGGCTTCACGCCCATCACATGTGTTAAACTTCCGCATGTACCTTTTTTTCACCATTATATGCATCGATATGACTTAAGTTTTGGCCAAGCTGGGTTGCCTGGCTCCTGTGCTTACCCCTACGTTCCCGATTGTTCGGCTAGGCGGTAAAGGGAGCACCTCTGCGATTGTTACTGCCAGGTCAGCTGGATGTGTACCTCAGACTGGGTGAAGCCGAAAGCTAGCGTTCTTAAGGGAATATTCGGTCGGTGAAATAAAAGATGATCTCTTTACTAATTTTATGCGCCCCCAGATGTTGTTTCTGCGTTTTTTACACAGTCCGGACATGCACTTTAGGGCATGCCTCCCCAGCGAAAGGAACCCTTAACGGAACTATTCTCTCTGGAAGATGTTTCTTACTAACCATGTAATATAACATAACTAGTTGGGCACTTGTCTGATAAAGCACTAATGACCCATACGCCTGGTCTCCATGCATACCCCGGTTCTTATATAACCATTGCGGTATTCGGACACACTCCGGACCGTCAGGTCCCGAGGTTGAAGCGAAAAGGTCGGCAAAGACAAACGATCTACAATCCGGCTAGAAGGCATTACACATGTCATTTCAAACTTACATAGTCATTCTGACTGACCGTATTCCTCTTCTATACCTTCTAACAGGCTGTCTAATTTACAGTCCTGCTGGGAATACTTCGCGGCCAACTCTACTTGGCCGTATACTAAGCTTACAGGGATCTCCTTCCCGTCAGGCCCCACTGGTCCGACCTCGGCCATGTGGTTTGGGTCAGACCTCGTAAAACGGGTCTTCACCATGGCCCAGGCCTCCCTAGCGCCTTGTCGGCAGGCCGATATCTTCCATAACCGGAAGCGCCGCCGAGCTCCCTTCAGCTTCTCCACAAGCTCTCCAAGGCCCTCGGGCATGGAGTGGGAAGGCCATAAGGCTTGGGCAACGCCTCGCATCACCTGCCAAATTCGCTCGTGCAGTTGCAGGAGTTCGGGAAGAAGGTCACTCGTAGAACCGGGCATCTCCTCTGCAGGATGACCTGTGAGCATACCTACAGACAATACTCTGTTAGTCGACTTCCTCGCTGAACTCATTTTTCAAAGTTCGTTCAAGCACTTACTAAATATGTCGCGTCGAAGCCGCTGATTCTCCTTCGTGGAGTCCGACAGCTGGCCACGAACGTCTTTAAGTTCAATGTCCAGCTTGGTGTTGGCATCCTGAAGATCGTTCTTCTCTCGCCTCACCTTTGTCAACATACTCTCACCGGCCTTTAACCGGCGTAAGAGTTGTTGCTTTTCTGGATCAAGTCCGACGCCATCTGCAACATGAATTGTCAGATTTGCACCCAAACCGCACAATACTAATCTTTCGAAGTGTATCTTACCTGAGGGGGTCCCTTTGGGCTCCCCTGCTGCGGCTAGTGCGGCCTCTAGTTGGGGCTTGCACTTTTCCAGCTCCTGAGACAGCACGGTGTTCTTCTCTGTAAGATCCTACATATTATATGATCCTTAAATCAGTTACTTTAACTATTTCAAGTCTCGGGGGCTACTGGTATATATATATTTAACCAAAATTTTCTTACCCGTATGTCTTTCACATACTGCTCCGTGGCTCTGGCTAAACCATTTTGAGCGGCACGGAGGTACGCGTCTCCCGAATTAAAGGCATTTAAAGCCTCTTGGGAGAAACAAGCGTCGCGTAGAATTGACCGGCGACGCCTGTGGTTCATGGCACTCTCCACTTCTGAATTTGTGGCAGACAGCCTGTCCGCATCCTCTGTCGGAGGAGCGTCCGGTGCGCGCCTGGTGCTCGCCTCCGCTTCCTGGCCAGACGTTGAAGCCTGGCTGGTGGAGGCGCGATTGGCAACCTCTCCGGATATAGTCCAGCGAGGTCTCTTCGCCCTGAAGACAGCACGAATGTCAATATGACCGGACAAAATAACACCAGGGAAGCAGAGGGTGCGCTATACCTTTGCGCCGGCATCTCAGTCCGGACTACATTTCTTTTTGCCCCACGGGGCCCTGCGGCCCCTCGCTGGCCAGTCGCCGCAGGTTCGGCCTCCCGCCTCGGAAATCTCCCCTGCAAAACACGGTTGTCGTTAGAAACGCCGGAATACATGAGAATGAAATCTCTCTCGGAATAAAAACTCCAGTTTCTGTCACCTGGGAGGCCGGGATTAACCCGGGGTAATCAGCCGTAATGGCTACCAAGGTATTGTCCTTGCTTAGTTGATGGAACACCCCGTCGATAAGCTCCACCGATATGTCCGGATCCTCTTCGGAGTCCGGATGGAGGGACCGTGCTGGGTCCTCGGGCTGTGGAGGGCGGCTGTTTATATTCTTTACTTCCTATCGCAGTTCCTGCGCCGAAGTCGTTAGACTACATATCTAACTATGGGAGTATAAAACGAATGGGCAGGCGAAATTGTTCACTTACCCAACTTGGAGGTTTGTACATAGTGAATCCGGCCCGCGGATTGACGCGGAGGAATTCCTCCTTTTCTCCCTTGTACAAAGAGGATAAAATCTTTATCAGAGCGGCAGCTAAGTCTGGCCCCTTACGACCGTAACGGGTGGCGTCATCCTCCCCGTTGAAATCCCACATGGGGTGGCCTCTATATTGAAGCGGCTGCACCCCCCGCATAATGCATGCGGCCATGGCTTCAATCATGGTTAGTCTGGAATGAGCCCACAGTCTTATCCGGCCCATCAGATAAAGGACGTCTCTGTTGCTTTCTCTCTGAGAGCTCCGCGGACGCCAGCTCAAGCGTTTCTTCAAGGGAGAATTGTTGAACTCGGGGAGACCGATCCGGATAGGATCCGGTAGCGGGACGTCATCTATGTAAAACCATTTCGAAGGCCAGTCCTCGGATGCCTTCTTTGGGCTTCCGGATAAGTATTCGGTCCCGGCAATGCGCCATACTTCGGCTCCGCCCACTTGATATATAGACCCCTCTTGAGAACGGGGCACTAGGCAGAATAACCTCTTCCACAGCGCGAAATGAGCCTCAACGCCTAAAAATAGCTCGCAAAGGGCGACGAAACCCGCAATATGCAATACGGAGGCGGGCGTAAGATTGTGCAGCTGGAGGCCATAGTACTCCAGGAGCCCGCGGAGAAATGGATGAATTGGAAATCCCAGTACCCTTATTAGATAGGGGACGAGGCACACCCGCTCTCCTTTAGAGGGATTGGGGGTGCTCTCCGCTTGTTTTCCGCCGTTGTAGGTGGCGAGACCGGCTCGGACCGGGACCATGTATGTCTAAGGGAGAAATCCCTTGGCCTGAAGCGACACTAACTCGCTATGCGGGATGGTTCAACTCTCCCAGTCCCCGGGTTTAGGACCGGAGGGGCGAGGGGAGGAGCTGCGACGGCTGGTCATGTTGGAATGGACCTTTGCTGGGAGCGCTCTGATGATAACTCGCAGAGAGGAGAAGATGTGGTTTGGATCTGAATCCTCATCCCGTTAAATAGGCGGCTCGTTTGTACGGCCAGGGGTGTGGATGTAAAAACACTCTGGCTTTTCGCATTTTGTTTAACACGTGGAAGACAACCATTATTGGGGGTGGAAGCCGAGGAGCACAACATTATAAAAAATCGGACATTATTCCTACAGGTACATAGAATTTGGAGAAGAACCCGCCTTGCAATGCCGAAGACAATCTGCGCGCCGGACTCGTCGTCATTGAAGCCTGGTTCAGGGGCTACTGAGGGAGTCCTGGACTAGGGGGTGTTCGGGTAGCCGTACTATACCTTCGCTGGACTCCTAGACTATGAAGATACAAGATTGAAGACTTCGTCCCGTGTCCGGATGGGACTTTCCTTGGCGTGGAAGGCAAGCTTGGCGATGCGGATATTCAAGATCTCCTACCTATGTAACCGACTCTGTGTAACCCTAACCCTATCCGCTGTCTATATAAACCGGAGGGTTGTAGTCCGTAGGACAATCATCTTCATACACAATCATACCGTAGGCTAGCTTCTAGGGTTTAGCCTCCTTGATCTCGTGGTAGATCTACTCTTGTACTACCCATATCATCAATATTAATCAAGCAGGAGTAGGGTATTACCTCCATCGAGAGGGCCCGAACCTGGGTAAAAACATCATGTCCCTTGTCTCCTGTTACCATCCGGCCTTGACGCACAGATCGGGACCCCCTACCTGAGATCCGCCGGTTTTGACACCGACACTGGTTGTGTGTGTAGTCCCCAGGATATGATTTATTACTTCTCTGCTAAATATTTCCCTGCTCATAAGAAACAAGCTGCTTTAAAGGAAATATACAACTTTGTGCAAATTGAAGAAAAGAGTCTCCCGCAAGCTTGGGGGAGGCTTCTCAAGCTACTTAGTGCTTTGCCCGATCATCCTCTTAAGAAAAATGAAATACTTGATATCTTTTATAATGGACTAATCGATGCTTCCAGAGATTACCTGGATAGTTGTGCTGGTTCTGTTTTCAGGGAAAGTACACCGGATGAAGCTGAAATTCTATTGAATAATATGTTGACAAATGAAAATAATTGGACTCCTCCTGAGCCAATCCATGAGCCTATTCCTAAACCAACTCCGAAGAAGAGAGGTGTTCTATTTCTCAGTCCTGAAGATATGCAAGAGGCAAAGAAATCTATGAAATAAAAAGGTATTAAAGCTGAAGATGTTAAGAATTTACCTCCTATTGAAGAAATACATGGTCTTAATTTACCGCCTGTTGAAGAAACATATGACCTTAATCCTCCACCTATCGAAGAACCTCCTGGTCTTGATAACCCTACATAGGTAGTAAAGGTAAATTCTCTCTATAGATATGATAAAGCTGAAGTCCCTCCTACTAAAATTGCTGGCCAATGCTTGGATGAGTTTGATAACTTTACGTTTAAGCAAGAAAATTTTAATGCTTATTTTGGTAGACAATTAAAACAAAATACTTATATGATTAAACACTTGGGTGATTATATGGCAAATGTTAGAGGTGAACTTAAACTTGTTAGCAAACATGCTTCTATGGTTACCACTCAAGTAGAACAAGTGCTCAAGGCTCAAAATGATTTGCTCAATGAAATGAATAGTAAGAAAAATGATTATGTTGTTAGAGTGGTTACTAGAACTGGTAGAATGACTCAGGAACCTTTGTATCCTGAAGGCCACCCTAAGAGAAGAAAAAGAAAAATGATAGGACTTTGCAAACTTCTAGTGAACCTATCGGTGAAATACCTGAGAATCCAAATGACATATCTATTTCTGATGCTGAAACACAATCTGGTAATGAACATGAACCTAATGAAAAGGTTAATGATGATGTTCATGATGATGCTCAACCTAGTAATAACAATGATGTAGAAATTGAAGATAACCCACAATCAAAGAATCAACATTATGATAAGAGAGACTTTGTTGCTAGGAAACATGGTAAAGAAAGAGAACCATGCGTTCAGAAACCCATGCCTTTTCCTCCCAAACCATCCAAGAAAAAGGATGATGAGGATTTTGAGCGCTTTGCTGAACTGATTAGACCTATCCTTTTGCGTATGCAATTAACTGATATGCTCAAAACAAATACTTATGCTAAGTATATGAAAGATATCATTACTAATAGAAGAAAGATACCGGAAGCTGAAATTTCCACCATGCTTGCTAATTATACTTTTAAGGGTGGAATACCAAAGAAACTTGGAGATCCAGGAGTACCCACTGTACCATGCTCTGCTCTATTAAAAGAAACTATGTTAAAACTGCTTTATGTGATCTTGGAGCCGGTGTTAGTGTTATGCCTCTCTCCTTATATCGTAGACTTGACTTGAATAAGTTGAGACCTACTGAAATATCTTTGCAAATGGATGATAAATCAACTGCTATACCTGTCGGTATTTGTGAGGATGTGCCTGTTGTCGTTGCAAACGTTACTATTTTAACGGACTTTGTTATTCTTGATATTCCCGAGGACGATAGTATGTCTATTATTCTTGGAAGACCTTTTTCGAATATTGTAGGGGCTGTTATTGATTGCAACAAAGGCAATGTCACTTTTCATGTTAATGGTAATGACCATACGGTACACTTTCCAAGGAAACAACCTCAAGTTTATAGTATCAACTCTATTGGGAAAATTCCATTGATTATATTTGGAGGTTTTGCATTTCCTCTTCCTACTGTCAAGAAAAATTTGATATTATTATTATTGGGGATGTGCATATCCCCATTGAGGTAACATAGTGTTATTCGAAATTTCTCCGGTTTCATGTTATTCAGAATGAGTTTGTTAACAAGACCTGATCAACCTTGTTAGTGGATTCCTTTTGATGAGCATGAGATGGATGAAACTAGAAAGCACAAACTTCTGTCCCCTCTTTATACTTTCTGTTATTTAGTTGAAATAAAGTAAAAATAGTATTTTTTTTCTCTTCGTTTCCTGATTTATCTGTGCAATATAAAAATACCCCGAAAATAAAAGTTCTCCAAATGCCTTGAAAATGAAATATGATTTTTTTAGAATATTTGAGGATTTATGGAACTGAGAACACAACAGGGGGGTCAACCACCTTGCCACGAGGGTGGAGGGCGCGCCCCCTGCCTCGTGGGCCCACGGTGGCCCTCCTCCACTTATTCCTGCAGCCATACAGTTCTTCTTCCTTCCACAAACACGAATATCTAGCTCAAGCACGAGTTCTAGCTCACTTTGCTGCGATTTTTGATCTCCTTGCTCAAAGCACCTCTCACAAAATAGCTTGGGGAGATTGTTCCTTGGTATGTGACTCCTCCATTGGTCCAATTAGTTTTTGTTCTAGTGCTTTATTCATTGCAAATTTGTGCTGCCTAGGTGACCATGTTCTTGAGCTTGCATGTCAAATTTATATGGTTCCAAGTAGTTCTAATGCATGATATATCCTCTAGGCACTTGTAGGAGTAGTTGCTATCAATTTTATTTGAGCTTGGTTCACTTTTGTTTGAAGTTACTAAAAATTTCAGAAATTTTTCAGAGGAAGAAATATGCTTAGGAAAATGTTCCAAGGTGGTTCTTCAATGAAGCAAGGACCCAGGCTTGCAATGCGTGATGCTGATGACGAGCCACCAAGGGACGCTCCAGTGCGGCCCTGTGAATGGCCTTCAGAAATTTTTTGGATCGAGCGGGAATCAAAGAGGAATTTAACGCATATTTGCGTAACGCCGATCTTGTGAGCTTTGAGGCAGAAAAATGCCCGGAGTACCATGATCTCACTGGTTCATTTGTGAGGAGTTTTGAATTTTCATCTTCACGTAATTCTCCAACTGTCATGTTTGATCTTTATGAAAAATCTTATACCATGGACTTAGAGGATTTTACTTCTGCTTGCAAACTTCCACAATGGGGTAGTGCTAGTGATCCCCGTAAATCTGAATTTAGAGACTTTCTTGCTGGTATAACTGTAGGGGAATCTAGAGATATAGCACAAGCTACCATAGGGAGCATTCACTTTCCTGCTATACATTATTTTGCTCTCTTCATAGGTAGGTGCATAACTGGTAAGGATGAAGCATGTCATATGTGTGTGCCTGACCTCAGTATTCTTAGGAGTGCTGTGTTAGGAGACCAATCTTATAATATGGGAGCCATTGTTGCACATAGGTTGCATCATAATAGATATAATGGAGATTTCTTTGGAGGAATTTATGCAACCCGCTTAGCTGATTTTCTTGAGGTGGATGTTCGTGAGGATGATATGGAGTTGCCTCCTACTTATTTAGATTTTAATTCTATGGTCTCTCACCAGTTTGTCGAGAGGAATGAATCACCTCTCCTGTATCGACTAATCTTTGACAAACGGCGTGTTGTCCGTATTACTCTCCCTGCTCCTGCGTTCTTTGATTATGAGGCAAAACGAAGACATATTATTACCAGAGAGGAGGCAGATCAGTACGATAGGAGAGTGGAGGCAGCCCGACGCCATGCTACAGCTCAGGAGGGGATAGCCGTTGCATCGCAGTATGACCCCAGCTACACGTACGGATATCCGCCAAACCATCCTTGGCAATGAACCAACTTAGGCCAAAAGCCTAAGCTTGGAGGAGTACGTATTTCCCACCGACATCATATTTATGTTTATACACATTCATTGCTAGATGTCGGTGCTCATACTCTTTCACTGTAATATCCATGCTAGTTTATTTTCTTTTTCCTGCTTTCTTCTTGTGTGTTTGTTAAACTTTAAGAAAAAAATTAGTAATAGCTTCTAGCTAGTTTACTCTCTTGCTGTAGTAGTATTAATTAAAAAGAAAACCCAAAAATATTTCCCGTTCTTCTTTTGCTTGTTGGGAGCTTTCCCGTGTAAATACTTTTATTCCTTTTCTTTTCTTTGGGGGTCGATAGGAGAAGACCATGATTAAATTGTTGAAGTGGCTCTTATATGCATTATTGTTGATTTAACCAAGAGCCCATATTGTCTTGTCTTCTCCTGTTTATTGAATGCTCGCAGATTCCAGCTTAGTCCAATGCACGTACACTCTTATTATTATTCATATTGTTCAGTTGTGCAAGTGAAAGGCAATTATGATGATATATGATGGACTGACTGAGATGAGAAAAGCTGGTATGAACTCGACCTCTCTTGTCTTTGTAAATATGATGAGTTCATCGTTCCTGATTCAGCCTATTATGAATAAACATGTTTGCAATGACAATTAGAGATCATAGTTGCTTATGCCATGCTTGATTAGCTATGAATTATAATGGTTTACCTTGCGTGCCAACATGCTATTAAAATGGTTGTGATGTGGTATGATGGGTGGTATCCTCCTTTGAATGATTTAAGTGACTCGACTTGGCACATGTTCACATATGTAGTTGAAACAAATCAACATATCCTTCACGATATTTATGTTCATGGTGGATTATATCCTACTCATGCTTGCATCCAATGTTTATTAATTTTAATGCATGATCATGACTGTTGTCGCTCTCTAGTTGGTCGCTTCCCAGTCTTTTGCTAGCCTTCACTTGTACTAACCGGGAATACTGCTTGTGCATCCAATCCCTTAAACCCCAAAGTTATTCCATATGAGTCCACTATACCTTCCTATATGCGGTATCTACCTGCCGTTCCAAGTAAATTTGTATGTGCCAAACTCTAAACCTTCAAATAAACATTCTGTTTTGTATGCTCGAATAGCTCATGTATCAACTAGGGCTGCCCTTATCTTCCATGTTAGGCGGGTTATTCTCAAGAGGAGTGGACTCCGCTCCTCACTCACGAGAAAATGGCTGGTCACCGGGATGCCCAATCCCATGCTTTATGTAAACTAAATCAAAATAATTGCAAACAAAACTCCCCCTCGGACTGTTGCTAGTTGGAGACACTCGTTGTTTCGAGCAAGTCATGGATTGATGCCTGTTGGTGGAGGGGGAGTATAAACTTTACCACTCTGTTTGGGAACCGCCTACAATATGTGTAGCATGGAAGATATCGCTATATCTTAGTTGTTATGTTGACAATGAAAGTATGCCGCTCAAAATATTATTTATCTCTATTTCAAAACCGAGCTCTGGCACCTCTACAAATCCCTGCTTCCCTCTGCGAAGGGCCTATCTATTTACTTTCATGTTGAGTCATCACCCTCTTATTAAAAAGCACTAGCTGGAGAGCATAGCTGTCATTTGCATTCATCACTATTAATTTATATTGGGTACGACTATGATTGGATCTCTTTTACCATGAATTACAATGTCTAGTCAGTCCTTGATCTTTAAAGGTGCTCTGCATTTATGTTTTGCGGTCTCAGAAAGGGCTAGCGAGATACCATCCTGTTATCGTATTATGATTGTTTTGAGAAAGTGTTGTCATCCGAGATTTATTATTATCACTCGCTAGTTGATTATGCCATTTATATGAGTAAACATGAGACCTCAGAGTTATTGCAAATGTGGTTAGTTATAATCTTTGTTGAAAACTTGAATGCTGGCTTTACATATTTAGAACAACAAGAGCGAACAGAGTTTGTAAAAGTTTTTCTTTATCACTTTTAGTTTATCAGCTGAATTGCTTGGGGACAAGCAAAGGTTTAAGCTTGGGGGAGTTGATACGTCTCCGTCGTATCTAATTTTCCAAACACTTTTGCCCTTGTTTTGGACTCTAACTTGCATGATTTGGATGGAACTAACCCGGACTGATGTTGTTTTTAGCAGAATTGCCATGATGTTATTTATGTGCAGAAACAGAAGTTCTCGGAATGACCTGAAACTCCACGGAACGTCTAGTTAAAAATAATAACAAATCCTTGCCAAAGATGAAGACCAAGGGGCCCACACCCTGTCCACGAGGGTGGGGGCGCGACCCCTTACCTTGTGGGCCCCCTGGAGCTCCTCCGACGCCAACTCCAACTCTATATATTTGCTTTCGGGGAGAAAAAAATCAAGGAGAAGAAATCATCGCGTTTTACGATACGGAGCCGCCGCCAAGCCCTAAAACCTCTCGGTAGGGCTGATCTGTAGTCCGTTCGGGGCTCCGGAGAGGGGGATTCATCGCCGTCGTCATCATCAACCATCCTCCATCACCAATTTCATGATGCCCACCACCGTGCGTGAGTAATTCCATCGTAGGCTTGCTGGACGGTGATGGGTTGGATGAGATCTATCATGTAATCGAGTTAGTTTTGTTAGGGTTTGATCCCTAGTATCCACTATGTTCTGAGATTGATGTTGCTATGACTTTGCTATGCTTAATGCTTGTCACTAGGGCCCGAGTGCCATGATTTCAGATCTGAACCTATTATGTTTTCATGAATAAATGTGAGTTCTTGATCCTATCTTGCAAGTGTATAGTCACCTACTATGTGTTATGATCCGGCAACCCCGAAGTGACAATAATCGGGACCACTCCCGGTGATGACCGTAGTTTGAGGAGTTCATGTATTCACTGTGTGCTAATGCTTTGTTCTGGTTCTCTAATAAAAGGAGGCCTTAATATCCCTTAGTTTCCATTAGGACCCCGCTGCCACGGGAGGGTAGGACAAAAGATGTCATGCAAGTTCTTTTCCATAAGCACGTATGACTATATTCGGAATACATGCCTACATTACATTGATGAATTGGAGCTAGTTCTGTGTCACCCTATGTTATGACTGTTACATGATGAACCGCATCCGGCATAATTATCCATCACCGATCCAATGCCTACGAGCTTTCCATATACTGGTTTACGCTTATTTACTTTCCCGTTGCTATTGTTACAATCACTACAAAACACCAAAAATATTACTTTTGTTGCTGTTACTTTTGTTACCTTTACCACTACTATCATATTACTTTGCTACTAAATACTTTGCTGTAGATATTAAGTTATCCAGGTGTGGTTGAATTGACAACTCAACTGCTAATACTTGAGAATATTCTTTGGCCCCCCTTGTGTCGAATCAATAAATTTGGGTTGAATGATCTACCCTCGAAAGCTGTTGCGATCCCCTACACTTGTGGGTTATCAAGCACAGTCTGGGACTCGTCTGCTCACTGACAGTTAGTAACTTTGATGCCACTGGATCATATTAACTAATTTCAATTGTATTACTGCGTCCGACTAATAAGCGTCGTAGTTTTGAACTATGAATTGGAGGGAGTGCAAATTTAACGTTTATTTTTAAGATTATTACAAATTAAGTGATTTCCCTTTGCTTCCACCCCTCCTCTTCTTCTTTTTGCTGCAAGCCAGGGCACTAGGAGCTGCGACCGGCGATTTGAGCTGCTGCAACCGGCCATCATTTTTGCTGGAGCTGCCAACACGAGAATTTCTACGATGGTGACATTTTTTGGCTTGCAACCGAACACGGAGTTTGCTGGAACGGGCTACTTGGTGTGCTGGAAATGGTTGTGGGGCAAGCTGCAATCGCGATGACGACCTCGACCACGGCCAGTGCTACGCGACAGTAGGGATGATATAACCGCGAGTTTGGGGAGCTGCAATCGAGATCATGGTTTGGTGGAACGATGCCTATGGCTAGATGCGACCACCGCCACCACGGCAAGCTGCAATGATGGTTGTGTCGAGCTGGATTCTTGCACGCAGGATGCCGCAACAATGTTTGTGCCATGTTGAAACCATGTCCACATGATGATATAACAGTGATCGCGACAAGCTGTAGTGATGGCCGCGACGAGCTGGATTTTCTTGCACGCACAAACGGTGTGTGTGGCGTGTTGGAACCGCGTCTGCATGATGCTGCAACAGTGACTGTGGCGAGATGGATTTCTTGCATGCGGGATGCTACAATGATGTCTGTGGCGTGCTGGAACCGCGTCCACGTGATGCTACAATGGTGACCACAGGGAGCTGGAGTTCTGTCCGTGGGGAGTTGTCGGGCTGCCGCTAACGAGTTGGCCGGTGCTGCAGGAGAAGCATGCGGGGGAGATGGGGGAGGAGGTGCAGGGACACAGGACATGGAGACTGGGAGACGGGGGAGAGGACGTGGAGATGTGAAGGCAGAGCTATAACAGAGCATGCTATTGTGACGATTGTGCATGGACGGTGAGAGCGAGCTAGGGTGATGACCTATGCAGGAGGGCGGTGGCCATGGAGGACGACCGGGGCAACAGGGGGTGAGGGATGGTTACCGGGATGTGTGTGCGTGAAGGGAAGAAGGTGCGCACATGAGTCTGTTTGGGGAAGACACAATCAGATGGCTGGGGTTGCACGAATCGAGCGACCTGCAGATGATCGGCCAAAAACTGGCGCCGGTCTAGCAACGCCCCATCAAAAACAAGTCGGAGTAACTTTAGGGCACAAAAATGCGATTTTTAGGGCACTCAAATAACCGCTGCCCAAAAAATAGGGCACTCAACCAAACTACTTGATCACATTGCATACTTCAATACAAACTCATGAACATTCAAAATTTTAAACTTGCAACGATCTAAACATCTAAACATTCAAACTTAAACACTCCTACGGACACACTACGCACATACTACTCGTTATCGTCAGTTGTGTATCGACATTGTTCCAAAGTGTAATGGTCTCCTCCTCGGAGGTATGCAGTTCTCACCCACACCGTCGAGTTGAACCTCGTCAGTTGGAATCGGCCTTGATCACCCTGGAGAGGCCAGCCTCGTCCTCTTTCATTCTCTCATTGTTATCTTCCAGAACCATTCTGCCTCCACCTGCACAAGGTGTGGATTTTTCGCGACCAACCTCGCCATCGCCGCCTCATCGCTCTTCCTCCCTCTCGCCGCACGAGATAGAATATTCACCGATAGACTGATGAACTCCTCTGCCTCCTAGGATTCAATTTCTGGGAAGTTCAACTCGTTCCATGGCTTGAGCTTCCAATAGCTGGTGCCGAAGGTGCACACGCGACGAGGTCCACCGATTGGAAGGTGCCGACCCAATTTTGCTAGTCATTGCATTTCATCTCGGCACTTTAGCGGTCGTAGTCTCGCAACTGAACACCACAGAAGCCGGTCTTGCTCTTCGGCATGTGCTTCAATGGCATCCTTAGTGGCGGCGGCCGATTGGAAGAGGGTGGACGTCGAATCCAAAGGTGCCACGCAGCGCGACGGTGGTAGCTGTCGGATTAGATCGACGAGGCGGTGCGGCATGATGGCGATTGAGGTGGCCGCCGAATGTAAATGGGGTGCTGCGGCAGCGGGGCGGTGGCGGTGTGACAATTGGAAGAGAGGCAGTGGATCTGATGGGCGAGGTGGTACGTTGGTGGCTAGATTCGGTGGGGCAGCAGTGTGGGATGGAAAACGGTTATGGGTGATGGTGCAGAAAACCATCAGATCCCTCGGTAGGGGTCCAAGCATAGTTGGAAGTCTTGGATCGGAGGTCATATGGGGATTTTACCTAGGTTTGGATCTTCAGATAGTAATACCCTACATCCTGCTTGCTTTTGTTATTCATGGTGAAGGGATACCTCGTGCGAGGGATTACAATGGTGTATGAGGTTGCTACCGAGAGTTTATATATCCGAGAATAGATGGGAATGGGAGTCATCTAGCCTCCCCTTATATACACGGTGGAGGCTAGGATTTTACAGGAGGAGGGATGTGATCTAGGTCACCGCCGCCCTTGCTTGGGAGGCAAGATGGTCATCAGGCGACTATCTTCTCGTTAGGACTCCCTCTGTCGTTGGGCCTCATGGGCCCCTTGGCAAGCCTTCATCCGGGCTCCCCACAGTGAGCCATCCCTTGTGTATGACACTGTCAATGGGGAAGGTTCTTGACATGCCAGTTGGGATGTGTGCGGCTCAATTTTTGGTTTGTGGCAGCCGCACGAGTGCCATATATTTGTAGTTGGCACTACCCTATTTTTTGGATGTCCTAGAATGTTCTTGCAAGATTTACAACAAGGGCAATGTTAGAGTTACGTTTTTGGCACCAAAATGCCCTAAAAAGCAGTTATGCCCTAAAACAGGGTACCTGTTGAAGATGCTCTTAGGAGGCGTTTGATAGTTGACACGCTGTCGGTGTCAAAACCGGCGGATCTCGGGTAGGGGGTCCCGAACTGTGTGTCTAATGCGGATGGTAATAGGAGGCAGGGGACACAATGTTTACCAGGTTCGGGGCCTCTCGATGGAGGTAATACCCTACTTCCTGCTTGATTGATCTTGATGATATGAGTAGTACAAGAGTTGATCTACCACGAGATCGTAGAGGCTAAACCCTAGAAGCTAGCCTATGGTATGATTGTTGTCGTCCTACGGACTAAACCCTCCGGTTTATATAGACACCGGAGGGGGCTAGGGTTACAAAGAGTCGGTTACAAGGGAGGAGATCTACATATCCGTATCGCCAAGCTTGCCTTCCACGCCAAGGAGAATCCCATCCGGACACGGGACGAAGTCTTCAATCTTGTATCTTCATAGTCCAATAGTCCGGCCAAAGGATATAGTCCGGCTGTCCGGATACCCCCTAATCCAGGACTCCCTCAGTAGCCCCTGAACCAGGCTTCAATGACGATGAGTCCGGCGCGCTGATTGTCTTCAGCATTGCAAGGCGGGTTCCTCCTACGAATACTCCATAGAAGATCTTGAACACAAGGATAGTGTCCGGCTCTGCAAACAAGTTCCACATACCACCGTAGAGAGAATAATATTTACACAAATCCAATCTACTGACACACTTGATATCATGACATCATACCACGGCCCGGTAATTATTTGAACCGTTGTTCTCAACCAGCCTTGGCGCATATTGCGGGGCGGTTTCTTTGGCACGTCTTGTCAAAGCAGAGATCATGTCCCCTTATCACGGGATTCTCATCAATACGGGCGTGGGTAACCCAACTGCGCCATCAATCGCAGCGCTTGGGGAATAAGCAAGTTTACCAGGCTAGTGGGGGCGTATAGTTTCGTCTGCCTTTATAAAGGGATAAGAGTTCACCTTTTTTCACCCACGCCTTCTTCCTCCTGGCTTATCTATTCTCGCGTACTCGAGCTCCAACACCCAAGTTCGCACATTTCTCCTCACACCGCTCCAACCATGTCCAGAGCGGGAGGTAAGTGGATGAAATCCTCCATCATGGAGGAGGACATCAAAGAGCTGCGGGGAGCCGGATACTTGGTCGCGGATATCGCGCACCGGCTGCCTGACGAGGGGCAGATCGTCCCTACCCCGGAACCTTACGAGAGGGTAGTTTTTCTCACCCACTTCGTCCGCGGACTGGGGTTCCCCCTTCACCCGTTGGTCCGCGGCCTCATGTTCTACTACGGGCTGGATTTCCATGATCTGGCCCCGAACTTTATCCTCAACATCTCGGCATTTATCGTCGTGTGTGAGGCCTTCCTCCGCATCCAGCCCCACTTCGGCCTGTGGCTGAAGACCTTCAATGTCAAGCCAAAGGTTGTAGGCGGCCAGCAAGCGTAATGCGGAGGCGCCATGGTGGGCAAAATGCCCAATGTTACATGGCTCGAGGGCTCCTATGTGGAGACCATAAAGGGGTGGCAATCGGGGTGGTTCTACATCACCAAGCCGCGCGACACCAAATGGGTGGCGGCCCCCGAGTTCCGATCTAGAATCCCCATGCGGCTCACCTCCTGAAAAGAGAAGGGCCTGTCCTGGGGTTCATCAGTGGAGCTGGCGGGACTCCAGAAATGTATCCAGAACATGATAAGCAAGAAACTTAAGCTTGTCAACATGGTCCAGGTCATGCTCTTCCGCCGGATCCTCCCATGTCAACAATGGGCGTTCAATTTATGGGAGTTCGACCCGGCCCAGCACCAGACTTGAGCTCTTTGACACGACGCACCAAGACATCTGGAGGGTGCTGTTCAAGGGCGCCGAGGTCCCCCCTTCCCTTACCAAGGACCGCGGACTTAGCTTGAGCGTCCTACGAATCCGGTAAGTTCTCTTCATCTTATAGGGTATTTACTTTCCCCAATTTAATCATGTGCGGGATCTGAGCTCCCATGCCTTTGACAGGACTGGGTGGAGACAGCGGAGCAGATCGACTGCCAGGCCCCCCTCCCCGAAGATCCCACCAACGCTCTCCTAACGGAGATGCTGACTCCGGCACCTTATGAGGTGCCAGAGAAGAAGGCCAAGAAGAAGGCCGCGGGGACTCGAAAACATTCTCGCTGTCAGGTGGTATCGGACTCATCGTCCGATAACTCCGAGACGCACTCCTCTCGTGAAGACAACGAGGAGGAAGATGAAGGTTCTCCCCCTCCAGCCGGGGAGGCATGAAAAGGAAGGCCGCCCCAACCGGGGAGGCCGGAGGGTCCAAGAAGGGAAGGACTCTCCTTCCGGACCGCTCCACGACCGCCGCTCACAACGAAGATGAGTGGTTGACCAGGGACAAGCCCCTAGCAAAGTTGTAAGTATTTGGATACCAGAGTAATTCATGGTACGCTTTTATTGCACTGCTTCTCCTTATGCCGAATATAATTATTCAGTCCGCCTCGAGCCCGCATCGACGTATCTTCGTCGGACGGTTTTTTGGACCCGTCGGCTATGAGTAGCGGTTCATTTCCGACCGCCTCCACCCCTGACCCTACGGACAACGTCGAGGTGTTGTCTCAAAGGTGACAAAGCCGAAGGGAGGTAGTCCTGGGGGCGCCTCAAGGCGACCTTCCGGACCCTGGGCGTAAAGGGAGCAAGACTCCCACGGACTCCAAGTTTGGCACACAGCCGAACACCGCACCGGAACCACCAGTGGTCCCGGACTCCGGCAGGCGGCCTCCTGCTAAGAGGGGCAAGCCGCCCGTGCCGGTGACCTCCGTCCATCTGGAGGCACCGGACAACTTGCTGAAAGTGCTTCGCAGCGCTTCCATCGACGAGGAGCACCGCACTATCATGAGTGCGGTGATCAAGAAGGTTCAGTCCGCCAAAAGCGGACTGACTGAAGCCTGTGCCAGCCTCTTAACAGGCTTTGAGGTGAGCAATCAAAATGTAGAAAAATATTACCGCATAGACAGTAGCCCCTAATGCTCTGTTCGGCGTTCGGAAAGAAAAGCCGAATAGAGGATCAAATAATAACTGCAGGAGTCTAATCCAAATGTGTCCATATGCGTATGCAGGCTTCACTGCTGGCCGCTGCCGCACGTACTGCGGAGGTCGCCGCACTGAAGCAGAACCTCGAGCGGTCCGAGGAAGAACTTGGCCTTGCCAAGAGGCAGCTCGAGGAGAACAAAGGTAAGCAATACCTTGTCTATATATAAAAAAGAGATTTGGTTGCAAGATAATAGGACCATCATGAATGTGCCAGGGACCACGACCGAAGTGGTGACCCTTAAGCAGGCATTGTCCGAGGCCGAAAACAAAGCGGCCAAGGAGCGCATCGAGCGAGAGAGACATGAAGCCCGAGTAGGCGAGGTGCAGCAAGAGCTCCAGGCGCTCATGAAGAAGCACGAGGCCTTGGAGCTTGACTCGAAGACGCGAGAGTTCGAGCTTGCTAAGGCCCTCGAGAGAGCAAAACATGCCAAGGCCGAAGCCCAAAAGGCCCTCCAGGAGATTGAGGCGGTGAAGAAGATAGCGGTGGGTAAGGCCTTCATTATGCAAAGCAAGAATGTGAAAGAAAATTTCTATTTACTTACCCGAGTTCGGAGCCCTCCAGGGGCGTTCGCAGATCTGCCCCGCAGTGTGTCTGATGCCGCGGAGTTCTACCAGGCCGAGGAGGGGAGCTTGACGGAGAAGGTGTTCTGGTCTCAGTATACTGGGACCGAACACCCGATGCCCATGAGCGACCAGCTGAAGCAACTGGTCGAGCTCCACAAGGCGGCCGAACAGGCCATGAAGGGCCTTATAGTCCGGATGTGGCCTGACGATGCCCTTCCCAACAGCTACTTCGGCCTGGTGAGGCGGCTTGTGGATGCCTGCCCATGGTTGGAAGTTATAAAGCGGTCCGTCTGCATCGAAGGTGCGCGCAGGGCCTTTGCTCGTGCAAAAGTGCACTGGGCCAAGATGGACACCGAGAAGCTGGTGAAGGAGGGGCCGCCGCAGGGCAAGGAGCATCGCCACCCCAAAATGTATTATGAGGGTGTCCTGAAGGGTGCCCGTCTCGTGGCGGACGAGTGTACCAAAGTTGTAATTTTTTAATGAACTTGCTCATGTGATTCTATATTATGAAAACTAGTTCATGTGCACTATGCAACGCTTTTGTATTTAAAATATTACCTTCTATGTGGCCTGCTACCTCTTGAGCTTGCGTTGGTTTTCCCTGAAGAGGAGAGGATGATGCAGCAGAGTAGCGTAAGTATTTCCCTCAGTTTTTGAGAACCAAGGTATCAATCCAGTAGGAGGCCACGCTCAAGTCCCTCATACCTGCACAAAACGATAGCCACTCGCAACCAACGCGATTAGGGGTTGTCAATCCCTTCACGGCCACTTACGAGAGTGAGATCTGATAGAGATAATATTTTTGGTATTTTTGGTATAGAGATGCAAAGTGAAAAGTAAAAGGCAAAGTAAAAAAGCAAAACAAGATTAAAGTGATGGAGATTGATATGATGAGAATACACCCGGGGGCCATAGGTTTCACTAGTGGCTTCTCTCAAGAGCATAAGTTTTCTACGGTGGGTGAACAAATTACTGTTGAGCAATTGACAGAATTGAGCATAGTTATGAGAATATCTAGGCATGATCATGTATATAGGCATCACGTCCGTGACAAGTAGATCGAAACGATTCTGCATCTACTACTATTACTCCACTCATCGACCGCTATCCAGCATGCATCTAGAGTATTAAGTTAAAAACAGAGTAATGCCTTAAGCAAGATGACATGATGTAGAGAGATAAATCCATGTAATATGAAATAAAACCCATCTTGTTATCCTTGATGGCAACGATACAATACGTGCCTTGCTTCCCCTTCTGTCACTGGGAAAGGACACCGCAAGATCGAACCCAAAGCTAAGCACTTCTCCCATGGCAAGAACTACCAATCTAGTCAGCCAAACCAAAGGGATAATTCGAAGAGACTTGCAAAGATAACCAATCATACATAAAAGAATTCAGAGAAGATTCAAATATTATTCATAGATAGACTTGATCATAAACCCACAATTCGTCGGTCTCAATAAACACACCGCAAAAAGAAGAAGATTACATCAAATAGATCTCCACAAGAGAGGGGGAGAACATTGTATTGAGATCCAAAAAGAGAGAAGAAGCCATCTAGCTAATAACTATGGACCTGAAGGTCTGAGGTAAACTACTCACACTTCATCGGAGAGGCTATGATGATGTAGAAGCCCTCCGTGATGACGGCCCTCTCCGGCGGAGCTTCGGAACAGGCCCCAAGATGAGATCTCGTGGATACAGAAAGTTGCGGCGGTGGAATTAGGTTTTTGGCTCCTGTTCTGATCGTTTGGGGGTATGTGGATATATATAGGAGGAAGAAGTACGTCGGTGGAGCCTCGGTGGGCCCACGAGGGTGGGGGCGTGCCTGGGGGTGTAGGTGAAAGATCGAGGATGTCGCCTAGAGGGGGGTGAATAGGCGCTTTAAAATAATTAAGGTTTAGGCTTGAACAAATGCGGAATAAACCTAGTGGTTAATTTTTCAAGCACAAAACCTACAACAACTAGGCTCACCTATGTGCACCAACAACTTATGCTAAGCAAGATAAACTACTAGGTGATAGCAAGATATATGACAATAAACAATATGGCTATCACAAAGTAAAGTGCATAAGTAAAGAGCTCGGGTAAGAGATAAACGAGGCACGCAGAGATGATGATGTATCCCGAAGTTCACACCATTGCGGATGCTAATCTCCGTTTGGAGCGGTCTGGAGGCACAATGCTCCCCAAGAAGCCACTAGGGCCACCGTAATCTCCTCACGCCCTCGCACAATGCAAGATGTCGTGATTCCACTAAGGGACCCTTGAGGGCGGTTGAGGGAGTCCTGGATTAGGGGGTGTCCGGATAGCCGGACTATACCTTTAGCCGAACTCCTGGACTATGAAGATACAATATTGAAGACTTCGTCCCGTGTCCGGATGGGACTTTCCTTGGCGTGGAAGGCAAGCTTAGCGATGCAGATATGTAGATCTCCTACCATTGTAACCGACTCAGTGTAACCCTAACCCTCTCCGGTGTCTATATAAACCGGAGGGTTTTAGTCCGTAGGAGAGAACAACAATCATACCATAGGCTAGCTTCTAGGGTTTAGCCTCCTTGATCTCGTGGTAGATCTACTCTTGTACTACCCATATCATCAATATTAATCAAGTAGGAGTAGGGTTTTACCTCCATCGAGAGGACCCGAACCTGGGTAAAAACATCGTGTCCCTTGTCTCTTGTTACCATCTGCCTAGACGCACAGTTCGGGACCCCCTACCCGAGATCCGCCGGTTTTGACACCGACATTGGTGCTTTCATTGAGAGTTCCTCTGTGTCGTCGCCATCAGGAAGGATGCCTCATCCCGTCTTTAAAGACGGCACCGTTGCTAAGGGAGCTTTGGCTGTCGGCCAAACTCTCCGGCTAGGTGGTTTTCTTATGACCGCCTGTCTGGCTGTTGCGCCGACGATGACCTCTCGGGCCATCAAAAGCAATCTTCATGTTAGCTCGGAACTCGCCGAGCAGTTAGATCCAATGGAGCTATCTTCCATAAACGAGCTCTTGGATTGCATCGCCGCCCTGGGAGTCGCTACGGATCATGACCAGATTGGGCCTAAACCCGATCTGAGAGAGATTAACTCTCCCCAAGTCACCCAGCACGTTGTCGTGGTAGAGGGACAGTGCAGAGACCCTTCATCTATCTTAAGGACTAGCTACGTCTGGATTCCCGATCCCTCCAAGCCGGATACCCGCGGAGGGGAGGATATCACTCAAGACCTGAACTTAGAGTGAGGCGACGGGCTGGATTCATTGGACAACATCCAAGAATCCAAACTTTTGAGTTCAGAAACTCCTCGGCCTCTGAGTCTCAGATTGGATGAGGTTTCGGATTTAATTCCACCCACCCACCCGAACATAAGCGATCTATCCCAAATCAGGCAAAAGCCCGAAGAAATAGTACATCATTACTGGGCCAGATTCCTCCTGGTTAGGGACAGGATAAAGGACTGCCGCGAGGAAGACGCAATCTCAATCTTTTGCAATAATTGCACGGACAAGGGAATCCTCAATGCCATAAGTCGCCGTGATATTACACGCTTCATTGACTTGGCGTCCATAGTACGAAAGTACTATGCGATGGAAAGCGCCTGGAAAACCGAAATAAAATGTTGGGATGATCCGGCCCTGAATACAAACCCAGTCCGAAATAAAAGGGTGCATCATCGCCAGACACCCGGGTCAAACACCAAAAAGCAAAAACCCTCTACAGGGCATGGAACCGTACTGGAAGGATGGCTTAATGGACCCTGTAAAATTCACAGTACAGAGGGCGCCACACCAACTCACAACCTTAGAGCATGTTGGATACTCCGGCAGGTGGCCAAAATTGGCGAAGATCTCCTAATTCCGGAGGCCACATAAAGCCACCCCAGGGACACCAATACGGTATTAACAGTCTTCGAGACTTTCGCATCAAATAATATGCGAAAAAGAACACTCCGCAGCCTTGCCAAAGTCTACCAAGTAGCAACAATAAACCCCTAGAGTGACATGGCTATTACTTTTAATGCCAGTGATGAAGCTAAATTCCGAACAGCCCGAGCAAGTCATCAAATTTTCTAACCCTCTCCGGACACCAATTCTAACTGTTTCAAGTCTCGGGGGCTACTGATATATATAACCATCAAATTTTCTCACTCGTATGTCTTTCACATACTGCTTCGTGGCTCTGGCTAGACCATTTTGAGCGGCACGGAGATACGCGTCTCCCGAATTGAAGGCATCCAACGCCTCTGGGGAGAAACAAGTGTCATGAAGAACTGTCCAGCGACGCCTATGGTTCATGGCACTCTCCACCTCGGAATTGGTGGTAGACACCCTGTCCGCATCCTCTGCTGGAGGAGCGTCCGATGCGCGCTTCGTGTTTGCCTCCGCCTTCGGACCAGGCTTTGGAGCCTGGCTGGTGGATGCGCGATTGGCAACCTCTCCGGATATAGTCCGGCAAGGTCTCTTTGTCCTAAAGAGAGCACGAGTGTTAATATGCCTTGAAGGAATAACACCAGGGGATGAGATGGCACGTTATACCTTTGCGCCGGCGCCTCAGTCCGGACCGCACTTCTTTTCAGCCCCTGGGGCCTTGCGGCCCCTCGTTGGCTAGTCGCCGTAGGCCCGGCCTCCCGCCTCAAGGACCTCCTCTGCAAAACGCGGCTGTTATACGATAATCGGAAACACGCGAGGACGGGCGCCTTTTCGAAGTGCTGGGATTTCGGTCTCAGTCACCTGGGAGGCTGGGAGTAGCCCTGGGTAATCGGCCGTAATGGCCACCAAGGCGTTGTCCTTGCTCAATTGATGAAACACCCCATCAACTAGCTCCACAGATAAGTCCGGATCCTCTTGGGAAGCCGGGTCGAGGGACCGTCCCAGATCCTCGGGTTGTGGAGGGGGGCTGTTTATTTCTTTAACAGCCTGGCGCAGCTCCTGCGTTTAAGTCGTTAGACTATATATTTGACAATGGGAATACAAAACGGAGGGACAACTAAAAGTGTCCACTTACCCAGCTTGGAGGATTATACATTGTAAATCCACCCTGAGGGTTGACGCGGTGAAATTCCTCCTCTTCTCCCTTGTACAAAGCGGACAAGATCTTTATTAGAGCGGCAGCCGAGTCCGGCCCCTTACGGCTGTGACGGGTGGCGTCGTCCTCCCCGTTGAAGTCCCACATAGGGTGGCCTCTATATTGAAGCGGATGCACCCCCCGCATAATGCATGCGGCCATGACTCCGATCATGGTTAGTCCGGAATGAGCTAATAATCTTATCCGGCCCATCAGGTAAAGGACGTCCTTGTCACTTTCCTTCTGAGGGCTTCGTGGACGCCAGCTTAGGCGCTTCTTCAGGGGAGCATTGTCGAACTCAGGGAGGCCGATCCGAACAGGATCCGGCAACGGGACGTCCTCTATATAAAACCATTCCGAAGGCCAATTCTCGGACACCTTCTTTGGGGTTCCAGATAAATATCCGGTCCCGGCGATGCGCCACACTACGGCTCCGCCCACTTGATATATTGACTCCTCCTGAGAACGGGGCACTAGGCAGAATAGCCTCTTCCACAACACAGAATGAGCCTCAACACCCAAAAACAGCTCGCAAAGGGCTACGAAGCCCGCGATATGCAATATGGAGGCAGGCGTGAGGTTGTGCAGCTGGAGACCATAGAACTCTAGGATCCCCCGGAGAAACGGATGAATTGGAAATCCGAGCCCTCTTATTAAATAAGGGACAAGGCATACCCGCTCTCCTTTGGAGGGATTGGGGGCGCTCTCCGCTTGCTCTCCGCCGTTATAGGTGGCAAGTCCGGCTCGAACCGGGACCATATAGGCCGGAGGGAGAAATCCCTTGGTCTGGAGCGTCACCAGCTCGTTGTGTGGGATAGAACATCTCTCCCAATCTCCAGGCTTAGGACTGGAAGGGCGAGAGGAGGAGTTGCGACGGCTAGCCATGGTGGAACAGACCTTTGTCGGATGCGCTCTGATGAATACTCGCGGAGGAGAGAAGGTGAGGTTTGGATCTAAATCCTCATCCCTTTAAAAAGGCGACTCATTTACGTGGCTAGGGGTGTGAATGTAAAAACACCCAGACTTTTCGTATTCGTTTGACACGTGGAAGGCGGCCATTATTGGGCATAGAAGCCAAGGAGCGCTACATTCACAAGAAACCGGACATTATTCAACAGGTACACGGAATTTGGAGGAGAACCCGCCTTGCAATGCCGAAGACAATTTGCGCGCTGGACTCGTCGTCATTGAAGCCTTGTTCGGGGGCTACTGAAGGAGTCCTGGATTAGGGGGTGTCCGGATAGTCAGACTATACCTTCAGCCGGACTCCTGGACTATGAAGATACAAGATTGAAGACTTCGTCCCGTGTCCGGAAGGGACTTTCCTTGGCGTGGAAGGCAAGCTTGGAGATGCGGATATGTAGATCTCCTACCATTGTAACCAACTCTGTGTAACCCTAACCCTCTCTGGTGTCTATATAAACCGGAGGGTTTTAGTCCGTAGGAGAGAACAACAATCATACCATAGGCTAGCTTCTAGGGTTTATCCTCCTTGATCTCGTGGTAGATCTACTCTTGTACTACCCATATCATCAATATTAATCAAGAAGGAGTAGGGTTTTACCTCCATCGAGAGGGCCCGAACCTGGGTAAAAACATCGTGTCCCTTGTCTCCTGTTACCATCCGCCTAGACGCACAGTTCGGGACCCCTTACCCGAGATCCGCCGGTTTTGACACCGACAGCGGTCACCGAACCCGTACAAATGGCAACCCTTGGGGGAGATCACCGAACCCGTACACTTTGGCAACCCTTGGGGACGTTCACCGGTACCCGTCAAATTGCTCGGGGTGATCTCCACAACCTAATTGGAGACCCCGACGCTTGCCCGGAGCTTTACACCATAATGATTGAGCTCCGAACACTACCAACCGTCTAGGGCGCCCAAGCATCCAAGAGGAACAAGCTCAAGGGCACCAAGCACCCAAGAGTAATAAGCTTCTCAACTTGTACCTTCCACGTATCACCGTGGAGAACTCAAACCAATGCACCAAATGCAATGGCAAGGGCACACGGAGTGCCCAAGTCCTTCTCTCTCAAATCCCACCGAAGCAACTAATGCTAGGGAGGAAAATGAGAGGAAGAACAAGAAGGAGAACACCAAGAACTCCAAGATCTAGATCCAAGGGGTTCCCCTCACATAGAGGAGAAAGTGATTGGTGAAAGTGTGGATCTAGATCTCCTCTCTCTTTTCCCTCAAAAACTAGCAAGAATCCATGGAGGGATTGAGAGTTAGCAAGCTCGAAGAAGGTCAACAATGGGGGAAGAACACGAGCTCAAAGGATAAGGTTCAATGGGGAAGAAGACCCCCTTTTATAGGTGGGGAAAAATCCAACCGTTATGCTCACAGCCCGCACCGAGCGGTAGTACTGCTCCTTGTACTACCGCTAGGGAGGTAGAAGCCCTTTGAAACACAACAGCGAGGAGGCAAAAGGGCCAGAAGAACCGTCGGAGCGGTAGTACAGCTTGACCTCACGGTACTACCGCTAGGGGTAGCGGTACTACTGCTAGCGAGCGGTACAAAAAAATTACATCCGTGCCTACTTTCGCTGAGCAAAACATGAGATTTTGGTCCGGAGCGGTACTACCGCTCAGGAACCGCGATAGTACAGCTCTGGAGCGGTACTACCGCTCAGGAGCCGCAGTAGTACTGCTCCAAGTGGTAGTACCGCTCCCAAGGGCGGTACTAAAAAATTACATCCGCAGCAGCCCCTTATAAGGACACGAAAACTGACACAACTTCTGCAAACGGACTCCGAATTCGATGAAACCAAGTTTGTTGAAAAGCTAGCGACAAGGGATAACATAATCTTGATAGAAATACCAATAATAAGCAAATGAGAAAAGGCCCAAAAGAAAATGGTGAGAACCCTTCCTCGGATAAGACCGGTAAAACCTCCAACACCGAAAACATCATAGAAGACGCATGCAAACTCCGTTTTCGATGAACTCAAGCTTGTCATCAAGATGACCATAAGCTCTAAGACTCACAAAGAGAACCAAACAAGAACCAAGAAACATGATGCAAGGGTGCAATGGTTTGATCTCTCGACGAACGATATGATCAAGCTACTCACTTGAGAGCCCCCCTTGATAATACGACTATCGATCCTATAACCCGGTCTCCCAACTACCACCATGAGACCGGTAAAATAGAAAACCTATAAAGGGCAAACCTTTGCCTTGCACATGATCCACTTGAGCTAGATGATGACGATCTTGTCCTCCTCAAGATGGACCACCTTTCTTGATTGCGTTGGGTCGATGGAGACTAGATGATTGCTCCCCCATACTCCACTATGGGTGAGCCACTCTTCGGCACATCTTCACAAGTCCATTGACACCACAATGGATGGCAAGCTTCAAGCACTTGATCTCTTCGTGATGCTCCACTTGAACTTGCACACGACAATCTTGATGACGATCACCACTTGATGTCATCCTCTCCATGGGTTGAGTGATATATCTTCCTCTTGACGCAAGCCCATGGACATGTGCCTAACCCCACATAGAACTCTCACATAGACCATGGGTTAGTACACAATGTGCAATGGACAATGCTTACCATACCATGGGATCACTTGATCCCTCTTGATACATCTTCTATGCTTTGTGAGTTGATCAACTTGATTCACTCTTGACTTAGTCTTTATCAACCTTGAATCTTTCCAACTCTCTTCATTTGAATGATGTCTTGAAGATAAGCATGAATGATCACACAATCTTCTTTTTCAAGACATGCTTGCAATAAGCTCAACTCTCACATGACCAATCTTTGGATAATTCCTTAATAGCACCTTGGTCAACACAAACTCTCCTTGAAACCAACACATGTACTCCAAGAAAAGCCTATGGACAAAACCTTCAAATATGACTCAAGGCAACCATTAGTCCATAGAGATTGTCATCAATTACCAAAACCAAACATGGGGGCACTGCATGTTCTTTCAGTAGGGCGCGCCCCCTACCTCGTGCCCACCTCGAAGCTTCCTTGGCGTAGGGTCCAAGTCTCCTGGGTCATATTCGGGAAGAAAATCACGTTCCAGAAAGGATTATTCTGTTTGGACTCCGTTTGATATTCCGTTTCTTTGAAACACTGAAAGAGGCAAAAAAACAGCAATTCTGGGCTGGGCCTCCGGTTAATAGGTCAGTCCCAAAAATAATATAAAAGTGGAAAATAAAGCCCAGCATAGTCCAAAACAGTAGATAATATAGCATGGAGCAATAAAAAATGTTGGAGACGTATCAGGCATCCCCAAGCTTAATTCATGCTCGTCCTCGAGTAGGTAAATGATAAAAAGAGAATTTTTGATGCAGAGTGCTACTTGGCATAATTTCAACGCAAAATTTCTTAATTGTGGTATGAATATTCAAATTAGAAAGATTCAAGACAAAAGTTCATATTGACATAACGAATAATAACACTTCAAGCATACTAATAAAGCAATTATGTCTTCTCAAAATAGCATGGCCAAAGAAAGGTATCCCTACAAAATCATATAGTCTGGCTATGCTCTATCTTCACCACACAAAGTATTTAAATCATGAACAACCCCGATGACAAGCCAATCAATTGTTTCATACTCTAACTTTTTCAAAACTTTTTCAATCTTCACGCAATACATGAGCGTGAGCCATGGATATAGCACTATATGTGGACTAGAATGGTGGTTGTGGAGAAGACCAAAAAGAGGGGAAGATAGTCTCACATCAACTAGGCGTATCAAGGGGCTATGGAGATGCCCATCAATAGATATCAACGTGAGTGAGTAGGGATTGCCATGCAACGGATGCACTAGAGCTATAAGTATATGAAAGCTTATCAAAAGAAACTAAGTGGGTGTGCATCCAACTTGCTTGCTCACGAAGACCTAGGGCAATTTTGAGGAAGCCCATCATTGGAATATACAAGCCAAGTTCTATAATGAAAAATTCCCACTAGTATATGAAAGTGACATAACGAGAGACTCTCTATCATGAAGATCATGGTGCTACTTTAAAGCACAAGTGTGGTAAAAGGATAGTAACATTGTCCCTTCTCTCTTTTTCTCTCATTTTTTTATTTGGGTCTTTTCTCTTTTTTTATGGCCTCTTTTTTTTCTTTTTTTTTATTTTTCGTCCAGAGTCTCATCCCGACTTATGGGGGAATCATAGTCTCCATCATTCTTTCCTCACTTGGGACAATGCTCTAAAAAATGATGATCATCACACTTTTATTTTTCTTACAACTCAGCAATTACAACTCGATACTTAGAACAAATATGACTCTATATGAATGCCTCCGACGGTGTACCGGGATATGCAATGAATCAAGAGTGACATGTATGAAATAATTATGAACGGTGGCTTTGCCACAAATACGATGTCAACTACATGATCATGCTAGCAATATGACAATGATGGAGCGTGTCATGATAAACGGAACGGTGGAAAGTTGCATGGCAATATATCTCGGAATGGCTATGGAAATGCTATGATAGGTAGGTATGTGGCTGTTTTGAGGAAGGTATATGGTGGGTGTATGATACCGACGAAAGATGCGCGGTATTAGAGAGGCTAGAAATGGTGGAAGGATGGGAAAAAGTGTGTATAATCCATGGACTCAACATTAGTCATAAAGAACTCATATACTTATTGCAAAAATCTAGAAGTTATCAAAGCAAAGTATTACGCGCATGCTCCTAGGGGGATAAATTGGTAGGAAAATACCATCGCTCGTCCCCGACCGCCACTCATAAGGAAGACAATCAATAAATAAATCATGCTCCAACTTCATCACATAACGGTTCACCATACGTGCATGCTACGGGAATCACAAACTTTAACACAAGTATTCTTTAAATTCACAACTACTAAACTAGCATGACTCTAATATTATCACCTCCATATCTCAAAACAATTATCATGCTTCAATCTTCTCTTAGTATTCAACGCACTCAAAAGAAAGTTTCACAAATCTTGAGTACCAAACATATTATTATTAAGCAATTTACCATGCTATTAAGACTCTCAAAATAATTTAAGTGAAGCATGAGAGATCAATAGTTTCTTTAAAACAAACCACCACCGTGCTCTAAAAGATCTAAGTGAAGCACATAGAGCAAAATTATAACGCTCAAAAGATATAAGTGAAGCACATAGAGCAAAACTACATAGCTCAAAAGATATAAGTGAAGCACATAGAGTATTCTTTCAAATTCCAATTTAAGTATGGCTCTCTCAAAAGGTGTGTACAACAAGGATGATTGTGGCACACTAACAAATAAAGACACAAATAATACAAGACGCTCCAAGCAAAACACACATCATGTTGATGAATAAAAGTATAGCTCCAAGTAAATTACCGATGGAAGTGGATGAAAGAGGGGATGCCTTCCGGGGCATCCCCAAGCTTTGAATTTTTGGTGTCCTTGGATTATCTTGGGGGTTCCATGGGCATCCCCAAGCTTAGGCTCTTGCCACTCCTTGTTCCATAATCCATCAAAAGAATTCACCCAAAACTTAAAAACTTCACAACACAAAACTCAATAGAAATCTCGTGAGCTCCGTTAGAGAAAGAAAACAAAAAACCACTTCAAAGTACTGTAATGAACTCATTTTTTATTTATATTGGTGTTAAAACTAATGTATTCCAACTTCTCTATGGATCATACCCTCCAATACTAGCCATTGATTCATCAAAATAAGCAAACAACACACGAAAAACAGAATCTGTCAAAAACAGAACAGTCTGTAGTAATCTATAACTAACGCAAACTTATGGAACCCCAAAAAATCTACCAAAATTAGAAGACCTAGAAAATTTGTTTATTGATCAGAAGCAATTGGAATCAGTATTTTATCACGTTCTGATGATTTTTAATAATTCGGGCACTGAACGCAAAGTTTCTGGAAATTACAGCAAGATCAAATAACTATCATCTAAGAAGATCCAATAGGTCTAGCTTGGCACAAACACTAATTAAAACACAAAACCACATCCAAACAGAAGGTAGATGGGTTATTTATTCCCTAACATAAGAAAAAAAACTAAAAATAAAATTGGGTTGCCTCCCAATAAGCGCATAATTGCACGCTAATACTATGTGTTCCCACTCATCATAGAGTTTTCTAGGGATAGAGACTTTCAACTCAAGTTTTTCTTCATAAGATTGCATCAAGGCATCAATAATATGTTCGGTGAAGGCTTTCTTTTGACTATAAGCATGCAGAGAATTTAGCACGGATTGCAACAAGGAAATACAATCAATCAAAGAGCAACTTTCATAATTAAATTCCTTCAAATCCATTATAGTGGGTTTAGCAACATCTAAATTTTTATTCCTTTCAATCCAGTTTCATCATAAAGATCTAAATACTCTGAATTTTTGGAACGCCTTCTAGGTAAAGGAAGATCATATTCAGTTTCATCAAGATTCACATTGCAAAACAAAGATTTGATAGGGGACACATCAATAATTTTTACATATTCATCTTGATTTTCATAGGAATTCGGTTTTGCGGCCATTTTATTGACTAAGGTAGCTTGCATATCCGAAATTTCAGCAGTCATCTTTTCAAGACGAGCAATTTGGGATCTTATACCATCAAATTCTTTAGACATATTATCGAGCTCTTTATTCATATAACTCATAAAACTTTTTTGTTCCTTAAGCTCGTTTCTAAAGAAATTATTATGCTCAAACTGCAAAACCATAAATTTCCTGACGTTGTTTTCAATCTACTCTAACCTTTTAAGGTGAAGGTCACCAAATTTAGGTAGAGCCATCGCGACAAACAAGCAATCCAACACACGAGCAAACAAAAGGCAAGCGAAAAAAAGGCAAACGGAGAAGGAGAAGGAGAAGGAGAAGGAGAAGGAGAAAGAGAGGGCGAATAAAACGGCAAGGGTGAAGTGGGGGAGAGGAAAACGAGAGGCAAATGGCAACTAATGTAATGCGAGAGATAGGGATTGTGATGGGTACTTGGTATGTTGACTTTTTGCGTAGACTCCCCGGCAACGGCGCCAGAAATTCTTCTTGCTACCTCTTGAGCTTGCGTTGGTTTTCCCCGAAGAGGAGAGGATGATGCAGCAGAGTAGCGTAAGTATTTCCCTCAGTTTTTGAGAACCAAGGTATCAATCCAGTAGGAGGCCACGCTCAAGTCCCTCGTACCTGCACAAAACGATAGCTACTCGCAACCAACGCGACTAGGGGTTGTCAATCCCTTCACGGTCACTTACGAGAGTGAGATCTGATAGAGATAATATTTTTGGTATTTTTGGTATAGAGATGCAAAGTGAAAAGTAAAAGGCAAAGTAAAAAGCAAAACAAGATTAAAGTGATGGAGATTGATATGATGAGAATAGACCCGGGGGTCATAGGTTTCACTAGTGGCTTCTCTCAAGAGCATAAGTTTTCTACGGTGGGTGAACAAATTACTGTTGAGCAATTAACAGAATTGAGCATAGTTATGAGAATATCTAGGCATGATCATGTATATAGGCATCACGTCCGTGACAAGTAGATCAAAACGATTCTGCATCTACTACTATTACTCCACTCATCGACCGCTATCCAGCATGCATCTAGAGTATTAAGTTAAAAACAGAGTAACGCTTTAAGCAAGATGACATGATGTAGAGAGATAAATTCATGCAATATGAAATAAACCTCATCTTTTTATCCTCGATGGCAACGATACAATACGTGCCTTGCTGCCCCTTCTGTCATTGGGAAAGGACACCGCAAGATCGAACCCAGAGCTAAGCACTTCTCCCATGGCAAGAACTACCAATCTAGTCGGCCAAACCAAACGGATAATTCGAAGAGACTTGCAAAGATAACCAATCATACATAAAAGAATTCAGAGAAGATTCAAATATTATTCATAGATAGACTTGATCATAAACCCACAATTCATCGGTCTCAACAAACACACCGCAAAAAGAAGAAGATTACATCAAATAGATCTCCACAAGAGAGGGGGAGAACATTGTATTGTGATCCAAAAAGAGAGAAGAAGCCATCTAGCTAATAACTATGGACCCGAAGGTCTGAGGTAAACTACTCACACTTCATCGGAGAGGCTATGATGATGTAGAAGCCCTCCGTGATGACGGCCCTCTCCGGCAGAGCTCCAGAACAGGCCCCAAGATGGGATCTCGTGGATACAGAAAGTTGCGGCGGCGGAATTAGGTTTTGGCTCCTGTTCTGATCGTTTTGGGGTACGTGGATATATATAGGAGGAAGAAGTACGTCGGTGGAGCCTCGGTGGGCCCACGAGGGTGGGGGCGCGCCTGGGGTGTAGGGCGCGCCCCCCTACCTCGCGCCCACCTCGAAGCTTGCTTGGCGTAGAGTCCAAGTCTCCTGGGTCATATTCGGGAAGAAAATCACGTTCCAGACAGGATTATTCTATTTGGACTCCGTTTGATATTCCGTTTCTTCGAAACATTGAAATAGGCAAAAAACAGCAATTCTGGGCTGGGCCTCTGGTTAATAGGTTAGTCCCAAAAATAATATAAAAGTGGAAAATAAAGCCCAATATAGTCCAAAACAGTAGATAATATAGCATGGAGCAATCAAAAATTATAGATACGTTGGAGACGTATCACGGCCGTTTATAAAATCTGAGAGTTGGCCAGTCGTCGGCTTCTGCCCCCATGCAACTAGTGCTGGGGTGTTCAGGATAAATCTGAGCAATCTTTTTCCCATTTTTGGGTCCTTCGAGGGAGGTGCTCAGCGCAACGAACCAGACAATCGGACTATAATGCTTTATCACTGTCACTTAGCCATAGGAGTCTACAATTTTAAATTTTGGCGAAGCCCCTAGTATTCAGAAGGCCGAATTTGGGGCGCTATACACGCCTAAGTCGTACAAGGCCGACTCCTCGCCCAAAGCGGGAAAATTCTTTAGGGACTTAAGACCTCTCGAACAGCGACCAGCTCTCGCCTTATCATGACAGTCAGTTTTAGCTTTCTCTACTAAGGTGCTCGTCCGAAAGAACCGGGACACAATGGCAGTAGTTCTCCCAGTGCTACCTTAGTCGATATAGCGGAACGTAAGGTACCAAAACATGGGATCCGGGCAAACCCAACTATTGACCCAAGACATGATTCGGAGCTGATGCATATAATGCTATAAGTTCGGGGTGCCGCACTATCGAAAGTGGTCGGACTTCTCACGCCGTATTATGGGGTATACGGAAGCCCCTGGCGTACTGGGCGTACCAAAGTGTACGGGTGCTAACTGTCATAAATGAACATGTATATATGAAAAAGAATATAGAATGCGATGATAGACTAGTGCTATGCATTGTTTATTCGAGAAATGCGTCGAGGCATACTGATACAAGTAGTGTGGTAAGTAAAAATTAGGACTATTTGACATGTCCCATCTGAGGGCAAGCTGTGGACTGGTATCTTAAAGCAGGTATTTCGTTATCAGAGACCACCTGGGGATTCCATTGTATGACGTAGCTTCCTGCCTCCTTGGATGTTGTATCATGTGTCTGGCAATCGTACTGCCGGATAGGCCTTCCAGAGAGTAAAGTCCTGAAAGAGAGAGAATGATAAAGGTAGTAAGCCCCTAGCGCAGTTGAGCCGCATTGTGGGACGTGCCATGATCGTGCCCCCGCCTATACCCATGGTATTTTCAATGCGTAATTATGTACTCGCGGCGCGGATTTCGCCGTTCGGCTGAGACTAGGGTGAGGGCCGGGTTGCTAGGCGAGCTCTGAACGTGCCAGGTGATCCTGTTGCAGGTTACTCCGGACGCGCTTGACGGTGTCCGGGGGCTTTATCGTTGAACTGGTGGATTGCCTTAAGAGGCTGCTTTGTGCCTCCGCTGCGAGGGCCATAGTATGCTCCTCGTTACGGAGCGAGCGCTCTGTGTTTCCATTGACTGTGATGACCCCCCTAGGTCCTGGCATCTTGAGCTTGAGGTACGCGTAATGCGGTACCGCATTGAATCTTGCGAATGCGGTTCGCCCGAGTAGTGCATGATAGCCGCTGCGAAACGGGACGATATCGAAGATTAACTCCTCGCTTCGGAAATTGTCCGGAGATCCGAAGACCACTTCCAGTGTGATTGAGCCCATACAATGGGCCCCTACACCTGGGATGACGCCTTTAAAGGTCGTTTTTGTGGGTTTGATCCTCGAGGGGTCTATGCCCATTTTGCGCACTGTATCCTGATAGAGCAGGTTCAGGCTGCTGCCACCGTCCATAAGGACTCGAGTGAGGTGAAATCCGTCAAAGATGGGGTCTAAGACCAATGCGGCAGATCCGCCATGTCGGATACTAGTGGGGTGGTCCCTGCGATCGAAGGTGATCGAACGAGAGGACCATGGGTTGAACTTTGGGGCGACGGGCTCCATTGCATATACATCTCTTAGTGCACGCTTCCGTTCCCTCTTGGGGATGTGGGTTGCGTATATCATGTTCACCGTCCTCACTTGCGGGGAGAACCTCTTCTGTCCTCCCGTGTTCGGCGGTCGTGGCTCCTCCTCGTCATCGCTGTGCAGCCCCTTGTCCTTGTTTTCAGCGTTTAACTTGCCGGCCTGCTTGAACACCCAGCATTCTCTGTTGGTGTGATTGGCTGGCTTATCGGGGGTGCCGTGTATTTGACACGAGCGATCGAGTATGCGGTCCAAACTGGACGGGCCCGGAGTGCTTCTTTTGAATGGCTTTTTCCGCTGACCGGGTTTAGAGCCTCTGAATCCGGCATTTATAGCCGTATCCTCGGTGTTATCGCCGTTGTTGCGGCGCTTGTGTTTGCTGCGATGTTGCCTGCCGTTACAGTCCTTGGTATCCGAAGTGCCAAGGTTCCTTGATATGTTGTTGCTGCGAGCTAGCCAGCTATCCTCTCCCGCACAAAAGCGGGTCATGAGTGTCGTGAGGGCTGCCATAGACTTCGGCTTTTCCTGGCTGAGGTGCCGGGCGAGCCACTCGTCACGGATGTTGTGCTTAAATGCCGCTAAGGCCTCTGCATCCGGACAGTTGACAATTTGATTTTTCTTGGTTAGGAACCGTGCCCAGAATTGCCTGGCTGATTCCCCTTGCTGCTGAATTATATGGATCAAGTCATCGGCATCTGATGGTCGCACATAACTGCCCTGGAAGTTGTTGAGGAATGCGTCTTCCAGATCCTCCCAACAGCCAACGGAGTCTGGTGGCAAGTTGTTCAGCCAATGCCGAGCTGGTCCTTTAAGTTTTAACGGGAGGTACTTGATGGCATGTAGATCATCACCGCGGGCCATGTGGATGTGGAGGAGGAAGTCCTCTATCCATACCGCGGAATCTTTTGTGCCATCATATGCTTCAATATTTACGGGTTTAAAACCCTCTGGGAATTCATGCTCCATTACTTCGTCAGTGAAGCATAGGGGGTGTGCTGCGCCTCTGTGCTGGGCTATATCGCGACGCAGATCGTATGAGTCTTGCCTGCTGTATTCGGCCCAGTCGGACTTGCTTTTATTGTATCCGGCGGGGCGGTCACCGTCCCTCGTAGGGGTGTGGCTCATGATCCGTAGATCGATCTTGCGTGTTTTGCCCTATCTTCCAATACGTCTCGCAGGTCTCGCGTGTTTCCCGGTGCCTTGGTATTTTTGTTTGAATGGCGGCGGGGTGCAAGCTGATCTTCAGGCTGGACTGCCTCTCTATCTCGGCCACGAGGTGGCCGATCAGCCGCATCATACGGTGGTGATGTAGGTTTCAATGCTTCCTCCTCAAGTCGGGGTAGCAACCTGCGCTTTGGGTAACCATTGGAAGGGCGTTCGAGTTCATATTCCTCGGCCGCAAGGACTTCAGTCCATCTGTCCGCTAGCAAATCCTGATCAGCTCGAAGCTGTTGTTGCTTTTCTTCAGGCTATTTGCTGTGGCTATAAGCCTGCGCAAAAAGCGCTCCTGTTCGACGGGATCCTCAGGCACGACAAATTCTTCGTCGTCGAGGCTCACTTCATCTTCGGAGAGAGGCATGTAATTGTCCTCCTCTCCCTCTGCCGCTCACTCAGGAGGGCTGGCTTGTTCATCCTCCGGCTCTGAATCTTGTTGGAAGGGATTGCCATCATCTTCGGCACTGTCCGGAGTATTATTATCTCCCGTGCTGGTATCACCGCTTTTGCTGTGGCGAGACTTAGAGCGGCGTCGCTGACGTCGGCGCTTGGGCTGCTTCTTGGAGGGGTCATCCTCCGCTGTCTTGTCGCCATTGCCTTTTTTGGGTGTATCCACCATATATATATCGTATGATGAGGTGGCGGTCGAGTGCCCCGTGGGCAGTGGTTCCTGTTCATCTCCTTCATCATTGTCCATGCCATCGATGTCTTCGGAGTCGAAGTCGAGCATGTCGGTTAAATCATCGACAGTGGCTACTAAGTGGGTGGTGGGTGGGGAGTGAATTTCTTCGTCATCCGCATCCCATTCTAGCCGGACATAGTTCGGCCAAGGTTCTCCTGACAAGGAGAGAGACCTTAACGAGTTTAGTACATCGCCGAAGGGCGAGTGCTGAAAGATATCCGCGGAGGTGAACTCCATGATCGGCGCCCAATCGGATTCGACAGGGACGGGCGCAAGTCACGTCCTTGTCAAAACCGCCTTGATTGTCTCTCAATGAAAGCACCAATGTCAACCGGCGAATCTCGGATAGGGGGTCCCAAACTGTGCGTCTAAAGCGGATGGTAACAGGAGGCAGGGGACACAATGTTTTTACGTTTTTCAGGAGGCAGGGGACACAATGCAGGAGACAGGGTGTCCACTCAGTCCAGGACTCCCTCACACGCCTTTTACGTTTTTCGGGAGGTTGTCACAGTTGGGTCTGGCTAAGTGGACACAGGTAAAACCATGTTGTGCAACGCGTTTAGTCTCCTGCATCCTCCCAACGTGGATGAGAAAAATTACACACATGACTATTTGGTAGCAAGCATTTCCTCCAAGATGCAGTGTGTTGTTTTTTGATTACGTGTGCACGGACGATTAATCTCATGTCTTACTGAACTTACATCACATGGGAGTGGGGTGTTGAAGGGAGACGTGAAGGGCCGACTCAAGGTAGAAGAAGGTGTGACAGTCCTCGAATGCTCATCCAACGATCATGAAATCAGCTGGGTGTGAACCGTTTTTCAGGCGACTGGAGTATGAGCTGGATTGTGACATGTTTGTATAATCAATAGGAAGACACAGATCTACTCATTTACGACCGTCCAACTAGAAAATGTATAACGTAAAAAGTCGTGTGAAACGGTAAGATGAAGCTAGAGGTCAATGAAATTTCGACGGTCCATCATGTGCAAAGATTTTGCCAAAATTAATCGGTTCATAACATACACACATGAACGTGTTTATACGGTCAATAGTGAGACGTAGATCTACTCGTCTACGATCGTATAATGCACAACACGAAAATCGTGCGAAACATCAAGATGAAACTAGTGGTCAAAGAAAATTTCACCTCGTACGCTTGAGTTGAACGATGAGTCATCACCTGCGTTTCAGTTGCATTGCTCGAGCCCGACTCGCTTGAAACGATCGATTATGTTGTTCCTTCGGAGCCAGACTCAGAGGTGCTTCAAGTATCGTGCCATTCAGACTCAACATTATTTGCACACAAACCAAACTGCCCAAAGTCACCCAAAAAGCATCCCCAAGGCTAGTTGGACAATTTGTAGGCTACCAAATGCCTACTTCGGTGATAGAGGAACGATGACGGCGGCGCATCTTCGACCCGCTCCGGTGTTCGTAGTCGTCGTCAACTGGTCTATGAATTTATTTGTATTTTTCTGTTATTCTAGAGATATTTTTACTCTTTTATCGAAAAATAATATTAGTAATAGGTCAGAGGATTTTTTTTCCTGAAAAAAAACATATAGGGAAAATATGTTTTGTTATCCCAGTCGAATGCCAGCGTCCACGACCGTGGCGACGAAGGGCGCAGCGGAAGCTTGCTACGTACACCTTTCCTAGGTATACCTTTCCTATTTCGAGGACGGGGTCTGCCAATATAATTTCGTAATTGCCGACCGTTGCCTCTCCACCCCCCTTCCCCGCTCCCCCTGCCCAACCAACGGCTACCGTCTCCACGAGAGAAAAGGGGAAGATGGCGGCGGAGAGCCCTAGATCCGCACTACGGCGGACGCCGGCCGCCAAGAGCGGCGCGGGCCTGCTCAGCCCCCGGTTCCGCTCGGCGGCGGAGCTGGCCGGCTGGGACGAGGAGTCCATCCTCCTCGCGGCGCTCGTCGTCGAGGACACGCCGGTCCGCGAGTCGCGCCGCAAGAGACGGCCCTCCGGCTCCTCCACCGCGGGCGGCAGCGCCGGATCTAACACCAGGTACCTATTCCCGCACCCCCACCAATCGCGCGACGCGACCTTGCTCTCCTTTTCTCTTTCTTGTCTTGGTTGGTTTCTGGATCCGTACGAATTATCGCTCTCCTGCAGGAAGCGGAGGTCGCGGAGGCAGTCGGCCGATGAGACACCGATCCCGCCCATGGCGCTTGTGCTCGACGACGACGAGAAGCCGAACGACCATGAAGGTCGGTGATTGCCCCCTCGCGTTCTTCCTTACCCCGATCTGTTGAGCGTTTCGGGTTGTGTTTGTTTGAGGAATTGTCGATCTGGTGTTAATTTGAAATCTTTGCAGTTGGCAAGAAGGAGGTGAAGGCGGAGGAGAAGGAGAAGGTTTCTGTCGTGGAGGGAAAGGAGAAGTCCGAATCTGCCAAGGATGGAGAAGCAGCAGCGACCGGCGAGCTGCCGTGTATGGATCGGCTTAGGGAGGAGCTGTCTTGCGCTGTAAGGGCGTCTCGCAGATCGATACCCTTGGTTTCATGTCTTTTCATTGCATATGTGATTATCGCTGAGTAGAGTATGATTAGTGTTTGATTTTGCGCAGATTTGCTTGGATATCTGCTATCAGCCAAGTACCACGCCTTGTGGTCACAGGTAAATTTGCACACTACTCTCTACACATAGTTATTTGTTCGTTGGTTCACAACATTTGCAGCATAGAGCCAAGTTTTAACTTCCAGAAACTATGATATTGATTTGTTTCGTGAATTGTTCCCCTGTTTTTACTCCCGAGATTCAATGCGTGATGTGTATAAACCCCTTATTCATCCCATGTACTACCAGGAATTAGGAACTGTGTTTCTGGTTACTTTACGAGATTCAGTATGTTGTTAATCACTTGTGGCTACTGTACTTGGCAATGCTTATTTTCGATGCAGATGTGCAAATTAGCTAATTCATATTTATTTGTTTCGTGAATTGTTGACTGTGACAAAGATTAGCATCCATGTTAGCTTGAACAGCCATGAGTTTTGGTATTGAACTGAGCAACTGTGTTTACTTCACTTAGTGCTTTGCCAATCCATAAAATTCCCTACATAGAATATTGGCCCTGTAATTCAGAGATCAAATACTGAATGCAATTCTTGATCCTCATAACACTGTTGCCCCTTTCTTTCACTGAACAGCTTTTGCATGCAATGCTTAAAACATGCCGCCTCTAAGTGTGGAAAGCGGTGCCCAAAATGCCGTCAATTAATCAGGTAAGCTTCGATCTTCAAGATTTTGCACTACTCCAAATATGGTAGAAAAACAAACAGGGGTTCAACTAATTTTTTGTCATTCTGCAGTAATTCAAGATCTTGCACTATCAACACAGTGCTCTGGAACACCATCCAACTCCTATTTCCTAGCGAAGTTGAAGCGAGGAAGAGCTCCATGGCGTCATCCTCAGCAAGCAAGGACGATGTGAAGCAAAGCCTGCCAAGAAGCAACAACTATACACAAGTTGGCATTAGGAACACCAGTGGCAGTAGCAGCTTCACCACACAGGACTACACTAGAATAGGCAACAGCACCAGGAGCTCCTTAGCAGCAGGCGGCAGAAGAAGTATGCCGGTCCCAGGAACCATGAACACCAGCAGTGGGAGCTCTGACACACAGGGTAGGAGCACAAGAAGCAGAGACAGTGGCAGAGGCTTTGTCCGGGCGTCAGAGTTGGTTGCCACCAGGAGTTCAGCGCGGTCAGGCCAATCTGACGACGCTTCACTTGCATACAGGTTGCAGCAGGAGGAGTTCATGACGGCTTTCGATAATGAGGGGGGAGAGAGGCAGCCACGGAACACCATATCTACTGCCCGAGCAAATTTGAGAGCTATGGCCTCTCGAGCCGAGAGGGCAGTTCTCCTTCGTGACAATGAGGGAGAGAGGCAGCCACAGAACACCATATCTACTGCCCGAGCAAATTTGAGAGCTATGGCCTCTCGGGCCGAGAGGGCAGTTCTCCTTCGTGACAATGAGGGAGAGAGGCAGCCACAGAACACCATATCTACTGCCCGAGCAAATTTGAGAGATATGGCCTCTCGGGCCGAGAGGGCAGCTCTCCTTCGTGCTCGCGGCTGGCCTCTTTAGTTTGGACTGATTTTCAGTTTCCCAGTACCTGAATCTTTCTCTGGAAGAATGTAGCATAAGTACTGTGGTGTGATCAATCACTTGTATTGTGTGAAAGTAAAATGACGACAAGCTATATTTGTTTCCTGTAATACACACAAATTTAGATTGCTTTACTAGATAATGGTCGTATAGCCCTGCATTTTCTCTAGCTGGATTAAGGATTTTCTCTGTTCGGCAGTTTGATCAAAGAACCCATTTAAATTTTTGGAATTATAAAGGAAGCTATTTTCTGGAAGTTTACCTTGTCTCCTTCCCAACTCATTTTCCATCAGCCAAAGCCATGTAACAAATCAATTTTTTGGCACTCCGTTTCACTGTATACCAATGTTATTATCATCAACAAAAATCCACTCTATACCAATGTTCAGTGCTTTGTAAAAGCCAATGTATAAAGTTGTCATGTGCCATCTAATTGACGGACATTTCTCCAAGGAGTAAATTAAACATCTTTCATCTCTGTGTATCTTGTTATCTGTTCCGTAAATTGAACCAAAACTTCGAGAAATACAGTTATCTTGTCATGTGCCTTTGAACAAAGCATTTCAATCAAGCAACCAAGTTATTCAAAGAGAAACTTTATACATGTTTGATTCATACTCATCATATATCGTAAAAGTAAAATATATAACAACACACGTTATACAAACAACAAGCAGTAGCACACAGATTTGGGATTAACTAATTGACTATGGAACACTCAAAATCCAGGTATTATTTGAAAATAAAACAACAACAAGCTCAACAATTTTAGGTCATGCCATATGTGTTTCCTGTAGTCCAGACAAATTTAGACCACTTTTCTAGATGACGGTAATGGGTGTAATGGGTGTATTGCCCTGCATGCAAAATAAGGGAAATCGTGAAATATTAGCTTCATGCACATCAATAAACCATTCATTGATTTAAACATTAGTTGTCCATTTTAACGGAAGATCAGCAGTTGCAATGTAAGGCCTGTACGCATCAAATGTTAACGTGTTGCACATCTGCCACATAAATAATATGTGCTGAATTATGCTTGTAAAATTGTATGTAAAATTGTCATCATCATCATTCGGATAAATTTTCTCACCATGCTATCTAAGAATATCTTCTGAATTTGACATACGCACTAACAGATTATGGCAATTCCGGAAGGTGTAGAATGCACTACATTCTGAAAAGAAGGGAGTATGGATTAAGCATAAGAACATTTCACTTACACGAGTTGGGACATAGAATGTGTGGATATCAAGTTGTTTGTAGCTCTCATGGACAGTGTTCTTGACTGTTCTGAACTTGATGACGCCGCGCGCCATGGCGAATTCTCCTGTCCCGCCCATAATAGCCATCTCGCCTTCTGATAGATACTGCCCCATCACTGCAAGCGTCGACCCACCGAACCTATACATTTTAGGAGTAACGAGAAATGTTATGTAAGTATCACCGTAAACATAGACTATCTTTATCATGTGGACAGTAGTTCTGTAAAATTTACAGTCTTCAAGTGCTGAATCACTAGTACTAGTATGACCGTACCTTGGATCTTCGAACACCATGGTGAAATAATGGAACCAGCCAGGACCCTCTACGTCCGCCTGCACCTGCATGCCTTTCGCGCGGGCGACAATAGTCGCACCGCGTTGAGGCGTGTCGGTGACCGTCCAATCGATGACGGCGGTCGTGCCGAACCAAGCCGAGTGGCCAGAACTAATGGTTACTACCTGGTTGTGATCTGGCCCATCAATAACTTGGTGCAAGTACAAACGCAGGCTTATCTCACGCTCACAAGGAAGAATGGGGCACACAAATGAAGGGTCGGCCATGGCTAGGATGAAGAAGGACGCAAACACAAGGGGCGCGGCGAGGCTAGGCCAGGCCATGGCTGGGGTTTAGGCTCTCAGAGGCTGATCTACTCTTTCCTTGCGTGCCGTGTGAGAGATATGTGGAGATGATGTGCTGTATTTATAGTGCTCAAGGGCTGGCATGGCATATGCATCCCAGATCCTTAGGGCACAAGTATAGGACCAATGTGGGAATCAAGCTCTCTACCTGATCTAGCTGCTTCTCTAGAGCTTGGTGAGACGAGGGAGAGCGACGGAGAGAGAATGATTGGCTACATCAATCATTTTTATGCATGTGGCGATTTCCACAATGCATAGGACATGTCCCTTTCTTTCCCTTGGTTCGTTGGTGCCATTTTTTACAGCATTTCCTAATGCCCTTACAAACCATTATGGAAGTTCGTCGTAATTTCCCTTTTGTTTTGCATGAATGGCCTTTTGAGGTTGGATATTATCAATCTTTCCAAGTGGTACAATTTACACACACTACAAATGTGAGCAAAATAAATTAGTACTAGATTATTCATTCAGAAAGCCTAGCCGGATTGCACTATCATTAGCGATAACGAAACAAACCGTAGTTCAAGCGTTCTGAGGTCGTGCCGATAGGGCCTGCGTTGTGCGCCGTTTGCTACTGCTATTTTGGGCCTTCCCAGTACAGAGCCCAGAGCCCGGGGTGGCCGCCCCTTCCACCCCCCTCAGGGTAGGGCCTGTGTCTACATAGCTTTTCTATCTAAGATGTGAACACGCGGCATATTTCGGCCGAGTGGACAGATCAAGCCGTAGTTGACCAAGAGGTGCCAGGTCCGGAACCCTCCATGATAAAAAGAAAATCCTCACACGCAGAGTACCCAACACTTTCCCCGCTCTCAAACACTTACAGGCGGGTCACTGCCAACATATTTGAGGTCTTTTCTATGTGATTAAATAAAATATGAGGGGTTTCTATAAAAAAATCCTCGCGCGCGGATTACCCAGCACTTTCCCCGCTCTCAAACACTGTGGGTCACTCCCACGCTGGCATGCCACACGGGCTGGACGTACGTTCAGATACGGATGGAGGCACCTTATTTGCACGTCCAGACAAATTCAAGCACCAGTTTCGTGTATTTTTTAACTTTAGGCACCAAACCGACCACACAAGACGAGTTGAGGCGCCTTCAGTGTATTTAACTCAATAGAAGAATTATAGGATTGGAATGACATGCCCAATTGAATCCTATAGAATTAGTAAGGAGCGTTTGATGCCACTGAAAAAACAAAGAAATTGCAAAAAAGAGGTTGGAGTGGGTATCACATTTCCTATGAAAAGTAGTACAAAAAATTCCATAGGAAAAGTTTCTATAGGATCCAAACATATGAATCAAAGAACCAATATAGAAAAAAAAATCTTAAGGATTTTAATTCTCCAGAAATCTCATAGAATTTCTTTTAATCAAAGCAGCACTAAACAGGTAAACCACCTCCTAAGATTTAACTCCAGCTAGAGTTTTAATTACTAGTCCTTCCACCAAATTTATCTCCCTAAATCACAAAATTGCACACATTAGTCTTTTCAAACATGACTAAGATAAGTTTTTGGATAATTATAGTAGTACTTCCTCCGTCCGAAAATACTTGTCATCAAAATGGATAAAAGGAAATGTATCTGGAACTAAAATACATCTAGATATATCCTCTTTTGTTCATTTTGATGACAAGTATTTCCGGACGGAGGGAGTACATAACATCACTACATTAGACTTAAAAATTACATGGTGTGGCTGAATCAGATTCACAAGTGGCGGTTCAGAAGTTACATGGTGAGTTGAAGGATCTCTCCGCGAGTGGCTGTGGTGAAGCAGGTGAAAGAACTTTTGCATGAGTTTCAGGAGTTTATGGTTAAGTGGGTGCGACTGACTGCGAATAAAGTCACACATACTTTTGCTAGGGAAGTGATGAGGACATGACTACTTTGAATACAACCAAAAATATTCTGGATAACATAAATAAATTATTGAATAGTTTGCACTAAAAATCACCTGATAAATATGCCTGTATGCAATATTTTTGGTCGTATCCAAGATAGTCATATCCTCATCAGGAAGGGTCCTTGAATAAAATTTGTAAGACTTGGTTTCAGGTTCTAGCCGAGTTTGTGAGCTCGGTGGTTGTCTATCACTACTTAATTAATAGAGAGCAGCAGTTTCATAAAAAAAAAGTCACTTATCCGAAAAGGCGATATGCATGGTGTGTTGTGTGTACATGGGGCGTTGACCCATTGGAAAACATGTCACACGTCTCTTATTCGGAAAATCGGTATGCATACAGATAGCCTTTTTTGGACAAATAATTTTAGACCCAAAAAAATCTAAAAATAGTTGTACATATACATACAGATGTCTGGTACATGTGTTTGAATTTCCATTAATACTCCCTCCGTTCCTAAATATAAGTCTTTATAGAGATTTCACTATGAACCACATACGGATGTATATAGATGCATTTTAGAGTGTACATTCACTTATTTTGCTCCGTATGTAGTCCATAGTGGAATCTCTATAAAGAATTATATTTAAGAACAGAGGGAGTATATTTTTTCATATGTGGTGTATAAAAAAACAAATACATGGACCAAAATGGACTTACCTTTTGTTGTTTTTGGCCACAAATTTTGTGTTGTTTAGCCCACAGTCAACATATATCACTTTTTTCGATAAAGAAAATATATTAATGTCACGAAGATACCAATTATACCCAGCTTATGTAGCACATGTCCAAAAACATCAAGGATATACGCAGCCAAAAATGAAAAAAAAATGACCCACCATGGTGATCAGTCACTAGCAACAACAACACTCTAATCACCACCAAAGACAACACCCGGCTTGCAAAAAAGGTTCTTCAAAAGCAACGCTTTCAAAAAGGAAACAATGGACAAGCGTTGTCGTTGCGTAATCAAAGATCTTGAGTTTTCACCCTGAAGAAAGTCCAAGTTCACCCAGAAATAATGACTCAACGAGGCCATTGCCAGGTACAACCAATGAAGGCCAGAACTTGGGTTTTCACCCTAGGAATCAAGACTCGATACTTGAGGGGTGCCATTGCAATCCTTCAGTGCCGCTACCCCCGCTTGCCGAGGCCGCTGTTGCAAGTCACCAAACACCTAGCACACAGTCTTCATCGCATCTAGTACACCTTTCAGCCAACGCTTCAAACCTCCGATCGCAGCTGCCATGGCTTTCTCCACCTCTATCATGCCTTGGGAATCTTGACTTAGAAATGTCCCATGACTCCAATAAAAAAGCGAAGCTTCACGTCGCGCCCTTTTGAAGTCGTGTTGGTTGATAATATGAGCGCGCATGACCGGAGCCTTTCTAATCTAGATATCCAGGGGCGGCATTCGTCAATCCGTATAGATCACTGTTGGGGAAGACCGGAACGTGACATCAGCTAGATCGAAGATGTCGGCATTTGGTAGAAAGACGGCATAGCGGACGGAGATTGCTACGGCCAAACCACCACAGCACCAAGCGCGTCCAGACCATGGCCAGTGCGCCTGGCACACCTGCCATGCCTCACCGGCGCAACTAGGCCGCCAGTTGCATCACCACCACTGTCCCGCGGGGTCGTCGACCACCCCCAACCCAACCGCCTCCATCCCTGATCGAATCTGGGCATAGATTCTCATATCTGCCACCAAGGCCGGCGCCCACCCCGGGGCTCATCAGAGCCACCGCGCCATGGGGTTGCCCACCGGCAAGCACGTCATGGGAAGGGGCCGATGGAAGGGGACGTCGCGACACCCCACCATGCAGAAGGGAGGAGGCCCCGCGCCCCATCCCGCACGCCTGGGAAGGAGATCCCCACTGCCGCCAACACCACAAGGGCTTTGCCCAGTGGCACTCGTCGGCGACTGCAAGGGAAGTGGCGGCGGGGAAGGGGAGCCCTTAGATGGCGGCGGCACGCTCCCGGGTCGCCCGCAGGGAGGACGACATGGGAGGGGAATGGATTGAGGCCAACGTCACCTACCTACGTAACTGGATTGATTAGATCAACATATATCACTTAATAATACTTTCTTTTTGCCAGACACTTAATAATACTTTACAGATACATAGAAAATATCTATATGTATCCATGAAAAAAAAAGAATGTTTCTTGAACATGTAAATACCCTTTTCGGTTTTTTAAAAATTGCAGGATCACTGGAGGCCGGGGGCCAAAATAGCACTGTCAGTACCAGCCCAAACAATTTTAGTCAAACCAGAGCAACTATCGACATAATGTACCACCCATAAAAAAAATCAACATAATGTACCAAATTCCGCCCTTGTTTAGTTGCCAGTCAGTGATATAATTCATGCCAACATACATCAACAGGTCATGCAGCATTCACTCAATCTTATAGGTCTATTAATTGTTCTCCTAGCTGAAAAAAAACCCTCATACATTCATGATCCAGATGAAAAGGACTGCCATGTAAAAGATTGATATTGCCAAAAAACTCATACATTCATGATCCGGATGAAAAGAGCTGACCATGTAAAAGATTGATATTTACAAAACATCAAACCATCATGTTGGACAGCACACATTCACCCATGCGATGCACCTATGTGAAGGTGGTCAGATGAATATATACACCAGTAATTCAAAACTGAAAATTTTAGTCAGGTGAAAAAAAGAAGGCAAGATTCCTCCTCACAATTCTAGCATCCAATATATTCGGAAGCCCATAAAAGACATGGAACAATTCGAGGACAAGCATTACCCCCTGCAAACTCATACCAGAATTGTAGCATATCAACTTACTTATCAGAACCCCTAAACCCAGCGAGCTAAATGGTAATCTCAAGCTCTGGGCATCATAAGCTAGAATTGTAGCACAGTGAGTTTCATCAGAATTTGGATTCTTGCATACCGAGTTGCAAAGCACACATCAGAAGTATCTGGATGCGGTAAAAATGAAATGTCGCTGCCATTTAGACATTAAAATTGGGATCCGTATTTGCATGACCATTGTATACAAGCTCCGATCTTTCGGGATCAATTCTTTCTCCTGGAGCACCTTCATCACTTTATGGCGGACACCAAACGACACTCTGTAGGATGAAATCAAACAACAAAGCTGTTTTTCCTAATTATCCCCCTGCCGTCTTTCAGATCAGATTTTCTCTATTCATCCACCAAGCAAAACGACAAGTTCAATAACCGCCATCATGCTTTTCAAAGCCCAACAAAACGAAATCTTATTCTGAGCTCCCATCATTTTCCAAGGTCACTTCATGCAAACTTTCATTTGGACATGATAAATTCATATCATTCTGATGCAGCAATATCAAAGACCCAGTAATAAACTTACCGAAGTAGGATAGGTTAATAAACCAATAAAACTAACAGGCAGTCCAATCAGGTTAAACTGATGATATGTCAAAAGGTACATATACTATGTGCCTGCAATACACAGCATATACATGTATCAAATAAGTTAGCGGCATAAAAAGAAAGGAGGAGAAATATCGAAAATTCGAATCTGAGCCCGAGCTCATTTGCACCTGCGCTCACGAAAAAAATCAAAATAAATACTAGAAAAATTCAAAAAATTCCAAAAAATATCTGGGTGGTAGACAATTTGATGCGTGAGGTACGCTCCAATTTTCAAAACATTTGGACTTCTGTGCAGCTCTCGGCAAAAAAGACAAATCGGATCTCGGCAAAAAAGACAAATCAGAGGTCTGTAAAAATGTGTACTGTTTATATATTGTTCTGGTCTGATTTGTCTTTTTTGCTGAGAGCTGCACAGAAGTCCAAATGTTTTGAAAATTAAAGCATATCTCACGCATCAAATTGTCTACAACCCTAATTTTTTTGGATTTTTTTGAATTTTTCTGAATTTTTTACGAATTTTTTTTCGACTGGGTGCAGATGCACCCGGGCACCGAAACGCCGCTCTCGAGAAATATTTATTCATGTGAGGTTTCTAACAAACAGCAGGCATCATCGGTAGGGGCAATAAACCAGGAAAAGAACCAACAACCCACAAATATTAGATCATCCACGTGTTTCAGAAATAACAATATATAAGCTGAATCACAATTCACAACACATGAGCAGTCAAATCACTAGATTCAGTCTGGACTGAGGACATGCCAGATGTTAATCTCTCACAATTGAACTTCGGGAAGCTTTTTCCCTACACAAGCAGCAGCATAAGCATCTGCAAGCCCCTGGAACACACTCATTGACGGTCAGATACATCTCTACAAATTTCTTGTGACTCATGCAAAACACGCCGAACAAGTCGATGTCTCTCTTAACCAACCCTTTCTCCTTCAGAACATATATGACATAATGCCTCGGGATCAGCCGCCTCTCCAAGCTGCACGTCAGAATGGACGGCCTTCGTGCGATGTATGAAGGTTCCAACCCAAATTCCGTCCTCAGGAACTCCACCTTGTGACCCATCGTGGCCTCTGACAAAGTAAGGATGCGTGGCAACTTAGACACAGCCAGCTTGGCCTCACAATATCCAAGAGCCCTCTCCAATGACTCAATTTTGGCTCTAGTCATCTCAGGAGTAAGGTTGCAGACGGTGACCAAGGCTGACTTGAACATCCCCGAAGAACGGCGAACACCTAGCTTTTCAGCGCGTGCCACCATTTCCTTCAGATGCTCCAAGTTATTTGTGAGCAGTTTGCCGGTGCACAAGTAGAGCCAGGCAATATCACAAGCACTTAGGCCGCACTGCTGCAAGAAGGCCATGTTAGGCTTGACCACCTTATCTACACTTTGGCTGAGGAGATGGAGGTTACTCCTCAGTGCGGCTTCCACCTTGTCGTAGGAGCCCAACAAGGAGATGTAGAACTCGAGGCGGGAGATTCCGGCGGGATTGAGAAAGATCCCCTGGACAATGGTGATGAGGCGGGAGATCTGGGGAGGGGAGAGGCCCATTTCCCGGAGCCGGGCGACGCGTGGGGATATGGTTTTGTCCACGCTGGAGCAGAGGAACCGAGCGTCCAAGGCAATCGCCGAGGCGATGTCGGCTTTCGCGATGCCGGCGTCGGCGAGGAATGCGCGGACGGCGTCGGCATTGGCGGGCGACTTGAGACGGGGGACGAGGAATTTCGAGGCCTTGAGGGCTTGCGCTGGTGCGAGGCCGCAGGTGGCGACGAGGTAATCCTCGACGACGAACTGGGTGGGGGGTGAGACGAAGGCCGTGGCGGTGGAGAAGGGGAGGCGGAGGAGGTGGTTTCGGAGGCGGAGCATCGCAGCAATGCGAGTGAAGAGCATGAAACTATCCGAAACTATCGGTTTTTTTAGTAAAGTGCTCAAAACCGCCACAAATTATGGCTAGAGTACTCCTTATAGGTGGCCAAACGGGCCGGGATAGCTGGGCCGGCCCGATAGCACGGCCGGCACAGCACGGGCCTGGCACACGGCACGGCACGTGCTAAACAGGCCAGGCCCGGCACGCGGCACGTAAGGGGCCGTGCCTGGGCCTGAAGGCCGAGCACGCGAGCCGGCACGACACGGCCCGATTTTTTTTTATCCTAATGTGGCCCAACAGGTAAAAATAGGCTAAAAATGCCCAGTGCGCAAAATAGGAGGCAGAGTAGCGGGCCTAGCGTGCCGGTGAGCCGGCCCGATTAGCATACGGGTCGTGCCTGGGCTGCAGGCTGCAGCACGTGGGCCGGCACGGCACGACTCGTATAATAATCGTGCCTTGGCGGGCCGGGTCGTGCCAGACACGATTAGGATGGGTCGTGCCGTGCCGGGCCGGCCCGGCCCGTTTGACCAGCTATAGTACTCCCAAGAGCATCTCCAGCCGTTGGCCCTCCAGAGGGCTCGAAAAATCGTCGCATGGGGCCGACCCGACGATAAAAATTGGCCTGGGGTTGAATGTGTTCCCAGCCGCCGGCCCAGGGTCACCCTAGAAGGCTTTTTTCAGAGACATTCAACTATTTTATTCGGCAAACGGGCATAAACTTCGGCGATTGAACCGTTTTTACATAGCAAATTTAAAATTTACTAAAAACAAAGCCATATACTACAGGAAGAACGCGCTCAGCGCTGCGAAGTCGCCGCCGTCGTCGCCATCGCCGTTGTCCTCGTCGTCCTTCTCCTCCTTGACGCGGCCGCACCTACTGGACCCCAGCCCGGGGTCGCCCTGGCGGACCGGTGGCGGCGCGTCGTCGTCGAGAACGACGACGCCTCCCTCGCCGCGGCCACGGCGCCGAGCGGCGAACTGCTCTAGGGCGTGACACTGGCGCTCTAGCTCCGTCCGCTCCTAGTCTTCGTGCGCCCACTTCAAGGCTGCCTCGTCGGAGAGCCCCTGCTCTGTCTTCACAGCGGCGAGGCCTGGCTCCGTCTTCACGGCGGCAAGCCCCAGTTCCGTCTTTGGCTTGACGAAGCGGGGAGGAGGCGCGGCCGCCCTCGTTGATGACGATGCCGGCGCTGCGGGTGCGTCGGCCGAGCGGCGTCTCCGCGGGCTCGGCCTTGACGCTGAACAGCACCGGCGACCCGGAAGAGGAGGAGCGGGAGAAGGACAAAGAAGAGGATGTCGTCCTCCTCGGCATCCATTGGTCGCCACCCCGGGCCTGGGCGGCAGGGTACGTCAAGGGTGATACGTCTCCAACGTATCTATAATTTTTTATTGTTCCATGCTATTATATTATCTATTTTGGATGTTCAATGGGCTTTATTATACACTTTTATATTATTTTTGACACTAACCAATTAACCGGAGGCCCAGCCCAAATTGCTGTTTTTAAATTGCTGTTTTTTTGCCTATTTCAGTGTTTCGAAGGAAAGGAATATCAAACGGAGTCCAAACGGAATGAAACTTTCGGGAACGTGATCTTCGGAACAAACGTGATCCAGATAACTTAGAGTGGACGTCAAGCAATCAACGAGGAGGCCACGAGGCAGGGAGGCCCGCCTGCCCCCCTGGGCGCACCCCCCACCCTCGTGGGCCCCTCGTAGCTCTCCTGGCCGACCTCTTTCGCCTATATATACTCATATACCCTGGAAACATCAGACGAGGAGCCTAAACCCTATTTCCACCGCCGCAACTCTCTGTACCCGTGAGATCCCATCTTGGGGCCTTTTCCGGCGCTCCGCCGGAGGGGGCATTGATCACGGAGGGCTTCTACATCAACATCATAGCCTCTCTGATGATGTGTGAGTAGTTTACCTCAGACCTTCAGGTCCATAGTTATTAGATAGATGGCTTCTTCTCTCTCTTTGGATCTCAATACAAAGTTCTCCTCGATTCTCATGGAGATCTACATGATGTAATCTTCTTTTGCAGTGTGTTTGTCGAGATCCGATGAATTGTGGGTTTATGATCTAGATTATCTATGAACAATATTTGAATCTCCTCTGAATTATTTTATGTATGATTGGTTATCTTTGCAAGTTTCTTCTAATTATTAGTTTGGTTTGGCCTACTAGATTGGTCTTTCTTGCAATGGGAGAAGTGCTTAGCTTTGGGTTCAATCTTGCGGTGCTCGATCCCAGTGACAGTAGGGGAAACAACACGTATTGTATTGTTGCCATCGAGGATAAAAAGATGGGGTTTATATCATATTGCTTGAGTTTATCCCTCTACATCATGTCATCTTGCTTAAAGCGTTACTCCGTTCTTATGAACTTAATACTCTATATGCATGCTGGATAGCGGTCGATGTGTGGAGTAATAGTAGTAGATGCAGGCAGGAGTTGGTCTACTTGTCACGGACGTGATGCCTATATACATGATCATACCTAGATATTCTCATAACTATGCTTAATTCTATCAATTGCTCGACAGTAATTTGTTCACCCACCGTAATACTTATACTATCTTGAGAGAAGCCGCTAGTGAAATCTGTGGGCCCCGGGTCTATTTTCCATCATATTAATTTCCCGTCAACAAGCTATTTCTGGCGCCGTCTATTTTGCAATCTTTACTTTTCATCTTTATCATAAAAATACCAAAAATATTATCTTATCATCTCTATCAGATCTCACTTTTGCAAGTGGTCGTGAAGGGATTGACAACCCCTTTATCGCGTTGGTTGCAAGGTTCTTATTTGTTTGTGTAGGTACAAGGGACTTGGGCGTGGCCTCCTACTGGATTGATACCTTGGTTCTCAAAAATTGAGGGAAATACTTACTCTACTTTGCTGCATCATCCTTTCCTCTTCAAGGAAAAACCAACGCAGTGCTCAAGAGGTAGCAAGAAGGATTTCTGGCGCCGTTGCCGGGGAGTCTACGCACAAGTCAAGACATAACAAGTACCCATCACAAACTCTTATCCCTCGCATTACATTATTTGTCATTTGCCTCTCGTTTTCCTCTCCCCCACTTCACCTTTACCGTTTTATTCGCCTCTCTTCCGTTCATCTCATTTGTTTGCTTGTGTTGCCATGTGCCTTCTATGTGCTTGCATCTTTGCTTGCTAAAAATCTATTGATATGAATCCACTTAAAGTGTTCTACTTGGATCATCTTCGATCCTTATGCGCTCGTGCTGAAACCCCAACTAGCCTAGTTGATGGGAAATCTTTAGATGAGCATGCTCATTTTATGCGTCACCGTTTGTCTGAAAAAGGGAGACTCTTATGGGATCAAATAAACAGATTGTTGTGTTATGCTTGGAATCTTTGTGAAATTTGTGATATTACTTGTTGCTCTAAGAACTCTAAAAAACATCTCCCCTACCTATGTGAGTTTAATGAAAATAAAATCGTATCTTCTTATGCAAAGGGTGTTTATAGTTACTATGATATCAAACAAATTGAAGAATTTGTTGCTTTTAAGGGTGCTTATGAAGTTGCTTCTTTGATTGAAAAGTATGATATTACTTTTTACGAATCTGAATATTTTGACATGCTTGAATATTGCTATGAAAACTATGCTCATAATGTCTATGTCAAAGAATTTATTGAAAGAATGACCGTTGCTTCTAAAGAAAATAATGATATGCATGAATCTATAGATAATGATGATTCCAGTGATTTGATTGAAATATCCCTTGATGAACATGATGCCTGCTATTCTTGTGGCCATGATGCCAATATTTATAAAGATGAACTTGCTATAGTTCCTTATCTTAAACATGAGATCATTGCTATTGCACCCATACTTGATAATTCCTTCGATGAAAAGCATGATTGCAATGATTTTACTATAAATTCTCTTGTTGTCAATTGTGCTAATAATATGCAAAACCCTAAGCTTGGGGATGCTAGTTTTGCTATGTCTACTACTTGTTGCAATGATCATGATTGGGGTGATTCTTCTTATGATCTTGAAAATTTATTTAAGCCTCATGATGAATATGAGATTGATAATAATGTTTGCAATAATATTGAAAGTGGGTTTGGAAGAGTGTCAACTTTAGATCCCACATATTTGGAGAATGTTCAATCCTATGAAGTTTTTGATAAAAGTGAGTTTGGAGAGGTCATGACTTTAGTTAATATTAATCCCACTATTTGGACATGACCGGTGCTTATTTGAACAGGCAGACGTTTAATTAGGCGTCTCTTCTCTAGAAATAGGCACCGATGCTTAAAAAAATCCGGTTTATTTTTCTAAGCACCTCCCTAAGCACCTAGCGTTGTACAAGGCCTAAGAGCAACTCCAACGGGCCGACCCAAACAGACGGTGCTTTTGTCCGCTTTTTGTTCGTTTGGGTTGGCCCGCCGCTCGGTGTCCGCTCTGTTTTAGATTTAAGTCGGTAGTGCGCCCAACGCAACGACCCATATGTGCTGACGTGGCCGGCTGGCCGCCCTATTTCAACAAATAACTCATTTTTGCATTGTTTCACACACAACTTTTGCATTCAAACAAATAGTCAAATAACATGGTTTCAACCGAATAAAATAGCATAGTTTTACAAGCCGAATAAAAGTAAAAATGTCTCACATAGTTTTGCAAGCCGGATAAAGAAGATACATCTATTGGTTGCCAACATGAGCCCACATATGCTCAACCAAATAATTTTGCAGTTGCACGTGAGTTTCCCAATCACGCATGGCATGATGAAATTGGGTGAACTGTTCAAACATTGCCGCTCCTCCATGTTCAGGCACAACATTCTCACCCTAGAACTGGAACCCTTGATCGTAAAGATGTTATGGGTGCTCATCTTCTACGATCATATTATGCATGATCACACAAGCAGTCATCACCTCCCACAGTTTCTGCGTGCTCCAAGTATTAGCAGGATACCGAACGATGCCCCATCGAGATTGCAAAACACCAAAGGCACGCTCGACGTCCTTCCTAGCACTCTCTTGCTCTTGGGCAAATCTTTTCCTCTTCTCTCCGACAGGGTTGGGGATTGTCTTCATAATAGTGGTCCACCGAGGATAGATACCGTCACCCAGGAAGTATCATTTGTCGTAGTTGTGGTTGTTGATAGTAAAGTTCACCGGTGGTTGTTGCCTTCGGCAAGCCTAGCAAACACCGGCGAGCGCTGAAGCACGTTAATATCATTGTGTGATCTGGCCATGCCAAAGAAAGAGTGCCAGATCCAGAGATCTTGAGACGCCACGGCCTCTAGTATATATGACAGCGCAAGCCCTGACATGGCCCTTATACCGCCCTTGCCAAGCAGAAGGGCAGTTCTTCCACTCCCAGTGGATGTAGTCTATGCTGCCAAGCATCCCTTGGAAGCACCTGCTGGCATTCATCGCCAAAAAACGGGTTGTATCTTCAGGAGTCGGCTCTCTCAAGTATTCAGGGTCAAACACAGCAATAACAGCCTTGCAGAACTTATACAGGGAGTCTAGGCTTGTAGACTCGCTCATACGGACGTACTCGTCAGTGAGATCACTGGGCACTCCGTATGCAAGCATTCGGATGGCGGCAATGCATTTCTGATAGGAGGAGAAACCAATATTTCCAACGGGATCTTCTTTGCACTCGAAATAGTCATCCTAGCCGACCACCCCCTCTCTAATACGGTTGAAAAGATGCCTACTCATACGGAAACGGTGGCGGAATTTCTGATGTTTGAACAACGGATTTGTTGTATCAAAGTAGTCCTTCCAAAGAAGGAGATGCCCGCTCTCTCGGTTGCGATTCAACGCCGGGAGGTGGCCCAGAATGGAGCCACGGAACAACGGCCGCTGGCTATTGAGGTGGTGATGGACCAACACGGCAACCAATATCTCCTCCTCGTCATCAAACGACGAATCATCAGAGTCGCAAAGGACATTGTGAAAAAGGAACTCGTCGGCGGAGTCTATTTTGTACCTTGGCAAACTGTCGAACAACTTGCGGGCGTCGACGAAGGAGACGGTCGACGAAGGGAGTCGCGGCGCGCATGGACCAGCTAGCTGCCCTGCCGGCGTCCGACGAGCGTGCCGATGAGGATCTGGCCAGGGCGGCGAGGCGACTTCTTGGTCGCGGTCGCGGCTGTGTCGGGGAGGGGGAGTGGGGGTGTGAAGCTGTCGGCTCCCCGGCGACAAGATGGCGGTGGCGGGCGACGTGGGAGGCAGCGGCGTTGCTGAGCGGATGTTGCGGCGCCGACAGCTGGCAGAGTCAAGAAAAAAATGGGCGGCGGCGGCGACGACGACGAAGGAGGTGGGCGAGGGTTTGCTGTTGGATGGGGAGAGGCCAATGTGCCACCGACCAGCGGGCTCGGGGAAGGAGAAGGCGAGCGCGCGCGTCCGTCTCTTGTTCGCGCCGACGCAAATCCGGCTAAAAATGGGCCGGCAATGGGTCGCCCGAGAACGAAAAGCGGACGCGCGTCTGTTTGGGTCGACCCGTTGGGCCGACTTTTGTGTCCGCGCCGACCCAAACGGACGCCCGTAGACGAAATGGGTCGCCCCGTTGGAGCTGCTCTAAACTACCTTTTTTCAAAAATCACGAAAGACCATCGTTTTTAAGCCAAGTGAATAACAAAATGCACAAAGTCGAAACTAAGCTGCCTCTAACAGTGGAACTGACGGGTGAGACCTGTTTGTCGGGCTGATCTAGCGAAAACTAGTCCTAACCTGTCAGCCACACATTTTATTTCCCCCTCTTCCTTTTCTTCTTCCCCACATGGACAAGAACGCCGACGCACTGCATGCCACCAGTGTCGCTCGCCGCCCTTGTTGGTCGATGGTAGGCCGAGCCCTGGCCGCACCCGTGCTTGCGGCACCCGCCTCGTGGCCCTAGCCGCGCACGTGCTGGCGGCGCCCACCGGGAGGCTCGAGGCACGCCCATGGTGGAGCGCCATGGCCGCGCACACATGCTCGTGCAGCCTGCCATGTGGCCCATGTTGCGCTCGTGCTGACAGGGGTGCACCGTGGTGGAGCGCCCATGCTTGCGGCGCCCGCCGGGAGGCCCTCGCTGCGTGCGCCGTCGTGGAATGCCATGGCCACGCTCATGCTCGCGGCGCCCATCGGGTAGGCCTGGCCGCGCTCATGCTCACGTTAGTGCTATGTGGTGGAGCGTCCTCGCCACACCTATGCTCGAGGTGGTGCGCCAGGGCCTGGCCGCACCACGCGCGCGCACGAAAAATTCGGGCACGTCGTCAGCGACCACCTCAGCACTGGTGAGGCTGGCGGCCATGGCCTTGGCTGGCCAGGAGCAAGGTCGGCGACACGGATTGCCCAGGACCAGAGAGAGTAAGGGAATAGAGGGGGAGGAAGCCAACTTGGTGAGGACGGGAAGGACGGCAGTGGGGTGTCCCTCCTGTCGTGTCCGTCGACGGCAAAGGCGGCTGGGGGAGCTAGGGCGGGGCGTGGAGGGGAGGCAGCGTGGGAGGTAGCTGTAGGGGTTGCACTGGTTTGTAGCGCGGGTGTGTGGCAGACCGGCGCGGACGCATAGGTGCCAGCAAGGTAGAGGGCTCGGATTGGAGTGGCGAGCATGGATCTGAGGTGCGGAAGGCAGTGGCGCCTCAAATCTTGCAGGATCCTGGCGAGGGTGGGCTAACGGCGACGCCGGGAGGGCTCGTCGGGGTCACCACAGAGGTGAGGAGAGAGAGTGGAATAGAGATGTGAGGCCTTATACAATGCTAGGTGCTTAAAAAAATAAAACGGGTTTTTTTTTTCTGAAGCACATGTGCCTATTTCTACAGGAGAGACGCCTAATTAAACGTTTACCCTGTACAAATAAGCATCGGTGCGTAAGAAAGGCCTGATTTATTTCTCTAAGCACCTTGCTTTGTACAAGGCCCGAGGAGGAACAAGGTGTGGGCTGACATGTGGGACCCCTGGCAACCTCACGTATTGGCCACGCAAATATGTCATGTGGACCCGAAAGGTGGGTCAGCCCTGTCACTTTTTGGGTTAGTCACGGCTCAAAGTCTGGATCAGTGCGATTTGTTATTCACTTGACGTAGAAGCGAGGCTTTTTTGTTATTTTTGGCAAAAACGTAGTTTAGGAGTACCCTAGCCATAAATATGGTGGTTTTGAGCAACTTACTCATTTTTGTTCAGGGTTTAGCACCTCTATTTTGGTACATCACCCCTAACTGAATCGATGGTGGAGATTAAAACATAACCCTTCAACAAAGAGGTTAGGATGGTAAAAAAAATCAAATCATTAATTAACTCATGGAGCGGTGACGATGTGGTGACCGTTCTCATCAAGCACAAACACCTACATCTCCACCTGCTTTTCTTCTTATCGTCGTCGCCAAACGGCTCGGGCTCGCCTTTCTCATCTACATCCAATCTGCGCCGCCCTCCTCTGCACTCCTCCACCTCTCAATCCTCCATTAGAGGCACGAGCCACTCGCGAAGCTTTCTTCTCCTAGGAAAAAGATGAGACAAAGGGGATAGTAATTAGCACAGTCTAGAGGCGGTCTTGCACTTTCAACGGTTACTGGATCGACATCTCATGCACAAGCTGGCCTGATCCTGATCGATTTTTGTGTGTCCTCTGACTTGATCGCTGAGGACGTGTTTGGTTGCCTGCATTAGGCCCAAACAGGCCCACGCGAGATGTATTTTGGGCTGTTTGGTTGGCTGGCATGTATCTGCTTCTCGGGCCGCACGGAACTTAAAACACCTCTGGGCCTGACCGTGAGGGAATAATCGAATCGGCCATTTTTGGCGAGCCAAACTCGCTCGAGCCACGCGTGCCCGTCCGCTGCACGCCTCGAGAAGAGCGGGAGATGGACGAGGCATCTCATAACTCCCCTTCCTCTCTACAGTCACCCCACTCTCATTCACATCACTCTCTCTCCATCCCCTTCACTGCCCTGCTCTCCTCCAATGGCACGCCCGTCGCCGCGCCGCCTCCTCACTCCCATCATCGCCAGCAGCAACCCAATCTAAGATCAATTGGTTGCCGGCCTCGCCATTAGTGGCATTGACCTTATGGCGGGCATCCGTGCGTCGTCCCCCTTCTGCACCAAGCCTCGTCCTCCATCCAATGCGGTGTTGGCTGCTCCAGCTCTGCCTCTATATCCGGACCTGTTGGTCCTAGGTTCGAAAGCTCCACCGAAGGGGACCCCATGGGTGTGTCGCTGTTGGGAACCCCAGTGGCCGGAGGGTTTTTTAGCCTCATTCGGGCATTTTTGCATCGAGCACGGTAGGGCCATGGATGACGGTGTTGGAAATATGCCCTAGAGGCAATAATAAAAGCATTATTCTTATATTTCCTTGTTCATGATAATTGTCTTTATTCGTGCTATAATTGTGTTATCCGGAAATCGTAATACATGTGTGAATAACAGACAACAATATGTCCCTAGTAAGCCTCTAGTTGACTAGCTCGTTGATCGACAGATAGTCATGGTTTCCTGACTATGGACATTGGATGTCATTGATAACGAGATCACATCATTAGGAGAATGATGTGATGGACGAGACCCAATCCTAAACATAGCATAAGATCGCATAGTTCGTTTGCTAGAGTTTTCCAATGTCAAGTATCCTTTCCTTAGACCATGAGATCGTGTAACTTCCGGATACCGTAGGAGTGCTTTGGGTGTGCCAAACGTCACAACGTAACTGGGTGACTATAAAGGTATACTACGGGTATCTCCGAAAGTATCTGTTGGGTTGACACGGATCGAGACTGGGATTTGTCACTCCGCTTGACGGAGAGGTATCACCGGGCCCTCTCGGTAAAGCATCATCATAATGAGCTCAATGTGATCAAAGTGTTTGATCACGGGATCATGCATTACGGTACGAGTAAAGTGACTTGCCGGTAATGAGATTGAACGAGGTAATGGGATACCGACGATCGAATCTCGGGCAAGTAAAATACCGATTGACAAAGGGAATCGTATACGGGATTAATTGAATCCTCGACATCGTGGTTCATCCGATGAGATCATCGTGGAGCATGTGGGAGCCAACATGGGTATCCAGATCCCGCTGTTGGTTATTGCCCGAGAGCCGTCTCGGTCATGTCTGCATGTCTCCCGAACCCGTAGGGTCTACACACTTAAGGTTCGGTGACGCTAGGGTTGTGAAAATATGTATATGCAGTAACCCGAATGTTGTTCGGAGTCCCGGATGAGATCTCGGACGTCACGAGGAGTTTCGGAATGGTCCGGAGATAAAGAATTATATATAGGAAGTGCTGTTTTGGCCATCGGGACAAGTTTCGGGGTTATCGGTATTGTACCGGGACCACCGGAGGGTCCCGGGGGTCCACCGGGTGGGGCCACCTGCCTCGGGGGGCCACATGGGCTCTAGGGGGTGCGCCTTGGCCTACATGGGCAAGGGGAACCAGCCCCAAGAGGCCCATGCGCCTAGGGTGGGGAAACCCTAAAGGGGGGCGCCCCCTTGCTTGGGGGGCAAGCCCCCCACCCCTTGGCCGCCGCCCCCCCTAGGAGATTGCATCTCCTAGGGCCGGCGCCCCCCTAGGGGGCTATATAAAAGGGGGAGGGGAGGGGGGCAGCCGCACCCTGGTCCTTGGCGCCTCCCTCTCCCTCTCCAACACCTCCTCCTCCTCTGTAGAGCTCGGCGAAGCCTTGCCGGAGAACTGCAGCTCCACCATCACCACGCCGTCGTGCTGCTGCTGGAGCCATCTTCCCCAACCTCTCCTTTGCCTTGCTGGATCAAGAAGAAGGAGACGTTACGCTGACCGTACGTGTGTTGAACGCGGAGGTGCCGTCCGTTCGGTGCTAGGATCTCCGGTGATTTGGATCACGTCGTGTACGACTACCTCATCCCCGTTCGTTGAACGCTTCCGCTCGCGATGTACAAAGTGGTATGTAGATGCAATCTCTCTCCCATGACTCGTTGCTTAGATGAACTCATAGATGGATCTTGATGAAACCGTAGGAAAAATTCTAATTTTCTGCAACGTTCTCCAACAGTGGTATCAGAGCTAGGTCTATGCGTAGTTCTCTATTGCACGAGTAGAACACAATTTATTGTGGGCATAGATGTTGTCAACTTTCTTGCCGCTACTAGTCTTATCTTGCTTCAGCGGTATTGTGGGATGAAGCAGCCCGGACCAACCTTACACGTACGCTTACGTGAGACCGGTTCCACCGACTAACATGCACTAGTTGCATAAGGTGGCTGGCGGGTGTCTGTCTCTCCCACTTTAGTTGGAGCGGATTCGATGAGAAGGGTCCTTATGAAGGGTAAATAGAAGTTGACAAATCACGTTGTGGCTTTCACGTAGGTAAGAAAACGTTCTTGCTAGAACCCTAATTCAGCCACGTAAAACTTGCAACAACAATTAGAGGACGTCTAACTTGTTTTTGCAGCAAGTGCTTTGTGATATGATATGGCCAAAGTTGTGATGAACGATGAATGATCTATATGTGATGTATGAGATGTTCATGCTATTGTAACAGGAATCACGACTTGCATGTCGATGAGTATGACAACCGGCAGGAGCCATAGGAGTTGTCTTTATTTTTTGTATGACCTGCGTGTCATTGAGTAACGCCATGTAAATTACTTTACTTTATTGCTAAACGCGTTAGCCATAGTAGTAGAAGTAATAGTTGGCGAGCAACTTCATGGAGACACGATGATGGAGATCATGATGATGGAGATCATGGTGTCAAGCCGGTGACAAGATGATCATGGAGCCCCAAGATGAAGATCAAAGGAGCTATGTGATATTGGCCATATCATGTCACGTTTATTATTTGATTGCATGTGATGTTTATCATGTTTTGCATCTTGTTTACTTAGAACGACGGTAGTAAATAAGATGATCCCTCATAATAATTTCAAGAAGTGTTCCCCCTAACTGTGCACCGTTGCGACAGTTCGTTGTTGCGAAGCACCACGTGATGATCGGGTGTGATAGATTCTAACATTCACATACAACGGGTGTAAGACAGATTTACACATGCAAGCACTTAGGTTGACTTGACGAGCCTAGCATGTACAGACATGGCCTCGGAACACAGAAGACCGAAAGGTCGAGCATGAGTCGTATAGAAGATACGATCAACATGAAGATGTTCACCGATGTTGACTAGTCCGTCTCACGTGATGATCGGACACGGCCTAGTTGACTCGGATCATGTTATACTTAGATGACTAGAAGAGGGATGTCTATCTAAGTGGGAGTTCATTAAATAATTTGATTAAGATGAACTTTATTATCATGAACTTAGTCTAAAATATTTACAATATGTCTTGTAGATCAAATGGCCAACGTAGTCCTCAACTTCAACGCGTTCCTAGAGAAAACCAAGCTGAAAGACGATGGCAGCAACTATACGGACTGGGTCCGGAACCTGAGGATCATCCTCATAGCTGCCAAGAAAGATTATGTCCTACAAGCACCGCTGGGTGACGCACCTGTTCTCCCTGCAGAACAAGACGTTATGAACGCTTGGCAGTCACGTTCCGATGATTACTCCCTCGTTCAGTGCGGCATGCTCTACAGCTTAGAGCCGGGGCTCCAAAAGCGTTTTGAGAGACATGGAGCATATGAGATGTTCGAAGAGCTGAAAATGGTTTTCCAAGCTCATGCCCGGGTCAAGAGATATGAAGTCTCCGACAAATTCTTTAGCTGTAAGATGGAGGAAAATAGCTCTTTCAGTGAACACATACTCAAGATGTCTGGGTTGCACAACCGCTTGACTCAACTGGAAGTTAATCTCCCGGATGAAGCGGTCATTGACAGAATCCTCCAGTCGCTTCCACCTAGCTACAAGAGCTTTGTGATGAACTACAACATGCAGGGGATGGTAAAGACCATTCCTGAGGTATATGCTATGCTGAAATCAGCAAAGGTAGAAATCAAGAAGGAACATCAAGTGTTGATGGTGAATAAAACCACTAAGTTCAAGAAGGGCAAGGGTAAAAAGAACTTCAAGAAGGACGGCAAGGAAGTTGCCGCGCCCGGTAAGCAAGTTGCCGGGAAGAAGCCAAAGAATGGACCCAAGCCCGAGACTGAGTGTTTTTATTGCAAGGGAAGTGGTCACTGGAAGCGGAACTGCCCCAAATACTTAGCGGACAAGAAGGCCGGCAAAACAAAAGGTATATGTGATATACATGTAATTGATGTGTACCTTACCAGTACTCGTAGTAGCTCTTGGGTATTTGATACCGGTGCAGTTGCTCACATTTGTAACTCAAAGCAGGAGCTGCGGAATAAACGGAGACTGGCGAAGGACGAGGTGACGATGCGCGTCGGGAATGGTTCCAAGGTCGATGTGATCGCCGTCGGCACGCTACCTCTACATTTACCTACGGGATTAGTTTTAAACCTCAATAATTGTTATTTAGTGCCAAGTTTGAGCATGAACATTGTGTCTGGATCTCGTTTAATTCGAGATGGCTACTCATTTAAATCCGAGAATAATGGTTGTTCTATTTATATGAGAGATATGTTTTATGGTCATGCTCCGATGGTTAATGGTTTATTCTTAATGAATCTCGTACGTGATGATACACATATTCATAGTGTGAATACCAAAAGAGTTAAAGTTGATAACAATAGTCCCACATATTTGTGGCACTGCCGCCTTGGTCACATAGGTGTCAAACGCATGAAGAAGCTCCATGCAGATGGACTTTTAGAGTCTCTTGATTATGAATCATTTGACACGTGCGAACCATGCCTCATGGGTAAAATGACCAAGACTCCGTTCTCAGGAACAATGGAGCGAGCAACCAACTTATTGGAAATCATACATACCGATGTGTGCGGTCCAATGAGTGTTGAGGCTCGCGGTGGCTATCGTTATGTTCTCACCCTCACTGATGACTTGAGTAGATATGGGTATATCTACTTAATGAAACACAAGTCTGAGACCTTTAAAAAGTTCAAGGAATTTCAGAGTGAGGTTGAAAATCAACGTGATAGAAAGATCAAGTTTCTACGATCAGATCGTGGAGGAGAATACTTGAGTCACGAATTTGGCACACACTTAAGAAAATATGGAATAGTTTCACAACTCACGCCGCCTGGAACACCTCAGCGTAATGGTGTGTCCGAACGTCGTAATCGCACTCTATTAGATATGATACGATCTATGATGTCTCTTACCGATTTACCGCTATCTTTTTGGGGCTATGCTTTAGAGACTGCCGCATTCACTTTAAATAGGGCTTCGTCGAAATCCGTTGAGACGACACCGTATGAATTATGGTTTGGGAAGAAACCTAAGCTGTCGTTTCTAAAAGTTTGGGGATGCGATGCTTATGTCAAGAAACTTCAACCTGAAAAGCTCGAACCCAAGTCGGAAAAATGCGTCTTCATAGGATACCCTAAAGAAACTATTGGGTATACCTTCTACCTCAGATCCGAAGGCAAGATATTTGTTGCCAAGAATGGATCCTTTCTAGAGAAAGAGTTTCTCTCGAAAGAAGTAAGTGGGAGGAAAGTAGAACTTGATGAAGTGTTACCTCTTGAACCGGAAAATGGCGAAACTCAAGAAAACGTTCCTGAGGTGCCTGCACCGACTAGAGAGGAAATTAATGATGATGATCAAGATACTTCTAATCAAGCTCCTACTGAAATTCGAAGGTCCACAAGGACACGTTCCGCACCAGAGTGGTACAGCAACCCTGTCTTGGAAATCATGTTGTTAGACAACGGTGAACCTTCGAACTATGAGGAAGCAATGGCGGGCCCGGATTCCGACAAATGGCTAGAAGCCATGAAATCCGAGATAGGATCCATGTATGAAAATGAAGTATGGACTTTGACTGACTTGCCCGTTGAGCGGCGAGCCATAGAAAATAAATGGATCTTTAAGAAGAAGACAGACGCGGATGGTAATGTGACCATCTATAAAGCTCGGCTTGTCGCTAAGGGTTATCGACAAGTTCAAGGAATTGACTACGATGAGACTTTCTCACCGGTAGCGAAGCTGAAGTCCGTCCGAATCATGTTAGCAATTGCCGCATTCTACGATTATGAAATATGGCAAATGGACGTCAAAACGGCATTCCTTAATGGTTTCCTTAAGGAAGAATTGTATATGATGCAGCCGGACGGTTTTGTCGATCCTAAGAATGCTGACAAGGTGTGCAAGCTCTAACGCTCGATTTATGGGCTGGTGCAAGCATCTCGGAGTTGGAACATTCGCTTTGATGAGATGATCAAAGCGTTTGGGTTTACGCAGACTTATGGAGAAGCCTGCGTTTACAAGAAAGTGAGTGGGAGCTCTGTAGCATTTCTCATACTATATGTAGATGACATACTTTTGATGGGAAATGATATAGAACTCTTGGACAGCATTAAGGCCTACTTGAATAAAAGTTTTTCAATGAAGGACCTTGGAGAAGCTGCTTATATATTAGGCATCAAGATCTATAGAGATAGATCAAGACGCCTCATAGGTCTTTCACAAAGCACATACCTTGATAAGATATTGAAGAAGTTCAATATGGATCAATCTAAGAAGGGGTTCTTACCTGTGTTACAAGGTGTGAAATTGAGCTCAGCTCAATGTCCGACCATGGCCGAAGATATAGAAGAGATGAGTGTCATCCCCTATGCCTCGGCCATAGGGTCTATTATGTATGCCATGCTATGTACCAGACCTGATGTAAACCTTGCCGTAAGTTTGGTAGGAAGGTACCAAAGTAATCCCGGCAAGGAACACTGGACAGCGGTCAAGAATATCCTAAAGTACCTGAAAAGGACTAAGGAAATGTTTCTCGTTTATGGAGGTGATGAAGAGCTCGTCGTAAAGGGTTACGTCGACGCTAGCTTCGACACAGATCTGGATGACTCTAAGTCACAAACCGGATACGTGTATATTTTGAATGGTGGGGCAGTAAGCTGGTGCAGTTGCAAGCAGAGCGTCGTGGCGGGATCTACATGTGAAGCGAAATACATGGCAGCCTCTGAGGCAGCACATGAAGCAATTTGGGTGAAGGAGTTCATCACCGACCTCGGAGTCATACCCAATGCGTCGGGGCCAATCAAACTCTTCTGTGACAACACTGGAGCTATTGCACTTGCCAAGGAGCCCAAGTTTCACAAGAAGACCACGCACATCAAGCGTCGCTTCAACTCCATTCGTGAAAATGTTCAAGATGGAGACATAGAAATTTGTAAAGTGCACACAGATCTGAATGTCGCAGATCCATTGACTAAACCTCTCCCTAAGGCAAAACATGATCAGCACCAGAACTCTATGGGTGTTTGATTCATCACAATGTAACTAGATTGTTGACTCTATTGCAAGTGGGAGACTGTTGGAAATATGCCCTAGAGGCAATAATAAAAGCATTATTATTATATTTCCTTGTTCATGATAATTGTCTTTATTCGTGCTATAATTGTGTTATCCGGAAATCGTAATACATGTGTGAATAACAGACAACAATATGTCCCTAGTAAGCCTCTAGTTGACTAGCTCGTTGATCGACAGATAGTCATGGTTTCCTGACTATGGACATTGGATGTCATTGATAACGAGATCACATCATTAGGAGAATGATGTGATGGACGAGACCCAATCCTAAACATAGCATAAGATCGCATAGTTCGTTTGCTAGAGTTTTCCAATGTCAAGTATCCTTTCCTTAGACCATGAGATCGTGTAACTTCCGGATACCGTAGGAGTGCTTTGGGTGTGCCAAACGTCACAACGTAACTGGGTGACTATAAAGGTATACTACGGGTATCTCCGAAAGTATCTGTTGGGTTGACACGGATCGAGACTGGGATTTGTCACTCCGCTTGACGGAGAGGTATCACCGGGCCCTCTCGGTAAAGCATCATCATAATGAGCTCAATGTGATCAAAGTGTTTGATCAGGGGATCATGCATTACGGTACGAGTAAAGTGACTTGCCGGTAACGAGATTGAACGAGGTATTGGGATACCGACGATCGAATCTCGGGCAAGTAAAATACCGATTGACAAAGGGAATCGTATACGGGATTAATTGAATCCTCGACATCGTGGTTCATCCGATGAGATCATCGTGGAGCATGTGGGAGCCAACATGGGTATCCAGATCCCGCTGTTGGTTATTGCCCGGGAGCCGTCTCGGTCATGTCTGCATGTCTCCCGAACCCGTAGGGTCTACACACTTAAGGTTCGGTGACGCTAGGGTTGTGAAGATATGTATATGCAGTAACCCAAATGTTGTTCGGAGTCCCGGATGAGATCTCGGACGTCACGAGGAGTTTCGGAATGGTCCAGAGGTAAAGAATTATATATAGGAAGTGCTGTTTTGGCCATCGGGACAAGTTTCGGGGTTATCGGTATTGTACCGAGACCACCGGAGGGTCCCGGGGGTCCACCGGGTGGGGCCACCTGCCTCGGGGGGCCACATGGGCTCTAGGGGGTGCTCCTTGGCCTACATGGGCCAAGGGGAACCAGCCCCAAGAGGCCCATGCGCCTAGGGTGGGGAAACCCTAAAGGGGGGCGCCCCCTTGCTTGGGGGGCAAGCCCCCCACCCCTTGGCCGCCGCCCCCCCTAGGAGATTGCATCTCCTAGGGCCGGCGCCCCCCTAGGGGGCTATATAAAAGGGGGAGGGGAGGGGGGCAGCCGCACCCTGGTCCTTGGCGCCTCCCTCTCCCTCTCCAACACCTCCTCCTCCTCCGTAGAGCTCGGCGAAGCCTTGCCGGAGTACTGCAGCTCCACCATCACCACGCCGTCGTGCTGCTGCTGGAGCCATCTTCCCCAACCTCTCCTTTGCCTTGCTGGATCAAGAAGAAGGAGACGTTATGCTGACCGTACGTGTGTTGAACGCGGAGGTGCCGTCCGTTCGGTGCTAGGATCTCCGGTGATTTGGATCATGTCGTGTACGACTACCTCATCCCCGTTCGTTGAACGCTTCCGCTTGCGATGTACAAAGTGGTATGTAGATGCAATCTCTCTCCCATGACTCGTTGCTTAGATGAACTCATAGATGGATCTTGGTGAAACCGTAGGAAAAAATTTAATTTTCTGCAACGTTCTCCAATAGACGGAGCCCTCTTCCTCTACCTCATGCATCACTAGGAGCACCGGCGCATCGGCGATGGCCCTGGGCATGTCCAGGTCATCCTCTTCGTGCGTCCCCGTGTTCCCACCAAGTTTCGCTCCTCGACCGGTGTATGCTCCAATGGCAACCACTCCGGTAAGTTCCATTTTTTCCCTTTGCTCGTAGATGTAGTTTAGTGTTTGTGCATAGTGAGTACTAGGATTAGAATGGATTTTATTGCAATCGAATCAATTCTAATCCAATCGATTGTTGTTGACTGAAAGTGTAGATGGCAACTACCTCGGGTGTGGATGCAATTTTTTTGCATAAGCGTCATCCTCTTAGATTGTTACATTTATGCTCCTCGGGTGTTGATGATGGATTGATGCTAGATTGGTTTTGGTTCTAGATTGGTTTTGATGCTAGATTGGTGCACTAGACTGTTCATTGATGATACAATGTTCGTTGATCCCACTGACTCGTGTTGTTCGTAGTTAGGGTTTCTGCATGATCTTAGTACGTGCGTGCTTAGTGTTGGCAGGACCAATTTCCATGCTCATTTACATTGTAGGACCATTGTGTTTGCTCACATAGGTAGTATGAAACAATGTGAATGAATACTTCCATAGCACTGATGATTGGCAACTGCCACTGATCAGGGGAAGTTGCACTTGGTCTGTGCTATGTTCGGATCATAGCATTGATCGTTTGCAACTGCCACTCATCAAACGCAGTTGCCATTAATCAGTGCAATGATCTGATAATGCTATGTTACTAACACACATCATCTTACCTGACAAGATCATGAAGACGGAATGGGACGTAGTCGGTGAAGGAGCGCAGGTGGTGGTTGGCACCGAGGATGCCGAGGACCTGATCACAACGAACCGGTGGCTGAAGAGGGTGAACCTCCTCGGCAGGGCCGCTACTGTTGGGGAACGTAGTAATTTCAAAAAAAATCCTACGCACACACAAGATCATGGTGATGCATAGCAACGAGAGGGGAGAGTGTTGTCTACGTACCCTCGTAGACCGAAGCGGAAGCGTTGACACAACGTAGAGGAAGTAGTCGTACGTCTTCCCGGTCCAACCGATCCAAGCACCGTTACTCCGGCACCTCCGAGTTCTTGGCACACGTTCAGCTCGATGACGCTCCCCGGGCTCGATCCAGCAAAGCTTCGGGGAGGAGTTCCGTCAGCACGACGGCGTCGTGACGATCTTGATGTTCAACCGTCGCAGGGCTTCGCCTAAGCACCGCTACAATATGATCGAGGTGTAATATCGTGGAGGGGGGCACCGCACACGGCTAAGGAACGATCACGAAGATCAACTTGTGTGTCCTAGGGTGCCCCCTGCCCCCGTATATAAAGGAGGGAGGGGGAGGTGCGGCCGGCCCCTTTGGGGTGCGCCTGGAGGAGTCCTACTCCCACCGGGAGTAGGACTCCCCCCTCTTGCCTTGTTGGAGAAGGAAAGGGGGAAGGGGAAGAGGAAAGGGGGGCGCCGCCCCCCTTCCTTGTCCTATTCAAACTAGGGGGGAGGGGGGCGCGCGGCCTGCCCTGGCCGGCCCTCCTCTTCTCCCTTAAGGCCCATGTAGGCCCAATAACCCCCGGGGGGGTTCCGGTAACCCCCGGTACTCCGGTAAATCCCGATTTCACCCGGAACGATTCCGATGTCCAAATATAGGCTTCCAATATATCAATCTTTATGTCTCGACCATTTCGAGACTCCTCGTCATGTCCGTGATCACATCCGGGACTCCGAACAACCTTCGGTACATCAAAATACATAAACTCATAATGAAACTGTCATCGTAACGTTAAGCGTGCGGACCCTACGGTTCGAGAACAATGTAGACATGACCGAGACACGTCTCCGGTCAATAACCAATAGCGGAACATGGATGCTCATATTGGTTCCTACATATTCTATGAAGATCTTTATCGGTCAGACCGCATAACAACATACGTTGTTCCCTTTGTCATCGGTATGTTACTTGCCCGAGATTCGATTGTCGGTATCTCAATACCTAGTTCAATCTCGTTACCGGCAAGTCTCTTTACTCGTTCCGTAATACATCATCCCGCAACTAACTCATTAGTTGCAATGCTTGCAAGGCTTAAGTGATGTGCATTACCGAGAGGGCCCAGAGATACCTCTCCGACATTCGGAGTGACAAATCCTAATCTCGAAATACGCCAACCCAACAAGTACCTTCGGAGACACCTGCAGAGCACCTTTATAATCACCCAGTTACGTTGTGACGTTTGGTATCACACAAAGTGTTCCTCCGGTAAACGGGAGTTGCATAATCTCATAGTCATAGGAAGATGTATAAGTCATGAAGAAAGCAATAGAAACAAACTAAACGATCAAGTGCTAAGCTAACGGAATGGGTCAAGTCAATCAGATCATTCATCTAATGATGTGATCCCATTAATCAAATAACAACTCTTTGTCTATGGTTAGGAAACATAACCATCTTTGATTAATGAGCTAGTCAAGTAGAGGCATACTAGTGACACTCTTCTTTGTCTATGTATTCATACATGTATTATGTTTCCGGTTAATATAGTTCTAGCATGAATAATAAACATTTATCATGAAATAAGGAAATAAATAATAACTTTATTATTGCCTCTAGGGCATATTTCCTTCAGTCTCCCACTTGCACTAGAGTCAATAATCTAGTTCACATCGCCATGTGATTTAACAACAATAGTTCACATCACCATGTGATTAACACCCATAGTTCACATCGATATGTGACCAACAACAAAAGGGTTTACTAGAGTCAGTAATCTAGTTCACATCGCTATGTGATTAACACCCAAAGAGTACTAAGGTGTGATCATGTTTTGCTTGTGAGAGAAGTTTAGTCAACGGGTCTGCCACATTCAGATCCGTATGTATTTTGCAAATTTCTATGTCAACAATGCTCTGCACGGAGCTACTCTAGCTAATTGCTCCCACTTTGAATATGTATCTAGACCGAGACTTAGAGTCATCTAGATTAGTGTCAAAACTTGCATCGACGTAACCCTTTACGACGAACCTTTTGTCACCTCCATAATCGAGAAACATATCCTTATTCCACCAAGGATAATTTTGACCGTTGTCCAGTGATCTACTCCTAGATCACTATTGTACTCCCTTGCTAAACACAGTGTAGGGTATACAATAGATCTGGTACACAGCATGGCATACTTTATAGAACCTATGGCCAAGGCATAGAGAATGACTTCCATTCTCTTTCTATCTTCTGCCGTGGTCGGGTTTTGAGTCTTACTCAATTCCACACCTTGTAACACAGGCTAGAACTCTTTCTTTGACTGTTCCATTTTGAACTACTTCAAAATCTTGTCAAGGTATGTACTCATTGAAAAAACTTATCAAGCGTCTTGATCTATCTCCATAGATCTTGATGCTCAATATGTGAGCAGCTTCACCGAGGTCCTTCTTCGAAAAACTCCTTTCAAATACTCCTTTATGCTTTGCAGAATAATTCTACATTATTTCCGATCAACAATATGTCATTTACATATACTTATCAGAAATGTTGTAGTGCTCCCACTCACTTTCTTGTAAATACAGGCTTTACCGCAAGTCTATATAAAACTATATGCTTTGATCAACTTATCAAAGCGTATATTCCAACTCCGAGATGCTTGCACCAGTCCATAGATGGATTGCTGGAGCTTGCATATTTTGTTAACACCTTGAGGATCGACAAAACCTTCTAGTTGCATCGTATACAACTCTTCTTTAATAAATCTATTAAGGAATGCAGGTTTGTTTATCCATTTGCCAGATTTCATAAAATGCGGCAATTGCTAACATGTTTCGAACAGACTTAAGCATAGATACGAGTGAGAAACTCTCATCGTAGTCAACACCTTGAACTTGACGAAAACCTTTTGCGACAATTCTAGCTTTTGTAGATAGTAACACTACTATCAGCGTCCGTCCTCCTCTTGAAGATCCATTTATTTTCTATGGCTTGCCGATCATCGGGTAAATCCATCAAAGTCCATACTTTGTTCTCATACATGGATCATATCTCAGATTTCATGGCCTCAAACCATTTCGCGGAATCCGGGCTCATCATCGCTTCCTCATAGTTCGCAAGTTCGTCATGGTCTAGTAACATGACTTCCAGAACAGGATTACCGTACCACTCTGGTGCGGATCTCACTCTGGTTTACCTACGAGATTCGGTAGTAACTTGATCTAAAGTTACATGATCATCATCATTAGCTTCCTCACTAATTGGTGTAGTAGTCACAAGAACAGATTTCTGTGATGAACTACTTTCCAATAAGGGAGCAGGTACAGTTACCTCATCAAGTCCTACTTTCCTCCCACTCACTTCTTTCGAGAGAAACTCCTTCTCTAGAAAGGATCCATTCTCAGCAATGAATATCTTGCCTTCGGATCTGTGATAGAAGGGGTGCCCAACATTTTCTTTTGGGTATCCTATGAAGACGCACTTCTCCAATTTGGGTTTGAGCTTATTAGGTTGAAACTTTTTCACATAACCATCACCGCCCCAAACTTAAAGAAACGACAACTTTGGTTTCTTGCCAAACCACAGTTCATAAGGTGTCATCTCAACGGATTTATATGGTGCCCTTTTTAACGTGAATGCAGTTGTCTCTAATGCATAACCCCAAAACTATAGTGGTAAATCGGTAAGAAACATCATAGATTGCTTTATATCCAATAAAGTATGGTTATGACGTTCGGACACACCATTATGCTATGGTGTTCCAGGTGGCATGAATTTGTGAAACTATTCCACATTGTTTTAATTGAAGACCAAACTCGTAACTCAAATATTCGTCTCCGTGATCAGATCGTAGAAACTTTATTTTCTTCTCACGATGATTTTTCACTTCATTCTGAAATTCTTTGAACTTTTCAAACGTTTCAGACTTATGTTTCATCAAGTAGATATACCCATATCTGCTCAAATCATCTGTGAAGGTCAGAAAATAATGATACCTGCCTCGAGCCTTAACACTCATCGGATCGCATACATCAGTATGTATTATTTCCAACAAGTCAGTTTCTCGCTCCATTGTTCCGGAGAACGGAGTTTTAGTCATCTTGCCCATAATGCATGGTACGCAAGCATCAAGTGATTCATAATCAAGTGATTCCAAAATCCCATCAGCATGGAGTTTCTTCATGCGCTTTACACCAATATGACCTAAACGGCAGTGCCACAAATAAGTTGCACTATCATTATTAACTTTGCATCTTTTGGCTTCAATATTATGAATATGTGTATCACTACGATCGAGATCCAACGAACTATTTTCATTGGGTGTATGACCATCGAAGGTTCTATTCATGTAAGCAGAACAACAATTGTTCTCTAACTTAAATGAATAACCGTATTGCAATAAACATGATCAAATCATATTTATGCTCAACGCAAACACCAAATAACACTTATTTAGGTTCAACACTAATCTTGGAACTACTTCCAACACACATCGTCACTTCACCCTTAACTAGTCTCTGTTTATTCTGCAACTCCCATTTCAAGTTACTAATCATAGCAACTGAACTAGTATCAAATACTTAGGGGTTGCTATAAACACTAGTAAAGTACACATCAATAACATGTATATCAAATATACCTTTGTTTACTTTGCCATCCTTTCTTATCCACCAAATACTTGGGGTAGTTCCGCTTCCAGTGACCAATCCCTTTGCAGTAGAAGCACTTAGTCTCAGGCTTAGGACCAGACTTGGGCTTCTTCACTTGAGCAGCAACTCGCTTGCCGTTCTTCTTGAAGTTCCCCTTCTTCCCTTTGCCCTTTTCTTGAAACTAGTGGTCTTGTCTACCATCAACACTTGATGTTTTTCTTGATTTCTACCTTCGTCAATTTTAGCATCACGAAGAGCTTGGGAATCGTTTCTGTTATCCATTGCATATTATAGTTCATCACGAAATTCTACTAACTTGGTGATGGTGACTAGAGAATTCTGTCAATCACTATCTTATCTGGAAGATTAACTCCCACTTGATTCAAGCGATTGTAGTACCCAGACAATCTGAGCACATGCTCACTAGTTGAGCGATCCTCCTCCATCTTTTAGCTATAGAACTTGTTTGAGACTTCATATCTCTCAACTCGGGTATTTGCTTGAAATATTAACTTCAACTCCTGGAACATCTCATATGGTCCATGACGTTCAAAACGTCTTTGAAGTCCCGATTCTAAGCTGTTAAGCATGGTGCACTAAACTATCAAGTAGTCATCATATTGAGCTAGCCAAACGTTCATAGCGTCTGCATCTGCTCCTGCAATAGGCATGTCACCTAGCGGTGCATCAAGGACATAATTCTTCTGTGCAGCAATGAGGATAAACCTCAGATCACGGATCCGATCCGCATCATTGCTACTAACATCTTTCAACTTAGTTTTCTCTAGTAACATATCAAAATAAACATATGAAAGCAACAACGCGAGCTATTGATCTACAACATAGATATGCTAATACTACCAGGACTAAGTTCATGATAAATTAAAGTTCAATTAATCATATTACTTAAGAACTCCCACTTAGATAGACATCCCTCTAATCCTCTAAGTGATCACGTGATCCAAATCAACTAAACCATGTCCGATCATCACGGAGATGGAGTAGTTTCATTGGTGAACATCGCTATGTTGATCATATCTACTATATGATTCACGCTCGACCTTTCGGTCTCCGTGTTCCGAGGCCATATCTGTTATATGCTAGGCTCGTCAAGTCAAACATGAGTATTCCGCGTGTGCAACTGTTTTGCACCCGTTGTATTTGAACGTAGAGCCTATCACACCCGATCATCACGTGGTGTCTCAGCACGAAGAACTTTCGCAACGGTGCATACTCAGGGAGAACACTTTTACTATGATAATTTAGTGAGGGATCATCTTATAATGCTACCGTCAATCAAAGCAAGATAAGATGCATAAAAGATAAACATCACATGCAATCAATATAAGTGATATGATATGGCCATCATCATCTTGTGCTTGTGATCTCCATCTCTGAAGCACCATCATGATCACCATCGTCACCGGCGCGACACCTTGATCTCCATCGTAGCATCGTTGTCGTCTCGTCAATTTCATGCTACTACGACTATCTCTACCACTTAGTGATAAAGTAAAGCATTACAGGGCGATTGCATTGCATAAAATAAAGCGACAACCATATGGCTCCTGCCAGTTGCCGATAACTCGGTTACAAAACATGATCATCTCATACAATAAAATTTAGCATCATGTCTTGACCATATCACATCACAACATGCCCTGCAAAAACAAGTTAGACGTCCTCTACTTTGTTGTTGCAAATTTTACGTGGCTGCTACGGGCTTAAGCAATAATCAATCTTACCTACGCATCAAAACCACAACAATAGTTTGTCAAGTTGGTGTTGTTTTAACCTTCGCAAGGACCGGGCGTAGCCACACTCGGTTCAACTAAAGTGGGAGAAACTGACACCCGCCAGCCACCTGTGTGCAAAGCACGACGGTATAACCAGTCTCGCGTAAGCGTACGCGTAATGTCGGTCCGGGTCACTTCATCCAACAATACCGCCGAACCAAAGTATGGCATGCTGGTAAGCAGTATGACTTATATCGCCCACAACTCACTTGTGTTCTACTCGTGCATATAACATCAACACATAAAAACCTGGCTCGGATGCCACTGTTGGGGAACGTAGTAATTTCAAAAAAATTCCTACGCACACACAAGATCATGGTGATGCATAGCAATGAGAGGGGAGAGTGTTGTCTACGTACCCTCGTAGACCGAAGCGGAAGCGTTGACACAACGTAGAGGAAGTAGTCATACGTCTTCCCGGTCCAACCGATCCAAGCACCGTTACTCCGGCACCTCCGAGTTCTTGGCACACGTTCAGCTCGATGACGCTCCCCAGGCTCCGATCCAGCAAAGCTTCGGGGAGGAGTTCCGTCAGCACGACGGCGTCGTGACGATCTTGATGTTCAACCGTCGCAGGGCTTCGCCTAAGCACCGCTACAATATGATCGAGGTGTAATATCGTGGAGGGGGCACCGCACACGGCTAAGGAACGATCGCGAAGATCAACTTGTGTGTCCTAGGGTGCCCCCTGCCCCCGTATATAAAGGAGGGAGGGGGAGGTGCGGCCGGCCCCTTTGGGGTGCGCCTGGAGGAGTCCTACTCCCACCGGGAGTAGGACTCCCCCCCTCTTGCCTTGTTGGAGAAGGAAAGGGGGAAGGGGAAGAGGAAAGGGGGGCGCCGCCCCCCCCCCTTCCTTGTCCTATTCGGACTAGGGGGGAGGGGGCGCGCGGCCTGCCCTGGCCGGCCCTCCTCTTCTCCCTTAAGGCCCATGTATGCCCAATAACCCCCGGGGGGGTTCCGGTAACCCCCGGTACTCCGGTAAATCCCGATTTCACCTGGAATGATTCCGATGTCCAAATATAGGCTTCCAATATATCGATCTTTATGTCTCGACCAGTTCGAGACTCCTCGTCATGTCCGTGATCACATCCGGGACTCCGAACAACCTTCGGTACATCAAAATACATAAACTCATAATGAAATTGTCATCGTAACGTTAAGCGTGCGGACCCTACGGTTCGAGAACAATGTAGACATGACCGAGACACGTCTCCGGTCAATAACCAATAGCGGAACCTGGATGATCATATTGGTTCCTACATATTCTACGAAGATCTTTATCAGTCAGACCGCATAACAACATACGTTGTTCCCTTTGTCATCGGTATGTTACTTGCCCGGGATTCGATCGTCGGTATCCTATACCTAGTTCAATCTCGTTACCGGCAAGTCTCTTTACTCGTTCTGTAATACATCATCCCGCAACTAACTCATTAGTTGCAATGCTTGCAAGGCTTAAGTGACGTGCATTACTGAGAGGGCCCAGAGATACCTCTCCGACATTCGGAGTGACAAATCCTAATCTTGAAATACGCCAACCCAATAAGTACCTTCAAAGACACCTGTAGAGCACCTTTATAATCACCCAGTTACGTTGTGACGTTTGGTAGCACACAAAGTGTTCCTCCGGTAAACGGGAGTTGCATAATCTCATAGTCATAGGAACATGTATAAGTCATGAAGAAAGCAATAGCAACAAACTAAACAATCAAGTGCTAAGATAACAGAATGGGTCAAGTCAATCAGATCATTCATCTAATGATGTGATCCCATTAATCAAATAACAACTCTTTGTCTATGGTTAGGAAACATAATCATCTTTGATTAATGAGCTAGTCAAGTAGAGGCATACTAGTGACACTCTTGTTCTTCTATGTATTCACACATGTATTATGTTTCCGGTTAATACAGTTCTAGCATGAATAATAAACATTTATCATGAAATAAGGAAATAAATAATAACTTTATTATTGCCTCTACGACATATTTCCTTCAGCTACCATTAGCCAGTCGTTGGGCCATGGACGCAAGTCGAGGATTGGCCATAAGGAACGGGCATGAGAGTCGCTACGCTTCTACGTCCAGATCAAGAACGAGGAGGATATCGCCATCTTGAAGCCTCCTCACGCCGTCAGGCTCTCGGCAAACAAGTGGTGCGAGTTTGAGGTGCACGTCTAGACCTTCCAGGACCAGATGGTCCTTGGGAGAGCTGAAACTATTTCTGTCATCGCCATAGGATCGTCCCTGGCGACCTCCTCGTCCTGTGGTTCTCTGGCCTAGGCCTAAAGGTGCAGATCTACAACCAGAACAACTTCATCATGTGCAGGGTGCACTGCCAGAGGCATAGCTTCATCGGCAACATTAGTCTCGCCCTCTAGATCGTTAGTATGTCTGTCGTTATGTCTGAGCTTGTCGTGCTGTTAGTCTGCTATCATTATGTCATTAAGATGTTGGTAAACTGTCAATATTTTGCCCGGGTTCAGCAACCTGGGGTGGTGCAGGGGCATGGGATGCCTCCTGAGGGTGTCCTGGATTAGGGGGTGTTCGGATAGCCAGACTATACCTTCTTCCGGACTCCTGGACTATGAAGATACAAGATTCAAGACTTCGTCCCATGTCCGGATGGGACTTTCCTTGGCGTGGAAGGCAAGCTAGGCGATGCGGATATTCAGATCTCCTACCATTGTAACCGACTTTGTGTAACCCTAACCCTCTCCGGTGTCTATATAAACCGGAGGCTTTTAGTCCATAGGACAGAACTCCAACATACAACAATCACACCATAGGCTAGCTTCTAGGGTTTAGCCTCCTTGATCTCGTGGTAGATCTACTCTTGTACTACCCATATCATCAATATTAATCAAGCAGGACGTAGGGTTTTACCTCCATCAAGAGGGCCCGAACCTGGGTAAAACATTGTGTTCCCTTGTCTCCTGTTACCATCCGCCCAGACGCACAGTTCGGGACCCCCTACCCGAGATCCGCCGGTTTTGACACCGACATTGGTGCTTTCATTGAGAGTTCCTCTGTGTCGTCGCTTTTAGGCCCAATGGCTCCTTTGATCATCAACGACGATGCGGTCCAGGGTGATACTTTTCTCCCCGGACAGATCTTCGTCTTCGGCGGCTTCGCACTGCGGGCCAATTCGCTTGGCCACCTGGAGCAGATCGAAAGCTATGCCCCTGGCCATCAGGTCAGATTTGGAAGTTTAAACTACACGGCTGACATCCGCGGAGACTTGATCTTCGACGGATTCGAGCCACAGCCGAGCGCGCCGCACTGTCTCGATGGGCATGATCTAGCTCTGCTGCCGAACAGTGCCCTAGAGGCCGCACACGCTTCGGTCCCGAACCTTAATTCGGAACCTACTGCGCCAATCAAGGATGAGTGGTTGGACGCCGCCTTGGGGGCTGCGATCTCATAGGCGATCGAGCCGAACACCAGCCCTGCACTCCGCAAGGCCTGTGACTCCGAGGGGTCGGATTCCTCTCCGGACTCCGAGCCCTCCGCGCGCCTGCCGACCGAATCCGATTGGGCGCCGATCATGGAGTTCACCGCCGCGGACATCTTTCAGCACTCGCCCTTCGGCGACATTCTAAAATCGCTAAAGTCTCTCTCTTTATCAGGAGAGCCCTGGCCGGACTATGGTCAGCAAGGTTGGGATACGGACGATGAAGAAATTCAAAACCCACCCACCACCCATTTGGTAGCCACCGTCGACAATTTAAACGACGTGCTCAACTTCGACTCCGAAGACATCGACGTTATGGATGACGATGCAGGAGACGCATATGAACCAACGCTAAATGGGCATGGGACAACCACCTCATCTCATGATGTGTACATGGTGGATACACCTAAAGGAAGCAACAACGAGGAACACGGGGAGGCAATGAGGGATCGATCTCTCGAAAAGCAATCAAAGCGGGGGCGTAAACGCCGCCCCAAGCCCCGCCTCGACACAGACCCTACCATAGAGCAGGACGAGCCGACAGACGACGAGCATGCCCTAGAACAATCGTCCGAACAGGGCAACCCGGACAAAGAAACCGAACAGCCCGTCCCCGGCAAAAATGGCATTCCGGACGACCTTACGCCGGATAAGGCCACGGAGCAGAAGAACCTCCACAAAAGGCTCGTTGCAACCGCACATAACCTGAAAAAGCAGAAGCGGAAGCTAAAAACTGCGGAAGATGCAATCAGAATTAGATGGAGCAAAGTAATCAACACCGCAGACAAATACGGCGACAGTCGCCGCACTAAAAGCTATCCGAAGCGAAAGCTACTGCCTGAATTCGACGAAGAGGCCTTAGAGCCCTCGCACTCAAAAAGTAAGAAAACCACCCGGTCGGATAGACGACCCCATGGCCAGCATAAAGCGGCAAGCGGCGCCGCACTTAAGCCGGCATGCGACCTACTTAAGGATCCGCATCAAAAAGATGGCCCAGCCAGGTCCATTTATGGGCCAAGAAAGCAAGCTCTCGTAAGCAATGCAATAAAGCCAATATCCGAATCCGGCACACCCAAATACAGGGGCGCCGCACATCCCCTATGTTTCACCGATGAGGTCCTGGATTATGAATTTCCAGCGGGATTCAAACCCGTAAACATAGAGACATACGACGGAACAACAGACCCTGGAGTCTGGATCAAGGATTATATCCTCCACATACATATGGCCAGAGGAGATGACCTCCACGCCATAAAATATCTACCCCTCAAGCTTAAAGGGCCAGCCCGGCATTGGCTCAAAAGCCTTCCTGAAAACACAATTGGAAATTGGGAAGAGCTCGAGGACGCTTTCCGAGCAAATTTTCAAGGGACTTATGTCCGCCCTCCGGACGCAGACGATCTTAGTCACATAACTCAACAACCCGGAGAGTCAGCTCGACAATTCTGGAACAGATTTCTTATTAAAAAGAATTAGATAGTCGACTGTCCGGACGCCGAAGCCCTAGCAGCTTTTAGGCACAACGTCTGAGATGAATGGCTCGCTAGACACCTCGGCCAAGAAAAGCCAAGAACAATGGCCGCATTGACAAGTCTCATGACCCGCTTTTGCGCAGGAGAGGACAGCTGGTTGGCAAGATGTAGCACCAGCGACCCAAGTACATCCGAAACTAGGGATGGAAATGGAAAACCGCGACGCAACAAGGATCGTCGCCGAACTAAAGAAAATGGTCCAAAGAGCACGGCAGTCAATGCCGGATTCAAAAGCTCACGGCAGAATCAGAAAAAGCTGCCCCTCCAGGATAACAGAGATGATTTATCCAACCTAAACAAATCCTGGACAGAATATGTCAAATACACAGTACTCCTGGGAAGCCTGCTAACCATACCCACAGAGATTGTTGGGTATTCAAACAATCCGGCAGACTCAACGCCGAACAAAAGGGGCTCGACACACCAAGCGAAGACGATGACGAACCCCAAAAGCGGAGCACCAGGAAACAAAAGAATTTTCCACAAGAAGTAAAAACAGTAAACTTACTTCACATTACAAAAAGGGCGGCGCCCATAAAGGTATGCACCATACGGCCTATCCCAAAGGAGTCTCGCCACTGGTTGTCAAAACCAATCATCTTCGATCATCTGGACTATTCTAGAAGTATCAGGAATGCAGGCTGGACTACCTTGGTACTCGATCCAATAATTGACGGACTCCGGTTTATAAATGTCCTGATGGACGGCGGCAGTGGTCTAAACCTGATATATCAGGATACAATCCGCCACATGGGGATAGACCCAAAAAGAATTCGCCATAGCAAAACCTCCTTTCAAGGGGTAATGCCAGGTCCGGACACCCATTGCATGGGTTTCCTCCGGCTCGAAGTTATATTTGGCTCTACCGATAACTTCCGCCACGAAAAGCTAACTTTCCACATTGTCCCATTCTCAAGTCGCTATCAAGCACTGCTGGGACGTGAAGCTTTCGCCCGCTTTAACGCAATACCGCATTATGCATCTCTTACGCTTAAGATGCCCGGTCCACGAGGCATCATCTCTTTGAAGGGGAAGCATTGAGTGCGCCTCCCCCGAGCGGAGGATTGTGCGGCCGCTTTAACAGCCCCACAATAAAATGGCTTCACCAGCCAAAACATCTGAACAGGTCATTAAGACCATGGACACGGATAGACAAGTCCGGCACGAAAGTATCACTGATAAAAGGCCTAGTGGCCATATACCCCTGTCCCAGGGGCTCCACACATATAAAATAAGAGATAATAAAGCTCAATTTCACATATTTTACTTTATACTTTGTTTATTTAATATAAATTTTGTTCGGCACGACTTTTTTTTCAACTTAGTTCCTCTCTTTCATAGATGAATATCGTGCTGCGCCCGTCCAGGATACGGCACAACGGAGACACAGGTGCAGACGTGCAGCAGGGACCCGTTACAAGGATTCTTTTCAGAATTAAGACCCTGCGTAAACCTTTTTTACTGTCTCTTATTGATACACATCCCCTGGTTCTCTATAGTATAACCAAGGAGCAGGCTGGCGTCTCGGCATGTGGCCACGTCAGAATTTCTGTGCGTACCTGGACACTAGGGGCTTATACCCAAGAGCATTCTTTCGCCCGCTCTCATAAAGACCGAATACCTTAGGGAGTGTTCGGCGTCGCGAGTTTGGCCTTATATGCATCAGCTCCAAATCATGTCTTTGGTCAAATGTTGGGTTGCCCGGCTCCTGTGTTCGGCTGCCTTACGTTCCGCTCTATCGGCTAAGGCGGCACCAGGAGAACTACTGCGATTGTGCCCTGGTTCGGCCAGGCGAGCACCTCCGTAGAGAAAGCCGAAAACTGACTGTCATGATATAACGTGAGACTGGTCAACCACTCGATGACTCTCCGGAATCTTTAGGATTCCTCCGCATTAACGAAGGGTCGTTTCCCGGCCAGGCATACACGCGCCCTGAATTCGGGCGAGCGCAGTTGCCACCAGGGGCTATCTAAGTAGCCTCACTGTCAAGCTCCTATGGCTAAGTGAAAGTGTTAAAGCATTATAGTCCGGTTTCTTAGCTCGCTGCTCTATCACCTCCTTTGTAGGACCAAGACGTTGGATTAAGTGTGAAAATGCGCATTCTGCGAGCACCCCCGCACTATGTGCATGGGGGCTGAAGCCAACGAGTGCCATCTTTCAGATTTTATATATTTTTAAAAATGGCCGCACAGGAGGTGTTACAATACTTGCAGGCACAAGTATAAAAAGTTCCTATAATTTATCAAACTACCTCCTTACAATGGCACATGCTATTCGAACATAGCATCCTTCGAGCACTGTGTCTCTATTACACGAGCGCCTTCAAGGACTTCTTGAAAATAGTGCTCGGAGGGTACTCGGCTTTTGTCCGAGTCTTGGGACGCAACAACGGTGGTCTCCAACTCCATCCAGTATGTCTTGACACGGGCAAGAGCCATCCGTGCGCCCTCTATGCATGCCGACCTCTTCATTACATTGATGCGTGGCACCGCACCAAGGAGTTGCTGCACCAAACTGAAGTAACTCTTCGGCTCCGATCTCCCCGGCCACAGATGACTCATGACGCACTTCACGGCGAGTCCGGACAACCTATTCAGCTCGGCCCATTCGGCCAGACGATCGACCACCAACAGTGGATGCTCTGGATTGTGGAACTGCGACCAAAAGAGTTTCTCCACTTCGGGATCTTCTTGATCATGAAAGTGTTCGGTCGCATCAGCAGCACTCGCTGCCCAATCCAGATAGGTGTCCATCGTACTCCATAGCCGGTCCAACGGAGCATGCTCAGGATCACAAAACTTCCTCCGTAGCATAAAAGGCTTTCCAGCCGTGATCTCTCCGGCTTCGCGAAGCTCCTCCCTCGCAGCTCTCATCGCAGAGCGAGCATCCTTGGCATCGGCAACGGCTTTCTCTAAGTCCGTCTGTTCCGCCCGATCTTCTCTTTCCAGAATCTTGCAACGGTCAGCAACGCTCTTTAGCTTCACGGCCATCTCGGCCATCTCTTTCTTGCTTCGGCAATGAGCAGCCTGTTCGGCTCTCAGCTCTTCAAGGGCCTTCTCGGCAGCCGCATCACTTTTTCTGGCTTGTTCTTTAGCTCGGGCAAGTTCCGCCCGAAGACTCTCCACGGCGGCCGCACACTCTGCGTCAAGCACACACATCGTAAGATACTGGCATAAAGCTCCTCTTACCAGGTGCCACCCGAGGAATTACATACCTTGAGCCTCATCAAGCCTCTTGTTGACAAGTGTGATGTCGGCATCTGCAAAGTCAAGTTGCCACTTTAGCTCAGCAAAATCATCAGTCCGGCTGGATTCCGGACAATTCGCCACCTACATACAAAGGCACTATTTTAGACCTGGGATTATGATCCTCTGCGCGCCATCACTTTTGACAACTCATAGAGTCTCAGGGGCTACTATCTACATAGGGCGCATCTTATTTATGCGCAACTGCCAGAAAAGGTACTTTATTTCACATACCTCAAAACCTGTCAGTAAATTTCTGACAGCCTCATGCAATCCGCTCTCCGCGGACGAGATCCTTTTAATCACCGTGCCCATCAACGCACGGTGCTCCTCTTAGATAGAAGCTCGCCCTAGCAGATTCTTCAGCTCCTCCGACCGAGCACCGGACGGTGCCGGATTCGTCCTATGGCCTATTTCGAAGGCCGGACGCGAAGAACCTTGGGGTGCCATGTGGTACCTGCCGCCCCTGCCGGATTCGGAGAAGCCCTCCGCGACGACACCTCAGGGTCGCCCACCTCACTAGGTGGTATGGCAGGGGGCGTCCCGCTCTCCATCATCTCTAGAAGAAGGTCCCCCGAAGACGAGCTCTGCTGAGAAGGGCTGAGGTCCGAATTACAAGGTAAAATTTTGGTTAATCTTCACAGATGTAAAGCAAGGATTTCTCTCTCAAATATAATCTCTCTCTACTTACGGCTCGCTGGAGGGCTGGTCCCCTTGAGGGCATAGTTCGGCCGAGGTATCCCCCGGCGTAGGACCCTCTGACAAGGATTCCCCCCCCCCCCCGCTTTGAGGCCATAGTCTCCGGGTCTTCAGAGGCGGTCCTTTTCCTCCCCGGAGGAGAGGAATTTTCGGTTCCTTCCCTCCGAACAGCCTCCTTCGAGGAGGCCATAGCTTCCTTGTCCCCTCTCTCTCTTTCCTTCAAAGGCGCAATCTTCAACATCCTGACTAGGACGAAATCCGGCCTGGTCTTAGGGAGGGGAGCCGGACACCTTATCAGCTTTGCTTTCGCTATCCACTCCTGTTTAAAGGGACAACTCTTTTAGGGGCAAGTTTATGACAAATATATGGATAACGAGTCCGGGCACAAGGCTACTTACTTGAGTATCCGGGCGATTGCAGCTTAGACCTGCGTCCTCGGTCAAATCCGGACACATTGCTTGTGATCCGAAGAACAGTTTATACATCTCCGCGGGCGTCGCGCCCATGAAATGCTGGAGAGCTCGCGGTCCCTCCGGATTAAAGTCCCACAGGCGAAGGGAGCGACGTTTGCCGGGCAGGGTTCGGCGAATCAGCATGACCTGAGTCACTTTGACCAGGCTGAGGTCTCTCTCTAAGAGATCCCTGATGCAGCCCTGCAACAAGGTCACGTCCTTGGACGGCCCCCAGTCTAGCCCTTTATTGACCCATGACGCTAACTGTGGTGGGGGACCCGAGCGAAAGGCAGGTGGCGCCACCCACTTGGTGCCCCTGGGACCGGTGATATAAAACCACTCCCTTTGCCATAAGCCGATCTCCTCTTGAAAAGAGCCCTCGGGCCATGGAGCATCAGCATTCTTGCTTATAACAGCGCCTCCGCACTCCGCGTGTCGTCCCTCGATCATCTTCGGTTCGACCTTGAAGGTCTTGAGCCATAGTCCAAAGTGAGGAGTAACACGAAGGAAGGCTTTACACACAACGATGAATGAGGAAATATGGAGGATGGACTCCGGAGCTAAGTCGTGGAATTCCAGCCCATAATAAAACATCAGCCCCCTCACAAAGGGATCCATTGGGAAGCCTAACCCCCGAAGGAAGTGAGACACAAACACCACGCTCTCACCAGGCTGGGGACTGGGAATGGCCTGCCCTTGAGCAGGCAACCTATGCGAAATTTCGCCGGTCAAGAACTTGGCTTCTCTCAACTTTTGCACGTCTTCCTCCGTGATGGAGGAAAGCATCCATCGGCCTTGAAGGTCGGAACCGGACATTGTCGAAGGTCCGAAGCGCCTGAAATCTGGAGCCTAGGGTGTTGGAACTCGAGGCGATGGGCGAACTCGTTTGAGATTGAAAAGGAGTAAGGCCTGGTCTCTTTATAAGAGGTTGAATACCAAGGGCCCTCCCCGTAACCGTTTGGGACTCGCCTTTAATCGAGAAAACATACTAACGGGCACGATTGGGTTACCCATGTCCGTATTGATGAGAATCCCGTGAATAAAGGGGACACGATCTCTGCTTTGACAAGACGTGCCAAGGAAACCGCCCCGCAAAATATGCTGAGGTGGGGGAAGTGAAAACGATTCGAATAAAGGCTTGGTTGTAGTATGATGTCACGCTACGGAATACGTCAGCAGATTAGATTTGTGTTAATATTATTCTCTCTATGGCAATATGTGGAAACTTATTTTGCAGAGCTGGACACTACTTTTAGTGTTTATCAACTTTTATGAAGAACTTGGAGGAGGAACCCGCCTTGCAATGCCGAAGACAATCTACGCGCCGGACTCGTCTTCATTGAAGCCTGGTTCAGGGGCTACTACCCATATCATCAATATTAATCAAGCAGGACGTAGGGTTTTACCTCCATCAAGAGGGTCCGAACCTGGGTAAAACATTGTGTTCCCTTGTCTCCTGTTACCATCCGCCTAGACGCACAGTTCGGGACCCCCTACCCGAGAACCGCCAGTTTTGACACCGACACCTCCTACTTAAACTTCTCTGCTAATGTGCTATTCTTATGCCTATTTTCGTGGTGTGTTTATGTCTATTTACTTGCTACAGTTATCTCTTGTGTTGCATGCTGTGAAGTGTTGCTAATGTGGTGATAAGACCACCACATTTGAAAGGAGTGAGCAGAATACATATGTGCATGAAGCCAAACAGATGTGGTTTGCATGTGTTCACCCTTAAAGCACATATGCGGGTAACCAAACAGCGAGACCTAAAATGGCCATTGATGCAATGCGGGCAATCAAACAACACGCAGATATTGGTTTTTTACGTGTTTTTGTCCAACCATGACTTAACTGGGTCAAGCATACAATGCAGACAATTCATATATGACAACCAAACACATCCTGATTGATTCTTGCCGCCGGCCAAATACACAGGCTTACTTGATCGTTGATTTATTGTTGCGACCGGCCAAATACGTATGCGTATGCATGGAGCCTAATTCAACAGAGAATATCGCTGGTTTAACTGGTACTAGACCGGCAACGCGCCTTGGCGCGAGGGTGCCTGTCCGAACGTTTTGGTCAAACGTGTAATATTAAGTTATTAATAACTCAATTGCTATTCGCACGATAAAAAGGGCAGTGAAAGCATGATATTGCCACCATGTATCTAAATGGGAATAACAACGACCGAATGAACTGGAGCTATAAATAGATGTCAGACATAATGTAACTAAAATTATTGGTACTCGCTTAACGTTGCAACCTGAGAAACCTCGAAACACCCACCCATGAAGCTATTGCATCACAAAGTATAGATAAATGTTACACTTTGTGTATGTGAGCCAAGAGGGTTAATGTCAAGCTGTTGTAAGCTAAACATAATGAAATGAAGCCGGAATGAAATTAAAGGAGATCCATATATAACAGGAAGAATCACCGAAGAACCAGTTGGAAACAAAGATCGTTCACGTGCACAAAACGGGAAGTCACCAAATAGTATAGCGCCTTGGCGCGAGGGTGCCTGTCCAAACTTTTTGGTCAAGCAAGGAATGCTTATTCGATAGTAATCTAGTTTTATCATGTGTATTCATATATGATAACAATACAATTAAGGAGAAATATTCAATTGTGATAGGAGCAAGACACAATGGTGCTCAATACCAGCATGAAACGTTCCGGAATATATGTCGTTGAACAAAACGTTCCGGCCAGGTGAAAATGAAGGAATTTACATCGCTACCCTGTTTTGAATCGATATCCCCATCGCCATCTTCCTCCATTGATCCCGCTATTTCAAATGGCTTCTCCTCGTCGCTCCCAGGCCCCAGGCGAATCCATCATCCAGGTCCCAGACGCTCATCCTTCGCGCATCCATCATTCATGCGTTCCCAGATCTCTGCTTCTCCTCATCGCACATCACAAGCACGAGCCCCGTGGTGCAGCAGTTTGATCACGACCATCTCCTGGGCGTGATCCCTTTGGGCATGACCCGCTCCTGCTCCTTCTCCTACCAATCAATTGATCACTTGAGTAATTGTGATAAGAGCACGATGATTTCCATCTCGGATATGCACAGCCTACAAAACTAAGACTGAGATTTAAGTGCCCAGATGCAATATCATGCATGGTTCTAGATAATGAACAATGACAGAGAGATCGATGAAAAGCTAGGTGCCGCTTGGTTCTTCAGATCAAAACCAAAGAACAAAATGTACAAAATAACAAAATTATATTTCCCCCCTTTGTAACAGGCTACGCCATGCGAGTTTTGCATCATGCCAGTTGTGATTATGGTAAGGAGGTTTAATATATCGATTAGTTGAGGCATAGGTTGCATTTGCCTAATCTATGAAGTATGTAAGATGTTAATAGATTAAGAAAATATCTTAGTACCATGGATTTCAGTGGCGAAAAACAGAAAATACTCTATGTATACTGAATGTTTAATTGCCCAAGCAAAAAATCAGTGGCACTGAGATGGATGGTGCCATCTTCTTACTGGCCTCCTTTCCAAAAGAAGTCAATAAGCACTACACTAATAGACCAACTCAACATGAAAGGCACAAACCAAAAACTAAAAAAATTGCTATATACTTTCTACCTCCTATAGGACACCTATTTATGATAACAGAAATCCAAGGGTGAGCCCTCGTCGTTAAGAAAAACTATATATTTTCTATAAAAATTTCCTGTTAGAGTAAATCAATAACATCCTTGCCTTCAAGTGAACCCAATAGTTTGGTGGAAAAATCAGAGGGGGAAAAGAGAGAGTAAACAAAACATACACACACGTGCGCGCATGCACGCACACGAATACACATGCATTTTATTTCCTTCACAATTTCTGCTTTCATGCATGGAAGAAACAATGACTGCCCATTAGACTATCACAAAGAAACTCCAAGGAAATTAAATCGTAACAGCAGGAGACTGAAAACTAAAGAGGGAATATATGTTAAGGCAACCTCTATACAGTAGGAGGAGGCATTCGCTAATTTCTGTTGCTTGTAGAGGCAACCTCTATACAGTAGGAGGAGGGATTAGCTAATTTCTGTTACTTGTAAAAGAGCTACCATAATGTGACTGGTGTTGATCATTCACATGATCAAGTCATGTGTGTAGCAAGACAAAATCAAATACATGGTACATACACGTTGATGCAAAGAACTAAAAGACTTGCCTATTGTGTTCCGCAAACAGAATAAAATAGGAAACATGTAGATAATAATCTAGAAGCTAGATTTCTTGACACCTCACTATAAACATCCAAGCCGCAAGGTGTTTTCCCATTTAAATTATGTGCAACACCTTCAAGGGGAAAAACAATATAACATTCAAGAGAACTAACAGTTATCACCTCAGCGTCATGCATTCGTCGTCGGGAGTCCTCCATCTCCACTTTGTCATAAACCTTAAAAACGAATCAAATTTGTTGAAGCAAAAAAACAAGGAGTGTTGTTAGTGAAACAGTCCATACCATAGGTGCCACTCATTTAAAAAAAACTGAGCCCACAACATATGAAACAGGTCAATATGGTTCCTAAACATGCATATGAAAGAGGAGAACCGCCTATTTCCGTACTGTTTATTACTTAGTTATACTAAAAAAAGCCAGCTGAAGAAAAAAAAATGATGTATATAGTCGAAATAAGATCAGGAAGCCACATGCATACATGCTTACTATAACATATCGCAGAGTAGCATATTTACTGCTAAGAATAAGCTAGCAAACTAGGTGAGAAGGAACAGTTAGATTGTAATGACATAATAAAATGAAAGCAGGAATAAATATTATGCAAGAACTACACAGAAATTACAGAGCAAATAATTTAAGCTTATAATGACATACTAAACCACAATACCAGCTCTTTTTCCTCGAGGAGATCGCCGGTTGCATCCAACATGGCCAACATCACGAGAGTGATCCACCGCTCGTCCTCGCTCAGGCCGCATGAAAATGTGAGTGGCGCCTTCATCACCCTTGGCCAGATCTGCCAATTAAGCAAACGGCACAATTGCTGAAGCAACATACCATAAGATATCAAATATGAACTTAAGTAACATGGGACCACTTTAATTAACCCTCCATTTAAGGCAGTGAACTTTGTTTGATGTCATATATAAAACCATGGCAGTAAGAGCCTTCACGCACAATACCTCATAGTAACTCATGTAAACAAATCAATCAGTGGACTCAAGATTCAGAGAATTAATTCTAAGGAGAAAGAAATGGGCGAATTAATGAATGATCACCTGAGTGTACATAGCTGTAAATACTCATGAACTGATATAGCTAGATGCATCAGACAATCTTTCTTACCTCCACATTGATCAACTATTGACAGTACAAAATCATAGCTCAAGGAAGTAAATAATTTGTGCATAGAGAATAAAAGGAAGCAGATCGTGTAATCTGAAATAGAATAACCGAATATTTCCGTCAGCATGGGTAGCGAGGAACGAAAATATTTTTGTCAGCATTGTTTTAATAGGACCTGAACAACAGGGTAACATCGTGCAGCTTCTACAGTCTGAACCAAAAGGTCCACCTGTGATGTTAATTACCAGTGATGCTCCCCTGCATCTAGTATAAAAAATGTACAAAAGAAAATATACATTAATGGTAGACATCACACTAATTACAATGAAAGCGCTAATTGATGTGTATAATATATTATATGTCAAACAGTTGCAGAGGTAATCTAACACCATTTTATCTTGCTATAATAAAGAAGTAACCATTCTATGAATGCATAAACCTAATGCATATCTTCATATATTCTTAATATGATGATGCAGTCTCTATCAAATCGAGCATAATTACATCACAAAATATTTGAGCTAGTATGAATAGCAAATAATATATCTATTCAATTTTTTATCTTCAGTGGCAAGCAAATAAATTACTCAGGTAGTGATGTTTCAGATCAGATTACATCGACCAAATAAGGGATGCCCTCTCTTCCTCTTCATTTTAAGATTAACAGATTCACATTCTGAAATTGGGCATACCTCTGATCTCAAATGCTTGTTGTTGAGCTAAACAAAGTAGAAGGAAGGGGAAAGCTAGTATTTTCTGTAAAATAACTTTATAATTTTTTGGTTAGCTCTTCTGCTGCTGTACAGATTCTAATAGTTCTATTCTATCTATGTAGATATGGGATACTGCTGGACTGAAAAGGTCAAGAGTCTTGGTGTTGCATAACAGCAGAGTATGATTAATTTTCAGTCTCACCTACAAATCTAGCTTGTGTAGGATACAGTAATTCTGACATCCAGAGACCAAAAAGTAGTGCATGAATAATAGTATGAAAAACATGGCCTAAATAAAAATTACTCATAAGATTGCATGCATAGCAGATTGTTGACAAGAAATAAATTGTACTAAATGGATGAACAGATCTGATTTTATGGGAACGGAGCTGCCCTGGTTATCACTCAACAAGAATGACCATCCAAGGACAAAACAATAAGTATCACATGATCAAAAAGGATTCTAGAGACAAGAGGAAGGACCCAACTTGATACCCATAGGTGCCTTGATTGCTCAAAGGCACACTTATTTCAGCCACAGTGAATCATCATCGCCCTAGCAAGGATGGCTTCCGACCGGTGGGGCACGTGCGAATAAAAAGGGCTCAGTGTTCAATGCATATGGGCTCAGATTTGCCTTTCCTCGATCATATAATCTACCCCCATCATCTCTTATCACCAGATCAATCTGTTTATACAGTGGAGCTGCCCTGGTTATCACTCAATAAGAGTGATCATCCAAAGGACAGAACAATAAGTATCACAGGATCAAAAAGGATTCTAGAGACAAGAGGGAGGACCCAACTTGATACCCAAGGCTAATCATCATCGCCCTAGCAAAAATGGCTTCCGACCGATGGAGCACGTGATTCAAATGCGATGGCACGAGATATCTCATTTTGGGAGTAACTATTCATTCCATCAGTAACTTTTTTTTATCCGACGGACGAGGTCGTCCTAGGGGTCGATCCGATGATCCAAGATCCATCAAGCAACCAGACCCGACGGCCAGGAATCCCAAATCGCTGAGGAGCGGGCTGAGATGCTTCTATTCTTATTTCTGGATGGATGGACTTATTTCTGGATTTCTGGATGGATCACCGGATCAATATGTTCTTACGAGGGTTTAACTGCCCTGGTTATCACTCATTAGAAATGACCATCCAAGGACAGAGCCACTAAAATAAGAACGTGATCAAAACAGCTCAAAGAAACGAGGGAGGATCCAAATTAATACCCACAAGTGCCTCGACTGCTTGAGAGCATGCCTATATCAGCCATAACTGATCATCATAGCCCTGGCCATGTCCCATATAGTAGCCGAAGCAGAGCAGGGGAAGGTAGAGCTAACAGAGGGAGGTTGTAGCCGAGGCAGTACTCAGAGGGCACCGGGGTTGCGCCTGAACGACATCCAACCAGTGAGGAACCACGTCGGAGTTGCGCCTTGCACCATCCCGCCGACGAGCACGAAAGCCATGGGCACCGAAGTGGCCAAGGACGTGAGGAGGTGATGTATAGCACATCTAGGAGCACCATCAGAGATGACCAGGGCAATGAGCAGGCAGGGAGAGAGGCGAGGCGGCAGGGAGAGGAAAGGGCGTGACACGAGTGCAGGCCTGCAGGGAGCGGAACATCAGCTATTTTTTCTTTCCGAGTATATAGGAAGTATCAAACATATCATATAAGTGCAATCATCTTTGATAATATAAGAGAGCATACAAATCACAGAGCTTGTTTAAGATATTTTGTCACATCAAGTTGTTTAGATAAGAAAAGCCTAACCTAGAATTACAAATAATTGGAGCGAGTGATAGATTTATTATTCTGATGATTTGGTAGTAACTATACATAAATAATTCATTTGCCAATAGTAAAAAATATGCGATGCATTATTTACACAAAACAATATTTTTTGTATAGGGTCAGAAAGTAATAATACATGGAAATCTATCTTGAAGTGCAAGAGTTCAATTTAGCAGATCTGACACACCAGACACGAATGTGCTTACCTGCTTTCCCAAGCGAGCCTAGTCAGCTCTCTTTTAACTGCAATTAAAGATAAGATTTGTTAGGACATTCTTGTGGGCAAAATTTATCGTCATGCAAGCAATGGGCCTATCTATTGGTTGCTTGTAGTGCCTAAGGTAAAATCAACCGCGCTGCAAGAGGGTGCACTGGAAGTTTACCTTCGCTGTCAGCAAACGCATATCGGATCGTCGTTTGTCGACCCTTTCATGATGTGGTTGCTACCAGTTCTCTAGGAGAAACTAAGTTGCATTAATAGTAATCTGGCAAAACATACGTTGACTGGGAACAGTAGAGTTGAGATAATATAAAAGATCAAATTCAACTCATATATGTGATGATTGAAACTTTGTACATCAAGTGCAAATCTTGTTATCACTACTCCTCTATTTGCGAACAGATGGTAGTAAACATATTGTTAGTCCATATAAAAAGCAACTCTCTCTTTCACTTTATTCAAAAATAATATACACAAATAAAGGATAGTGTGCTTCTTTGTAGTTCCCATCATTTGTAGTTTCGGCTCCTACGAAAGAATTTTAATCACTATCCTATTTTTGTGTCTGCCGCGACACAACGAGTCCTATACTGATGCATTCTGTGGCCTTTACTAAGTTCTTGCCATGTTAATTGCAGAGTTATTGATTTCCATCAATGGGGTTGTAGTAGTTGAAGAATTGCATTTTACTGGGTGATGTAATGTGTATACAAAGCAAACAGGACACATACTATTACGTCATGACCAACTCCATCATCAAATGCTATACACTGAAGTTTTAGGGCTTTAACAGTAGCATGCTAAATGACCAAAATGATTTGCCAAAGGCTTTAAGTAAAGGTGGAGTTTGGCATAGTGAGAACAACTGTGCCTTTTCACTTTATATCAAAAATCATATACACACAAATACAGGAAAGTATACTTCTACGTACTTCCCAGTTTATACTGCTTTAAAGAATGTGGTGTTGCATATACAGTAGCTAGCAGATAATATATTTTAACTAAAAACTAAAACTACAGTTGCCTGCTCTCTGATTACCTTGTTTTATGATTATACCAAAACGATATGCACAGATGAAGGCAGTTGAACCAGAAACTAATAAAAAAGACAACACAATGCAAAATATAACACCACAATGGTACACTGATATCTCAAAAGGCCCTAAGGGTAAACGATATTTTGAGTTTCAGAAAGGGTGAAATGTTGAGATGCAATAAATGTATTCAACTTTATCATAGAAGGTATAGCAATATATAAGAGATGGGCAGTAGCAGATTAACAAAACAGCAATCATAAAGATACACCTTTTTAAAAGAGATAGAAGTATACCTGCCATGTGGTCGTGGTGAACCTCAAAGATAAAGAATCGCTAACCAATTAGCCTTGCAAGCTCGTGATCTGCAATCTCTTCGTCCTCCCGCATAACATGACCATGTGATCCATGTAAAAACAAAGGAGCAGATGAAGATCATGTTTATATTTTTATATCCAACATATAAACAAACACCCCTCTTACTTGGAACCTAGCTATACCACTAATTCCAAACAAGCTAGCCTTTCATGCACAAAGGAACAAGACCACCAGCATTCCATGCACAAAGAAACAAAGGGCATAGAGGTACACTCCACAAAACAAGCAAAGAGAATAATACTCCTGCCTTTACCAGAATCAAGACAAGAAAGAAGGCCATCATTGGCTAGCCCGCGCACCAGTCATATCGCCATACAACCGTGCACCTAACCCTGGAAACGAAGAGGAGTGGAAAGGAGGAGGATAAAAGGGGTTGACCTGCAGAACCAAATCACACCCCTGTAGCTGCTGTGGTTGGTGATGGCCGCTGCTGCCGTCCGAGGCTAGGGGTCGCTGCTGGACGCGTGCGTGCACCTGTGTACCAAAAGCAGCAGCAATATGAGGGGAGGGGAAGGGCCAAAAACAGCAGCAGCATGAGGGGAGGGGAGGGGCCAAGAGCACCTTGACCAGCAGCATCAATGCTAGGGTTAGGGTTGGAGCAGGGGGAAGGACGGCGTCTCGAGCAGACCATGGCGTGAGCACACTCAAAGGCCGATGTCAGACGACGGTGTCGGCGGATCTGCGAGCCCTTGGCCGCCGCCGAACCTGCTCGCTCTCCCTCTTCTCTTCCCTTCCTTTCTGATGACGGGAGGGGGGAGGTTGCAGGCGGCGTGGCGCAAGGGAGACGAGGAGAGAGGTCCACCGCGGCGTGGTGTGAGGGGCGTCAGCGATGTGGGTGGGGCGGCGAGGTCTGAGGAAGGGAGAGGGAGAGGAGAGGGCGGGGCGAGCGGGGGCATCCAAACAGGGCGGGGCGGGGCGGGGCGGGGCGGCGACGAGGGAGGGAGAGGGAGAGGGCGGGGCGATGGGGGCGGGGCGGCGAGGACTGAGGGAGGGAGAGGGAGAGGAGAGGGCGGGGCGGCAAGGAGGAGGGAGGGGGCGCGAGTGCGGGCTGGGGGGCGACTAGGTCATCTCCACGCGGGCCGTCTCCTTTTATACCCCCTGTGAGCGAAATGACGAAAATGCCCCCGGCGGGGCAGGCTATTTACGCGCGGTGGCACGAAACGGGAGCAACTATTCATTTCAGCAGTAACTTTTTTTATCCGACGGACAAGGTCGTTCCAGGGGTCGATCCGACGGCCCAGATTCGATCAAGCCACCCGATCCAACGGCCAGGAATCCCAAATCGCTGAGGAGCCGGCTGAGGAGCTTCTATTCTTATCTCTTGATAGGCCATTGAGCTTAGTGTCGAAGCCATATATGCTCGTACATTTGGATCAAAAGCAGAAGGATTAACAGTTAATTAGTGGAAAAGACTAAATTACAATTTTTAAGTTTTTCTGAAGCAGACCTCGTGAGAGAATTGAAAAACAGACATGCAAGTCTCAGCACATCCATCTTTTTAGCAACATAGAAGGTTATACTCAAAAGTGCACCGACTAGAGACGATTGCAATAATCAGGGCTCCTTTGATTCAAAGAATCCTTAGGTCTTTTCCCTACGTTGGTTGCTCAATTCATATGATTGAATCCCATAAACGTTTTTCTTCAAGGAGTTTTTGTACTACTTCCCATAAGAATTCTAGCATCCACTCAGACCTATTTAAAAAAATGCTTTATTTTTCCTATGGTGCAATCAAACAATCCAAAATCATGTAGGATTAAGGTGAGCATGACATTTCAATCCTATATTTTTCTATTCCCGTGTTTTTAGAATCCTGCGAATAAAACAAGCCCTCAGGATGCCGGGAAAAGAGAGTTTTGGGGTACGCCTCAGGCAGCATCTGAATTCAGGGTGAAATGTGGATTATAGTTGTGAGTCGGCAACAATTCAGGAATTGGGATATAGAGAACATGATTCATGATTCACTGTCCTTCACAACAAGCAGCCCTACACGCGCCCTGAAGACCGTCCACTCCCTGTGGTGGTTATGTAACGGCATCGACAAAATTTGCCATGAACACTGGCAACCGAGCACACAATGCAGGAGCTCACATCTTTACAGAGCAATCCTTCCATCCGGAGCATCTTTACTGAGACTGTCGATTCTCAGCCGGCCAGGTTTCGAATAAACTCAAAGATGTCGAAACTCAAAATCATCCTTTCAAACAAAAAAAGAAACTCAAAAACATAGCAACCATTAACAGAATGCATCAAATTCAGTACTCACATTGGTTGTCAAATCAAACTTAGTGGATGATCTGTTCCATCTCCATTTACAGTAACAGGTGATGCAGCACTCAAACAATGATTACAGTTATAAAATTATAACTCTTCTAGCTGAAGAAAATGGTCAGACACAAATTCCTGGTTCAGAGAAGGAAAAGGCTGATCATGGAAAAGGTTGAGATTTATGTATGATGGATATATAAACCTGTAAGATCGAGTTTTTCATGTTCAAGTAATAAAATCAACGAGCCAACAATCTTTCCCACAATTCTATATACGATCCACTTAAACCATGATGAAAGCACATACAACTCCAAAACAAACAAACAAAAGTTGTGTTGTCCCTGCAAACTCCTACTCCCTCCGTTCCAAAATATAACGCGCCCTCGGTTTCTGTGCTTCAACTTTGACCATTAATTTAACCAACGAGACCGATTGCGGCGGGCGAAAAAATTATACCAATGAATTCGTATTCAAAAAAAGTTTTCAATTATATAATTTTTTATCCCGCCGCAGTCGGTCTGGTGGGTTAAATTTATGGTCAAAGTTGAACCTCGAAAAGCGTGGGCGCGCTATATTTTGGAACGGAGGGAGTACAAGAGTTGTAACATGGTACCTTCTTCTGTTAAAACATGATATTTCTCAAGCAGCCAGGCTTTTATAACCTTATTGGTCAAGCAAAATTGTTTTTTCCGTCTAACAAAAGAAGTTGCCCCCCTTTTTTTCGGAAAAAAGAATTTGGTACCCAGGATACAAATAGCCCTTCTTTTCAGAAAATACATGGACCAAATGGACTTGCTTTTTGTTGTTGTTAGGCCACAAAATTTTTTAGTCCACAAATCAACATATATTATTTAATAGCATTTTACAGATACATAGAAAAAACAGAATATTTTTTAACTTGTAAATATCTTTTTGATTTTTTTAAATTCCAGGATCCCTAGAGCATGGGGGAAAAAATAATGCTCTCAGTACCAGCCCAAACTATTTTAGTCGAACCAGAACAACAATCAACATAATGTACCAAATTCCGCCCTTGTTTAGTTTCAGTCAATGATCTAGTTCATCTCAACATACATCAACAGGTCATGCATCATTCAGTCAACCTTATTGGTCTAGTAATTTTTCTAGCTTTTTTGAACACAATTGTTCTCCAAGCTGGAAAAAAAGTCATACATTCATCCGTGGACGGATAGGGAGTCTGTTTTGCGGCACCGCGTTGGATATGCCCTGAAAGGTTATACTCAAAAGTGCACTAACTAGAGACGGATTGCAATAATCAGGATTCAGGATGCGGGCCAAACGAGTTGTGATATTACAGAACATGATTCCCCGTCCTTCACACCAGGCAGCCGTACACACGCCCTGAAGAACGTCCCCTGTGTTGTGGTTATATAACAGCATCAACACAATTTGCCATCAACCCCGGCCACCAAGCCCATAGCGCAGGAGCTCAGATCTTTGCGGATCAGTCCTTCCTCCTGGAGCATCTTGACCACGGTGGCCGGCGCCGATACTGCGAAGATTCTCCCAAGGCAGACTACTCCAAAGCAACAATCTCAAATGTGTAAACAGATCAGCGAAACTTATCGACTTACCATACCAGCTATGGCCTATGAGGAGCTTCAGCTCACACCATCAGCATTGACATAGCCAGAGTGTCAATTCTCAGGCAGCCGAGTTTCAAATAAGCCCAAAGATTTAGTACAAGTCAAAACTCAAAAACATAGCAACCATAATGAACAGAACGCATCAAATTCAGCACTCACATTGGTCGTCAAACCGAACTTGGTCGATGACCTGTTCCATCTCGATTTACTGTAGCAGGTAATGCAGTACTCATAAAATGATTACATTTATTAAATTCTAACTGATCTAGCTGAAGAAAATGCTAAGAGACAAATTCCTGGTTCACAGAAGGAAAAGGCTGACCATGTAAAAGGTTGAGATTTATGTATGATGGACAGCACACCCTCACCCATGCAGTGACTGCAAAACTGCAATGGTGATTAGGTGAATATATAAACCTGTAACATTGAGTTTTCCATGTTCAAGTGATAAAATCAACAAGCCAACAATCTTTCTCACAACTCTAGCAACCGATATGTGATGCACTTAAACCATGATGAAACATTGCGGAGTATCTTCAGAATTCATGTGCTAGCAGAGCGAGTTGCAGAGTACACATCTGGAGTATCCGAATGCGGTAATAAGAATAAAACATTGCTGCCATTTAGATGGTTAGTGAAGATTCAAGACATGTGAACCTACAGCAGGATCCTTCATACCGCAACTTCAGTTGGCAGTTTCCCTTGGCAAGCAGCTGTGTAGGCTTCAGCAAGGCCTGGAAGAACATGCCTATGAGCATCTATATGCCTGCGCTGAAACGTCTTCTCACTAGGCGTGATCATCGTGTAGAAGCTCTGATCTTTCTGAATCAATCCTTTCTCCTGGAGCACCTTCATCACATAATGCCGAGGGACCAGTCGGCACTTCAGGCTGTACATCAGGATTGAGGGCCTGGTAAGGATGTACCTGGTGTCAACACCGACCACCTTGGTCAGGAACTCCTTAGCACGGCGAAGCTTCTCCCCAGAGATCCTCAGCACCGTTGGGTTCATCCTCACCACCTTGGCCACCTCGGCCTCGGACCACCCGAGGATCTCCTCGAAGAGCTTGAGCTTGGCTGCCATCGTCTCGGCCCCAAGGCCTGTTGTCGTGGTCACTGCCTGCCTGAACATAAGCGAACCGCGAGGCACGCCGAGCTTATCTGCGCGCTCCAGGATGGACATCACGGTCTTGGGGCTGCTGGTGAGCAATCTCGAGTTGGGCACGCACATCTTGGCAATGTCGTCGGCACTTACCCCACTCTCCAGTAGCACCGCGATGTTGGGCTTGACCACCCGCTCGAGGTCCGACGTGAGGAGGTAGTAGTTGCGCTTGAGGATGCGGATGAACTTCTCCGGCGAACCCAGGAAGGGCAACCAGAACCCGAGCTTCTCCTGGATGCTGATGGAGCGGAAGACGCCGGGGGCCGTGCGGAGGAAGGACCGGACGTGGTCCTCGGAGAGGCCATAGCCGCGTAAGGTGGCGAAGCGGGCCTTGAGGGTGTTGTCGACGCTGCAGTTGAGGATCCGCGGGTCGCGGACGACGACGTGGGCGATGTCGGCCTTGGAGAGGCGGAGGGTGGGGCCGGCGAGGTAGGCGAGGACGGAGTCGGCGTTGGAGGTGGACTTGCAGTGAGAGACGTGCTTGGCGGCCTTCAGGGCTTGCTCCGGCGTGAGGCCGCAGGTGGTGACGAGGTAGTCGTCGACGGCGAAGGGGGGCGGCGGGGCGCCGGTGGCCGACGAGGTGGATAAGAGGGCCCGACGGAGAGAGAAGATCACGGGTGAGGCGGGGAGACGGAGCGAGAGGAGTTGCTTGTGGAAGAGGAGCATCGCGTCGGCGACGGCGGCGGCGGCGGAGTGGGTATTGCAGGAGAGTCCGTCTTTGACCTCTCACTGTCTTGCCGCAACACCACTTCCTACAAGTTGTTGGGCCCGATTGGGAGAACGGAAGGCCCTAGTCCAGTTCACTCTTGGGCCTACCAACTCCAACGCGCCGACCCAAACTGTCTGTGTGTGTCTGTTTGGATCGAAACAGACAAAAAAATTGGTCCAACGTGATGACCCAAATGAATGAAAGTACATTTTTTGTCCGCACACGACCCATTTCGAGCCCAAATTTGGGTCGAGTTTGACTCGGCGCGGACACGAAGCGGACGTGCGCGACGCTCGCCCTTATCCTCCCCTGGCCCGCCAGTCGGTGGCACATTGGCCTTTCCCCCTTTCTCCCATTGACAGCTAGCACACCCGGCCACCCGGCGCCGCCGCCGCCCAGTTCCGGTGCCAAGGTCGACCGCCCGCACCCACACCTCCCCCAGCAGCACGCCACCCCCCGACGCCCCCTACTCCGACGTTTGGTGGACCGTTCTCCCGTCGGCGCAACACTCCGACGTCGGCGCCACCACGCCCTCACCTCCCCTACCGGCAGCATGCAAGTGCGGCTACCTCGCTCGTCGAATGTCGCCATGTTCGCCTCCACGCCTCCAGGTCTGCTACCTGGTCTTACAAAGGGAGCGAGGCTCTTCACTGGTCGACTTCTTCCATGACACCCACAAGGTGTTCGACGGGTTGCCCGCAAGGTACAAATGGACTCCGACGACGAGTACTTTTTCCACAATTTCATTTGCGGTTCGAATGACTCTTCGTCGAATGATGAGGAGATTGTGGTTGTTGCGTTGGTCGTCCATGACCACATTAGTAGGCAGTGGCCGATGTTTAGGGGCTCGATCCCGAGGCATACTCCAGAGTTGAATCACAATCGAGAGAGCGGCATTGCCTACTCTAGCGGGACTACTTCGAGTCACGTCGTGGAATTGTCACGGCAGATGTCCTCTTGGAAGGACTTAGTCGTGGAGCCATCGCAACTAGGAAGCTTAAAGGGGTTAGTCGGGACAAAGGACACACAAGGTTTATACTAGTTCAGCCCCTTGCGGTGAAGGAAGGCCTACGTCTAGTTGGGTTGGTATTGCTTGAGGTTTCGATGACCAGGGAGCGAGATACGCTATGCCTGGCTCTCGATGAGTTGTTTCTTGCCCTAAGCCGTTGGCGGGTCGTCCCCTTATATACACGAGTTGACGCCCTGCGGCCTACAGAGTCCCGGCCGGCTCATAAACAATGTCCGGCTCGATGACTAGTTAATCCTGCCTTACAATACAAGTCATGCCATTATGACGGTTTATCATTACGGGCCTCAGAGTCGTCTGTGGGCCTTTAGGCCTTTTTAGTGAACCGCCATCTTCATGCCTTGGTCTTGGGCTCCCGATGAGCCTCTCTTTGCGTAACCCGGCCCCTCCTGGACGGCTTACACAAATAGTCATATCCCCAACATTAGGCCCCAGATTGATTTGAACCGGTTCATGTCAATCTTTGAAAACCTTATGAACTGGCCTTTAGTCTTTTGTCTTGTGTGAGAATTGTCACCCGCCGTGACGTCATCATCTGGATCCGGGTTAAATCATTGTGACGTCATCTTCAATAAAACATATATTTTAATTCGTCATATCCTCAACGGATCTCTGCCTTTACTGACCATCCCGAGAATCAAGGCGTCGGGGCCGCTGGATAATGATGCTTTGGTCCCCTCGTTTTTCGCGCCGTCTCGGTTGGCCCCTCCTTATAAATAGATGCGACTTAGGTCTTTTTCATTCTCCCCTCTCGGTCGTCTTCCTCCGCTCGCTGTCTCTCTGTCGCTCGAGCTCCGCTGCCGCCGCCGAGCTCCTCGTCTTCGCCAACTCCGACCGCTGCATCAACTTGAATCCGACCAGAAAAAACAACGGCGGACCTCCGCAGCCAGTCTGCATCTGTGAGTTCCCTTCTTCCCTGTTTTAGATCTGCATCAAGGCTTCTTCGAGTTCGTCGGCGTTCATCACCGCCTGAGCCAAACCCTTGAACGTATTCACCTCCAATGCCCCCCTTGGATCTTCAGATAGTGTAGAACTGCTGCGGTGGCTGTTTCGCATCCGTTTCCAAATGCAAATAGACCCCTTTCTGTTGCACAGAGGCTTCATTCGAGCCTATGAATCTTTAACTGTGCTAATTCTAGGTCTAGAAATTTCTTTTTAGAACGACCATTTGATCCAAAATAATAGCCGTAACTTGTGAAACCTGTTTGTTCCATACTTAGCCGAAAAACTGCATCTGTTGACTCTGTTTCATCCATAGTAGTTCGTGTAACCGGTTTAAGATACTGGTCGTCAGCACCGCTTGCTTCTGGCGACTTAAGAAAACCTTAATCATCTTTAATGCCTGCAGCTAGTTAAACATTATCACCTAGTTACCTGTATGTCACTAGGCCCCTTCTTAAGCCGCCATCACAAATAACCCAATAATGCTTATTCTCCGGGTTATAATAAACCGGAAAATTTTCTTTATCTTGTTGTAGGCTTCAATCTACACAATGGCACCCAAAGCTGTTAAACCCCCGGTGACCTGCAACTGGGTCAAATCCACCGTTACAGAGAGCTCTTTAGCCGGGTTTGTGAAATCCGGCCATCTGCCCCGAAAGGAAATTATGTCCTATCATGCTCCTAACCCATCAGAGGAGAAACCTCAACCCAAGGAAGGGGTGGTAATTGTGTTTACGGATCATATGAACCGGGGCTTTGCTCCGCCCGAGTCAAAATTCTTTAGAGATGTTTTGCATTTCTTTGACCTCAGACCTCAAGACATCGGGCCCAACTCCGTGTCGAATCTCTGCAACTTCCAAGTGTTTTGCGAAGTGTACCTTGGAGAAGAGCCAAGTTTGACCTTGTTCAGAGAGCTGTTTTATTTGAACCGACAAAATGAACATGCCAATGGGCCCAGTCTGGAACTCGGTGGTATTTCGATCCAGCGGCGAAGAGACTGTCTTTTCCCTTACGCAGAACTGCCAAGCCATCCGAAGGAGTGGAATTAGACGTGGTTCTACTGCCAAGATACCTCTCCGGTTGGTGAGAACCTGCTACCCGGCTTTCGCGCTCTGCGCTTGGAGTCCAACCACCCATTGGCTGACAAATTATCTCCTGCTGAACGTATTCCACTTGCCCCCACCATAAAGAAGATTAAGGCTCTTTTGGGCAATGGTTTGGATGGCATTGATTTGGTCCGGACCTGGATTACCTGGCGGGTGATTCCGTTAAGCCGCCGACCCGGCTTGATGTGTACTTACTCAGGGGAAAAGGATGACCCGCTGCGTCACAGCCCTGATGACTTACCAGATGACACGGTCGAGGCTATGATCCATTCACTGTTGAAGGAGGGGACTGTGGTAACTAATACCTTTAGCTTACTCCCCTTCTGTAAGAACAACCCGGCCCCCGCAGTAAGTCATCAGCCTCAATGATCACCTCTTATTATGTTTACCTTATTTTTACTCATCCCCCTTACAACTCCTTACAGGCAAATGACAAGTTCTGGAAAGTCTCGTATGATCATGAGGCGGCCAAACAAGCCCGGGCGGCAAAGAGGGCTGAAAAAAGAACCATCAGGCCTTCTACTTCAAAGAAAAGAAAACCAAGTGCTTCAGAGATGTTCCAGCTCGATGACTCTGATGATAACGAAAAAGAGGTAACTTTTCAACTTCCCTTACTCTTTCATCATTACCTTACTAACATTATTCTCCTTTCAGGAAGACACGGGCAACAGCCAACCCGTCGAGGAAGAGGTAACTATAATTTCCTCCGACTCCGAGCTTCGGGCGCATCAGAAAATTCGAAGAGTAACCCGGAAAGTAAGATCTTCACACCCTTTGGCTTACCAAGATCCTGACTTTCTTTTGAAGCAACGACAATTTGAAAGCCGGAGGCAGACCCGGACCAGCAAGGATGCAGAGCTCTCCTCCGGCTTGCCTGAGGCAACCCGGAAGCGTCGGACTGAGGTTATCTCCGACTTATACCCTTTCCTACCTTTGGCGGGTCTAATCCGTAAACCTCTCAATTCATCTGACTCCAATTACCAGGATACCTCTCCTTCATCCGGCGAGTCCATGCATTCAAACATGCCGGCTTTTAAGACTGCTCCTGGGTAACATCAATTTATTTACCTGATGTTTTTTCTTCTTCATGTTCCTTTACTCATTTCTCTGCTTTACCCACAGCATGCAAATGAAGCCCAGGAAGAAAACGAAGAAAGACCATCCGGCCCAAGATCCTGTGGTAACTGAACCGGAACTGGGCACAGCTGCTCCCGGCTCTCCCACACATCAGCCACCGCCTGAACCGGCTCAAGATACTGTGGTACCAACTTCTGATCCGCCTACTGAAGATATTCTGGTTGGTTCTGTTAACCCGGAAGCACCTAGCCCGGCCAAGACAATTGACCCAGAAGTGGAAATACTCAAGACTCAGTTTGTTGAGCCGGCCCGGCTCACAGTTCTTGCCAGATGTTCTGCAAAAGAGGAGTTATTGGAACGTCGTAAAACCAAAACAGACATCACTGACTATACTCCTTTGAGTATTGGAGAGATCGTCTCGGGTTATATCAACCAGGTGCATAATAGCCGTGACCTGGAAATTGACATGGTGAAGCAAATAGAAAAAAAATCTGAGGTATGACTTACGCTTCCTTTCTTTCAATCATACTTACTGTACTAGCCCCCAAGTCTATTGCTTATTAGAAAATATGCTGTAGACTTAGAAAAACTGTTAGAGCTGCTTGCCCATCTTTAAAGAAAAAAAATACTTAAACCGGATGTAACACAATACCTTTGACTTGCGATACACATTAGTCGCCAAGTGCCAAGTCTCTTTGCTTGCAAAGTATTTGGGACTTAATATCCAGGACCGGCTTAATAATCTAGAAAGCTTCGGTATACATTAGCCCCCAAGTGTCAAGTATGTTTGCTTGCAAAGTGCTTGGGACTTAAAATTCTTTATCATGATCCTGACTGCAACCCGGTATAACGCAGGCCACCATAAGTGAATTTGAATCAGAGATTGCTGACCTGAAGAGCCGCCTAGCAGCCCAGGAACTTGAAATACAAAAGGCCAACTCCAAGTTTGAACTCAGCGTCTCCGAACAAGAGAAGTTGAAGAAGATCTTTGAGTCCGAGAAGAAAACCTGGGCTGAAGAGAAAGCCTCTCTGGTGACCCGGGCCGAGACAGCCGAAACATCCCTTGCAAAGGCAAACACTGAGCTGTCCGGCTTGAAGCGTCAGATATCTCGAATGGTCTCAGCAACCTTTGGTACGTTTCTTTGTATGAACCTCAAATACTGTCATTCTTCTTTTGATGACTAAGTTAATTATTGCTTACGGCTTACCCTTTGTTTAACAACACGGGCCCTAGGAGCACAACTCTCAAGCAGGACATGGTAGTCAAACTGAAAGTCGTCTATACTCTGGTGGAACAATTGTACACCGGGTCACAACGTGCTTTGGCTGTTGTGGCCTTATCAAATGATGTGCCCCACCTCTTGCAAGATGTGTTACGACGGCTTGCTGTACTCCCCCAACGGATTCAAGAGTTGATACGGGCCCAAGCAAGAGCCGGAGCAATAGCCGCCTTGAGCCGGGACAAATCCTGGGTACCAGAGCTAGACCCGGCCGACATCGCCACTACTAGGAAAAGGGCTATAGATGGGATTGACACTAATGGCGCACCAGATAAGTGGTGCGCCATTAGTATATACTAATGGCGCACCACCTTCTGATACGCCATTAGTGTTGAAACTACTAATGGCGCACCAGGCCTAGGATGCGCCATTAGTATCAATTTTTTTTAAACTAGCGCGCCTGTCCAAACATACTAATGGCGCATCCAGACACAGTGCGCCATTACTAGTTGTAACTAGTAATGGCGCACTAGTCCCAGAGTGCGCCACTAATGTTGTTTTTTTAATTATATTTTTTATTCTTTTTGTTGCAAAACTACTAATGGCGCACTCTTCCACCGTGCGCCATTACTAGTTCAAACTAGTAATGGCGCACTATGTATCAATGCACCATTAGTTTTTTTTTTGCAAATCTACTAATGGCGCATCAGACGTTGGTGCGCCATTAGTAACTTGGATTACTAATGGCGCATTTGTTGTTGGTGCGCCATTAGTAAGTGGGCAGCAACAAGATATTTTGGGCAGCCTCTCCTTCCCACACTCACTTTCTCCCCACTTCATTCTCTCCACCTCCTCCTTGTCTCGGGTGCCTCCTCTTTTTCACCTCATTTCCACCATAGATTCATTCAAATTAAGTGGTTAAATTACCTTGTTTTGATAGGTAAGTAAGGGGGGAAGCTATATTTATGTTGTTCTCCCTACAACAATGTGCACATGCATTTTTTATGGCCTAGCTAGATCTATGTATGTTCGTGGTGTTGCATATGTTTGTGGTGTTGCATATGTGTTTGTGTTTGGAGGTGTACCGGTATTTGAAATGCGATAGTTGCCAATATTTTGCCGGAATGTTGATTCATTTCCGTTCGGCGATAATTTTGGCATTAAGCATTCTTTTTGGTCCTATTTTTAGGGAAAGTCATGCCAAATTTTTTCTTGGTTCTAAAATATCGTTTTGCTCTACCCCGCAGGCGACCATGGTCCGCACGATGACCGAAGGCATCGTGAATAGGTTTTTGAGGTCCGCGAAGGCCGAGATGCTTCAAAAGAACGAGACGGAGATAAGATGTCCATGTCGAAGATGCAAGCTGGAGAGCCTTATTGCGGACCCGGATTCCGGGCAGGTGCGGGACCACCTGCTCTTGCGTGGTTTCATGGATGGCTATCGGTGGCAAGGTGATGAAGATGACTACGAAGTCGTCCATGGGGGCCGGACAAGAAATGAGGAAGGGCAGCAGCAAGACAACTACCGCGGCTCGGGCGGGCGAGAAGACGAAGAATCCCCAGGAGATGATCACGTAGACGACGGGCATGATGATGAGGAAGATGCCGGAGCAGACGACGGGCATGATCATGAAGATGATGATGCCGGCGGAGCAGACGACGGTGGACCATCGATGGGCTGGGTGCAGGACCCTTATATTCAAGAGCTGCTTCTCAAGCAGATGGATAACGCAAGAGCTGCCGCCCGAGAGAAAGCCAAGGTGGATCAACTTGAGTTAGACGCGGTTACTCCATTGTATGAAGGATGCAGGCCCGAGGATACCCGCCTGAAAGTAACGCTAATGGCTCTGGAGATGAAGGTAAAACACAAAATGACCGACGCATGCTTCGACGAGAACATGTCATTCTGGCACGAACGTCTTCCAAAGGGGAACAAGTGTCCGACCAGTTTGGAGGAGGCGAAGAAAATCGTGTGTCCTCTGGATTTACCGCACGTGAAATACCATGTGTGCATGAACAATTGCATCATTTATCGGGACGAGCACGCGGAGTCTACCATATGTCCAGTGTGCGGCGTCACTCGATACAAGAAGAGGAAGAAAGCTCCTCGAAAAGTGGTGTGGTACTTTCCAATCACTCCTCGTCTGCAGCGGTATTTCGCGGATCCTAAGGTAGCAAAGCTCCTGCGTTGGCACGCGGATAGGGAGGAGAAGAAGCGAGAAGATGACGTAAATGATCTGGAGATAGATAAAAAAGACAAGATGCTGAGTCACCCTAAGGATGCGAGCCAGTGGCAAGCGTTGAATTTTGAATACCCAGAATTTGGGAAGGATCCAAGGAACATCGTGCTGGGCGCGAGCACCGATGGAGTAAATCCGTTTGGCAGCCAGAGAAGCACACATAGCACCTGGCCTGTGTTTGTGTGGATGTACAGCCTTCCCCCCTGGTTGTGCATGAAGAGGAAGTACATTCACATGAGTATGCTAATTGAAGGGCCAAAACAACCAGGGAACAACATCAATCTGTATCTGGGGCTGCTGAAGGAGGAGCTAGACACGCTGTGGAAAACGCCAGCCAATACGTGGGACGCCGCAGAGAAAGAATATTTCCCTATGAGAGCCGCACTACTCACGACGGTGCACGACTATCTCGATTACGGATATCTCGCGGGGCAGGTAGTCAACGGATTTTCTGGATGCGTAAGGTGCATGGATGACCAAAGATGGGCCGAAAGCAAGGGCAGACTTGAAATCAATGGGCATCAGGCAGGAGCTTCACGCTATATATGATGATGATGATGATGATGATGATGATGATGATGATGATGATGATGATGATGATGATGATGATGATGATGAGGCGAAGCAGGACACAGAAAGTCGTCGCAAAGGCAAAAAGGCCAAGAAGACTGGAAATGACTACCCTCCCGCGTGCTTCACTCTAAGTCAGGAGGAGATCGAGCATTTTTTCACCTGCCTCCTAGGAGTAAAACTTCCTTACGGTTACGCGGGGAAGATAAGCAGATACCTAGACCCAGCGAAGCAGAAGTTCAGCGGGATGAAGTCTCACGACTGTCACGTGCTGATGACGCAGATACTTCCAGTTGCAATTCGTGGGATCATGGACGCGCACGTCCGTGAAATGCTATTTGGCCTATGCAACTTCTTCGACATCATCTCTCGGAAGTTGATTGGCGTGAGGCAACTCAGAAGGCTACAGGAAGAGATCGTGGTGATACTATGCGAGCTTGAGATGTACTTCCCGCCCGCATTCTTCGACGTTATGGTGCATCTGCTGGTCCATATAGTGGAGGATATCATCCAACTCGGGCCGACGTTCCTGCACAGCATGATGCCGTTCGAAAGGATGAATGGTGTCATCAAAGGATACGTTCGCAACATGTCACGTCCAGAGGGAAGCATAGCCAGGGGCTTTCTGACCGAAGAGTGCATCTCCTACTGCACGAATTATCTAGGCATCGAGAACCCCGTTGGTCTGCCCGTCAACAGGCACCTCGGCAGGCTCGCTGGATGGGGTCACCGTGAGGGTCGCCGCGAAATGCATGTCGACTTCGAGGGTCGACTCGCCGACTTTGAAAGAGCAAACCTAGTCGCGCTACAACACATAGACGTGGTCGATCCTTGGGTGGTAGAGCACAAAACCTTTATTAAGAATACGTACAATGACCGAGGCCAACAGAGGACGGACGGAGATATACTCAAAGAGCACAACTCATGTTTCACGCGTTGGTTCAAGCAGAAGCTTCTGTCGTACCCTTTACATGAGGATTCTTCCGCGGAAGAACAACTCATATTCGCCTTGTCACAGGGCGCCGAGCACAACCTGATGACCTATGAGGCGTACGGTATCAACGGCTACACATTCTACACCGAGGCCAAGGACATGAAGAGCGATGGTTATCAGAACTCCGGGGTAACGATGGAATTCTACACCGGTAACGACAAGGACAGATACTACGGAAGGATCGAGGAGATCTGGGAGCTAAGCTACGCTGGAGAGAAGGTCCCGATGTTCCGTGTCAGATGGGCCAAGAGCGTCCTAAAAGAAGACCGGTATTTCACCACCATGGTTATACCCGAAGCCAAATCCAAGACCGCGGGCGCAAACGTCACCGCGAAAAATGAGCCATGGGTACTGGCTTCCCAAGTGGACCAATGCTTCTTCATTACCGACCCGTCAAAGACCAGTCGTGTTGTCGTGAGGAGAGGCAAAAGGAAGATCATCGGAATGGATGGAGTAGCCAATGAGCAAGACTTCGACAAGTACGGCGACCCGAGGATCGAACATGACGGCGATGATGAAGTAGCAGCATACACCACAAGAAGAAGCAGGACCACCCTACCTAAAGGATGTCCGTTCCACAGAAGAACTCCATTTGCGAAAAAGAAGGGCAAAAAGATTGTGAACAGATAGCTAGCTAAGATCGATTGTATTTAAATCGTAGCCTTCCTTTCTCGTTTGTATTTCATGGGCACTTTTTGAACTATCATGAATATTTTTAAATTCCATGGACACTCGATCTCGATCCCCCTCCATCTCGATCGCTATCCCACCTCGCCAGATCCGGTCCCCTCGCTGCCGAGCACCCCCCGGTTCACCGGCCGCCGCCGCCGACCCCCCGCACCCTCGATTCCCCTACTCAACCGCCGCCGCCGACCCCCCGCACCCCTCCCCTACTCAACCGCCGCCGCCGACCCCCCGCACCCCCCGCACCCTCCCCCGCTCCACCGGCATTACTGTTTGATGATATTTTTAAAAAAATTATTACTGTCTTATAAAAAATTACTGTTATGATTTAAACAAGTTTGAACATATTTAAACACAAATAAGTATCAAACAACATTTTAAACGCATAAAAAAATTGTGGAGCCTGGGAATCGAACCCAGGACCTCCTGGTGTGAGAACTGGCTGCTGACCAGTCGAGCTAGTAGAGGGGACTTGATGTGGATCAGGTCAGGTGGAAGATAACCTGTTGGCTCGAGCAGAAATAAAAAAATACTAATCGCGCACCAGGGTGAGGTGCGCCATTAGTATGGATGTACTTATGGCGCACCGAGGGGTGGTGCGCCATTAGTATAGTGCCGCCCCATCCATGTTTCCTCCCCCCGGCCCAAACCTATCCCCTCTCTCTCCCTCGCCCTCGCCCGCGATCCCCTTCCCCTCTCCTCTCCCGACGCCGCTGCCCTGCCGCCTCGACGCCCTGACGCCGCCGCTGCCCCGCCGCCTCGACGCCCCGACGCCGCTGCCCCGCCGCCTCGCCGAGTCCAAAGGTACCCTCTTTCTCCTCGCAGCACCGTACGCCCCCCTACCCTCCCACCCCTCCTCCTCCTTCCCTTGTCCCCCGCCTACGCCGGGGCTGATGTCCTTCTTCCTCGCAGGGCAAGGTGGTGCCGGACGAGTACGACGAGCGCTCCTACTGCCTCTACGACACAGACGCCTCCACCGTCTACGGCGTCTGCGCCTTCTTCGTGCTCCTCCTGGCGCAGCTGCTGGTCACCGGCGTCACCCGCTGCCTCTGCTTCGGCTCCGCGCTCTCCTCCCGCGGCTGCGCCGTCGCCGCCTTCGCCATCTCCTGGTGCGCCCCGCTCAACCCTAGATTTGGCTCGATTTGTGCTCTGTTCGTTGGGTGTACGGAGATCTGCTTCTCTTACTCTAGAACTACTACTATGACTTGGGAGTCTAAAATTGTTTTTCTTGTGAGCGCTGAAAATTTTAGAGTGCGCCATGATAATACGCCCACTGAAAGTGAAGTCACTCACTGCCTGTAACATAGAGAATCTCTCTGAAGTATCATACATTTTATATACTAGATATGTTAGAAGCATAGTGGAAAATCTGCGGCTGTCTTGTACTTAATCTGCCAGGACTCTGCTCCCTTAAGATTTGGCACCAAGGCATACCAACTGTGATACACTGAATTGAGTTCAAGTACCTACTACCAAGACAATTTGTGTTGGTTAGTGGTAACTAGCAGGCTCATCATTCTTGCTCCAATACCAAGTATTGAAAAAAATATACCCCAAACAAAAGAGTATGCTGAACTGTAATTTCATTGAAATTACATGCAGCTCTCCTGGTTAATTTTCTAGCAGCTCTGTACAGGGCTTGTTGGTACCAAGGTTGCGGCTGCACGCTTAATTTATGTGATGCAGGTTCAGTTCAGAGTTGGGTGCATGCTAAGGTGCTCTGTTAATGGTCATGATTTCCATGAGCTGTTTGGGCAACCTTACTTGGTCCTGCACTCCTGCATTTGTAGTTGGCTGTGCACCTAGCATTCATTTTCTACGTTCTTGAACGCACATTATCAGTAGGGGTATGAAAGTCATGGGAAGATTGGTCTATTTTGTTGGACAAAAGACAATTTTCTAATTATGCAGATGCATTGCGTCCGATGAAAACCAGTCCGATCTTTGTATGACGCTCATCTTATCTAAACCATTTAACAAATGCAATGGGTGGTGTATATGCACTATCGTATCAATATCGGACCAAATTTATCTTGCACATAGCACAACTCCTGTATTTGAGATTAGTCTGTTGGTGATAGTAGATCAGGTGTAAATGTTGTGACCGATGTTCCTCTCGTTTGATTCATGCCTCTGGATTCATAGAGCCTCGACGGTCATTTAGGGAAATGCATATATGGATGCAGACTTCTTTCGCAATCGGGGATTGACAGCTCGTGTAGGCTAGACTAAATGTCGCGTGTGCTGTTTGCCCTGATCCTTGCGTCCATGAGTGGGGGTGCACCGTAGCAGGTAGCCAATTCCTTGCAGTTGGCACTACTACCTCCATAGCTTAGAGCATCTCCAGCAGCACCCCGTATTACATTGATCCGAGCCACTGATTTTTGTTACAATGCTGCTTGCTGAATGGAGTGATATTTCACTAACAAAATATCTACAGAGTGCACTATACAATAGAATGAACTTACTCATTATGTCATATTTTGTAAACCTTTTAATTGAACTGTTTCTCATACTTGCTGCAGAGAGGTGAGGCTAAACTTCTAACGGAAGATTGGGAAGGTGCGGTTGAGGATTTGAAAGAGGCTGCCCAGAAATCCCCACAGGTGAATTTTATGCAATTTTGCTTTGTTCTCCTGAGTATAGTATATCACAGCTCTCCTGAGTATATCTTTTTTTTTCTTTTGGTCCAACTGAAGGAGCCTAAGCTCCCAGTCTGTCAGAGCATGCTAATTTGAATTTCCTTTTCAAACCTGCATCTTGCTGTATTTGATTTACTCTCTAATGATGTGCTTCTATTGGCGTGCATCTTGTTATTCCCATTTCCATTAGGCTGAATACAGTTATGTTCTGAAGAAATAGGTTTGTTATGCTCAGTGAGTACCCTACATATATAGTTTCCCAGTGGACAAATCATGTGTTTTAACTGCTTGGACGGATGACGTACACAGCAATAGATCCTGCATTAGCTAGACTTTGCTATAATACGGGGTGCAACTTGTGGTTAAAAGTTAACTCTCTGGCTGAGGTTACACGCACAGTAGGAACTCTTCTGTCATGCTCTGTTTCCTGTCCCTGTCCCCTTTATTATCTTTGAAATTCCAAAATAAGGATCCCGCATCTCCAGTGGATAGTTTTACTTGCAAGCTTGGTTTATGGCTCGTGTGAACAAATGAAAGTGTAGATTTATTTTCACTAACTTAGCTCACTAACTAATGGTGGCTGCCTAATGATGACAGACTAAGTTTCTGATTTATTTTCTTATAAAAGTGTAGATTCATTGGTAGCAATTGTTTTCATTGTCTAATGTTGCAGATTGTCTACTTTTCAGTATCTGATCCAGTATTGCTTGTAGTGGTTTGTCCAAAATGTTGAATGATACTGCTTGGAGATGCATATATTGTTTCACCTCTTCACATGCCAATGTATTTTCCATGTTGTGATGGAGGCCTTTTTTGCCTTGTCCACCCGAGAGGCCCTTGAGTTTGCCGGAATGTCGATTAACTTCCGTTCCGGCAAATTTGGGTACTCCATATGTCCTATTTTCAGCAAAGGTCATGCTGAAATTTTCCGTGAATTTTAGCATGACTTTGCTAAAAATAGGACATATGGGGTACTTGTGACTAATGCATGGGCCGGGGTATCTTAGTAGTTAATTAAGTAGGATCAAGTGCCCCGGCGTACTTGTGACTAATGCATGGCTTTTAGGGTGCCTCGGTGTCGATAAAAACCGAAATGATGAAAGCTTAGGCTTTTAGGGTGCCTCGGCATCAAAAAACCCTCAATGATAAAAGCTTAGATTTTAGGATGCCTCGGTGTCGACAAACCCTAAATGATGAGACCATGATCTTGTTCCTTGACAATAACCAACTTTTTGACCAAACTTTGTTTCTATTTAGAGAGAAACATGGCCCACAACGATGAGGCCGGGGGTTCGGGCGGCAAGGCATTCTGGGAGCTGTCCCAGGAGATGGAGGAACAACCTCACTTGTATGAGGACGCCGCCTTCCCCACCGATCCTGAGACCACTGATGGTGCCGCCGAGGATGACCCCACTGATGCCACCACTGATGGTGCTGCCGAGGATGCCACCACTGATGATGGCGGCTCACGCACAGATGGCAGCCAGAAGAGGCAACGGAAGGACCGGCGCCCGACCGTGCTCCGCACCCTCAAGGAGGAAGTTACTGAAGTGGACTCTGACGGGAATCCAACGGCGCCCGAACGAATAGTCAAGGGGTACTCGCTTCAGCTCGGGTGCATTCTCCGGAGCACCGTCTCGATCAACACCGAGAACCTGAGGCATCCTGACCGAGGGAATTTGCGCAACCTCCTCTTCACGAAGCTGCACGAACGATACAAGTTCCCCGTTGAATTTGAAAACACAAGCCTCAAAGGGAATAAAGTGAACAATGCTGCCCTCACGAAGATGAGCAAGGCCCTGTCTACTTGGAAAAGCAATGTGAAGAGAATGATCGAGAAAGGTGAGAGTTATGAGAAGATCAAGGAGAAAAATCCTTCGATCACCGAAGATGACTACAACGACTTCAAGATCAATTGCTCGAGCACCGCACACTCCGAATCAAGTAAGTGGGGGAAAGAAATGTGGGAGCTGAACTTAGGGGAACACACACTCGGTCCCGGCGGTTACAGAGTGGTGGAGCCTATATGGGACAAGGAGGAGGCGAACCGTGCCGAGCAAGGCCTACCGCCCCTCTTCGATAAATACGGTGACAAGCAGACCAGGAACTATGTCAGGGCCCGGTACAAGAAGGACCCAAAAACAAAGGAGCTTACCACGGATCCGAAGACCAGGGCGCTTGAGCTTGTTCTGGTAAGGAATACACCCCCGCGTAATTAGCTCCATATGGTTGCATTCTAATTAATGAAGCCAAATTTCTAAATGGTTCACATTCCTTCCGCAGGCGACAGAAAGCAGTAGCGCAGGGTCGACTAAGAGCAACCCTTGGGACACCACTCTAAATAGGGCGTTGAATGTAATGAAGAACAAGGATAAGCTCAGTAAGCCGACGTCAGCTGGTCGTGTGGCCGGCAAAGGCTTGTCGACAAAATGGGGGTCATACTATAACACTGGTGGACGAAAGGAGAAAAAGACCAGCTCGGAAAGCCAGGCGCGCGAGGTTCAAGAACTCAAGGCATAGGTGGCGCGGATTCCGGAGATTGTCCAAGAGCAATTGCAACAACAACTCGGAGCGACGATCACCGCCATTGTGCCTACCTTGATCCAGGGGTTGAGTGCGTGGATTGCGGGCGGCCAACAGGGGCCGCCCCCGATTCCTAGCTTCACGGACAGCAACTCGCAGAACACGATGGCGGGGCCATTGGTGTCTCCAACGGAGGCGGCATTGGTGTCTCCGACGCCGGCACGGGAGCTTAATGCACCCGGGTGTACGCCGGCCGGCACCTCTGCAGCAAGCGGCCCCTCCGTCAACTGCACGCCCGCCGTTGGCGGTGCCTCGACATTAGCCGAGCTCGACGCCATCATCACGGTAACTAATTAAGCCTCTCTCGGCCGAGGACTTCATCTCCTTGCCTTTGATTGGGCATCCCTGACGCCCTACATGTTTTCGCAGGGCGCCACCGACGTTCCGTGCACTCTCCTGCACTTCGTGAACAATGAGTTGGTCGATGTCACCAAGGGCAAAATCGTTCAACTGGGCAACCCCTTGTTCCACGGTACCCAGATGCCACCCAACTTGTTTAGGGTTCAACTGGTTCGGGTGCTGCCAGGCTGCGACGAGTTGTTACCTCTGATTCGACCCGTCGGGGCCGACGATGATGACGTGATGACCCTCAGCGCCTGCCTGAGCTGGCCCCTGCTTTGGCCGAAGAGCCAGATTCGTTTGGGGGCGGGGGACACCACCCCAAAGACAACACCGCCAGTCGTGCCGGCGCCAAGTCGGCCCCATGGCAAGACCGCCGTAACGGTGCCGGACATCCCTATGCCACTGGATCCAAACATGCATATGGCACAGGATCAGAACGACGACGACGACGATACATTTGCCAACGTCGATCAGTACTTTGCCGATCATGGGTACGATGGCGACTTCATGGGGCCTCCTTCTCAAGAACCCAACCCAACAAAAGACGTGCGCGATCTAGCTGGTACCGCGGAGAAGCCAAGTTGCAACAGGCGTCGTCTGCCGTTCAGCTCTCAGGAGACGCCTCCAGCTGCCGACTTCACCGAGCGTCAGATAGGTGAGGTGCGAAATATTCTCAGCCCCAACACACTCAAGAAGGCGGTCTGTGAGCAGAACTCGGTCCCATTACAGGAGAAGAAGAAGGCACGCAAAAGAAATGCTAACAAGGGTGCAGGCCAGCCGGCACCGAGTACGATCCATGCTCAGGACGGGCCACCTTCACCTGAGGATTTAATGAGGAGGGTGCATGTGGCGGGTAGGCCGATGCTACCGAGAAATATGCTCGATGTTGCAGCCGGTGCTATGCGGAGTCTGCATGACAGTGTTCTTTCTTTGGAGAAGCGGCGTCTCAGAGAGAAGGATGTGGCATACCCGGTTTTCGTGGCCAAGGTGCCAGAGGGCAAGGGCTTTGTGGATAACTCCATCGGGGGTACGATCGTCCTGCGGTTTGATGACATCCACGCTATGTTGAACCTTCATCCGCTGCACTACACCTTCGTTCGGCTATTTTCGCTGAGTATGGAGATGCGGATCATTCGCGACAAGACCCCGGACATCGTGATAGTCGACCCCTTCTACATGCGTGCCAAGATCTTGGGCAGCGCTGGGGACCGGCAAGTCGCGAGTTCTTACCTCGAAGGCGTCATTCTGTCAAACCCAGATAAGGATAACTTCCTCGTGCCTTACTTTCCCGAGTAAGTCCTCCCCTCAACCGCCCCGTAACATACGAATTCTTAGATTTCGATCGTTTTTCTTTTAGCATTCCATGTTTTCTGCAGTGACACACATTGCACGCTCATCCTCCTAAGCCCCAAATATTCCATGGCCACGTATTTCGACCCGGACCGTCAGTCGAACGTAGACTACACAAATGTCAAGAAGGTTCTTGATGATGTTCTCCCCGGCTACGCCCAATCTGGAGGCACCTTCAACAGGCCTATTCGTAAGTACGGCAAGCACGTGTTCTCCCACAATACGACGTTCTGCTGCGTCAAGCAGCCGCCTGGCGGTCAGAAGGTTGCCTACTACGCCATCCATCACATGCGGGCGATCGTACGGGACCATCATCAACTTCTGCTACGGAGTAAACTCAAAGATTGGGCCGCGAGCGTGTCGGCAATCTAGGACGCGGACATCAGACAAGAATTCTTTCGCATCCAGTCGGAGTTTGCGGAAATCATCCATCAAGATGTCCTTCGTACCTCGGAGCAGTTCTACCTCAGAAATCAACCGTCCAACAGTGAGATAGACGGAATGCTACAAATGCAGGCTGACAACGCCCATAATTTCATGACTCCCACGATAGACGGCGGCTTCATCCATGCTCCGGTCCCTTGAGTCGAGTCGAAAGCAGTGATGCTGTGTCTAGTTCTGAAACATCGATTGGCTCATGTTGTAATTAAACTTTAATGAACTTGTAGTATGTCTCTTTGGTTTCGAGAGTCGTTCAACTTAGATGTAATTGATGCTATTAATGTCTTGCTTTTCTCTTCCGATCATTCTGTTGCATACTTATATATTGCTTATGTATTGTCTGTGAATTGGTACTAACATTTCGTTTGGCTAGTGCATAGCGATGCCGTCGTATGTCGTGTACAAGGGTAAGGTTCCCGGAGTCTACGACGACTGGGAGGAGTGTTGGAGACAGGTTCACCGATTCAGCGATAACAGTTACAAAGGGTACACCACTAGGGCCGAGGCCGAATCTAGATACGCCCGCTATCTAGCGGGAGTGGGGAGGGAGCGGTGGAGGAACCGAATGAAGACGAGTTTCATCGTGATGACCGAAGCTCTCTTCTATGTGATGGTAGTTTAGATGATCGATATCGACTTGTAATGTGAAGACAAACTCGCTACTCGCGGTCTCGAGACTTGTAATATAATGTTCTATCTTTGTTCGGTCTTTTCAATTCGGAGACTAATATGATGAATTGTATTCGGAGACTAATATGATGAATTGTATTCAGAGACTAATCTTCTATTGTATTTGATGAATCTGTTGTTGACGTGTGCTGTCTATATTTTGTCCAATTATACATTTTGTAACCTGTGCAAAAAAACAGAAAATTTAAAAATTAAAAAAAACCTAATATTCATACTAATGACGCATCACATAACAGTGCGCCATTAGTATGCCAGAGGATACTAATGGCGCATCCTTAGGCAGTGCGCCATTAGTATGCCGAGGTTACTAATGGCGCATCCTCTTGTCGTGCGCCATTAGTATGCCAAAGCACCTGGCTATACATGGCCCCTGGGAGGCATACTAATGGCGCACCGTGCCCTATACTAATGGCGCACCAGTGGTGCGCCATTAGTATACCAGATACTAATGGCGCACCAGTGGTGCACCATTAGTAAATATTACTAATGGCGTGCTAGTAATGGCGCACCACTAATGCGCCATTAATGGCCAAATTTGGTGCGCCATTAGTAGCCCTTTTCCTAGTAGTGCGCTCTTGGGTATCCAAGTTTAAAGGAGGATGGCACTCCATTTGATCAAAAAGACTTCACCAGCAGCGTGAGGGACATATGCCCTGTGGCCACTCAAATTGGGAACGATACTGACCTCTCCAAGTATCAGTCGGGTTATGATAAGGAGAATCTGAGAATCCCCACGCCGCATTATGATGATGTCAGCCTGATTCCTCCAATTCGTAAGCATACCTTTGCCCCTGAAGTAGACCCAACCGGTTTAATAGATGACGAAGTTGAGTTTGAAGCCTTGAGTGGCATTGACTGGGCATCATCATCCTTCCAGGACAAGGCAACTGGCGAAGAGGCGGAGAAGGATAACCCGGAAGCTTCAGGTCAACCCCAAGAGTAAATGGCAAGGCGTCACCTGCATATGTCTTGTAGAAAAAACAACGCCTCATCATTCAGACTCAGGGAGTCTTGTAATAGAGCCGAAAATACTCTGAGTTTGTCATGCCTTCGCGCATGCTTATGGCTTTTAAGACTTGCATAAGCCGCCATTATTATGCACTTCATAGTTTATATGAATTTGTTATATCCTTGCAGAAATATCTTGCATTGCCCTGCATAGAAGATAAACAAAATCCCCTGGCGACTTATCGCATTACAAGTTTACATAAGCTTTTGATAACCCGGAGTGTTTCAGGAAAACCAACTTATGATTAAACTTAGTAGATGTAATCATAATGATATATCTGTGATGCTCATATTTACTTCTGAGAGTAAATTTTAACTCCTGATGATTGATATCTAAAGGTTCACCTGGTATTTAGTAACCCGGAGTAACCAATATTCACCCGGAGGGTTTGTGATCCACTCTACGGTATTTTGAAGAGGATCTCAATATAATCAAATATTAATATTTATAAAATATGATGAATAATAAAAAAATTTCCAAGGCTTCTGATTCGAATACGACCAGTGAACCGTTCCAAAGGGGTTGAGCTAAGATTCGGATGCGATCATATAGCCCCCAGTGGTTGTGGCGATGCCAATCAAGTGGGTATCGACAACTATGTTCTCTTTGGTTCGAATACGACCTATGTTTGAACAGGAAGCCCCCAAGTGACTATAAGAGTTGCTTAATGACGCTGATTCGAATACGATCCACGTCAGACCCAAAGGGGTTAAGCTATGATTCAAATATGACCAAGAAGCCCCCAAGTGAGTTTGGCAGTATGCCGATCAAGTGGGTATCGAAAGCTATGTTCTCTTTGGTTTGTATACGACCTATGTTTGAACAGGAAGCCCCCAAGTGATCATGGCTAGATTCAGATATGATCATAAGCCGGACCAAAGGAAAAGCCAGATTCAGATATGACCCGCTCCCTCTGGGTTACTCCACCACCTGACAAAGAAAAACACACAAACCTTTTTTGGGGTGGCAAAAAAGGACAAAGGTCCTGCTTTATTGCTTTATATAATATATACATTGTATAAATATATACACATTAGAGCCAATGGCTCAGGTATAGTAAGGCCGAAGATGAGAGATATTCCACGGCCGGCGGCTCTCCTCCTCCGACTTACGTGAGTCTTTGTGCTCTCGAACATCGACAAGGTAATATGACCCGTTGTTCAGATTCTTACTGACCACAAAAGGTCCTTCCCAAGGAGGGGATAGCTTGTGCATGTCAGATTGATCCTGAATGAGTCGGAGCACTAAGTCACCTTCCTGAAAGGTTCTGGACCTAACCCGGCGGCTGTGGTAGCGGCGCAGGTCTTGCTGGTAAATCGCCGAGCGAGCTATTGCCAAGTCTCGCTCTTCATCCAACAGGTCCAGTGCATCTTTCCGAGCTTCTTCGTTGTCCACCTCAACATAAGCCGCCACACGGGGCGAATCATGACGGATGTCACTTGGCAGGACCGCCTCTGCTCCATACTCCATAAAGAAAGGTGTGTAACCCGTAGATCTGTTAGGTGTGGTATTGATGGTCCAAAGCACAGAAGGTAACTCCTCCACCCAACAACCCGGCGTCCGCTGCAAGGGGACCAAGAGCCGGGGCTTGATACCCTTCAAGATCTCTTGATTAGCTTGTTCTGCTTGACCATTGGATTGAGGATGAGCCACAGCCGAAACGTCAAGCCGGATATGCTCTCGTTGACAGAACTCTTCCATAGCTCCTTTAGAAAGGTTAGTGCCATTATCAGTTATGATGCTGTGTGGAAAGCCAAAGCGGAAAATCACCTTTTTCATGAACTGGACCACCGTGGCTGCATCACACTTACTGACTGGCTCCGCCTCAACCCACTTTGTAAACTTGTCAACCGCTACCAAGAGGTGCGTCTTTTTATCCTTAGACCTTTTGAAAGGCCCGACCATGTCAAGCCCCCAGACTGCGAACGGCCAGGTAATTGGAATCATCCTTAATTCTTGAGCCGGCACATGGGCTCATCGTGAGAACTTCTGACATCCGTCACATTTACTGACCAGATCTTCTGCATCAGCATGAGCCGTCAGCCAATAAAACCCATGACGGAAAGCTTTGGCCACAAGAGATTTTGAGCCGGCATGATGACCACAATCGCCTTCATGAATCTCACGAAGGATCTCCTGACCCTCCGCCGGTGACATGCAACGTTGAAACGCTCCAGTGACGCTATAGTGATGTAACTCGCCATTAACAATTGTCATGGACTTGGATCGCCGGACGATTTGTCTTGCCAAAGTCTCATCTTCAGGCAATTCTCCCCGGGTTATGTAAGCCAAATAAGGCACTGTCCAATCCGGGATAACGTGGAGAGCCGCCACCAGCTGTGCCTCCGGGTCTGGTATTGCCAGATCTTCCTCTGTAGGCAACTTAACAGAAGGGTTATGCAAAACATCAAGAAAGGTGTTAGGCGGCACCGGCTTACGCTGAGATCCCAGTCGGCTTAAGGCATCAGCCGCCTCATTCTTCCTTCGATCAATGTGCTCTACCGCATAACCTTTGAAGTGTACAGCCACAACATCGACTTCACGACGGTAAGCCGCCATAAGGGGATCTTTAGAGTCCCACTTGCCTGACACCTGTTGAGCCACAAGGTCTGAATCTCCTAAGCACCTTACCCGGCTCAAATTCATCTCTTTGGCCATCCGGAGACCATGGAGTAAGGCCTCATACTCAGCTGCATTGTTAGTACAAGGAAACATAAGTCGGAGCACATAACAGAACTTGTCACCTCGAGGGGAAGTTAATACGACTCCAGCCCCCGAGCCTTCCAACTGTCTGGACCCATCAAAGTGAATGGTCCAATATGTGTTATCGGGCTTCTCCTCAGGTGCCTGTAGCTCTGTCCAGTCATTGATAAAATCCACCAAGGCTTGAGATTTAATTGCAGTACGTGGCACATACTTCAAACCATGAGGCCCGAGCTCAATGGCCCACTTGGCGACTCGTCCTGTGGCCTCTCTGTTCTGGATGATGTCTCCCAAGGGGGCAGAACTCACCACAGTGATAGGATGACCTTGGAAGTACTGTTTCAGCTTCCGGCTTGCCATGAACACCCCGTAAACCAGCTTCTGCCAATGAGGGTACATTTTCTTTGACTTGATGAGCACCTCGCTGACATAATAAACTGGCCGTTGAACCGTATGCTCTTTACCAGCCTCCTTGCGTTCCACTACAATTGCAACGCTGACAGCTCATGAATTAGCAGCCACATATAACAGCAAAGGCTCTTTGTCAATGGGAGCTGCAAGTACCGGCGGCTCAGATAACTGCCTCTTCAAATCCTCAAAAGCAGCATTAGCAGCATCACTCCAGACAAAGGTGTTTGCCTTCTTCATCATCTGATACAGCGGCAGGGCCTTCTCACCTAACCGGCTTATGAACCGGCTTAAAGCAGCAACATGACCCGCCAGCCGCTAAACATCATTGATGCACGCCGGTTTAGCCAAAGAGGTAATTGCCTTGATCTTCTATGGATTAGCCTCGATGCCCCTGTTTGAGACCAAGAATCCCAAAAGCTTGCCTGCAGGCACACCAGATACACACTTATCCGTGTTAAGCATCATCTTGTAAACCCGGAGGTTGTCAAAGGTTTCTCTGAGATCAGGTATCAAGGTTTCCGTCTCTCTGGACTTCACCACTATGTCATCCACATAAGCATGAACATTGCGCCCAATCTGATTGTGGAGACAATTCTGTACACACCGTTGATAAGTCGCCTGGGCACTCTTGAGCCCAAAAGGCATAGACACATAGCAGAAGGCTCCAAATGGAGTGATGAAAGCCGTCTTCTCCTGGTCCTTAACTGCCATCTTGATCTGATGATAACCAGAGTAGGCATCCAAAAAACTCAAACGCGCACAACCTGCTGTAGCATCAATGATTTGATCAATACGGGGGAGAGCGAAAGGATCAGCCGGACAAGCCTTATTTAAGTCCGTGTAATCCACACACATCCGCCAGGTGCCGTTTTTCTTGAGCACGAGCACCGGGTTAGCCAACCACTCCGGGTGAAAAACTTTGACAATGAACCCAGCCGCCAAGAGCCGGGCGACCTCCTCTCCTATAGATTTTCGTTGTTCCTCATTGAATCGCCGCAGAAACTGCCTGACCGGCTTATAATTCGGATCAATATTAAGAGTGTGCTCAGCGAGTCCTCTCGGTACACCCGGCATGTCAGAAGGCTTCCATGCAAAGATGTCCCGTTTCTCACGGATGAACTCGATGAGCGCGCCTTCCTATTTAGGATCCAAGTTGGCACTGATGCTGAATTGCTTAGACGAATCGCCTGGAGTAAAATCAACAAGCTTAGTCTCTGTAGCCGACTTAAACTTCATGGCCGGGTCATGTTCCGTAGTCGGCTTCTTGAGGGAGGTCATATCTGCCGGGTCAATGTTATCTTGGTAAAATTTGAGCTCCTCTTCTGCATAGACAGACTCAGCATAAGCCGCTTCGCCTTCTTCGCATTCCAGGGCCACCTTTCGACTTCCATGCACAGTGATGGTGCCCTTATAATCCGGCATCTTGAGCTGTAAGTAAACATAACACGGTCGCGCCATGAACTTAGCATAAGCCGGCCGTCCAAACAAAGCGTGATACGGACTCTTTATTTTGACCACCTCAAAGGTTAACTTTTCAGCCCTAGAATCATGCTCGTCTCCAAAAGCCACTTCTAGCTCAATCTTGCCCACAGGGTACACCGACTTACTAGGCACCACTCCATGGAAGACGGTGTTGGAAGTCTTTAAGTTCTTGTCAGTTAAGCCCATGCGCCGAAAGGTCTCGTAATAGAGGATGTTGATGCTGCTACCTCCATCCATGAGCACCTTAGTAAATTTATAACCGCCGACCTGCGGTGCCACCACCAAGGCCAATTGACCAGGATTATCAACCCGGGGAGGGTGATCCTCCCTACTCCAGACAATGGGTTGTTCCGAGCACCTTAAGTAATGAGGGACTTCCGGCTCAACAGAGTTCATAGCCCTCCTATGAATTTTTTTGATCACGCTTACACAAACTGGTGGTGAACACGTGATACTGCCCACTATTTAGCTGTTTTGGATGGCTCTGATAACCCGTCTGCTTCTGCTGTTGACCTCCTTGACCGGACTGCTGTGGGTTATAGCCACCTTGGTTTCCTTGAAAACCGGACCCTGAACCGCCGCCCGGGCCATGAAAGCCGCCGCCTGGGCCTTGATTGCCATCAAACGTATTAGAATTCTTGAATGCCTTCATGATTGCGCAATCCTTCCATAAGTGAGTCGCCGGCCGTTCCCGGGTGCCGTGTTTTGGACAAGGCTCATTGAGTAACTGCTCAAGAGATGGACCTGACCCGCCAAACTGAGGTGGTTTTCCCTTGCGCTTCTGATTGTTACCCTATGCATTGGCCACAAATTCCAGGTTGTCGTCCGCCTTACGCTTATTGCCTCCTTGATTCGCCGGGTTATGCTGCTGACCCTTTCCATTACCGTTCTTCTTTCCCTTCCCTGTCTTTTCCTCATCAGACGCGGGATCCTTGGTACTATCAGAATCGGCATACTTGACTAAAGCCGCCATCAGCGTCCCCATATCATTGCAATCATGCTTAAGGCATCCCAGTTTCTGTCTCAGAGGTTCAAAGCAGCAATTCTTCTCCAGCATGAGAACTGCTGAACCGGCATCCATCTTATCAGACGAATGTATTATATCTTTGACCCGGCGCACCCAATGAGTCGTAGATTCACCTTCCTCCTGCTTACAATTTGTCAAGTCCACAATCGACATAGACTGCTTGCAAGTATCCTTGAAGTTCTGGATGAAACGGGCCTTTAGCTCTGCCCATGAACTAATGGAATTGGGTGGCAAACCCTTTAACCAAGAACAGGCCATTCCGTCCAACATCATGGTGAAGTACTTAGCCATCGCTTCATCGCTAACCTCCAGCAGCTCCATGGCCATCTCGTAACTTTTAATCCACGCCCCAGGCTGTAAATTAGCCGTATAATTCGGCACCTTTCGAGGTCCCTTGAAATACTTGGGCAGATGTACATTACATAGAGTCGGTGCTAGACAAGGAACACCTCCGGTTCTAGTGGCAACACCCGCCTCAACGGAAGTCGTCGGGTAAGCCGGTGAGTCCTATTGGGCTGCTAGCTGATCCGCTAGCTGAGCCGCCCGCTCGTCCTCCTGACGTATCCGATCCTGAACCGGGTTATACCCGCCGGGCTGGTTCCGACGCTGAGCACTACTTGACAAGGCCTCTGATTCCATGTGTCTACTGTAACTCAGGCTCCGGTTTTGACGAGGCGGATCTAACCAGGGTGGAGGAGTTGAGTGAATCCTGTCCCGGCTGTAAGAGTAGGTCTCTTGCTGAGCCAGAGCTGTTTGGACAAGCTCCCTGATCCTCTGGGTTTCCACCGCTGTTGGATCGTCACCATCTACCGGGAGAGCCGCCAAACGTGCTGATGCTGCGATTAAGTTCTCCATGGGGTTGGAGAAGTGACCCGGTGGTATTGGTACGTAACGGGGCGGTGCCATATTGCCGTGAAGAGGCGCCGTCATCTGAGGCTGGACCGGGCCTCCTGCTCCGGATGTCATAAACTGATTTACACCTGGCGGGTTACTTGGGCCGGCCCCGGGTGTAGCAAAGAGATTCCGAGGATCATACACCTGAGGTAAACGGGACTGAGTTTTCTGATGTCTCCTCCTCATTACCTCATTAGATGCATTCAGGCTCATCGTGAGCTGAAAAGCCTCTACCTGAAGTTGTTGCGCCCGTGCGTCCAAAGCCGCCCGCTCTATGGCTAATCTAGTATCTTCAGCTGCTAAGGTTTCCTTGGCCTGGGCGATCTCCTCACGAACCTGTGCCACCTCTGCCTCATGCTCAGATTGGTTCGCAGGGATGACTGTAGCAGTTAACAGGGCCGTAAGTTTATCCATGAGATCCAGCAGCACCTGAGCCGGTGAGCGCACAGGGCCTCCTGCCCCGGCTGTTCCTAACCCGGACGTTATCGCCGCTGAAGCCGTAGTATTTTGGCCGGGTTGAGTACCGGCCATGAAGACTCCTGCCCAGTTTGGCGACTCTGAGGGGTCCGGAATAGTGCTGCCGTCGGAACAGCCCCCAAGCACACCATCTTGAACTTGATACAGCGAATCTGTTGAGCCGGCGGACGAATCACCGTCAGAGAGGACGGCCGGCTCACCATCATCTTTAGATCCTTTGGAAAGTTCACCTCCGTGGATGCAACCCACAAAAGCACGCTTCACGATGGGTTGAGCTCGGGCGGGTCTCGCACGTTGAGCCGTCTCGACGAGGTCGGTGTAGTTGTCCGGCTCAGGGCCCGGCTCACCAATCTGGCCAATGAAGACGTGAATTCCGCCAAAGGGGACCCGGTACCCGTACTCAATTGAGCTGGCGTTGGGGCCCCAGCCTTCGTCATCGATGTAGATCTTGCCGCGACGACTCTTGGTCATCCGGCCAACTGCGTATCCCTTGAGCCCTTCGAAGCTGCCCTTCAAGAATTCAAATCCACCGTGCGCTGGCCCCACGGTGGGCGCCAACTGTCGTGGAATTGTCACGGCAGATGTCCTCTTGGAAGGACTTAGTAGTGGAGCCATCGCAACTAGGAAGCTTAAAGGGGTTACTCGGGACAAAGGACACACAAGGTTTATACTAGTTCAGCCCCTGGCGGTGAAGGAAGGCCTACGTCTAGTTGGGTTGGTGTTGCTTGAGGTTTCGATGACCAGGGAGCGAGATACGCTATGCCTGGCTCTCGATGAGTTGTTTCTTGCCCTAAGCCGCTGACGGGTCGTCCCCTTATATACACGGGTTGACGCCCTGCGGCCTATAGAGTCCCGGCCGGCTCATAAACAGTGTCCGGCTCGGTGACTAGTTAATCCTGCCTTACAATACAAGTCATGCCATTACGGCGGTTTATCATTACGGGCCTCAGAGTCGTCTGTGGGCCTTTAGGCCTTTTTAGTGAACCGCCATCTTCATGCCTTGGTCTTGGGCTCCCGATGAGCCTCTCTTTGCGTAACCCGGCCCCTCCTAGACGGCTTACACAAATAGTCATATCCCCAACAAGTCACCTAACCCGTTCTTCAAATATGACCTATTCTGGAGTAGTTTTCGTATGTCTAGACATGTGTTCAACCGTATCTGGGAGGGGGTGGCGTATGACAACTATTTCGAGTGCAAGGAGGATGCCCTCGAAAAGATTGGCTTCTCCTCTTATCAGAAATGCACTGCAGCTATTCGGATGCTTGCATATGGAGTTCCAAGTGATCTCACTGATAAGTATGTCTGGATGAGCGAGTCTACGTGCCTAGACTCCATGTACAAGTTCTACAAGGCTATGGTAGCAGTGTTTGGCCCGGAGTACTTGAGAGAGCCAACTCCTGTAGATACATCCTGGTTGTTAGTAATCAATGCTAGTAGGGGCTTTCCGGGGATGCTTGGTAGCATAGATTGTATGCACAGGGAGTGAAAGAACTGCCCTTCTACTTGGCAGGGGCAGTATAGGGGCCATGTCAAAGCTTGCACTGTCATAGTTGAGGCCGTGGCTTCACAAAATCTTTGGATTTGGCACTCTTTCTTCGACATGTCTGGATCTCACAACGACATCAATGTGCTTCGGCACTCTTAATGTTTTGAAGGCTTGCATAAGGCAACTGCCCGGAGGTCAATGTTGAGATCAATAGCCACCACTACAAGTCCACAACAAAGGATACTATCTAGCTGATGGTATCTATTCTCAGTGGACTACCCTTGTGAAGACAATCCCCAACCCTGTAGGAGAGAAGAGGAAGAGATTTGCCCAAGCACAAGAGAGTGCTAGGAAGGATGTGGAGCGTGCCTTCGGTGTTTTCCAATCTCGATGGGGCATCGTTCGATATCCTAATAGAACTTGGAGCACCAAGAAACTGTGGAAGGTGACATGCTTGTGTGATCATGCACAACATGATCGCAGATGATGAGCATCCAGATGAAATTTACGATCAAGGGTTTCAGTTTCAGGGTGACAATGTTGTGCCTGAGCATGGAGGAGCGGCAATATTTGCACAATTCACCAAATTTCGTCATCAAATGAGTGATTGGGAAACTCACATTCAAATGCAAGATGATTTGGTCGAGCATATGTGGGCTCACGTTGGCAACCAATAGATGTACTATTTTATCTTTCAAATGTATTCCATACAATTTATTTTGCCTTGTAAACTGTGAGATATTTATTTGGTTGTGAAACTATGAGTTTATAGTTTTGTTTGAATTATGTGAAGTTGGGCCAAATTTTATTGATGTGTCATAAAAAGAGGTAAAATGGCCGCAAATCGGTCGAGAGGATGAAAATGCACCAGCCCGTCGGGCGCGCTGCCGACCCAAACTCAGGAGGGGGCGGACAAGTTGATCCAAACAAATAAAAAAGGAACAAAGCTCGCGTCCGTTTGGTTCGGCACGTTGGAACCTACAAGTTGTTGGTCTCCAACTGACACACCACGAAGTCGACCAAGTCATTGGATTGCACCACCAGCTGGACTAGCAAAGATCGATGCCGACGCTGCTGTAGGAAGGGGAGGTTCTCATGGTACTGGCGAAGTTGTGTGTAGGGATCAACATGGAGCTTGTGCCACTGTTTTTCCTCACATAACAGACCCGACCACCCTTGAGTCACTTGCCACCGGCGAGGCCCTAGGAGTAGCTGATGATCTCTATGAAAGGAAGATACAAGTTGCCTCGGACTACAAAGTCGTCATCGATGATATCCATGAAGGAAATATTCCCTAGAGGCAATAATAAAGTTGTTGTTTATATTTCCTTATATCATGATAAATGTTTATTATTCATGCTAGAATTGTATTAACCAAAAACTTAGTACATGTGTGAATACATAGACAAAATAGAGTGTACTCTGTCCCTAGTATGCCTCTACTTGACTAGCTCGTTAATCAAAGATGGTTAAGTTTCCTGACCATAGACATGTGTTGTCATTTGATGAACGGGGTCACATCATTAGAGAATGATGTGATGGACAAGACCCTTCCGTTAGCTTAGCGTAATGATCGTTAAGTTTTATTGCTATTGATTTCTTCATGACTTATACATATTCTTCTGACTATGAGATTATGCAACTCCCGAATACCGGAGGAACACCTTGTGTGCTATCAAACGTCACAACGTAACTGGGTGATTATAAAGATGCTCTACAGGTGTCTCCGAAGGTGTTTGTTGGGTTGTCATAGATCAAGATTAGGATTTATCACTCCGAGTATCGGAGAGGTATCTCTGGGCCCTCTCGGTAATGCACATCACTATAAGCCTTGCAAGCAATGTGACTAATGAGTTAGTTGCAGGATGATGCATTACGAAACAAGTAAAGAGACTTGCAGGTAACGAGATTGAACTAGGTATGATGATACCGACGATCAAATCTTGGGCAAGTAACATACCGATGACAAAGGGAATAATGTATGTTGTTATTGCGGTTTGAACGATAAACATCTTCGTAGAATATGTAGGAACCAATATGAGAATCCAGGTTCCGCTATTGGTTATTGATCGGAGATGTGTCTCGGTCATGTCTACATAGTTCTCGAACACGTAGGGTGCGCACGCTTAACGTTCGATGACGATTTGTATTATGAGTTATGTGTTTTGGTGACCAAAGTTTGTTCGGAGTCCCGGATGAGACCAGGCAAGACGAGGAGTCTCGAAATGGTTGAGAGGTAAAGATTCATATATTGGAAGGTAGTATTCGGACATCGGAATGGTTTCGAGTGGTTCGGGTATTTTACCGGAGTACCAAGGGGTTACCGGAACCCCCAGGGGAAGTATTGGGCCTACATGGGCCTTAGTGGAGAGAGATGATGTGCTCCCCATGGCAGTCCGAATTGGACTAGGGGGAGGGGGTGGCGCCCCCCTTTCCCTCTCCCTCTCCATATCCTTCCTTTTCCCCTCCGGTAAGAAAGGAAAGGGGGGGCGGGGCGAATCCTACTAGGACTGGAGTCCTAGTAGGACTCCCCCCATGGCGCGCCCCCTTGTGGACAGCCTCCTCCTCCCCTCCTTTATATACGGGGGTAGGGGGCACCCCATAGCACATCAATTGTTCTCTTAGCCGTGTGCGGTGACCCCCTCCACAGTTTACTCCTCCGGTCATAACATCGTAGTGCTTAGGCGAAGCCCTACGCGGATCACATCACCATCACCGTCACCATATCGTCGTGCTGACGAAACTCTCCCTCGACCCTCTGCTGGATCAAGAGTTCGAGGGACGTCATCGAGTTGAACGTGTGCTGAACACGGAGGTGCCGTACATTCGGTACTAGATCGGCTGGATCGTGAAGACGTTCGACTACATCAACCGCGTTAACTTAGCGCTTCCGCTTTCAGTCTACAAGGGTACATGGACACACTCTCCCCCTCTCGTTGTTATGCATCTCCTAGATAGATCTTACGTGAGCGTAGGAATTTTTTTGAAATTGCATGCTACGTTCCCCAACAATCTAGTGGAAGAACCAGGGGGTCTACGGGGCAATTGTGCATGAAATAATACAACACAAGTCTACCTTTGATACGTGTAATATTAGGCATGATTTAGGAGCTTGAATTTCGAGGCTCACAAAGTCGCGGAGCATGATTTATCCCTAGGGGTTGTACGCAATGTTTGGTTAGGTCAGGCCAATGGACTTGATTTCGTCCCTGTAAAAATTGTGACGATTCAATAAAAATCTTCGGAGTTTGTCTAAAAAAAAGTCATTGCTCTCCTCGAGCTACTATATTGGGTCTAAGTGTCACTATTCTAAGGGTTTTGTCTAGGGCATCCGTCGGCGCTACGGCTGCCAGGGAATTTTTGGTCCCCTCGCCACCGGTTGCCATCTTGGCGCTGAGAGGTGTGGGGACATCACATCTTCAGGGTTCTACGTTTTTTGTCCTCGTTCAGTGATCATCGTTTTTTGTGAGAATAATTTTACTCTCGTTCTTTTGACGGTGTCATGAGATTTGAGAGTTTTCTGTCCTTGGAGATCCGATTATTCGGATCTGTTGAGTTTATATTGATGTGTCAAACTTTTTTTGTTGGTTTGGTTCTTTGTGGAGTTGAAATCTTTCATTGATATCATGGTGAAGATATTGTGATGCGACGACCTGCACTTCTAGGGAATCATCCCCGGCCAAGTACGTCCATCGATCAAGGCTTCCCATCTTTTTTGGATGAGCGACTCAAGTCGCTTTCAAAAATCATTATTGGTAATGTTCGTGCGGGTGAAAGAGTGACAACATCGTTGCTCCAGTCCAATTGCAGCCTCTTTACCGAAATGTTTGAAATATTTTTTTCTAGCAGAGAATGATACCATGAAGAGGGTGTTTCCAACATATTTCATTGTAATTCTTAGTTATAGGAGTTACTTTGTGTTTTCTTGTATTTTAGATCCAAATCAGTGTACCTATAATTTTTATGAGTATGAATAAAATTACATGTGTTCTCAAAAAAATGTCACTATTCTATTCTACAAAAGTGTCACTATTCGGCCTAAGCTCACACACCTTCATCAAAACATACAGTCTCAAAAAGTTATACAACGGAAAAAATTGAAAGGATTATGCAGTTAAATAAGCGAGAGAATCAAATGATTCGATGTTTAGGTCTAAAGGCATCTCCAACGCTAACCCCAAAATGGACACCACATTTGTCTGCGGACTAATCTAGACCCGTCCGTGGACACGGATACAGGAGTCAGCTATCCAATCATGTCCGCTAAATGTTTGCCCTTATTTTTTTATCTTCTATATCTAAATAGCTAGCCCCACTAATATATTTCTCTCAACATGCAAGCATGACACCTCATCATTCAACATGCATGGGAAAAGGTCCACCGACCACCTTAACATGCAATTATCCATAACAAAAATCCACCTCACCATGCAAACATGCATGCTTGGAAATTACATTCTATAATGCTATTTACATTAATTCCTATATTAGTTCAAATGCTACTATTTCAAATATTCATTTTTAATATAAGCAAAATTCACTGAAATATTGCAAATCAGTCCCGCAACAATGTGCGGGGCATCATCTAGTTTCTTAAATCTGCAACCCTCAAAATAATTATAAAAATTAGCATAATTCAACCATAAATAACATGCAAATATCGCCGGTACAACAATAGTTTCAAATATAAATATTACATCCTAGATAACTTGATGTTCAACAAGTTTTTAAAACTCATCAATTCCAAATTCAACGATACTCGAGTCTGCGGTCCCAAGCATTGTGCCCTTGAACTTCATCCAACAATGCATGAGCGTAAATGGTCTGCCCTTGATCATCTGGGACAGCGCGTCTGGGCTATACAACGTGGTGTGTCCAAGTGTCGGAGTTCTACTGGAGGCGGTCTAGACTCCCCCAAAGCCCCCCCCCCACCCACCCACCCTCCTCGGTTTGCTTCTGTTTTAGGAAAATTCGGACAACCGGACCGCCCGCGGACCGTTGGGATACCATATTGGATGGCATATTACGTCTCGACAGCTAGGCCCGAACGATTGCGGGTGTTTTTGAGGGTCAGTGTTGGAGATGCCTTAAGAGGGTTGCGGTACTCCAGCTGTTCATGATCAAACCTCGCGTTTGGCACTTTATTAGTGTCCCATTAATGTCGATTAATCTTACACTGGTAGGCAATATTTTCCTAGATAGCCGACTGTGATGAGTTCATCGATCTCGAAGCTCCACAACTTTGATTTTCGGTAGATGTTGTGTGAGTGTGTGGGTGTGGTGGTGGTGGTGGTGGTGGTGGTGTGAGTGTGTGTGCATGTCTGCATTGTGGTAAGTGTTTCTTATAAGAAAGGAAACCCTAAAAAAGCAATTACTAACAATGGCGGTTTTGTCAGAGTGGTCATTGCACTACAAAGAAGTCAGAGCGACCCTCTTACCCTTGTTATATGATACACCTTACAAGTACAACCATAAATTTGATTTAGTTCACTTTACCCGTGAAACTTTGTACTTTACAACGTTCCTTCTCCCTTTACTTGATATGTTTGACTCCAGTTTTTTTTCTTAGTTACCAGTGTCATATCACATATTTTCTCTCTAACTAAAACCAAAATTACACGTTTCTTTCAAACTATAGTTTAGTTACCTGTAAAAAATTTCTGTAATGTTCACCGAACTATGATCAATTTACAATGATTTGTATAGAAACATCTGTTGTTGTCTGAATTTTGAACCCAAAAATCAAACTTGAGACTGAAGCATGTTAAACCTAGGTCATGGACCAATATGGTGATATTTTAGATAAATCCGACATACTGGCTGAGAGAAACTTCTTGTTTTAGTTTCAGGCTCAACTTTTGGGTTCAAAATTCAGACAACCTATTTTTTAACTTCCAAAAATGCCAGTAAATCGAGCGTAATTCACTAACAATCTATTGGCATGCGATTTGAGAGAAACCTTCTATTTTAATTTTAGTTGTGAGGAGGGAGAAATGACATAACAGAGGGGAGAAAATATGCGACGTGGCACCACTGACTAGGACAAAATTGGAGTCAAACAGGTCAAAACCGGCTAAATAAGGAAGAAGGGTTTTCATAGTTCAGAGGGGTAAACTGCAAAGCAAAGTTTGGTATTGTATAGTACACCCGGACAAGTTTAGGGAGTGCTATGGACTTCTCTCATCACACTATGGGCTATCTAGCAACAGAGCATTATCCAACTTAAGAAGCAATCACTAGACAAAATGCAGCCTCTTGAAAGGTCACATACAGACCCAGGGATGCTCTGAGTAGTTTGTATTTTCATAAATCTCAGTCACCTGAAATTGCACCTTGGTTAGTCTAAATTTGTACTTCCCAGATCATGCAACTTCAGTGCAAGTTTGAATCCATAGCTGATATACAAAAGTCAGATGAGATGTGAATTGTTGGATGCTGATCCAAAGGCTTAAAAAGGCGACTGAGGTATATAAATATTTCAAGCAACTTACAATATATACACTCCCAAAATATTTTTTGCTGGGTCACATTGTGATCAGTGGCACTGGCAAGCATACTAGTATACTGAAGCCAGCTACTCGTATTTAGGTTTAATGTATTGTGTGTAGGGCCATTACTTTAGGGCTAACAGCAACTCAGATATGCACAATAAGAATTGACCACTGTGTTAAAACACTTTTGAAGCATTGCACGCATATGCAAGATGGCGATGTTCATCTTCTGTAAACAAGACAGGACCAAATAGACATGTTTGCTCAGAGTTTTACACCAAATCCATTATTCAATCAGTAATGAACACTTCCAAAGTTCCAAAATTATGAACATCCACCTCGTTGCTGTCGACTGTAATCAACCTACACTAAATGGCCATGAATCTGGTATTGTTCATCAGTAGAATTGAGGTTATACACACCTACGCACACCTCCAGAATCCTCTTCTAGTTACTCACTGCTCACTCAGCTTTCACCGGCGCCTTGCCGGCACAGGCAGCATCGTAAGCATCGCCGAGGCCCGGGATGCACTCCTCGAAGGGGGCAACGAACTTCTCCAAGAACTTCTCCTCCGTCGGCGCCACCACGTTGAAGAAGCACCGGTCTTCCTCGATCAGCCGCCTCTGCTTGAGGAGCTTCACCACGAGATGCCGGGGCATGAGCCTCCTCTCAAGGCTGTACATGAGCAGCACCGACCGGCGCGCGATGTACTGCGGCTCCAGCCCGACCTCCTTGACCAGGAACTCGGCGTTGCGGCGCAGCCTCTCCTCGGAGGCGACCAGGATCCGCGGCGCCTTGCTGATGGCCAGGCTCACCTCCTCCTTCGACCACCCGAGCGTCTCCCTGAGGACGGCGATCTTGGCGTCCACCTTCTCCTGGCCGATGCAGCCGGCGGTGGAGATCGCGTGCCGGAACATCTGGGAGCCCGGTGGCACCCCCAGCTCAATGGCCCGCCGCACGGAGTCCTGGACGTACTCGGGGTGCATGGTGACCAGGCGCGGCGCGGCCACGAGCAGCTTGGAAATATCACAAGCACTTAGCCCGCATTGCCTGAGGAAGCAGACGTTGGGCTCGACCACCTTCTCGAGGTCGGAGGTGAGGAGCCAGTAGTTCCAGTCGCTGGCCTGGAGCAGCCTCTCCGGGGAGCCGAACAGGGGGAGCCAGAACTGCACCTTGGAGACGAAGCTGCGGCAGAGGAAGTAGCGGCCGGCGATCTTGGCGAGGCGGGCGACCTGGGAGGTGGAGAGGCCGAGGGCGCGGAGCTCCGCGGAGATGGGCGCGAGCGAGCGCTCGATGCGGGCGCAGAGGATGCGCGGGTTGGAGGCGACGGCGGCGGCGACCTCCTTGGGGGAGAAGCCGAGGCCGTCGAGGAATGCGAGGACGGCGTCGGGGTTGGAGGCGGACTTGAGGTGGGCGAGGTTCTTGGAGGCCTTGACGGCCTGCGGCTGGGTGAGGTGGCAGTTGGCGACGAGGTAGTCCTCGACGGCGAAGCTGTTTCCCGGAGCGGTGGCAGCGCCGGCGGCGGTGGCGACGTGGGGGATGCGGAGGCGGAGGCGGAGGCGGCAGCGGGCAGAGAAGTGGACAGCGGCGAGCGGGCCGGCGGCGAGGAAGAGGATAGGCATGGGGGAGTGGAGACGTGGCGCGGAGGGAGTGGCCATTTTTGACCGGGATGCGTAATCCGCAGCCGCAGCTGCTAGCCGCGGCGCTGTAGCGTGCTGCGTGCGCAAGCGGAGCGAGTGGATAATGGATAGATAGATTTACTCGTTCATTGACTAATTTTCTGTATCTGGACCATGCAAGACAGAGATAGAGAAGTAGTACAACGCGCTGGAAATCGAAAAGTTTACAAAAAGGGTTTTCCCGCTTTGTATTTCAAAGCAACCAATCAACATTATACACATCCTGACGTTGGACGAGCAGTACATCAAGCCCAAAGACAGGAAAAAAAAAATGCAAACCACGTCAGCTCGACAAAACGCGGAGGCCCGCCACCGTTGCGCCCTCCGGAAACACCCCACCACAGCCCGAGGCTCCGTGTATCGCGTACCAAGCAGCACCTTCAAGAAGGTATGCGACACCGACGACGCTGCTGCCCGGACGAGTCATAGGGTTTCCCCCGGTATGCGGAGGAAAGTGGGGGATGGCTACCACCGACACCCTTCAAGAAGGAATGGCGGCACCCGCCGGTATCACCGCATTGGGGCCGGATGAACCGACAAGGATTTCTCCCACACACCAAACACTACCGCCCATCCGGAGCCTACCATCCAAACCACCGCCCAATGCGCTATCGCGGTTGCGCCGCCACCCACGTCGTCTCACTACGAGCACCAACACGAGGCCGAGAAGACCGGAGAGAAGCGCCACGCGACGAGAGCAGTAGCACCAAGGCCGAGCGGAAGGGAACCACCTCCATCGCCGTCATGCGAGAAGCCCGCGCCTCCGGCACCATCGTGGTAGCCGACCGGACACGGCAGCGGGGCATACCAGGTCACCCTGGCCCCGCCAGGCCCGAAACAGGGCCGCTAAGCCCCACCGGCCATGCGAGTTGTAACAAATGTCTTTGAGTGGTATCCACGAAAAAAGGCAGGATATTTCTGAACCAGGCTTTCGCCCCGCTTTGTCGACAAAGTAACAATAGAATAAAGTACACGATTAGGTGATGAGGTGACCCACATATAACTCCGATCCCAGATAACCGGACCATGTAGAACCCATGCTACCGAAAGAAAACACAGAAAAATCTAAGTGCAACGCCACACTAAGCCCCAGAACACCTAAGCCCCACAACAACGTCCTCGGGAGGGAGGACGACGCTAAGTGTCACCGCTGTTGTGTCCACACTGGAAAAGGATCTTCACCCGGGACCCTAACATTAAGGGGAGCTCCACGATGACGTCTTCAAGAAGGGAGTGGCACCCATGAGCGTCGTCGCCGTTGCTGCCAAAGCGTGCAACTTTCGCTCGGCAGCTCCCTTGTGCCACCATGAGGTCTACATGACAAGTGCGACGGATTCAGATCCTCGGAGCCGGGTCGGGGCGTCGCCACTCACAAATAGAGAGCACGCCAAAGCCACCCGTCGCTACACCTCTCTCCGCCCACACGACCAAGAGGGAAAGGCACCAACGCTGTCATGGAACCTGCCTAGGAGCCAACCATGTTGACTGCCATGTGGGGCCGCCACCCCGGCATCCATGTCCGAGACACCACCACCCGCCCACATCATAGTGCACGAACCATAGCAGGAAGAGTAGAAGGCGTCTCCTTCCACTCCTAACCTGACATCAGGCAAGGATCAGGGTCGACCCCTCCATGGTAGAAGGCGCCCACACCTACGTCAGCAGCTACTCACACTGGACTAGGGGAGACACAACCCCATGACTACCGACGACCATCATAGAGTAAGATCGCATGACCCCATGCATGTGACCATCGACGTTGACGATGTCCTGGACTAGGGGGCACTCACCACGTCATCTCCCGATCAGAGGGCCGGGGCGAGGACCCCCATGGTGGTTCACTAATGGGCCACTTCAGGCAGCCCATGACATATACGAGGAAAGATTCCAGAAGACTTGGTGATCAAGACAAGGATTCCTCTACACGGACGTATCCGACTAGGACTCTAGCTATCCCAGGCCTCCAATACATTATATAAGCCGCGACCAGACTAGTCAATGATATATTCAATGATATATTCCAGATCATTACGATCACAATTACACCCACCTAGCCCTAGGGTTAGAACAAAACTTACGATCTCAAGGTAGATCAAGCTTGTACTCGATACACAATCATCAATACAATCAAATCATGACGTAGGGTATTATCACTTCGAGAGGGCCCGAACCTGGGTAAATAATGTTTCACTTGTCCTTTGTTACCCATAGATCCGAGATCCACAACTAAGGACCCCCTGCCCCGAGGTCTGTCGGTTTTATCACCGGTAGACGTCGATCTACCCGAGAAGGTAGCGATGCCCCGACCACCACCATCGACCACCGCACCCATGGGGAGAGGGACTTCATTGCATATGCGAACCACCTGGACCGAGCCACCATCGCCTACCAGGAGCGAGAGCTCCTCCCAAGCACGAGCTCCAAGTCCAATCCATTTACACCTCGCGAGCAGCCCGCGCCGCCGGCCTAGACCCAGAAGAAGGGAGGAGCCACCACCATCACCCGCACCCCGTCGTCGAGTGCACCTTCGACTGGTGCATCCACCAGGGACCAGCACTACCGATGGCTACACCATGACCCAGCCTGGCACAGGACGGCCCTGCATCAAGGCAACACACTAGGACGCTGATGCGGCCTGTGCACGTCGACCTCCCAATAGCGGAACCAGACATATATGGTTGGATGGCACCGTGCACGTAACCACCAGGAGGAGGACGACCCACGTCCACCGCACCTCCAACTCACCCCATAACATCGTTGCACTGCCATCTAACGCCCACACGCCATCCCACAAGCACGAGTCATGCCGCTGGGGCCCATGGCATCCCAACGCCGCCGCCTGATGATGATGCCCCACATCAGCGTCACGTCGGCCGTCGGATGGTTTGGTATGATCAAGAAACTTTTATCTTTTAAAATCTTGCATGTAAAGGGCGTCATGGCCTCCTCATAAGAAGTTTTCTAAGAAGGGATTGGTGTTTGAGCACGAAAGTAAATAGTGATGCTATCATTTATTCTTTATTATCAGTTCCTCACTTCATAAACTTGTGGTCACGTTTACCAAGCGAGGCCTAAGCTTTGGGGGGTGGGGGTATGTCCATCTTTATCAATGATATTTTACACATCACTGCTCAATTTTGATGTATTTTTCCCTTCAATGGATAATCCTCAAGTGCAAGGAATTTTTGTAGCACTTTCCAAATAGAGGGGTGATAAGTATGGAGTGTCGAACGCACAAGGAGCTAAAGGTAGGGTTGGTATTCTTTCAGGTCCTATCTGCCACTCATAAAACCTCTTTGTTAAAAACAAGAAATAAATCTACTTTGCGAGTATAAAGAGATAGCTTTGCAAGATAATAAAGAACTTACAAATAAAAGTTATTTGTTGCTTTGTAAATGAACAATAAATAAAAGGATTTTCCCTAGGCTGTTGGATATGAAACTAAAGTGATAATCTATTCAGTTTTTATGCGAGAGGTCGACGCTAACATGTAGCAAAATTCATCGACTACAAGTACTTACTATTGGAACTGTGGCAAGCATCCGCAAATTGTAAAGATTCATTAAGGTAAAACTCAATCATAGCATTAACATCTAAGGTCCCTTTAATCCCATATGCAACAACTAGTGAACTGGAGTTTAGGTTTCTATCACTCCTGCAACCCATCATAAACAAATTTATCACATATTGCAATACCCTATTGCGTGATTCCCACATGTGTGCATAAACGGTGGGCATCATAGGACAACACCATAATAACGTACAAGTCAAACAACCATAGCATATCACAATTAACCCATAGGACCAAAAGAAACTACTCTGACATAATAGAGATGCAACATTGGATAATAATTTATAACATTTAAAACCATGTTCAAGTAAGAGATTACATCGATTTGTGAGAGAGTGCTCTGCTGAATAGAGAAGGAGGTAGGCGTTGATGAAGTTGATGAAGAAGATGGCGGCGATGATGGTTCCCCCGGCGTCGCTCTGGCGCCACCAGAAGAGAGGGAGGAGAGGACCCCCTCCTTCTTCTCCTTCCTTAGCCTCTCCCCTTTATGGGGAGAGGTTCCCCCTTTGATCCTTGGCCTCAATGACTCCCGGAGGGCGAGACCCCTCCGAAATTGGATCTCTCTTCGCTCTGTTTTTCTCCGTTTCAGTACTTTTATGAGCGCGGTCACCGTTTGTTTTCATACACAGATATCCAAACTCCGACCGGGTTGAAAATTTAAGGTTTTTTTAATTATTTTAATAGAGTTCCTACAGTAGAGTTCCAACTGACTTAAGGAGAGGCCACAAGGGCACCCCACGTGGCCAGGGGTGGGCACGCCAGCAGGCCGTCTGGAGCCCTCGTGACTCCCTCAGCTTCCATCGCCTGGCTAGTTGAATCTTTTATTCCATAAAAAGTTTCAACTCATTCCAGCTCCATGAATTTTTCACCTACCCCTCCAAACAATAGCAAACAAGCACTACCCTTTCGCACTGGACTAATAGGTTAGTATAAATAAAAATCATATAAATTATTGCAAAAAATGTAAAAATGGTATGATAATACCATGAAACAATCAAAAAGTATAGATACATTTCAAATGTACCAGCATCCCCAATCTTAATTCCTGCTCGCCCTCAAGTAGGATTATGCTTTTACTATGTAGAGAAGGCATAAATGGATGCTTTCACTGATGGACCAGTGATACGTCTCCAACGTATCTATAATTTATGAAGTATTCATGCTATTATACTATCCTTCTAGGATGTTTTATACGCATTTATATGATATTTTATATGATTTTTGGGACTAACCTATTAACCTAGAGCCCAGTGCCAGTTTCTGTTTTCTCCTTGTTTTAGAGTATCACAGAAAAGGAAAACTAAACGGAGTCCAATTGACGTGTCACTTGACGGAGATCATTTTTGGACCAGAAGAAGCCCACGGAGTACGAGAAGCAGTCCAGAAGAGTCCCGGGCTGCCCACGAGGGTGGGGGCGCGCCCCCTGCCTCGTGGACAGCCCGGAGATCCCCCTGACGTGAAATCAACGCAAAACTCTTCTATATATACCCAAACTTCCAGAAAGAAACCTAGATCGGAAGTTCCGCCGCCGCAAGGCTCTGTAGCCATGAGAAGTCAATCTAGGCCCTCTCCGGCACCCTGCCGGAGGGGGCCATCGTCACCGGTGGCCATGGAGGAGTATCCCGGAGGGGCCACCATCACCATGAAGGCCAAGGACCAGAGGGTGGAGGCCATGGAGGAGGAAGCACAAGGGGGAGAACCTCTCCTCCTCTCTTCCGGTGGCGCCGGAGTGCCATCGGGAGGGGAATCATCGCTATGGTGATCGTCTTCATCAACATCACCATCATCATCACCATCCTCATCTCTTTTACGCGGTCCACTCTCCCACAACCCGTTGTAATCCCTACTTGAGCATGGTGCTTTATGCCACATATTATGATTCAATGATGTGTTGCCATCCTATGATGTTTTGAGTAGATATCTTTTGTCTTTGGGTTGATTGATGATCTAGATTGGTATGAGTTGTATGTTTTACTTTGGTACTGTCCTATGGTGCCCTCTGTGTCACGCAAGTGTGAGGGATTCCCGCTGTAGGGTGTTGCAATACGTTCATGATTCGCTTATAGTGGGTTGGTGAGTGACTGAAACACAAACCCGAGTAAGAGGGATTGTTGCGTATGGGAATAAAGAGGACTTGATGCTTTAATGCTATGGTTGGGTTTTACCTTAATGATCTTTAGTAGTTGCGGATGCTTGCTAGAGTTCCAATCATAAGTGCATATGATCCAAGTAGAGAGAGTATGTTATCTTATGCCTCTCTCTAATATGAAATTGCAATAGTGATTACCGGTCTTGTTAACAATTGCCTAGGACAATTCCGCACACTGATCCACCATTATTCCACACTCGCTATTTATATTATTTAGTAATATATTCTAACTTTATGATAACAACACCTACTTTTATGTTTTAGCTCTCCGATATCATGCAAAGTTATCATCTTCATACCCACAACGTAGTTTTATTTCTCGTTTCTAGTTGGAAGTAAACGTTCGGTGCACGTAGAGTCGTATCAGTGGCAGATAGGGCTTGAGAGAATATTGATCTTACCTTTAGCTCCTTGTGGGTTCGACACTCCGTACTTATCACTTCCACCTGTGAAAAGTGCTACGATGATTCCTTGCACTTGGGGATTATCAACCAGTAGGGCGGATCGGTCAGTGGTAGTACAATAACACAGATTGCTGGCATGTTAGTGTTGATAGGTTATGGAGACCGTTGTGCACTATGGTACAAGTTGCTCCAACACAGGGACTGCTGAGTGATGACCCAGCTGTATAACCCAGCTACACCATATACAACCACACACACATATATTGCATATCATATATGACTGACAAAAAGATATAGCAGATAGACATTCATGCATTATACTCATTTCCTATCATTAGTCACATGAATCCATTTCATCACATACATTTGTACATCAATGAACATAACATATAAGTTATGTTTATGCTTTTTCGCGAGCAATGATTTTTGAAGATTTAAAGAGAAGATACATCTTGCGATTTTAACATATAAGAAGGCTAGGCGACCCCCCTCCACGAAGCTCCCTCGATTTCCTACAATTTGGACCTTTAGATCTGGTCAATCTGGTCTTCAAACTGTCCTGGAACGTTGGATTTGCGTAGTTTCTTTTTACTTCGCTGTAGTTTCAGGCGTCCAATGACTAGTGGGCTCGTTCTCTCCCACGATTGGCTGGGTCGGCTATTTTTGGGTGCGCGGAGGCCCTCTCCTGATGTAGCGCATGCGCATGTCGCGATTGTCGGCTGCGAAAGAGAGCAGGCGCGTCATCCTCCCAAACAGTGAGCGTGGGGATGCTTCGGAGGTCAGACAACACACACAAGACGACCCAAGGCAAATGACATGCGGGCCGATCTTTGCGGGGCCCGTGTGACAGTAAAGGAGCAGGTGAACAAGGCGGTGCTGGGCCCTCTCTCCAACCGCGCGCGCGGATGCATGTGAAGTTAAAAAAACACACACAGACGTGCGTCGCCTGCGATGGCTAGGACAAGATGGACTGAAGGATGCACACACATTGCTACCTTTCCACACTATGACCGGTGGGCCGAGTTGGCTGCTGGTCCCAGGGATTTGTGCCTTGCGTTTGTTTCTGTTTGTGTGTGTGATCCGTGGAGTTGTGTCTCGCATGTGGTTGGCTATAGGAGAGAGAGGGGTGGACTGATGCTTGCACACCCGCAGGATGCACCATGACGGGTGGGCCACGTTGGCTGTTGATACGTCTCCGTCGTTCCTACTTTTCCAAACACTTTTGCCCTTGTTTTGGACTCTAACTTGATGATTTGAATGGAACTAATCCGGACTGACGCTGTTCTCAGCAGACTTTCCATGGTGTTATTTATGTGCAGAAACAGAAGTTCTCGGAATGACCTGAAACTCCATGGAACATCTTTTTGGAAAATATTAAAAATACTGGAAGAAAAATCCACATCAGGGGGCCCACACCCTGTCCACGAGGGTGGGGGCGCGCCCTCCTGCCTCGTGGGCCCCTGACGCTCCACCAACCTCAACTCCAACTCCATATATTCATTTTCGGGAAGAAAAAATCAGAGAGAAGGATTCATCGCGTTTCACAATACGGAGCCGCCGCCAAGCCCTAAAACCTCTCAGGAGGGCTGATCTGGAGTCCGTTCGGGGCTCCGGAGAGGGGAATCCATCACCGTCGTCATCATCAACCATTCTCCGTCACCAATTTCATGATGCTCACCGCCGTGCGTGAGTAATTCCATCGTAGGCTTGCTGGACGGTGATGGGTTGGATGAGATATATCATGTAATCGAGTTAGTCTTGTTAGGGTTTGATCCCTAGTATCCACTATGTTCTGATATTGATGTTGCTATGACTTTGCTATGCTTAATGCTTGTCATTAGGGCCCGAGTGCCATGATTTCAGATCTAAACCTATTATGTTTCCATGAATATATGTGAGTTCTTGATCCTATCTTGCAAGTCTATAGTCACCTACTATGTGTTATGATCCGGCAACCCCGAGGTGACAATAATCGGGACCACTCCCGGTGATGACCGTAGTTTGAGGAGTTCATGTATTCACTATGTGTTAATGCTTTGGTCTGGTACTCTATTAAAAGGAGGCCTTAATATCCCTTAGTTTCTGCTAGGACCCCGCTGCCATGGGAGGGTAGGACAAAAGATGTCATGCAAGTTCTTTTCCATAAGCACGTATGACTATATTCGGAATACATGCCTACATTACATTGATGAATTGGAGCTAGTTCTGTGTCACCCTATGTTATGATTGTTACATGATGAACCGCATCCGACATAATTTTCCATCGCCGATCCAATGCCTACGAGTTTTTCACATATTGTTCTTTGCTTATTTACTTTTCTGTTGCTACTGTTACAATCACTACAAAACCCAAAAATATTACTTTTGCTACCGTTACTGTTACTTCCATACTACTTTGTTACTAAATACTTTGCTGCAGATACTAAGTTATCCAGGTGTGGTTGAATTGACAACTCAACTGCTAATACTTGAGAATATTCTTTGGCTCCCCTTGTGTCGAATCAATAAATTTGGGTTGAATACTCTACCCTCGAAAACTGTTGCGATCCCCTATACTTGTGGGTTATCAAGACTATTTTCTGGCACCATTGCCGGGGAGCATAGCTCTATTCTTTGAGTCACTTGGGATTTATATCTGCTGGTCACTATGAAGAACTTGAAAGACGCGAAAACAAAAATTTATCCCTCAACTACGAGGGGAGGTAAGGAACTGCCATCTAGCTCCGCACTTGATTCACCTTCTATTTGAGTAAGCTTGCGACACCTAAACCTGCTTTTGCTATTCATTCTGATATGTCGCATGTTATTGATGATGCCACTTCTGCTATGCATGATACTTATGATGAAACTACTTCTATGCTTGATACTACTATGCCACTTGGTGAATTTCTTGATGAACAACTTGCTAGGGCTAGAGAGAATGAAATTATTGAAACTGATAATATTGAAGATAGTGATGATGAAGACCCTCCCCCTAATAAATATGAATTGCCTGTTGTGCCTGAGGGTTATGTTCTGGATGAAGAATCTGCTAGAGCCATTCTTGCTTGGAATGATAGAAGTGATCTTAAGAAGTTATTAGCTAAATGGAAGCAACAATCTCTTAATGCTAGAATGAAACATGACCCTGCTTTTGCTACTTCACCTATCTGTGTTACTGATAAGGATTATGAATTCTCTGTTGATCCTGATATAATTACTTTGGTTGAATCTGATCCTTTTTATGGCTATGAATCTGAAACTGTTGTATCACATCTTACGAAATTGAATGATATAGCCACCCTCTTCACTAATGATGAGAAATCTCGCTACCTTTATATCCTTAAAATATTTTTGTTCTCATTAAAGGGTGATGCTAAGATATGGTTTAATTCTCTTGATCCTGGTTGTGTGCGTAGTCCCCAGGATATGATTTATTACTTCTCTGCTAAATATTTCCCTACTCATAAGAAACAAGCTGCTTTAAGGGAAATATATAACTTTGTGCAAATTGAAGAAGAGAGTCTCCCACAAGCTTGGGGGAGGCTTCTCCAATTACTTAATGCTTCGCTTGATCATCCTCTTAAGAAAAATGAAATACTTGATATCTTTTATAATGGACTAACCAATGCTTCCAGAGATTACCTGGATAGTTGTGCTGGTTCTGTTTTCAGGGAAAGAACACCGGATGAAGCTGAAATTTTATTGAATAATATGTTGACAAATGAAAATAATTGGACACTTCCTGAGCCAGCTCCTGAGCCAATTCCTGGGCCTATTCCTAAACCAACTCCAAAGAAAAGAGGTGTTCTATTTCTCAGTCCTGAAGATATGCAAGAGGCAAAGAAATCTATGAAAGAAAAGGGTATTAAAGCTGAAGATGTTAAGAATTTACCTCCTATTGAAGACATACATGGTCTTAATTTACCGCATGTCAAAGAAATATATGATCTTAATCCATCACCTATTGAAGAGACTCATGGTCTTGATAACTGTCGGAGTAATGGGCCATGGGTAGGCTAACCCTGGGCCCAGAACCTTTCAAGACATCGGGGCTGACTGCGCCCCTCAAGACGCCAAGATGAAAGGCCGCCTTCTGAAGGCCGGCTGAAGGAATAGCCGACTACCCGAAGACGGCCAAGTCCAGAAGGCGAGTTCAAGACAAGCCGACTCCATTCTGGCGGCTTCCTGAGAAGCCGGCCACCGGGAGTCGGCCCACGGCACAAACATATACCAATGCCCTCATCAGGGGGGACGGGACATGGAGTGGCTACTGTGAAGCCCATTCCCTCCCATTTCCGGAGGCTGGCGTGGCCACAGTGCGCCGTACCCGCGGAGATCTCCGTCCGACGCGGCACTGTTGCCACGTCGGCCCTGACATCAGCCCAGTGGGCAGAGACCTGTGCCCACGACGGCCTGTCTGTACGACCTAGGGACGACAGGTCCCACCAGTCAGCGGGAGTCCAGAAGACGGCAAGAGCGCCACCAGTCGGACCCATTGGGAGTCGGCCCCCGGGAGTCGGCCAGCCCCTCCCACGGGTCCCACGCGCCATTAACCAGACGAGACGGGGAGAGGCTATAGTAATCGCCCGCCAGGCGGCGGAGCTGTAGCCACGACCCCATGACCAGGCCTGCGTCATCAGAGGCACAACTACAGTGATCAGCAGCCGGCAAGACCCGCCAGCCGCGGACGCGGCCTGTCGGCTCCGTACCGGACCAGTCGGCAGGGCCCATCAGTCGGCGGGCCCCGGCGGTCGGCGGAGAAGACGGCGACCGAAGAGACTGGTGGCGGGGCCCTGCGCCCAGCTGGATTACCATTGTACCCCTAGCGGGTAGGCCTATATAAACCCCCAGGGCACCCATGCAAAGGGTTCGAATCCATTAGCACTAGACCAGATCATATAGGAAGGAGATAGCTAGCCTTGCCCTCTCCTACCTCCAGCATACAGCTCAAGGAGCAACCTTGTACTCACTTTGCCTTAATGATCATGCGGAGACCCCGCAGAGCAGGGCTAGGGGTGTTATCTCCTAGGAGATCCCCGAACCTGGGTAAAGTACGCCGGCGTTCGTGTCTACGCCTCATCCCGCTTCCAGGCACCGGCGATGTTCTACTTGCTCCCACCATGATAAGCCATCCTTTGGCATATGTCGCACCCAACCCCCGACATTTGGCGCCCACCATGGGGCGAGGTGCACCGTCGTCTGGAGACCTGCTCTGGACGGGAACCCTTTTCCTCCCCGGCGAGCGCAGCCAGCCCGGCACGCCGGAAGGAGTCTGTGCCGACGTGCGGCACGGTGCTGAGATCGCCTATGCGGCCAGTTGCCTCGCCAATCTTGTTGGTGAGGTTTGCCTCTCCGACGAGCCCGCATTCGACACGGGCACAGGCGGCCCCGAGAGCCTCCTCACGGGCCTCCTCGATCAACTCCACGTCGCCAGAGAGCCAGTTGTGGACTTGGAGTCCGTAGGCTCCACCGATCCGATGTTGGTCGATTCCGACACCGCGTCGCTCGACGCGTTCCCCACCAACGTGGTGGTCTAAGACGAGCCGCTCCCTCACGCGGAGAGCGACGGAACCACCTTCACACAGGTGCTTGTCATCGGTCATGGCGAGCACTCCGGCGGAGGAGCTCATGACCCACTTGACGCGGCACTACAAGATCTGACTGCGCCCATTCCCGAAGACGCCGACGCCGAGACGCTGGAGGCGCACCGCCTTCAGCTCGTTGAAGGCGCGAAGAAGCTGGCCAGCATGAGACGCCTATCAGAAGCCTACCAGCGCGAGATGGATCGCGCTGTGGGTGGCTTGCCGGCTCCAACAAGGCCTAGCCGCCTCGGCACGGTCCAGCAGCGCGGCGTGGCCATCGCAAACCTGTTCGGGGCGAATCGCCCCGTTTATGCCACGCCTGCGGAGAACATCCGAGCCGCCCAGGCGGCGGCGGACGAGCTGGACAATTTCGAGGGCGAAGAGCGTCGCCTGATGACGGAGCGCGTCCAGCGACTCCTTGACGCGGCTGCCGAGCAGAACGAGGCCGGCTGCCGCACTGATGTGCCACAACGGCAAAACGACGACCCGCCTCCCCGCCGAGACCAAGGCGCGACCTCTCGGACGCCGACTGGCGGTGTCTGCGGAAGAAAAGATAAGGAGTCGGCTGCCAGCCGCAGTCGGACTCGCGTCACCATCGAGCGCGACCAAGGCGGCCGCCCAAGAGCAGTGGAACGACGGGACGACTGTCCGCCTCCTCCCCATCGCAGGGAAAGGTGAGTCTCCCCGCCGCCTGTTGATCACCAGACACTCGGCGACCGCCTTGGCCGCCGAGAAGGAGTCTGAGAGAATGACGCTCGCCACCGGATTGACAGACTCCACCGATCCGTGGCGCTGGAGGAGGAAGACGAGCTGGGTCCGCCGTGTTTCGGCCCCCGCATTCGAGACGAGTCCTTTCCCAAAGGGTTCACACTCCCAAGAGACACGCCCAAGTACACCGGCTCCGTGAAGCCGGAGGACTGACTAGTTGACTAGTCCACAACCGTCAATATAGCAAACGACAACAAGCGTGTAGCCGTGAAGTATGTTCCGCTCATGCTCCAGGGCACGGCTCGGACCTGGCTGAATAGCCTGAAGCCCTGCAACATCAACAGTTGGGTCGACTTCACCGACGCCTTCGTCCGCAACTTCACCAGCACGTACAAGCAGCCTCCCAAACCTCGCCAGCTTTCCTTGTGCGTGCAAGGCCCCAACGAGTCGACTCGCGACTACCTTACGCGTAGGGCCGAGCTCCGGAACTCTTGCGAGGGCGTGCACGAGGTGCAGGCTATCGAGTACTTCACCGCCGGGTGCAGAGAAGGCACCCTCCTCAAGCACAAGCTCCTCTGCGACGAGTCAGAGACCCTCGACGAGCTGCAAATCATAGCGGACAAGTATGCCACGGCCGACTCCTCCATGGAGGCGGTGATTCAAGTTAGTGCGACTGGCAAAGTGGCCCCTCAGGCTCCTAGAACCCCGGCTGGAGACGCCAGTCGGCGACAGCAGCAGAGCGACCACAAGCGCTAGGCCTCACAGCCGGCTTCCAGCAGCCGGCAAGTGGCAACAGTCGAAGACCAGCAGCCAGAGGGGCAGCCTCCGACCAAGCATCAGAAGGGCGGCAAGCCAAACTGGTTGCCGGCTTTCTCCTATGAGTAGACTTTGGATGGTCCCTGCAAGTTCCATAGTGGTGCGAAGCCGTCCAACCACACCACTCGGAAATGCCACTGGCTCACCAGGATCGCCAAGGGAGACGGCCTCTTGGCTCCCCCGCCTGCTGGGCAGTCGCCTCCTCCTCCGCCCCAGCAGCCGGCGGTCCGACCAGTCAGCACAGTACAAGATGAGTACCCAGAAGAGCACGAAGCCTACGTGGTGTTCACCAGTGTGGCCGATGACCGACGCAGCAGGCGGCTGCAGCAGCAAGAGGTGAATGCAGTAGCATCAGAAACACCAGAGTTCATGCACTGGTCTGAGAAGCCTATCAGCTGGAGCAGAGCTGATCACCCAGAGGTTATGCCAAGTCCAGGCTCCTACGCCTTGGTTTTGGATGCCACCTTTGCCACAGATAGACGAGCTGCTCGTTTCTCCCGAGTCTTGATAGACGGCGGCAGCAGCATCAACATCATGTACAAGGACACCATGGAGAAGTTAGGAATCAAGCAAAGACAGCTTTAGAACAGCCGTACTATATTCCATGACATAGTCCCTGGCCTTTCCTGCTCACCAATCGGCAAGATCCTGATAGATGTCCTCTTCGGAGACAAAGATCATTTTCACCTAGAGTCAGTTTGGTTTGAGGTGGTGGACCTTGAGAGCCCATACCACGCGTTGCTTGGCCGGCCTGCCCTGGCCAAGTTCATGGCTGTCCCCCACTATGCCTACCTCAAGATGAAGATGCCGAGTTCCAAGGGGATTCTCACTATAGCCGGCGACTACAGGAAGTCATCCGCCTGCACGGCTGAGAGTAGTCGGCTGGCCGAGTCCCTCGTGATCGCAGCTGAGAAGCAGCTCCTTGACCGGGTTGTGGCAATGGCAGGAAAGAAGCCAGAAATGTCGCCCAACCCCAAGGAGTCGGAAGCTGAAGGCTCGTTCAAGCCAACCAAAGAGACAAAGAAGATACCCTTGGACCCGGAGCACCCGGAGAGGTACGTTGTCGTAGGTGCGAACCTTGACAGCAAATAGGAAGGCGAGCTCGTCGACTTCCTCCGTGAGAATCGGGATATCTTCGCATGGTCCCCCAAAGACATGCCAGGTGTTCCGACGGAATTCGCCGAGCACAAGTTACATGTCCGGCCTGATGTCAAGACCGTCAGGCAGCCCTTGCGCCGCCTGTCAGAAGAGAAGAGAAGAGTTGTTGGAGAAGAAATAGCCCGGCTTCTGGCAGCCGGCTTCATCATGGAAGTATTCTTTCCAGAGTGGCTAGCCAACCCGGTCCTAGTGCTGAAGAAGAACAAGCAGTGGCGAATGTGTATTGATTACACCAGCCTCAACAAAGCATGCCCCAAGGACCAGTTCGCTTTGCCAAGGATCGATCAGGTGATAGACTCCACAGCCGGATGCGAGCTGTAGAGTTTCTTAGATGCATATTCAGGATATCACCAGATCAAATTGAACCCAGCTGACAGACTGAAAACCGCCTTCATCACGCCGTTTGGAGCCTTCTGCTACTTGACCATGAAGTTCGGCTTGAGGAATGCTGGCGCTACCTTTCAACGTTGCATGCAGAAGTGCCTCCTCAAGCAACTCGGCAGAAATGCCCATGTTTACGTGGATGATGTGGTGGTGAAGACAGAGAAGCGTGGAATGCTGCTGGAAGACCTCAAGGAGACCTTTGAGAACCTGCGCCGATTTCAGATCAAGCTCAACCCTGAGAAGTGCGTCTTCGGAGTACCGGCCGACCAGCTTCTTGGCTTCCTGATCTCCAAACGCAGCATGGAGTGCAACCCTGTGAAGATCAAGGCCATTGAGAGGATGGAAGTACCCAGCCGACTGCTGGACGTACAGAAGTTCACCGTCTGTTTGGCATCTATCAGCCGATTCATCAGCCGGCTGGGCGAGAAGGCTCTCCCCCTGTACCAACTGATGAAGAAGACCACTTTTTTCGAGTGGAACCACAAGGCGGACGAAGCTTTCCTCCAGTTGAAGAAGATGTTGACGACTCCGCCTGTTCTGGCGGCTCCGACTCCTAAGGAGCCCATGCTCCTATACATCGCCGCCACCAGCCAAGTAGTCAGCACAGTCATTGTGGTAGAACGCAAGGAGGAAGGCAAGGCACTACCTGTCCAGAGACCGATGTATTATTTAAGTGAAGTACTGTCGACCTCCAAGCAAAACTATCCCCACTACCAGAAGATGTGCTATGGCGTGCACTTTGCCGCCAAGAAATTGAAGCCTTACTTTCAAGAGCATCCAATCAATGTGGTCTGCACAGCTCCACTAGCCAAGATCATTGTGCGGCACTTAAGCCGTCTCCTGTCAGAAGCCGCAGCTCGCAGAGCGACTGTCTGGTGGGCAGGAGTAAGGTATAATGGGTGTCCACACGAAAAATGGCTAAGGACTCAAAGCATGAACATAGTTTAAGCTGGCTTCCAGCCCTTTACAACCGACTCTTGAGCAGCCGGCTTGCCATTTCTATCCAACTTGCTCGAAAACTCTAAACAGCTAAGTACTTGCCTTCCCAAAGTAGTCAAGTACTTGATCCAGCAGCAGTCCACAGAGCGGCTGTCCGGCTGGCAAGACGACAACTAAGGGAAGGCGACAAAGGAAAAAGCCAAAGGAGCAATAAGCAAGAAGAGATAGAACTTGGATAAATATTTACATAGCAGAGGCCCTTGGCCGAATCTTCGAACAGAAGTTCAAAATACACCCCACGGGTGGAATTGTGCGAATTAACAAGTTCTTCAAGACTATTAAGCAGATAAAACAAAAGATAAAGTGGCAGCCTAGGAAGCGGCAGACGGGTTCGGAGGATCGGAGGAGTCGGCGGTGCCAGTTGTTGGGGCGGCCGGCTGGTCGGTCTTGGCTTGATCACCTCCGGCGGCAGCCGGCTCGGTCGGGCGCGGCTCGTTGCTGGAGGCGCGGTCAAGCTGAGGCTGGCCGTCCGCTCCGTCTTCTGGTGCCTCCATCTCGCCTCCGTCCTCCGCCTCGCCTTCCTCCTCGACACTGGAGCCGATCACCTCCACCGAGTCCTCGCCGTAGTCTGGGTTCATCCCGAACCACTCCGGCGGCGCCTCCTCGCCGTCTTCAGCCCGCTCGGGGACGAAGATGCTGGTGTCGGTGTACTCGGCGATCGACGCCGCACGCTTGACGAGGGTGTCTTCCATGACCGCCAGCTCCGCCTGGGCCTCTAGCCGGAATGTGGCTAGCCGTTCTAGATCCAGCCCAGGATACCACGCCTTGACGAACTCCAAGGCCCGGCGCGCTCCGGCCCGGGCCGAGGAGCCCTTCTAGGGCTCAAGACGGCCAGCCGCGACCTCCAGCGAGTCAGCAGTCCGACTGGGAGTCCGCGGAGCCTGCATGTCTGGACACAGGGTGGCGATCGCCTGGGCGCCGACACGCTGAAGCTGGCGCAATATCCGGTGGGCTGGCCGAAGGCAAGCCTCGATGCTCAGGATCTACTCGTCGAGAGTTCGAGGGGCGTCGGCAGCGATCTCTGCGCCATCCGCCCTTCGCCCTTCACGATCAGCCTCGATGGCTTGGTTGGCAGCCTGCGAGTGGCCAGGGAAGAAGTCTGCCAAGACAAAGGACGAAGAGCAAGTCAGAAACTAGAAGTCGGCTTGACCAGCAGTCGGCAGCCTAGAAGAGGAAAATGAGGAGAAACTCACCGTCGACAAGATCCTCGATCTCGTGGAAGCCGGAGGCCAGCACCGCTTCCTTGTCGGTCCAGGAGGAGCGCTCGCTCGCGAACTCAGCCAGGAGGGCGGTCTCCTTCCCTTCCGCCTCCTCCTTGGTCTTCTTGAGAAGCTCCTTCTGCTCTGACAGTTGTGCAACTAGAAGATCACGCTCTGTGGCCAGCTTGTTGCACTCCTCCCCCTTGGCATGCAGCGCGGTGTTGGCCTCGCCTAGCTGCTGCTGTAGGGTGGCGTTGGCCTCTGAAAAAAAAAAAAGAAGGCGTTAGTCGTCAACAAAAAGAAGGTCGCCGGGGAGATCCGGCCCGACTGCTCAGCAGTCGGCCTGAATCTCGGGGACTACAGCTCGCGGGTGCGCCAGCGCGCCCCCGCAGAGAAGAAAGAGGACTCACTCTGGCTCTCCAACAAGTCGGCGGTCCGCTTGCCCAGCTCTTCGACGTTGCGGTTGAAGGCGGTCACACGAAGATTGTGATAGTCCTTTGACAAACATTTTAGACAAACGTTAGTACTTGGAACTCACCAATGAGAGTTCCGAGTTGCCTGCTCAGCAGCCGGCCCGAAACTCGGGGACTACACCCAGTGGGTGCGCTAGCGCGCCCCCACAGAGAAGAAAAAGAAACAAAAACAAGAAGGAAGAAACGTACCCGGATGGCTGTCCGCGACGCCAGATGCGCCTTGGTGCAGTTCTGGATGGCGTCGCCCTCAGCTCGGAGCTTGGTTTGGACGTCCATGAGCGCCTAGTTCAATGGGCCCGTCCCGCCCCGTCGCACCCACCCAGTGGGTGCGGCGCTCGTCGCCTCAGCGTCTGGGATAGTGGAGCTCGCAGTGCCAGTTTCCAAAGGGTGCAGCGCCGAGGTCGCCTTCGCAAGGCGGCGACGCGTTGGCATGCCGACTTGAAGAAGTAGGCCCGCCACGACATCTTCTTCAGTCGGCGGCATCGGCGGGTCCGCCGGCTGCTCGCCTTGTGCGCTTCCAGACGGCGGCGGCGGCACAATCACGCCCGTCATGGAGACGTCGCCGCCTTCCCTCTCCATGATCGGGTTCTCGCCGCCGGCTTCCCCAGTCTGCCCCGTGAACTTCGGAGGCGGTGGCGCAGAGTTCAGCGGGGTGACAAACACCACCGATTGGCGGTGCACGGCTTCCTTAGCCTGCCTCCCCGCCGCGACGGCGGCCTCGGCCTCTGCCAGCTTCTTCTTGGCAGAGGTGAGGGAGTCCTGGATTAGGGGGTGTTCGGATAGCCGGACTATACCTTCAGCCGGACTCCTGGACTATGAAGATACAAGATTGAAAACTTCGTCCCGTGTTCGGATGGGACTTTCCTTGGCGTGGAAGGTGTGATAGCCTGGCTTATTAGGGATGATAGACTACTCATATCAATAAGGAATTCCTTCTTTTCCGGGAGCCCATTCGGACAGAACTCCAAAGTTAAGCGTGCTCAGCTTGGAGTAGTGTCAGGATGGGTGACCGACCGGGAAGTTGCTCCCGGGTGCGCACGAGTGAGGACAAAGTGCGCAGAAAAGGCTAGTATTGATTTGTGGGGCCAGTCTAGATCCCGCCAGGAGTAACGACCACCGGCGGGTGTGTCCGGGGCGTTACAGAAGGCAAGCTTGGCGATGCGGATATTCAGATCTCCTACCATCGTAACCGACTTTGTGTAACCCTAACCCTCTCCGGTGTCTATATAAACCGGAGGGTTTTAGTCCGTAGGACAGAACCCCAACATACAACAATCATACCATAGGCTAGCTTCTAGGGTTTAGCCTCCTTGATCTCGTGGTAGATCTACTCTTGTACTACCCATATCATCAATATTAATCAAGCAGGACGTAGGGTTTTACCTCCATCAAGAGGGACTGAACCTGGGTAAAACATTGTGTCCCTCGTCTCCTGTTACCATCCGCCTAGACGCACAGTTCGGGACCCCCTACCCGAGATCCGCCGGTTTTGACACCGACATTGGTGCTTTCATTGAGAGTTCCTCTGTGTCGTCGCTTTTAGGCCCGATGGCTCCTTTGATCATCAACAACTATGCGGTCCAAGGTGAGACTTTTCTCCCCGGACAGATCTTCGTCTTCGGCGGCTTCGCACTGCGGGCCAATTCGCTTGGCCACCTGGAGCAGATCAAAAGCTACGCCCCTGGCCATTAGGTCAGATTTGGAAGTTTAAACTACACGGCTGACATCCGCGGGGATTTGATCTTCGACGGATTCGACCCACAGCCGAGCGCGCCGCACTGTCTCGATGGGCATGATCTAGCTCTGCCGCCGAACAGTGCCCTGGAGGCCGCACACGCTTCGGTTCCGACCCTTAATTCGGAGCCTACTGCGCCAATCGAGGATGAGTGGTTGGACGCCGCCTCGGGGGCTGCGATTCAAAGGCGATCGAGCCGAACACCAGCCCCGCACTCCGCAAGGCCTGTGACTCCGAGGGGCCGGATTCCTCTCCGGACTCCGAGCCCTCCGCGCGCCTGCCGATCGAATCCGATTGGGCGTCGATCATGGAGTTCACCACCGTGGACATCTTTCAGCACTCGCCCTTCGGCGACATTCTGAAATCGCTAAAGCCTCTCTCTATATCAGGAGAGCCCTGGCCGGACTACGGTCAGCAAGGTTGGGATACAGACGATGAAGAAATTCAAAGCCCACCCACCACCCACTTCGTAGCCACTATCGATGACTTAACCGACATGCTCGACTTCGACCCCGAAGACATCGACGGTATGGACCACGATGCAGGAGACGACCAAGAACCAGCACCTATAGGGCGCTGGAAGGCCACCTCGTCATACGACATATATATGGTGGACACTCCAAAAGATGGAGATGATGATGGAAGAGCGGGGGATGACACATCCAAGAAACATCCCAAGCACCGGCGTCAGCGGCGCCGCTCTAAATCCTGCCAAAGCAAAAAACGGTGATTCCGGCACGGGAGATAATAATACTCCGGATAGCGCGGAAGAACACCCCCTCCAGTAAGATTCAACACAGGAGGATGGAGAAGCCAGCCCTCACGAGAGAGCGGCAGATAGAGAGGTTGAGGATGATAATTACATGCCTCCCTCCGAAGACGAGGCAAGCCTCACGATGACGAATTCGTCGTGCCAGAGGATCCAGCCGAACAAGAGCGTTTTAAACGCAGGCTTATGGCCACGGCAAGCAGCCTCCAGAAAAAGCAGCAACAGCTTAGAGCTGATCAAGATTTGCTAGCTGACAGATGGACTGAAGTCCTTGCGGCCGAAGAGTATGAACTCGAACGCCCCTCCAAGAGTTACCCAAAGCGCATGCTACTATCCCGATTAGAGGAGGAAGCACCAACATCACCAGCGCATGACATGGCCGACCGACCACCTTGTGGCCGTGACAGAGAGGCCTCTCGGCCCTCCACTCAAGCCGTGCACCATCGCCGCCCAAAACATGCTAAGGCACGGGAAAACGCGCCAGACCTGCGAGAGATAGTGGAGGACAAGGCAAGACAAACAAGATCGATCTACGGATCGCGTGGGCGCCCTACGGCACGTGACAGGGATCGTCACTCCGGACATAATAAATCCGGCCGGGCCGAACACGGTAGACAAAGCTCATTCAAGCTGCGTCGTGATATAGCCCAATACAGAGGCGCCACACACCCACTATGCTTCACAGATGAAGTAATGGATCATAAAATCCCCGAGGGTTTCAAACCCGTGAACATCGAATCATATGATGGCACAACAGATCCTGGATCGAGGATTATCTCCTTCATATCCACATGGCCCGCGGCGATGATCTACACGCCATCAAATACCTCCCACTCAAACTTAAGGGACCGGCCCGGCATTGGCTTAACAGCTTGCCAGCAGACTCAATCGGTTCTTGGGAGGACCTGGAAGCCGCATTCCTCGACAACTTCCAGGGCACCTACGTGCGACCACCGGATGCCGATGACTTAAGCCACATAATTCAGCATCCAGAAGAATCGGCCAGGCAATTCTGGACACGGTTCCTAACAAAGAAAAACCAGATAGTCGACTGTCCGGATGTAGAGGCCCTAGCAGCCTTCAAGCATAACATCCGCGACGAGTGGCTTGCCCGGCACTTGGGACAGGAAAAGCCGAAATCTATGGCAGCCCTCACGACACTCATGACCCGCTTTTGCGCGGGAGAAGACAGCTGGCTAGCTCGCAGCAACAACTTAACCAAAAACCTTGGTAATTCCGATACCAAGGACAAAAGTGGCAGGTCACGCCGGAACAAGCAAAAAAGCCGCATTAACAGTGGCACCAACGAGGATACGGCAGTCAATGCCGGATTCCGAGGCTATAAATCCGGTCAGCGGAAAAAGGCATTCAAAAGAAATACTCAGGGCCGGTCCAGTTTGGACCGAATACTCGACCGCTTGTGCCAGATACATGGCACCCCCGAAAATCCAGCCAATCACACCAACAGAGATTGTTGGGTGTTCAAGCAGGCAGGCAAGTTAAATGCCGATAATAGAGACAAGGGGCTGCGTAGCGACAACGAGGAAGAGCCCAGGCCGCCGAACAACAGTGGACAGAAGGGTTTTCCCCCACAAGTGCGGACGGTGAACATGATATACGCAACCCACATCCCCAAGAGGGAGCGGAAGCGTGCATTACGGGACGTATACGCGCTGGAGCCAGTCGCCCCAAAGTTCAACACATGGTCTTCCTGCCCGATCACTTTTGATCGAAGGGACCACCCCACTAGCTTTCGTCATGGAGGGTTCGCCGCATTGGTCCTAGACCCAATTATTGATGGATTTCATCTCACAAGAGTCCTTATGGACGGCGGCAGCAGCCTGAACCTGCTTTACCAGGATACAGTGCGGAAAATGGGCATAGATCCCTCGAGGATTAAGCCCACCAAAACGACCTTTAAAGGCATCATACCAAGTGTAGAGGCCAACTGTACAGGTTCAGTCACACTTGAAGTGGTCTTTGGATCTCCGGATAACTTCCGAAGTGAGGAGTTAATCTTCGACATAGTCCCGTTCTGCAGTGGCTATCACGCACTGCTCGGACGAACCGCATTCGCAAAGTTCAATGCGGTACCGCATTATGCATACCTCAAGCTCAAGATGCCAGGCCCTCGAGGTGTAATCACGGTCAACGGAAACACCGAACGCTCTCTCCGAACGGAGGAGCATACGGCAGCGCTCGCAGCAGAAGTACAAAGCAGCCTCTCCAGGCAATTCTCCAGTCCGGCCTTCAAAAAGCCGGACACTGTCAAGCGCGCCCGAAGTAACCTACAACAAGACCGCCTGGCATGTTCTGAGCAGGCGTAGCAATGCGGCCCCAACCCCAGCCCTCGCGAAATAGCAAAACCTGTGCTTCGCATACATAACTACGCTCTCAAAGTACCATGGGCGCAGAGGAAGGGGCACCATCACGGCACGCCCAGAACATGGCTTAAACCATACTAGGGGCTGCCGAATTCTTTCTTTATTTTCTCTTACTTTCAGGACTCCATACTTCGGATGACCTGTTCGGCAATTCAACTTCCGCACAAACGATGCGAGAACCAGAGAAGCAGACAAGCCATGCCGCATTATGGAACTCCCAGGTGGTCTCTATTACGAGCAGTATACCTGTTTTAAATACAATTCCACGGCCTGCCCCTGGACAGGACATGTTAAATCGTCCAATTTCTTTAGCTTATCGCACTATTTGTATCGTTCGACTTGGATAGCAGCCTTCTTATAAACAATGCATAGCTTTTTGTCTATTTTTTGCATTACTCTCTTTTTATATATATGTTCATTAATGACATGTTGCACCCGTATACTGTGGTACGGAAAATACGCCAGGGGCTGCAGTACCCCTTAATATGGTGTGAGAAGTCCGAACACTTTCACAAGTGCGGCACCCCGAACTTATAGCATTATATGCATCGGCTCCGAATCATGATTTGGGTCAATAGTTGGGTTTGCCCGGCTCCTATGTTTTGGTGCCTTACGTTCCGCTATATCTACTAAGGTAGCACTAGGAGAACTACTGCGATTGTGCCCCGGTTGAGCTGGGCTGAGCACCTCAGTAGAGAAAGCTAAAACTGACTGTCATGATGAGGCGAGAGACCGGTCGCTGTTCGAGAGGTTTTTCGAGTCCCTAAAGACTTATGCCGCTTAGAGCGAGGAACCGGATTTTGTCTGGCCAAGGTGTGGATAGTGCCCCGAACTCAGTCTTCCGAATACTAGGGGCTTCGCCGAAATTTAAAATTATAGAGTTCTATGGCTAAGTGAGAGTGTTCAAGCATTATAGTCCGATTGCCTTGTTTGTTGTGCTGAGCGCCTCCCTCGAAGGACCCAAACATGGGAAAAAGAGTGCTCAGGTTTATCCCGAACACCCCAGCACTAGTGGCATGGGGGCAGAAGCCGACGACTAGCCATCTCTCAATTTTTGATAAACGGCTGCACAGAAATTAATATTTTAAATTCAAAAAGCATTGCTTAGCGCATATGAACAAGTTTTCAGCGCACAGGACAACACGAGCGAGTTCATTCAAAAATTACATCCTTGGTACATTCATCCGCCATAAGGCGGGCACCCTTCAGAACATCCTTATAATAGTTCTCGGGTTTGTGATGCTCTTTCCCCGGCGGTGGCCCGTCCTTCACAAGCTTCTCTCCGTCCAGCTTGCCCCAGTGTACCTTAGCGCGGGCAAGGGCCCTCCGGGCACCTTCAATGCAGACGGAGCGCTTGATGACCTCGAGCCTTGGACAGGCCTCCACCAGCCGCCGCACCAGTCCGAAGTAGCTCCCAGGCAGGGCCTCTCCAGGCCACATCCGAACTATGAAGCCCTTCATGGCCTGTTCGGCCGCCTTGTGGAGCTCGACCAGCTGCTTCAGCTGGTCGCTCAAGGGCACAGGGTGTCCGGCCTCAGCATACTGAGACCAGAACACCTTCTCTGTCAAACTACCCTCTTCGGCTCGGTAGAATGCGGCGGCATCAGATATGCTACGGGGAAGATCTGCGAATGCTCCTGGAGAGCTCCGGATTTGGGTAAGTAACAAGTAGCTTACTTTTATATGTTTGCTTTGCATAAAGAATGCCTTACCCGCCGCTATCTTTTTCACCGCATCCAATTCCTGGAGGGCCTTCTGGGCTTCGGCCTTGGCAGACTTGGCAGTCTCTATAGCCGCGGCGAGCTCGGACGCTCGCGTCTTTGAGTCAAGCTCCAAACTCTCATGTTTTTTCATGAGAGCCTGAAGCTCTTGCTGCGCCTCGCCGACCTGCGCCTCAAATTTCTCCTGCTCGGTGCGCTCTGAGGCCGGCCTCTTCTCGGCCTCGGACAGCGCCTGCTTGAGGGTCGCCACCTCAGTCGTGGCCCGTGCAATAAGCATCACAATCCTGTCATTTTGGCAATTGCATCTTTTTTATATATTTTTTTATAAGGTATCTCTTACCTTCGTTCTCCTCGAGCTGCCGCCTGGCAAGGCCGAGCTCTTGCTCGGACCGCTCGAGACCCTGCTTCAGGGTCCCTACCTCCACAGTCAGTGCGGCGGTTGCAAGCAGCGAAGCCTGCACACGCATATTGACACTTTTTTGTTAGACTCCTACGAAATTTATTAGATCCTCTATTCGGCTTTTCTTTCCGAACGCCAAACAGAGCATCAGGGGCTACTGTCTATGCGGTAATATTTTTACATATTTTTCACTTACCTTGAAGCCTGTTAGAAGGCTAGCACAAGCTTCAGTCAGTCTGCTCTTGGCAGACTGAACCTTTTGGATCACCGTACTCATAATAGTACGGTGCTCCTCGTCGATGGAGGCGCCGTTAAGCACCTCCAGCAGATCGTCCGGCACCTCCGGTTGGACGGAGGCCGCCGGCTCAGAAGGCTTGCTCCTCTTGGAAGGAGTTCGCCTACCGCGGTCCGGAACCGTTGAAGATTCCGGCGCGGTGTCCGGCTCAAAGCCGGACTTGGAGCCCTGGGGGGGTCTTGTCCCCTTTACTCCCGGAGTCCGGGAGGTCGCCTCGCGGGTCCTCCAGGACCACCTCCTCTTGGCCCGGAGCTTGTTGCGACGCCACTTCGGCGTCGTCCGTAGTGCGGGGAGAGGCAGCAGGCGGAACTGAATTCATGTCCGATGAATCTAGGGAGCCGCTCGACGACTCGTCGAGCCCGGCCTTGGGCGGGCTGCATAATTACATTCGACATAAGGAAAAGTTGTGCAACAAGGGAATGCTATGAGTTACTCTGGTATCATAATACTTACGATCCCGCCGAGCGCATGGCCCTTTGCGGCCACTCCTCTTCGCCCTCGTTGGCGTCGGTGGAGTAGTCCGGGGGAAGGGTCTTCCCCCTCTTGGACCCTTCGGCCTCCCCTGTTGGGGCGGCCTTCCTCTTCTTTCCTCCCCCCGCTGGAGTGGGAGAGGTTTCTTCTTCCTCCTCCTTGTTTTCACGGGAGGAGCGCGTCTCGGATTCGTCGGATGAAGAATCCGACACCTCCTAGCGCCGGGAACTCTTTCGAGTCCCTGTGGCCCTCTCCTTGGCCTTCTTCTCCGGCTCCACATAAGGTGCCGGAGCCAGCAGCTTCGATAAACGAGCATCTACTGGGTCTTCGGGCAAAGGGGCCGGACAGTTGACCTGTCCGGACTTCACCCGCCACTCCTGTCAAAGGTAAGGGAGTTTAGATCCCGCATAGAGTCAAGCTGTGAGAAACAAATGTCCTGTAAAAGGTAAAGATAACTCACCGCACTAGCTTGACACTGCGTGCTATATCCGCGATCCTCGGATGCGGATGTGGGAGCCTCGGCGCCCTTGAATAGCACCTTCCAGGCATCTTCGTACGTCGTGTTGAAGAGCCTGTTCAAGGTTTGGTGCTGCGTCAGATCGAACACCCACAGAGTAAAGGCCCGTTGTTGACACGGGAGGATCCGGCAGACGAGCATGACCTGGACTATATTGACAAGCTTGAGCTGCTTGTTCACCAGGGATTGGATGCATTTTTGCAGTCCGGTCACCTCTTCTTCGTCGCCCCATGACAGGCCCGTCTCCTTCCAGGACGTGAGCCGCGTAGGGGGTCCGGATCGGAACTCGGGGGCTGCGACCCAATCAGGGTCGCGCGGCTCAGTGATGTAAAACCACCCCGATTGCCACCCCTTCAGGGTCTCCACAAAGGAGCCCTCGAGCCATAGGACGTTGGCTATCTTGCCCGCCATGGCGCCTCCGCACTCCGCCTGGTTGCTGCGCACCACCTTCGGCTTGACGTTGAAGGTCTTGAGCCAAAGGCCGAAATGGGGGCGGATACAGAGGAAAGCCTCGCACACGACGATAAACGCCGAGATATTAAGGACGAAGTTCGGGGCCAGATCATGGAAATCTAGGCCATAGTAGAACATGAGCCCCCGGACAAATGGGTGGAGGGGAAAACCCAGTCCACGGAGGAAGTGGGGAAGGAATACGACCCTCTCATGGGGCCTTGGGGTGGGGAGAAGCTGCCCCTTTTCGGGAAGCCGGTGCGCGATGTTGTTAGACAAGTATCCGGCCTTCCTTAGCTTTTTAACATGGCCCTCCGTAACGGAGGAGACCATCCACTTGCCTCCCGCTCCGGACATGGCTGGAGAAGGTTGAGGTGGGAAGTGCGGACTTGGGCGCTGGAGCTTGGGTGCGCAGGAGATGGATAGGCAGAGGAGGAAGAAGGCGTAGGTAAAAAGGTGGATCCTTATCCCCTTATATGGGCGGATGCGGCTATGCGTCCCCACCAGCCTGGTAAAACTCGCTTATCTCCCAAGCGCCGTGATAAATGGCGCGGTTGGGTTACCCACGTCCGTATTGATGAGAATCCCGTAAATGGGGGACGCGATCTCTGCCTTGACAAGATGTGCCAAGGAAACCGCCTCGCAAAATGCGCTGAGGTGGGGAAGTAAAAACGATTCGAATAAAGGCTTGGCCACAGTGTGATATCACGCTACAGAATACGTCAGCAGATTAGATTTGTGTTAATATTACTCTCTCTATGGCAATATGTGGAAACTTATTTTGCAGAGCCGGACACTACCCTTGGTGTTTACAAACTTTTATGAAGAACTTGGAGGAGGAACCCGCCTTGCAATGTCGAAGACAATCTGCGCGCCGGACTCGTCGTCATTGAAGCCTGGTTCAGGGGCTACTGAGGGAGTCCTGGATTAGGGGGTGTTCGGATAGCCGGACTATACCTTCAGCCGGACTCCTGGACTATGAAGATACAAGATTGAAGACTTCATCCCGTGTCCGGATGGGACTTTCCTTGGCATGGAAGGCAAGCTTGGCGATGCGGATATTCAGATCTCCTACCATTGTAACCGACTTTGTGTAACCCTAACCCTCTCTGGTGTCTATATAAACTGGAGGGTTTTAGTCCGTAGGACAGAACCCCAACATACAACAATCGTACCATAGGCTAGCTTCTAGGGTTTAGCCTCCTTGATCTCGTGGTAGATCTACTCTTGTACTACCCATATCATCAATATTAATCAAGCAGGACGTAGGGTTTTACCTCCATCAAGAGGGCCCGAACCGGGGTAAAACATTGTGTCCCTCGTCTCCTGTTACCATCCACCTAGACGCACAGTTCGGGACCCCCTACCCGAGATCCGCCAGTTTTGACACCAACAGGAGGCCTCCGCCTTCTCGGCCTCCGCCTTCTCTAGGCGGGCGGCCTCTTCCTCTTCGCGCTTCTCTTGCGCGTTCCGCTCCATCGCCTCCCGAAGGTCGGCGGCAGGGTCAACCCGCCGAGTGGTGGCGGACGTCTCCGCCGACCCCATGATGGAGGCGGCAGCGACCATCTCAAGAGTGAGGGGAGCCCTGGACCAAGGGAAACAAGTAAAGACTCAGACAAAATCTACAAAGAAAGAATAAAGGCGAAAAGAGGAAGCACTCACGCGGAGACCAGTGGCGGCTTCTTCACCTCCTTGCGGAAGCGGATGGCCTTTGCGGCCGCCTCGTCCCGCTTGGTCGCCGCGGCCGAGCTCTTGGGCTTCTTCGGCCGGCTGCCGAACAAACTCGGCACGGCCCTGCGCTTCTTCGCGCCGCCTTGAGCGTCCGGCGCGGCGGAAGAGCTCGCGCCGGGCTGGCCGACTCATAGCTGGTGGCGGGGGGCGACCTCATCATCATCGTCAGGCCAGCCCTCGAGACTGGCCCTGAGCCGTGGGCCGCCTCCGCCCTCGGCGTCGTCTTCCAAGGCCGCCGCCCCCAGATCGGGGTCGTCGTCATCGCTCTCTGCCCGGTCGGCGAGGAATTCGTGGGCTGGCCCCGCGGTGCCGGCTGCTGGATGGAGGAGGGGATCTTGGCCAAAGTCGACTGGTCAGATCAGACAAGACGGACTCGACAACAAAAGTCAAGAAAGCTAAAGGAAAAGAGAAAGAAGATAGAACTCACCCCGGGCGGAGGGTTGGCTCGTGAGTAAGGCTCCATGCCGAACTGCCAATCTTCTAAGAGCTTGCTGTCCGAGAGGTAGTTCACCATGTAGGCCACCTCCTCGTGAGGCATCTCCTTGGTGCACATCCGACTCGGGTCCCGGTGCCCGCTCATCTGACAAATCATGTGGGGGCAACCTTGGAGCGGGAGAACTCGGCGCGCCACGAAGGCGGCCAGCAGATCCGGGCCAGTCAGACCCTCCGACTGCGTCAACACTCGAAGTCGCGAGACGGCGCCAGCTCTAGCGGGCGTCAGCGTTCTGGCCCGGTACGACCAGTTGGGCAGCCTCCCAGCCGGCGGGCCGGCTACGTAAGCCGGCAGATTCATCCAATCGCCCTCCGCGGAGACGCTCTTCACGTAGAAGTACGATCGCTGCCACATCTTCATCGACTTTATCAGCTTGATGGAGGGGAAAGGGTTGTCGGCCCCCAACCTCCGCACGGCGATGAACGCGCCGCACTGAGCCGGCACGCCCGCGGCCTGGGTGCCGAGGTTGGAGAAGAAGAACTCCCCCCATAGCTCGATGGTGGGGAGGACGCCAAGGAAGCCTTCGCACAAGGCGACGAAGGCGGACAGCAGCACCACCGTGTTGGGCGTGAGGTGGTGCGGCTAGAGGCCGTAGAACTCAAGGAAGGAGCGGAAGAAGCCGCTCGTCGGCAAGCCTAGGCCGCGCAGGCAATGCGAGCGGAAGATGACCCGCTCACCCTCGTGCGGCGCCGGCGAGATTTCCCCCTTGGCGCAAGGCGGACCCGCACATAGTCCTTGCCGGGGAGCCGACGCGTCTTGCGGAGGAACTCGATGTGATCGTCGTGGACCTCTGAGCCATCCCAGGTGTCGGAGTGCACCGAGGGGGGCGCGGCGGCGGAAGAAGTGTTCATCGTGAGCGGGTCACCGCAGCGCTCGGCGAAGCTTGGGGCGCGGCGGTGTGAGGAAGAAGAAGCAGGAGGAGTAGCGTGGAGGAGGGGCGCGCGTGCTCTGCCGCTCCCCCTCCTCCCCCTACTTATATACTCAGGGGCTGCGAAGCCGAGGGGGCGGTCATGGGATTTACTGCGCCCACGACCCCACGTTTATCGCACAGAGTTACTGCGCATAGTAAATCCGTCGGAACCCCAACCGTCCACCACGGCCGCAGCGGATCCGCTCGTGCGCCGAGGCGCGGTAGTGGAGGGCCCCGCCTATAGGCCTGTCCCGTCATGCGCGTGGGTGAGCAGACTGGCCCGACCACGCGTTGCCACATGACAGGCCCGAACCGGGCGGCGGCCTGAAAGCTTAGCTAGCACACCATCTGGATCCCGCCGGGGCGTTCGGAAAATTGGGTAAGTAGATTTGGGCGAGTCCGACTCCTTCTAGTCGGCCCGGCAGAAGTCAAACGAGGTTCTCACCTCAAGCACCCGGAGAGAGAAACTGCTGAGGCTCCTCGGTTGATCATCCGCGGCGCCTCACCAGCTTCGGGGACTACTGTCGGAGTAATGGGCCATGGGTAGGCTAACCCTGGGCCTAGAACCTTTCAAGACATCGGGGCTGACTGCGCCCCTCAAGACGCCAAGATGAAAGGCCGCCTTCTAAACGCCGGCTGAAGGAACAGCTGACTACCCGAAGACGGCCGAGTCCAGAAGGCGAGTTCAAGACAAGTCGACTCTGTTCTGGCGGCTTGCAGAGAAGCCGGCCACCGGGAGTCGGCCCACGGCACCAACAGATACCCATGCCCTCATCAAGGGGGACGGGACAGGGAGTGGCTACAGTGAAGCCCATTCCCTCCCCTTTCCGGAGGCTGGCGTGGCCACAGTGCGCCGTACCTGTGGAGATCTCTGTCCGGCGCGGCACTGTTGCCACGCCGGTCCTGACATCAGCCCAGTGGGCAGAGACCTGTGCCCACGACGACCTGTTTGTACGACCTAGGGACGATGGGTCCCACCAGTCAGCGGGAGTCCAAAAGACGGCAAGAGCGCCAGCAGTCGGACCCATTGGGAGTCGGCCCCTGGGAGTCGGCCAGCCCCTCCCACGGGTCCCACGCGCCATTAACCAGACGAGACGGGGAGAGGCTACAGTAATCGCCCGCCAGGCGGCGGAGCTATAGCCATGACCTCATGACCAAGCCTGCGTCATCAGAGGCACAACTACAGTGATCAGCAGCCGGCAAGACCCGCCAACGGTGGACACGGCCTGTCGGCTCCGTACCGGACCAGTCGGCGGGCCCTAGCGGTCGGCGGAGAAGACGACGACCGAAGAGACTGATGGCTGGGCCCTGCGCTCAGCCGGATTACCATTGTACCCCTGGGGGGTAGGCCTATATAAACCCCCCAGGGCACCCATGCAAAGGGTTCGAATCCATTAACACTAGACCAGATCATATAGGAAGGAGAGAGCCAGCCTTGCCCTCTCCTACCTCCAGCATACAGCTCAAGGAGCAACCTTGTACTCACTTTGCCTTAGTGATCATGCGGAGACCCGGCAGAACAGGACTAGGGGTGTTATCTCCTAGGAGAGCCCCGAACCTGGGTAAAGTACGCCAGCGTTCGTGTCTACGCCTCATCCCGCTTCCAGGCATCGGCGATGTTCTACTCGCTCCCACCATGATAAGCCATCCTTTGGCATATGTCGCACCCAACCCCCGACAATAACCCGACACAGGTAGTAAAGGTAAATTCTCTCTATAGATATGACAAAGCTGAAATCCCTCCTACTAAGTTTGCTAGCCAATGTTTGGATGAATTTGATGATTTTATGGTTAAGCAAGAAGATTTTAATGCTTATTTTGGTAGACAGTTAAAACAAAATGCCTATATGCTTGAATACGTGGGTGATTATATGTCTAGAGTTAAAGGTGAACTTAAGCTCATTAGTAAACATGCTTCTATGGTTACCACTCAAGTGGAACAAGTACTTAAAGCTCAAAATGATTTGCTCAATGAATTGAATAGTAAGAATAATGATTATGCTGTTAGAGTGGCTACTAGAACTGGTAAAATGACCCAGGAACCTTTGTATCCTGAAGGCCATCCTAAGAGAACTGAGCAAGATTGACGGTGTCCTGGACTAGGGGGTACTCACCACATCGTCTCCCAATCTATTAGATTGGTCCGAGGACCCTCATGGCCGTATACTCATGGGCCAGTTCGGACAGCTGCTGCATACAAGGAATATTCCACAAGACTTGGCAATCAAGACAAGGACTCCTCCCCACCCGCGTATTCGGCTAGGACTCTTGTTATCCTAGGCCTCTGGTGCATTATATAAATCGAGGCCAGGCTAGTCGATAGATCATATACGACAATCATACCATAGGCTAGCTTCGAGGGTTTTAGCCTCCTTGATCTCGTGGTAGATTTACTCTTGTACTACCCATATCATCAATATTAATCAAGCAGGACGTAGGGTTTTACCTCCATCAAGAGGGGACGAACCTGGGTAAAACATCGTGTCCCCTGCTTCCTGTTACCATCCATCCTAGACGCACAGTTCGGGACCCCCTACCCGAGATCCACCGGTTTTGACACCGACATTGGTGCTTTCATTGAGAGTTCCGTTGTGTGATCGACAAAAGGATCGATGGCTCGCCTGCAGATCAACTGCGACTTCGGCATCTTCGTCACCAGCTCGACTGGTCACCTTGGTTCGACCAAGAATTGCGCCCCGTGTTCGGATCACCATGTTCGGACGAGGGCCTTCATCAAACATCAACTCCGATCTCTATCAAGATCACGGAGGAATCATCCATGCAGCTCGGGGGCTCAACGTCAACATTGCCCTCAAGCGACCGTGCTGTTTTTCTGGACAGTGATCTCGTATCTGCTGCCACCACCTCCTCGAGTATCGCTTTGACGATCACTTTGGTGGAATTGTGCGGAATTGAGTCTACAACAACCCTGGAAAATTTCGTCGAGTTCCGATGGAGGAATCTCTGGCAATCCACGATATACCGGAGCCCTGTCATATCTGGACGGGAATTTGGATGTGTTTAGGGCGTGGTGTCCAGATTCTAGCTCGGACGTCCCTTGGAAGATCCAACCGTTGATCGGCTGCGGAATTCCTGTATCTACCACCTCTCAAAATTTCAACTCGATCCGACCGTCCAAACTCCGGGAACCTTCCGATTAGTGCATCACTTTTCGGATCTGTTTTCTGCACGAAAACGAATCCGACCCGAGTTCATCTTTTCTATGAACGGGATTTCGGACATCCCTTTTGAAGGAAGTTTTGTATGGGGTATTGTGTTTTGTTCCCGAACACATCCCACTAACTTTAAGATCTTTTGAACATGATCTTCAACATCATGCAGGTGTCAAACTAGTCCGGCAATATTACTCCACGGCTGCCGACCTGCGCTAAGACACGACGTCACTTTGTTGAGCCGAGCTCAACTTCTTCGGATCATCATCTCGGCAAGCCGAACAAGGGTCCGGCATCGCGAAGGACAAATCATCACCAACATCGCCGCCCCACGGATTACACGGAGCGGGCATACCGGCATCGCCGCACGGTTGCTTCATCAAGCCGGTATCGACCATGTCACGACCTGCATCGACAGGGCCGCACTATCGCTTCTTCAAGCTGGTGTCCATCACACCGACCTACTTCGACTCATCGGCTGACATCGGGGCTTCGACATCTCGGCTGGACCGGGGGCTTCGCCATCTCTTCATCAACCTACTCCGGACACTTCGGCGTCACTAGCCGACCAGCTCCGTCACATTACCTGGGCCGAGGGCCTTGCCTCGGCGAGCCAACCTTTACCAGCATTGCCATGCCGTCATTTTATCGCCCATCAGGCAATGGGTGTGCGGAGCGAGTCCCGATTTTGGGAATCACCTTCCTTCGGATTGCTACAACAAATAAACCAGGTGCTATCAATCCCTAATATTTTTCGCTTGTTTGGGTTCATTTTCCCCAAGGAATTATTACTCTGGTCTGTCCATCATATGTACACAGGTCTATCAAATGGTGGCCGCATTCACAACAGTCACATGGTGGTTCGGTCAGTTTTCGTACATAGTCCGGCGAACGCCGCATCCGGAGCACGGACCGACCTGCGAATTCAGGCTTTGCCATGCCTTTACCACATCACGCCGACGCCCTGCATCGACATTGATTTCGGCGCCAGGCCATATTTCTTTTATTACTCACTTTGCATAAATTATTCATTATGCAATGATTTTTTTAATTATCATTATTACTATTATCTCCCGTCTGCACTATTTTTATGCACAGGAAAATGATCCGGGGACTTCGGCGTCACTCTGCCGGTCCGCATCGACTATGCTATGTCACCACTTCGGCGTGTCAAGCTCTCCGCTCCGCCACCTCGGGACCGGCTTGGGGGATAGAACCTTGTCCCGCATCAAGCTCGGACTGCGAACACATTAACCAGCTAAGTCGCTTTCATGCTCAAAGCTTTAATTTCTAAGTTGTGTTCGGTTCGACCAAGCGTTATACTTTTCTGGAAAAAAGTTGCTTGTAAATTTTTTTCCTTGTCCAAACTTTGTTTGTGACGCATAAATTCAAATACCCCGTTTACTTGGGGGCTTCCTTTATGAAGCTTTTCCTGTTGCATATGATTATACTTGTACGGCTTCATTCCTTGTTCGTGTATTACGCCACAATATGCACCATATTGACTTAAGCGATTTGCAAGCTGGGTTGCCTCGCTCCTGTGTTTACCCCTACGTCCCCGATTGTTCGGCTAGGGAGTAAAGGGAGCACCTCTGCGATTGTCACGATCGGGTCGCCCGAGCCGGACCTCAGACTGGGTGAAGCCGAAAGCTAGCGCTCTTATAGTTTTCAATGATGGTCGGCACACAACGAAACTCATGACTACAAAAAATCTATTGCACAAGTCTCATAATAACAATGAGCACCGAAGAAAGGTATTGGTGGGGGTACTATTTTCTTCGAAGATGCTTCTTGCACTTCGCAGTAATATAGCATAAGTTCCCTGAGAGCGCTTTGTCTGTTATAGCCTTATGGCCTGATTGCCTGGTTATTGGAAACACCGTCGATATTCTTGATCGATGGAGTACATAACACTTTTTGGTCCTTGACCGAAGAGGGAGAAGCCGACGGTCGGTTAAGACGCGTTTAAAGTTCGGTTGAACATAGATATGATATAAGTACTTCGGTACATGCAATCATTCTCCTACCCAAGTCACTTGGGGGCTCTTAAGTTTATTTGAGTCATTTTATAATAAGTGTTCTTCTTCTTGGTCGTTGCAGAGTTTTATTATTATTATTTATCACTCCTTTTTTCGACAAGAGTGTGCGGTCACTAGCCGGGGAGCCTAATTTCTCTCTCAAAGCCGCTAGAGTTTAGTTTGCTAAACTGGCCTAATGAGAAGTACTCCGCCCTCGGGATAGGAGGTTGAAGCCGTAGGCTGACCCGCTCGAAGTCTTGAGATAGGATGTATCAAGTTAAAGCACGACAGAAGCACTTCTTTTTTCTAAACACCAATTTTCGGATTGGCACCGAACACTTGATATTGTTCGGACGTCATGTTTTTACTAACGTTTCTTGGTTTTCCAAGCTTTTTGGCACTTTTAAACTATTTGTGCTTTTCCAGCATTAGTCTCGCAGTGCAACGCGGGACACCTTTTAGGGATTCGACAAAAACATTCTCAGATATTGCTATATATGCATCGGTTTCGAATTGTGTCTTCGGTCAATAGTTGGGTTGCCCGGCTCCTGCACTTGCTTCCTACGTTTCGTTTTGTTCGGCTAGGCGTGCAAAGGGAGAACCACTGTGATTGTGCTTCCAGCTCACATGGTTAAGCACCTCAGTGGAGAAAGCCGAAAACTGACTGTCACAATAAGCGTAAACTGGTCAGCGATCCGATGACTATGTTAAATAACAGGCCGTTCATAACATTGGCCGAAGTGTTTAAGGCTTGACCTCGACTGTCGCCGAACACTACCGGGGGCTATTAACTAGCCTCCCAAACTAAATCCTCCATATTTTGCTCTTAGATTGGAGCTGAGGTTTTATGATCATGCTTAGCATGACAACCCAAAGAAAGGAACCGATAGCGGGACTATTTTCTTTGGAAGACATTTCTTCTGTTAAACAGTAATATAACATATCTCTCCGCGCACCTTTGTTTATAAAACTGTATGGCCAGATTGCCTTGTTTGTCGTCCTCATAAAGGCTTTGTAAAGTAAGACAAACACTCCTCGGCTACTGGCCGAGGAGGTGGAAGCCGATGGTCGGTCAACAAAGTTTTGTACAATGCGGATCCGAGCATTAAATGACGTAAAGTACTTGGATACATAGAGTCATTACACACAATTTGTGATTTTACTATGGATATCGATCCTTAATTCGGCCACCCGTGCCAGCATTAAGGCTCGGGGGCTACTGGGCTTCGGGCTTATTATTTAAACATATTAAAGGGGCACATCGATCCCCTGATCTGGTGTTGCCACCCGACCAGTGTCTCGGGGGCTACTGCATTGCTTGTCCAATGCAGAAAAATTTATGTGCAATATAGTTTCCGAGGAGATTTTGATCCTCAGGTGTTGGTCGGCCGCACCCAACCTGAGTCTCGAGGACTGAGCACGCCGCTTTCAGTGTCCCAAAGTATTCTGCCGAGCTAGGACTTGATCCTCAGGCCGATTTTGCAAATCGACCTGAGTCTCAGCGGCTACTGGGATCAATGGTCTTATGTCATCCTTCATGTGCATCTCGGATTTTAGACCAATACCCACCTTGAGGGCTACTGGCTATATATCTCGGCAGAGAATAAATTGCACCAATAAAAAATAATGACAAAAATCGGCCCACATTCGGGGTGGTGCACCACCTCAGAAGCAGTCCGGCATAAAGCTCGGGCGCTAGTGGCTGGCTCCATAGAGGGCATTTCCGGCATTAAGCTCGGCTAAACTCCTTCAAACTTCTTTGAACCAAGGTGATTTACGACACCTCGGATACAGTCCGGCGTTGGAGCTCGGATACAGTCCGGCGTTGGAGCTCGGATACATAGTCCGGCGTTGGAGCTCGGATACATTCCGGCATTAGAGCTGGGAAGCGGTCAGGCGTTGGTGCTCGGCTGCAAAGGATACCTCGAATGCAGTCCGGCGTTGGAGCTCGGATGCAAGAGGACACTGCCTCCCGGGAACAACTTCAAACCCGAGGTGTGGCATAAAAATAAACAAGGCATTGATAAAGGTCGGAAACTTAAAGGGGCTCCTCGGATACCCGACGTGTAAACCCGTCGAATGCATTTCGGTGATCCTCGAGATCGAGGATAAAGAAGATTTGTTGAACCAGTTTTCAAGACCGACGACCGAAGATGAAGAACTATTCGGAAGAATCGAGGAGCGTCCCTAACTTGAAGACCGATTCAGGGGGCTACTGACGGTGTCCTGGACTAGGGGGTACTCACCACGTCGTCTCCCAATCTATTAGATTGAGCCGAGGACCCCCATGGCCGTATACTCATGGGCCAGTTCGGACAGCTGCCGCATACAAGGAAGATTCCACAAGACTTGGCAATCAAGACAGGGACTCCTCCCCACCGGCGTATTCGGCTAGGACTCTTGTTATCCTAGGCCTCTGGTGCATTATATAAACCGAGGCCAGGCTAGTCGATAGATCATATACGACAATCATACCATAGGCTAGCTTCGAGGGTTTTAGCCTCCTTGATCTCGTGGTAGATCTACTCTTGTACTACCCATATCATCAATATTAATCAAGCAGGACGTAAGGTTTTACCTCCATCAAGAGGGCCCGAACCTGGGTAAAACATCGTGTCCCCTGCCTCTTGTTACCATCCAGCCTAGACGCACAGTTCGGGACCCCATACCCGAGATCCGCCGGGTTTGACACCGACAAAGATTCTCAGAGAAATAATATAGATGCACCTAGTCCTTCTAAAAAGAAGAAAAAGAAAAATGATAGGACTTTGCATGCTTCTAGTGAACCTATTGCTGAACCACATGAGAATCTAAATGATATTTCTATTTCTGATGCTGAAACACAATCTGGTAATGAACATGAATCTAGTGATAATATTAATGAAGATGTTCATGATGATGCTCAACCTAGTAATGATAATGATGTAGAAATTGAACCTGTTGTTGATCTTGATAACCCACAATCAAAGAATCAACGTTATGATAAGAGAGACTTTGTTGCTAGGAAACATGGTAAAGAAAGAGAACCATGGGTTCAGAAACCCATGTCTTTCCCTCCCAAACCATCCAAGAAAAAAAGATGATGAGGATTTTGAGCGCTTTGCTGAAATGATTAGACCTATCTTTTTGCATTTGCGATTAACTGATATGCTCAAAATGAATCCTTATGCTAAGTATATGAAATAAATTGTCACTAATAAAAGAAAGATACCAGAAGCTGAAATTTCCACCATGCTTGCTAATTATACTTTTAAGGGTGGAATACCACAGAAACTAGGAGATCCAGGGGTACCAACTATACCATGCTCCTGTTGGAAATATGCCCTAGAGGCAATAATAAAAGCATTATTATTATATTTCCTTGTTCATGATAATTGTCTTTATTCGTGCTATAATTGTGTTATCCGGAAATCGTAATACATGTGTGAATAATAGACAACAACATGTCCCTAGTAAGCCTCTAGTTGACTAGCTCGTTGATCAATAGATAGTCATGGTTTCCTGACTATGGGTATTGGATGTCAATGATAACGAGATCACATCATTAGGAGAATGATGGGATGGACGAGACCCAATCCTAAACATAGCATAAGATCGCATAGTTCGTTTGCTAGAGTTTTCCAATGTCAAGTGTCCTTTCCTTAGACCATGAGATCGTGTAACTCCCGGATATCGTAGGAGTGCTTTGGGTGTGCCAAACGTCACAACGTAACTGGGTGACTATAAAGGTATACTACGGGTATCTCCGAAAGTGTCTGTTGGGTTGACACGGATCGAGACTGGGATTTGTCACTCCGCTTGATGGAGAGGTATCACCGGGCCCTCTCGGTAATGCATCATCATAATGAGCTCAATATGATCAAAGTGTTTGATCACGGGATCATGCATTACGGTACGAGTAAAGTGACTTGCCGGTAACGAGATTGAACGAGGTATTGGGATACCGACGATCGAATCTCGGGCAAGTAAAATACCGATTGACAAAGGGAATCGTATACGGGATTAATTGAATCCTCGACATTGTGGTTCATCCGATGAGATCATCGTGGAGCATGTGGGAGCCAACATGGGTATCCAGATCCCGTTGTTGGTTATTGCCCGAGAGCCGTCTCGGTCATGTCTGCATGTCTCCCGAACCCGTAGGGTCTACACACTTAAGGTTCGGTGACGCTAGGATTGTGAAGATATGTATATGCAGTAACCCGAATGTTGTTCAGAGTCCCGGATGAGATCCCGGACATCACGAGGAGTTCCGGATTGGTCCGGAGGTGAAGAATTATATATAGGAAGTGCAGTTTCGGCCATCAGGAATGATCTGGGGGTCACCGGTATTGTACCGGGACCACCAGATGGGTCCCGGGGGTCCACCGGGTGGGGCCACCCATCCCGGAGGGCCCCATGGGCTGAAGTGGGAGGGGGGCAGCCCTTAGTGGGCTGGTGCGCCCCCCAAGGCCCACCCCCTGCGCCTAGGGTTGGAACCCTAGGGTGGGGGGCGCCCACTTGCCTTGGGGGGCACTCCACCCCCTTTGGCCGCCGCCCCCTTGGGAGATTCAATCTCCCAGGGCCGGCGACCCCCCAGGGGCCTATATAAAGGGGGGGGCAGCCGCACCCTTGCCTTGGCGCCTCCCTCTCCTCTCCAACACCTCCTCCTCCTCCATAGAGCTCGGTGAAGCCCTGCCGGAGTACTGCAGCTCCATCACCACCACGCCGTCGTGCTGCTGCTGGAGCCATCTTCCTCAACCTCTCCTCTCCCCTTGCTGGATCAAGAAGGAGGAGACGTTACTCTGACCGTACGTGTGTTGAACGCGGAGGTGCCGTCCGTTCTGTGCTAGGATCTCCGGTGATTTGGATCACATCGTGTACGACTACCTCATCCCCGTTCTTTGAATGCTTCCGCTCGCGATCTACAAAGGTATGTAGATGCATCTGATCACTCGTTGCTAGATGAACTCATAGATGGATCTTGGTAAAACCGTAGGAAAATTTTTGTTTTCTGCAACGTTCCCCAACAGTGGCATCATGAGCTAGGTCTATGCATAGTTCTTCTTGCGCGAGTAGAACACAATTTTTTGTGGGCGTAGATTTGTCAACTTTCTTGCCGCTACTAGTCTTATCTTGCTTCAGCGGTATTGTGGGATGAAGCGGCCCAGACCAACCTTACACGTACGCTTACGTGAGACCGGTTCCACCGACTAACATGCACTAGTTGCATAAGGTGGCTGGCGGGTGTCTGTCTCTCCCACTTTAGTTGGAGCGGATTCGATGAAAAGGGTCCTTATGAAGGGTAAATAGAAGTTGACAAATCACGTTGTGGCTTTCACGTAGGTAAGAAAACGTTCTTGCTAGAACCCTAATTCAGCCACGTAAAACTTGCAACAACAGTTAGAGGACGTCTAACTTGTTTTTGCAGCAAGTGCTTTGTGATATGATATGGCCAAAGTTGTGATGAATGATGAATGATCTATATGTGATGTATGAGATGTTCATGCTATTGTAATAGGAATCACGACTTGCATGTCAATGAGTATGACAACCGGCAGGAGCCATAGGAGTTGTCTTTATTTTTGTATGACCTGCGTGTCATTGAGAAACGCCATGCAAATTACTTTACTTTATTGCTAAACGCGTTAGCCATAGTAGTAGAAGTAATAGTTGGCGAGCAACTTCATGGAGACACGATGATGGAGATCATGATGATGGAGATCATGGTGTCAAGCCGGTGACAAGATGATCATGGAGCCCCAAGATGGAGATCAAAGGAGCTATGTGATATTGGCCATATCATGTCATGTTTATTATTTGATTGCATGTGATGTTTATCATGTTTTGCATCTTGTTTACTTAGAACGACGGTAGTAAATAAGATGATCCCTCATAATAATTTCAAGAAGTGTTCCCCCTAACTGTGCACCATTGCGACAGTTCGTTGTTTCAAAGCACCACGTGATGATCGGGTGTGATAGATTCTAACGTTCACATACAACGGGTGTAAGACAGATTTACACATGCAAACACTTAGGTTGACTTGACGAGCCTAGCATGTACAGACATGGCCTCGGAACACAAAAGACCGAAAGGTCGAGCATGAGTCGTATAGAAGATACGATCAACATGAAGATGTTCACCAATGTTGACTAGTCCGTCTCACATGATGATCGGACACGACCTAGTTGACTTGGATCATGTAATACTTAGATGACTAGAAGAGGGATGTCTATCTAAGTGGGAGTTCATTAAATAATTTGATTAGATGAACTTTATTATCATGAACTTAGTCTAAAATATTTACAATATGTCTTGTAGATCAAATGGCCAACATAGTCCTCAACTTCAACGCGTTCCTAGAGAAAACCAAGCTGAAAGACGATGGCAGCAACTATACGAACTGGGTCCGGAACCTGAGGATCATCCTCATAGCTGCCAAGAAAGATTATGTCCTACGAGCACCGCTGGGTGACGCACCTGTTCTCCCTGCAGAACAAGACGTTATGAACGCTTGGCAATCACGTTCCGATGATTACTCCCTCGTTCAGTGCGGCATGCTTTACAGCTTAGAGCCGGGCCTCCAAAAGCGTTTTGAGAGACATGGAGCATATGAGATGTTCAAAGAGCTGAAAATGGTTTTCCAAGCTCATGCCCGGATCGAGAGATATGAAGTCTCCGACAAATTCTTTAGCTGTAAGATGGAGGAAAATAGCTCTGTCAGTGAACACATACTCAAGATGTCTGGGTTGCACAACCGCTTGACTCAACTGGAAGTTAATCTCCCGGATGAAGCGGTCATTGACAGAATCCTCCAGTCGCTTCCACCTAGCTACAAGAGCTTTGTGATGAACTACAACATGCAGGGGATGGTAAAGACCATTCCTGAGGTATATGCTATGCTGAAATCAGCAGAGGTAGAAATCAAGAAGGAACATCAAGTGTTGATGGTGAATAAAACCACTAAGTTTAAGAAGGGCAAGGGTAAAAATAACTTCAAGAAGGACGGCAAGGAAGTTGCCGCGCCCGGTAAGCAAGTTGCCGGGAAGAAGCCAAAGAATGGACCCAAGCCCGAGACTGAGTGCTTTTATTGCAAGGGAAGTGGTCACTAGAAGCGGAATTGCCCCAAATACTTAGCGGACAAGAAGGCCGGCAAAACAAAAGGTATATGTGATATACATGTAATTGATGTGTACCTTACCAGTACTCGTAGTAGCTCTTGGGTATTTGATACCGGTGCAGTTGCTCACATTTGTAACTCAAAGCAGGAGCTGCAGAATAAACGGAGACTGGCGAAGGACGAGGTGACGATGCGCGTCGGGAATGGTTCCAAGGTCGATGTGATCGCCGTCGGCACGCTACCTCTACATTTACCTACGGGATTAGTTTTAAACCTCAATAATTGTTATTTAGTGCCAAGTTTGAGCATGAACATTGTGTCTGGATCTCGTTTAATTCGAGATGGCTACTCATTTAAATCCGAGAATAATGGTTGTTCTATTTATATGAGAGATATGTTTTATGGTCATGCTCCGATGGTTAATGGTTTATTCTTAATAAATCTCGTACGTGATGATACACATATTCATAGTGTGAATACCAAAAGAGTTAAAGTTGATAACAATAGTCCCACATATTTGTGGCACTGCCGCCTTGGTCACATAGGTGTCAAATGCATGAAGAAGCTCCATGCAGATGGACTTTTAGAGTCTCTTGATTATGAATCATTTGACACATGCGAACCATGACTCATGGGTAAAATGACCAAGACTCCGTTCTCAGGAACAATGGAGCGAGCAACCAACTTATTGGAAATCATACATACCGATGTGTGCGGTCCAATGAGTGTTGAGGCTCGCGGTGGCTATCGTTATGTTCTCACCCTCACAGATGACTTGAGTAGATATGGGTATATCTACTTAATGAAACACAAGTCTGAGACCTTTGAAAAGTTCAAGGAATTTCAGAGTGAGGTTGAAAATCAACGTGATAGAAAGATCAAGTTTCTACGATCAGATCGTGGAGGAGAATACTTGAGTCACGAATTTGGCACGCACTTAAGAAAATGTGGAATAGTTTCACAACTCACGCCGCCTGGAACACCTCAGCGTAATGGTGTGTCCGAATGTCGTAATCGCACTCTATTAGATATGGTGCGATCTATGATGTCTCTTACCGATTTACCGCTATCTTTTTGGGGCTATGCTTTAGAGACTGCCGCATTCACTTTAAATAGGGCTCCGTCGAAATCCGTTGAGACGACACCGTATGAATTATGGTTTGGGAAGAAACCTAAGCTGTCGTTTCTAAAAGTTTGGGGATGCGATGCTTATGTCAAGAAACTTCAACCTGAAAAGCTCGAACCCAAGTCGAAAAAATGCGTCTTCATAGGATACCCTAAAGAAACTATTGGGTATACCTTCTACCTCAGATCCGAAGGCAAGATCTTTGTTGCCAAGAATGGATCCTTTCTAGAGAAAGAGTTTCTCTTGAAAGAAGTAAGTGGGAGGAAAGTAGAACTTGATGAAGTATTACCTCTTGAACCGAAAAATGGCGCAACTCAAGAAAACGTTTCTGAGGTGCCTGCACCGACTAGAGAGGAAATTAATGATGATGATCAAGATGCTTCTGATCAAGCTCCTACTGAAATTCGTAGGTCCACAAGGACACGTTCCGCACCAGAGTGGTACGGCAACCCTGTCTTGGAAATCATGTTGTTAGACAACGGTGAACCTTCGAACTATGAAGAAGCGATGGCGGGCCCGGATTCCTACAAATGGCTGGAAGCCATGAAATCCGAGATAGGATCCATGTATGAAAATGAAGTATGGACTTTGACTGACTTGCCCGTTGAGCGGCGAGCCATAGAAAATAAATGGATCTTTAAGAAGAAGACAGACGCGGATGGTAATGTGACCATCTATAAAGCTCGGCTTGTCGCTAAGGGTTATCGACAAGTTCAAGGGGTTGACTACGATGAGACTTTCTCACCGGTAGCGAAGCTGAAGTCCGTCCGAATCATGTTAGCAATTGCCGCATTCTACGATTATGAAATATGGCAAATGGACGTCAAAATGGCATTCCTTAATGGTTTCCTTAAGGAAGAATTGTATATGATGCATCCGGAAGGTTTTGTCGATCCTAAGAATGCTGACAAGGTGTGCAAGCTCCAACGCTCGATTTATGGGCTGGTGCAAGCATCTCGGAGTTGGAACATTCGCTTTGATGAGATGATCAAAGCGTTTGGGTTTACGCAGACTTATGGAGAAGCCTGCGTTTACAAGAAAGTGAGTGGGAGCTCTATAGAATTTCTCATACTATATGTAGATGACATACTTTTGATGGGAAATGATATAGAACTCTTGGACAGCATTAAGGCCTACTTGAATAAGAGTTTTTCAATGAAGGACCTTGGAGAAGCTGCTTATATATTAGGCATCAAGATCTATAGAGATAGATCAAGACGCATCATAGGTCTTTCACAAAGCACATACCTTGATAAGATATTGAAGAAGTTCAATATGGATCAATCTAAGAAGGGGTTCTTACCTGTGTTACAAGGTGTGAAATTGAGCTCAGCTCAATGTCCGACCACGGCAGAAGATATAGAAGAGATGAGTGTCATCCCCTATGCCTCAGCCATAGGTTCTATTATGTATGCCATGTTGTGTACCAGACCTGATGTAAACCTTGCCGTAAGTTTGGTAGGAAGGTACCAAAGTAATCCCGGCAAGGAACACTGGACAGCGGTCAAGAATATCCTGAAGTACCTGAAAAGGACTAAGGAAATGTTTCTCGTTTATGGAGGTGACGAAGAGCTCGTCGTAAAGGGTTACGTCGACGCTAGCTTCGACACAGATCTGGATGACTCTAAGTCACAAACCGGATACGTGTATATTTTGAATGGTGGGGCAGTGAGCTGGTGCAGTTGCAAGCAGAGCGTCGTGGCGGGATCTACATGTGAAGCGGAGTACATGGCAGCCTCGGAGGCAGCACATGAAGCAATTTGGGTGAAGGAGTTCATCACCGACCTCGGAGTCATACCCAATGCGTCGGGGCCAATCAAACTCTTCTGTGACAACACTGGAGCTATTGCACTTGCCAAGGAGCCCAGGTTTCACAAGAAGACCAGGCACATCAAGCGTCGCTTCAACTCCATTCGTGAAAATGTTCAAGATGGAGACATAGAAATTTGTAAAGTGCACACGGATCTGAATGTCGCAGATCCGTTGACTAAACCTCTCCCTAAGGCAAAACATGATCAGCACCAGAACTCTATGGGTGTTCGATTCATCACAATGTAACTAGATTATTGACTCTAGTGCAAGTGGGAGACTGTTGGAAATATGCCCTAGAGGCAATAATAAAAGCATTATTATTATATTTCCTTGTTCATGATAATTGTCTTTATTCGTGCTATAATTGTGTTATCCGGAAATCGTAATACATGTGTGAATAACAGACAACAACATGTCCCTAGTAAGCCTCTAGTTGACTAGCTCGTTGATCAATAGATAGTCATGGTTTCCTGACTATGGGCATTGGATGTCAATGTTAACGAGATCACATCATTAGGAGAATGATGTGATGGACGAGACCCAATCCTAAACATAACATAAGATCGCATAGTTCGTTTGCTAGAGTTTTCCAATGTCAAGTGTCCTTTCCTTAGACCATGAGATCGTGTAACTCCCGGATACCGTAGGAGTGCTTTGGGTGTGCCAAACGTCACAACATAACTGGGTGACTATAAAGGTATACTACGGGTATCTCCGAAAGTGTCTGTTGGGTTGACACAGATCGAGACTGGGATTTGTCACTCCGCTTGATGGAGAGGTATCACCGGGCCCTCTCGGTAATGCATCATCATAATGAGCTCAATATGATCAAAGTGTTTGATCACGGGATCATGCATTACGGTACGAGTAAAGTGACTTGCCGGTAACGAGATTGAACGAGGTATTGGGATACCGGCGATCGAATCTCGGGCAAGGAAAATACCGATTGACAAAGGGAATCGTATACGGGATTAATTGAATCCTCGACATCGTGGTTGATCCGATGAGATCATCGTGGAGCATGTGGGAGCCAACAGGGGTATCCAGATCCCGCTGTTGGTTATTGCCCGAGAGCCGTCTCGGTCATGTCTGCATGTCTCCCGAACCCGTAGGGTCTACACACTTAAGGTTCGGTGACGCTAGGGTTGTGAAGATATGTATATGCAGTAACCCGAATGTTGTTCGGAGTCCCGGATGAGATCCCGGACATCACGAGGAGTTCCGGATTGGTCCGGAGGTGAAGAATTATATATAGGAAGTGCAGTTTCGGCCATCGGGAATGATCTGGGGGTCACCGGTGTTGTACCGGGACCACCAGATGGGTCCCGGGGGTCCACCGGGTGGGGCCACCCATCCCGGAGGGCCCCATGGTCTGAAGTGGGAGGGGGGCCAGCCCTTAGTGGGCTGGTGCGCCCCCCAAGGCCCACCCCCTGCGCCTAGGGTTGGAACCCTAGGGTGGGGGGGCGCCCACTTGCCTTGGGGGGCACTCCACCCCCTTTGGCCGCCGCCCCCTTGGGAGATTCAATCTCCCAGGGCCGGCGCCCCCCAGGGGCCTATATAAAGGGGGGAGGGGGGCAGCCGCACCCTTGCCTTGGCGCCTCCCTCTCCCTCTCCAACACCTCCTCCTCCTCCATAGAGCTCGGCGAAGCCCTGCCGAAGTACTGCAGCTCCATCACCACCACGCCGTCGTGCTGCTGCTGGAGCCATCTTCCTCAACCTCTCCTCTCCCCTTGCTGGATCAAGAAGGAGGATACGTTACGCTGACCGTACGTGTGTTGAACGCGGAGGTGCCGTCCGTTCGGTGCTAGGATCTCCGGTGATTTGGATCACGTCGTGTACGACTACCTCATCCCCGTTCTTTGAACGCTTCCGCTCGCGATCTACAAAGGTATGTAGATGCATCTGATCACTCGTTGCTAGATGAACTCATAGATGGATCTTGGTGAAACCGTAGGAAATTTTTTGTTTTCTGCAACGTTCCCCAACAGCTCCATTAAAACAAACTATGTTAAAACTGCTTTATGTGATCTTGGAGCCGGTGTTAGTGTTATGCCTCTCTCTTTATATCGTAAACTTGATTTGAATAAGTTGACACCTACTGAAATATCTTTGCAAATGGCTGATAAATCAACTGCTATACCTGTCGGTATTTGTGAGGATGTGCCTATTGTGGTTGCAAACGTTACTATTTTAACGGACTTTGTTATTCTTGATATTCCCGAGGACGATAGTATGTCTATTATTCTTGGAAGACCTTTTTTGAATACTGCAGGGGCTGTTATTGATTGCAACAAAGGCAACGCCACTTTTCATGTTAATGGTAATGAGCATACGGTACACTTTCCAAGGAAACAACCTCAAGTTCATAGTATATATTCTATTGGAAAAGTTCCATGAATTATTTTTGGAGGTTTTGAATTTCCTCTTCCTACTGTCAAGAAAAAATATGATATTCTTATTATTGGGGATGTGCATATTCCCGTTGAGGTAACATAGTGTTATTCGAAATTTCTCCGGTTCCATGTTATTCGGAATGAGTTTGTTAACAAGACTTGATCAACCTTGTTAGTGGATTCCTTTTGATGAGCATGAGATGGATGAAATTAGAAAGCACAACCTTCTATACCCTCCTTCTACTTTCTGTTATTTAGTTGAAATAAAGTAAAAATAGTATTTTTCTGTCTGTTTTCTGATTTATCCGTGCAATATAAAAATACCCCGAAAATAAAAGTTCTCCAAATGCCCTAAAAATGGAATATGATTTTTTTTGGAATATCTGAGATTATCTGACACTGAGAACACAACATGGGGAGCAAGCACCTGGCCACGAGGGTCCAGGGCGCGCCCACCCCTACAGGGCGCGCCCCCTTCCTCGTGGGCCCATGGTGGCTCCCCTCCACTTATTCCTACACACTCCTTCTTCCTCCCAAAAAAATCACTATCCATCTCAAGCACGGGTTCTAGCTCATTTTGCTGCGATTTTCTATCTCCTTGCTCAAAGCACCTCTCACAAAACTGCTTGGGGAGATTGTTCCTTGGTATGTGACTCCTCCACTGGTCCAATTAGTTTTTGTTCTTGTGCTCTATTCATTGCAAATTTGTGCTGCCTAGGTGACCTTGTTCTTGAGCTTGCATGTCAAATTTATATGGTTCCATGTAGTTCTAATGCATGATATAGTCTCTAGGCACTTGTAGGAGTAGTTGCTATCAATTTTGTTGAGTTTGGTTCACTTTTACTTGAAGTTACTAAAAATTTCAGAATTTTTTAGAAAATAATGAAGAGATTTTTGAGGGGTTCATCGAGCCGAAGCTCGATGGAAAAAGCAAAGTGAAGAGGCACAGAGGCCCAAATATAATTTGCCTCGCACCGCAGAGGTTCGGCCGTGTGAATGGCCTTCCAATGATTTCGTGAGACCAGCCGGGATTTATGATGATTTTTATGAATTGGCTGAGAATGCAGGCCTCATCAACTTCCTCCGCGACCAACGCAAACAGTATCTCTTACTCACTGATATGTCTCCAACGTATCTATAATTTATGAAGTATTCATGCTACTATATTATTCATCTTGGATGTTTTATGGGCTTTACTATGCACTTTTATATTATTTTTGGGACTAACCTATTGACCCAGAGCCCAGTGCCAGTTCCTGTTTTTTCCCTTGTTTCAGTGTTTGAAAGAAAAGGAATATCAAACGGAGTCAAAACAGGATGAAACCTTTTGGAGAAGTTATTTTCAGAAAGAAAGCAACCCGGGAGACTTGGAGTCCACGTCAAGAAAGCAACGAGGAAGGCACGAGGCAGGGGGGCGCGCCCACCCCCCTGGGCACGCCCTCCACCATTGTGGGCCCCTCGTGGCTCCCCTAACGTATTTCTTCTGCCTATATATATCCATATACCCTAAAACGATCGGGGAATAGAATAGATTGGGAGTTCCGCTGCCGCAAGCCTCTGTAGCCACCAAAAACCAATCGGGACCCTGTTCCGGCACCCTGCCGGAGGGGGAAACCCTCACCGGTGGCCATCTTCATCATCCCGGCGCTCTCCATGACGAGGAGGGAGTAGTTCACCCTCGGGGCTGAGGGTATGTACCAGTAGCTATGTGTTTGATCTCTCTCTCTCTCTCGTGTTCTTGATTTAGCACGATCTTGATGCATCGCGAGCTTTGCTATAATAGTTGGATCTTATTTTGCTTCTCCCCCTCTACTCTCTTGTAATGGATTGAGTTTTCCCTTTGAAGTAATCTTATCGGATTGAGTCTTTAATGATTTGAGAACACTTGATATATGTCTTGTCGTGCATATTTGTGGTGACAATGGGATACCGCGTCATTCACTTGATGTATGTTTTGGTGATCAACTTGCGGGTTCCACCCATGAACCTATGCATAGGGGTTGGCACACGTTTTCGTCTTGATTCTCCGGTAGAAACTTTGGGGCAATCTTTGAGGTCCTATGTGTTGGTTGAATAGATGAATCTGAGATTGTGTGATGCATATCGTATAATCATACCCACGGATACTTGAGGTGACATTGGAGTATCTAGGTGACATTAGGGTTTGGGTTGATTTGTGTCTTAAGGTGTTATTCTAGTACGAACTCTAGGGCTGTTTGTGACACTTATAGGAATAGCCCAACGGATTGATTGGAAAGAATAACTTTGAGGTGGTTTCGTACCCTACCATAATCTCTTCGTTTGTTCTCCGCTATTAGTGACTGTGGAGTGACTCTTTGTTGCATGTTGAGGGATAGTTATATGATCCAACTATGTTATTACTGTTGAGAGAACTTGCACCAGTGAAAGTATGAACCCTAGGCCTTGTTTCCTAGCATTGCAATACCGTTTGTGCTCACTTTTACCACTTACCTTGCTGTTTTTATATTTTCAGTTTACAAAAACCTATATCTACCATCCATATTGCACTTGTATCACCATCTCTTCGCCGAACTAGTGCACCTATACAATTTACCATTGTATTGGGTGTGTTGGGACACAAGAGACTCTTTGTTATTTGGTTGCAGGGTTGTTTGAGAGAGACCATCTTCATCCTATGCCTCCCACGGATTGAGAAACCTTAGGTCATCCACTTGAGGGAAATTTGCTACTGTCCTACAAACCTCTGCACTTGGAGGCCCAACAACGTCTACAAGAAGAAGGTTGTGTATATCTTTAGATCTTGCAATCGAATCTTTTAGTTTCTTGTTTTATCACTAGTTTATTTTATAAAAGAAAACTACAAAAAATGGAATTAAGGTTGCCTCATATGCTTCATCTTTTTAATGTCTTTCGTGAAAATGATGGGAAGGAAAATTGTGCTCAAGTACTAGAAGAAGAATTACATAGAATGCTTGGCATAAAATATGTGAATGATGAGCATGATTGCAATGTTGTTAGTATGAATTCCTTTAATATCCATGATGCTAATGATATGCAAAGCCACAAGCTTGGGGAAGCTATGTTTGATGAAGATGATATGTTTAGTCCCCCAAGTTTCGATGAGCAAATTTATTATGATGAAAGCATGCCTCCTATTTATGATGATTATTGTGATGGCACGTATGCTATAAAGATTAAATATGACCATGAAACTTGTCATCATGATTTTAATTTTCAATTGGATTATGCTTCACATGATAGTTATCTTGTTGAGTTTACTCCCACTATTCCGAACGAGAAGAATTTTGCTTATGTGGAGAGTAGTAAAATTTCTATGCAAGTAGATCATGAAAAGAATGCCTTAGGTGCTGGTTATATTGTTTAATTCATTCATGATGCTACTGAAAATTATTATGAGGGAGGAATATATGCTTATAGGAATTGCAATAATATCAAGTTTCCACTCTATGTGCTTAAAGTTTTGAAGTTATGCTTGTTTTGCCTCCCTATGCTAGTTGATTATTGTTCCCATAAGTTGTTTTCTCACAAAATCCCTATGCATAGTAAGTGGGTTAGAATTAAATGTGCTAGTCATATTCTTCATGGTGCTCCCACTATGTTTCAACTCCTATCTTTTATGTGAGCATCATTGAAATCATCATGCCTAGCTAGGGGCGTTAAACGTTAACGCTTGTTGGGAGGCAACCCAATTTTATATTAGTTTCTTTATTTTTGGTTATGTTTAGTAATAAATAATCCATCTAGCTTCTTTTTATATGTGGTTTTGTGTTTTAATTAGTGTTTGTGCCAAGTAGAACCTTTGGGAAGATTTGGGTGAAGTCTTTATGATCATGCTGTAAAAAAACAGAAACTTCAGCGCTCACGAGATTAGCTAAAACTTTTTACCGGAGAGTGATATTTAGTTGATCATTTTTGCAGATGATTACTAGACAAATTACTCAGGTCCACCAATTTATTTTAGAATTTTTTGAGTTCCAGAAGTTTGCGTTAGTTACAGATTACTATAGACTGTTCTGTTTTTGACAGATTCTGTTTTTCATGTGTTGTTTGCTTATTTTGATGACTCTATGGCTAGTAAAATAGTTTATAAACCATAGATAAGTTGGAATACAGTAGTTTTAACACCAATATAAATAAATAATGAGTTCATTAGATTACCTTGAAGTGGTGTTTTGTTTTCTTTCGCTAACGGAGATCACGAGATTTTCTGTCAAGTTTTGTGTTGTGAAGTTTTCAAGTTTTGGGTAAAGATTCAATGGACTATGGAATAAGGAGTGGAAAGATCCTAAGCTTGGGGATGCCCAAGGCACCCCAAGGTAATATTCAAGTACAACCAAGAGCCTAAGCTTGGGGATGCCCCGGATGGCGTCCCCTCTTTCGTCTTCGTTCATCGGTAACTTTACTTGGAGCTATATTTTTATTCACCACATGATATGTGTTTTGCTTGGAGCATCATTTTATTTTGTTAGTATTTGCTTGCTGTTACTTATAATAATGTTTTGCATCTCTATTTTCAATAAAAATGTCAAGGATAGCCTTTACCATGCTTATTTTGCAAGTATACATGTTGTTGTTTGAAAACAGAAAGTTTACCGTTGCTGCAAAAATTCCCTAGAAAAGTCAGAATGTGATAAAATGTTGAAACCTTTTGCATAATAAGCTCTGATAAATTTACTACAGTGGGAATTATCCTTCATAATTTTTGGAGCTAGGGAATTATGATGAATCTTGCATTCTTTACATACTGTACTGTTTTGGCAGATTGCTGTTATGTTTGCATTGTTTGCATATGTTTGCTTGTTTAATTATTCTATTTGATGATAGGAGTATTAAATATACAGAGGAATTTAGTATGCAATGTTGAATAATAATTTTAGTGATTTACTATAGTACAGTATGATAAGGTTTTTGCATTGGTTTATACTAACTTATCTCACGAGTCTTTGTTGAGTTTTGTGTGGATGAAGCTTTTGAGATTTAGGAAACCGTGATATGAGAGGAATTAAGGAGACACAAAAGCTCAAGCTTGGGGATGCCCAAGGCACCCCAAGATAATAATTCAAGAAGTCTCAAGCATCTAAGCTTGGGGATGCCCCGGTACGCATCCCACCTTTCTTCTCCAACAATTATCGGTTAGTATCAGTTGAACCTAAATTTTTGCTTCTTCACATGATGTGTTCTATCCTTGAAATGTCATTTTATTTTGTTTTGCTTGCTGCTTGAATAAAATACATTAGATCTGAAATTCTTAAATGAGAGAAAGTCTTCACATAGCTACATAATTATTTAACTACTCATTGATTTTCACTTATATCTTTTTGGAGTAGTTTGTCATTTACTCGTGTGCTTCACTTATATCCTATGAGTAAATGGTTGAATGGATTGAATATCATAAATCTGAAATTATATATGTTTCATATGCCTTTCCCATGGGGAGTAATGCCTTCACATATAAGAAGTAGAGGTGGTAAATTTATTGAAGGTTAGCAAACGTTGTATTGGTCACTTGAACAATTCATGAAAGAATATTGAAGGAAGAGAGATTTCACATAAATATGCTATCTTGGACATCTTCTATGATTGTGATCCCCATTAATTATTTTCAAACCTGAGCAAATTAGTTGAAGTTGGACAAGGAAGACAACATAATGAGTTATGCTGGGGTATATTTGTATAAGTTATATTGTTTTTTTTTAAATTAAGTTATATAGTTTTGGATTCTTTAACATGTGGTGCTTGCTATTTAGAATCCTTTGCTAGCCAAAATATTTGTACTAAGCGGTAATACTACTTGTGCATCCAAATCCCTTGAACCAAGTTTCTTCCATGAGTGTCCACCATATCTACCTATATGCGGTATTTACCTGCCGTTTCAACTAAATTTGCATGTGCCAAACTCTAAACCTTCAAATAATAATCTGTTTTGTATGCCCGAATCGCTCATGTAGCGACTACGAGTTAGCAGTATCTTCCATGCTAGTGGGTTATTCTCACGATGAGTGGACTCCGCTCATCATTCACGAGAAAATGGCTGGTAACTGGGATGCCCAGTCCCATGATCAAAAGATAAAAATCAAATCAAAAATAATTGCAAACAAAACTCCCCTAGGATTGATGTTAGTTGGAGGCACCCGTTGTTTCGGGCAAGCCATGGATTGATGATTGTTGGTGGAGGGGGAGTAAGAATCTTTACCTTTCTGTTTGGGAACCGCCTATAATGTATGTAGTATGGAAGATATTGGGAACTCTTGGTCGTTATGTTGACAATGAAAGCATACCTCTCAAAATTATTTTCATCTCTGTTTTTGCTTCGAGCTCTGGCACCTCTGCAAATCCCTGCTTCCCTCTACGAAGGGCCTATCTTTTACTTTTATGCAAGAGTCAGTATTATTCCTTCTCATTCCAACCTACTATTTAGTTGGCAAGCATCATGTGATGGAAAGATCTGAGCATATATGGCCATTCAAATATATTTTATCATGAATTATTATTGTTGAAAATTATCTATATGATAAATGAGTTGGGAGGCGAAACATTAAGCCCCTATCTTTCTCTGTGTTCGATGGATGCTATTTGTTCTAAAAAAATGCTTTGAGTGGTAGCAATCATGGAAGACTAAAAGATAGTTGAGTATGTGAAGTTTGCTGAATCAAAGCTCTGACATAGACTCTTCTTGAAAATAAGATGAATTATAATTGTTTGATGACTAATAACACGGTTTGTTAGTTTTCAAGAAAGTTTATGATCTATACTTTAATATTAGAATAGCTTGTTACTTGACCATGAAAAGTTCTATGAGTTGAACTACTGTTATGAGATATAATGATGCTAGAAAAAGTGACTGAAATTGTCATTGATCAAACTTATGCACCTACTAGCATTCACACTTCATAAATTCTTTCTTTTTATCATTTACCTACTCGAGGACGAGCAGGAATTAAGCTTGGGGATGCTGATACGTCTCCAAAGTATCTATAATTTATGAAGTATTCATGCTATTATATTATCCATCTTGGATGTTTTATGGGCTTTACTATGCACTTTTATATTATTTTTCGGACTAACCTATTGACCCAGAGCCCAGTGCCAGATCCTGTTTTTTCCCTTGTTTCGGTGTTTCGAACAAAAGGAATATCAAACGGAGTCGAAACAGAATGAAACCTTCCGGAGAAGTTATTTTCGGAAAGAAAGCAACCCGGGAGACTTGGAGTCCACATCAAGAAAGCAACGAGGAAGGCACGAGGCAAGGGGCGCGCCCACCCCCCCCTGGGCACTCCCTCCACCCTCGTGGGCCCCTCGTGGCTCCCCTGACGTATTTCTTCCGCCTATATATATCCATATACCCTAAAACGATCGGGGAACAAAATAGATCGGGAGTTCCACCGCCGCAAGCCTCTGTAGCCACCAAAAACCAATCGGGACCCTGTTCCGGCACCCTTCCGGAGGGGGAAACCCTCACCGGTGGCCATCTTCATCATCCCGGCGCTCTCCATGACGAGGAGTGAGTAGTTCACCCTCGGGGCTGAGGGTATGTACCGGTAGCTATGTGTTTGATCTCTCTCTCTCTCTCTCTCTCTCTCTCTCTCTCTCTCTCTCTCGTGTTCTTGATTTAGCACGATCTTCATGTATTGCGAGCTTTGCTATTATAGTTGGATCTTATGTTGCTTCTCCCCCTCTACTCTCTTGTAATGGATTGAGTTTTCCCTTTGAAGTAATCTTATCGGATTGAGTCTTTAATGATTTGAGAACACTTGATATATGTCTTGTCGTGCATATTTGTGGTGACAATGGGATACCGCGTCATTCACTTGATGTATGTTTTGGTGATCAACTTGCGGGTTCCACCCATGAACCTATGCATAGGGGTTGGCACACGTTTTCGTCTTGATTCTCCGGTAGAAACTTTGGGGCAATCTTTGAGGTCCTATGTGTTGGTTGAATAGATGAATCTGAGATTGTGTGATGCATATCGTATAATCATACCGACGGATACTTGAGGTGACATTGGAGTATCTAGGTGACATTAGGGTTTTGGTTTATTTGTGTCTTAAGGTGTTATTCTAGTATGAACTCTAGGGCTGTTTGTGACACTTATAGGAATAGCCCAACGGATTGATTGGAAAGAATAACTTTGAGGTGGTTTTGTACCCTACCATAATCTCTTCGTTTGTTCTCTGCTATTAGTGACTTTGGAGTGACTCTTTAATTTGTTGCATGTTGAGGGATAGTTATATGATCGAACTATGTTATTATTGTTGAGAGAACTTGCACTAGTGAAAGTATGAACCCTAGGCCTTGTTTCCTAGCATTGCAATATCGTTTGTGCTCACTTTTACCACTTGCTACCTTGCTGTTTTTATATTTTCAGTTTACAAAAACCTATATCTACCCTCCATATTGCACTTGTATCACCATCTCTTCCCCGAACTAGTGCACCTATACAATTTACCATTGTATTGGGTGTGTTGGGGACACAAGAGACTCTTTGTTATTTGGTTGCAGGGTTGTTTGAGAGAGACCATCTTAATCCTACGCCTCCCACGGATTGATAAACCTTAGGTCATCCACTTGAGGGAAATTTGCTATTGTCCTATAAACCTCTGCACTTGGAGGACCAACAACGTCTACAAGAAGAAGGTTGTGTAGTAGACATCACTCACCAATACTTTTGTGCAAAACTTCTAGTATTATCCTAAGGAATCACCTCCTTCAGTAGAGTTTCATTTATATGATGTGGTTAAGAAGATGCCACTAGATGAATTTTGCAAGATTTGCAAAATACCTTTTGAGGGTAGTTTAGATGAACCACATCGTAAAGATGTGGATGGGTTTATTGACACTATTACTGTAGGGGAAACTAGGAAGGTTTCCGATGCAAGAATCACTAGCATACATTTTCCTGTTTTACGCTACTTTGCTATATTTGCTAGTCATTGCTTAATTGGTCGTGGAAACTGTGGAAACCTTAGTGTCCCTGATATTATCATTTTGTTCCATGGTTTATTCTGCGATAACACTGTTAGTATGGGCGGTATTATTGCTAAACGGTTAAGTTTGAACCGTACAAAGGGCCCCATCTTTGGAGGTATTTACGCTTCACGCCTTGCTGCACACTATAACATACCTATTAGGCACTATGAAAAGGAAGAAAAATTGATGCCCACTGCTTATTTAGATTATAAGAGTATGGTAGCGCATGACTTTATTGTTAAGAATAGGGAAGGGGCGCTTAAATACAAACTGTTCTTTGATAAACATCACCCTGAGACTATTACCTTGCCTACTCCTTCCTTGTTTGATTTATCTGCAGGTCCGTATCGCGTTCCGCTGGCGGCCATTCGCGCCTACCGGAACCCTACATCATCCACGGAGCCGGAACCACAATTTGAACCTCCACGACAGTCTAATTACCAGTGGGATCCGGAGATGATTGCCAACCAGTGGCAATCAGAGTCTTCTTCATCTCAGTACGACCCCGGTTACAACTATGGATATCCGCCAGACCAGCCGTGGCAATAGACCAACTTAGGCCAAAAGCCTAAGCTTGGGGGAGTACGTATTTCCCACCGACATTACATTTATGTTCACAAACACTCATTGCTAGATATCGGCGCTCATACTCTTTCATTGTACTATCCATGCTAGCTTATTTTATTTTTCTTGCTTTATTCTTGTGTGTTTGTTAAACCTTAATAAAAACAAAACAAAAATAGTGTAGCTTTTAGTTAGTTTACTTTTCTTGCTGTAGTAGTAATAATTAAAAAGAAAACTCAAAAATATTTCCCGTTCTTCTTTTGCTTGTTGGGAGCTTTCCATATTGCCTTGTCTTATCCTGTTTATTGAATGCCCGCAGATTCCAGCTTAGTCCAATGCACGCGCACTCTTATTATTTTCACGTCGTTCGGTCGTGCAAGTGAAAGGCAATTATCACGATATATGATGGACTGACTGAGATGAGAGAAGCTGGTATGAACTCGACCTCTCTTGTTTTTGTAAATATGATTAGTTCATCGTTCCTGATTCAGCCTATTATGAATAAACATGTTTGCAATGATAATTAGAGATCATAGTTGCTTATGCCATGCTTGATTAGCTATGAATTATAATGGTTTACCTTGCGTGCCAACATGCTATTAAAATGGTTGTGATGTGGTATGATGGGTGGTATCCTCCTTTGAATGATTTAAGTGACTCGACTTGGCACATGTTCACATATGTAGTTGAAACAAATCAACATATCCTTCACGATATTTATGTTCATGGTGGATTATATCCTACTCATGCTTGCATCCAATGTTTATTAATTTTAATGCATGATCATGACTGTCGTCGCTCTCTAGTTGGTCGCTTCCCAGTCTTTTGCTAGCCTTCACTTGTACTAACCGGGAATACTGCTTGTGCATCCAATCCCTTAAACCCCAAAATTATTCCATATGAGTCCACTATACCTTCCTATATGCGGTATCTACCTGCCGTTCCAAGTAAATTTGTATTTGCCAAACTCTAAACCTTCAAATGAAATTTTGTTTTGTATGCTCGAATAGCTCATGTATCAACTAGGGTTGTCCATATCTTCTATCCTAGGCGGGTTATTCTCAAGAGGAGTGGACTCCGCTCCTCACTCATGAGAAAATGGCTGGTCACTGGGATGCCCACTCCCATGCTTTATGCAAATCAAATAAAAATAATTGCAAACAAAACTCCCCCTGGGACTGTTGCTAGTTGGAGGCACTCGTTGTTTCGAGCAAGCCATGGATTGATGCTTGTTGGTGGAGGGGGAGTATAAACTTTACCATTCTGTTTGGGAACCGCCTATAATGTGTGTAGCATGGAAGATATCGCCATCTCTTGGTTGTTATGTTGACAATGAAAGTATGCCGCTCAAAATATTATTTATATCTATTTCAAAACCGAGCTCTCGCACCTCTACAAATCCATGCTTCCCTCTGCGAAGGGCCTATCTATTTACTTTCATGTTGAGTCATCACCCTCTTATCATAAGCACCAGCTAGAGAGCGCTGCTATCATTTGCATCCATTACCATTAATTTATATTGGGTATGACTATGATTGGATCTCTTTTACCATGAATTACAATTTTTAGTTGGTCCTTGATCTTTCAAGGTGCTCTGCATTTATGTTTTGCGGTGTCAGAAAGGGCTAGCGAGATACCATCCTGTTATATCATATCATGATTGTTTTGAGAAAGTGTTGTCATCTGAGATTTATTATTATTGCTCGCTAGTTGATTATGCCATTGACATGAGTAAACATGAGACCTAAGAGTTATTGCGAATGTGGTTAGTCATAATCTTTGCTGAAAACTTGAATGCTGGCATTACATATTTACAACAACAAGAGCAAACAGAGTTTGTAAAAGTTTTTCTTTATCACTTTCAGTTTATCAACTGAATTGCTTGAGGGCAAGCAAAGGTTTAAGCTTGGGGGAGTTGATACGTCTCCGTCGTATCTACTTTTCAAAACACTTTTGCCCTTGTTTTGGACTCTAACTTGCATGATTTGAATGGAACTAATCCGGACTGACGTTGTTTTCAGCAGACTTTCCATGGTGTTATTTATGTGCAGAAACAAAAGTTGTCGGAATGACCTGAAACTCCACAGAACATCTTTTTGGAAAATATTAAAAATACTGGAAGAAAAATCCACGTCAGGGGGCCCACACCCTGTCCACGAGGGTGGGGGCGCGCCCCTGCCTCATGGGCCCCCTGACGCTGCACTGACCTCAACTCCAACTCCATATATTCACTTTTGGGGAGAAAAAAAATCAGAGAGAAGGATTCATCGTGTTTCACGATATGGAGCCGCCGCCAAGCCCTAAAACCTCTCAGGAGGGTTGATCTAGAGTCCGTTCGGGGTCTCGGATGTTGGCACTGAGCTGTATATCATGGAGCAATTCTATGATTACAGGATGACTGAAGAGCGCTCCGTGGTTGAGCAAGCTCATGAGATACAGTCATTTGCTAGAGAACTTGAACACTTCAATTGTATGCTACCGGACAAGTTTGTTGCTAGAGGTATCATCACAGGAGTTTTCTGTTCCGGATCTCATTGGTACTCTTGATGTGGAAGAAAAGGCGAGAGCAAAGGACACACGCGCTCGAGGTATTGAGGGAGGATCTAGTGCCAATCTGGTACAGAAGAAGAACTTCCAGCCCCACAAGTTCAAGAACAAGGGAAAGTTTGATGGTAAAGCAAAGTTTGATGGGAAGAACAAGGCTGTGCATCACACGAACTTCAAGAAGAAGAATGACAAGAAGAAAGGTGTTTGTCATGTGTGTGGGGATTCTGATCATTGGGCTCCTAGTTGCCCTAATCGCTATGACAAGCGTCATCCTGGGAAAGGTGGCAAGACCGCTAATGTTGTCATTAGAGACACTGACATGAAGGATGCTGGGTATGGTATATTTCCCACTATTCTTTCAGTATGTCATTCTCCTGATTGGTTGATTGACACGGGTGCTAATGTGCATGTATGCGGTGATATTTCCATGTTTTCGTCTTATCAGACCACAGGGACTTCAACCGTGCTGATGGGCAACGGTTCAAGTGCTTCTGTTCTTTGTGTGGCTGAAGAACGTGCATTATGTCCCCTCCGTCAATAAAAATCTTGTTAGCGGATCTCTTCTGTGTAGAGATGGCTACAAGCTTGTCTTTGAGTCGGATAAATTTGTAATATCCAAGTATGGAACCTTTGTTGGTAAAGGCTATGAGTCAGGAGGCCTGTTTCGTTTATCCTTGTCAGACGTTTGCAATAAAGTTGTTAATCTTGTTTGCAACAATAGTGAATCAAATGTGTGGCATTCACGTCTTTGTCATGTTAACTTTGGTTGCATGTCGCGACTAGCGAAGTTGAACTTAATCCCTAGTTTCACCATTGTCAAGGGATCTAAGTGTCAAGTTTGTGTGCAAGCTAAGCAACCTCGTAAGTCTCACACGACTGCGGAAACGAGAAATCTTGCACCACTAGAGCTCATACATTCAGATCTATGTGAAATGAATGATGTTTTGACAAAAGGTGGAAAGAAATATTTCATGACGTTAACTGACGACTCCACTAGATACTGCCGTGTGTATCTTCTGAAATCTAAGGATGAGGCTTTGAACTTTTTCAAGATCTATAAAGCTGAAGTGGAAAACCAACTTGATCGAAAAATCAAGAGGCTTAGGTCCGACCGTGGTGGAGAGTATTTTTCCAATGAATTTGATGCTTTTTGTGCGAAACATGGTATAATCCATGAGAGGACGCCTCCCTATTCACCTCAATCAAATGGGGTGGCCGAAAGAAAGAACCGTACACTAACTGATTTGGTTAACGCCATGTTAGATACATCGGGTCTCTCCAAGGCATGGTGGGGGGAGGTGATATTGACGGCATGTCATGTCCTAAACTGAGTTCCCACAAAGAACAAAGAAATAACTCCATTCGAGGAATGGAAGAAGAAAAGGTTAAAACTCTCTTATCTACGAACATGGGGTTGTTTGGCGAAAGTCAATGTTCCAATTCCAAAGAAGCGGAAGCTTGGACCAAAGACTGTGGATTGTGTTTTCCTGGGATATGCTTTTCGTAGCATTGGCTATAGATTCTTGGTTGTAAAATCTGAGGTACCTGACATGCACGTCGGTACGATCATGGAGTTGAATGATGCGACTTTCTTTGAAGATATCTTTCCCATGAAGGATATGACTACCTCATCTAATTAGAAGATGCCTAGTCTATCGAATCAGGAACCAGTTACAATTACCGAACCTGCCATTTCGATGGAACACTTTGAAAGTCCTGTGGAGGAGAACAATGAAGTTCCTACTAGGAGCAAGAGACAGAGGACTGCAAAGTCCTTTGGTGATGATTTTCTTGTGTATCTTATAGATGACACTCCCAGTTCTATTTCAAAGGCCTATGCATCTGAGGATGCTGACTACTGGAAGGAAGCGGTCCGTAGCAAGATGGATTCCATCTTGGCGAATGAAACTTGGGAGATAACTGATCATCCTTATGGGTGCAAACCTATAGGATGCAACTGGGTATTCAAGAAGAATCTTAGGCCTGATGGTACTATTGAAAAGTACAAGGCTCGGCTTGTGGCTAAGGGTTATACCCAAAAAGAAGGTGAAGACTTCTTTGATACTTACTCACCTGTGGCTCGACTGACCACTATTCAAGTTCTACTTTCACTAGCTGCCTCATATGGTCTTCTCGTTCATCAAATGGATGTTAAGACTGCTTTCTAAAATGGAGAGTTGGACGAGGAAATTTATATGGAACAACCAGATGGGTTTGTAATAGATGGTCAGGAAGGAAAAGTGTGCAAGTTGCTGAAGTCTTTGTATGGACTCAAGCAAGCACCTAAACAGTGGCATGAGAAGTTTGAAAGAACTTTAACAGCTGCAGGCTTTGTTGTAAACGAAGCTGACAAATGTGTGTACTATCGCCATGGTGGGGGCGAGGGAGTTATCCTTTGCTTGTATGTTGATGACATACTGATTTTTGGAACAAATGTGAATGTTATTAAGGAGGTCAAGGATTTCCTATGTCGTTGTTTTGAGATGAAGGATTTAGGAGTGGCTGATGTCATTCTGAACATCAAGTTGTTGAGAGACGATGATGGTGGGATTACATTGCTTCAATCTCACTATGTGGAAAAGATCTTGAGTCTCTTTGGCTATAGTGACTACAAGCCCTCTCCAACACCATATGATGCGAGTGTGTTACTTCGAAAGAATCGAAGAATTGCTAGAGATCAATTGAAATATTCTCAGATTATTAGCTCGCTTATGTACTTAGCCAGTGCTACAAGACCTGACATCTCTTTTGCTGTTAGCAAACTGAGTCGGTTTGTCTCAAAACCAGGAGATCTGCATTGAAAAGCTCTAGAGAGAGTTTTGCTTTATTTTAAAGGCACTGCGAGTTATGGAATTCACTACACCGAGCACCCAAAGGTGCTTGAAGGGTATAGTGACTCAAACTGGATCTCAAAGGCTGATGAGATAAAGGCCACGAGCGGTTATGTATTCACTCATGGAGGTGGCGCTGTTTCTTGGAAGTCTTGCAAGTAGACCATCTTAACGAGGTGAAGAATGGAAGCAGAACTCACAACACTAGATACAGCTACGGTCGAAGCAGATTGTCTTCGCCGGCTCTTGAATGACTTGCCGGTTGTTGAGAAATTTGTACCGGGTATCCTTATGAACTGCGACAATCAAACTGTGATCACGAAAGTGAGCAACTCAAAGGATAACATGAAGTCATCAAGACACGTTCAGAGAAGGTTAAAGTCTGTCAGAAAAATGAGAAACTCCAGAGTTATTGCATTGGATTATATCCAAACGTCTAAAAATCTGGCAGATCCTTTTACTAAGGGTCTATCACATAATGTGGTAGATAATGCATCGAGGGAGATGGGTATGAGACCCACAATATGAGTTGTTCACAGTGATAACCTATTCTTTGTGATCGGAGATCCCGTGAATTAGATGTGGAAGACAAGCTGTTGATCAACTCGGAGGAGAGTATCCTTACTATTAACAATACCACTCCATGAAGATGCAATACTCTCCTAATCTGCATGGCAGGTTGATGTATATCTTAATGTGTTCTAAGTGGCTCATTTAAGCAGAGATGTTGTCCTACAGAATATCTTTTGAAGAACACACCTATATGTGTCTGATTGTCAAACGTCGCTATCTATGAGAGTAGGGTTCTCTCTAGTAAACTCATGAAAGGTCACGGAGTATGACGCATAAGCTCCACCCGCGGGGAAGACCCACGGTAGCCTAATATCGGTCAAGGCTTTATGTGAAGCTAGATTCGCAGAAAACTTGCAGTTCAAGGCCCAGTCCACTGTTCAAGTTGCTTACTAGTGTAGCATAGAGTTCTAGGTGGAAGTTCAACTTAACAGTCTCCACTGCAATACCGGTATATAAAATAGTGTTTTGGAACCAAGGCAAATTTTTGTGTGCCTCTGGGATCTGGTGGGGGATTGCTGGAATTTAGTCTATTTTGGGACAGCCCAATACCAATTTCAGAAATTCCTAAATAAATCCTAGAGGCCCACTTAGCCCATTTGTACAAGGCAAGGGATACTACTAAAGTTTAGTCCCACATTGCTAGTTTAGTGGGAGTTGGACCTTCTTATAAAGGAGGTTCTTTCCCCACTTGTATGAGCATGAGAACAAGAGGGACATCCACGCGCGCTCCTCCTCCGCCGCCCACCTCGCCACGCCATGCCACGCCACGTCATGACGCGCCGCGGGTTGCGGGAATGAGCCGAGCCGATGTCTAAATTTTTGCCACGCACTACGGGTATACAAAAGGCCACGCGGGAGCTGGAAAGTTTTTGCTGTAGTGGATATTGAATGCGAACGCTGCACCCTTCGGCTGCTGCCTGTTCGTTTCGTCTCCCGCGTTCCCTTCAGCTCCCGGCGCAGCCTCTCGCCTCCTTCTCTTGCGCCTATAAAAGGGATGTCACTCCTCTCAGAGAGATGCACCAGAACTTCTTCCTCTCGCCACCGGTTCCAATCTCTGAGCTGCTGCTGTCTTCCTCATCCCGGCTTGCGACGTGCACCGTGAGTCGGGACAGTAGGACTCCGAAACCGCACCTTTTTGAGTCCTGTACGGGAGAATGGTGATAAGGTTTTTGGGGAGCGCTCAACGCGACTACTGAATTCTTCGTCACGGACGCCCCGGACTCCGATGACTACTTCCCCGACGACGACTTCTTCCCCGACGTCGACAACCTCCTCGACGACATGGCCGGCGAGGACACCGACCCCAAGTCCAGTGCTACTATTGCTGCTGTCCCGTATGTGTTCTTCTCCTTTCTGTTCGAGGTCCTGCCACAGTTCCTTGTTCTGTTGTTTGCCCTACATATGTTAGGTTCTACTTCATATATGAAACTTGTCCTACTGTCTGCTCTAGATAAACTTGGTTACAGTTCCTATATGCAGATGTTATTTACCTTCTCTCTGTCAGATCGCATGACTAGTTTTGTCACTGTTATATTAGTCATGCTTTATCTAATATTGCTGTTAATAAAATTATTTGGTAAATTGCTCATATTTCCAACAGCTTCTTCTCTCGATATCGTAGCTCTCGTTCCAGCAAAAAACTATGCCCGTCATAGCACTGTTGTGTTGCTGGTTGCAGCTCTTCTAGGTGGCAGATACAACACCTACTTCTCCGGTGTCAAGCAAAAAATGTGTACCGGTCATAGCATTTTATGTGTATGGTTGCAACTCCCACCAACCACGGTAGAAGCTCCTGTAGCTGCCGGTTATAGCATCCCCACGACGAGAGAACCACTTCCTAGCTTCCGCTGATTGGCGGTTGTAGCAACTACCTCGTAGCCGCTACCTCCTCGCCCGGGTCGCTCACGACATCTGGCCGCGATTCGCAATGCTACCTCACCTAGTCCCCATGAACAGCGACAGTCGAGAACCCCTGCAAAAAACACATCAGAGCATGGGGGTGGAGGGAGAGTTGGGCAACGACTCCGGTGGCCACAACAGGGAAGAGTTTTGGCGCGAGCTGCAACAGAGTAGGAGCCCTCCCCGTATGAGATGGGAAAGGAAGAACGTGACTAGAGAGAGATCGGGACCAAGACGAGTAAGAAAGAGATAAGGTTGGCCCGCAGGAACACATGTTGCATTTTTGTTGGTTCCTTTAGTCACGTGCCGAGGCGACCAGACCAATTTCTAGCTAGTCGCTCTGCAAAAATCATTTTTTTAACAATACAAATGCAGACGCTTATACATACGCATATACATTTAGCTCTATGTATGCACGCATGTACTTCCTACCCTTATGTGCATCTCCAAAAGACTGAGCCGACACATCATTTTAAAATTGACGAAATCGACACAAACGTCGTCGTAGTCGACGGGAACGTCTCCTAACGCACATCGTCAGAAAGCTTGAAATAAATCTAGAAAAATGCAAGCACCGATAAGTCCAAGACTTGAATTCTGATGAACCGAAGATACCACTGTACTTCTAACCATCAAACCACAAATTGATTGCCCGGCCGAAATCATTTACCTAGCGAAAGCCTCACGTCAAACTCTAGATACCCAGACAACCGGTCAGAGAGTGACGCAACGTGTCGCACATAGGTCTATGTTGCCCATGCGTTTCTTCAGACCCTTCCAAATCCGGCGCTGCTTATGACAGATTGGGGACTCCGCACGAACAAACAATACACTTATGCATGGCCATCGCCTTGAAGGTTAGCCAGGTTCGTTTCTTGGCCTTTTCCCCCACACACGCTCGAGCGCTGACAAACTTCAAGCCCCATTCGTACTGAAGTCTTGTCTCCGAACAGGGACGGCTCCAAACGGACAGCTCGTTGTCATCGGGATGCACGTTCGCGTTATGTTTCATGCTGCCGGAAGAGCAGAATCTCAATTGCACGACCGGTTCCTCATCCGAACTGTCATCCATGGACGAACCGACGAAGAATCTTTCGCCATTGGTCGTGTTTCCTCTTGGCGAGATCCCACTGTATAAGTACCACAGACGACATGCACATTCCTCACACGTCAGACGTGCTTTGCTACCTACACACTAAGCTAGCTACCTCCTGCCAGTGGTTGCTCGATCAACCTGTCCGGCAATGGCGATCAGTAAGATACATCTAGTTTGGTTACTATGTGTAGCCTTAGCGTTTGGTGTCGCAGCAGCTGCCGTCCCCGCTCAAGGTTCAGGCAGGGGGCGCCGCCACTACGATTTCTTCGTAAGTGCCCACATATGCATCTCATGCATTTTGCTTCCCGTCAGCTGAAGAATAGACTAATGAGGGAGTACTAGCTAGCTAGTGGTCTGCAGAATTTACTTACTTGATGTACATGTTGTATGCATGACAAACGGCGGCCGCCATTGTTGCAGATAAGGGAGGCCAACTACACCAGGCTCTGCAGCGAGAAGACCATCCTCACCGTGAACGGCGAGTTCCCTGGCCCGACCATCTTCGCGCGCAAGGGCGACGTCGTCCTCGTAAACGTCCACAACCAAGGCGACCAAAATGTCACCATCCACTGGTAATTTTTCGAACTGTGCTTGTTTCACGCCATGACGCCATTGGCATGAAGCTCTGCACGCAATGACACTAGCTAATTCTCTGTGCACGGCCGGTGCAGGCACGGCGTGGACCAGCCGCGGAACCCGTGGTCGGACGGGCCGGCGTACATAACGCAGTGCCCCATCCAGCCTGGCAACACATTCACCTACCGGATCATCTTCTCTGAGGAGGAGGGCACCCTGTGGTGGCACGCGCACAGCGACTTTGACCGCGCCACCGTGCACGGCGCCATCGTCATCCACCCCAGGCGCGGCACCGCCTACCCCTTCCCCAAGCCGCACCAGGAGATACCGATCATCCTCGGTACGCTCAAACGCCGGTGCTCCTTGGTTTAAAATTTTCAATGAAATTTCAGTAATTTTTTTGAAACTTTGCATATTTCAGTGGAGTCCAAAATATTTTTAACCCTGAAATTTTGAGATAGATTCAAGCTGATTTCAATGTAAATTGAAATTACGTTAGAATTCATTAAAATTAAGTGAAATTTAAGATCTTAAAATCCAAAATAATATGCGGATTCTTTTAAATTTTGCATATTTTGGTGACGTCCGAAATTAAAACCTTGCTCCTTCCTGAACTCCGATCGCACGTGTGCTGGGAACCTGGGATGAGGCTTGAATGCGTGAACATTTTTGCGTGCAGGGGAGTGGTGGAACCGCGACGTCGGGCAAATGCTCGCCGAAGCCCTTGGCAGCGGCGGCGACTTCCAGCCGTCAGACGCCAACACCATCAACGGCCAGCCCGGCGACCTGTTCCCATGCTCCAGGGACACCACATTCAAGCTCCCCGTCGAGCACGGCAAGACCTACATGCTCCGCATCATCAACGCGGCGCTCACCAACGAGTTCTTCTTCGCCATCGCCGGGCACCGCCTCATGGTGGTCGGCACCGACGCCGCCTACACCAAGCAGTTCACAGTCGACCACGTCTTCATCGGGCCGGGTCAGACCAAGACCGTGCTGCTCAGCGCCGACCGCGGCCGCTCGAACCACACCAGGTACTACATGGCGGCGAGGCCATACGCCACCAACCCGCTCGCCCGCTTCGACAACAGCACGACCACCGCCGTCCTCGAATACATCGACGTGCCGCAGGCCACGGCGATGTCGGACATCCCGGCCCTGCCGGCCATCAACGATAGCGCGGCGGCGGAGGCGTACTCGGTGCAACTCAGGTCCCTCGCCAGCGAGGAGCACCCGGTGGACGTGCCCCGGCTCGTCGACGAGCACATGCTCATCACCATCGCGGTCAACGAGATCCCCTGCACGCCCGGCAAGCTGTGCAAGGGCCCTCGCAACAATAGCCTCGCGGCGAGCCTCAACAACGTCAGCTTCGAGATGCCCAGCACGGCCATCCTCGAAGCCTACTACAGCTCGGTGCTACAGGGCATCACCAAGACAAACTTCCCCGACAACCCGACGGTGGCTTTCAACTACACCTCCGACGACCTCCCTCTAGACCTCAGGTTCACGGCGCGCGACACGAGGGTGAAGGTGCTTGAGTACGGCACCGTGATGGAGGTGGTGTTCCAGGACACATCCATCCTCGGCAGCGAGAGCCACCCCATGCACCTTCACGGGTACAGCTTCTACGTGGTAGGGAGAGGGGCTGGTAACTTTGACAGGCGCAAGGACCCGGCCACGTACAACTTGGACGACCCGCCGTACCAGAACACGGTCTCCGTGCCCAAGGCTGGCTGGGCCGCAATCCGCTTCCGGGCGGCGAATCCAGGTGAGTGCTTATTAAGCCATCTCTTTCAGCATTTTCTCTATGGCTCTTTGAGAGGGTTTTTTTCTAACTTCACCTTTGTGTTCCTATGGTTGTTAATTTAGGTGTATGGTTCATGCATTGCCATTTTGAGCGACACATGGTGTGGGGGATGGAGACCGTATTTATCGTGAAGAACGGCAAGGCAGAAGAAGCTAAGATCATGCCACCACCTCCAAATATGCCAAAGTGCTGATGGAGTACATTATCTCCTATAGAAGGAGACAAGAAGTCAAAATGCCACCACTAAAGAAATAGTTTACCTAATACCTTTATTCAAATTAACTGACAGATTCCAATCAAATATGTTTAATTAGAGAAAATGAAGTGAATCACCCATAGATATCTGGCCATTAGTTGGAGTGAGTGTTCATTCTCACCCACTTTGGTATGACCCGAACAATTGAGTGTGTGTGTGTGTGTGTGTGTGTGTGTGTGTGTGTGTGTGTGTGTGTGTGTGTGTGTGTGTGTGTGTGTGTGTGTGTGTGTGTGTGTGTGTGTGTGTGTGTGTGTGTGTGTGTGTGTGTGTGTGTGTGTGTGTGTGTTGAAAGACATCTACCTTCTACCCTTCAGGGAAATTTGATTAACACGTGGATTGTCCGTAGTCGGACTTTGTGTTCATCTTGAATGATTGTATAACTTGATGATATTGTGTAACATTGTGGCGATTGTAAGCCAAAGCTCGTATTTTATCTATTCAGTACATGAGATGTGCAAAGATACAACCACTCTTGCGACCATACCAATATGCGCTTATGCCCCAAGTCGTGCCTCGACACGTATGGAGTATAGTCGCATATTGGCGGTCACAGTGTGTGTCAGAAGACATCTACCTTCTACCCTTCAGGGAAATTTGATTAACACGTGCATTGTTTGAACCAACTCTTACCTCCTCATTTGGTCAAGTTCCAAGAACTACCTCAAGATGTGTTGGATTTCCACCACCAAGTTTGACATTTTTATTCAATTGCTTGGGAAATGCCACGGCAGATAAGCAATACAGCAATAGCATTGTATTTCTCAGGACATAGCCATTTGTTACAGCATCTTAAAAAACAAAATGTCGTGGCATATGTAGATGCGCTTGATATATATTTTTTTAGAAAAAGAGAAAGACCACAGGCCTTTGCATCTAGACGATGCATGCCGTTTTATTAATTATTCATACAAGACCTTACAAAGAAATACAATGGTAAGTCTGAATCCACCGTCTAGGCAACATATGTCATTACTCCTATCCAACTGATGAAGAGATGCTGATAGTTCGGGCATAATACCACGGACCTCGCAGCGAAGCCTAACATCTAAAACCTGAGGCCCCAACCAAGCCACTTGCCGGGTATGGGGCACACACAGATTCGACGCGCTCTCGAAGGCCGCCGTCACCAACTGCCACCACTCCAACTTCAGAGTTGTACTGGTGCATCATCCTTGTCCGGTCTAGCTGCCATCGACGCCACCACCTTCCTGTGCGCGAACTGCTGAGCACGTCGCGATCGCCGCTGGTACACCTCAGCACCATGCCGCCAAGTACCACCAAACGACACAGTTTGAAGTCTCTGGAACATCTGTCTTGCGTAGCACCTGCCGGCCAGGCATGACAAAACGTAACACCTGTCGACCAGGCATGACTTGACATCTTCACCGAACCTCTGTGCAAGACGAAGCCGCTCCACCTTCTACCTCCGACTTCCAGTGCTGCTTCATAAATAATGCTCTCAAGAAAGGAACGACACCGCAGTGCCGTCATCGTCCGATCTGCAAAACCAGATCCTAGGGTTTCCTCCGAAGATGTTCCCAAGAGTAGAGAGAGAGAGAGAGTCATGATTTTGGTTTGCCAAAGGCGATGCGATCTCTGGGTGTTCCGCTGGCTACCTTGGAAAGGGAGTGTACGTGCGTATCGTAAACGGCTTTTCTCCCGTAGAAACCACCGATCTGCGTAGCCTTAGTTGACACGTCTGGTCTTGGCCGGATAGAACACCGTACTATGTACCAAAAACTTACTAAAAGTCAATGAGCAGTAGCAATACGCATTAGTTTTCCGATCTTCAGAGAAGACAGCGTGCAACAGGTCTAAAATCTTTGTTTAACGTTTACTGAAGCATGGCCAAACTAACTACTCCCTCTGTAAACTAATATAAAACCGTTTAGATAACTAAAATAGTGATCTAAATACTCTTATATTAGTTTACGGAGGGAGTAGTAAATAGGCTCATGCTTTTCACTCTCACGAAACCTCCCAGCGCATTTGCATCGTTCGTCTAGAATGGCGGCGCCATGACTGAGACCAGCAGATGAATTCCAGCCGGCCGATGCCTACGTTGTTCCTTATCGGAATTCAGAGGAGAGGAGGACTCTGTTGCTGAGTTGCTGCAGATCAGTACAATTCAGAAGAAGACACTGTTGCTAGCTATTGGCATCACAGAGCCACAGCCGTGCCTGCATTGTATATCGTCATCGGCTAGGAATAGGATGGCTAGCTTAGCTAGTTTGAAGATGTGTCTGTCACCAAGTGCGTAAGTGCGTGTTTGTTTAACCAACTCCAAGCCGACGGAATTTGTTTTTCTACACCAATCGAACATTTGCGGTGCGTATCCCCTAGGAGAGGAGTAGTTCATTAAAACCGACATCGCAAACATCCATGGACAGCGGTGGCGGAGCCGACCATCCAACCCAGTACATCAAATATCCACCTTTTGAAATAAAATAAAACTATAACACATGTCTGTCATGCAACTTCACTTTGAATCATTGATCGATAACAATTCAACTATAAATTTAAATCCTAATATAAGCGGCGAATGTTTGACAAGTTTTTTAAATTCACCTATCCAAAATTCAACCATCCTTCTCGAAAGCGGCCTTCATCTCAAGTGTTTTCTCCTCGAGCTCGACCTTCTTCATCAACACATGTTGTTATCTCAGATGGGATGCTCCTTGAGTTTCATCTAACAGTGGATCAATGTGAAGGGCTTGCCCTCCATCCTATGGTACATCGCGACAACGTGTCCAGGCTATACAGTGATGTAATCATCAGAGCATCTCCAGCCGTTCAGCCCCCTAGGGCGCCGAAAAAGAGCGGCTTGGGGCGAACTGGCGCTAGATTGGCCCCTAGGGGGACCTAGCTCCCAGCCACGCCCCCAGGCGCGGCAAATTCAAATGTAGCCATTCCCGCGCATAAAATAGACGCCACAAATCTGGTAATCAAGCGGCCACAAGTTCGGCGATCGGATGAAAAGTTCGGCGTACAAAAAGGAGAAAGGACGTGCGTTTGTATCAGACGGCGAGGTCGGCCTCCGGCGTCGGCGGAGTAGGCGTGCGCGGGCTTGGCGGGGTCTCTGTGCTTGGCGGCGTCGGCGTGGCTTCTGTGCTGCGGGGAGTCTCGGCGGCATCATCGCTCGGGCTTGGCGGGGGCGGCGTCCTCGAGGGAAGCTGGTTCAGGATGAGGCCACGCTCCGCCAAGTACCATGCCTTGAACGCCTCGTCGTTGCTCTGGAGCATGTCCGCCCCGCCCAGCAGAAAAGCCAGGTCGGTGTTCCTTTTCTTCGCGGCGACGTTGGTCCGGAGTAGGTCGAGCTTGGCGGCGCTGCTCGACATCAACGCCGACCACCGCGCGTCGGTCTTCTCTTCACGAAGGACGGCCCGGGCCTGTGCGTCGGCGAGGCAGTGCTCGATGGACTCCTGCACTCGAGCGGTGGCCGCGTCGGCGTGTTTCCCCTTCTTGGTGCCTTTGTTGCCGTCCGGCCGCCCTTCTGACGCGCCCGGAGTCGGCGCGTCCGGCTTGTAGGTCTCCTTGGCCTTGTCGAGGGTGCACCGGACTTCCGCCCACTTGTCGCACTTGTCAATGCGCTTGTAAACATGGAGGTACTTGAATTCGGCGTCAATGTTGCTCTGCCGGTACAGGGCGAACATGTGCACCAACTGCGCGGAGGAACAAACAGTTGGCGGGCGTGCACGGCGAAGAAGTGGGCGGGAGACCGGCATGACATACTTCATCCTCAACGTTGGCGCCGCTCTCCGGGCGAGCCGCGACCTCCTCGACGACCCCATGTCATTTGTTGCACGACCCCTGGATACGCCCCCAATGGTTCGCCATCGCCTTGGAGCCGCGCTGCTTGTAGACGCCTTTGAAGTAGGGGTCGATGAGATTCCACTCGTCGAACTCGGCCTTGATGCGGTCCCAGTACGTCTCGAAGCTCTGGTTCGTGCCGGTGGTCGGGTCGAGGCAGACGACTTTCCATGCTTCGGCGAGGCATTCCTCCTCCTTGGATGCCCACTTGATGCGCGGCTCGCCTGGCCTGGCCGCCCGCTTCTTCTTCTTGCGCCCCTTCGCCGGAACAGGTGTCGGCTCCTCCTCCTCGTCGTCGCCGTCGTCCTCCTGCTCCTGCGCCTCCTGCTCGTCCTCGCTGTAGACGTAGCCGAGCTCGCCATCCATGCCGCCGCTGAGATCCACCGTCTCGTCCTGAGTGACGAACCCGGGAGACGCGGCGGCCGCGGCCGAACCTGCCGCGATGATGTCGTCCATGTCGGCCTCGGTCTCATCGGTGTCGCTGAGGTGCGAGAAGGGCAGCGGGCCACAGCGGAGAGGGGGCGTCGGGGAGGACGCGTAGGCGGGCGGCAAGTAGTTGTATGGAGGGTACTGCACGCCAGCGAAGGCGGGCGAGGGTGTGCGCTGGGCTGGTTGTCCATGGGGGAAGGTCACGTTTGGGTTGAACCCACCGTGCGCGTCCCCGTCGGCGTAGCCCGGCGAGGACGATCCCCATGGCTGCGGAGAACCGACGCCTTGCTGGCCCCAGGGCGCGTACTGGGCGTGGCTGTCGGGTGGATTCATCATCCCCGCCTGGTTCGCCGATGAGGCAGCCACAGCCGCGCGCGCTGCGTTGTCGCGGGCCTTCTTGGCGATGGCTCTGTTCCCCCGGTCGGCGGTGACAGCCTCCCGTCGCTGAACTTCTGCCCTCCACTCGGCATTTGACATGCCCGGTGGCTTGGACGGCGGCGCCCTCGGCTTCCTCTGCTTCGGCTGGGCTACGGTGGCGGTCGCGGTTGCTGCCGCGCGGGGGACGACGTACTTCTTCGGTGGCATGGCGGCCGGCTAGGAGGCGGGCGGGAGGGAGATTGGCGGGAGGAAGGAAGAGAATGGGAGGAAAGTGGTGGAAAAGCGGGAAGAAACGGCGGGAAGAGGCGCTCGACTCGCCAACAGGGCGGACCCACGCGCCCTTTTCGCTTGTGCCGGTGCCCCAGGCGCCCCTCAGGGTGTTGGGTTCGGTCTGGGTCCGCCGGCACCAGTTTCGGCCCGAGCCGGCGAAAAACGGGCTTCTGGGGGTGCGACTGGGCCGTTTTTTCGGCGCCGACGCGGCAAAATTACCTGGGGAGGGCCTGTTGGGGGCGCGGTTGGAGATGCTCTCACATTGCAACATTGAGTGAACCATTAAACTGACCAACTCCTAGAGCAACAAGAAGCGAAAGCTTACGATCTCTACGATTGGTGCGCCCATTGGCCACCTTCTTTCCATTTCTGCAATCACAGCGCAATGCTTCATCATGACATTTGAAATGGTGTATCAACGATGGAGTAGCGACTCCGCATTGCTATCATGGATCACATACAAAATTGTAGGTTGAGTATTGCTTGTACTCATGAAACCAAGAATGTAATTGTTGCCAAAATATGATGCCCTTTTTTGCTTTCCTGCCTACAAACCCTACAACTATGGCCAACCACGTGTCGCACAACATGCATCCTCCCTCATGAAATACCCCACCAGCGTCACGCGTCCACCTGTCGCCATGTCAGCCCAATAGGAAGGCCCCACAAGTCGGTTTGGCTGTTTTCGCGATCGAATTCGAGGATGAGTGCTCCGTGTTACGCATTAGACGCAATTCGCGTAGTTTTTTGTGCCCTCGCTTGAATCTAGTATCAAGTTGTTACTCTAACCCTAACTATGATGGTTTTGTGTAAATAACTCTTGGCCGGACATGCATGCATGGTTTTGCCGTTGGTTTCCTGCGCAAGTAAAGGCAAGGACATTCACGTCGGCGTTGAATGCTTGCCTTCTAGAAAGAAAAAGGACCCACAGGTTTTGATCAGGTCCCCACGTGCTCGCTTCAAGCCTCGACTTTTCTCATCGATTAGTAGTGCTAACTCTTGGCCGATTCCAGTTAGTGTGCTTAAAATGCCCTCGTCCTAGCTTAAGAGGTGCTTGGATCCAAGGGGCTAAAGTTCCAAGCACCCCTGACTAAAGAGAGGCTAGTACTAGTCTTGAGGCTAAAAATTTTTAGTCATAGGAAACATACTAAATTGTGTATTAGATTTCTCTCTCCTCATTTAATTCCTCTACTTTAACACATGTAAGTTCTGGATTGGATGGTTTGGAGCATAATAAATGCTCAATAACTTGATTTTAGTCTCTTTAGTATTTGGATCCAAGCATGGATGAGGCTAGCAAGTTTTAGTCCCACTATTTTTAGTCATGGAGCATAATAGTTGCCGCGAAGGCTTCCACTTCCGGGGCCGGCTGCTCGGGCGTTTGTCGCTGTCATCGCCGAAGAAAATGAAACGTGGAAGACTCGACCAACTAATTGTATGATGAAGGGAAATAATCTGAAACTAATTCAAGACCATGCAGCTCGCCAGCTGGGGCAGGCATGCATGCATCGCCCGACGTCTCGACCGGCTTCGCTAGCGCCTATAAGTACTCTCCGTGGACCTGCCAGCTTCCAACGGCCATCGCACACATATTGGTTGCATTCCCAACTCTAGCTACTGTGTTACCTGGCTATACATAGCTAGCTCCTTAACCTCCAGGCGGTCGAAATCGTAACGACGTTGGCATGGCGATCAGTGTAGCTATGCTTTGGTTACTCGGTACCGTCGTGTTAACAACGTTGGCGTCCGCAGTCACCCCGGATGAGGGCTCCAAGAATCGCCACTACGATTTCGTTGTAAGTCTACCTGCAGTCCTGCACTCCATCAGCATTCACATATCATTTTCCTTGTATGTGCTTGGCTCCATTTTCGTTATATACATGCAAAAGTGTACCGATCATGTTCGTCTAGCAATCCTAGTAATTTACTAAATACTCACTCCATCTCAAAACAAGTGACGTGTCATTGATTACTACTCCCTCCGCCTCAAGATAAGTACTTCCTCCGTTTCAAAATATAGTGCATCCTCGATTCCCGTGCTTCAACTTTGATCATAAAATTATCCAACGAGACCGACTGCAGCGGGAGCTAAAGTTATATAATTGAAAACTTATTTTGAATATGAATTCACTGGTATAATTTTTGCTCCCGCCGTAGTCAGTCTCGTTGGTTAAATTTATTGTCAAAGTTAAACATCGGGAAGCGCGGGCGCACTATATTTTAAAAAAAAGGGAGTAACTCAACACTAAATTTAGTAGTACAAAGTTAAGACACTTATTTTAAGACAGAGTAATTACAAAGTTAATATAAAATTATACTAAATCAACGATACTTATTTTGAAATGAAGGGAGTATGCATCTTATTACGAAGTTTCATGAGTTTCTCAAAACGCAGTCCTGAGAACTAGCTAGTACTACAATGAGCCAATGACACGGCACCCTATTCACTTTATGTTCTTCAACAACACCTCAGAAGTCAAAATTACACTGTTCTTGCCAAATCAACTTCCCTCACAGTGATAGCTACGGTGCTACTTGCATGCACGAAATGAACTAACGACATTCTTGTTGCAGATTAAAAAGACTAACTATACAAGGCTCTGTCATGAGAAGACCGTGCTCACCGTGAACGGCCAGTTCCCCGGTCCGACCATCTACGCGCGCAAGGGCGACATCGTCATCGTCAACGTCATCAACCAAGGCAACAAAAACATCACCATCCACTGGTAAGTTTGACTCCACCGTGCCATTCACGTAATAAAATTCTCTTCTTTCCCTGCTCAGCCGGTTAACCTTCTGAGGTGATCATCGGCAACCTCCTTGTGGTGTAGGCATGGTGTGGACCAGCCAAGGAACCCATGGTCCGACGGGCCGGAGTACATAACGCAGTGTCCCATCCAGCCCGGCGCCAACCTCACCTACACGGTCATCTTGTCCGAAGAAGAGGGCACGCTCTGGTGGCACGCACACAGCGACTTTGACCGCACTACCGTCCATGGCGCCATCATCATCCACCCCAAGAAGGGTACCACCTTCCCCTTCAAGAAGCCACACAAGGAGATACCCGTCATCCTCGGTATGGATATATCTTGAACTTATTTGATGTAGGAATCATGTTTTTTCTTTGAAAGAAATGTATGAATCATGTTGTGTGCACCATGTGGTATTAATATGCGAGATGTTGATTCGCAGGTGAGTGGTGGAACGTTGATGTGAACCGTCTGCTCCAGGAGGCCAAACGGACTGGTGGCGAGGTCAATATTTCTGATGCGAACACCATCAACGGCCAGCCGGGAGACCTGTTCCCGTGCTCCAAAAACGGCACCTTCAAGCTAGACGTGGAGAGTGGCAAGACGTACTTGCTCCGGATCATCAACGCGGCACTGGCCAATGAGCTCTTCTTCGGCGTCGCAGGGCACCGTCTCACCGTGGTTGGCACAGACGCGCGCTACACCAAGCCGTTCACCGTCGACTATATCATGATCTCGCCGGGCCAGACCGTGGACGCGCTCCTGGAGGCCGATCGCGCCACGAACGGTTCGTCCAATTGCCGGTACTACATGGCGGCACGGACGTTCGCATCGAACACTGGCATCGACTTCAATAACAGCACCGCCACGGCCATCGTGGAGTACACGGACGCGCCGCGTGCTGCTCGCGCGGGCACGCCGGACTTCCCCAACCTTCCAGCCGTCAATGACACCGACGCGGCGACGGCATACACAAAGCAGCTCCGGTCATTGACCAGCAAGGACCACCCCGCAAACGTGCCGGCCCATGTCGACGAGCACATGCTCATCACCATCGCCGTCAACGTGCTCCCATGCACGGGCAACATGACGTGCGATGGTCCACTCAGCAGCCGCTTCGCCGCTAGCCTCAACAACGTAAGCTTCCAGACTCCCTCCGTCGACGTCCTCGACGCCTACTACACCTCTGTCCATGGCGTGTACGAGCCAGACTTCCCCGACAAGCCGCCCTTCTTCTTCAACTTCACCGACAACAACGTCCCCACGGAGCGCTGGTTCACGAAGCGCGGCACCAAGGTGAAGGTGCTGGGGTACGGAGCCGTGGTGGAGGTGGTTTTCCAAGACACGGCCATCCTGGGCGCCGAGACCCACCCCATGCACCTGCACGGGTTCGCCTTCTACGTGGTGGGAAGAGGGTTCGGGAACTTCGACAAGCAGAAGGATCCGGCCACGTACAACTTGATCGACCCGCCTTACCAAAACACCGTCTCCGTGCCGAAGGCTGGTTGGGCCGCAGTTCGCTTCCGTGCTGCAAATCCCGGTGAGTGCATTAGACATAATTTTGGTTATGAACCTCCTTGTCACTTAGTTGAAAATGAAATGAATGGTTTATAACTTTGGCCCTCGTTTTGCTATAGGTGTGTGGTTTATGCACTGTCACTTCGATCGTCATCAGGTCTGGGGGATGGACACTGTGTTCATTGTAAAGGATGGCAAGACCCCCCAAGCTAAAATGATGCGCCGTCCTGCGGGCATGCCTAGGTGCTAACTTGCGTGATTGTACATGTTGAAATATATTGCTCACCTTTCTTCAACAGTTCAGACTTTTGGAGCAACTGGCTGATGCAAGAATTCAATATGGTATCCTAGTCAAGAGGTCTTAAGTTCAAGACCCTGTCAACGCAGTGTTAAATAAAAATGATTCTGCAGCCTACATTGATCCCATGTGAGCATGAATTCAATAATACGGAGTGTGATAGCATCAGTGTTATAGGACAATCAAGAATATAATTATTATTTAGTTAATCGATGAATTTATTTTGCATTTTTTAAAGAATATATATCTGAAAGACTAAACAGGACAGTTAAATTTTTATTCGGCTGAATAGGAGAAGATCTTTTTGTCGTTCTACTACTATGATGTAAATTCTGATCTGTGTTCAGTTCTTAAAATTAAACAAGTACTCCTAGTGTTTATGGATATTTGCATGTCTTGTTATTGTACGCAAAAAAAAAATGTCACAGCTCATTTTCGGTGGACGTGTGCTGCAACACGTTTTAGTCAGGCAAACAAGCTTTTGTCTGGCAGTTTTCATGATTTCTTTCACACTTTCCTGTTGAAAAGTACTTCCTCCGTATCAAAATATATGAAGTTTTTCAAGACTAGTTTAATCTAAAAAGTCCTATATTTTGGTATAGAAATAGTACATGTCTCCACTTATTCCCAGCTGTATGCAGAAGAAAATATCGTATAATGAATCCATGGAGTTTTGAGTTGACTCGCGGAATATATTATTTGGAAACCCCACTCATATATTAATTAATTAAAACAAATATTCATATAATCATTCGTTACAGCTCTTACCACGCAGGGTTGAACACTACTAATAAGAATACCATCAGACCTATTAATAAAACTAAACTTCGCAATCTTATGTGCCACCATATTTGCCTTCCTGTTTATCTTGGTGATTTTAAAAATACTCATCATCTTGGAGACACTCAATGCTTCCTTCTTCAAATCAACAAGTTTTGACCTGTTCAGATTATCATTTGGAAAAAGAAAAGCCACAAAAGAGCAATCAGTTTCTAAAATTATGGGCTTGTGAAGAGTGATACCGATATAATGGCCTGAGATGGTCGCTTGAAGTTCCGCTTCCTCGGCACTAAAACAAGTACCAATATAATCCCACAATGAAATAAGAACTTCTCCATTATGAACCACCCCTACGCTCGCAGTGCTAATGGCCTCCACAAAACTTACATCAACATTAATCTTGAGGAATTCATTAGGTGGGAGGCAGCTAAGGAACATAATTCCTTTCCACATTACTAATGGATTGTAATCCATCAACCGCACCCTTACCTTTATTACTTACCTCTACATTCATGTTTGCATGACAAGACGAGAAGGATGCCCAGTAATTTTGAATAAAACTCACTAAGGCCGAGCTAGATTCCTTTTCTTTAACAAAGATCAAGTCATTCCTCAAATGCCAGACTCTCCAGAACATGAATATTGTTTGCTCACGCATAGGCAAACTTAACTGATCCAACAAAATAAGCAACCAGTCCGTCCCTAGGCGGTTTAAAATATCTTCTGCCAATAAATTCCATACCTCCCTCAAACCCATACGAAGCTCATGGACCTTGGGACAGCAAACCAAAGCATGAAGAACACATTCATCTTCAACACCACAGATTGAACACATACCTAGGGTAGTTTGGTGGTGTTTTACTCTATTAGAGCATCTACAGCCGGACTTGGCAAATCCGACCCCTCAAACACCCGCGGACGCATCCGTGGATAGTGACTGGGCACGTCTCAAAAAATGCATTCCACATCTGGATGCCTCAACTTAGAAATCTCAAATCCATATTATTACATACAATGTGAAACCTAATCTAAACGGAGCTCACCCGGTGCAGCTCCCTGCTCGCCCGACTCCGGCCTGGCCATTTCCGGCGGCCGGCTGCGCTCCTCAGAATGTTGGTCCGGTCACCGGCAAGGTAGAGTAGGGCATGGGACACAAGCAGGCTCATGGGACTCAATGCGCCGCCGTCTCCCATGCCCTACTCTTCCTCGTCGGAGCCCGGAACATGTTGGGTGCCGGTGGACATCAGATCTATGACGGATCCGTCCGGGAATGAGCCGCCGACATCCACCATGATGTGGTTGTGTCTCCCGGACTGATTCCCCATACGAGGCGCCAGAGAATGCGACTCCGCCTCGCCGACGTCCACCACCGTGAGGGCTACCGCCGCCTCCCATGCCCGGTGCCTTGCACGGCGGGCATGTCGTGCCATGGCCTCGTGGGACGAAGGTGCGTCCGGAATGTCGGCGCGCCAACGGACGGGTTGCGTGTCCGCCAGCGCATTCGGACGCTAGTCGGACCGCACGGCCTCCGGCGAGGCAGCTACGGCTGGCCTAGCACCGGATCCATGCGCCATTTGGGCGGACGCAATGGATTCCCTACGGATGGAGTCCGAGCGCAGCCGTGCACGGCCCTCCTCCCGGGCGCGGCCGAGCGCTAGCCAGGCAACCCTCTCCTCCTCGGGTCGTGTGGGACGAGCTCGGGGTCGACGAGTCTGGAGGTGAAGGACTCGGATCCGCTGCCCGCCATGCCGGAGACGACCGAAAGAAGCCGGAGATGAGCTTGGGTGGCAGAGGGGAGTGAAGGGGAGGGGAGTGAAGTGGCTAGGGTTTGGTCCGACGAGCGGATGTGGAGGAATTTATGTGGGGTCGGGTGGGCCAGCGTGGGCCGAGTCTGACGTGGCGGTCGTGCCCGGCCGCCCCCATATCCGCCCCATATTTGGGTTGGATATGGGGGGTGCCAGTCAGCCCGGGCGTTTGAGGGGCCTGTCTGGGTTAAAATTTTGTGACCGGGCAGCCCGCCCGGGCATATGAGGCGGGTTTTAGGCGCCCGGCTCTTAACTTCTATAGCCACGCTGTTAGGTGCGGCCCTGATGTCTGCTAGACTACGGCGGTATTTCCCCAAAGAGGAAGGGATGATGCAGCATAGCGATGGTAGGTATTTTCCTTAGTGATGATTATCGAACCAGTAGGAGAACCACGCAACACTATATAAACTGCACCTGCACACAAATAACAAATACTTGCAACCGGACATGTTAAAGGGGTTGTCAATCCCTTTCGGGCAACTGCGCCAGAAATTGGCACATGGATGGGAGAAAGTTGTAATAAATTGATAGATCGAACGCCAAATAAAATAAAGTGCAGCAAGGTATTTTTGTATTTTTGGTAATACAGATCTGAAAATAAAATCAAATAAAAATATATCGCAAAGGCAAATATATTAAAGAAGAGACCCGGGGGCCGTAGATTTCATTAGTGGCTTCTCTCGAGAAAAAATAGCAAACGGTGGTAAACAAATTACTGTTGGGCAATTGATAGAATTTCAAATAATCATGACGATATCGAGGCAATGATCATTATATAGGCATCACGTCTAAGATTAGTAGACCGACTCCTGCCTGCATCTACTACTATTACTCCACACATCGACAGCTATCCAGAATGCATCTAGTATATTAAGTTCATGGAAAAACGGAGTAATGCAATAAGAACAATGACATGATGTAGACAAGATCTATTTATGTAAAAATAGACCCAATCTTATTATCCTTAATAGCAATGATACATACGTGTCGGTTCCCCTTTTGTCACTGGGATCAAGCACCGTAAGATCAAACCCATCACAAAGCACGTCTTTCCATTGCAAGATAAATATATCAAGTTGGCCAAACAAAACCCAAATATCGGAGAAGAAATACGAGGCTATAAGAAATCATGCATATAAGAGATCAAGAAGACTCAAATAACTTTCATGGATAAAAAGATAGATCTTATCATAAATTCAAAGTTCATCCGATCCCAACAAACACACCGCAAAAAGACTGACATCATATGGATCTCCAAGAGACCATTGTATTGAGAATCAAAAGAGAGCGAGAAAGCCATCTAGCTACAAACTATGGACCCGTAGGTCTACAAGAGACTACTCACGCGTCATCGGAGAGGCACCAATGGACATGATGAACCCCTCCGTGATACTGTCTAGATTGGATCTGGTGGTTCTGGAACTTGCTGCGGCTGAAATTGATTTTCGTCGACTCCCCTAGGGTTTCTATAATATTGGGGTATTTATAGAGTAAAGAGGCGGTCCGGGGGGCACACGAGGTATGCACAACCCACCAGGACGCGCCTGGGCTTGGGCCTCCAGGCGTGCCCTGGTGGGTTGTGCTCCCCTCGGAGCAGCCCCCACGCGCTTCTTGGGCCCACCGAATGTCTTATGGTCCAAAAAACTTCACAAAAAGTTTTGCTGCTTTTGGACTCCGTTTGGTATTGATTTCCTGCGATGTAAAAAACATGGAAAAAATAGCAACTGACACTTGGCACTATGTCAATAGGTTAGTACAAAAAAATGATATAAAATGACTATAAAGTTGTCAGGACCCTGATTCCAAGTCACATCGATCTAGCTGGTAACACCTCATATCACTTTGCGGCTTCACGCACGGTATTCCCATGGGTGTCGCCTTACCATGGCCCGGGACCGTTTGCGCCTTTTGGCTCACGTATATGATAGTGTCGCTAGCATCCATATGATAGAGAACCCGGGCTGACATGACTAGTCGTGAACCCAAAGTGGCACTAACTTACGGGGACAGGCATACATGAATCAACATCGAGCATGTCGGTCAGCAGCGTGCGAATCCGGGTTGTAGCACTGGGCTAACAGGACTCCGGTGAACCGGGCTATAGCAGGCTAGGTAGGACTCTGGATGTCACCGCGTGACATTTCCCCGAAGGGACAGACACAGGAACGAAGTGAATCACATGACGGCCAGTCAAGTGTTCCAGAGCAGTAGTGTTGGGCTAGCAGGACTCCAGTGAATCGGGCTGTAGCAGGCTAGGCAGGACTCAGGATGTCACTGCGTAACATTTCCCCGAAGGGACAGACACAGGAACGAAGAAGGATCACATGCCGGCCAGTCAAGTGTTCCGGAGCAGTAGTGCTGGGCTAGCAGGACTCCGGTGAACCGGGTTGTAGCGGACTACTATGGCTCATGGAAGCACAAGACCACATTTCCCCATAAAAGAGGCTACCAAGGATAAACAACTAGGTTGTCGGATCCCACACATACCAAGCATTTCAATAATACACACAATATGCTCGATATGTGTAAATACAACATGGCATCACAACAAAACTCTATGACTTAAAGTATGTATTCATTAGGCTCCGAGGAGCAAGATATTACAAACATGGGTCTCACGACCCAGCATTCAGAGCATACAAGTCAAAGCACATGCGGAAGCTTAACATGTTCGAGTACAAACATCTACAAATGAAAAAGGCTGAGAAGCCTGACTATCTACAAGATCCTGCCGAGGGCACAAGATCGTAGCTGAGGTAACAAGCTAAACGTCGAAGTCCACGCGGAACTACTAGTGAGACTGAAGTCTCTCTGTAAAAACATAAATTAAGCAAACGTGAGTACAAATGTACCCAGCAAGACTTACATCAGATCTATCTATATATGCATCAGTATCAACAAAGGGGGTGGTGGAGTTTAACTGCAGCAAGCCAGCTTTGACTCGGTGGCTATCCTGAACTACGACTGCAAGTAACTCTTTTGAGGTGGCGCACACGAGTCCACATATTCACCAATCAATACACCACTATGGATCCGCTCCCGTCTCCCCACGAGAAGGCCATCCATAGCACTCACGCTTATCTTGCGTATTTTCGAGTATCCACTTTCACTTGTCTATGAACTGTTATAGGCAACCCAGAAGTCCTTTACCGCGGACACGACTATTCGAATAGATCATTTATAACCCTGCAGGGGTGTACTTCTTCACACACGCTCTCGCCACTTACCACCATGTACACGTCGTGTATCTCGGCAACCTTCAAGCGGAAGCCTGGTGATGGAGTCGGCCACGACCTGACTAACCACACAAGTCTCTAGTCCAGGTTTATCGCCTATTCGGGTTCCATCCGCAAGGAGATCCGGCTGGGGTGTCGCTCACGGCCCCAAACGATGAGAGCAGGGTTCCCGAGGCACCAAACGGGCGTCCCGATACACTGTGCCTCGTGTCTCTACCGCATCATAGCCCACCCCTAGGGTCAGCGCTACGCACGGCCCCCAACACATATTCCAAACACCAGAAACTAGTTGCAACTCCTGGACAGAGATCAAGGTGATTAATAAGTCGAGAGGGGCACTTAAGCATTCCAATGCGTGGTAGTAGCTGTTCATGGATCACAAACACAGAACTCAGTTCCCGAGGACGGCTGCAATGAGACAACCCACCATGTACTCCTACATGGCCTCTCACCGCTACCTTTACCAAATCATGTTCACACACTTAGCTCTCAACAGTAGAACATGTTCACCACATTCCAATTCATCCGCGATGAATCAAACCTGACTCAACTCTAAGCAATAGCAGGCATGACAACAAGCATGAATGAGTAGGCACATCAGGGCTCAAACAACTCCTACTCATGCTAGTGGGTTTCATCTATTTACTGTGGCAATGACAGGTCATGCAGAGGAAAGGGGTTCAACTACCGCAGCATGTAACAGTTGAATCGTTGTTGTCCTAATGCAGTAAAAGAGAGCAGGAGCAAGCAAGTGATTGTATCGGAATGAACAAGGGGGTTTTGCTTGCCTGGCACTTCTGAAGATAGTATAGTTCTTCATCGGTGTCATCGAACTCATCGTCGAAACTACGCCCACTGAGAGGGGACAAATACCGGCAAACACAGAAGGAACACAATCAATGCAATCCAACAATATGATGCATGATCATGACATGGCAATATATTGTGGTTTGAGCTAATGCAATGATACGTCTCCAACGTATCTATAATATTTGATTGCTCCATGCTATATTATCTACTGTTTTGGACTATAATGGGCTTTATTTTCCGCTTTTATATTATTTTTGGGACTAACCTATTAACCGGAGGCCCAGCCCAGAATTGCTGTTTTTTGCCTATTTCAGTGTTTTGAAGAAACGGAATATCAAACGGAGTCCAAACAGAAAAATCCTTTCTGGAACGTGATTTTCTTCCCGAATAAGATCCAAGAGACTTGGACCCTATGCCAAGAAAGCTCCGAGGAGGGAACGAGGCAGGGGGCGCGCCCCCACCCTCCTGGGCCCGCCGAAGCTCCACCGACGTACTTCTTCCTCCTATATATATCCACGTACCCCCAAACGATCAGAACAGGAGCCAAAAAACTAATTCCACCGCCGCAACTTTCTGTATGCACGAGATCCCATCTTGGGGCCTGTTCCGGAGCTCCGCCGGAGAGGGCCGTCATCACGGAGGGCTTCTACATCATCATAGCCTCTCCGATGAAGTGTGAGTAGTTTACCTCAGACCATCGGGTCCATAGTTATTAGCTAGATGGCTTCTTCTCTCTTTTTGGATCTCAATACAATGTTCTCCCCCTCTCTTGTGGAGATCTATTCGATGTAATCTTCTTCTTTTTGTGGTGTGTTTGTTGAGACCGATGAATTGTGGGTTTATGATCAAGTCTATCTATGAACAATATTTGAATCTTCTCTGAATTCTTTTATGTATGATTGGTTATCTTTGCAAGTCTCTTCAAATTATCCGTTTGGTTTGGCCAACTAGATTGGTAGTTCTTGCCATGGGAGAAGTGCGTACCTTTGGGTTCGATCTTGTGGTGTCCTTTCCAAGTGACAGAAGGGGCAGCAAGGCGCGTATTGTATCGTTGCCATCGAGGATAACAAGATGGGGTTTACTTCATATTGCATGAATTTATCTCTCTACATCATGTCATCTTACTTGAAGCGTTACTCTGTTTTTAACTTAATACTCTAGATGCATGCTGGATAGCGGTCGATGAGTGGAGTAATAGTAGTAGATGCAGAATCATTTCGATCTACTTGTCACAGACGTGATGCCTATATACATGATCATGCCTAGATATTCTCATAACTATGCTCAATTCTGTCAATTGCTCAACAGTAATTTGTTCACCCACTGTAGAAAACTTATGCTCTTGAGAGAAGCCACTAGTGAAACCTATGGCCCCCGGGTCTATTCTCATCATATCAATCTCCATCACTTTAATCTTGCTTTGTTTTTACTTTGCTTTTACTTTTTACTTTGCTTATTTATACCAAAAAAACCAAAAATATTATCTCTATCAGATCTCACTCTCGTAAGTGACCGTGAAGGGATTGACAACCCCTAATCTCGTTGGTTGCGAGTTGCTATCGATTTGTGCAGGTACGAGGGACTTGAGCGTGGCCTCCTACTGAATTGATACCTTGGTTCTCAAAAACTGAGGGAAATACTTACGCTACTCTGCTATATCATCCTCTCCTCTTTGGGGAAAACCAAAGCAAGCTCAAGAGGTAGCATGCAACTAGCAACAATTTAAATGAAGTTGGTTTGAATCCAAGATTCAAATTCAAACTCCATACGTGCAATTCAAATGCCATTTAATTGATTTGACCTGATCAGCAGGTATAAGTTGTTCAAACATGCATGAAAACAGTACAGATGGATAGATTGGATTTTTTGTGATCATTTTTCATATATAAATTATTTCATTTGGAGTTACGGTTGAATTTATATGAATTTTTGAAGTTTAAACTATTTTCTGGAATTTTCTGAATTACTTTTAATTCAGAAAATAACTAACTGCGTCAGCATTGTGTAAGCATGACTTCAGCGAGTCAACTGGGGCTGACCAGGGTCAAACCTGACCAGTGGGACCCACTGGTCAGTGACACAGTACTGCCTAAGTCACAGACAGGTAGGGTCGGGTCAATAGGTGACGTGGCCAGGTCAAACTGACCTGTCGGGCGTGGGGGGTTAGTTTAATCTAAACAAAAGCTAACCAGGGTTAATTAGGCGGTGGGGCCTCGCTGTCACTCACTCTGGAGGTTAAATAGTGGCGCAATTAGCTGCTAATGGCTGTGCCACGTCGACACAGTCGGAGTTAGCCACCGGCGAGGTCAGCGACGGCCGAACGCCTCGGGTTTCGCCCTCGGGCAACCAAACTCGCGGCGGAGGGCATCTATGTGCTCCTGGGACTCGCGCGCATCTAGGGGTGCAAGCGGGAGGAGCTGGGGCGGCGCGTAACCGCGGCGGCGACGAGCCGGGCGGCGGCCGGAGCTCGGTCAAGTGCGGGCGAGGGCTGCAGAGCGGTGGGGAAGGAGCTGGTGGCCAAGATGGCAACCACGGGCCACCAGAAGCACTCTGGTGCCACAGGTTTGGGCAGAGGGGCACGAAACGAGGGAGCTAGGCGGCCATGGCGGACGGCGGCGTGGAAGCTCGATGAGCGGCGGTTACGGAACATGCGAGAGAGAGAGAGAGAGGTGAGGGGAAACGACGGCAATCTCACAGAGGTCCTGAATAAAAACACATGAGGCTCGGAGAGGTCCTGGCGGCGCCGAATCGGCGGTGGCGATCTCCGGTGGCCGTCGGTGATGATGACGATGATGGCGACGCGTAGGGGCTCTTCCGGTCGCCGACATGGAGGGCGAGGGAGGCACGGTGGAGCTCGGGGCCGCGTCGGAGAGGTGAGGGGGTGGCGATGAGCGCAGTGTTTTGCGGCGACGTGCTCCGGCTCGTTCGGGCAGCCGTGAGAGAGAGAGCAGTGGAGGGGAAACGGGTCCAGGGAGAGAGGGGAGGGGACGACGGGGTCAGGGGGTGTGCGTGGCGTCGTCAAGAGGATCGGGGAGGGAGCCAGGCAAGCAGGAGGTGGCCAGGGCGGCGTCGGCGCCCGCCACTGATACGTCTCCAATGTATCTATAATTTTTTATTCATCCATGCTATATTATCTACTGTTTTGGACAATATTGGGTTTTATTATCCACTTTTATATTATTTTTGGGACTAACCTATTAACTGGAGGCCCAGCCTAGATTTGCTGTTTTTTTGCCTATTTCAGTTTTTCAAAGAAAAGGAATATCAAACGGAGTCGAAACGAATGAAATCAACTGGAGAAGTTATTTTTGGAGGGAAAGCTGCCAGATGGACTTGGACCCCACGTCAGGAGATAAGGGAGGTGCTCACAAGGGTGTGGGCGCCCCCCCCCCCCCGGGCGTGCCCCCCTGCCTCGTGGGGCCCCCGAAGCTCCACCGACGTACTTCCTGCACCCATATATACTCACGTACCCTAAAACTTCCGGAACAGAGATTAGATCGGGAGTTCGGCCGCCGCAAGCCTCTGTAGCCAGCAAAAATCAATCGGGACCCTGTTCCAGCACCCTGCCGGAGGGGGGATCCCTCACCGGTGGTCATCTTCATCATCCCGGCGCTCTCCGTGATGAGGAGGGAGTAGTTCACCCTCGGGGCTGATGGTATGTACCAGTAGCTATGTGTTTGATCTCTCTCTCTCTCTCTCTCTCTCTCTCTCTCTCTCGTGTTCTTGATTTGGCACGATCTTGATGTATCGCGAGCTTTGCTATTATAGTTGGATCTTATGTTGCTTCTCCCCCTCTACTCTCTTGTAATGGATTGAGTTTTCCCTTTGAAGTAATCTTATCGGATTGAGTCTTTAAAGATTTGAGAACACTTGATGTATGTCTTGCCGTGCGTATCTATAGTGACAATGGGATATCACGTGATTCACTTGATGTATGTTTTGGTGATCAACTTGCGGGTTCCGCCGATGAACCTATGCATAGGGGTTGGCACATGTTTTCGTCGTGATTCTCCGGTAGAAACTTTTGGGCACTCTTTGAAGTACTTTGTATTGGTTTGAATAGATGAATCTGAGATTGTGTGATGCATATCGTATAATCATACCCACGGATACTTGAGGTGACATTGGAGTATCTAGGTGACATTAGGGTTTTGGTTGATTTGTGTCTTAAGGTGTTATTCTAGTACGAACTCTAGGGTTGTTTGTGACACTTATAGGAATAGCCCAATGGATTGATTGGAAAGAATAACTTTGAGGTGGTTTCGTACCCTACCATAATCTCTTCGTTTGTTCTCCGCTATTAGTGTCTTTGGAGTGACTCTTTGTTGCATGTTGAGGGATTGTTATATGATCCAATTATGTTATTATTGTTGAGAGAACTTGCACTAGTGAAAGTATGAACCCTAGGCCTTGTTTCCTATCATTGCAATACCGTTTACGCTCACTCTTACCATTAGTTACCTTGCTGTTTTTATATTTTAAGTTTACAAAAACCTATATCTACCATCCATATTGCACTTGTATCACCATCTCTTCGCCGAACTAGTGCACCTATACAATTTACCATTGTATTGGGTGTGTTGGGGACACAACAGACTCTTTGTTATTTGGTTGCAGGGTTGCTTGAACGAGACCATCTTCATCCTACGCCTCCTACGGATTGATAAACCTTAGGTCATCCACTTGAGGGAAATTTGCTACTGTCCTACAAACCTCTGCACTTGGAGGCCCAACAACGTCTACAAGAAGAAGGTTGTGTAGTAGACATCAGCCACCGAGCTGCTTCGTGCGCTGGCACGAGGAAGAAGACAGGCATGCCCCTGGTGGGCTGGCCTCTCTGGTGGGCTGCACAGGTGAGGCCAGGTCAGTTCTCTCTGTCTTTCTATTTCTCTTCTGTTTGTTTGTTTTTTTATTTAAACTTTTCCACTGCTTTAAAATTCAAAACAATTTTAAAACAGTGCCAAGTACCCTCTGAATAATTTTATGTTGCAGAATGGACATTTCCAAATGCACATAAAATGTTTCAAAGATATTTCAAATTATATTCTAGTTATACGAATATAACTCAAATTCAAATAACTATTGATTTAAATTCAGAGTCCCAAAAATAAATCCTTAAAAATGTTCCTAAATTCTGGTTTGATATATAGCTCTTGCCAAAATTATCAAACATTGCAAGAGGACATCTTGGAAACAAAGAATGAGATTTCCAGGGTTCTTTGCCCTTCTTTTATTTAAGTTTTTGAGGCTTCCACTTTCCTCAATTCCAAGTTTCAGAAATTTAGACATGATGCATGAGTGCTCTATGATGCAACTAATACAAGCAATAATCTAGGGTTGTGACAAAAGTGATTATAAAACATCCAAGAATGAAAATATAACAGCATGGAACAATAAAAAATTATAGATACGTTGGAGACGTATCAGCATCCCCAAGCTTAATCCATGCTCGTCCTCAAGTAGGTAAATGATAAAAACAGAATCTTTGATGTGGAATGCTACCTAACATGTCATCTCATATTCTTTTCTTTGTAGCATGGACATTTGGACTTTTATATGGTTCAAATCAATAGTCTATTTTTAACATGAGGACTTTAAATACTCAAGCATACCAACAAGAAACCATGTCTTTCAAAATATCAACGCTAAAACAAGCTATCCCTAGCCCATCATGCTCAATCATTGATCCATTCATGAAACACACTCGTATATTAGCTACACTCAATGCTCAAGTACGATCATAGTGCCCCCTAGTTTTTGCTTTGTAAGAGAAGATGGAGACTGAAATTAAAAATAAAAATTGCATAAAGTAAAAGAAATGCCCTTCGCGGAGGGAAGTAGGGATTTGTAGAGGTGTCAGAGCCCAAAGCGAAAAAGATAGAGATAAAATATTTTGAGTGGCATGATTTTTCCACCAACAAAAATGACTTAGAGCTCCCAACACTTCCCATGCTAGATATATCATAGGCGGTTCCCAAATAGAAAATAAAGTTTGTTCCTTTTTCCACCATACTTTCACTTTCCATGGCTAATCGTATCCATGGGTGCCCTCCATACCAACACTTTTCAAGGAATTTATTATTTGACAACATAAAGTAAATTCATTTTTCATTTCGGGACTGGGCATCCCTAATACCTTTGCCTTGTTGGGGATCATTGCAGAAATTAAAATTTTTCTACGCATCACCAAGATCAATCTATGGAGTTTACTAGCAACGAGAGGGGAGTGCATCTTCATACCTTCGAAGATCGCGACACGGAAGCGTTACACGAACGCGGATGAGGGAGTCGTACTCGTAGCAATTCAGATCGCGGTTGATTCTGATCCAAGCACCGAACAACGGCGCCTCCGCGTTCAACACACGTACAGCCCGGTGATGTCTCCCACACCTTGATCCAGCAAGGAGAGAGGGAGAGGTTGGGGAAGACTCCGTCCAGCAGCAGCACGACGGCGTGGTGGTGTTGGAGCAGCGTGGTATTCTGGCAGGGCTTCGCCAAGCTTCGCGGGAGGAGGAGGAGGTGTTGGGGAGGGGGAGGGCTGCGCCTTGGATGTTGTCGTGGTTTTGTCACGGCAGATGTCCTAGCCAAAGGACTTAGTCATGGAGCCATCGATACGGGTTAACTCGAAGGGGTTAAAGCGGACACAAGGACATAGAGGGTTTATACTAGTTCGTCCCCTTCGATGAAGGTAAAAGCCTACGTCTAGTTGTGATGGAATTGATGGGGTTTCAAGGATTAGGGAGCAAACAAGCTTCGCCTAAGTCTCGAGTTGTGTTTTCTGTCCTTGAACCGATGTCGGGTCGTCCCCTTATATACACGGGTGACGCCTGTCGGTTCACAGAGTCCCAATCTCCGGTTCATATTCGTGCCCGGGTTGGTCTCTCCTTATTCCTAACTTATAATACAAGTTTACATACAAAGCCGGTTTACGGCCACAAGTGTTAAACCGACTACGGCCTTGGGCCCTCATCTATCTTCTTGGGCTTTAACACTATGAAGCTACTGATGAAGTTAACCCGGCCCTGGTAGGCCGGTTTACGCCCAGTAGTAATATCCCCAACATTAGGCCCCAGATTGATTTGAACGTGTCCATGTCAATCCTTAACAGAAATCTTCATCCTTATCACCTTCTGGTAACGGTTGAACCGTCCTGACGTCATCTTCTCCATTTGCTGTTAAACCGGGGTGACGTCATCTATCATAAAGAAAGTATTCATAATACCTCATCATCTTAATAAGGCTGCGGAAATCGAGGCGACAACTTCGCTCGGTGGCCCCTGGTTTGTCGCGCCTGACACATATCCTTTTGCCTTATAAATAGGACCGAAGGGTCATTTCCTTTTTTTCCCTTCCTGCCTTCTCATCTTCGTCTTCCTCGTCGTCAGCTTCGAAGCTCCGCTGCCGCCGTCGCCTTCAACCTCGACCTTGGCCACTGCATTGACCTGAACGCACCAGAGAACTGCGGCGACCTTCCGCACTTTCCTCTACTCTGGTAAGTCCTCTGTTCTTCTTAACCTTGATCTGTTCTAGAGTTCTCTGTTCTTGAGATGTTCATCGACAGCTCCTGCTCATGTATTAGCCTCCGTATGGATCTGCAAACCTTATCCTGAATGCCATGTAGCTTTCCGCGTCCGCCTATAGTCTCGTGTCTAAAGTCCGTAGATCTTATCTGTATATCTACCCATTGATTCACTTCCGTCCTGCTTTGAAGCCTTTGAATATTTCTTCTGTTTTTCTGAAGCTACCTTAGATCCATTGCTATAATGAAACTTTTGTGAAACCTGTTTCTGCATACTTAGCCATTTCGGATGCTTCCAATACTTAGATCAGGCGGTTTAGCTTCCCGTAGGAAAAGTCAATAAACCGGCATATACCATTAGTCCCCTTATTGAACCGCTAGGATCCTTAGCCATAGTCCATCGCTTTACGGAGCTTCGGTTTGAATATAGTTATCCTCGGTTTAATCCCGATCATATCAGTGTATATATTATACCCAACACAACCTCAAACCGGGATTGCTTATTTTGTAGACTCCATCATGGCCAAGCAAGTATATGAGTGCAACTGGGCTCCTTCTCGTGTTACAGAGACACAACTGAATAACTTAGTCTTGACTGGCGCTTTGAGCAGCAAGAATACCATCCACTGGAGGGTCCCAGGCAAAGAATGCCCTCCCACACCTCAAGAAGGAGAGGTGGTAGTTTTTGCGGATCACTTAGCCCGAGGTTTTAATCCACCCGGTTCGAAATTTTATCGGGACGTTTTGGCCAACTTCCAGCTTCGTCCGCAAGACACCGGCCCCAATTCTGTCACCAACATATATCATTTCCAAGTGCTCTCTGAGGTGTTCTTTCAAGAGGAACCTTCAGTCGAGTTATTCCGAGATTTGTTCCATCTAAACCGCCGCACAGAATTTACTGATGGTTCTAACATGGAATTGGGTGGCATGGCGATTCAAAAGCGGAAAGAGGTCACTTATCCTCACGCAAAGCTGCACAGCCATCCCCAAGAATGGAATCAATCGTGGTTCTATTGCAAAGACACCTCTCCGGCAAATGAAAATCCCTTACCCGGTTATCGTCCGGAACGGCTTAGCAACACACACCCCTTTCCACAGAGGTTGACGGCCAAAGAGAGGAGTAAATATGCTCCCCAACTGTCCAAGCTTAGAGCCTTTATGGCCAACGGTTTAACAGGAGTGGATCTCGCTCGTTGCTGGATATCCTGGAGCATACTGCCTCTCAGCCAACGCTCTGGTTTAATGTGTGAATATACGGGCAGTGTTAACGACCCTCTGCGGCATGTGAACATCCAGCTTACTGACGAAGAAGTCACCGAAGCTATGAAGGAAATTCTGAACGAACCGGAATACGTCTGTGCTCGAACCGGCCTGCTTCCTTTCTGTGCTACCAACAAACCGCCAGCTGTAAGTCTGAATTTTTCCCTTTCATTAATTCTGATGATGTTACATCTGTTTAATACTTAATCTGATATTTGTGAAATCAGGGTGATGATCCGTTTTGGAGCAAGAAACTTTCACAGGAAAAGGCAGACAAACCGGAGAGACCGACCCGTCCAAAGACAAAGGTCCTTAAGAGACCTGCTCAGAAAAGGAAAACCACTGCATCTTCTGATCCGCCTGCTGACGATGATGTGAGTAATCCGGACCTTGAGGTAAAATTCAATTTTACTTGGCTTTCTTTTACACGCCTTATTGATGATAATACTTGTCAGGATGATGCCGAAGCTAGCCATGCTAATGATGCAGAGGTAATTATTCTCTCTTCTGACTCGAACTCTTTGCCTTCACTAAAAATTCGTCAGACAATCCGCAAAGTTAAATTTTCTCATCCACTTGCTCCTTTGAATCCCAAATTTCTTATGAAGACCCAACAGCATGAAGTGCGCCGCACAACTCGGCATAGCGTCCAGGTAGTTACCTCCGCCGGTTTACCGAACAATCCGGTTCGGAGACGCCAATCAGAGATCCCTAATTTGCTTGTCAGTACTTGTTCTAAAGCGGGCTGTTTTCGTCAACCGCTTAACCCATCTGACTCCGATTATCAGGTTACCTCCCATTCATCCTCCGACGAGTCCACGGGTACTCAGCTGCCAACGCTTAAAACCGTGCTTGGGTAAGCTTATATTTATCATAACTTTCTTGATTTTGTAGCTTTCAACATATACTGTTTTTTGATTCTGCTGTTCCTCTCAGGGCCAAACCGAGGCCGAGCAAGAAAGATCGCCTGGACAAAGCGACCGAAGAAGAATCTGTCCCTGAACCGGGCGCCGCTCCAGATGTTGAGGCAGCCGTTCATGAACATATGCCAAATAACCCGCCAGCACAAGATGAGGTCTTTATTGCTGAAGAGAGGCCTGTTGATGCTTCTGGTCCTGCTGACCATCCTGGAAGTCTCGTCCGGAATGAAAAAACCACAAGTCCATCCAAAGCTACTGACAAACCGACAGCCACAGTGCAAACCGGTGACGCCCAGGATGATGAAGTTGTCATGACTGGTACTGGTCATACCGAACCCAGCAATCCTGTCGCTTTGTCCAGACACACTGCCAAGGATGAATTTGCTGCAATGGGCAAGGGCAAGTGGAACGTCGACTTGGCGACTTATGTTGCACTGAGTGCTCAAGATCTTCATTCTGGTTATCTGAGCCGTCTATATACCAGTCGCGACCATGGAGCTGGCCTAGTGAACATGATGAAGGAAAAATTTGAGGTAATTTTCATATGCCTCTTCCTGCTTATCTATCTTTTATCTTTTGCTGCTTCCCCTAGCCCCCAAGGGTCGGTTTGTAATCTTCTTTCAAACCGGAACTTTGTAGAACAAAAACCGCATACTTTCAGAATGCACCAATGTAGCCCCCAAGGGTCAGTTCAACTTAATGTAGTCGAACCGGGACTTAATAATATAAGCCTGAAAGCTTCAAATTTCATTGATAACTGTTTGAGCAAATAGCCATTAGCCCCCAAGTGCCAAGTTGAATACTTGTATTGAGCTTGGGACTTTGCAATCAGTTGATAGTTGTAGATTAAATAAGCATTAGCCCCCAAGTGCCAAGCGCATAACTCGTTATGTGGTTGGTACTTTAATATCCATACCGTTTTTTCTTTAAACCATATAACTGTCTGAATGCAGGCTGAGCTGAAGACCAAGGAAAATCAACTCGCCGATCTTCAGGAGAACTTAAAATCTCAACAAGCTAAAACCTCCAAAGCCAAAGAGGAGTTGACCCGCGCTTTAAGCGTCATGGAACAGCTGAAGGAGGGCTTTAAGAAAGATCGGGCGGATTGGGCCATTGAAAAAACTGTTTTGACCAAAAAGATTGAAACTGCTGAAGCTGCCCTTAAACCGGTGACTGATGAACTGACCAGCGTAAAGCGACAAGTGCATGCAATGACTGCTGCCATCTTTGGTAGGCATTCCTTGACTCCTGTGATAGTTTTGGTCTTCCTATGATAGGTCCGGTTTGTGAATTATTCTATCATGTTGCAGGCACCCGCATTAGCCACTTGGGGTCAGATGTTCGAATGAAATTGAAAGCTGCCTATACGTTAATTGAACAGCTGTACACTAGAGCATAGCGGATCATCTCGACTGCGTCCCATAACAACCCTGCACCCATGTTGATCCAAGATACTCTTAAGAGATTGTCAATTCTTCCCGCCCGGATTGAAGAGCTGAAGAAGTCTGCTGCTCGAACTGGTGCCATCAACGCTTTAATCCGAGCAAAAGCATGGGTGCCAGACTTCGATCCTGTGGAGGCAACTCAGGGCTATCCCAGTTTGAAGGAAGAAGGATCAGAATTCAATGAAGATGATCTGAGAGCCATAAACCTGGCGGTGCGCCCTCTGGCTTGCCAATTAGTAGAAGAGGCAAATTTGACGCATTATCAAGCCCAGTACAATAACCAGAACAAGCGAGTAGCTGCACCAGTTCCCGAAGCGGAAAATCTGATCCCGCCAATCCGTAAGCATACTTATGCTCCTGATACTGAACCGTCTTCGCTGATCCATGATGAAGTTGTTTTTCAAGCTTTAATGGGAATCGACTAGACCACTGTTGACTTCCAGCCGCTGGGTAGGGCAGAAGACGCTGAAGCGACGCAGGACGACCGCGATCATCAGACCAAGGTGGTGACCAAGCTTGAACCGGAGACCGGTTTAGTAGGCTGCCTTGTGATACTTTTGCCAGAAAACAGTGATCTTATTTGGGCACCATGTTGCCTTGTAATAGGATAGCCAATACTTTTGCTTCTGAGATGCCTTCGTACATCTGAACCGATACTTTGGTTGAAAAATCAAAAACTGCCAATCTATACCACCTGCAATCATAAAATCTTAAACTACCAGGGCGGTTGTACCACCAGCCGGTTTATAAACTTTATATATATATATATATATATATATATATATATATATATATATATATATATATGCAAGGAGATTGACATATATGATCAAATTTTGTGATACAAAATACCTGCCAACATTGGGCATGGAGTAGGCTTAGCCAATCTTGACACGATGGTTTGATGAACCTACACCGTCATGGGAGAAAACATCTCTTGTATATACAATGCTGGTTTACTATGTAAACCGTGCTTGGTCATAATGAACAATTTGTTACTCCAAAAAAGGATGTTAACAGATAAAATCAAACCGGGCAAATAACCTCAGGTTAAAAAATGGACCGTGTATCGCCAACTTGGCAGTTTGAACCGGTGTAAAACGTCTGTCGGTTCAAGATAAAACAGTAGTTTAAAAAATATTGAAGCAAAGGCAATAATAAAACCGTTTGCAAAAAAGGGGCTTTACTGAGCCGATCAGATGGTGTTACCTTGGTCGGACACGACCAAGCTCCCAATAGGTGTAGCTATGGTTCAAGTCAGCTAGATCCCCAAATGAAACTGTGGCATTACGCCGATCAAGTGGCATGGCAATGGTTCGGGCTCGACCAAGCCCCCAAGTGATTCTATGGCCTTTAGGCCGATCAAGAGGCGTGACTGGTTCAGACTTGACCATGTCCCCAAGTGATCTGGTGGCTTTCGCCTATCAAAAGGTGTTGCATCGGTTCGGACACGACCGAGCCCCCAAGTGATCTGGTGGCTTTCGCCTATCAAAAGGTGTTGCATCGGTTCAGACATGACCGAGCCCCCTAGTGATATTTATAATTGTTTCAAGGGGTAAACCGGAGGCCGCTTTAAGACATAACAACCCCATGTAACCACACATGATATAAAAGAACGGATACCCCGCTTTAGGCTGAGGGCCCGGTTTATTGTATTTATAATATGTACATTGTCATAATATATACATAAGCAGAGCCAATGGCTCAAGTATAGTAAGGCCGAAGATGAGCTATGTTCCACGACCTGTTGGTCTCCTCTTCTGATTTGCGTGAGTCTTTTCGCTCTCGAACATCAATCAGATAGTATGACCCGTTGTGCAAATTCTTGCTGACCATGAAAGGTCCCTCCCAAGGCGGGGATAACTTATGCATATCGGTTTGATCTTGAATGAGCCGAAGCACCAAATCTCCTTCTTGAAAGGTTCTGGTTCTGACTCGACGACTGTGATAGCGACGAAGATCCTGTTGGTAAATTGCTGAGCGGGCAGCTGCTATGTCTCGCTCTTCATCCAACCGGTCCAAAGCGTCTTGTCGAGCTATCTCGTTGTCCGCTTCAACATAAGCCGACACACGAGGTGAATCGTGACGGATGTCACTAGGGAGAACCGCCTCTGCTCCATAGACCATGAAGAACGGTGTGTATCCTGTTGATCTGTTGGGTGTGGTATTAATGCTCCATAATACAGATGGCAACTCTTCTACCCAACAACCCGGCGTCCTTTGCAGAGGAACCATAAGCCGCGGTTTGATGCCTCTCAAGATCTCCTGATTAGCTCTTTCTGCTTGACCATTGGACTATGGGTGCACCACTGATGAAACGTCAAGGCGGATGTGCTCCCGTTCACAAAACTCCTTCATGGCTCCTTTGGACAAATCAGTACCATTATCTATGATGATACTGTGTGGGAAGCCAAACCGGAAAATCACTTTTTTGATGAACTGAACCGCCGTGGCTGCATCACACTTGCTAACAGGCTCTGCCTCCACCCACTTTGTAAATTTGTCAACCGCCACCAGGAGGTGTGTCTTCTTATCCTTGGACCTTTTGAAAGGCCCAACCATATCTAGCCCCCAAGTTGCAAACGGCCAAGTGATTGGAATCATCCTCAATTCTTGAGCCGGTACATGAGCGCGTCTTGAGAACTTTTGGCAGCCATCACATCGTCTGACCAGATCCTCCGCATCAGCATGGGCAGTTAGCCAATAGAAACCGCGGCGGAACGCTTTGGCCACCAAAGACTTTGAACCGGCGTGGTGACCACAATCCCCTTCGTGGATTTCACGCAAAATTTCACAGCCTTCGTCAGGAGATACACAGCGTTGAAACGCTCCTGATACACTACAATGGTGCAACTCGCCATTGATGATTGTCATGGATTTGGACCGCTGTACTATTTGTCTGGCCAGAGTCTCATCCTCTGGTAACTCGCCCCGGTTCATGTATGCCAGGTAAGGAAGCGTCCAATCCGGAATGACGTGAAGAGCTGCCACCAATTGAGCTTCCGGGTCAGGAACAGCCAAATCTGCTTCACCTGGGAGCTTGGCCGACGGATTGTGCAACACATCAAGAAAAACATTAGGCGGGACCGGTTTACGCTGGGAGCCCAACCGGCTCAGGGCGTCCGCCGCCTCATTCTTTCGTCGGTCCACGTGGTCCACCTGATATCCCTTGAAATGACCAGCAACAATATCCACCTCACGACGATATGCAGCCATGAGTGGGTCTTTAGAATCCCAAGTGCCAGACACTTGTTGAGCCACTAGATCTGAGTCACCGAAGCACTTAACCCGGCTTAGATTCATATCCTTAGCCATCCGGAGACCATGGAGCAAAGCTTCATACTCAGTTGCATTGTTAGTACAAGGGAACATTAAGCGGAGAACATAACAGAACTTGTCACCTGGTGGGGAAGTTAACACGACTCCAGCCCCCGAGCCCTCCAATTGCCGTGATCCGTCAAAATGGATGGTCCAATATGTGTGATCCGGCTTCTCTTTAGGGGCCTGCAGCTCCGTCCAGTCATTGATGAAATCGACCAGCGCTTGGGACTTCACCGCCGTCCGAGGCACGTATCTTAAACCGTGCGGTCCAAGCTCTATAGCCCACTTGGCAATCCGGCCCGTCGCCTCCCGGTTCTGGATGATATCACCCAATGGGGCAGAACTGACCATTGTGATAGGATGCCCTTGGAAGTACTGCTTCAGTTTCCGGCTTGCCATAAAAACTCCATATACCAGCTTCTGCCAATGCGGATACCTTTGCTTGGATTCAATAAGCACCTCGCTGATATAATAAACCGGACGCTGAACCGGATACTCCTTGCCTGCCTCCTTCCGCTCCACCACAATAGCCACGCTGACCGCGCGAGCATTAGCAGCAACATACGGCAACAATGGCTCCTTATCAATGGGAGCGGCGAGCACGGGTGGATTGGCCAATTGCCGCTTTAAGTCTTCGAACGCCTGATCAGCAGCAGGACTCCAGACAAATTGATCCGTTTTTTTTCAACATCTGATACAAGGGGATTGCTTTCTCACCAAGGCGGCTGATAAACCGACTCAATGCGGCAATCCGGCCAGCCAATCGTTGAACATCATTGATACACTTCGGTTTAGCCAAAGAGGTGATGGACGTAATCTTCTCCGGATTAGCCTCGATTCCCCTGTTGGACACCAGAAAACCCAACAACTTGCCTGCCGGTACACCGAAGACACATTTGGCCGGATTGAGCATCATCTTATACGTCCTCAGGTTATCAAAGGTCTCCTTCAAGTCGTCAACCAAAGTCTCCTTCTTCCTTGACTTAACCACAATATCATCCACATAGGCATGTACGTTGCGGCCAATCTGCTTGTGAAGACAATTTTGCACGCACCGTTGATAGGTCGCCTGGGCACTCTTGAGCCCAAAAGGCATAGATACATAGCAAAAGGCTCCAAAGGGAGTTATGAACGCTGTCTTCTCCTGGTCCTTAATTGCCATCTTGATCTGATGATAGCCGGAATATGCATCCAAAAAACTTAAACGCTCGCAACCCGCCGTAGCATCAATAATTTGATCAATACGGGGGAGGGCAAAAGGATCTGCTGGACAAGCTTTATTAAGATCAGTGTAATCCACACACATGTGCTAGGTGTCGTTTTTCTTAAGGACCAGCACCGGATTAGCAAGCCACTCAGGGTGGTAAACCTCAACAATGAAGCCAGCTGCCAGGAGCCTGGCCACTTCTTCTCCAATAGCTTTGCGTCTTTCCTCGTTGAACCGGTGGAGAAACTGTTTCACCGGTTTGTATTTAGGATCCACATTAAGAGTGTGCTCAGCGAGTCGCCTCGGTACACCTGGCATGTCAGAAGGCTTCCATGCAAAGATGTCCCGATTCTCACGGATGAACTCGATGAGCGCGCTCTCCTATTTCGGATCCAAATTGGCACTGATGCTGAACTGCTTGGACGAATCGCCAGGTACGAAGTCAAAAAGCTTAGTCTCAGCCGCCGATGTGAATTTCAGGGCCGGATCATGCTCCGTGGTAGGTTTCTTCAGAGGAGTCATATTCGTCGGATCAACATTGTCCTTGTAATACTTCAGCTCCTCGGTGGCACAAACCGATTCTGCGTAGGCCGCATCTCCTTCCTCGCATTCCAAAGCGACCTTACGGCTTCCGTGAACCGTTATGGTCCCCTTATGACCTGGCATTTTGAGCTGCAAGTACACATAACAGGGCCGTGCCATGAACTTGGCATAGGCCGGTCGCCCAAACAGGGCATGATACGGGCTTTGGATTTTTACCACCTCAAACGTCAGCGTCTCTGATCTGGAATCATGATCATCTCCAAAGGCCACTTCCAGCGCTATCTTACCCACGGGGTATGCTGACTTGCCAGGTACCACACCATGGAAAACTGTATTCGATGGTCGGAGATCTTTGTCTATTAGTCCCATACGACGGAAGGTCTCATAATACAGGATATTAATACTGCTACCCCCATCCATGAGTACCTTGGTGAACTTATAAACTCCCACCTGAGGTGCCACCACCAGAGCCAGCTGACCGGATTGTCAACCCGAGGCGGGTGATCCTCTCTACTCCATATGATTGGCTGCTCTGACCAGCGTAGATATCGTGGTACGGCCGGTTCAACAGAATTAACTGCCCGCTTCTGGACCTTCCGGTCTCGCTTGTCCAAGCTAGTGGTGAATACGTGATATTGCCCACTATTCAATTGCTTCGGATTGCTCTGATAACCCGACTGCTGTTGTTGCTGATTGTAACCTCCCTGGTTATTCTGATTGTTCTGATTGTTACCTCCGCCCGGATTACCATTAAATCCTGAACCGGAGTTTCCTCCACCGGAACCTGGCCCGGAACCACCGCCGGAGCTGGGATCATACCAGAAAGCATTAGAGCTCTTGAACTCCTGCATAATGTAGCAGTCCTTCCAAAGGTGGTTTGCTGGCACCTCCTTTGTCCCATGCTTTGGACAGGGCTGGTTCAACAGATAATTCAGCCGGTCCGGATTAGGACTAGGTGCTCCACTGTGGTTCTGCGAGTTAGCCTTGCGTCGCTGGCCCTTGTCCTACGCATTGGTGTTGGCCACAAAGTCCATGTTGCCATCCGCTTTACGCTTGCCTCCGCCGCCATTACCTGCTAAGTGATGTTGCTGACCCTTGGAGTTGCCGTTCCTCCTTCCCTTCACTGCCTTTTCATCGTCAGACTCGGGATCCTTGGTACTATCAGAATCAACATACTTTACCAAAGCGGCCATAAGAGTCCCCATGTCAGTGCAATGGCGCTCATTCGTCCTAACTTCAACCTTAGGGGTCCAAACCGGCAATTGCCCTCCAAGGTTATGACTGTCGTGTCAGCATTGATGCGGTCTGACGAGTGTAGAATTTGTGAGACCCGACGTACCCAATGAGTGGTGGATTCTCCTTCTTCCTGGACACAGGCAGCTAAATCTACTATCGACATGGGTTGCTTACATGTATCTTTGAAGTTATTGATAAACCGGGCCCGTAATTGGGCCCATGAACTGATAGAATTGGGTGGCAGGCTCTTCAACCAAGTACGGGTCGTTCCTTCAAGCATCATGGTGAAATACTTTGCACATTCTGCCTCATCTACATCAAGCATCTCCATGCCCATCTCATAGCTCTCCACCCATGTCTCTGGGGGTTGATCCGCCGTATAGTTCGGTACCTTGCGCGGGCCCTTGAAATCTTCTGGGAGGCGCACATTGCATAAAACGGGAACAAGGCAAGGTACCCCCAATGCACTAGAATTAAGCCCAGGCTCAACCGAAGTGGTCGGACGAACCGGCGTAAGCTGACGAGCTTGATGCTGCGCCGCTAACTCGGCCTCCCTGCGCACTCGGGCCCGGTCCACCACCTCCTGGGCGTTGTCGATACCACCGGTCGGATTGTTACCACGGGGCGCTCCACGCCGTGCATTACTTGACACAGCTGGTTCCTCCATATGCCTGCTATAACTCCGGCTTGGACGTGGGGTAGAATGAATCCGGTCGCGGCTGTACGAATACGCTTCCTGTTGGACCAAAGCCGTCCTAAGGAGCTCCTTGACCCGGCGCGTCTCTATCGCATGTAATGAATCACCTTCGACTGGCATAGCCTCCAACCGTGTCGCGGCTGCGACAAGGTTATCCAGCGGGTTGGAGTAATGACCCGGAGGTGTGGTCACAGCCTGCGGTGCGCCACTGTTATGACGGGGCAGATCTATCAAGCGAGGCTGGACCGGCTCGCCTGTCGCAGGGACGTCCGCCCGGTTTACCGCCGGCGGATTACTGGCTCCCGCTCCAGGGTGTTAAAAAGGTCCCTTGCTTCGAAAACTGAGGGCAAACGAGATCGGTACTTCCTCCTCATGACTTCCTGTGATGCGCTCTGGTCCAGCATGAGTTTATAAGCTTGTGCGTCCAAAGCGGCCCGCTCCGCAGCCATCCTGACCTCTTCAGCTGCCAAATCCGCTTTGGCCTGAGTGATCTGCTCCCTCACCTTTGCAACCTCTGCGTTGTGGGTGTCTTGATCCATGGGGTTAGCTTCTGCCATGAGCGCAGCCAACGCATCGAACAGATCTGATAACACTTGAACCGGCGGGCGCACAGGGCCTCCTGCCCCGGCAGCCCTTGCCGCTGCTGAACCGGAGACCATCGCTGCGGTAGTTGATGAATGAATCGCTGCTTGTGTACCGGCCATGAATATTCTGACCCGGTTGGGCAAATCAGAGGGGTCCGGAATACTATCGCCATCGGAACAGCCCCCGATCCGGCCATCTTGTAGCTGATACAAAGACTCAGTTTCTCCGGTTGACGACTCGTCGCCAGAGTAAACGACGGTTTCACCACCAGATCCTGATCCATCCTCATAGCTTCCTCCATGGATAACTCCCACGAAGGCACGCTTTACGGCCGGCTTAACCCGGGCAGGCCGCGCACGCTGAGCTGTCTCGATGAGCTCGGTGCAGATGTCCAGCTCAGGGCCCGGTTCACCGATCTTGCTGATGAAAACGTGTATGCCACCAAAGGGGACCCGGTACCCGTACTCGATCGAGCCGGCCTCGGGGCCCCAGCCTTCATCGTCGATGTAGATCTTGCCGCGACGACTCTTGGTCATCCGGCCCACAGTGTATCCCTTGAGTCCTTCGAAGCGGCCCTCCAAGAATTTGAAACCATCGTGCGATAGCCCCACCGTGGGCGCCAACTGTCGTGGTTTTGTCACGGCAGATGTCCTAGCCAAAGGACTTAGTCGTGGAGCCATCACAACGGGTTAACTCGAAGGGGTTAAAGCGGACACAAGGACACAGAGGGTTTATACTAGTTCGGCCCCTTCGATGAAGGTAAAAGCCTACGTCTAGTTGTGATGGAATTGATGGGGTTTCGAGGATTAGGGAGCAAACAAGCTTCGCCTAAGTCTCGAGTTGTGTTTTCTGTCCTTGAACCGATGTCGGGTCGTCCCCTTATATACACGGGTGACACCTGTCGGTTCACAGAGTCCCAATCTCCGGTTCATATTCGTGCCCGGGTTGGTCTCTCCTTATTCCTAACTTATAATACAAGTTTACATACAAAGCCGGTTTACGGCCACAAGTGTTAAACCGACTACGGCCTTGGGCCCTCATCTATCTTCTTGGGCTTTAACACTATGAAGCTACTGATGAAGTTAACCCGGCCCTGGTAGGTCGGTTTACGCCCAGTAGTAATATCCCCAACAGATGTGGTGCGGCTACCCTCCCTCTACCCCTCTATTTATAGGGTGAAGGGGAAGGGGGGCCGGCCCCCTCCAGATGGATCTAGAGGGGGGCGGCCAAGGGGGAGGGGGCTTGCCCCCCAAGGCAAGGGGGCGCCCCCTTTAGGGTCCCCCCAAACATGGCGCATGGGCCCTAGGGGGGATGGTGCTTAGCCCACTTAGGGGATGGTTCCCTTCCACAAATAGCCCATAGGGCCCTCCGGGGCAGGTGGACCCCCGAAACCACTTCGGTGATCCCGGTAGAATGCTGATAAACCCCCGAACCCTTCCGGTGACCGTATGATGACTTCCCATATATAAATATTCACCTCCAGACCAATCCGGAACTACTCGTGACATCCGTGATCTCATCCGAGACTCCGAACAACATTTGGTAACCATGTACAAACTTTCCCTATAACCCTAGCGTCATCGAACCTTAAGTGTGTAGACCCTACGGGTTCGGGAATCATGCAGACATGACCGAGACATCTCTCCGGCCAATAACTAATAGTGGGATCTGGATACCCATGTTGGCTCCCACATGTTTCATGATTATCTCATCGGATGAACCACGATGTCGAGGATTCAATCAATCTCGTATTTTCCCTTTATCAATCGGTACGTTACTTGCCCGAGATTCGATTGTCGGTATCCCAATACCTCGTTCAATCTCGTTACTGGCAAGTCACTTTACTCGTTCCATAACACATCATCCCGTGACCAACCCCTTAATCACATTGAGCTCATTACGATGATGTCTTACCGAGTGGGCCCAGAGATACCTCTCCGTCATACGGAGTGACAAATCCCAGTCTCGATTCGTGCCAACCCAATAGATACTTTCGGGGTTACCCGTAGTGCACCATTATAGCCACCCAGTTACATTGTGAAGTTTGGCACACCCAAAGTACTCATATGGTATCCGGGACTTGCACAATCTCATGGTCTAAGGAAAGGATACTTGACATTAGAAAAGCTCTAGCAGACGAACTATACGATCTTTGTGCTATGCTTAGGATTGGGTCTTGTCCATCACATCATTCTCCTAATGATGTGATCCCGTTATCAATGACATCCAATGTCCATGGTTAGGAAACCGTAACCATCTATTGATCAACGAGCTAGTCAACTAGAGGCTCACTAGGGACATGTTGTGGTCTATGTATTCACACATGTATTACGGTTTCCGATTAACACAATTATAGCATGAACAATAGACAATTATCATGAACAAGGAAATATAATAATAACCAATTTATTATTGCCTCTAGGGCATATTTCCAACATGCCTTACTCTCATGCAATGAAAAATGAATAAACGCTCATCGTGAGAATAACACATCTAGCATGGAAAATATTGGCCACCCCTCACCGCCTCGCGAGCGGTACGAGCACACAAAAGAGAAATTTATTTTGAAAATTAGAGATGGCACATACAAATTTGCTTAGAACGGCAAAAGAATACCACATATAGATAGGTATAGTGGACTCATGTGGCAAAATTGGTTTAAAGGATTTTGGATGCACAAGCAGTGATCATACTTAGTGCAAAGTGAAGGCTAGCAAAAGATTGAGAAGCGACCAACCAAGAAATGAAAAATCTCATAAGTGAGCATTAAGCATAATTAACACCGAATAATGCACCACAAGTAGGATGTAATTTCATTGCATAACTATTGACTTTCGTACTTGCATAGGGAATCACAAACCTTAACACCAATATTCCTACTAATGCATAATTACTCATCAACATGACTCAAATATCACATCACATATCCCAAAACTATTACAAGGAATCAAGTTTATTTTGTCCAGTGATCTTCATGAAAGTTTTTATTATATCCTTCTTGGATATCTATCACTTTGGGACTAATTTCATGTGTTGCTTTTGATAAGCTCAAACAAATATAAGTGAAGATCATCAGCATAATATCTCTTTCTCTCAAATTAATTTAAGTGAAGCAAGACAGAATTTCTTAAACAATTTACTAACTCTCAAATAAATCTAAGTGAAGCAAGAGAGCATTTCTTCAAAAATACTAAAGCACACCATGCTCAAAAAGATATAAGTGAAGCACTACAGCAATTCCATAGCTCATAAAAATTTAAGTGAAGTATAGAGAGCAACTCTAACAAGTCATGGCATAATTTTGGCTCTCTCAAATAGGTGCGCACAGCAAGGAATCTAGACTTGAAATAAAAAGCAAAACAAGCAAAGACTCATATCATACAAGATACTCCAAACAAAACTCATAATATGTGACGAATAAAAATATGGCTTCGAGTAAAATATCGATGGTCGTTATAAGAAAGAGGGGATGCCACTCGGGGCATCCCCAAGCTTAGTTGCTTGCTACTCTTTGGATAATGGCTTGGGGTGCCATGGGAATCCCCAGGCTTAGGCTCTTCTTACTCCTTATTCCTTCATCCATCATAACATCACCCAAAACTTGAAAACTTCAATCACACAAAACTCAACAAAACCTTCGTGAGATCCGTTAGTATAAGAAAACCAATCTTTACTTTAAGTACTGTAGAAAACTTATTCTAATATTGTTATTGCTTTATGTCTACTGTATTCTATCTTTTCCATGGCAAAACTCTTCAAAGAAAACCCATAGAATCATTAAAATAAGCACATAACACAACGAAAACAGAATCTGTAAAAAACAGAGCAATCTGTGAAGATGTGAATTGTTCTCATACTTATGTAACTCCAAACATTCTGAACAATTAGGATAAGAGAGGAAATTTGTATATCAATCTTGTGTAAAAAATTCAGAGTTTTCAACCGCTTCTGTAATTCTAAACAATTATTTGTCTGGACACAAAAGTTTTTTTTCCAACAAGATCAAATCAACTATCACCAAAGCTATCCGAAGGCTTTACTTGGCACAAACACTAAATAAAACACAAAAAACACAATCATAACAGTAGCATAATTGGGTGAACACTCAAGAACAGAAAGCAAAAGACAAAAATAAATTTTATTCATTGGGTTGCCTCCCAACAAGCACTATTATTTCACGCCCTTAGCTAGGCATAAAGCAATGATCTAAGTGTTGTCATCTTTGTTTCTAGATCCATATGATGCCCTCATGATTGATTCATATGATGGCATAATTCTTGCTCTAGTGAAGTGTTCCATACCCTTCCTTAGTGGAAAATGGAACTTAATATTGCCTTCTTTCATATCAATCATGGCACCAATAGTATGCAAAAACGGTCTACCAAGAATAATTGGACAAGACGGATTGCAATCAATATCGAGAACAATAAAATCTATGGGCACATAGTTCCTATTTGCAAGAATAAGAACATTATTAATTCTTCCCATAGGATTTTTAATAATAGAATCTGCCAAGTGCAAATTTAAAGAACATTTTTCAATATCGATAAGACCAAGCACATCACATAGAGATTTCAGAATTGTAGAAACACTAGCACCCAAGTCACATAAAGAAAAACACTCATAGACTTTGATAGTAGGTTTCCATTCATCATGTAATTTTCTAGGAATTGGAACTTCTAATTCCAACTTTTCTTCTAAAGCTTTCATCATAGCATGAACATTATGTTTAGTAAAAGTTTTATTTTGTTCGTACTAATGAGGTGAATTTATCATGGATTGCAACAAAGAAATACAGTCAATCAAAGAGCAACTATCATAATTAAAGTCTTTGTAATCCAAAAGAGTGGGCACATCACTAGTTAAAGTTTTGACCTCTTCAAACCTACTTTTATCAATTTTCTCAACAATATTTTCACCCTCCGAATTATTGGGACACCTTCTAGCTAAAGTTGGCTCTTCTTCAGTCCTTTTTTCATCAATCTTAATTTTACTAAACAAAGAATCAATAGAAGAAACACCAATCATTTTAAGATCTTCATCACTTTTATCTTCCAACGAGATTCGTTTCGCGGCCATTTGATTTACTAGGGTAGCTTGTGCGTCGGATATTTTTCCTAGCACACTTTCAGCAAAAGCGTACTTAGATTGGAGATTGCAAACTTCTCTACTAATATCATCAAGTTGTTTTGTTGTAGCATCTAGCACAACGGAGTGTTCCTTAAGTTCTTCGGTAAAATACTTATTATGCTCAAATTGTGTAGTTATATATTCCTTAGTACTTTTCTCAATTTCAAGCAAAATATTGGGGTAATGAACATCATAATATTTTCTTTGAGGTATCATGACTACGCAAATAAGAACACACGCAAAAATAGATCCGGCAAGAAGACGGAGAACCAAAAAGAGGGCGAACAAAATGGCAAATTTTTGTGAAGTGGGGGAGAGGAAAACGAGAGGCAAATGACAAACAATGTAAATTGCGAGGAGATGAGATCTGTGATTTGGAACCTGGTAGATGTTGATGATGTCTCCCTGGCAATGGCGCCAGAAATTCCTTTTGATGTCTGCTAGACTACGTCGGTATTTTCCCAAAAAGGAAGGGATGATGCAGCACAACGACGGTAGGTATTTCCCACAGTGATGAGACCAAGGTTATCGAACCAGTAGAAGAACCATGCAACACTACGTGAACGGCACCTACACACAAATAACAAATACTCGTAACCCGACGTGTTATAGAGTTGTCAATCCCTTTCAGGCAACGGCGCCAGAAATTGGCACGTGGACGGGAGAAAGTTGTACCAAATTGATAGATCGAACACCAAATAAAATAAAGTGCAGCAAGGTATTTTTTATTTTTGTGTAATATAGATCTGGAAATAAAAGCAAATAAAAGTAGATCGCAAAGGCAAATATATTAAAGAAGAGACCCGGGGGCCGTAGATTTCATTAGTGGCTTCTCTCGAGGAAAAATAGCAAACGGTGGGTAAACACATTACTGTTGGGCAATTGATAGAACTTCAAATAATCATGACGGTATCCAGGCAATGATCATTATATAGGCATCACGTCCAAGATTAGTAAACCGAATCCTACTTGCATCTACTACTATTACTCCACACATCGACCGTTATCCAGCATGCATCTAGTGTATTAAGTTCATGGAAAAATGGAGTGATGCAATAAGAACGATGACATGATGTAGACAAGATTTATTTATGTATAAATAGACCCCATCTTGTTATCCTTAATAGCAACGATACATATGTGTTGGTTCCCTTTCTGTCGTCACTGGGATCAAGCACCGTAAGATCGAACCCATCACAAAGCACCTCTTCCCATTGCAAAATAAATGGATCAAGTTGGCCAAACAAAACCCAAATATTAGATAAGAAATACAAGGCTATAAGCAATCGTGCATATAAGAGATCAAGAAGACTCAAATAACTTTCATGGATAAAAAGATAGATCTGATCATAAACTCAGAGTTCATCCGATCCCAACAAACACACAGCAAAAAAACTTACATCATATGGATCTCCAAGAGACCATTGTATTGAAAATCAAAAGAGAGATAGGAAGCAATCTAGCTACTAACTACAGACACGTAGGTCTACAAGAGACTACTCACTCAACATCGGAGAGGCACCAATGGACATGATGAACCCTCCGTGATGGTGTCTAGATTGGATCTGGTGGTTCTGGAACTTGCGGCGGCTAGAATTGATTTTCGTCGACTCCCCTAGGGTTTCTGGAATATTGGGGTATTTATAGAGTAAAGAGGCGGTCTGAGGGCACCCGAGGAGGGCACAACCCACCAGGGCGCGCTTGGAGGCCCAGGCGCGCCCTGGTGGGTTGTGCTCCCCTGGAGCAGCCCCAGGTGCTTCTTCGGCCCATTGGATGTCTTCTGGTCCAAAAAATTCACAAAAAGTTTCACTGCGTTTGGACTCCGTTTGGTATTGATTTCCTGCTATGTAAAAAACTTGCAGAAAACAACAATTGGCACTTGGCACTATGTCAATAGGTTAGTACCAAAAAATGATATAAAATGACTATAAAATGATTATAAAACATCCAAGAATGATAATATAACAGCATGGAACAAAAAAAATTATAGATACGTTGGAGACATATCAAGCCCTCCAAGCAAAGATTCTAATCTTCTGAGGGACATTAGCCTTCCAAATAATATCCCAGGGCCTCGTTTCCCCATTTATGGCTATACTGGACTTCCCCAATACAATGTCCGAGTCCTTAATATCGAGGGCAAACCTATACGCACTCTTTATCGAAAATAATCTATTTTTCTCATGGTGTCGGGCAATGAAATAATCCTCACCAAGTTCAGGATATGCAACTTTAAAATTTCCTCAGCTTCATTGGGGTAAAACGGACGCCTGATCAAATTCTCATCTCATCTCCTTGAGCCACTCCTGAATAAATCAGCCACCCATTCGACCCTAGTTCTGGTCCTCTTAGCAGAGATTTTTAGGCCAGAATACGTGGGAAGCCAATTATCCCTCCAAATATTTATGATAGCACCATCGACGACTCTCCAGATGATACCCCTTTCCAAGAACTCGAGTCCATGCATAATACCTTACCAAGTAATAAGTGATGTTGCTTGATGGAACACAATATGAATAAGATGTCCATGAGGGTAGTATTTAGCTTTCATCACCTTTGGACACAAAGAGTCCGGAAAAACCAATAATCGCCAAGCATGTTTGGCCAAAAGTGCTTGATCCAGTCTGAAACCTGATACGTCTCCATCATATCTACTTTTCCAAACTCTTTTGCCCTTTTTTTGATCTAATTTGCATGATTTGAATGGAACTAACCCGGACTAACGCTATTTTCAGCAGAGTTCCCATGGTGTTATTTTCGTGCAGAAATAGAAGTTCTCGGAATGACCTAAAACTTCACGGAGATCAATTTTGGAATAAATAAAAAATATTGGCGAAAGAATCAACCGAAGGGGGACCACACCCTGTCACAAGGGTGGGGGTGAGCCCAACCCCCTGGGGCGCGCCCTCTATCCTTGTGGCCCCCCTGGACCTCAACCGACCTCAACTCCAACTCCATATATTCACATTCGGGGAGAAAAAAATGGAGAGAAGGATTCATCATGTTTTACGATACGAAGCCGCCGCCACCTCCTGTTCTTCCTCGGGAGAGCAGATCTAGAGTTCGTTTTGGGCTCCGGAGAGGGGCTATCGTCGTCATCGTCATCATCAACCATCCTCCATCATCAATTTCATGAATCTCACCGTTGTGCGTGAGTAATCCCATTTTAGGCTTGTTGGACGGTGATGGGTTGGATGATATTTACCATGTAATCGAGTTAGTTTTGTTAGGGTTTGATCCCTAGTATCCACTATGTTCTAATTAAGATTGATGTTGCTATGACTTTGCGGTGCTTAATGCTTGTCACTAGGGCCCGAGTGCCATGATTTCAGATCTGAACCTATTATGTTTTCATGAATATATTTGTGTTCTTGATCCTATCTTGCAAGTCTATAGTCAACCCCGGAGTGAACCTACTATGCTTTATGATCTGGCAACCCCGGAGTGACAATAGTCGGGACACTTCCCGGTGATGACCCTAGTTTGACGAGTTCATGTATTCACTAAGTGCTAATGCTTTGGTCTGGTACTCTATTAAAAGGAGGCCTTAATATCCCTTAGTTTTCAATAGGACCCCTACCACGGGTGGGTAAGATAGAAGATGTCATGCAAGTTCTTTTCCATAAGCACGTATGACTATATTCAAAATACATGCCGACATTATATTGATGAATTGGAGCTAGTTCTGTGTCACCCTATGTTATAACTATTGCATGATGAATGCTATCCGACATAATTATCCATCATTGATCCATTGTCTACGAGCTTTTCACATATTGATAATTGCTTTGTTACTTCTCCGTTGCCACAGTTACAATTGCTACAAAACTGCTACCGTTACTTTTCCCACCGTTACCGTTACTTCCATACTACTTTGCTACTAAATACTTTGCTGCAGATATTAAGTCTTTCAGGTGTGATTGAATTGACAACTCAGCTGCTAATACTTGAGAATATTCTTTGGCTCCCCTTGTGTCGAATCAATAAATTTGGGTTGAATACTCTACCCTCGAAAACTGTTGCAATCCCCTATACTGGTGGGTTATCAAGACCTTTTTCTAGCACCGTTTCCGGGAAGCATAGCTCTATTCTCTGAGTCACTTGGGATTTATATCTGTTGATCACTATGAGGAATTTAAAAGATCAAAGAACTAAGATTTTTCCCTCAACTGCGAGGGGGGGTAAGGAACTGCCATTTAGCTCTGCACTTGATTCCCCTTCTGTTTTGAGTAAACTTGCGACACCTTCGCCTGCTATTGATTCCGATATGTCGCATGTTATTGATGATGCCACTTCTGATATGCATGATGCTTATGATGAAACTACTTCTCTTCTAGATAATATTGTGCCACTTGGTGAATTTATTGATGAACAACTTGCTAGGGTTAGAGAGAATGAAATTACTGAAACTGATGATATTATTGAAATTGAAGATTATGATTCTCCTCCTAGATATGAATTGCCTGTTGTACCTGAGGGTTATGTTATGGATGAAGAAACTGCTAGAGACTTCTTTGCTTGCAATGATAGAGAAGATCTTAAGAAACTATTAGCTAAGCTGGAAGAAAAATCCTTGAATGCTAGAATGAAATATGATCCTAATTTTGCTACTTCACTTATCTTTGTTACTGATAAGGATTATGAATTCTCTGTCGATCCTGAGTTAATTACTTTGGTTGAATCTGATCCTTTCTATGGTTATGAATCTGAAACTGTTGTGGCACATCTTAGTAAATTGAATGATATAGCCACCCTATTTGATTATGAGGAAAAAATCGCTATTACTATATTCTCAAATTGTTTCCTTTCTCGTTAAAGGGTGATGCTAAGTTATGGTTTAATTCTCTTGCTCCTGGTTGTGTGCGTAGTCCCTAGGATATGATATACTCCTTCTCTCAAAAATATTTTCCTGCTCATAAGGAACAAGCTGCCCTATGGGAAATATTTAACTTTGTGCAAATTGAAGAAGAGAGTCTCCCACAAGCTTGGGGGAGGCTTCTCCAATTACTTAATGCTTTGCCTGATCATCCTCTCAAAAAAAATGAAATACTTGATATCTTTTATAATGGACTAACCGATGCTTCCAGAGACCACCTGGATAGTTGTGTTGGTTGTGTTTTCAGGGAAAAGAACTGTTGAGCAAGCTGAATTGCTATTGAATAATATATTGAGTAATGATAATGGTTGGACACTTCCTGAACCAACTCCTAAGCCAACTTCGAAGAAAAGGGGTATTATATTTCTCAGTCCTGAAGATATGCAAGAGGCAAAGAAATCTATGAAAGAAAAAGGTATTAAAGCTGAAGATGTTAAGAATTTACCGCCTATTGAAGAAATACATGGTCTTGATAACCCGACATAGGTAGTAAAGGTAAATTCTCTATATAAATTTGATGAAGGTGATATTCCTCATAATAAGCCTGCTAGTCAATGCTTAGATGAGTTTGATGATTTTACTATTAAACAAGAAAACTTCAATGCTTATGTCAGTAGACAACTGAAATGTAATACTTCCAAGCTTGACACTTGGGTGATTATATGAGTAGAATTGTTAATGATCTTAAGCTTATTAGTAAACATGCTTCCATGGTTACAACTCAAGTAGAAAAAGCACTTAAGGCACAAGATGATTTGCTTAATGAGTTAAATAATAAGAACAATGACAATGTTGTTAGAGTTATGACTAGAGGTGGTAAAATGGCCCAGGAACCTTTGTATCCACAGGGACATCCTAAGAGAGTTGAGCAAGATTCTCAGAGAATTAATACTGATGCATCTAGCCCTTCTAATAAAAAGAAGAAGAAAACTGATAAGATTTGCATGCTAGTGAACATGCTATAGACATACCTGAGAATCACAATGATATTTCTATTTCTGATGCTGAGACACAATCTAGTGATGAACATGAACCTAGTGATAATGTTGATAATGATGTTCATGTTAATGCTCAACCTAGTAATAATAATGATGTAGAGATTGAACCTGTTGTTGATCTTGATAACCCACAATCAAAGAATCAACATTATGATAAGAAAGACTTTGTTGCTAGGAAACACGTTAAAGAAAGAGAACCATGGATTCAGAAACCCATGCCCTTTCCTCCTAAGCCATCCAAGAAAAAGGATGATGAGGATTTTGAGTGCTTTGCTGAAATGATTAGACCTATCTTTTTGCGTATGTGTTTGACTGATATGCTTATAATGCCTCCTTATGCTAAGTATATGAAAGATATTGTTACTAATAAAAGAAAGATATTGGAAGCTGAAATTTCCACCATGCTTGTTGATTATACTTTTAAGGGTGGAATACCAAAGAAACTTGGAGATCTAAGAGTACCAACTATACCATGCTCCATTACAAGAAACTATGTTAAAACTGCTTTATGTGATCTTGGAGCCGATGTTGGTGTTATGCCTTTCTCTTTATATCGTAGACTTGAATTGAATAAGTTGACACCGACTGAAATTTCTTTGCAAATGGCTGATAAATCAATTGCTATACCCATCGGTATTTGTGAGGATGTGCCTGTTGTGGTTGCAAACGTTACTATCTTAACGGACTTCGTCATTCTTGATATTCACGAGGACGACAGTATGTCGATTATCCTTGGCAGACCCTTTTTGAATACTGCAGGGGTTGTTATTGATTACAACAAAGGCAATGTCACTTTTCATGTTAATGGTAATGAGCATATGGTACACTTTCTGAAGAAACAACCTCAAGTTCATAGTATCAATTCTATTAGAAAATTTTCAACTATTACTGTTGGAGGTTTTGAATTCCCTCTTCCTACTGTCAAAAAGAAATATAATATTCTTACTGTGGGGGACATGCATGTCCCCGTTGAGGTAACCTAGTGTTATTCGAAAAGTCTCCGGTTTCATGTCATTCGGAAGAATTTTGTTATAAGACTTGATCAACCTTGTTAATGGATTCCTTTTGATGGGCATGAGGTGGATGAATTTAGAAGGCACAAGTTTCTGTACCTACCTTTTACTTTCTGTCATTTAGAATAAATAAAGCAAAATTAGGATTTTCTGTCTGTTTTCTAAATTATCCGTGCAATAAATATGTCCCGAAAATAGGAAGTTCTCCAAATGCCCTAAAAATTTAGTATGATTTTTTATAGAATATTTTAGAATTTCTGGCACTGAACATGCACCAGGGGGCTGCACCAGTGGGCCACAAGGGTGGAGGGCGCGCCCTACCCCCTGGGCGCGCCCCCTACCTTGTGGGTCCCCTCCACTTATTCCAGCACCCATCCACTTCGTCTTCCTCCAGAGAAAATCATTCCATAGCTCAAACCCATGTTCTTGCTCATATTGCTGTCATTTTCGATCTCCTTGCTCAAAGCTCTATTCGTAAAACTGTTTTGGGAGATTGTTCTTCGGTATGTGACTCCTCCAATGGTCAAATTAGTTTTTGTTCTAGTGCTTTATTTATTGCAAATTTTGCCTGTTGTGGTGACCTTGTTCTTGAGCTTGCATGTCAAATTTATATGGTCCAAAGTAGTTCTGATGCATGATTTACCCTCTAGACACTTGTAGGAGTAGTTGCTATCAATTTTGTTGAGATAGGTTCACTTTTATTTTGAGTCACAAAAAATTTCAGAAATTTTTCAGAGGAAGAAAAAAATGTCTAGGAGAATGTACCAAGGTGGTTCTTCGAGGAAGCAAGCACTGAGGCTCGCGATACGTGAACCGGACCTTGAACCACCAAGGGAAGCTCAAGTGCGGCCTTGTGAATGGTCGTCGGATGAATTTATGGTTCATGCAGGCTTCAAGGATGAATTTCATGTGTATGTATGGAATGCTGATCTTGAGGACTTCGTGTCAGATAAGTGCCAACAATACTATTACCTCACCGATTCCTTTGTGCGGAGGTTTGAATTTTCCTCTAAGCGCAATACCCATATTGTTTTATTTGATCTTTATGATGAATCATATACCATGGACCTTGAAGATTTTAATATTGCTTGCAAAATCCCACAGTGGGGCCTTCTTAGCGAGCCTCACAGAGCTGAATACAATGATTTTCTTGCTAGCATCACCATGGGAGAAATTAGAAATATCACACAAGCCTCCATATGGAGCATTCATTTTCCTGCTATACATTATTTTGCTCTCTTCATAGGTAGATGGATTAATGGTAAAGACGGTCATAGCCACCTTTGTGCTTCGGATCTTAGTGTCCTCAAATGTTCGATGTTAGGTGATAAGCGATATAACTTGGGGGCTATTATTGCGAGGAGGTTACATCTTAATGCTAAAGATGGAGATTTATTTGATGGGATTTATGCAACTCGTTTAGCTAATTATCTTGGAGTACCCATAAGGGGGAATGACATAGAGTTGCCACTTGTTTTTCTCGATCATAATGCTTTGGTGCGTTATCAGTTTCTAGAGAGGAACGAAGAGTCCCTCCAGTACCGATTAATCTTTGACAGACGGCGTGCCGTCCATATTACCCTTCCTGCTCCTGCCTTCTTTAACTTTCAGGTAAATGGGAGATATTTTATAATTAGAGAGGAGGCAAATGAGTATGAGAGTACACCGGAGGTTGCTCGCCTCCAGGAGGCAGTAATGTCTACTACGCAACTTTATTCTTGTAGACACGTGTTGGGCCTCCAAGCGCAGAGTTTTGTAGGACATTAGCAATTTTCCCTCAAGTGGATGACCTAAGGTTTATCTATCCGTGAGAGTTGTAGGATGAAGATGGTCTCTCTCAAACGACACTGCAACCAAATACAAGAAATCTCTTGTGTCCCCAACACACCCAATACAATGGCAAATTGTATAGGTGCACTAGTTCGGCGAAGAGATGGTGATAAAAGTGTAATATTGATGCTAGAAATATAATTTTATAATCTGAATAAATAAAAACAGCAAGGTAGCAAATAGTAAACGGGCACAAAAACAATATTTCAATGCTTAAAAATGAGGCCTAGAGTCTGTACTTTCGCTAGTGCAATCTCTCAACAATGCTAACATAGTTGGATCATATGATTATCCCTCAAAGTGTAATAAAGAATCACTCCCGAGTTCCTATTAGTGGAGAACAAAAGATAGATATTGCTTGTAGGTTATGAGACTATCTCAATGCTATTCTTTCCATTTGATCTATCCTAGAGTTCGTACTAGAATAACACCAAAGCAAATTCATAGAAATAATACTCAATCCACACAAAGAACTATAAAGAGACCCCAAAGTTTCTACCGGAGAAAAACATGCATCAACCCCTATGCATAGATTACCCCAATATCACCGCGGGAATCCGCGAGTTGAATGCCATAACATATGTCAAGTGAATCAATAAGATACCCCAATTGTCACCTCAAGTATTCATACCGCAAGACATATATCATGTGTTCTCATCTCTGAATATTCAATCCGACAAGACAAAACTTCAAAGGGTAAAGATTAAATTCATCATAACAAGAGTATAGAGGGTAGAAACATCATATGATCCGACTATATTAACAAAGCCCATGATGTAGATCACGAGAGAGAGAGAGAGAGAGAGAGAGATTGAACACATAGCTACTAGTACAAACCCTCAGCCCCGAGGGTGGACTGCTCCCTCCTCATCGTGGTGGCTGCCGGGATGATAAAGATGGCCACCAAAGATGATTCCCCCCTACGGCAGGGTGCCGGAACAGGGTCTAGATTGGTTTTCGGGATACAGAGACGTTGCGGCGGCGGAACTTCTGATCTAGGTTAACCCCAATGGGTTTTGGAATATTTGGGAATTTATAGTGCAAAGAGGGGGTGCGGGAGGCCGCCGAGGTGGGTACAACCCACCTGGGCACGGGTTGTGCCCCCCTCGGGGCACCCCCTAGGTGCAGCTCTGGCTCATTGGGTTCCTTCTAGTCCATAAAAAATCTCCATGGAGTTTCGTTGCGTTTTGACTCCGTTTGGTATTGCTTTCCTGCAATGTAAAAAACAAGCAAAAAACAGCAACTGGCACTAGGTCAATAGGTTAGTCCCAAAAAATGATATAAATTTGCTATAAAATGATTGTAAACATCCAAGAATGATAAAATAATAGCATGAATACTTTATAAATTATAGATACGTTGGAGACGTATCAGGCAGCTCGCCAAGCGGTGGCTGCCGCAGCTCAATACGACCCCAACTATGATTTTGGATATCATTCGAGCAAGTGGTGGCCTTAGACCAACTTAGGCCAAAAACCTAAGCTTGGGAGAGTATGTACTTCTCACCGACATTACATTCATGTTCACACACTCATTTCAGTTGTTGGTGTTCATACTTTTTCATTGTATTATCCATGTTAGTTTATTTTCTTTTTCCTGCTTTATTCTTGTGTGTTTGAAAAACGTTAAGAAAAACCAAAAAAATAGTTGTAGTTAGTTTACTTTTTATGCATGCTTAGTAGTACTAAAAGGAAACCCAAAAAGATTTCTCGTTCTTCTTTTACTTGTTGGGAGCTTTCCCGTGTAAATAGTTTTTCTCGTTCTTGTTTTACTTTCTTCAGAAAATTAAAAACTCCAAAAACATTTCAGTGTGTTTCTTTGAAATTATTTTATTTTCTTTGGGGGTCGAGAGGAGAAGACCATGATGAAAATGTTGAGTGGCTCTCATATGCATTATTGTTGATCTAACAAAGAGCCCATATTACCTTGTCTTCTCCTTTGAATAAATGTTTGCAGATTCCAGCTTAGTCCAATGCACGTGCACTATTATTATTATCCACACCGTTTGATCGTGCAAGTGAAAGGAAATAATGATGATATATGATGAAATGATTGAGATGAGGAAAAGCTGGTATGAACTCGACCTATCTTGTGTTTTGTAAATATGATTAGTTCATCATTCTTGATTCGGCCTATTATGAATGAAACATGTTTGCAATGACAATTAGAGATTATAGTTACTTATGCCATGCTTAATTAGCTAGGAGTCTATAATGGTTTACCTTGCGTGCCAACATGGAAATTAAAATGGTTGTGATGTAGTATGATAGGATGGTATCCTCCTTTGAATGATCCGAATGGCTTGACTTGGCACATGTTCACGCATGTAGTTGAAACAAAATCAACATAGCCTCCATGATATTTATGTTCACGGTGATTTATATCCTACTCATGCTTGCACTCGATGTTGGTTACTCTCAATGCATGTTTATGACTGTTGTCGCTCTCTAGTTGGTCACTTCACAGTCTCTTTCTAGCCTTCACTTGTACTAAGCGTGAATACTACTTGTGCATCCACTTCCATAAACCCAAAGTTGTTCCATATGAGTCCACCATGCCTTCTTATATGCGGTATTTACCTACCGTTCCAAGTAAATTTGCAAGTGCCAAACTCTAAACCTTCAAATGATAATCTATTTTGTATGCTCGAATCGCTCATGTACCAACTAGACCTGTCAATATCTTCCATGCTAGGTGGGTTATTCTCACGATAAGTGGACTCCGCTCACCATTCACGAGAAAATGGCTGGTAACCGGGATGCCTAGTCCCATTCTCAAATCAAATCAAAATATAATTGCAAACAAAACTCCCCCAGGACTGTTGTTAGTTGGACGGTACCCATTGTTTCGGACCAGCCCTGGAGTGTGCTTGTTGGTGGTGGGGGAGTATAAACTTTACCATTCTATTTGGGAACCGCCTATAATGTATGTAGCATGGAAGATACGGAGATCTCTTGATTGTTATGTTGACAATGAAAGGATGCCGCTCAAAATATTATTTATCTCTGTTTCAAAAACTCGAGCTCTGGCACCTCTACAAATCCCTGCTTCCCTCTATGAAGGGTCTATCTATTTACTTTTATTGCTGAGTCATCATCCTCTTATAAAAAGCACCAATTAGAGAGCACTACTGTCATCTGTATGCATTGTTATTAATTTATATTGAGTATGACTGTGACTAGATCTCTTTTACCATGAATTATAATGTCTAGTCACTCCTTGATCTTCAGGGGTGCTCTGCATTTATGTTTTGCAGTCTCACAAAGGGCTAGCGATATACCATTTTGTTATATCATATCATGATTGTTTTGAAAAAGTGTTGTCATCCGAGATTTATTATTATTGCTCTCTAGTTGATTATGCCATTGATATGAGTAAATGTGAGACCTAAACGTTATTGTGAATATGGTTAGTTCATAATCTTTGCTAAAAATTTGAATGCGGGCTTTACATATTTGCAACAACAAGATCAAACAGAGTTTGTAAAAAAATTCTTTATCACTTTCAGTTTGTCAACTGAATTGCTTCAGGACAAGCAATGGGTTAAGCTTGGGTTGAGTTGACACGTCTCCATCGTATCTACTTTTCCAAACTCTTTTGCCCTTATTTTGGACTCTAATTTGCATGGTTTGAATAGAACCAACCCGGACTGATGATGTTTTCAGCAGAATTGCCATGGTGTTATTTTTGTGCAGAAATAAAAGTTCTCGGAATGACCTAAAACTTCACAGAGATCATTTTTGGAATACATAAAAAATATTGGCAAAAGAATCAACCGAAGGGACCCCACACCCTGTCCACAAGGGTGGGGGCGCGCCCTCTGTCCTTGTGGGGCCCCTGGACCTCCACCGACCTCAACTCCAACTCCATATATTCACGTTCGGGGAGAAAAAATGGAGAGAAGGATTCATCGCGTTTTACGATACGGAGCCGCCGCCACCTCCTGTTCTTCCGTGGGAGGGCAGATCTGGAGTCCGTTTTGGGCTCTGGAGAGGGGAAATCGTCACCATCGTCATCATGAACCATCCTCCAACACCAATTTCATGATGCTCATGTGCGTGAGTAGTCCCATCGTAGGCTTGCTGGACGGTGATGGGTTGGATGAGATTTACCATGTAATCGAGTTGGTTTTGTTAGGGTTTGATCCCTACTATCCACTATGTTCTAAGATTGATGTTGCTATGACTTTGCTATGCTTAATGCTTGTCACTAGGGCCCGAGTGCCATGATTTCAGATCTAAACCTATTATGTTTTCATGAATATATTTTTGTTCGTAATCCTATCTTGCAAGTCAATAGTCACCTAAGACGTGTTATGATCCGGTAACCCCGGAGTGACAATAGTCGGGACACTTCTCGGTGATGACCCTAGTTTGAGGAGTTCATGTATTCACTAAGTGCTAATGCTTTGGTCCGGTACTGTTGGGGATATTACTACTGGGCGTAAATCAGCCTATCTGGGTCGGGTTAACTTCATCAGTAGTTGATTATGTAAAAGCCCATGAAGGTAGATAAGGGCTTAAAAGCCCATGGTCGGTTTAAGGCTTATGGCCGTAAACCGGCGTCAGTATGTAAACTTGTGTTGTAAGTTAGGAATAAGTAGAGACCAAACCGGACACGAGTATGAGCCGGTGTTGGGACTCTGTAAACCAACGGGTGTCACCCATGTATATAAGGGGACGACCCGGCGGCGGTTCAAGGACAACAGACAACAACTCGAGACTTAGGCGAAGCTTGTTTGCTACCTAGTCATCGAAACCCCATCAATTCCATCACAACTAGACGTAGGCTTTTACCTTCATCGAAGGGGCCGAACTAGTATAAAACCCTCTTGCGTCCCTCTATCCGCTTTAGCCCCTTCAAGCTAACCCGTTCCAATGGCTCCACGACTAAGTCCTTTCATGAGGACATCTGTCGTGACAAAACCACGACAGTTGGCGCCCACCGTGGGGCTATCACACGATGTTTCAAGTTCTTGGAGGGCAACTTCGAAGGACTCAAGGGTTACGCTATGGGCCGGATGACCAAGAGTCGACGCGGCAAGCTCTACATCGACGATGCAGGATGGGGCCCCGAGGCCGGCTCAATTGAGTACGGGTACCGGGTCCCCTTTGGTGGCATACATGTCTTCATTGGCAAGATCGGTGAACCGGGCCCTGAGCCGGACATCTGCACCGACCTCGTCAAAACGGCTCAGCGTGCACGATCCGCCCAGGTCAAACCGGCCGTGAAGCGTGCCTTCGTGGGATTCATCCACGGAGGAGACTATGAGGATGGATCGGAATCTGGTGGCGAGACCGTCGTTTATTCTGGCGACGAGTCATCAACCGGAGAAACCGAATCGTTGTATCAGCTACAAGATGGCTGGATTGGGGGCTGTTCCGATGGCGACAGTATTCCGGACCCCTCCGATCTGCCCAACCGGGTTGGAATATTCATGGCCGGCACACAAGCAGCGATCCACTCTTCGACTGCGGCAGCAATGATCTCCGGGTCAGGGACGGCGACGGCAGCCGGGGCAGGAGGCCCTGTGCACCCGCCGGCTCAAGTTTTATCTAATCTGTTTGATATGTTGGCTATGCTCTTGGCAGAAGCTAATCCGGCGGATCAGAACGCCCACGATGCAGAAATTGCGAAGGTGAAGGATCAGATCACTCAAGCCAAGGCCGACCTAGCAGCTAAGAATGCCAGGATGACTGCAGAGCGGGCCGCTTTGGATGCGCAGGCTTACCGGCTTATGCTGGATCAGAACGCCTCGCATGAAGTCTTGAAAAGGAAGCACCGATCTCGCCTGCCTCCGGTTTACGATGCAAGGTGCCTCTTCATCACTCCAGGAGCAGGGGCCAGTAACCTGCCGGTGTTAAACCGGGCGGAAGCTCCCGGAGCTGATGTGTCGATTCAGCCACGCTTGATGGACCCACCTCGTCAGAATAACATCATACCGCAGCCTCTCCCGACGCCTCCGGGTCATTATTCCAATCCAATGGACAACCTCGTGGCTGCCGCTTCACGACTGGAGGCCATCCCGATTGAAGGTGATTCTCCGCAGGCGGTGGAGACGCGCCGGGTTAAGGAGCTTCTTCGAACAGCTCTGATTCAACAGGAAGCATATTCATACAGCCGCGACCGAATTCACTCTACCCCTCGCCCAAGCCGGAGCTACAGCAGGTGTATGGATGAACCGGCCGTGTCAAGTAATGCCTGAAACCGTGAAGCGCCCCGTGGCAACAATCCGGCAGGTGGTGTTGGTGATGCCCAGGAGGTAGTGGACCGGGCTCGAGCACGCAGGGAGGCCGAGTTAGCGGCGCAGTATGAGGCTCGTCAGCTCACGCCGGTTCGTCCAACTACTTCAATCGAGCCTGGCGTTACTTCTAGTTCTTTGGGGGTGCCTTGTCTTGTCCCCGCTTTACGCAATGTGCGCCTGCCCAAGGATTTCAAGGGCCCACGCAAAGTGCCAAATTACATAGCTGATCAGCCTCCAGAGACATGGGTGGAGAGCTATGAGATGGCCATGGAGATGCTTGATGTGGATGATGTGGCGTGTGCAAAGTACTTCACCATGATGCTCGAAGGGACGGGCCGCACTTGGCTAAAAAGTTTACCGGCCAACTCTATCAGTTCATGGGCCCAATTGCGAGCCCGGTTTATCCAGAATTTCAAGGATACATGCAAACAGCCTATGTCGATAGTGTTGGAAATATGCCCTAGAGGCAATAATAAAAGCATTATTATTATATTTCCTTGTTCATGATAATTGTCTTTATTCGTGCTATAATTGTGTTATCCGGAAATCGTAATACATGTGTGAATAACAGACAACAATATGTCCCTAGTGAGCCTCTAGTTGACTAGCTCGTTGATCGACAGATAGTCATGGTTTCCTGACTATGGACATTGGATGTCATTGATAACGAGATCACATCATTAGGAGAATGATGCGATGGACAAGACCCAATCCTAAACATAGCATAAGATCGCATAGTTCGTTTGCTAGAGTTTTCCAATGTCAAGTATCCTTTCCTTAGACCATGAGATCGTGTAACTCCCGGATACCGTAGGAGTGCTTTGGGTGTGCCAAACGTCACAACGTAACTGGGTGACTATAAAGGTATGCTACGGGTATCTCTGAAAGTGTCTGTTGGGTTGACATGGATCGAGACTGGGATTTGTCACTCCGCTTGACGGAGAGGTATCACCGGGCCCTCTCGGTAATGCATCATCATAATGAGCTCAATGTGATCAAGTGTTTGATCACGGGATCATGCATTACGGTACGAGAAAAGTGACTTGCCGGTAACGAGATTGAACAAGGTATTGGGATACCGACGATCGAATCTCGGGCAAGTAAAATACCGATTGACAAAGGGAATCGTATACGGGATTAATTGAATCCTTGACATCATGGTTCATCCGATGAGATCATCGTGGAGCATGTGGGAGCCAACATGCGTATCCAGATCCCGCTGTTGGTTATTGCCCGAGAGCCGTCTCGGTCATGTCTGCATGTCTCCCGAACCCGTAGCGTCTACACACTTAAGGTTCGGTGACGCTAGGGTTGTGAAGATATGTATATGCAGTAACCCGAATGTTGTTCGGAGTCCCGGATGAGATCCCGGACGTCACGAGGAGTTTCGGAATGGTCCGGAGGTAAAGATTTATATATGGAAAGTCGTGATACGGACATCGGGACAAGTTTCGGGGTTATCGGTATTGTACCGGGACCACCGGAGGGTCCCGGGGGGTCCACCGGGTGGGGCCACCTATCCCGGAGGGGCCCATGGGCTGTATGAGGGAGGGAACCAGCCCATAGTGGGCTGGTGCGCCTCCCCCCCAAAGGCCCATGCGCCTAGGGTTGGGGGGGAAACCCTAAAGGGGGCGCCCCCCTTGCTTGGGGGGCAAGCCCCCTCCCTGGCCGCCCCCCCCTAGGAGATTCCATCTCCTAGGGCCGGCGCCCCCCCCCCCAAGGGGTTATATAAAGGGGGGAGGGGAAGGGGGGCTGCGCACCCTTTGCCCTGGCGCCTCCCTCTCCCTCTCCAACACATCCTCCTCCTCCGTAGAGCTCGGCGAAGCCCTGTCGGAGTACTGCGGCTCCACCATCACCACGTCGTCGTGCTGCTGCTGGAGTCTTCTTCCCCAACCTCTCCTTTGCCTTGCTAGATCAAGAAGAAGGAGATGTTACGCTGACCGTACGTGTGTTGAACGCGGAGGTGTCGTGCTTTCGGTGCTAGGATCTCCGGTGATTTGGATCACGGTGTGTACGACTACTTCATCCCCGTTCGTTGAACGCTTCCGCTCGCGATCTACAAAGTGGTATGTAGATGCAATCTCTCTCTCCCATGACTCGTTGCTAGATGAACTCATAGATGGATCTTGGTGAAACCGTAGGAAAAATTTTAATTTTCTGCAACGTTCCCCAACAGTGGCATCATGAGCTAGGTCTATGCGTAGTTCTCTATTGCACGAGTAGAACACAATTTGTTGTGGGCGTAGATGTTGTCAATTTTTCTTGCCGCTACTAGTCTTATCTTGCTTCAGCGGTATTGTGGGATGAAGCGGCCCGGACCAACCTTACACGTACGCTTACGTGAGACCGGTTCCACCGACTAACATGCACTAGTTGCATAAGGTGGCTGGCGGGTGTCTGTCTCTCCCACTTTAGTTGGAGCGGATTCGATGAAAAGGGTCCTTATGAAGGGTAAATAGAAGTTGACAAATCACGTTGTGGCTTTCACGTAGGTAAGAAAACGTTCTTGCTAGAACCCTAATTCAGTCACGTAAAACTTGCAACAACAATTAGAGGACGTCTAACTTGTTTTTGCAGCAAGTGCTTTGTGATATGATATGGCCAAAGTTGTGATGAATGATGAATGATCTATATGTGATGTATGAGATGTTCATGCTATTGTAATAGGAATCACGACTTGCATGTCGATGAGTATGACAACCGGCAGGAGCCATAGGAGTTGTCTTTATTTTTTTGTATGACCTGCGTGTCATTGAGAAACGCCATGTAAATTACTTTACTTTATTGCTAAACGCGTTAGCCATAGTAGTAGAAGTAATAGTTGGCGAGTAACTTCATGGAGACACGATGATGGAGATCATGGTGTCAAGCCGGTGACAAGATGATCATGGAGCCCCAAGATGGAGATCAAAGGAGCTATGTGATATTGGCCATATCATGTCACGTTTATTATTTGATTGCATGTGATGTTTATCATGTTTTGCATCTTGTTTACTTAGAACGACGGTAGTAAATAAGATGATCCCTCATAATAATTTCAAGAAAGTGTTCCCCCTAACTGTGCACCGTTGCGACAGTTCGTTGTTTCGAAGCACCACGTGATGATCGGGTGTGATAGATTCTAACGTTCACATACAACGGGTGTAAGACAGATTTACACACGCAAAACACTTAGGTTGACTTGACGAGCCTAGCATGTACAGACATGGCCTCGGAACACAGAAGACCGAAAGGTCGAGCATGAGTCGTATAGAAGATACGATCAACATGAAGATGTTCACCGATGTTGACTAGTCCGTCTCACGTGATGATCGGACACGGCCTAGTTGACTCGGATCATGTAATACTTAGATGACTAGAAGAGGGATGTCTATCTAAGTGGGAGTTCATTAAATAATTTGATTAAATGAACTTTATTATCATGAACTTAGTCTAAAAATTTTACAATATGTCTTGTAGATCAAATGGCCAACATAGTCCTCAACTTCAACGTGTTCCTAGAGAAAACCAAGCTGAAAGACGATGGTAGCAACTATACGGACTGGGTCCGGAACCTGAGGATCATCCTCATAGCTGCCAAGAAAGATTATGTCCTACGAGCACCGCTGGGTGACGCACCTATTCTCCCTGCAGAACAAGACGTTATGAACGCTTGGCAGTCACGCTGCGATGATTACTCCCTCGTTCAGTGCGGCATGCTTTACAGCTTAGAGCCGGGGCTCCAAAAGCGTTTTGAGAGACATGGAGCATATGAGATGTTCGAAGAGCTGAAAATGGTTTTCCAAGCTCATGCCCGGGTCGAGAGATATGAAGTCTCCAACAAATTCTTTAGCTGTAAGATGGAGGAAAATAGCTCTGTCAGTGAGCACATACTCAAAATGTCTGGGTTGCACAACCGCTTGACTCAACTGGAAGTTAATCTCCCGGATGAAGTGGTCATTGACAGAATCCTCCAGTCGCTTCCACCTAGCTACAAGAGCTTTGTGATGAACTACAATATGCAGGGGATGGTAAAGACCATTCCTGAGGTATATGCTATGCTGAAATCAGCAGAGGTAGAAATCAAGAAGGAGCATCAAGTGTTGATGGTGAATAAAACCACTAAGTTCAAGAAGGGCAAGGGTAAAAAGAACTTCAAGAAGGATGGCAAGGAAGTTGCCGCACCCGGTAAGCAAGTTGCCGGGAAGAAGCCAAAGAATGGACCCAAGCCCGAGACTGAGTGTTTTTATTGCAAGGGAAGTGGTCACTGCAAGCCCCCTCCCTGGCCGCCGCCCCCCTAGGAGATTCCATCTCCTAGGGCTGGCGCCCCCCCAAGGGGTTATATAAAGGGGGGAGGGGAAGGGGGGCTGCGCACCCTTTGCCATGGCGCCTCCCTCTCCCTCTCCAACACATCCTCCTCCTCCGTAGAGCTCGGCGAAGCCCTGTCGGAGTACTGCGGCTCCACCATCACCACGCCGTCGTGCTGCTGCTGGAGTCTTCTTCCCCAACCTCTCCTTTGCCTTGCTAGATCAAGAAGAAGGAGATGTTACGCTAACCGTACGTGTGTTGAACGCGGAGGTGCCGTGCTTTCGGTGCTAGGATCTCCGGTGATTTGGATCACGGTGTGTACGACTACTTCATCCCCGTTCGTTGAACGCTTCCGCTCGTGATCTACAAAGTGGTATGTAGATGCAATCTCTCTCTCCCATGACTCGTTGCTAGATGAACTCATAGATGGATCTTGGTGAAACCGTAGGAAAAATTTTAATTTTCTGCAACGTTCCCCAACAGATAGTGGACTTGGCAGCCTCTGTCCAGGAGGAAGGAGAATCAACGACCCGTTGGGTGCGCCGGGTCTCGCAAATTTTACATTCATCAGATCGTATCAATGCCGATACCGTGGTCATAACCTTGGAAGGCAACTGCCGGTTTGGGCCTCTAAAGTTGAAATTAGGACGGATGAAGCGCCATTGCAACGATATAGGGACCCTCATGGCTGCGTTAGTGAAGTATGCTAATTCTGATAGTACCAAGGATCCCGAGTCTGACGATGACAAGACAGGGAAGGGAAAGAAGAACAACAACTCCAAAGGGCAGCAGCACAACTCGACAGGTCATGGAAACGGAGGCAAGCGTAAAGCGGATAGCAGCATGGACTTTGTGGCTAATACCAATGCATAGGACAAGGGCCAGTGACGCAAGGGTAAACCACTGAATCGCAGCGGTGCGCCTAATCCCAACCCGGACCGCTTGAATTACCTGTTAAACCAGCCTTGTCCAAAGCATGGGACGAAGGAGATGTCGGCCAATCACCTTTGGGAAGATTGTTACATCATGCAAGAGTTCAAAAATTCTAACACTTTCCGCTATGATCACGGGTCAGGTGGCGGTTTAGCATCGGGATCTCAAGGGCCGGGTCACGGAGGAGGAAACTCCGGTTCAGGCTTTAATGGTAATCAGGGCGGACAACACAACCAAGGTAATCAAGGCAGTTACAATCAACAGCAGTCGGGTTATCAGAGTCACCAGAAGCAGTTAAATACTGGGCAATATCATGTCTTCACCACTAGCTTGGACAAGCGGGACCAGAAGCTTCATAAGCGAGCGGTACATTCTGTTGAATCGGCCGTGCCCCGTTATTTACGCTGGTCTGAGCAGCCAATTGTATGGAGCAGAGAGGATCACCCTCCCCGGGTTGACAATCCGGGTCAACTAGCGTTGGTGGTGGCACCTCAGGTGGGAGGTTATAAATTCACAAAGGTGCACATGGATGGAGGGAGCAGCATTAACATCCTATACTATGAAACCTTCCGTCGTATGGGACTAACAGATAAGAATCTTAAACCGTCCAATACGATATTCCATGGTGTGGTACCTGGTAAGTCAACATATCTTGTTGGCAAAATAGCTCTGGAAGTGGCCTTTGGAGATGATCATGATTCCAGATCGGAGACATTGACCTTTGAGGTTGTGAAAATTCAAAGTCAGTATCACGCCCTGTTTGGGCGGCCGGCTTACGCCAAGTTTATGGCACGGCTCTGTTATGTATATTTGCAGCTCAAGATGTCGGGTCACAAGGGAACAATTACGGTTCATGGAAGCCGTAAGATCGCTTTGGAGTGTGAAGAAGGTGATGCGGCCTATGCAGAGTCGGTTTGTGCCACAGAGGAGCTGAAATATTATAAGGACAATATTGATCCGGCAGACATGACTCCGTTGAAAAAGCCAACTACAGAGCATGATCCGGCCCTGAAGTTCAAATTGGCAGCTGAGACTAAGCTTGTTGACTTCGTGCCTGGCGATTCATCCAAGCAGTTCAGTATTAGTGCCAACTTGGATCCAAAATAAGAAAGCACGCTCATCGAGTTCATCCGTGAGAATCGGGACATCTTTGCATGGAAGCCTTCTGACATGCCAGGAGTACCGAGGCAACTCGCTGAGCACACCCTTAATATTGATCCCAAATACAAACTGGTGAAACAGTTTCTCCGCCGATTTAACGAAGAAAGACGCAAAGCTATTGGAGAAGAGGTAGCCAGGCTTTTAGCGGCCGGTTTTATCGTTGAAGTGTTCCATCCTGAATGGCTGGCTAATCGGGTGCTGGTCCTTAAGAAAAATGGCACCTGGCGCATGTGTGTGGATTACACAGATCTTAACAAGGCTTGTCCAGCAGATCCTTTTGCCCTCCCCTGTATTGATCAAATTATTGATGCTACGGCGGGTTGCGAGCGGTTGAGCTTTCTGGATGCATATTCTGGTTATCATCAGATCAAGATGGCAGTTAAGGACCAGGAGAAGACGGTGTTCATAACTCCCTTTGGAGCATTCTGCTATGTGTCAATGCCCTTTGGGCTCAAGAGTGCCCATGCAACTTATCAATGGTGTGTACAAAATTGCCTTCATAAACAGATTGGCCGTAATGTACATGCCTATGTGGATGACATTGTGGTTAAGTCAAGGGAGAAAGAGACTCTGGTTGACGATTTGAAGGAAACCTTTGATACCCTATGGACATACAAGATGATGCTCAACCCGGCCAAATGTGTCTTTGGTATACCGGCAGGCAAGTTATTGGGTTTTCTGGTGTCCAACAGGGGAATTGAGGCTAATCCGGAGAAGATCACAGCTATCACCTCCTTGGCTAAACCGAAGTGTGTCAATGACGTTCAGCGTTTGGCAGGCCGGATTGCCGCTTTGAGCCGGTTTATCAGCCGCCTTGGTGAAAAAGCGATCCCTTTGTATCAAATGTTGAAGAAGACGGATCAATTCGTCTGGAGTTCTGCTGCTGATAAAGCATTTGAGGATTTAAAGCGGCAGTTAGCCAATCCGCCTGTTCTCGCCGCTCCAATTGACAAGGAGCCATTGCTACTATATGTCGCAGCTAATGCTCGTGCAGTCTGTTGGAAATATGCCCTAGAGGCAATAATAAAATGGTTATTATTGTATTTCCTTGTTCATGATAATTGTCTATTGTTCATGCTATAATTTTATTAACTGGAAACCGTAATACATGTGTGAATACATAGACCACAACATGTCCCTAGTGAACCTCTAGTTGACTAGCTCGTTGATCAATAGATGGTTATGGTTTCCTGACCATGGACATTAGATGTCATTGATAACGGGATCACATCATTAGGAGAATGATGTGATGGACAAGACCCAATCCTAAGCATAGCACAAGATCGTGTAGTTCGTTTGCTAAAAGCTTTTCTAATGTCAAGTATCATTTCCTTAGACCATGAGATTGTGCAACTCCCGGATACCGTAGGAATGCTTTGGGTGTACCAAATGTCACAACGTAACTGGGTGGCTATAAAGGTGCACTACAGGTATCTCCGAAAGTGTTTGTTGGGTTGGTACGAATCGAGACTGGCATTTGTCACTCCGTATGACGGAGAGGTATCTCTGGGCCCACTCGGTAATGCATCATCATAATGAGATCAATGTGACTAAGCAGTTAGTCACGGGATCATGCATTACGAAACGAGTAAAGTGACTTGCCAGTAACGAGATTGAACGAGGTATTGGGATACCGACGATCGAATCTTGGGCAAGTAACATACCGATTGACAAAGGGAATTGAATACGGGATTGATCGAATCCCCGATATCGTGGTTCATCCGATGAGATCATTGTGGAACATGTGGGAGCCAATATGGGTATCTAGATCCCGCTATTGGTTATTGACCGGAGAGGTGTCTCGGTCATGTCTGCATGGTTCCCGAACCCGTAGGGTCTACACACTTAAGGTTCGGTGATGCTAGAGTTGTTATGGGAAATAGTATGTGGTTACCGAAGGTAGTTCGGAGTCCCGGATGAGATCCCAGATGTCACGAGGAGTTCCGGAATGGTCCGGCGGTGAAGATTGATATATTGGACGAAGGGTATTGGAGTCTGGAAGTGTTCTGGGGGTACCAGGCTATGGCCAGCATGACCGAAAGGTGTTTCGGGAGCCCCGACAAGTGTTGGAGGGCCTCATGGGCCAAAGGGGAAGGGGCAAACCAGCCCTCTAAGGGGTGGTGCGCCCCCCCACACCCTTTCCCATGTTACTTGGGGAGGTGGGGAGCCTCCGCCTGGCTTGGGAGGCAAGCCTCCACCTGCTTGGCTTGGGGGGCAAGTCTCCCTAGGATTTTCCCTAGGGAGATCCAATCTGCTTGGCCGCCGGCCCCTAGGGGAAACCCTAGGGCGCCTCCCCCTCTCCCCTTTCCCCTATATATAGTGGAGGGGTGAGAGGGCAGCCACACCTCTTCCCTGGCGCAGCCCTCCCTCCTCCTACACCTCCTCCTACTCCTCCATAGTGCTTGGCGAAGCCCTGCTGGAGAACCACGAGCTCCATCGCCACCATGCCATCGTGCTGCTGGAGTTCTCCCTCAACTTCTCCTCTCCGCTTGCTAGATCAAGAAGGAGGAGACGTCCCCGGGCTGTACGTGTGTTGAACGCGGAGGCGCCGTCCGTTTGGCGCTAGATCGGATCTTCCGCGATTTGAATCGCTACGAGTACGACTCCATCAACCGCGTTCTTGTAATGCTTCCGCTTAGCGATCTTCAAGGGTATGAAGATGCACTCCCTCTCTCTCATTGCTAGCATCTCCTAGATTGATCCTGGTGACACGTAGGAAAATTTTGAATTATTGCTACGTTACCCAACACAGTCAGCGTGGCTATTGTGGTGGAGCGCAAGGAGGCAGGCAAGGAGTATCTGGTTCAGCGTCCATTTTACTATATCAGCGAGGTACTTATTGATCCAAGCAAAGGTGCCCGCATTGGCAGAAGCTGGTATATGGAGTTTTTATGGCAAGCCGGAAGCTTAAGCAGTACTTCCAGGGACACCCCATCACAGTGGTCAGTTCTACTCCCTTGGGAGGCATAATCCAGAACAGGGAGGCAACCGGCCGGATTGCCAAGTGGGCTATAGATCTTGGGCCGCACGGATTGAAATACATGCCTCGGACGGCGGTCAAGTCTCAAGCACTTGTGGATTTCATCAGTGATTGGACAGAGCTGCAAGCACCTGAAGAGAAGCCGGATCACACATATTGGACTATCCATTTTGATGGGTCCAGGCAACTGGAGGGCTCGGGGGCTGGAGTCGTGTTAACTTCCCCACGAGGTGATAAGTTTTGTTACGTTCTCCGCTTAATGTTCCCTTGTACTAACAATGCAGCTGAGTATGAAGCCTTACTCCATGGTCTCCGGATGGCTAAAGAGATGAATCTAAGCTGAGTTAAGTGCTTCGGTGACTCGGACCTGGTAGCTCAACAGGTGTCTGGCACTTGGGATTCCAAGGACCCGCTCATGGCAGCATATCGTCGTGAGGTGGATATTGTTGCAGGTCACTTCAAAGGTTATCAGGTGGATCACGTGGACCGGCGAAAGAATGAAGCGGCGGACGCTTTAATCCGGTTGGGTTCTCAACTTAAACCGGTACCGCCTGATGTTTTCTTGGATATTCTGCATCATCCGTCTGTGAAGCTCCCTGATGAAGAGGATTTGGCTATTCCTGATCCGGAGGCTCAATTGGTGGCAGCTCTTCATGTCATTCTGGATTGGACGATTCCTTATCTTGCGTACATGAACCGGGGCGAGTTACCAGAGGATGAGACTCTGGCCAGACAGATAATCCGGCGATCTAAATCCATGACTATTGTCAATGGCGAGTTGCATCATTGCAGTGTGTCAGGGGCGTTTCAACGTTGTGTATCTCCTGAGGAAGGCTGTGAAATCTTACGTGAGATCCCTTAAGGAGATTGTGGTCACCACGCCGGTTCAAAGTCTTTGGTGGCTAAGGCGTTTCGCCACGGCTTCTATTGGTTGACTGCTCATGCTGATGCGGAAGATCCGGTCAGACGATGTGATGGTTGCCAAAAGTTCTTAAGACGCGCTCATGTGCCAGATCAAGAATTGAGGATGATTCCAATCACTTGGCTGTTTGCGACTTGGGGGTTGGATATGGTTGGGCCTTTCAAAAGGTCCAAAGACAACAAGACCCACCTTTTGGTGGCGGTTGATAAGTTTACAAAGTGGGTGGAGGCAGAACCCGTTAGCAAGTGTGATGCGGCCACGGCGGTTCAATTCATCAAAAAGGTGATTTTCCGGTTTGTTTTTCCACACAGCATCATCACTGATAATGGTACTAATTTATCCAAAGGTGCTATGAGGGAGTTCTGTGAACGTGAGCACATCTGGCTTGACGTTTCATTAGTGGCTCACCCACAGTCCAATGGCCAAGCAGAGAGGGCTAATCAAGAGATCTTGTGAGGCATCAAACCCCGGCTTATGGTTCCTTTGCAGAGAACGCCGGGTTGTTGGGTGGAAGAGTTACCATCTTTGCTATGGAGTATCAATACTACACCCAATAGATCAACAGGATACACACCGTTCTTCATGGTCTATGGAGCGGAGGCGGTTCTCCCCAGTGATATCCGTCATGATTCACCTCATGTAGCGGCTTATGTTGAAGCGGACAACGAGGCAGCACGGCAAGATGCTTTGGACCTGTTGGACAAGGAGCGTGACATAGCAGCTACCCGCTCGGCGATTTACCAACAGGATCTTCGTCGTTATCACAGTCGCCGGGTCAGAACCAGAACCTTTCAAGAAGGAGATTTGGTGCTTCGACTTATCCAGGACCAAACTGATATGCACAAGTTATCCCCGCCTTGGGAAGGGCCTTTTGTGGTCAGCAAAAATCTGCACAACGGGTCATACTATCTGATTGATATTCGAGAGCATAAAGACTCACGTACATCAGAAGAGGAGACCAACAGGCCGTGGAACATAGCTCATCTTCGGCCTTACTATACATGAGCCACCCGCTCTACTTATGTACATATTATGACAATATATATATTATGATCAATTCAATAAACCAGAGCCTCAGCCAAAGCGGGGTCTCTGTTCTTGTTACATCATGTGTGGTTACACGGAGTTTTTTTGTCTTAAAGCGGCCTCCGGTTTACCCCTTGAGTTAGCTTTTTAAAAGTTTGATGTTATATCACTTGGGGGCTTGGTCGTATCTGAACCAATGCAACACCTTTTGATAGGCGAAAGCCACAAGATCACTTGGGGGCTTGGTCGTATCCGAACCAATGCAACACCTTTTGATAGGCGAAAGCCACAAGATCACTTGGGGGCTTGGTCGTATCCAAACCAATGCAACACCTTTTGATAGGCGAAAGCCACAAGATCACTTGGGGACTTGGTCATGTCTGAACCAGTCACACCTCTTGATCGGCCTAAGGCCACAGAATCACTTGGGGGCTTTGGTCGAACCCGAACCATCGCTACACCTCTTGATCGGCATAATGCCACCGCATCATTTGGGGATCTGGCTGACTTGAACCATAGCTATGCCTATTGGGGGCTTGGTCGTGTCCGACCATGGTAATGCCACTTGATTGGCTCAATAGCCACTTTTTGCAAATGATTTTATCATTACCTTTGCTTGAAATTTTGTTTTGATAAATATTTCTTTTGTTGCGTTTTTAAAACGACAATTCTTAAACCGGTTCGACTGTCACTTGACGGAACACGGTCAGCTCTTAATCCGGAGATTATTTGCCCGGTTTGACTAATTTTGTTAACATCCTATTATGGAGTAACACCGGCGTTCATCATAACCCAGAGCGGTTTACATGGTAAACCGGCATGATATACACAGGAGCTGTTTTTTCTCCTCCAAGCAGTACGGGTTTATAAAACTCTGCTTCAAGATTGGCAAAGCCAAACTTCATGCCCAATGACGGCAAGTATTATGTATCACAATGTTTGATCATATGCTTAAATATAAGATGTTACATTTCATATCATAACCCGCCTGGCGGTACAACCGCGACGGTGCTTTAAGATTTTTTGATTGCAGAAAATAGTTTGGAGATTGATCATCTAAAGGAAGCACAAGTTGCAATAACTATGCACGAAGTCATATAAAAATCAAATGTGTCGGCTAGTCTATTACAAGGCAACACGGTGCCTAGATATGATCATTGTTTTTCTGCGTCACACAAAGGAGCAGTAATTTAAACCGGCTTCCGGTTCAAACTTGGTCACCAGTCTGGCCTGACGATTGCGGGTCATCTCGCGCGGCTTCAACTTCTGCTTCTCTACCCAGCGGCTGGAAATCAATAGTTGTCCATTCGATTCCCGTTAATGCTTGAAAGACAGCTTCATCTTGGATCAGCAATGACGGTTCAATGTCAGGAGCGTAAGTATGCTTACGGATTGGAGGGATAAGATTCTCTGCTTCGGGAATTGGTGCAGCTACTCGCTTGTTTTGGTCATCATATTGGGCTTGATACTGACACAAGTCTGCCTCTTCAACCAATTGACAAGCTAGAGGACGCACCTCCCGGTTTATTGCTCACAGATCCGCTTCACTGAACTGTGACCTGTCTTCCTTCAAGCTGGGATAGCCCTAAGCCACTTCAACAGGGTCGAAATCTGGCACCCACGCTTTTGCCTGGATCAAGGCGTTTATAGCACCGGTTCGAGCAACATATTTCTTCAGCTCTTCAACCCGGGCAGGAAGCATAGACAACCTTTTAAGGGTATCTTGGATCAAGGCGGGCGCCGGGTTGTTGTGCGAAGCCGTAGAGATGATCCGCTGTGCACCGCTATACAATTGCTCTATCAAGGTATAGGCGGCTTTCAGTTTCTTCCGCACATCTGATCCCAAGTGCCCAACCCGTGTCCCTGTATCATACAATGGGTTAGTAAACCGGCAGTTACATAAGAAAGCTTCATTAATGCAGAAATCAAGAAGGTTTACCAAAGACAGCAGCGGTCATAGCATGCACTTGCCGCTTTATGCTGGTCAGTTCATCCACTACCAGTTTGAGTACAGCTTCGGCATTCTCTGCTCGCTGAGTTAAAGCGGACTTCTCAGTAGCCCAATCCGCCCGTTCTTTCTTGAAACCCTCCTTAAGTTGTTCCATGACGCTTAAAGCACTGGTTAATTCCTCTTTCGCCTTGGAAGTTTCGGCTTGTTGGGACTTCAGATTTTCTTGCAGATCGGTGATTTGGCTTTCCCTTTTGTTCAACTCAGCCTGCATACAGACAGCAAAATGATTCAGATAGCGGTACAAGAATAGAAGTACCAACCACATAACAAGTTATGCCCTTGGTACTTGGGGGCTAATGTATATTTGCTCTTCATCCTATAATTGTTCATAAAGTCCCAAGCTCAATACAAGTATTCAACTTGGCACTTGGGGGCTAATGGCTATTTGCTCAATCAGTACTGATGCTACAATCTTTATTACTGAAAGTCCCGGTTTAACTACATTAAGTTGAACCGGCCCTTGGGGGCTACATCAGCAAATTCAGATACATTGAAGTTTCTATTGGCAAGTCCCGGTTTAAGTTGAAGATTTTAAACCGGCCCTTGGGGGCTAGGGGAGTTGACAGATTGAAACGTACAAATAGAGAAGCATATGGAAGTTACCTCATATTTGTCTTTCATCATATTAACCAGACTTGCTTCATAGTCATGGCTGGTATATAGCCGGTTCAGATAGCCGGAATGGAGATCTTGGGCGTTCAGAGCGGCATAAGTCGCCAGATCAACATTCCATTTGCCTTTGCCAATGGCAGCAAATTCCTCTTAGGCAGTATGTCTGGATAGAGCGACGGGATTGCTTGGCTCTGTGCGACCAAAGCCAGTAATAACAACTTCATCATATTTTGCTTCGCCGGTTTGCACTGGGGCCGTCGGCTTGTCAGTAGACTTTGATGGGCTAGTGGATCTATCAAACCGGACGGGGCTTGTGGGCTGATCAACAGGGCCTGAGGTATCAATATGTGTCTCTTCAGCAACAAAATTATCATCTTGCGGTGGTGGGTCGTTTGGCACATCCTCATGAATAGCCGCTTCAAGATCTAGTATTTTGTCCGGTTCAGGAGTAGTATTTTCTTCTGCCGCTTTGTCCAGGCGAGCCTTCTTGCTTGGCCTAGGCTTGGCCCTGAAAAGGAATAAGACAGATCAATACAGCATATGTTGCAAAGTCATACATCAGAAATATTATAAGAAATATAGCTCACCGAAGCACCGTCTTGAGTGGGGGAAGCTGAGTAGCTGATGACTCGCCAGAAGATGAATGAGAAGTGCCCTGATAATCGAAGTCAGATGGATTAAGAGGTTGACGAAAACAACCCGCTTTAGGACAAGCATTGACAAGAGAGTTAGAGACCTCTGAACGGCGTTTCCGAACCGGACTGTTCGGTAAACCGGCGGAGGTAACTACCTGGCCGCTGTGCCGGGTTGTGCAGCGGGCTTCATGTTGTTGTGTCTTCACAAGAAAGTTTGGATCCAAATAAGCAAGAGGATGAGAAAATTTAATTTTCCGGTTTGCCCGACGGATTTTTAGTGAAGGTAAAGGGCTTGAATCGGAGGACGGAGTGATTACCTCTACAGCATCAGCCTGACTGCCTTCCGCATCATCCTAACAATGGTCATTATCAATAAGACGTGTGAAAAATAATCCAAGTGAATCAAGCTCTACTTCAAGGTCCGGGTTACCCACATCATCGTCAACTGCCGGATCAGAAGACGCGGTGGTTCTCTTCCTATTAGCTGGCCTCTTAACAACTCTGGTCTTGGGCCGGGTTGGTCTCTCCGGTTTCTCTGGCTTGTCCGATTTCTCTTGCAGAGGTTTCTTGCTCCAAAACGGATCATCGCCCTGTTTGAAAAATGTTGATATTAGCAAATTGATAATTTGAGCAGGCAAATTCAATGAAAAGTACAAGGTATAAGTCTTACAGCTGGCAGTTTGTTGATGGCACAGAAGGGAGCCGGGCCGGTTTGGGCACAGGCAGTTTCCGATTCATTCAGCATCTTTTTCACAGCCTCTGTGACTTCGTCGTCTGAGAGCTGGATGTCAATGTGTCGAAGAGGGTCTTTTTCACTTCCTGTGTACTCGCACATCAAACCGGAACGCTGACTTAAGGGCAACATACTCCATGATATCCAGCAGCGGGCAAGGTCGACCCCTGTCAGTCCATTAGCCATGAAGGCCCTGAGTTTGGATAATTGAGGAGCATATTTGCTTCTCTCCTTAGCGGTCAGCCTTTGTGGGAAAGGATGTGTATTGCTAAGCCGCTCTGGACGGTAACCCGGCAAAGGATTTTCGTCAGAAGGAGAGGTATCTTTGCAGTAGAACCATGTTTGATTCCACTCTTTGGGATGGCTGTGCAGTTTGGCGTGAGGGTAAGTGACCTCTTTCCTCTTTTGAATCGCCATACCACCTAACTCTGTGTTGGGACCGTCAGTAAATTCAGTACGGCGGTTTAAATGGAAACAATCTCTGAATAATTCAACTGTGGGCTCCTCTTGAAAGAACACCTCACAGAGCACTTGAAAGTGACAGATGTTGGTTATGGAGTTTGGGCCTGTATCTTGCGGACGGAGTTGGAAATTGACTAGGACGTCCCGGTAAAATTTTGAACCGGGAGGATTGAAGCCCCGGGCTAGATGATCAGCAAAAACAACCACTTCTCCCTCTTTAGGTTGGGGAGGACATTCTGTGCCTGGGACCCTCCAATGAATAACGTCCTGTCTGCTTAAAGCGTCTGTTTTGACTAAATTGGTCAATTGAGTCTCAGTCACACGAGAAGGAACCCAGTTGCACTCGTACACTTGTTTGGCCATAGTGCAGTCTGCAAAGTAGCAATTGCCGGTTCAAGAAGATATTGGAAAGGTATACCCTGATGCATATATTACTAAACCGGAGACATTTATTTTCTAAACCGGAGTTTTTACAAAGCGGCATGGTCTGGATAAGGAATTTCGGCGGTTCAACCAGGGGACTAATGGTACATATACCAGTTTGTCAATTTTTCTACAAAGTTAAACCGCCTGGTCTAAACATTGAAGCAGTCGAGATTGCAGATGAGTAAATATGCAAAAACAGGTTTCACAAGATTGTACTACAACGTTGGATCTGGAACATGTTCGTAAAAGGGATAAAAATTTCAAGGCCCAAAAGGAGCAGTGCTGAATCAGTAAGCCATTGCTACGGATAAGATCTATGGTCTTAATAGGTGAAAGTGAAAACAAAAGATAACGCTACTGTTACGCAAGAGAAAATATTACAGCGTTGGATCTAGCATATGAACAAGAAGCAGGCGAAGAACACTAGAGAACATGGAAACCCTAGAACAGATCTGTAATGAAAAGGATAGAAGACTCACCGGAGCTGAGGACGACGCGGGAGATCGCCGCGGTGCTCTGGTACAATCAGGGTGATGCAGCGGCCCGAGTTGATGCAGAGGTTGACGGCGGCGGCGGCGGCGCTCCGAAGCTAGGCGACGCAAGGAAGACGAAGAAGAGGAGCACGAAGGGGAGAAAAGAAATGACCCTTCGGTCCTATTTATAAGGAAGGGGACATGTGTCAGGCGCGAGAATCAAGGGGCCGCGGGTTTGGAAACGGAGTTGTCGCCTTGATTATCGCAGATCTATTAAACAAGGAGGCATCATTGATAACTTCTTTATTACAGATGACGTCGCTCCGGTTTATAGCAATCAGAGAAGATGACGTCACGGCGGTTCACCAAACTACAAGAAGATGTTGAAGATGAAGTTTTTTGATAAGGATTGACATGAACCTGTTCAAATCAATCTGGGGCCTAATGTTGGGGATATTACTACTAGGCGTAAACCGGCCTATCTGGGCCGGATTAACTTCATCAGTAGTTGAGTATGTAAAAGCCCATGAAGGTAGATAGAGCTTAAAAGCCCATGATCGGTTTAAGGCCTGTAGTCGTAAACCGGCGTCGGTATGTAAACTTGTGTTGTAAGTTAGGAATAAGTAGAGACCAAACCGGACACGAGTATGAGCCGGTGTTGGGACTCTATAAACCGACGGGTGTCACCCATGTATATAAGGGGACGACCCGGCGGCGGTTCAAGGACAACAGACAACAACTCGAGACTTAGGCGAAGCTTGTTTGCTCCCTAGTCATCGAAACCCCATCAATTTCATCACAACTAGATGTAGGCCTTTACCTTCATCGAAGGGGCCGAACTAGTATAAAACCCTCTTGCGTCCCTGTGTCCGCTTTAACCCCTTCAAGCTAACCCGTTCCGATGACTCCATGACTAAGTCCTTTCATGAGGACATCTGCTGACAAAACCACGACAGGTACTCTATTAAAAGGAGGCCTTAATATCCCTTAGTTTCCAATAGAAACCCGCTGGCATGGGAGGGTAGGACAAAAGATGTCATGCAAGTTCTTTTTCATAAGCACGTATGACTATATTCGGAATACATGCCTACATTATAGTGATGAATTGGAGCTAGTTCTGTGTGACCCTATGTTATAGCTGTTGTGTGATGAATGTTATCCGACATAATTATCCATCATTGATCCATTGCCTACGAGCTTTTCACATATTGATCTTTGCTTCGTTACTTCTCCGTTGCCACTGTTACAATTGCTACAAAACGGCTACTGTTACTTTTTTCACCGTTACCGTTACTTCCATACTACTTTGCTACTAAATACTTTGCTGCAGATATTAAGTCTTTCAGGTGTGGTTGCATTGAAAACTCAGCTGCTAATACTTGAGAATGTTCTTTGGCACCCCTTGTGTCGAATCAATAAATTTGGGTTGAATACTCTATCCCCGAAAACTGTTGATCCCCTATACTTGTGGGATATCAAAACCCACTTAAAAGCTTTATCTTTTGTATATTAAAATGTGCCAGCCTTCATACGACCTTCTCGAACCGGCAAGCCAAGATATTTATTCTCAAACCCATCACTCATGATTTTAAGGATAACCAGGATAAACACATGTATCTCAATAGAACACTTTTTGCCAATTAAAATGGAACACTCGTCCGGACTTAATAATTGGCATGTACCCTCCTCATAAGCCATCAAAATATCCTTAATGGCCAAAGCTTTCTCCAGAGAACCCTTAAAAATTAGGAGACTATCATCAACAAATAATAAATGAGATATACCTGATGAATGTCTGTTTAGCCGGAAATCTAGGATAACCCCTCTTGCCGATGCATCATTGAGCAACAGCGAGAGGACCTCAGCCACAAAGAAGAATAAGTAAAGCGATAATGGATACCCTTGCCTCAGACCACGTGAAGGATGAAAATACTCTAGTAGTAACTGGCCATTAAAATGCATAAAGAATTTCATTGAGATAACACAGGTCATAATCCATTTAATCTAGATTGGATCAAAACCATATGCTCGGAGCATACATTTCAGGAACTTCCAGTCAACACGGTCAATAAAATGATCTCCATATTCGTTTAATTCCAAAGTATAAAAGTCATCCCAAAAGACCGCTAATCCACCTCCTTTGCCTGGAACAAAAATAGTAAACACATTTTTCGTACTCAGATGATAACGCAAACTCTCAACGTACTGCAAGAAGAATGGAAACCCGAAACGAAAGTCTATGTAACGATGACAAACATGGGCGTGCGTGTGTTGCCGAAGGGAGGCGTGCGGCGTGCGGCGCGCTGCGTGGATGTGCTAGAGCGGTGCCGCCCACGCAGAGTTGTTCGGTGCTGTCGCTCACGGGTGGGTGGGCGTGAAGGCCTGCCGCTTTGAACATTTTGTCTTGTTCTATCCAGCCGAATCTCCTGAGACCCGCACGCGGGTGTGTGTGGCCGTAACCTCGTAGGACGGGCCGCACAAGTGAACATGTGCAGAAATGGCTATGTGTGTATACGTGACAACAACTGACAACTACCCGTGCCATCTCGCTTTGCTATGCTAGGCAAAGGAGCCGATAAATACAGGGAAAACGCATGTTCAAAAGAATACTGGAAAAACGCTATTCTATGAGCCAACAAAAAACTAGTCTGCGTACGAGCTTTAGCAGACTCTTTAGAGCAACTCCAATAGAGAGACCTGCGGCCGTTCGTTTGGGTCGGCGCCGACACAAACACGCCAATTCAAACGAACGCGTGTTCGTTTTTTGTCCGCGGACGATTCATTTCTGGCTCGTTTTTTAGTCGAATTTGTGCGGCGCGGACACGCGACGGACGCGCGCGTCCTCGCCTACTCATCTTCCCGGGCCCGCTGGTTTATGGCACATTGGCCTCCCATCTCACCCAGCGGCCAACAAGCAACCCTCCCGTATCCTCCGTCGCCGACGCAGCCGTTTATTTTTTTCTGACGACTCTTCCAGCTGCCGCCGCCTCCACATCCGTCCAGCAACGCCGCCCCTCCCCCTCCCCCCGTCGCCCTTCGCCACTGTTTTGCCGCCGGGGAGCAAACTGCTTCCCACCGCCGCTTCCCCCACCGCACAGCCGCCCGCGACCAAGAAGCCGCCTCGCCGCCCCTGCCACATCCGACCGGCACGCTCGTCGGACGCCGTCACACTCGTCGGACGTCGGCAGGGCAGCTAGCTTGTCTGTGGGCGCCGCGGCTCCCCTCGCCGGCCGTCTCCGACGTCGACGCCCGCAAACTGTTCGACAGTTTGCCAAGGTATGAAATGGACTCCGCCAACGAGTTCTTTTTCCACAATTTCCTTTACGACTCCGACGATTCGTCGTCCGACGACGAGGAGGAGATATTGGCTGCCGTGTTGGTCCATCACCACCTCAACAGCCAGCGGTCGTTGTTCCGTGGCTCCATTCCGAGCCACCTTCCGGCGTTGAATCGCAACCGAGAGAGCGGGCATTTCCTTCTCTGGAAGGACTACTTTGATACAACAAACCCCTTGTTCAAACATCACAAATTTCGCCGCCGGTTCCGTATGAGTAGGCATGTTTTCAACCGTATTAGAGAGGGAGTGGTCGGCTATGATGACTACTTCGAGTGCAAAGAGGATGTCGTTGGCAAGATTGGTTTCTCCTCTTATCAGAAATGCACTGCCGTCATCCGAATGCTTGCATACGGGGTGCCCGGTGATCTCATTGACGAGTACGTCCGTATGAGCGAGTCTACATGCCTAGAGTCCCTGTATAAGTTCTGCAAGGCTGTTATTGCTGTGTTTGGCCCTGAGTACTTGAGAGAGCCGACAACTAAAGATACAGCCCGTTTGTTGACGATGAATGCCAGCAGGGGCTTCCCGGGGATGCTTGGCAGCATAGACTGCATGCGTTGGGAATGGAAGAACTGCCCTTCTGCTTGGCAAGGGCAGTATAAGAGACATGCCAGGGCTTGCACTGCCGTGGAGTCTCAAGATCTCTGGATCTGGCACTCTTTCTTTGGCATGGCTGGATCACACAATGATATCAACGTGCTTCAGCGCTCGCTGGTGTTTGCTAGATTTGCCGAAGGCAACAACCCACCGGTGAACTTTACTGTCAACAGCCACAACTACGACAAAGGGTACTATCTGGGTGACGGTAGCTATCCTCAGTGGACCACTATTGTCAAGACAATGCCCAACCCTATCGGAGAGAAAAGAAAAAGATTTGCCCAAGAGCAATAGAGTACTAGAAAGGATGTCGAGCGTGCCTTTGGTGTTTTGCAATCTCGATGGGACATCGTTCGGTATCCTGCTAATACTTGGAGCACGCAGAAATTATGGGAGGTGATGACTGCTTGTGTGATCATGCACAATATGATCGTAGAAGACGAGCATCCAGAACGTCTGTACGATCAAGGCTTTCAGTTTCAGGGTGAGAATGTTGTGCCTAGCATGGAGTAGCGGCAACATTTGAGCAGTTCACTCAATTTCATGAAGACATGCGTGATTGGGAAACTCACGTGCAACTGCAAAATGATTTGGTTGAGCATATGTGGGCTCATGTTGGCAACCAATAGATGTATCTTCTTTTATTCGTTTGCAAAACTATATGAAACATTTTATTTGTATTTGGCTTGTAATAAAACTATATTGTTTATTTGGGCGGCCAGACTATTTGGCTTGTTAACATTTTCATTTGATAATATGTTGAATGCAAATCATGTAAACTGGGCGGCCAGCCGACCACGCCGGCACATATGGGTCAGCGCGTTGGGCGCGCTGCCGACCCATATCAAAAATAGGACGGCCGATTTAAACGGACAAAAAGCGGACAAAATCACCGTCCGTTTGAGTCGGCCCGTTGGAGTTGCTCCTATAACCTACACATTCACTAACTATGGTTACAGTAAGAAAAAAAAGAGCATCTTCAATCGCCATCATATAAAACAGACACACTATTTACGTCCGGTTCGTCTGCGAACATGGATATAAGAGCATGTCATTCAACCTTTTCCGCTAAACCTTGTCACCCAAAAAAACACTGATCCCCTAAACGTCTGCACTTATTTTTTTAATCCGTAACACTCAAAATACTTATAGAAAAAAGCAAAATACATCCATAATAATACCCTCCCTCCGTTCCTTGATATAAGGTGTATAGATTTTTAAGAAAAAGTCTGAAATATAAGGTGTATTGCGTTGCACCACTCGTATCGATAATGTTTTTAGGAATTTTATTACATTTCCTTATATTAGACAAGCTCCTCTATTTTCTCATGTCAATTAGTTGGGTGTAATCTCGCCCAAAACTTGTGAAATTTTCCCTCTATATGCGTTCTTTAATTTTCATGCCAAAAACTATACACCCTATATTAAGGAACGGAGGTAAATATCCCTAGTACAACAATAGTTCAAATATATTCCTTACGCCTTCTCTTTCCTCCTTCACAAGAAGAGATCTCGCGCTTTCCTCCTCCTCCCGCGGCGTCGCCGCTGGTCCGCTTCATCTCCAATGGCCTTTGGGTCATGAAGGTGCAGAGGACCTCCCCCCCCTCCCCCGTCGGGAGGGACCCTGTGGTCGTTCTTGTTATGTTTAGTGTCTTGGTTGGGGCTATGTGGCGACGGCGATGTCCCTCAATAGGAATAATGTCTCCCATGTTCTATCCCCGTCTCAATGGTGCCTCTAGCTTCGTCGGAGGGTGTGTGGACGTGTGTTTCCGTTGGATCTCAGGGGACCCGGTAGGTGCTGGTCTTCGGTGGGTCTGTTTGGAACCGGTTTTCGTTCGGATGTTTACACATTTCATCCTTCCCATCTACGACTTTCTTCATTGGCGACGGTTGCTACTCTGGTGCGCCGCTCCTATGGGGTCTTAGCACGACGACTTCCTCAACTGTCTAGTGCAACAAGGTTTGCCCGGTTTCGGCGAGGAAGGGGTGATGACGGTGACGCGCCTTTGACTCGCCCCAATGCTTGTAGTCAGCGCTACGTGGTCCACAAACCTGGTTGTATTTTTTATTACCTCTGATGTTCTTTGTACTGTCATGATTGAAGATAAATAGATTGAAAGTTTCTCGGATAAAAAAAGATAACCGGATGTTCAACAATTTTTTTCGAACTCGTCGACTCCAAAATCAATGATACTCGAGTCGGAATTCGCACATGTCGATCCACACACTATGCCCCTTGAGTTTCATCCAACAATGTATTAACCTAAATGGCCCGCCCTCTGTTCTGTGATACAACATGGCAGCACGTCTGGGCTATACAATGTAATGATTACCAAGTTGCAACATTGATTGAATCAATGAATTTACTAACATGTAGAGCAACTATAAGCAAAACTTACTATCTCCATGATTGACGCACCCGGTGGTCTTCTGTCCAATTGTGTAATCACACTGCGATACTTCATGACGGATTTGAAGATGGTGTACCATCGATGGGCTAGCAACTTCGCATTGCGTTTCATGGATCACATCCAAGTCGTAGGAGCGCGAAGTGCTTTTGCACATGAAACAAACAATGCATGTTTTGCCAAAAAGGTCGAGCCCCATGTCTCATGCCTACAAAGTCCGTAGATAGGACTAAACACACATTGCACATCAGTTGATCCTCCATCACCAAGCACCCCACCATCGTGCTTACTCTAGGAAACAACAAGAAGGTCAAAAGAAAGCTCAGTGGCATTTGACCGAACACCTGTTGGGCGTAGTGTCCGCCATGGACATCATCGACAGGGGCGGAGGGTACCTGGCTGCAGACGGATCCAGGGTGCACGACGGCGTAGTCTAACATGGGTAGGCACGTGGGTTGGGTTACGGGCCCGGCAACGCCTGGGCAGCGGCTGGAGAGGTACAAAGGTGGCAGCGGGCGAGGAGGGTGCACATGCTGAGAAAAGGGGAAGCATGGGCAGAGTGGAAGAAATGTGGTCCAAGAGGGGATTTGAGTGGGGCTAGGGGTACCGGAGTCTACATGGTGAGGTCTAGACGCCCCCGCCCCTCCCCCAGTTTGTGTATGGTTTGTGGGAATACGTACAAGCATCCACGTCCGTGGGCAAATACCGACCCGTTTTGGATTTCAAACTACGTCCGGACAGCTCGGTCCGGACGTGTGCAGACGGTTTGAGGGGCGACATTGGAGCTGCCCTAAGAAGTAAACCGATTCTTAGTCTTTAAATCAATAGAACAAAACTGCACAAGCTATTTTTAACCTCTCTCGCTCGCATAGCTCCTCGACACTTTTCTCATTGTTGCTGGAGGAGGACGAGGCGGAGCAGCCTGCTCCGGGGTTCAACATGACGGAGGCGGAGGCGAAGTTCGCCCTCACCCAAGCCGCGAAGATGGCAGGGCAGCAGGCCATCATGGAGTCCATCCAGTATGAGGCGTATGAGGCCAACCGACAGTTCGTCCGGCAGGAGCAAGCAGAGTCCAACGTGCTCTTCGTCGAACTCGACGCGGAGATAGAGGAGGTGGAGGCCGGAGCGGAGCAACCAAAGGAGCCGGAGCTGCAGCTACCGCCCATGTACCCGGAGTCGGGCACGGAGATAGTGCACATCTCCGACGAGGAGTAGCTAGATCATCTACATAGTACATATGTTATTTCGTTTTGCATGCTTTTGTAGGAATTTGAGAATCTAGTATGAAATGTCCGGATGCAATTGTGCTAATTTGAGAAGTGCTCAGTCACTGCCCACGGACGCGTCTCATGGATGCTCTAAAACCATTATTTATAAGGAAAATATAACAATACGTACTTGCTCTAATATCGTATGGTATACTCATCAAGAACTAATCAGTGGACCATGACAAAAGGCATAGCAATCAAAACCCTTGCCTACTCCTCTTTCTCGCCGGTGCCGGTGTTGGGCTCTACCAATCATGTGCTGCTACGTTTAAACCGCACTTGCACGACGGCACGAGCCCGTCAGGTGTTGTGCCTTCGTTGGTAAGTCTAGCACCTGCACCGAAATATCTCGCCACCGGCCGATCCGGGCCGTCCGTGGCCCGATCCCACGGCCCCGAGGCGCCCAAACTACATTCCAACGGAGTCACATTACTGTTCTGGAAAGGCTGGTGATACGCTTCCCATTCCCATCCCGACCGCTTCCTCGCCCTCCTCCTCCTCCCACTGCCACCCACCGCCGCCCGACGCGCCGCGGACCCGCTCGCTGCCTCCGCGCCCCCGCCGCCGGAGAGGGCGCTGCTCCTAGGCCCGCCGCGCGCCTCCCCACCCCCACCCCCTCCACGCGCGCGCGCCTCGTCCCCGGCTTCAAGCGTCGCCGAGCCGCTCAGCCGCCCCCGACCGGCGCTTCGATCGGGAGTTCAGACTCGTGGCATGCAGGTGAGAACCCCCCGACGCGTCCCGCTGAAAGACGAATCGAATCGAAACATTTCAGTTCGTCGTTGAAAATCGGGGTTTCTTGTCGAAAGTCTTGTGCTTTTTTTCTATTAGAAAAGTTCTGAAATATTCTAATCTAAAGGGGAAGTTCCTGTTTAAAAGTCCGAGGGCGGCGGTGCCGGGGTGCCGGCTAGGCGGAGAAGTCGCTGGGGGTGCTGGCGGGGCTCCGGGGAAGGATGAGCAGGAGGTATTAGGTTAGAGGTTGGGGAAGACGGATGGGGGGCTGCCGGCGTTTGGTGAGGTCACATAGGGCGTATACCAAAGCTGTTGTCGCATAGCCCGGAGACGTAACCCTCCTCCTCCGCTGTCCTCTGGACTGTGGACTGGCGTGGAGCCAAGATCTGTCCGGGTTTGGATTGATTCGCCATTGGACTGTCCGAGCTCACATTCAAGTATACGTACGGTGCCTGTTACCCTGAATTAGCCTCTTATTTTCACAAGAAATTGAGGGTTTAACTGAACCTCGAGTATGCCCCTGCTTTCAGAACTAGGTTGGTGTTGCGCACACGCACAGCATGCTGTTATGTGCTAGTATTGCAGGTAGTGTTGAATCTCATGGCTTTGAAACATAAGCATATTTAAGGCGGGGGGAGGAAAAAGTCATTGGAACATTACAAAAGAACTAGTCAGCTCGGTGAACTTCAAACTTTATTATGCATAAAATGTTTGTTTGGTGCAGAGTACGCTGATTTGTATGTGGGAGACATGTTGTGGGTTTGATGAGGTTTGGGTTCACAGCCTTGTTAATTCAAGATAGTGACCTTTTGTAGATCAAGAAGACAATAGCCTTTGTATTTAGAACAGAAAAACTATTTCAGTCGTTGCTAACTTGTTCTGTAAATGCCACAGGTGACACTGCTTGAAGCCCTTTGTCTCTTGACTTGGATATAACAAGTTATCGACGCTGCGAGTAAGCTTTATTTGTCGAACAAAAATAAGCTAGTAGTATTTGCACGTGATTGGGCAAATTAGTCAAGACGGGCGCTCTTTGCTGCGTGGCCGCTAGGCCACATGGGACAAAGTCTAATCCTGCTAGCAGAGACTGTTCCATGGATCCTACAGAGCCTCGTTGGCGGATGAATTCAAGCTTCTCTCCTCCGTCGCGGGGATGGGACTGCATGTACTCATCAGACGGATTGCCTCATAGGACTCCTGATGCTCCACACGATCATCCACCTTATGTGTCATCACTATCATCACATAGTAAAGGAAGTAGAAGTGCATTTGGCAGTGACCAGTACCTCAATCACCACCACTCTGTATCTGATGGAGCACTTTCTTATTTTGGTAGTCCTGTTGACAGCCTTCAGGCTCCACGCTGGACACCCTCTCTGCAAAGATTTGATCTTGGCGAGTTCTCTACACCTGGAGGAGGTATATATATACTTGTTCCTGATTACATACCGTGGATGCTGTCTTGCCATGTTTGTATTTGTGTAATATGCACATCTCTTCACAGTATAATGAATGGAGGCTGTCACTGAAAAAATTAACATAATAGTAACTGCATCGTAAACACATTTGGAAGCATTGCATTATGTTTGTAACATAGGCTTGTTTTGGTGTTAGTACGAAAGAAATTTGCTGAATTGCCTGGCTTTCCTTGCAAATAGTACTTGAAACATGGCTTGTGAATCACTGTCTGAACAGTCTATAAGTGCTTGATTCATCTGCCTGTTCATATGGTAATTTGCCTATATCTAGTGCCATTTGGATGGTCTAATTATTTCCGAAAGGATCCTGCTACACTCTTGATGTCTTCCCAAGTTCTTAACGTTTTTGTGGGATATTGTGTCTTGTTCCGTTCATACATGGAATGCTTCATTACAAAGTCTTCTTTATCAAATGTGCTAAGTAAGTATTATGTCTGGTTTGTCTAGCATAAATTTTCAACAAGATCTGAACCCAGAGAATATTATTCCCATGTCAAGGTGAGATAAGTATGGCATGAAGGAAGTAAATCTGTACCCATATTCGGATGAATACAAGTTTATTGAAGAATTGCATAGTAAGAAACTTGGTAAACACATGCCCTAATTGGATGAAATACAAGTTCCATTGACGAATTACGTTTTGATGTGATTCAGGGTCACATTATGAGAGCTGGTTTTGCAGATTTAGTTACTCGGTTTCTAATTGTATCAGTTTTCATACAGCACCATTTACTTTGTGAATTGGTTTCATTGGAAATTTTGGCCAAAAATATTAACCGTATACATGGGCATCAGCGCTCAGTGGTACTCCCTCCGTAAATTAATATAAGAGCGTTTAGAATACTAAAGTAGTGATCTAAACGCTCTTATATTAGTTTACAGAGGGAGTACATGTTAGAAACAGCTACCCCTGCAACACCTGAAATTTTCTTTCATCCATGTTCATGATTATTGATCAGTCATTACTATAGTGCTAGTGTTCCTGTGTTAGCTTCCTGTTTAATTAACCGTTTCTCTACTCTTTGTGACCAGGACCAAAACCTGACAGTTCCGATCTCCAATCCAGCGAGGTAAGCTCCATTTTATTTTCGTTTACTTAACCCCCCCTAGTTCTCTGTCAGCTAGCATGCTTTTAACCAAAATAAACATATAGGCATGTCCTCTATATCATAGTGCTGATTTTTTTTGTTCATCGTGTGCTGCAGAGACATTTAACTGCTGTGAGCAGTTTCAGTTCTGCATCCCCATTCTCAGAAACAAGTCAGCTGGCATCTTCTGGTAAACGACCAGCTTCACATCTACCTCGCAATCATCTGGGAAGGCGATCCTTTATGTCAACACCAGTCTACCCGCTAGTCTTCCGCAATCCAGTGTCAGAAGCAGAAGCCTCGGGGGTGGCTGAGGCTAGTAATGCTGGGCGTACCACACCGAGTGATGACAGCCTGGCTTCTCCTGTGTGGAGGCGCAGTTTGGCGAGTCCTGAGCTCAAGTTCCATGACACACTGAGTGAACTTCGGAAGATGGAGGCTTCTCCTGAGCCGAACACGAGCTCTAGGAGGGAAGGATTCAGATGGAGCAGTGCTAGCAGCTATGATTTTGGATATGATGGTGATGCCATTGACATTTCAGACCATATCAGCATTGACTCCCAAAGATCCCCAACAAGTTCAACGAGTTTCCTGAAATGTGGCCTATGCGAGAGATTCCTCAGGCAGAAGTCGCCATGGAGCTCAAACCGGATAGTTCGAAATACCAACATGCCAGTAGCAGCGGTCCTCCCATGCCGACACGTCTTCCACGCAGACTGCCTGGAGGAAAGTACTCCGAAGAGCGAAGCCCATGAACCACCTTGCCCGCTGTGCACGCGAGCTCCTGATAGTGAAGGATGTGTATCATTCTCGGAGCCTCTTCACGCCGCGCTCAGATCCGCTCGCAGGAATCATGGCATCCGCTTTTCTTCTGGTGATGCGGGTGGTAGCAGCAGCAGCGCAAACCCTTCTCGCAACGACCATGTGCTGAAGAGAAATCAGTCTGCGCTGGCGCCAGCGCGCAGCGGCTCGCTGTTCCGGAACCGTTTCAAGAAGCAGTTCCCCTTCAAGGGGAGGCTCGGGAAGGACCTCTTTGGTGGCAGGGTTTTCAGGAAGGTCGGCTCGTCGTCGTCTTCAGGGGGCCAAAAGGACGACGGTTGTCAGCCACCAGCAGCTAATAAGCCTGACCGATCCATGGACTAAGTAAGCTAGAGCGAAGGCGCGCCCCTATATTGTTCGCCGCTGTTACTCTATCCTTGTACCCTGTCCAAATCCGTAGTAGATGTATCCATAAATTGTGGAAAGCAGTGCCGGTGCGCTGCGAGTACTCGTCCAGGACGGAGCTGCTTGTTTTGTTTGGACGGTGCCTGCCTTGGATCTGGCACCATGAGTGCGTGAACTAGCTGTGCTGTGCTTTCATCATGACTCGTTTGCCGCCTGTTGTTTTGTTTGGGGTATGTCACTGTATTGAACTATGGGCAGGCCCGGCTGGCTCTGGAATATTGACAACGAGAACAGTTATCGTTTGCCATTGTTGTGCTTTGTTTTCCGTGGGCGTAATGCTTGGATTAACGATGTTCATTTTTAGCTGGTACGCATGCATTCCATCATTGAACGGTTTGCAATTTTGTGGCTAGTTGGAAGCGGCAACCCCGTGGGTATCATTCTTTGTGTTACTCTTTGAGTACCAAATATCGACTTCTGGGGAGAAAACCCTAGGTCTGCCGTTCATTGGTTGTGTCTACCACTGGTGGTGGCGGCCGAGCTCCATTGCACTGTCTTGAGTATTTTTTGTGTGTTACTCTTCGAGTACCAAATACCGAGTTCTGGGTTTGTGTTACTCGGATTTTTTTGTGTGTTACTCTTCGAGTACCAAATATCGAGTTCTGGGTTTGTGTTACTCTTCGAGTATCAAATAGCGAGTTCTGAGGTGAAAACCTAGGTCTGGTGTTCATTGGTTGTGCCTAGCAGTGGTGATGGCAGCCGAGCTCCATTGCACTGTCTTGAGTCTGTTCGGACTTCCTTCATTGTTGGTGGTGCCTGGCAGTGGTGGGGGCCAAGTTTGTAGCGGTTTTAGCCCGTTTTTCGTAAATTAACCGGATAACTCTCTTCTTCTTAATTAATGGACGAGGCAAAAAAATTGCCTTCATTTCAGAAATAAATAAATCCATGATCTGTTATATGGTTAGATCTGATGACGAAGACGGTGTTCATGTACCGTTACCTTCCTATAGGTGTCACATCTCGGGACATTCTTGTGTGCTGCCTATGGTGGTGATAGTTATCAAATGTTGTGCTGCAACGGGTTGTTCGCCTCGCCTTGACATTTAAAAAAAAAAACCTTCTGAATGTGCGCATTCTTGATTTCTCGAGTAGAATCGTGCTGTTCAAAAAGCTAGATGCAGTTCATGTCAACTTAATGATATTACCCTTTACATAAAATATTGACTATCAAGACTAAAATTTGACCTTAAAGACAACGCCGTGGGCAAGGCTCACACGTGTTGGTTTGCGAATTTTTTCTTTTGATATATTGATAAGATAGCAACAGTACACAGATCCACATAGGTAAAAAAAGGTTATAACCCGCAAAAAAAGATTGTAACCAGGTCCATGGACTTAAGAGAGTTGTATTGACCATTTTCCTTTTTCTCATTGCAAAAAGGAAAAAAAAATCTTCTTCTAAACATCACCCCGATCCAGCTTTTCTTATAGAAGTCACGGCGTTATTTAGAAACATGGACGCCTCACTAAAGCGACCGAACATTTATAAAAAGTGAACATTTGAAAGTTGAAAAGTTCCATGGAATAATTTAGGTTAGAGATATTAAACTATAGTTTCTTTGCGAAGGATATTAAAGTAGAACTAAATACGAGAGGCATTGTTCTTTTTCTATTTGTAAAATACTCATTTTCACAAAGTAAATGCACGTTGGTTATATTCATACGGCTTGTTTTATTAGAAGAATTTCATAGGATTTAGATCCTTGGGGATTTTCTCTATGTAGGCCGCTTTGCATAATTTGAATCCTTGAGATATTTCCGTGAGGATTTCTTCGCACTCTATTTTGGATGAAAATTCCCATCCACTGAAACATCTTGCTCTAAATCCTTTGTTTTTTCTATCATATCAAACAACTTTTGAATTTATGATCTCTAATTCTATAGAATTAAGAGGCCACGCTACTCCAATAGTCCAATCCCAAGTTTCCCGTATTCATATATTTTGAGGAACTTGCGAAACAAAGAGGCCCATATTAAAGAAAATTACAGTACAATTTCTAGAAGAGTGAAAGACTACCACATGGTGCGTTTTTTCAAAAAGAGGCGTCGGATTTTCCATCCTCGTTACGAGAATCAGTCAGCAAGTAAGATAAACATTTCTGTAAGTTCTATGAAAAGTCAAGTCGAAAGAAGGTGCAAATATTTCACACCATTCTTGTTCTTGCCATGTTGCTTGAAAACATAAATAACACAAAAGAGAAGTACCTGGACGTCTTAGTATGCCACCCTAATTAGTGGATTTATAAACATACCTAGCATCCGAAAGGTTCACCAAGTAATTTGTTAGCTTCTATAGTTACATGAGAAAAAAGTTTCACGCATGAACAATTTTGTGGTAGAAAACTGAACGTGCAAATTTAAATAAAAATAAATAAAACAACAGAACTATTACACCACATAATGTTCACGGGTCATGTGTAAATATGGTTTTCTTTCTTCTCGTGAAAGAAAGATGACTCTTTGGCTAGGGTTTCTCGTGCCTCCCACCGGTGCCGCCGCCGGTCTACCTCGTCTCCTATGGTCTTAGGGCCATGGAGACGCGGTGGATCCTGGCCCTTGTCGGGGGGATAGCTCCTTTTTTTAATGCTCTTTTGAGTTTTATTAGGGTTTGTGTCCTGCTTAGAGAGGCGAGGCGCCTCTCTGAAGATGGAATAAGGTTCTCCCCGTTAGTCCTTGTTCCGGTGGTGTTTCTAGCATCGTTGGAGGGCGTGTGGAGGTTTGTCTCCGTCGGATCTCGCGGGATTCAGCCGGTGTTTGTCTTCGGTGGATCCACGTGGATCCTGTCTTTGTTCGCCTGTGTTTGTGTGTCTTTAGGTTGGATCCTTCCGATCTACGCTTCTCTTCATCGGCGGCAGTTGTTGTTCTGGTGCTCTGGTCCTATAGGGCCTTAGCACGACGACTTTCCGATTGTCTACTATAAAAAGGTTTGCCCGGCTCCGAGGAGAGAGGGACGAAGACGGTGGTGCTCCTTCGGCTCGCTCGAGTGCTAGTAGTTGTCGCTAGGTGGTCTGCAGATCTAGATACATTTTTTTTTACTTTTGATGTTCTTTGTACTACCTTACAGTTGATGAATAGATAAGAAGTTATTCTCGAAAGAAAAAACCAGAGCTCAATACGAGAATCTTTGGAGAACCAACACGGTGTAATGTGTGTATCTAAAAAAGGAAAAGAAATAGTGTTTGAGTTTTAGCATATAAACTTGTACTTCCTCTTATCCATATTTTTTTGGTAGAAAAACCTTCAATCTATTTATTTTCAATCATGACAGTACAACGAATACCAAAAATAATAAAAATTAAATCCAAATTCATAGACCATCTAGCGACGACTACAAGCATCGAAGCGAGCCGAAGGCGCGCTGCCGTTATCGTCCCCCCATCGTCGAAGTCGGGCATAATTTTTTATAGTAGACAGTCAGAAAATCGTTGTGCTAAGGCTTCATAAGACCAGCGCACAAGAATAGCAACCACCATGAAGAATAATATAGGTCGAAAGGATCCAACCTAAAGACACACGAACATAGACGAACAACGACTAGATCCGAGCAAATCCACCAAAGTTAGATCCATCGGAGACACACCTTTACACGCCCGCCAACGATGCTAGATGCACCACAGGACAGGGGCTTAGGTGGGGAGAACTTTATTCCATCTTCAGAGAGCCACCACCGTCTCGCCTTTCTGACGAAGACACAAACCCTAACAAAACTCAAAGGAAAGACTAAAAACGGATCCCCTACCGGCCCTTGCCAGGATCCACCGCGTCCCCTTGGCCCTAGGGCCACCGGAGGTGAGGCGGACCTACGACGGCACCAGCGAGAGGCATGAGCCCTAGCTTTTTCTGGAGGAGAAAGCGGCATCTGTTTTGAGAATAACAACAAAATCTGTGAAAATTAATATGGATCGGGGGAGTATTAAAAATCTCAGTTGCATATTTGAAACAATGTATTATAATTACCTCAAGAACTTTGTACGAAATCAACGACCCTTATTTTGTGATGAAGGAAGTAATAAATAGTTAAACCCGGTAGTATTGGTACCGGTGAACGGAGTTGCTCGTGAGATATTTTTCTTTCTCCTTTCGCAAGACGACCAGGGGAAGTCTTCCTTCCCTCGATCTCCACTGGCGAGCCTGTGAATTCGCCTTCCCTCCACCCCTCGCTCTGGCGGCCGGTGGCGGGGAGTGGATTTTTGTTGCCTCGGATCCCTCTAGTAGATAGGCAGGATTTTAGTTCTCGGAGGGGCGGCGTTTGAATGTATGGCAACGCTTCTTCTTCGAGTCAGTCTTCCGGACTCCGATCCTTCGGATCTGACGAAGCTCTGGCGTAGATTCCTGCCAGCTCCTCGGGGCGGCGAGGTTAGGTTTTCTCGTCATGTGTACGCAACAACGATATTTTGTGTCAGGTTCTCCAGATCGATTTAAGGATTCAACGACGATGACTGCAACTCCAAAGCGCTGGTCCTTAGGGGCACATGCACGAAGACTTCCTGGCTGTCATCGACAAAGTCAGGCCGGCTCCAGTATGGGAGCGACGATAGCGACGCGTCGGTGGCTCGTTCTGGCGGCGGCAATGGTCATTCGGTGGTCCATGGACCTCGATGTAATTTTTATTATGTTTGAGATGTTCTGTATTTCCGGTGAATCTTTTAACAGATCTATCTTTTTTGCCAAAAGAAACCCCAGTAGTAGTACAAAGTGAGCTTCCTAGAAAAAAAAAGTGTGGATATTGCACCCCTCTCCTTCTCCCCGTTGGTCATCATCGGCCAGGCCGAAACTACACCACGCGTCTGCGCCTGAATTTCCGTCATTTGTGAAACGAAAATGCTATCCAAGGACCAGATGCAGACTTTTTTTCTTCTTTTTGATCTTTTGGAAGAAAACAACGAGATGGCAGTAGAGTTTATGAGCGAAGTGAGTTTCGTCGAAAGAAAGTGTCAGATCTCTCGCCCCCGTCCTTCCGGTTAAAACACACCACACCACACCCGACCACGCCTTCGTCGCGATCTCCGTTCCCCCGTCCCCTCACGCCCACCGCGCCCGTCTCGATTCGGAGGAGGCCCAGGTCTAGGGCGGCGGCGCGCGGGCGGCCGGCCGGCGCCAGCGGGTCATGGAGGATCTGGGCATCGAGGCCAAGGAGGCCGCGGTGCGCGAGGTGGCCAAGCTGCTCCCGTCCCAGGACCTCCTCTCCTCCATCGCCTCCATCAAGGCCGACTACCTCTCGCGGCAGCAGGTGATGCATGCCACGCGACCCCTCCCTCTCCCCTCCCCCACCCTCGGACCCGCCGCGGGTCCGCTTTCTCTGTTGGCGGGCGCGGCCAATTGTGGCGGAATCTCATCTCAAGTGGTGGGCGGGTAGATTCGGTGAAACCGTTGACGCTGATAGAGAGCCATCTCGAATTTCGCCCCGAATGGCTCCTGCATTCCGCTGGAATTTTATTTTTCACTCGCTTTGAATCACCTTGCCATGGAATTGTTTGCCGCTGGTCCCGTGGGATGGGTCGTCTCTGATTCTGCTGCAATTGAGTTCGTGCTGGGATGGCGGAAGGATATTGTTCTCAGCTCCTTGTGATTAGATTAGCTAGGTTACGACCAATGGCTAGCTATTTATGCGTAATTGCGCTTGCTTAATGTGATCGAGAGGTCTCAGTACAAGCAAGCTGTTCGTGCGAACTGATGATGCTTGAGGAAATGCTTATCTGGTCTGTCAAATTCAGCTGAGCCTGAATTTTTTGGATTTTGATCAAGTCGCACATGGTATCTGCTAGTCCTTTTAGGTAGTCGACCTGTAGCTTCAAATCCTCATTGGTTATTTCTCTCTCAAAAAACAATAATTCTTCATGGGTTATCTGTATCTTCTGTGTGGATGCGCTGTTCCTGCTCTAATGCGCACTACCACCAGTTGAGACGCAAGCAAGCCATAACTGTTAATATGGCTTGGGCACCAAGCTGTCAGTGCCTGAATTGAGTTCACATTTCATTCAAAAGTTCTTCTTATTTTTTGGTATAAATATGGCTATTTTTGTACATGAAAGTAAAAAAAAATGCCATGTGTCAAAAGGATACTGACATGTAAAGATTACCATTGAGATATTATGAATATGTTTACTATTTGAATCATTTTATCCGCCTCCTGTTTGTCTGACTATTTGTTACAAATTCTTCAGACAAATGATACTCAACTCAGTTCAATGGTGGCAGAACAGGTACAATTTGATATCTACTATGATCTGCCACACTTATTTAAATACCATAATTGATCAGCTGGAGTCCGCCTAAGTTACAGTTTCTGATCCAGTCATTTGCACCCTTCATGTCTATCTGCTGGATGATAAATACCTTTTGTGAATATATTTCAAAATTGACAGGTCGAGCAAGCTCATGCGGGCATCAGCGCTCTTGCGATATCCCAACAAACAATAAACAGTCTACGTGAGAACTTCATAGATATAGACAAGTAAGCTTGTTATCTTGGTTTTCACCTTTCCACATGCTTGTCACTTCTCGAGGCTGTATGTATGTTTTCCTTAATTTCTTACAGCTCTATTTATCATCAATGACGGCAGGTTGTGTCAGGAGTGTCAAACATTAATCGAGAATCACGACAGGATCAAGCTCCTTAGCAATGCAAGAAACAACCTGAACACAACTTTAAAGGTTTGCTGATTGCTGACCATAATTTAACAATAGCACTGTACTATGACTCTACTTGCTATGTGTGAAGCATACTTTCTAACTTACCAACAGGTTGAGCTAACCAAGTTATTGAGCACGAAAAATTGATATATTTATTGTCAATGCGTGGTAGGATGTAGGAGGTATGATGTCTATTTCTGTTGAAGCAGCTGCAGCACGTGACTCCTTGAGCGATGACAAAGAGTTGATTCACACTTACGAGGTTGTTTCTTCTTCTTTGGCTTGTCAATTAACACAACAATTGGATAACCATAATGGTTATGTTCTAGTCATCTGACTTCTCTATGATCTTGCCTGTGATGAAATTAGAGATTAACAGCTCTTGATGGAAAGAGGCGTTTTGCTTTAGCTGCTGCTGGATCTCATAAGGAAGAAGTTGGCCGATTGAGGTGGGACCCCCTCTCTTAATCTGTATAACTAGGTACCATTGATAATTATGCGACGTATAATCCCTAGTTTTCCTTTTACCGTTGCCTTTCTTGTTAGAATGAGGTAAGCATTTTTAACCGAGGTTTGGTTCATCCTAAGCTCACATATCAAACATGCCAGTAGTGTTTAAAAGAAACTTCTACTGACTGCATATGCAACTGTAATCAACTAACGCTGTCTATTTTTGAATTTCCATCCATCTGTAAAACATGTACTCCCTCCGATCCATATCACTTGTCGCTCAAATGGATGTATCTAGACGTATTTTAGTGCTAGATACATCCGTTTGAGCGACAAGTAATATGGATCGGAGGGAGTAGCTTATTTATCATCAATCTTGTATGATACCATTGCAGAAGTCAAAGTGCTATAACCGCTGACCTAGTAAAGACTAGTAAACACTAGTGTAAGAAAGCAAACTTATGACCCTCTATGGATCCACATCACGATGACACGTTAGATTTATAAGATCGGCATAATGGGTCTTTTCTAAGACAGTTTGCGTAGTTGAAATTGCCTGCAGTATGATAGCAAATGCTGTTAGGATAAGCAATAGATGTTATTTAAATCTTGTCTGTTGCCTGTATTACAATGAAATTCATATGTGTAAATCACATGATTTGTTCTTTTTCTTCCCACAGAGAATACTTTGAAGATGTTGATCGATCATGGGAAACATTTGAAAAGACATTATGGGGACACATCGCTAACTTCTTTAAACTTTCAAAAGAGAGGTACTGAGTTTTGTTATATGAACTTTGACTTTTTTATTAACATGGTAAATGACTGAATCGCCTTATAGTCTTAAGTACACATGTTATAAAAACTGAGGCGATGTTTTGTTGGCATCCTTGTATTCTTGTTCCATCTTGAATTCTTCATATATGCTTTGTAGAAGGCAGATTACTTTGAAGACCTGATGAAATAATAGCTCTAATTTTTTGAAAGATTAAGCTAGACAAAATTCTAATTGTTGTAAGGATGAGGCAAGTCTTGAAATCCTTGGTCTAACATGAAGCAAAGAATGGAGAGTTGGAGACACCAAGGCAAATCTATGTTTAAAGCACTGTTATCATGCCTGTTTAACTTCTACTTTAAGCATGAGGCTGTCGCTCGGGGGTTTGCTGCAAATATGATAAGTATATAGCTCTGGTGTATCATGGTACATCTTCTTATGCTCTGCAAGACTAACACATCATTTCAATAAAATGAGAGTTTTCTTAAACAAGTTTTGTTCATACTTTATCAATTTTTAATTGTATATTTTTTCCAAAATATGGGTGATCAATATTCCGAAGGTGAACTAAGATGCATGTACATGCTCTAATTATTATTAAAGGCATACATGTGGAGTACACCTAGTATTTATACTTTCTCTTTCTTTCCCTTTTGCAGCCCTCAGACGTTGGTCCGCGCTCTAAGGTATAGCTTATCCTTACCATGTACTTCAATTATTATTAATACGTCAATGTTTAAGTTGAGTGGTTGAATACTGTTTCCCCATCATTACTTTTAAGGAGCGACAATTTGCGCTTCTTATCAGTTCTGATCTGTGATCAGGGAAATAGTACTGGAAATACAACATTTTTTGTGGTCAGAGAAGTTGTGTTGTCTTCGTTTCCTGTTTATCTTTTAGTTCACACACATACATTACTGCACATGATCCTACAAACTCAAATTCTTATGTCAGGGTTGTTGAAATGCAAGAGATCATAGACCAACAAGTTGCAGAGGAAGCAGCTGAGGCTGAGGGTGCAGGCGCTATGGCGACAATAGCAAACCAACGTAGAACGACAAAGTACACTACATTTCTTCTATAGAACATCTTTCTGTACTTCCAGTTCCAATAGGCAGTATGATTTCATACAGTTTCATGTTTGAGTAGCAAAGTTATAACATCTTTTTGGACACTGCATCTTTTATTAGTCATCATGCCCTTTACTTTTGTGCTAGCTTAAATGCATAGGAGTAGTACTTAGGCACTTTGTGTTCAGACAAGAAATCGCTCGTCCATGAACTTGTGCCTGGATCCAGTAAATGAATTCACGATCTGCAAAGGGGGCAGGAAACATGTCAGCTGTTGTAGTATATTGTCCTTATGGTCATTGTATGATGTACTGTTTCACATACACATATAGTTAAAACTGCAGACTGGCTAGATTTGGGTTGACAGATCAATTAACTCAAACTATCATATTATCTTTTGCACAACCTTGCCTATTTTCTTCTTTCTTGTAATGGCTATCTTCTGGAGCCATTGTGTGGGTGTAGTCGACTTGCTTACTTTCTACAAGCTTGCTGAATCGCCTATATTGTATTGCTTTTCCGTCGTGTCCCACCACTTGGTCTAATGGTCTTATACAACTGTGCCTTTTCAGTCTATTGTTTGTTAGAGGTCTATTGAATATTGATAAACCGCTAACCAGAACATATGTCAGAACCTTGCAAAGTAGTACTTCTTTTGCGAGGTTATCTCCTATGGACTGATGATGATTTTGGTTCACTCTGGCAGAAAAGGTGCAGGGGCAGCATCTACCCCAAGAAATAGCACCCAAGAGAAATCAAAGACCCAGGGAAAGGGCTACAAGGATAAATGCTATGAGTGCATAGGGAAGGCTGTTGAGGCTCGCTTCGACAAATTGCTCACTGAGGTAGCACATTATGATCTTGGATTCAAGGCTTCATTGTGTGCTTATCACAGTCCATGCATTTGTAGCAGTTACTAATGTTTTGATCACGCAGCTTGTTTTCTCAGAAGATATGATGGAAGCTCTGGAGGAAGCTAGGGCAGTAAGTAATCAGACTTTTACACATGTTATAGTAAATCATAGCACAATAAAGAGAAGAAAAGTTTGAATATGGTCCCCTCCTGAGAGTACAAACCGGACTCTTAACTCCGTGTAATTGACAACCTGAGATGAGCGAGGTAGAATCCCCCCCACCCCACCCCCAGGTAGTCGGGTCAACATGGGTCAATTTGCTATGACTTGTCTCCTAGCCAGTGGGGCAGCTACTCGACTCATGGACCTAAGAACCTCAGCTCTCAAGTATCCTACTCAAGACTGGCGTGGCTGTTAAGAAATTTAACGCAAAATATTTCAGTTCATTAGTAATCATGAATCATACTGTGTACGTTTTTTGGCTCCATAATTTAGCACTTGTTTGATGTAGATGAGCTCAATTTTTGTTATTTATCTTGTCTACAAATATATCTTAATCCTACTTGTTCTATAAATTTGAATTGTGACCTGACAAAGAATGTCTGGTGCTTCTCTAGAAGAAAGTACGCTTGTCTGGATTTACCTAGTGATCTGACTGACATGGAATTCTGCTCCCAATTCAATACAGATTGGAGAAGAGCTTGGCGATATCTATGACTATGTTGCACCATGTTTTCCTCCTAGGTATGTCGATCGTATTACAAACGATAGTTATCCTTGGAAGATATGTCCAATACTATTTGTTTATATGCACAAGAAATTAATATTATGTCGAAGACAAAGATATGTTGAGGGCTCCCATCTGTTATAATGCAACTTGTATTACTAGGAGGCCAAAGCCACCATATATATGATGTACATGAGGATGCCAAAAGTCAAGAATACAAAAGGCCAAAGGCCATCATCAATATAACTCTTAACACCCCCCCCCCCTCAAACTCATGGTGGATCCACAACACTGAGTTTGGAGAGGTGAAATCTATGTTGCGCTCTAGTCTGTGCCTTCATGAAGAAGTCCACTAGCTGTAACTCGGAAGGCACGTACTGAAGAGCAATAACATGATCCTGCACAACAGCGCGCACATAAGAAGCATCAACACCAATATGCTTGGTAATCTCATGCTTCATGGGGTCCCGCGCAATACTAATAACACCTGTACTGTCGGACAAGAGGGTGGTAGGTGTAGTAACAGAAACACCAAAATCCTCCAGTAGCCATCATAGCCAAGTCACCTCTGCAGTCAGAAGAGCCATAGCTCTCAACTCGGCCTCTGCACTTGGACGAGAAACTGCAGTCTGTTTCTTCGTCTTCCAGGCAATGAGAGAACCACCAAGGAGAACACAGTAAGCAGAAAGTGAACGGCGATCCGAAGGATCACTGGCCCACATAGCATCCGAATAGGCCTGGAGCTGTAACGAGCTGGAACGGGGAAAAAAGGGGAAAAAAGAGACGATGAGAGATCGTGCCACGAAGATATCGTAGAACATGAAGAAGGTGACTATAGTGAACTGAAGTGGGAGCGGAAACAAACTGACTCAGAATATGGACAGGGTAGGAGATATCCGGACGAGTAACAGCAAGATAGACAAGACTCCCAACAAGAGCTCACCATCAGAAGCGCGAAGGTTAACATTGAGCTCCATAGGAGTCTCAGCAGTGCGCTCATCACTAAGAGCAACACGAGTAAGAAGATCCTGGATATACTTTTCTTGGGAAATAGAAAAGCCATCCGAGGTGGAGGAAACCTCAATCCCAAGAAAGTAACGAAGGGGACCAAGATCAGACATAAGAAACTGCTCACTGAGACGGGCCTTGTCAAAGGCAATTACTCAGAATCGTTGCCAGTGATGATCATGTCATCAACATATAGAAGAAGAGTGCGACCACGAGCAGAAAGGTGGACAAACAGCGTTGGATCATGAGTACTGGGTGAAAAACCAGCTGCAGTGACCACAGAGGCAAAACGCTCAAACCAAGCGCGGGGGGCTTGCTTTAGGCCATATAGAGAGCGACGAAGACGGCAAACCATGCCATCAGGAACTGAATACCCAGGTGGTGGCTGCATATAAACTTCCTCACGCAACTCACCATTAAGAAAGGCATTCTTTATATCAAGCTGAGACACGGACCAGTGGCAAACAGAGGCCACAGCGAGAAGTGTGCGGACAGTGGTCATATGGGCCACAGGAGCAAAAGTCTCATCGTAATCACGACCATGCTCCTGCTGAAAGCCACGAGCCACAAGACGAGCTTTGTAACGCTCAATAGAACCATCAGAGCGAGTCTTAATATTATAGACCCACTTACAAGTGATGGGACAAACACGGGGAGGAAGAGAAACCAGGTCCCACGTGCCGGTGCGCTCAAGGGCAGCAAACTTGGAAGCAGATCGGCGAGAGAGCCGCCAGATCGGGCCGGCCTGAAGCCGAGGAAGACAGCAACCATCGGCAAAGAAAGCAACGGCAGCGTGCGAGGTTGGATCAGGAGGCGAGTTGCAACGCCAAAAAAACCTCACCTAGGCTCGATACCATGTTATAATGCAACTTGTATTACTAGGAGGCCAAAGCCACCATATATATGATGTTCATGAGGATGCCAAAAGTCAAGAATACAAAAGGCCAAAGGCCATCATCAATATAACTCTAACACTATCATGGGCCATACTATATGCCTTCTCAATTCAGTATATGGGAATGCTCCAAATGTATTGCATTCTAACTTTTCAATATACCAATTGCTTAAAAGTACAACCCTTCGGTGAGAAACATGATTTTTCTTCCTCTTCTATGAAATGTCGATTGCTGGGGTTCATGATTTCTACTTGGCCGTTTTGACATGTAACTGCTAATATTTTCATATCATCCACTAACTTTGATTTTCTTATTTCTACAAGATATGAAATTTTCCAGCTCCTGGTAAATCTATATACTGAAAGGTTCATTCATATGCTAAGACTGCTCAGTGAAAGAGCAAATGATATTCAAAATATAAATATACTAAAGGTATGTGATATTTAAATTCATTGTGTTATTCTGCTATATTTTTTTCCATGTGATGACCACTTGTCAGTATATTTTTTTCTGTTTGCTTTTATTTCGCTTGTATCGCAAGCGCATTAATTGACTGCTCACTGTAGGTAACAGGTTGGGTTGTGCAATATCAAGATAATCTTATTGGCCTTGGTGTGGACGAGTCTCTTGCCCAAGTTTGTTCAGAAAGTGGTGCATTGGATCCCCTCATGAATATGTATGTAGAGCGTATGCAGGCAACAACTAAGGTACTAACTTCATCTCTTGAATTCATATTGACCTTAATCATGATTATTCATACTCTTTTTTGCTTCTGTAGAAATGGTACACTAACATTTTGGAGGCTGATAAAACACAACCACCAAAGAGTACAGAGGATGGAAAACTATATACACCTGCAGCTGTAGATCTATTCAGAATATTGACGGAGCAAGTGCAGATAGTAAGAGACAATAGCACAGATGTCATGCTATATCGTATTGCTCTCGCAGTTATTCAGGTACTTAATAAGTTGCCCTCAACATTATTTTAGTCTTCACTATTTTTTGCTGTGCTTTGCTTCATGCAATTTGAAGTAAATTACTGAAATGTGGCAACTCAATCTTCTTTTGATACCTTCAAAGGTTATGCTTGATTTTCAAGCAGCTGAGAGACAAAGCCTTGAGGAGCCAGCTTCTGATGTCGGTCTGGAAACTTTGTGCGCATTGGTCCGTAGTTTTCTTTCACTAGCATGTACATCTAGCCGTTCCATGTCAGTTCTTGCTACTCTTTGTTTCTTATTATATGGTCCTTGTATTATTTGACCAGATTAACAACAACCTGCGTTGCTACGAACTTTCATCAGAGCTAAGTAGCAGCACATTGGAAGCGCTTCCTCCGAACTATGCTGAACAGGTACTAATGAGTCATCAAGCCTGGTCCTTAGATTCTTTCACATTTTCAAACTTGCTCTGGAGATGACTTCATGTGTTTTCAATCATATACATCATTAAATTCTCCCTGTTTCTTTTTACTGAAAATACTACCCAAGTGTCCGTAGTATCTGAGCCTGCATACCATAAGGTTCAGTTTCCTGGTAAGAACTAGTCTCCATGGCAAGGATTGAGAACATGAACAACCATTCTGACTATTTTAATTTTAAAATCGAGGTAGATGATTTGTGTTTGTCATATGGTATAGTTTATATAGCACATCAAAGTAATTTCCTCTAGTCTAAAATACATGATGTTTAGGAAGTTGGTTACGTGTTACAAACTGAAGTCTTGTTGAGTTTTCGTAGCAATTACCACCTTATTGTCGTCAAAGAGACGATTGCACAATCAACAGGGCCCAACATGTCAAAAGTTGGGAGTATAAAGTCCTTGCTTAGTTTCTTGTTCTATGTGCATGGAGTTAAAGCAACACGTTTTCAGCCTGGAGCTAGAATATTTTCAGGCTGGAGGTAGAATATTCTCATGGACCACAACTTGTGAGGTAGAATGTTTTCAGCCTGGAGGTAGAATATTCTCATGGACCACAACTTGTGAAGTAGGACGTATACTCTAGTATTTTAGATATAGTTTGTACATGCAGACTAAATACATGCATTGCTGGGAGAGCAAACTTCATGGGAGACGAACAGGTAAGACTTCATGGTATTTTCTGTGAGGCGCTAAGACTGGAAAACTGGGAATGTGAAGCAAATTCAGAAGTTGATGACAGCATAGAGTTGAAAATATGTGTTATTATTGCAGTTTTTCTGTGTTTCTTTTAGCACACCTTAAGCATTTTTTTTAGACTCTACATGTGAGTAAAATTCTGTTTTGCAGGTTAATTTTGAAGACACTTGCAAAGGATTTCTTGAGGTTGCCAAGGTTTGTTCTACAATCTGCATGCATAAGATACATTACATATGTATATGTAACATTAGTGTTAGGTTTGAGAAATGAAACTCAACCTGCTAATCAATGTGAAATTGATTCTTTAGGTGTCTGATGTTTACTTCTACACGGATGCATAGTTTTAGATAGCGAGCTATGCCTCTTAGCGGTGGACCTCTTCTAAACGGTATAGCGTGCTATAGCGCGCAATTTAAAACACGTGTTCATGTATTTGGACCAAAGTACCTATAGCGCGCATTTAAAACCATGCACGGATGTCTTAATTGCACACATTGCTACAGCGTATAACCAAGGAAGTTCATAATAATGTTTGGTGTACCGCTATCGGCTAGCTGAGATTTCGCTGTTGTGGTCCTGAAACCGAGATTCTTGCCTATACATGCTACCCTGTAGAAACTGAAACAGTCGGACACGAGTGGGGAGGTAATGAAAAGAACCCTTGTCGAATCACCTAGTTATGGTCCAAGGGCTTCCACATTACTTTGCCACAATTCTGTAAAAGCTGCTTAAATATTTATACGAGTACTAAAAGCAAGCACTGAACTGGTTAACTCTTGGTTATTGACACTGGTTTCTGGCCAATCCCTGTCCAGTACTGCCCAAGAGACAGGTGGTAAGAGTGGTGGGCATGCATTGACTCAGCTGTCTTGACCCATGTGCTGAGAACTGGCCAAGCTTGGCTGGTTCATCTTCCAAGCAATGTTATTTGATACAACTGCGTCTATAGACAACAAAAGGTCATTGCTGCTGTAACTAAAGTTACTGATTCTTCCAACAGGAGGCGGTCCTTCAAACTGTCAGTGTTATTTTCGAAGACCCAGGTGTGCAGGATCTTCTTGCGAAGGTTTACCAAAAAGGTAATTCATTGGTATTGTTTGGGTGACAAATTTATCCTTTCCCCTTTGCCCTTTGTTTGAGTCATTTTCTTGATCATTTGAAATTTAAAGCACAAGCAGCTCCTCTACGTCTGTGAGAGTCTTACTTAGAAACCCAGAAAAGCACTGGGACATTTCTTATGTTTTTATGCTTACACAGTAACAATGGTGATATTTATCTTCAGATATTTTATCGACTGGTATTGATTTTTTGGCTATCGCTGTTGCTTCTTTTCAATCACCATCTGTAGTTGGCAGCTGTATGCAAGTAGTTGTTTACCTCGTCTACTTGTGGTTAACATACTTCAGGAATTCTCTGGCATAGTGCTTTTCTAAGGCTGTTTTCAAGTGTTCCTTGAAGAGACAGATTGTTGTTTTCTAACAGTGGTTCATTTTTATCAGACTGGATGGATGGAATGGTGACCGAATATCTCGTCGCCACCTTTGCTGATTATTTTGGCGATGTGAAACTGTAAGTTTACACAATAAGTGTTATTGACCTATACCATGTCTATGAATGCAGAAAACTTTTCAAATTGGTTTGAAGACATAAAATTTTAAAAAATTGCACATCTACCAAAATTTGTGCCATGACCTGAACTATATCACTAGATCCTGAAATCTCAACATAAATCATATTCATACATGTTCATCAAATTTGGGAACTCCAGTGCAAATTGATCAATTCCAAAAATAGTCGTACTCCCTCCGTAGAGAAATATAAGAGCGTTTAGATCACTAAAGTAGTGATCTAAAATGCTCTTATATTTCTTTACAGAGGGTGTACTAATCATTTTTATCTATTTATTTTATAATAGATGCCATCCTATTTAGTAATATTCCTATAAGCCATACTGGAATTCTTGCTATCACTGATAAATGTGGTTCATCATATCTTTCTGCTTATAATTGTAAATGGGTTTATTTGTCTAGATATATTGAAGATAGATCGTTCCGAAGATTTGTGGAGTCTTGCCTAGAGGAAACAATTGTTGTATATGTTGACCATCTTCTCAGTCAGGTTTGCAGAACTCCCCTTGGTACTATTCAGATTAACTGTATACTTGTGATTTGGAGGGATGGTGGGAACATATATATGATGTAAAGTCATCACAAAGGGAGGACCCTTCCATGTTCTCTAGAATCATCCTGAGATGAACTTTTTCTATTGTGTTCTTGGTTCAGACAGTATTTTTTACCGATTTCACTGATCATTTCACACTTCATTTCATCTTATCTCTTGCAATTGCTTGCACCTTCAGAAAAATTATATAAAAGAAGAAACGGTTGAGAGAATGAGGCTAGATGAAGAAGTGCTTATGGATTTCTTCAGAGAGCACACTAGTGTGACTGTAAGTATAATTACTGCTGGAAGTTTCGTACTATTTACAGCTACAACTCTTTTGTTCAACAACATTATGTGGCAGTATGAATATTAAAAAGCATTTTCTGCAAGAGTAGGGTGCATTCATTTTGTGGTACAATACATCTTTTAGGTTAATGTATTTTTGCGTTCAAACACCTATCCTAGAATTCTAGTGTCCCACATTCTGGTTTGATTCTTCTATAATGTGGACCAGTTCTCTGACATGCTGTCTTTGCAATGTGGTTCAGAAAGTTGAAAACAGAGTACGAATTCTGGCTGATCTGAGGGAGCTTGCTTCAGCTGAGAGTCTGGATAGTTTCACTCTGATTTACACAAATATTCTGGAACATCAACCAGACTGCCCGGTAATTTCTTCCAAGCATTATAATTGCCCTTGTTTGATCACATACTATTACAGTTCATGAACTCTGTCGTCCCATTCCTTTGTTTTGATGCTCTGCAATTTGACTTGTTTGTTATGTAGTCGGAGGTTGTTGAGAAGCTCGTTGCACTGCGGGAAGGCATTCCACGGAAAGAAGCCAAGGAGGTCGGAACAAAATTTCTCACATCATAAGTATCTGGTGTGCAATTTGTTGATAGTCAAATTAGGTTTTCAGGAGAAAATTTGATAATTATGACACCATTTATACATAAGTTCAGGTTTTCTTAAAAAAAGAACTTTTCCTGGTTTGCTGAAAAAATGGCTTACAGATTCTTGTATCCTACTCGCTTGTTAGGTCGTACAAGAATGCAAGGAGATATACGAGAACTCCCTCATAGATGGCAATCCTCCAAAGTCAGGGTTCGTGTTTGGTAAATTGAAGTGCCTAACAGTAAAGAAAGGCATATGGGGGAAGCTTGGACAGTGAGAATATGCTAGTACTGAACATAGTAAGTGCTCCCACAAAGACGGATTTGTTTTCTATTTTGCTCATTCTTTTGTTCATCTTTTAGGCCTATTGGCGTTCGTCTGCGGAGCATGAGAAGTTCTAGAATGTATTGTTTCTATTTGGTTAGCAGCAGGGAATTTTTGTGTAAAGATGGAACCCCAAACCCCTTATTATTTTCATTGCCCTTGAATAAAATGTCTAGTGATGTATATTGTTGAGTGACGTCAGCTGTGCATTATCATCCAAACTCCCAAGTATCTGAGCATGATGTTTCAAAGCTATTTTTTTTCCTTTTACGATCAACATGGTATCTCTGCTTTGCTGTTCTCTGCGCGCGAGATAGACGTGCCCCCTAATTGTACTAGAATAGATGGCAGTGAGTGTTAGGAGTAGAGATTGGGGGAGGGTTGCAGATTTCATTCACCAATGATAACATTCTTCTGTTACATACTTTGACTTATAGTTGGACAATAAGGACCCACTTGAAGAGGAGACTATGCCTCTGCGCTTCACGCTTTCGTCTTCTTACCTCGAAGCCATGGCTGATCAGTGTAATGTTTCATACGAAGTTGTGCTTTAGCCAATTACTGCTTCAGAAATTCAGAATTCAGAATTCCCTTACCTGCCCTGAATCGCCTCATCACTTCAGTAGACCGAGTGTCAGATAAGGGAGGTAAAACCCTTGGACGGCTTTGGTGTTGTACAATGCCTTATAAGGTGTGCGGCCGTGGATGGGAAGAAGTTTAAGTACATTTTTCTACAGAATTGGTCAGACCTAAAGATGTTAGACTTAGGACAGACCTAAACTTCAAATATTTTGAAATGGAGAACTCAGCTAGCTGAAAGCAGCGTATCCCGGGGGATCGGGAGCACACAAATTGTCCAAGGTTTTACACAAGGATCAGTCTTATAGAGCTAAGGGGCCCCAAGCAAGGAGGGTGTTCTTGTCTTCAATTTAAAACTACAAGACCACAACTTCATGCCGGTCACCGCAACAATGGTTTGGGGTTGGGGTGAGGGGGTAGCATAGTCGCAAATGGAGTGGCAGTTGAGGCCAGCGACGGCACTGAGAGCACGTCAAACGTGGGCGACGCGGCAACAAAAAAGGACGTGCTCGGTGGTCTTCGATGGCCGTCAGCAGAGCCCACACGAGTCTTCATCCCGGATTTGATTTCGACTGAACGCGGTCCCTCGCGACAAGCCACCCGAAGAGGTGGATTTTGTATCACCTTTTTAACAGATCCTGCCATAATGCACTTTGAAAGATCTTGCCTCTGCCAGACACCATTTGGCAGGCACGCCATAGAGTTTCCCTACGTTATCCAGGAAAAGTTTGGCAACAATTCGAGCTGTCAAATATGCTTGAGTAGCATAATGTGCATCCTTTGTATCTGTCAACCACCACCAGAATAACTGTGAGGAAGATGGCAAACCCTCAACGAAGTGCATGGTGACGTCTTGCCAAGCACCCTTGGGAATAGATAAAGGTCGAGTCTGATATGTAGATTGAATTTTAGAGAACATAGTCCTACTGCGGCGGCATAAAACTGGAAAAGCTTGTATTGGCCTTGTTTGCAAGCAAAACTTATAGCCGATCCACATTATCTCCCCTTGCTTAGTGATGTCATTGTGCAACAAAAATCCCTGGTCACCAGGACTTCGCAGCGCTAACTATTCCCCCCGTTCACAAATATAAGATGTTTTGAATATTTTGATATGAACTATATACTGACTGAAATGAGTGAACAAACACACTAAAACGTGTCTATATACTCCTACATCTAATTTAGAAAAAAATAGAACGTCCTATATCCGTAGCTGCCCTACACTGGATAATAATAATTGATCACTTCCTGCACCGATGCGGGTTGTACCAGTGAAACAGCTTGCTATGGCCGTAGCTGCCCTACACTGGATAAGCCGACAGCTGCCCTATATCCTCTTGTCCTCTCTTATATCCAAGATGATGTTGCAACCCAATTGTGAAACAGATTCAGGACGCACGATTAGCCACTGCGCATGGGCGCCTCCAGATCTAGCAATCAAGCCACGGGGAACAGTGTCGCCGTTGGCCCTAGCCAAGCCCCAGAGGTTCTATATCTATATGGACGACGGTGCTTGTCCTAAATTGGGCGGTCCTGCCGGTAGGTCGGAGGACGAATTGGCGTACGGCGTACCAACCCCTATGACCCGGGCTTATCCAATCCAAGGAGGCAAAGAAAGGAAGGTGACATGTTGTTTTCATCAAGCCAGGGGGAAGCCAGGTAGGGTTCTTTCAACCCACAAGGATCTTTGTATTAGCTCCATTATTCCGCCATTTTTCAGCTTACAAAGAAAAGAGATACTCCAGCTTCCTCCTTGTCGATGCAACGAACGAATAACTCAGCTGCGCTGGGCCGCGCCGCGCTCTACATGGTACAAAAAGGATTCATATCCTACAAGGTATGTATCCTTTGAGCTTGCGATTCCATTTGTGAGTCGGCGGTGTCTTCGACGACAAAGCTCTCTATCTTGTGGAGCGACTGCAGAGCGACAGAGATGTCATGTTCATGCACTTGTGGAATTGAAATAGAAAATTTTGTGCGGCACCCAAACGACTAGACTAGACGGCCATAGAAAGGGTTTCCTTTTTTAATACCTCGAGAGCAATGTCGGTTGGTGTGAGCTTAGAGACGTCGTCATGACCCAGCTTAGATGCGATTTCTGCAAATGGTAAATGCAGATTTGTTATTCCTTGGAAGCCCCGTGCATATGTGAACAAGGCCGGCGTTTTTTATGGCGATCATACCTTCGAGAGAAACTCTGACATCAGCATTTGCATAAGCATCGCCCCTTTGCTCTGCGAGCGTGCTGAGTTTGGAAAAGGCCTAAAGATGGAAGGAATTCAGTCGGTCAGTCATACCAACACTAACAGAGAATGCGGACAAATAAAAACTTGGATTCCTGTGATACCAACACTAACAGAGAATACAGAGAATACGGATCTTTATTGAAGCTCTCTGTTTCGAAACAGAATAGAAGAAAAACAGTGCCTTGATTTTTTAAAATACTGGCCTAAATTAATCTAACTTATTCATATCCATATTCTGACACGGCAAAAATTGAAAGATCAAGTAGTTACCATTGTGTATGGATCGCCGGATGGTTGATCTAGAAGAGGACGCGAGGCAGTCCCCACTTTAGCAATACGCCTTGCAAGAGCCTCCAAGGGCACATCCAACCATACAGATAGGCCCTTCTTCATATTTTTCCTGATAATACAAGAGATCGCAACGTTATCTATCAGCAAAGGAGAAGGGACAAACTATCCCACAAGGAGAAATAGGGTCAACTCAAAATACCAGTTAACTGGTCGGATAACAGCACCACCTCCAGTAGCAACAACTAATCGCCGCATTGAGGACAAATCCCTCAAGACACTACTCTGGAAAACATAAAAGAAGATAAAATCAGCACTTAAGTCTCGGAAGTAAAAGAAAACAAACTCATATGTCGAATCTTCCAATTCAGAATTTCAAATCACTAGTAACAAATGAAAGCTACAAATCAGAAGGATCAAGTTATTAGCAGATGAATTCAGTAACCATTACCTCATTATCTCTGAAGAAGGCTTCACTATGAACCTTGAAAATTTGAGCAACTGAAGGCATGCCAACAGCTTGTTCGACCAATTTATCACTGCAAAAGTTGCAGAGTAAGACAAACCTTGCCATTAGTATCTATGCATCAGTACAAGCATCAGGATCAACTTTCCTTTTGCAAACTGCTATTGGTAGATTCATGAGAAAACACAAACCTGTCGAAGAATGAATAACCCAAAACTTCAGCCAAGATCTTCCCCACCGTACTTTTCCCCGAACCCATCATTCCTGCACACATGTATTCACTTATCAGTCACAAATACAAAACTTCCATCAGTAACTTTATTTTTTTCAGTATTCATAATTTAGGAGGATCAAGAACTAACCAACTAGGTAGATGCACCGACCGTTCAATTGGAAAAGAACCTCTTCTGATTTTCTCTGAAATCAAATTGGAGCCGTGTTAGAACGGTGGCACAAGGATATGCAAACTCCAGAATCGAATTTGGTTCTGTTTTATCAGGAATTCAGAATATTATTCAATACCTTCAACAAGAGGGCATCGTCAACGGAGTTATGCAAGTTGTCATGACCTGCAGAGGCACAAGATTAACGGAGAAAATGTCAATTCCACTGAATCTCGTCAACGCATAGATCACACGCCAGGTTTTTTTTACTGCTCTCTCATAAGGGCAAATCATATCATACACCTTCTCTCTTCCCCTTTCCTACTCTCCAGTAATCCCAATCGATTTGACATCCCACTCTTTCCTTCCTCCCAAACTCAACAACCCCCAATACACACAGAGAGAAAAAAGCGCAAAATTTGGGCCCAGATGGCGTCGAACTTTCAGCCAAATCGTACCAATCTAACAAGCAACACAGAAGGGGAAAAAAGGAGGAGGATGTATCTACCTCCTCCGGACGATTTCTTGGCGCGGAGCGGGACGACGGGCTTGGCCCCGCGCGCGCGCACGGCGGCCGGCGACCCCACCTGATCACTGACACGCAAGCTCACCATCCGAGACCCGCTCTCGCCGCCGTACATCGCGCTCCGGCGGCGGCCGGAGCCGAACCCCGCGGCCCTCGACTGCAGCGCCAGCCCCACGCCCGCCTCCATTGCTCGCCGGCTGCTCTGCGGCGGCCACTACGCGGCGATGCGATCGGCTACGGCTCTCTCGCGCTCTTGGCAGGTGTCCGGTGGCTGCTGTTGGGGTGCGGCGAGTGGTGGAATCGCAGCGGAAATGTGCGGGCTTGAAATAGCGGGGGTGCGCGTGCGCATCTGCCGGCAGCGCAGCGCAGGACGCCCAGACGCTGCCGAGTAGTTGCGTAATCTGGGCGTGAAATTACCTCGCTGCCCATCGGCCTTTGACTCGGACCTTCCCAGCCTGCCCCCTCTTGCTCTCTTCGGCTGTGTCATGGGTCAGGGGCATTTTGGCCAGGGAAACATGTGGGGGGATCGAGCGGTGGATTTAGCAGGGAGATGACTCACCTACCGTGGGGTGCCACGTCGGACTGGCTGGGTTGGTGTGGGGCGCGGTATCTGGAGAGGATCGTGCCATGGACGGCTGTAGAATCATGGAGGTGACGGCGGACCGTCCCAGCCGTACATCTTTTCGCAGCCTGCGAGCAAATGCCTCTTTCTTTGTTTGGCATATCCCGAATGTCTTTTATTAATTCGAATGATTTGAGGATTACTCATCACGCCTGCCGTACGGTATATCCCAAATGTTTTGTGTGTGCAAATTTCATCCACGCAAAATGCCTTTGTTAAAGGTAGAAATATTATGGACGGACTATTGGCTTTTGCATGAGCTACTTAACTATACACATGTTAAAAAGGGGTGGGAGTTGTCCTTAAGCCGACTTCGAGAAAGTTTACGACAAAGTTAACTGGGACTTCCTACTAGAGTGCCACAAGCTTAGAGGATTTGATGATAAATGGTGTGGCTGGGTTAAACAAATACAGTACAATGGCACGGTCAGTATTAAGCTGAATAACAGTGTGGGTCCTTATTTTCAGAGTGCAAAAAGGGTCCGGCAGGGGGACCCATTCTCTCCTTTTTTGTTCAACCCTGTTGTTGAGTGTCTTACTAAGATTAAAAATGCACAAGAAAATTGACTACTGGTGGAACTGGCCCCTGATCTTATCCCTAAAGGGGTTGCTGTTTTACAATATGCCGATGATACGATCATTTGTCTAGATCATGATTTTGATAAGTCTCTCAATATTAAACTTCTTTTCTACATCTTTGAGATGATGTCTAGTCTTAAAGTCAACTTTCAAAAAAGTACTTCTTTGATTGTGGGAGGCGATGAGGTGATAGACAAAACTTATGCTGATATCTTTAAGTGTGACATTGGGCACTTCCCTTTGAAATATCTGGGTATGCCAGTGAGTTTTACCTCTTTGAAAAACTCTGATTGGGAGTTTATTGTTGTTAAGTACCTCAAAAGGTTTGGCGGCTGGGTTGGCAATGCTGCTTATAGTGGGGGAGACATACACTGCTTACTTCAGTTGGCACTCAGTTATCTCTTTATCACGTGTCTATGTGGCTGATGAATAAAACATTCATTGAGAGGCTTGATAAACACATAAGGCGTTTTTTCTAGCAAGGTTATAATAAAAAACGTAGTCCTATCTAGTGAAATGGAGTAGAATCTGTCGATCCAAGTACAAAAGGGGGCTCAGAGTGAAAGATCTCCGTAAACAAAACATTAGCCTTATGGTTAAGTGCTGGTGGAAATTGGACACCCAATCTGGGTGTGGCAAGATATTGTGAGGGCCAGATACTTGCGAAACCAAACTGTTGCTTCTGTTACCCCTTGATTTTCGGACTCCCCGTGTTGGAACAACCTACTGAAAGTCAAAGAAATTTATATGGGTGGGAGGAAAATTGATACTAAATATGTTAACATAACTAGGCTATGTAAAGACTCCATTAATGGGCCGACCCATTTATGGAACAGTTTCCTTGCTTATTTAGTATATGCACGGATCAAGAGTGCACGGTGAACCGCCTGACTAGGGTGGACAGGAATACCTTCTTTAGAAGAAGGCTTGATCCTGAGCTCGTGGGTCACTGGGAGTCGATGTGCAACATGGTTAGTGGTTTGGGACTCACCCAGGAGAGTGGCGCTGTTTACTGGGGACTGAATAAAACAACTCGATATACTACTAAGTCGATGTATAAGTGGTTGGAGAGACCCCTTAGTGGGTGTAATTTCCAATGGATTTGGGAGGCAAAACTTCCTCTTAAAATCCAAATTTTCCTATGGTAGATGTTCCAGAAAGCTGTTTTAACCAGATAGGTGATGAAATCTCGTCGTTGGCCTAGTAATCCGACATGTTCCTTCTGTCAGGAGGTTGAAACAGCACAACATCTGTTCGTTGGCTGTTCGGCCGCCAAAATCGTTTGGAGAGCGATTGGGGTGACGATGGGTACTGATCTTTGCTCACAGAACCATCGGCAATTCTATTCTTGGTGCCATGTCTTCCTACCGGGTCATGACATCTTTTATACTATTGCCCTTGGAGGTGTTACTTGGGCAATCTGGCTAGCCCAAAACAGAGCCACTTTTGAGAAGAAACTGGTTAAATCTCCTTTTGCAATCGTATTCTTGATTTGTTCTCTTCTTCTTTATTGGGCAGGTCTACAGAAGGAGGGCGAGATGAAGAAGCTTCATGCCGGAGCAGAGATGATTCATGTTGGGACCATATCTCTAATGAGGATATGTGATGCTACTACAGGAATTGGTGATCGCTGAAAAGATGTTGCTTCGCTTTGGGCGCATGTCATGTTTAGTTGTTCTTTTGGATCATACTCGGGCTGCTGGATTAAACTCTTGTCCTGATGCTTTGGCTGTGATCTGTCTGTAATAGGGCTAGACTCTTTTGGCGCTGTTAGGTTTTTGCCCCATAGCATTCGTTTCGATGATGGGTGAATGCAGTGGGTTTCCTAACAGTGCATTGAACTAACTTTCCCCTTGCCCACTCGCTTCCTGATACTTTGTAAGACTGATGTATTCCCCTTCTCTATAATGGAAAGGGGGTTAGCCCGGTTCAGAAAAAAAATGACAATGTATTTTTAGGCCCGTGCTTGGATGTCAAACAGGCGGAGGAGGAGCCCCTAGTCGACCGCTTAAACATTGATTATGTTCCACAAAATAAAATCTCATGCGCTATAATATATTTTTCCTGCGTATGCAGCATTGTTGTAACATTTTTTTCACAAACTGTCCACAAATAATGATACACGCAACATTTTTTATGTACTCCCTCCAGTCCTTTTTACTCTGCATATATAAATTGTAAGTCAAACTTCATAAAATTTAACCATATTTATATGAAAAAATATCAACTTCTACAATGCTAAATTTATACAATATGAAAACTAAAGTCATGGCACATGTAATGTTTTTGATTTCACATCCTGAATGTTTGTATTTTTTTCTATAAACTTGGTCAAAGTTTATGAGGTTTGACTTCAAACAAATCTTATATACGAACTAAAAAGGACTGGAGGGAGTATAACAATAAATCTTTAATGGTTGCTGCAAAACATTGAGAAAATCACTAATGTATGCAACATAGAAGCCAATGTATGTAGCACCGTGAAAAAACTTTGCAGCATGAACACAACCTTCACAAAGGAGGTTTGGGACATTGCAACATGTCACCCACATGTATGCAACAAAATACATACAAAACTTGCAACGTACAAAAACATCCAATTCCACATTTAGGGTGTGTTTGGTTGTAGTTACAAACTAGAGTGACACGGGTCCAACCCATTCCTGGGCCTCGTTCTCATGTTTAGTACATAGATGGAATGGTCACGTTCCATCAGACCGAATATTCGGTCCAATTCGGAACGGGGTGAGACCTCCAAAATGAGCGGGTGACGTGGAACCAGCTTTCTCCTCACACTCACAGCCCCATCACATCTCCTCCCTGCTGCGCCGCCACCACCTCGTCCATCTCTCTCCCTCAATCTGCGTCGCGCCGTCCCTCCCCAATTCCTTCCCTTGAAGTCGCCTGACTCATTTCACTCTCGATCTGTAGCACAACAAGGAAGCACACCTCCTCTCTCTCTCTCTCTCTCTCTCTCTCTCTCTCCGGAGCCACATGGCGACGGTGAGGTGAGCCAGGGTGGTGGAGGAAAGAGGAAGCTCATAGTTGTTGGGGCGCGTGATGTGTAGGGAAGTCGAGCGACGGTGAGCAGGGAGGCTGGATGGCAGCGGTGGGCATGGAGAGACGCATTACTCCCGCCCTCTGTCAGCATCCTTCCTCAGTGCCCTCGAACGAGCAGGTTGGCTAGTACAAACATACCAATGGTGCTTACAAGACAAGAAGGTGGCTAGCAGCAAAGAGGAGGATCGACAACGGCAAGTAGCTTTGCAATTTGTTGGCTACGAGACAAGCAACAACAACTGCTGAAAAACTGTTGTTGTATGAAACTATAAATGCATAGTGTAGTTCTTCCCATAAGGATGATTTTTGTTGCCCTCTACACAAATTGAATCATAGTATTGCAGTGTCCTCTATGCTGGTGATATAGAAATGGAACCGTGAGGTGAACCCAGTCAATTTGATTTCATCATTCTTGTATAGGTGGCCATGCGGCCCAAATTTATTTGATTTCATTGTCCAACCAAACAGTAAAATGAAACTGTTCCATCCCACCTAATTGCATCTACCAAACACGGTAACGGAACTAACCCATTCAAGTGGAATGGAACCATGACAATCCATTCCACCTGGTTCTCAAACCAAACACATCCTTAGAATGTCAAAATAGTAAACATTTTACAACCAAATTTTGGGTCATTGACCTTGTTGCCTCAAGCTCAACGTGTTCGGCTAACCTGAGCCCCTCCCTCGCCAGATATGGTGAGGCAGGGGCGCATTCCCCCTGCTCCCCTATCATCCCTAAGCTTAGAGGCATGAAGGTCTTTAAACCACTCAAACTCGAGTTCTATGATGGCAAACATTTCCCATATAAAATAGGGGAAGAGGAGGAGTGGAAGACTGGTAGAGGAGGAATGATGAAGGAGGAATTTCATAGGAGAAGAAACTACCCAGGAGGAGCATCTCCCCGCCGTGGAGCGACGAAAAAGGAACCGCAATTGATAGTGTCCTGGATTAGGGGGTGTCGGTGTCAAAACCGGCGGATCTCGGGTAGGGGGTCCCGATCTGTGCGTCAAGGCCGGATGGTAACAGGAGACAAGGGACACGATGTTTTTACCCAGGCTCGGGCCCTCTCGATGGAGGTAATACCCTACTCCTGCTTGATTAATATTGATGATATGGGTAGTACAAGAGTAGATCTACCACGAGATCAAGGAGGCTAAACCCTAGAAGCTAGCCTATGGTATGATTGTGTATGAAGATGATTGTCCTACGGACTACAACCCTCCGGTTTATATAGACACCGGATAGGGTTAGGGTTACACAGAGTCGGTTACATAGGTAGGAGATCTTGAATATCCGCATCGCCAAGCTTGCCTTCCACGCCAAGAAAAGTCCCATCCGGACACGGGACGAAGTCTTCAATTTTGTATCTTCATAGTCCTGGAGTCCGGCGAAGGTATAGTCCGGCTACCCGAACACCCCCTAATCCAGGACTCCCTTAGTAGCCCCTGAACCAGGCTTCAATTACGACGAGTCCGGCGCGCAGATTGTCTTCGGCATTGCAAGGCGGGTTCCTCCTCCAAGTCCTTCATAGAAGATTGTAGACACCAAAAATAGTGTCCGGCTCTGCAAAATAAGTTTCCACATAGTGCCATAGAGAGAATAATATTAACACAAATCAAATCTGCTGACGTATTCCGCAGTGCGTCATCACACTACGGCCAAGTTCTTTACAAATCGTTTTTACTTTTCCACCTCAGCACGTTTTGCGAGGCGGTTTCCTTGGCACATCCTGTCGAAGCAGAGATCATGTGCCCCTTTTACGGGATTCTCATCAATACGGACCTGGGTAACCCAACCGCGCCATTTACCACGACGCTTGGGAGGCAAGCGAGTTTTATTAGGCAGGTGGGGACGCATAACCGCATCCGCCCATATAAGGGGGTAAGGATTCACCTTTTTACCTACGCCTTCTTCCTCCTTTGCCAATCCCTCTCTTGCGCACTCGAGCTCCAGCGCCCAAGCCCGCTCTTTTCACCTCAACCTTCTCCAACAATGTCCGGAGCAGGAGGCAAGTGGATGGTCTCCTCCGTCACGGAGGCCCAAGTAAAAAAGCTGAGGAAGGCCGGATACCTGTCCAAGGACATCCCGCACCGGCTTCCCGAGAAGGGGCAGCTTCTCCCCACCCCAAGGCCCCATGAGAGGGTAGTTTTCCTTCCCCACTTCCTCCGCGGACTGGGTTTTCCACTCCACCCATTCGTTCGGGGACTCATGTTCTACTACGGCCTGGATTTCCACGATCTGGCCCCAAACTTCATCCTCAACACCTCGACGTTTATCGTCGTGTGCGAGGCCTTCCTCCGCGTCCGCCCCCATTTCGGCCTCTGGCTTAAGACTTTCAACGTCAAGCCCAAGGTGGTGCGCGGCAGCCAAGCGGAGTGCGGAGGCGCCATGGCGGGCAAGATGGCCAACGTCCTATGGTTCGAGGGCTCCTTTGTAGAGACCCTAAAGGGGTGGCAAGCAGGGTGGTTTTACATCACCGAGCCACGCGATCCAAAATGGGTCGCAGCCCCCGAGTTCCGATCCGGACCCCCCACGCGGCTAATGTCTTGGAAAGAGACGGGCCTGTCGTGGGGCAACGAAGAAGAGGTGACCGGATTGCAAACTTGCATCCAGTCCCTGGTGGACAAGCCAATCCGGCTTGTTAATATAGTCCAGGTTATGCTCGTCCGCCGGATCCTCCCGTGCCAACAACGGGGCTTCAATTTGTGGGAGTTCGACCCGGCGCAGCACCAAACCCTCAATAGGCTCTTCGACACGACGTACGAAGATGCTTGGAAGGTGCTTTTCAAGGGCGCCGAGGCTCCTGCATCCGCCTCCGAGGATCGCGGATACAGCTCACAGCGTCACGCTAGCGAGGTAAGCTATCTTCACCTTTTACAGGATATTAAGCTCTGTTTTCCTTTCACAGTTTGACTCTGTGCGGGATCTAAACTCCCTTACCTTTGACAGGCTTGGCAGGCGATATCCGGACCAATTAACTGTCCGACTCCCCTGCACGAGGACCCAGCCCCTGTGCTCCTAGTGAAGCTGCTGATTCCGGCACCTTATATGGTGCCGGAGAAGAAGGTCAAGAAGAAGAAGACCACGGGGACTCGAAAGAGTGCCCGTAACGTGGTGATATCGGACTCGTCATCTGACGAGTCCAAGGCGCCCTCCTCCCGTGAAAACGAGGAGGAGGAAGAAGAAAGTTCTCCCCCCAGCGGAGGGAGGAGAGAAGAAGAAGGCCGCCCCAGCCGGGGAGGCCGAGGGGTCTAGGAAAAGGAAGACCCCTCAGCCGGACTACCCCCATGACGCCGAAGAGAGCGAAGAGGAGTGGCCGAACAGGGCCAAGCGTCCGGCGAAATCGTAAGTTCGGACATCAGAGTAACTCATGATGTTCCTTTGTTGCATAGCTTTCCTTAATGTCGAATGTAATTATGCAGCCCGCCCCAGGCCGAATACAACGAATCGTCGGGCGGCTCCCTGGACTCATCGGACGTGAACTCCGTTCTGCCCACTGTCTCCCCCCGCACTGCGGATGACGCCGAAGTGGTGTCGCGACAAGCTCCTGGGCAGGAGGAGGTGGTCCCGGAGGAGCCGCAAGGCAACCTCCCGGACTCCAGGAGTGAAGGGGACAAGACCCCCCAGGGCTCCAAGTCTGGCTTTGAGCCAGACACCGTGTCGGAATCTTCAACAGTTCCGAGCCGCGGTAGGCGAACTCCTTCCAAAAGGAGCAAGCCTTCTAAGCCAGCGACTTCCGTCCAACCGGAGTCGCTGGACCATCTGCTGGAGGTGCTTGATGGCGCCTCCATCGACAAGGAGCACCGTACTATTATGAGTACGGTGATCCAGAGGGTTCAGTCCGCCAAGAGCGGACTGACTGAAGCTTGCGCTAGCCTTCTGACAGGCTTCAAGGTAAGCAAAAATATATCAAAATATTACCACATAGACAGTAGCCCCTGATGCTCTGTTTGGCGTTCGGAAGGAAAAGCCGAATAGATGATCTAATAAATTTCGCAGGGGTCTAACAATAAAGAGTCAATATGCGTATGCAGGCTTCGCTGCTATCCACCGCCGCACTGACTGCGGAGGCGGACGTCCTAAAAAAGGACCTCGGGCGGACCGAGCAAGAGCTCGGCCTTGCCAAGCGGCAGCTCGAGGAGAAAGAAGGTAAGAAATACCCTACAGAAAAAGGTGCCTATAGAGAGGCGTGATTGCAAAAAATAACAGGATCATACTGTTTATTATAGGGGCCACAACTGAGGTGGTGACCCTCAAGCAGGCGCTATCTGAGGCCGAAAAGAAAACGGCCGATGAGCGCACCGAGCGAGAGAGACTTGGGGCTCAGGTCGGCGAGGTGCAGCAAGAGCTGCAGGCTCTCATGAAAAAACATGAGAGCTTGGAGCTTGAGTCAAAGGCGCAAGTATCCGAGCTCGCGTCGGCCCTTGAGACCGCCAAGGGTGCCAAGGCCGAAGCCCAAAAGGCCCTCCAAGAGTTGGAGGAGATGAAAAAGATAGCAGTGGGTAAGGCATTCTCAATGCAAAGTAGAAATATAAACGTAAACTACTTGTCACTTACCCGAATCCGAAGTTCTCCAGGGGCGTTCGAAGATCTTCCCCGCAGCGTATCCGACGCTGCCGCATTCTACCGAGCTGGAGAGGGCAGCTTGACGGAGAGTGTGTTCTGGTCTCAGTATTCTGAGGCCGGACACCCTGTACCCCTGAGCTCCACAAGGCGGCCGAACAGGCCATGAAGGGCTTCATAGTTCGGCTGTGGCACGGAGAGGCCCTGCCTGGGAGCTATTTCGGGCTGGTGCGGCGGTTGGTGGAGGCCTGTCCAAGGCTCGAGGTCATCAAGCGCTCCGTCTGCATCGAAGGTGTCCGTCGGGCCCTTGCCCGTGCGAAGGTGCACTGGGGTAAGCTAGACGGAGAGAGGCTCGTGAAGGACGGGCCGCCGGTGGGGAAGGAGCATCGCAAGCCCGAGAACTACTACAAGGATGTTCTTGCAGGTGCCCGCCTTGTGGCGGATGAATGCACCAAAGATGTAATTTTTGAATGAACTCGCTCGTGTTTATCCTGTGCGCTGAAAACTTGTTCATATGCGCTAAGCAATGCTTATTGAATTTAAAATATTATTTTCTGTGCGGCCGTTTATCAAAAATTGAGAGATGGCTAGTCGTCGACTTTTGCCCCCGTGCCACTAGTGCTGGGGTGTTCGGGATAAACCTGAGCACTCTTTTTCCCATGGTTGGGTCCTTCGAGGGAGGCGCTCAGCACAACGAACCAGGCAATCGGACTATAATGCTTGAACACTCTCACTTAGCCATAGAACTTTATAATTTTAAATTTCGGTGAAGCCCCTAGTTCGGAAGACCGAGTTCGGGGCGCTATCCACGCCTTTGGCCGGACAAAGCCAGCTCCCCGCTCGAAGCGACATAAGTCTTTAGGGACTCGAAAAACCTCTCGAACAGCGACCGGTCTCTCACCTCATCATGATAGTCAGTTTTAGCTTTCTCCACTGAGGTGCTTAACCCAGCTGAACCGGGGCACAATCGCAGTGGTTCTCCTAGTGCTACCTTAGCCGATATAGCGGAACATAAGGCACCAAAACATAGGAGCCGGGCAAACCCAACTATTGACCCAAATCATGATTCGGAGCCGATGCATATAGTGCTATAAGTTCGGGGTACCGCACTTGTGAAAGTGGACGGACTTCTCACACCATAATAAGGGGTACTGAAGCCCCTGGCGTATTTGCCGTACCATGATGTACGGGTGCGATCATGTCATTTAATAAACATATGTATGAAAAGAGGATAATGCAATAAATAGACAAAAAGCTATGCATTATTTATAGAGAGGCTATTTATCAGAGCCGAACGATACAAGTAGTGCGATAAGCAAAAAATATATTGGACTATTTAACATGTCCTGACCAGGGGCAGGCCGCGGAATTGTATTCAAAATAGGTATACCGCTCGTAACAGAGACCACCTGGGAGTTCCATAATGCGGCATGGCTTTGTCTGCTTCCCTGGATCTTGCATCATTTGTGCGGCAGTCGAATTGCCGAACAGGTCGTCCGAAATGTGGAGTCCTGAAAGTAAGAAAAAAGAATCCGGCAGCCCCTAGTACGTTTTAAGCCGTATTTTGGGCGTGCCGTTATTGTGCCCCTTCCCCTGTGCCCATGGTATTTCAAGGGCGTATTTATGTACGCGAGGCACTGGTTTCGCTATATCGCGAGGGCCGGGGTTGGGGCCGCATTGCTACGCCTGCTCAGAACATGCTAGGCGGTCTTGTTGTAGGTTACTCCGGGCGCGCTTGGCAGTGTCCGACTTTTTAACGGCCAGACTGGGGAATTGCCTAAGAAGGCTGCTTTGTACTTCCGCTGCGAGAGCCGCCGTGTGCTCCTCCGTACGGAGGGAGCGTTCGGTGTTTCCGTTGACCGTGATCACTCCTCGAGGGCCTGGCATCTTGAGCTTGAGGTATGCGTAGTGCGGCACCGCATTGAACTTTGCAAATGCGGTTCGTCCGAGCAGGGCGTGATAGCCACTGCGGAACGAGACTATATCGAAGATTAACTCTTCGCTTCGGAAATTATCCGGAGATCCGAAGACCACGTCAAGTGTTACCGAGCCTGTACAATTGGCCTCTACACCTGGTATAACGCCTTTAAAGGTCGTCTTTGTGGGCTTAATCCTTGAGGGATCTATGCCCATTTTTCGCACTGTATCCTGGTAAAGCAGGTTCAGGCTACTGCCGCCGTCCATGAGGACTCTTGTGAGATGAAATCCGTCGATTATTGGGTCGAGAACCAATGCGGCAAAGCTGCCATGATGGATGCTAGTGGGGTGGTCCCTTCGATCAAAGTGATCAGGCAGGAGGACCATGGGTTGAACTTTGGGGCGACTGGCTCCATCGCGTATATGTCCCATAGCGCACGCTTCCGCTCCCTCTTGGGAATGTGGGTTGCATATATCATGTTCACCGTCCGCACTTGTGGGGGAAACCCCTTCTGTCCATTGTTGTTCGGCGGCCTGGGCTCCTCCTCGTCATCGCTATGCAGCCCCTTGTCTTTGTTTTTGGCTCTTAACTTGCCTGCCTGCTTGAACACCCAACAATCCCTGTTGGTGTGATTGGTTGGCCTTTCGGGGGTGCCATGGATCTGGCACAAGCGGTCGAGTATTCGGTCCAAATTGGACGGGCCCTGAGTATTCTTTTTGAATGCCTTTTTCCGCTGATCGGATTTATAGCCTCTGAATCCGGCATTAACTGCCGTATCTTCATTGCTATCGCTGCTAACGCGGCGCTTTTGCTTGTTTCGACGTGTCCTGCCACTTTTGTCCTTGGTATCCGAATTACCAGGGTTCTTTGATAAGTTGTTGCTGCGAGCTAGCCAGCTATCTTCTCCCGCGCAAAAGCGGGTCATGAGTGTCGTGAGGGCTGCCATAGATTTCGGCTTTTCCTGTCCCAGGTGCCGGGCAAGCCACTCGTCGCGGATGTTATGCTTGAAGGCTGCTAGGGCCTCTACGTCCGGACAGTCGACTATCTGGTTTTTCTTTGTTAGGAACCGTGTCCAGAATTGCCTGGCCGATTCTTCTGGCTGCTGAATTATGTGGCTTAAGTCATCGGCATCCGGTGGTCGCACGTAGGTGCCCTGGAAGTTGTCGAGGAATGCGGCTTCCAGGTCCTCCCAAGAACCGATTGAGTCTGCTGGCAAGCTGTTAAGCCAATGCCGGGCCGGTCCTTTAAGTTTGAGCGGGAGGTATTTGATGGCGTGTAGATCATCGCCACGTGCCATGTGGATGTGAAGGAGATAATCCTCGATCCATACCGCCGGGTCTGTGGTGCCATCGTATGATTCGATGTTCACGGGTTTGAAACCCTCTAGGATTTTATGATCCATTACTTCGTCTGTGAAGCATAGTGGGTGTGTGACGCCCCTGTACTGGGCTATGTCACGACACAGCTCGAAAGAGCTATGTCTGTTGTGTTCGGCCCGGCCGGATTTGTTGTATCTGGAGTGAGGATCATCGTCACGTGTCGTGGGGCGCCTACGCGATCCGTAGATCGATCTTGTTTGTCTTGCTTTATCCTCCGGTACGTCTCGCAGGTCTGGCGCATTTTCCCGTGCCTTGGTTGAGCGGCGTCGGGGCATGGCTTGGGTGGAGGGCCGACATGCCTCTCTGTCGCGGCCGCGAGGTGGCCGGTCTGCCATGTCGTGCGCTGGTGATGTAGGCGCTTCCTCCTCTGATCGGGGTAGCACCCTGCGCTTTGGGTAACTCTTGGAGGGGCGCTCGAGTTCATACTCTTCGGCCGCAAGGACTTCAGTCCATCTATCAGCTAGCAAATCTTGATCAGCTCTAAGCTGTTGCTGCTTTTTCTTTAGGCTGTTTGCCGTGGCTAGAAGCCTGCGTTTGAAACGCTCTTGTTCGGCAGGGTCTGATGGTACGACGAATTCGTCGTCATCGAGGCTTGCCTCGTCTTCGGAGGGAGGCATATAGTTATCATCCTCAACCTCTCGTTCTGCCGCTCTCTCATGAGGGTTGGCTTCTCCATCTTCCTGCGCCGAATCTTCCTGGGTTGGGTGTTCTTCGGCGCTATCCGGGGTAGTATTATCTCCCGTGCCGGAATCACCGTTTTTGCTTTGGCGGGATTTAGAGCGGCGCCGCTGACGCCGGCGCTTTGGCTGTTTCTTGGAGGTGTCATCCCCCGCTGTTCCATCGCCATCTCCATCTTTTGGAGTATCCACCATATATATGTCATATGACGAGGTGGCCTTCCAGCGCCCTACAGGTGCTGGTTCCTGTTCGTCTCCTACCTCGTCGTCCATACCGTCGAAGTCTTCGGATCCGAAGTCAAGAATGTCGGTTAAATCATCGACAGTGGCTACAAAGTGGGTGGTGGGTGGGCTTTGAATTTCTTCATTGTCCGAGTCCCATCCTCGCTGACCGTAATCCGGCCAGGGCTCTCCTGATAAAGAGAGAGACTTGAGAGAATTCAGGATGTCGCCAAAAGGTGAGTGCTGAAAGATGTCCGCGGCGGTGAACTCCATTATGGGTGCCCAATCGGATTCGATTGGTAGGGGCACGGGGGGTTCGGAGTCCGGACCCTCAGAGTAACGGGTCACGCGGAGTGCAGGGCTGGCGTTCAGCTCGATCGCCTTTGAGATCGCAGCCCCCGAGGCGACGTCCAACCGCTCATCCTCGATTGACGCAATAGGCTCCGAATTAAGGGCCGGAACCGGTGCGTGTGCGGCCTCCAGGACACTATTCGGAGGCAGAGCTAGATCGTGCCCCTCGAGATAGTGCGGCGCGCTTGGCTGTGGCTCGAACCCGTCGAAGATCAAGTCTCCGCGGATATCAGCCGTGTAGTTTAAGCTTCCATACCTGACTTGATGGCCAGGGGCGTAGCTTTCGATCTGCTCCAGGTGACCAAGCGAGTTGGCCCGCAGAGCGAAGCCGCCGAAGACGAAGATCTGCCCGGGGAGAAAAGTCTCACCCTGGACCTCATCATTATTGATGATCGAAGGAGCAATCGGGCCTAAAGGCGACGACACAGAGGAACTCTCAATGAAAGCACCAATGTCGGTGTCAAAACCGGCGGATCTCGGGTAGGGGGTCCCGATCTGTGCGTTAAGGCCGGATGGTAACAGGAGACAAGGGACACGATGTTTTTACCCAGGTTCGGGCCCTCTCGATGGAGGTAATACCCTACTCCTGCTTGATTAATATTGATGATATGGGTAGTACAAGAGTAGATCTACCACGAGATCATGGAGGCTAAACCCTAGAAGCTAGCCTATGGTATGATTGTGTATGAAGATGATTGTCCTACGGACTACAACCCTCCGGTTTATATAGACACTGGATAGGGTTAGGGTTACACAGAGTCGGTTACATAGGTAGGAGATCTTGAATATCCGCATCGCCAAGCTTGCCTTCCACGCCAAGGAAAGTCCCATCCGGACACGGGACGAAGTCTTCAATCTTGTATCTTCATAGTCCTGGAGTTCGGCGAAGGTATAGTCTGGCTACCCGAACACCCCCTAATCCAGGACTCCCTCAGGGGGTATTAACCTAGTCGGCCAATGCTCCTCGGGTTCGCTAGTGGGCCCACAAGATGGACTCCAGAAGCCATACATTGGAGGCATGATCGAGACTGCATCTGCCAAATACTTGACGTATACTCCAAGACTTCTCATGCCGCCTCCATGCTAAGATACCGACCATGTAACCCTAGATGCCCTATCTGGCGTGTATATAAGCTAAAGGGTTTAGCATGCAGGAGGGACATCAACGCAATCTCATTCACCTAGCCTAGAGTTAGAACACATCTCACGATCTTGGGGTAGATCAACTCTTTACCCAACACATCTCTATCAATATAAACAAGAGTAGAACATAGGGTTTTACCTCCATCAAGAGGGCCCGAGCCTGGGTAAGCATCATCTCCCTGTTCCTGTTACCCACGATCTGAGATCCACAACTCAGGACCCCCTACCCTGAGGTTTGCCGGATTTCACACTGACACTGGTGCTTTCATTGAGAGTTCCACTGTGTGATCGACAAAGGATCGATGGCACATCTGCAGGTCAACTGTGGCACCGGATGCAGGGATGTGTACGCCCCAACCAACTTTTTTTGTTTGACAACATGATTTTCTATGCCGACTCGACGGGCCATCTAGTCACCATTGAAAACTACGCCCCAATCAGGTTGTAACCTTCGGAGGGTTGGAGTACACCGCGGATTCCCGCGGCGAGCTTGTCCTGTCAGGCTGGACGCCTGGCCGGATTCGGGGCTTGACGAGCATCACAAGCTCGACTTCGGAACCGACCTCCCATGAGGATGACGCATCAGGCCATCCAACACCAGGAGGCACGAAGGGTCCGCCCACCCCCACCCCAGACGGCTCCATCACAGCACCCAACTCTGACTTAAACAGGGCCCGGCTTCAAATTTGGCGTCGGGCTTAGAACCGAACCCGGTCACGGACCTATAATCCACTCCAGCTCTTGGCGCAATCGAAGATGCATTGACCATACCGCCGATGCCGCTTTGAGTTAACCTGGCCTAAGACCAGGCCATGAATCCCGAGGAGTTATCTCATCTCAATGAGATGCTTGACCGAGTCTAGAGCTTGTCGATCTCGGACGGCAGAACGACGACCGAGAAATTACGTCCCACCCACCACCCACCTAGTCACCAAGATCGATGATTTAACCGACATGCTAGACTATGACGAGGCCACAGACATGGATGAAGATGTCGACAGACTTGCAGAGACCACCTCGCCTCAGACTAACACCGGCAAGTGGACCGCAACATCTACTTATGATATCTACATGGTCAATACCCCCAAATCCCCTCCAAGACATTGGCATAGACGCGGAAGGGGAAACATAGGGGACACCGTCGGGAATAACGCCACCACCGACAACGGCGAGACAACAGCTGACGATGTCAACAATCCCGAGGAGGACCTTCAAGCCTCCCCAGAGCAACGTGTCAGCCCCGGACGAATCCCCGGGGAAGAGGACCCCGACGACCTCTTTGAAGGGGCGGATGACAACTACATGCCTGAATGCGAGGAGGATGAGAGCCTCGGCACCGAGGACTACATAGTCCCCGTCTCCAAAGTATCTATAATTTTTTATTGTTCCATGCTATTATAGTATCAATCTTGTATGTTTTATATGCAATTATATATCATTTTTCTGGGACTAACCTATTAACCTAGTGCCCAGTGCCAGTTGCTGTTTTTTACTTGATTTTGGATTTTCATAAAATCAATACCAAACGGAGTCCAAACGCTATGAAACTTTTTGATGATTTTTTCTGGACCAGAAGGGACCCTAGATGGTTCGGGAGAAGACCTGACGAGCCACGAGGGAGCAACAAGCTCGGGAAGTTCCCTTAGGGGGGTAGGCGCGCCCCCAGGCTTGTGGGCCCCTCGTGGCACATGTTGACATAATTCCACCTCTATAAATTGCCAAATATTCCCAATACATCAGAAAGCCACCCAAAATACTTTTTCCGCCGCCACAAGTTTCAGTTCTTCCGAGATCCCATCTGGAGGCCTTCTCCGGTACTCTGCCGGAGGGGGAATCAATCATGGAGGGCCTCTACATCAACCTTTCTGCCCTTCCTATGATGTGTGAGTAGTTTACCACAAACCTACGGGTCCATAGCTAGTAGCTAGATGGCTTCTTCTCTCTCTCTCTCTCTTTGATCTTCAATACAATGTTCTCCTTGATGTTCTTGTAGATCTATTCGATGTAATCTTCTTTTGCAGTGTGCTTGTTGGGATCCGATGAATTGTGGGTTTATGATCAGATTATTTATGAATATTATTTGAGTATTTTCTGAATTCTTATATGCATGATTATTATAGCTTTGTATTTCTCTACGATCTATCTGTTTAGTTTGGCCAACTAGATTGATTTATCTTGCAATGGGAGAGGTGCTTTGTAATGGGTTCAATCTTGGTGTGCTCAAACCCAGTGACAAAAGGGGACCTGTCACATATTTGTATTGTTGCGATTAAGGGAAAAATGATGGGGTTTATTCATATTGGTTGGATTTCCTTTGTCTACATCATGTCATCTTGCTTAAGGCGTTACTCCGTTTTTATGAACTTAATACTCTAGATGCATGTTGGATAGCGGTCGATGTGTGGAGTAATAGTAGTAGGTGCACGTAGGAGTCAGTCTACTTGTCTCAGACGTGATGCCTATATACATGATCATTGCCTTGGATATCGTCATAACTATGCGTTTTTCTATCAATTGCCCAACAATAATTTGTTTACCAGTCGTATGCTTTTTGTTCGAGAGAGAAGCCTCTAGTGAAAACTATGGCCCCCGGGTCTACCTTTATCATATATTAAAATCCAAAAATACCTTGCTGCAATTTATTTACCATTCTTTTATTTGTGTTGTTTATCTATCTACCATTATCAGACTTGATCCTTGCAATTAACTGCCGAGGGGATTGACAGCCCCCTTGATCGCGTTGGGTGCAAGTATTTGTTCTTTTGTGTGTAGGTGTTGTTCACGAGGTCTTGCGTGGTCTCCTAATAGATTGATAACCTTGGTTCTTAACTGAGGGAGATACTTATCTTTACTATACTGCATCATCCTCTCCTCTTCGGGGAAATCCCAACGCAGCTCACAAGTAGCAGGAATTTTTTTTGGCGCCGTTGCCGAGGAGACATCACCAAAACCTATCAAGTACCATCGCACAAACTTTCATCCCCTTGCATTTATTTTCATTTACCATTTGCCTCTCGTTTTCATCTCCCCCACTTCTAAAATGTTTTCACAAAAACACAAAAATATTTTTCCTTTTCCTTTTCGCTTGTTTGTTTGTTTGTTAGCTTACTTTTAGTCGCTACCATGTCTGAGTTTGTTATCAAAAAAGTGAGGATGTTAAAGTTCCTAAAGTTGAAATTCCCACAAATTTGGATTCTAAAATTTTTGTTGCGGGAAGTGGGAACATCATAGGGAAAAGTGTTATTCTAGAATTCTTTAATTGCACGGGGGCATTGGTTTGTGATGACATTCCTATCCTAAAAAGATCTAAGAGTTACGTCGAAGCTATTTCAGCACTTATTCTTAAACTTGAGAGAAGATTTGTGCATACTCACACACTTTAGAGAGATTGTTCTATGAATTACCTGTTATAAATAACCCTAGGGCTAATAAGATAGCTACCCTTGTCCTTATGAATGAATTTTGTTATATAGTATGTGAGGCTAGGGAGATCTTTGATTTTTACAATATGAGCCATGAACGCCCTATTATAGATGAAATCCTATATGATGAAGATTATCTTTTGAGATATTTGTTTTGTGATAATCATACTTTTGATGAAAATACCAAAAAGGAAGTTCCTCCCATACATATTATCCAACAAGTTTTCAATGGTATTAATCAACAATATTCTTGGATAGTAAAGGGGAACCAATAAGGGTTTGAGGAATGTTGCTTTGACAATGCTAAAATTGTGGTTAATGATGTGTTCCCCATTGTTTTTGAAAAGCCTCCCGATGAACACACACCCAATGATGCAAAAACTAAGGATGACAACACTTGAAACTATGCATTACGCCTAGCTAGGGGAGTAAAACAATAGCGCTTGTCGGGAGGCAACCCAATAGTTATCTTTATTTTTCTTGCTTCTTTTCTGTTTTTCTCTGTGCACACAATTATGCTGCTGTTATGGTTGTGTTTTAGTTTTAAATTAGTGTTTGTGCCAAGTAAAGCCTTTGGGATGATTTGGTTGATAGTTGATTTGATCCTGTGAAAAAACAGAAACTTTTGCGCCTAGTAGCAGAATTGTTTAAATTCACTGGAACATTATAAAATTCTGATTTTTTACACATAATTGATATACAAATTCCCCACGTTGTCCTATTTTTTTCAAAAAAAGGAATTACAGAAGTATGGATTGTCAAGATCATTACAGACTGTTCTGGTTTTGACAGATTATGTTTTCATTGCATTGTTTGCTTGTTTTAATGAATCTAAGGATTGTATCGGGGGGTATAATTCATGGTGAAGATAGAATACAATAGGTATTATGAAATAATAAAATATGAATGAGTTTACAACAGTACCTAAAGTTTATGATTTGCTTGTTATACTAACGTATCTCACAAGTTTTCTATTGAGTTTTATGTGCTGAAGTTTTCAAGTTTTAAGCGAGAACGCGATGGATGAAGGAATAAGGAGTGGCAAGACCCTAAGCTTGGGGATGACCAAGGCACCCCAAGGTAATATTCAAGTACACCCAAGACTCTAAGCTTGGCGATGCCCTGGATGGCATCCCCTCTTTTTCTATCAACCATTGGTAAATTACTTGGAGCTATATTTTTATTCGTCACATGATATGAGTTTTGCTTGGACATCGTGTATTATATGAGTCTTTGCTTTGTTTGCTTTTTAGTTTGCCACAATCATCTTTGCTGGACAGACCTTTTTGAGAGGTACACACATTATTCGTTATTTGTTAGAATACTCTATGTGCGCGAACCAACTTGTGGTTGAATGGTTAGAGGGACAGTGGTATCCCCAGCCCACCAGGGTTCAAGTCCTAGTGCTCGCATTATTCCTGGATTTCTTTCAGGATTTCCGGCGATGTGCTTTTAGTGGGAGGAGACATTCCCGTCGACGACGAGGCGCCTACGGTGACTGATTGCTTGTATCTGCGTTGGTATTTCCCCAAAGAGGAGAGGATGATGTAGCATAGCGGCGGTAAGTATTTCCCTTAGTTATGAAACCAAGATTATCAATCCAGTAGGAGAACCAAGAAACACTATGTAAAAACACCTGCACACACACAACAAATACTTGCAACCCGACGCGTAAGAGGGGTTATCAATCCCTCCTCGGTATTGAGATAGATTAAATTGTATGAGATTTGATAAATAGATCTAGCAAAAACACACAAAAAGTGTAACAAGGTATTTTTGGGTTTTAATATGATAGGAAATAGACCCCGGGCCCGTAGATTTCACTAGAGGCTTCTCTCGAGAAAATAGCATATGGTGGGTAAACAAATTACTGTTGGGCAATTGACAGAGGAGCAAATAATTATGACGATATCCAAGGCAATGATCACGTATATAGGAATCACGTCCAAGATTAGTAGACCGACTCCTGCCTGCATCTACTACTATTACTCCACACATCGACCACTATCCAGCATGCATCTAGTGTATTAAGTTCATGGAAAAAATGGAGTAATGCAATAAGAATGATGACATGATGTAGATAAGATCTACCCATGTAGGAATAGACCCCATCTTTTTATCCTTGATGGCAACGATACGTGCGTGTCATGTCTCCTCCTGTCACTGAGATTGAGCACCACAAGATCGAACCCATCACAAAGCACCTCTTTCCATGGCAAGAAAAATCAATCTAGTTGGCCAAACCAAACCAAAATTTCATAGAAGAAATATGAGGCTATAACAATCATGCATAAAAGAGTTCAACAAAGACTCAAATAATATTCATGGATAGATCTGATCATAAACTCACAATTCATCGGGTTCGGCTCGTCTGCAGTCGTGTAGTTACTGTACAGGTGCTGTTGCTATTAAAATCTGCCGTCCATTTCTATCCAAGGGCTCTCCTTCCTCTTTCTTAATCATGTGATTAATCGATAAAACCACCAACGACGACGGCGGTCGCCGGAAAAGGTTGAGAACACCACGAACGCGAGCAGCAGGTTCGCCGGCGCCGGTACGTTTCGCAACGTTACTAATCTCAGCACGAGTAGGTATGGTACGCAGCCCCAGGATTCTGGAAGAAAAAGAAGACGCTAACATGGGTGCCGAGCGGCGGCTGCGCGAGCCCATCGCCATGGTGCGCGGCAGTGTGAGGAGATGAGATGGGAGAAGCGTGACATCCATGTCACGGTTCATGGTGAGCTAGGGCGATACAGACGAGAAGCGTGAGTAGGTTTGATCTCAACGAGCTGAGGGAGATACACTTGCACGCGGCCATCAAAGGAGTTGGTGAACTCGCTACAGGGGCAGGCCGCGGGGCGCGGGCATCCTGCTTGACGGCACAGCCGTATGGCGGGGTGGTTGATGGCGTACAACTCGTACGTGACCGGTCCATCCGTGTGAAACGAGGACGAGCTGGCGTACATGCGGGAGCAGTGGCTAGACCCAGCGAAGGGGACGTTCTGGCCGGAGAGCCCTTCCAGTGCATGGCGTTTGGCGTTCCACGCAAGGCCGAGGATATGCATCAGGACGGACATGGCGTACATCCAGATGAAGATGTCTGAGGGAGTACTGGATTAGGGGGTGTTCGGATAGCCGAACTATATCCTCAGACGGACTCCACGACTATGAAGATACAAGATTGAGGACTTCGTCCCGTGTCCGGAAGGTTCTTTCCTTGGCGTAGAAGGCAAGCTAGGCGTGCGGATATTCAAGATCTCCTACCAATGTAACCGACTCTGTGTAACCCTAACCCTATCCGGTGCCTATATAAACCGGAGGGTTGTAGTCCGTAGGACGAACACATCATAACCATCATCATACCTATAGGCTAGCTTCTAGGGTTCAGCCTCCTTGATCTCGTGGTAGATCTACTCTTGTACTATCCATATCATCAATATTAATCTAGCAGGAGTAGGGTTTTACCTCCATCGAGAGGGCCCGAACCTGGGTAAAATAAAGTGTCCCTTGTCTCCTGTTACCATCCGACCTTGACGCACAGATCGGAACCCCCTACCCGAGATCCGCCGGTTTTGACACCGACATTGGTGCTTTCATCGAGAGTTCCTCTGTGTCGTCGCCTTTAGGCCCGATGGCTCCTTTGATCATCGACAACGATGAGGTCCAGGGTGAGACTTTTCTCCCCGGACAGATCTTCATCTTCGTCGGCTTCGCTCTGTGGGCCAACTCGCTTGGCCATCTGGAGCAGATCGAAAGCCACGCCCGTGGCCATGAAGCCAGGCGGGGAAGCTTAAACTACACGGCAGATACCCTCGGAGACCTGATCTTCGACGGATTCAAGCCACAGCCAAGCGCGCCACACTATCTCGAGGGGCATGATATAGCTCTGCCTCCGAACAGTGTCCTGGAGGCCGCATACGCTCCGGCCCCGATCCTCGATCCAGAACCCGCTGTGTTCTTTGAGGATGAACGGTTGGACGTCACCTCGGGGGCTGCGATCTTAAAAGCCATTGAGCCAAACGCAAGCCCCGCACTCCGCATGGCACATGACTCCAAGGAGCCGGACTCTTCTCCGAACTCCAAACCTCCCGCGCCCCTGCCGATCAAATCAGATTGGGCGCCGGTAATGGAGTTCACCGCCGCGGACATCTTTCAGTATTCGCCTTTCAGTGATATTCTGAAATCTCTCAAGTCTCTCTCTTTTTCAGGAGAGCCCAGGCCGAACTAGGGCCTGCGAGGTTGGGATTCGGACGATGAAGAAATTCAAAGCCCACCCACCACCCACTTAATAGCCACTGTCGACGATTTAACCGACATGCTCGACTTCGGCTCCGAAGACTTTGACGGTATGGACGACGAAGACGGAGACGAACCAGAACTAGCGCCCATAGGGCACTGGACCTCCACGCCACTTAATGACGTATTCATGGTGGATACACCTGAAAAAACTTACAATGAGGAAGAAGGGGGCGAAAAGAAGGGTAAACCATCCGAAAAGCACTCAAAGCGGCGACGTAAACGCCGAGCAAAGCCCCGCCTTGATCAAGACCCAGCCATAGAGCAGGACGAGCCGGTAGATGACGAACGCATCCCAGAACAGCCGTCCGAACAGGGTAACACGGGCAGAGAGGACGAACAGTCCTCCCCCGGTCATAACAGAACTCCGGACGATACCACGCCGGATAAAATCATGGAGCAGAAGAATCTCCAAGAAAGGCTCGTCGCCACAACACGAAGCCTGAAGAAGCAGAAGCAAAAGCTAAAGACGGCGGAAGATGCACTCACAAGATGGAGCAAAGTAATCAAGACCGCAGACAAATACGGCGACAGCCGCCGCACCAAAAGCTATCCGAAGAGAAAGCTACTGCCCGAATTCGACCAGGAGGCCCTAGAGCCCCCAAACTCGAAAAACAAAAAGGCTACAAGGTCGAATAAACGACCTCTCGGCCACTACAATACGGCAAGTGGCGCCGCACTCAATGCGGCATGCGAGACAATCAAAGACTCGCATCATGGCCCAGCCAGGTCCGTTTACGGGCCAAGAAAGCAAGCTCTCGTCAGCAATGCAAAAAATCCACCATCAGAATCCGGCACACCCAAATATAGGGGTGCCGCACACCCTCTATGTTTCACCGATGAGGTCCTGGAATATGAATTCCCAGAGGGATTTAAACCCGTTAACATAGAGGCGTACGATGGAACAACAGACCCGGGAGTCTGGATCGAGGATTATATCCTCCACATACATATGGCTAGAGGAGATGATCTCCACGGCATAAAATACTTACCCCTTAAGCTTAAAGGGCCAACCCGGCACTGGCTTAAAAGCCTTCCCGAAAACACAATTGGAAGTTGGGAAGAGCTCGAGGACGCTTTCCGAGCAAATTTTCAAGGGACCTACGTCCGTCCCCCGGACGCAGACGACCTCAGTCACATAACTCAGCAATCCGGAGAATCAGCTCGACAGTTCTGGAACAGATTCCTCACTAAAAAGAATCAAATAGTGGATTGTCCGGACGCCGAAGCCCTAGCGGCTTTCAGGCACAATGTCCGAGACAAATGGCTCGCCAGACACCTCGGCCAGGAAAAGCCAAGAACAATGGCCGCACTCACAAGCCTCATGACCCGCTTTTGCACAGGAGAGGACAACTGGTTGGCACGATGCAGCCCCAGCGACCCAAGTACATCCGAAATCAGGGATGGAAACGGGAAACCACGGCGATACAAGGACCTTTGCCGAATCAAAAGAAAAAGTCCGAAGAGCACGACAGTCAATGCCGGATTCAAAGGCTCACGACAAAATCAGACAAAATCACCCCCTCAGGATAATAGGGAAGATCCGTCCAGTCTAAAGAGAATCATGGACAGGATATGTCAGGTACACAGTACTCCTGGAAAGCCTGCTAATCATACCCACAGAGACTGTTGGGTTTTCAAACAATCCGGAAGGCTTAACGCCGAACACAAGGGGCTCGACACACCAAGTGAGGAAGAGGACGAACCCCAAAAGCAGAACACCAGGAAGCAAAAGAACTTCCCGCAAGAAGTCAAAACAGTGAACTCACTTCACATAACAAGGCATGAGGCACCCGTAAAGGTCCGCACATTCAAGCCTATCCCTCAGGAGTCTGGCCACTGGTCACTAAAGCCAATCATTTTTGATCAGCTAGATTATTCTCGCAATATCAAACACGCAGGCCGGACTGCCCTGATACTTAATCCAATAATAGACGGATTCCAGTTTACCAATGTCCTTATGGACGGGGGCAGTGGACTAAATCTGATATATCAGGATACAATTCACCGCATGGGCATAAACCCAGCACGAATCCATCACAGTAAAACCTCCTTTCAAGGAGTAGCACCAGGCCCGGACACCCACTGTATGGGTTTTCTCCGGCTTGTGGTCATATTTGGCTCTGCCAATAACTTTCATCGCGAAAAGCTTATCTTCCACATAGTCCCGTTTTCAAGTCGCTATCAAGCACTAATGGGACGCGGAGCTTTCGCTCGCTTTAACGCAATACCGCATTATGCATCCCTCACGCTAAAAATGCCCGGTCCTCGAGGCATCATCTATTTAAAGGGAGCATACTAAACTACATCTCCTCCAAACGGAGGATTGTGTGGCCGCTTAAACGGCCGCCCAACAAAATGGCCTCGCCAGCCAAAAGACTTTTTCGATGTAAGTCACAAAAGGCCGCGGACCCGGACTCAATGAGTTCGGCACAAGCCCATTTTCGTTATAGGCTTGGTACGCCTCACCAGGGGCTGTACGCAGAGACAATAAAACTCGACCGTATCTATTTCTCACTTTACATTTTATTTATTATTCTTTTTGATCCGCACGACCCATTTTTCAATTTAGTTCTTCCCTTTTACAGATCAACGTCGTACGACGCCCGTCCAGGACACGACACAGCGGAGACACAGGCGCAGACGTGCAGTAGGGACCCGCCCCAAAGGATTCTTCTTAGATTAAGACCCTGCGTAAACCTTTTTTACTGTCTCTTGCTGCTATACATCCCTTGGTTTACCTCACTATAACCATGGAGGAGACTGGCGTTTTGGCATGTGGCCACGCCAGAATTCTTGCTCGTACCTGGACACAAGGGGCTTTTTTCTTTTTCAAGGGTGTTGTTTTACACGCACCCACAAAGACCGAACACCTTAGGGAGTGTTCGGCGTCGCGAGTTTTGGCACTATATGCATCAGCTCCGAGTCATGATTTTGGTCACATGTTGGGTTGCCCGGCTCGTGAGTTCGGCCACCTTACGTTCCGTTCTGTCGGCTAAGGTTGCACCAGGAGAACTACTGCGATTGTGCCCCGGTTCGGCCGGGTGAGCACCTCAGTAGAGAAAGCCGAAAACCGACTGTCATGATGTAGCGCGAGACTGGTCGCCACTCGATGACTTACAGGAATTTATCGAATTCCTCCGTTTTGACGAAGGGCCGCTTCCTGGTCAGGCACATATGCGTCCCGAATTCGGGTAAACGCAGTCGCCATTAAAGGGCTACCTAAAGAGTCCCACTGTCAAGCTCCTATGGCTAAGTGAATGTGTTAAAGCATTATAGTCCGGTCGCCTAGCCCGCGGCGCTATCACCTCCTTTGTAGGACCAAGACGTTGGGTTAAGTGTGAAAATGTGTTCTCCGCGCGCACCCCCGCACTATGTGCGTGGGGGCTGAAGCCAACGACTGCAATCTTTCAGAATTTATATATTAAAACGGCCGCACAGGAGGTGTTATTAATACTTGAAGGCACAAGTCTAAATTACGCCATTACAATTTATAAAAATATTGATCTATGATTACATATGCTGTCATAAAACAGCATCTTTCGAACACTGCGTCTCTATTATACGAGCGCCCGCGAGGACTTCCTCAAAATAGTGCTCGGAAGAAATTCGGCTTTTATCCGAATCACGGGACGCAACAACGATGGGCTCCATATCTGCCCAGTATGTCTTGACATGGGCAAGAGCCAGCCGCGCGCCCTCTGTGCAAGCGGACCTCTTTAGAGCTTCAATCCGGGGCACCACGTCAAGAAATTGTTGCACCAAACTGAAATAGCTTCTCGGCTTCGATCTCCCCGGACACAGGCGGTCCATGGCATACTTTATGGCAAGTCCGGACAACCTATTCAGCTCGGCCCATTGGGCCAGGCGATCATCCACTGATAGTGGACGCTCTGGATTAGTGAACTGCGACCAGAAGAGCTTTTCCACTTCATGATCTTTCTTATCTTGAAAGTACTTGGTCGCATCAGCGGCGCTAGCCGACAAATCCAGATAGGTGTCCTCCACGCTCCACGCTCGGTCCAACGGGGCGAACTTCGGATCAAACAATTTTCTCCGCAGCAGGAAGGGCTTTCCATCCGCAATTAGTCCGGCTTGACGCAGCTCTTCCCTTGACGCTCTCATACCAGAGCGGGTGTCCTTGGCGTCGGCGACGGCCTTCTCTAAATCCGCCTGCCGGGCTCGACCTTCCTCTTCAAGAAGTTTGCAACGGCCAATAGCACTTTTCAACTTTACGGCTATATCAGCCATCTCGTCCTTGCTTCGGCAATGGGAAGCCTGTTCGGCTTTTAGTTCTTCACGGGCTCTTCCGGTAGCCGCATCGCTTTTACTGGCTTGTTCCTTTGCTTTGGCGAGCTCGGCCCTAAGTCCTTCTACGGCCGCCGCACCATCTGCATCAAGCATACACAAGGTAAGATATTGACATAAAGCTCCTCTTACTAACAATCGCCAAATAAACTCAATACCTTGAGCATCATCAAGCCGCTTGTTAACAAGCACGATGTTGGCTTCTGCCTCATCGAGTTGCCGTTTCATTTCGGCAAATTCTCGAGTCCGGCTCGACTCCGGACAACCTGCCACCTACATGCAAAGGTGCCACTTAAAGGACCTGGGATTAAGACCCTCTGCGCGCCGCTAATCTTTGCAGCACATAGAGTCTCAGGGGCTACTATCTATACAGGGCGCATGTTATTATGCGCAATTAACACTAATGTTCGTTATTCAAAACGTACCTCAAGGACCGCCAGTAAACTCTTGACGGCCTCGTTCAGTCCGCTTTCCGCGGATGAAATCTTTTCAATCACCGTGTGCATCAACTCGCGATGCTCCTCTGAAATAGAGGCTCGGCCCAGCAGAACCTTCAGCTCCTCCGACCGAACACCAGATGGTGCCGGACTCGTCCCATGGCCTTCTTCGGAGGCCGGACACGGAGAACCCCGGGGGGCCGCATGATCACCTTCTGCCTCTGGCAGATTCGGAGAAATCCTCTGCGACGACACTTCGGCGTCGCCCGCCTTGCTAGGAGATGAAGGAGGAGGCGTTCCGCTCTCCATCATCTTCGGAAGAAGATCCCCCGATGACGAGCTCTGCTGAGAAGGGTCGAGGTCCGAACTACAAGGTAAGGTTTCGGTCAAAACTTCTCAGATATAAATTAAGGATTTCTCTTAAAAGAATGACTCTCTTTCTACTTACGGCTCGTTGGAGGGCTGCTCCTTTTGAGGATTTAGTTCAGCTGAGGGGCTCCCCGGCGTCGGGTCCTCTGACGCGGATTCTTTCCTCCGCTTTGGAGCTACGGCTCCCGGGTTGTCAGAGGCGGCCCTTTTCTTCCCCTTTGGAGAGGAGTTGTCGATTCCCCCCTTTGGGATGGCCCCTTTCGAAGAGGCCACGGTTTCCTTGTCCGCCCCTTCATTTTACTCCAGAGGCGCCACCTCCAACATCCTGACTAGCACAGGATCTAGCCTGGTCTCGGGGAGGGGAGCCGGACACCGGACCAGCTTCGCCTTCGCTATCCACTCCTGCGTAAAAAGGAGAAGTACTGTTAGAAAATAAGTCAATTGTACGGATAGAAGGTCCGGGCGCAAGGTCACCTACTTCTGTATCCGGGCGGTTGCGGCTTAAACCAGCATCCTCGGTCAAATCCGGACTCACTCCTTGTGGTCCGAAGAACAGCCTATGCATCTCCGTGGGTGTCATGCCCATGAAATTTCGGAGAACTTGCGGCCCCTCTGGGTTGAACTCCTACAAGCGGAGGGGGCGACGTTGGCCGGGCAGTGTCCGGCGAATCAGCATAACTTGTGTCACCTTGACCAGGTTGAGGTCTCCTTTTAGGAGATCCTTTATGCGGCCCTGCAACAGAGGAACGTCTTTGGGCAAGCCCCGATCTAACCCTATGTTGATCCACGATGTTAAACGTGGTGGGGGGCCCGAGCGAAAGGCGGGAGGCGCTACCCAAGTGGTGCCCCGAGGAGAGGTGATGTAGAACCACTCCTGTTGCCATAAGCCGAGCTCCTCTTGAAAAGTGCCCTCGGGCCATGGAGCATCGGTATTCCTTTTTATAACAGCACCTCCGCACTCTACGTGACGCCCCTCGATTATCTTCGGTTCTACCTTGAAGGTCTTGAGCCATAATCCGAAGTGAGGAGTGATATGGAGAAACGCTTCACACACAACAATGAAGGAGGAGATATGGAGGATGGACTCCGGAGCTAGGTCATGGAATTCCAGCCCATAATAAAGCATCAGCCCCCTTACAAAAGGATCCGTCGGGAAGCCTAATCCCCGTAGGAAGTGGGAGATGAATACTACGCTCTCACCAGGCTGAGGGCTTGGGATCGCTTGTCCTTGAGCAGGCAACCTGTGCAGGATCTCGCTGGTCAGGAACCTAGCCTCCCTCAACCTTGATACGTCCTCCTCCGTAACGGAGGAGGGCATCCATTGGCCTTGAAGGCCGGAGCCGGACATTGTCGATGGTCTGGTGCGCCTAGAATCTAAAAGCCTGGGGTGTTGGAACTCGAGGCTATGGGCGAGCTTGTTTTGAGAACACAAGAGGGGAGCAAGGTCTCGATCTCTTTATAAGAGGCAGAATATCAAGAGCCCTCCCCGTAACCATCTTGGACTAGCCTTTAATCAAGGCAGGACGTGCTTAACGGGCACAGTTGGGTTACCCACGTCCGTATTAATGAGAATCCCGTTAAAAGGGGCACACGATCTCTGCTTCGACAAGACGTGCCAAGGAAACCGCCTCGTTGAACGTGCTACGGTGGAATAGCAAAAAATAATCCATACAGAAGGCTTGGTCGCAGTGTTATGACGCACTGCGGAATACATCAGCAGATTTGATTTGTGTTTGCATTATTCTCTATATGGCATTACGTGGAAACTTGTTTTGCAGAGCCGGACACTATTTTTGGTGTTTATTATCTTCTTGAAGAATTTGGAGGAGGAACCCGCCTTGCAATGCCGAAGACAATTTGCGCGCCGGACTCGTCGTCATTGAAGCTTGGTTCAGGGGCTACTGAGGGAGTCCTGGATTAGGGGGTGTTCGGATAGCCGAACTATATCCTCAGCCGGACTCCAGGACTATGAAGATACAAGATTGAGGACTTCGTCCCGTGTCCGAAAGGTTCTTTCCTTGGCGTAGAAGGCAAGCTAGGCGTGCGGATATTCAAGATCTCCTACCAATGTAACCGACTCTGTGTAACCCTAACCCTATCCGGTGCCTATATAAACCGGAGGGTTGTAGTCCGTAGGTGTCGGGGCGGACGGGCGTCCCCCCGCGAGCACCTATGGGGCCGGAGCCCCTTCCGTTGTCCGGTGAGGGGGGCGGAGGGAGCACAGAGAGCAGATCGAGACGGGCACACGAGCGGTTTACCCAGGTTCGGGCCGCGATGGACGCGTAAAACCCTACTCCTGCTTGGTTGTATTGAACTGGGGAGCTCGGGAGCTTGGGGAGCTAGCTGCACCGAGCGTATGGCTGTCTGGATGCCGAATCTCCGAACCGAACCCCCCCCCCTACGTTGCACACGGGCCTCCTTTTATAGCGCAAAGGGGTCACCGACAGGTGTCAACGTAAGAGAAAGGGGTAAAAGCGTAAAAGGGGTGGTAGCTGTAATAGTGTGGGAACGGTGGCGCTACAGTGCGGCACAGTGTTATCATACCTACTTCTGACGGTAGGGGACAAGGGCATTAAATGCCCGTCACGGTCGCCCGGACAGCACCGAGGCGGACCGTTAGGTGCGCCACCGTTCGCCACGAGGGCGGCTGCATGCCGCTGCATGCCCCAGGCTGCGCGGTGCCTCGCCACGTGCCCTCGGGGGGAAGCCCCAGAGTGACGCGTGGGCGGGCGAGCTGGAGCGCAGTCTTGAGGTGGCGATCTTGCCGCGGCAAGTGGCTTGCCGCGGGGGTCGTTTTCCTGTGCCTGATAGCGTGCCAGCTATCAGGCCTTGCCGGGGCGCTTGGCGCGCCACGGCGGGCTTCTCTTGTGGTGCCTGGGTTCGGCCTTCCCGACAAGCTCCTCTTGTCGGGGGCTCAGTCGTCCCGGCAAGCTCCTCTTGCCGGGGTCTTGTCTTCTTGGCCCGGCAAGCTCCTCTTGCCGGGGGCCTTGTCTTGAACGCTTGATCTTCTCTTGGCGCTTCCGGGGCGGGCCTTGCCGCAGGGTGCTACGACTGCCCGTGCACAAGTCTGGGGTACTAAGGTACCCCTACTTTAGTACACCGACAGTAGGACGAACACATCATAACCATCATCATACCTATAGGCTAGCTTCTAGGGTTCAGCCTCCTTGATCTCGTGGTAGATCTACTCTTGTACTATCCATATCATCAATATTTATCTAGCAGGAGTAGGGTTTTACCTCCATCGAGAGGGCCCGAACCTGGGTAAAATAAAGTGTCCCTTGTCTCCTGTTACCATCCGACCTTGACGCACAGATCAGGACCCCCTACCCGAGATCCGCCGGTTTTGACACCGACAATGTCTATCATGGCGTGTATGCTGGAGGAGTTTGAGCTGGCGGTGGATGGAGCTTCGGCGGCGGCAGGAGGTATCGCTGACGTTGCGGATGACGGACGGCCTCCCAATTAATCACAGGATTAAGGAAGAGGAAGGTGAGCGCTTGGATAGAAATGAACGGCAGATTTTAATAGCAACAACACCTGTACAGTAACTACACGACTGCAGACGAGCCGAACCCCAATTCATCGGATCCCAACAAACACACCGCAAAAAGTCATTACATCAAATAGATCTCCAAGAACATCGAGGAGAACATTGTATTGGAGATCAAAAACAGAGAAGAAGCCATCTAGCTACTACCTACGGACCCATAGGTCTGTGGTAAACTACTCACGCATCATCAGAGCGGCAAGGGTGATGATGAAGAACCCCTCCGTGATTGTTGACCCCTCTGGTGGAGTGCCGGAAAAGGCCTCTAGATTGGATCTCCTGGTTCTGGAACTTGCGGTGGCTGGAATTGTGTTTCGTCGACTCCTGTACGGTTTTTGGGATTTTAGAGTTTTTATAGAGGTGGATGGCGGTGGAGAAGCTTCCCGTGGTGCCCACTACCCACCAGGGCATGCTTGGGCCTCCTAGCACGCCCTGGTGCCCAGTGGGCCCCACGGGCCTCCTCCCATGCACCTCTTTGGCTCCCTAGGTGTCTCCTGTCCAGAAAAAATTCTCCAAAAAGTTTCGTGGCATTTGGACTTAATTTGGTATTGATATTCTGCAAAAAAAAACAAACAGAAAACAACAAGTGGCACTGGGCACTATGTCAATAGGTTAGTCCCAAGAAATTGTATAAAGTTGCTAGTAAATGAATATAAAACATCCAAGATTGATAATATAACATCATGGAATAATAAAAATTATAGATACGTTGGAGATGTATCAGTGTCTTCGTAAATCTCAAGATGATATGCCGGCTCAGTCTCTTGGAGGTGCTCATAGGGGTAGGGTGTGCATGTGTGCGTTCATAGGGGTGAGTGTATGCGCGTATATATGAGCACTTGCGTCTGTACTGTGTTAAGAAAAGAATACTCTATGTGCTTCACTTATATCTTTTGAGCTAGGCAGTTGCTCTAGTACTTCACTTATATCTTTTAGAGCATGACGGTGGTTATATTTTAAAGAAATAGTTGCACTCTTATGCTTCACTTATATCATTTTGAGAGTTTGATAAATAGTAATTGCAATATGCATGGGTTATGAAATTGGTCCTAATATGATAGGTATTCAAGAGGGATATAATAAAAACTTCCATGTAGATCACTGAATATGATAAGTTTGATTCATTGCAATTGTTTTGCGATATAAAGATGGTAATATGTGGGAGGTACTAGTTAATGATTGTGGTTTAGTAATAATATTGGTGTTAAGGTTTGTGATTCCCGAAGCATGCACGTATAGTCTCCCGTTATGCTAAGAAGTTGGGGCATGATTTATTATTGAGTGCCTCCCTTTGCGTGAAGGTCTGGGGTGCGCGATGGTTAACTCCTACCAACTTCCCCCCTAGGGGCATGTGTGGTAGTACTTTGCTTCAAGGGTTAATAAACTTTTGCAATAAGTATGTGAGTTCTTTATAACTAATGTGAGTCCATGGATTATACGCACTCTCACCTTTCCGCCATTTGCTAGCCTCTCTGGTGCCATGCATTGCCCTTTCTCACCTCGAGGTGTGGTGCAAACTTCGCCGGTGCATCCAAAACCAACGATATGATATGCTCTATCACACATAAACCTCCTTATACCTTCCTCAAAACCACCACCATACCTACCTATCACGACATTTCCATAGCCATTCCGATATATATTGCCATGCAACTTCCAGCGTTTTATGACACACATCATCATTGTCATATTGCTTTACATGATCATATAGCTGACATAGTATTTGTGGCTCTGCCACCATTCATCATAGTGTACCAGGATGTGCAATGATCTAGCGTTGATATCAATTGATGGGCATCTCCATAGCCCGTTGATTAGCCTCGTCGATGTGATACTTTCTCCTTTTTTGTCTTCTCCATATCAATCTCACCATTGTACTCTATTCCACTCATAGTGCCATATCCATGGCTTGCGCTCATGTATTGCGTGAGGGTTGAAAGAGCTGAAGCACGTTGAAAAGTATGAACCAATTGCTTGGCTGACACCGGGGTAGTGCATGATTTATACTTTGTGTTAAGAAGATGGAGCATGACAAGGCTATATGATTTTGTAGGGATAGCGTTCTTTAGCATTGATATTTTGAAAGGCATGATTGTTTGTTGGTATGCCTGAGTATTGATGTCTTTATGTCAAATTATAGACTATTGCTTTGAATCATTCGGATCTAAATATTCATACCATAAAATAAAGATTACATGATGAACATGTTAGGTAGCATTCCACATCATTTTTTTAATCATTTACCTACTCGAGGCCGAGCAGGAATTAAGCTTGGGGATGCTTGATACGTCTCCAATGTATCTATAATTTTTGATTATTCCATGCTATTATATTATCAATCTTGGATGTTTTATATGCAATTATATATCATTTTTTGGGACCGACCTATTAACCTAGTGACCAGTGCCAGTTGCTTTTTTTTGCTTGTTTTTGGCTTTTCAGAAAATAAGTACCAAACGGAGTCCAAACGCTACAAAACTTTTTGACGGTTTTTCTGGACTAGAAGGGACCCTAGAAGGTTTGGGAGAAGACCTGAGGAGCCAAGAGGGAGCGACAAGCTCGGTAGGTGCGCCCCCAGGCTTGTGGGCCCCTCGTGGTACCTATTGACCTAATTCCACCTCTAAAATTTCCCAAATATTCCCAATACATCAGAAAGCCACCCAAAATACTTTTTCCGCCACCGCAAGTTTCTATTCTTCCAAGATCCCATCTGGAGTCCTTCTCCGGTACTATGCCAGAGGGGGAATCAATCACGGAGGGCCTCTACATCAACCTTGCCGCCCTTTTGATGATGTGTGAGTAGTTTACCACATACCTACGAGTCCATAGCTAGTAGCTAGATGGCTTCTTCTCTCTCTTTGAGCTTCAATACAATGTTCTCCTCGATGTTCTTGGAGATCTATTTGATGTGATCTTCTTTCGTGGTGTGTTTGTTGGGATCCGATGAATTGTGGGTTTATGATCAGATTATTCATGAATATTATTTGAGTATTTTCTGAATTCTTATATGCATGATTCTTATAGCTTTTTATTTCTTTCCGATCTATCCGTTTAGTTTGGCCAACTAGATTAATTTATCTTGCAATGTGAGAGGTGCTCTATAATGGGTTCAATCTTGCGGTGCTCAAACCTAGTGACAGAAGGGGACCTGACACGTATTTGTATTGTTGCCATTAAGGAGAAAATGATAGGGTTTATTCCTATTGGTTGGATTTACTTTGTCTACATCATGTCATCTTGCTTAAGGCATTAATCCATTCTTTGTGAACTTAATACTCTAGATGCACGCTGGATAGCGGTCGATGTGTGGAGTAATAGTAGTAAATGCAGGCAGGAGTCGGTCTACTCGTCTTGGACGTGATGCCTATATACATGTCATTGCCTTGGATATCGTCATAACTATGCGCTATCAATTGCCCAACAGTAATTTGTTTACCCACCATATGCTTTTTGTTCAAGAGAGAAGCCTCTAATGAAAACTATGGCCCCCGGGTTTACCTTTACCATATATTAAAATCCAAAAATACCTTGCTGCAATTTATTTACCATTCTTTTATTTTGTGTTTTTATCTATCTACCATTATCAGACTTGATCCTTGCAATTAACCGCCGAGGGGATTGACAACCCCCTTGATCGCGTTGGGTGCAAGTATTTGTTCTTTTGTGTGTAGGTGTTGTTCACGAGGTCTTGCGTGGTTCTCCTAATAGATTGATAACCTTGGTTCTTAACTGAGGGAGATACTTATCTTTACTGTACTGCATCATCCTCTCCTCTTCGGGGAAGTGCCAACACAGCTGACAAGTAGCAGTGATCAGCTCGTTTGCCGCAGTTTGACATGGACCGTAAAGCTTGAGCAACTTTTTAGCGTGGCTGCACCCTACATCATCATCCATGTGCCACAACATTCCAAGTTCAACATTGCGATCAAACTCACAGGCTGGCAAATCATATACAACATTCAAAACAAACTCATAAGATTACCATATATATGTCAACATGCATGCTTATGCATCTCAATGGTTCATACATCAGAGCAACTATTTAATTCACAACTAAAGACATACAAAGAAAGATAAATCCCCACCATCATTGATGCCTCTCCCTTGCCTAATGACCAGTCGCATTGATGCGACCTTTGTTTAATTTTTGTCTTCTTATAAATCCCCACCATCATTATATTTGTCATCCAAAGTTCTAATACCAAGGGCTTGTAAATTGAGCATTAAACAAACTGCTAAGTAGTTGAAAAGGGTTCGTCAAAGATTTGATTACTTGATTGAAACTCTAGGTTGTGTCATGATAAGATGTTTGAATATGATAAAGCCTTGAGTGATTGAAGACATGAATATGACATATGAGTATTGATTGGTATTACATGGAAACATTAATCCATGAAAAGAAATTGTGATTTTTGTTTACACATTTTGATCTTACTTATTATCATCTATAGATTTTTTTCTTTGAACCACTTTTGTCTCGAGTTCACACCATCTTACCTCACTTGATCAAGATTATGTTGGGTAGCATTTAACATAAAAAATTATATTTGTTTATCATTTACCTACTCGAGGATGAGGATGAATTAAGCTTGGGGATGCTGATACGTCTCAAACGTATTTATAAATTTGATTGATTCATGCTATTATATTATCATTTTTATATACTTTTTATAGCAATTTATACTGTTTTTCTAGACTAACCTATTAATTTAGTGCCCAATGACAGTTCCTATTTTAACTTGTTTTTTGTTCTGCGGGAAATCAATATCTACGGAGATCAAAATCACTTGCGATTTAATATGATTTTTTAGGCAACAAGAAACCTAGGTAGCTGCGGCAGAGATCAAGACAAGCAGCAGGGGCCCACATGACCCTCGGTGGGCGCCACTTGGCCGTGTGAGTCCCCCCAGCATCGCCTTATGCATTTCCATCGCTAGAATTCTCTATAAATAGTGAAACTCTCAGCCAATTCAGGAGAATTTTATCGTCACCGCAAGCTCTTGTTTCACAAAGATCCCATCTGAAGGCCTATTTAGGAGATATGCCGGAGGGGTGAGCCATTGCTGGAGCCATCTTCATCAACATTTCTATCTCCATGACCATGTGTTAGATGGTTTCTCTTTTTGGATCTTCGATATCTTGTTCCCGTGAGCCTTCTCACATGAATTCGATGTAATCGGTGGTGTGTTTGTTGGGACATGATGAATTGACACTTTATGATCAGACTGTTCATTGAAATCAATTGCATCTTTTGAGGTTTTAATGTTTTGTAATTAAATAGCTTTGCATGCTCTCTGATCTATCTATCTTCTTTGGCAAAGTTTGATGGGTTTTTGTTCATAGGGAGTGGTGCTTTGTAGTGAGTTCAATCTTGTAGTGCACTAACCCGGTGATAATAAGGGCCAAGAAACATATTGTATTGCTTCCACTAAGGATAAAACAATGGTTTTTTTGTCATATTGATTGACTTCTTCCTATTTACATTATGTCATCCTGCTTATTGCGAACTCTGTTTCTTGCAAACTTAATACCTTGAGCTGCATGTTGGATAGATGTTTTGGGGTGGAGTATTAGTAGTAGATGCAGTTGGATTAACGATATACTTATCATGGATGTAATGCCTATATGAGATTATGCCATGAAAGATCATAGTCATGAATATTGCAATTCGATCAATTGCCCAACTGTAATTTGTTTATCATATTACCTGCTATTTTTGAGAGAGATGCCACTAGTGAACTTATAGCCCCTAGGTCTATTCTCCATTACTAAATTCTTTGACACAAATTATCCTTTTGTTTGTCATGCTACTTTGCTACTATCTATATCTATCATTTGTGTTTAATCTTGTAACTAGCAAGACAAGGGGCTTGACAAACCCTCTTGAAGTGTTGGTTGCATGTTTGTATTTGTTTGTGCATTGGTGATGCTCACGTTGCTAGCCCGGGGGACTCCTGCTTGATTGATAACCTTGGTTCTTAACTGAGGGCAATACTTTGTTGCTGTTTTGCTTCACCCTTCCTCTTTGGGGAATCTTAACAACTCCTTCGGGAGTAAGCAAGCCACCTCAAGGTTTACGCCCTCAGGAGTGGAAACATCAATCAACGCGTCCAAGGTCTGCTCCGCGTCTCAAGCCAGTGCCGCTAACTGCTCCCGAGTGAGTGTTGTAGCACCAACCTAGCCCTGCCACCAGTGTTGACTCCAACACCGCCACCTACTGCAGTGGTGCCATCGTTGGTGTTCTGGTTGACCTGCTCTTTGTTGTTCCTTTCGGCTAATGAATCACCCATTCCAGGAGGCGGATTTTCCATGAAGACCTATGCAATGGATGACAGTCTCCCATAGCTCTCTTCCTCTTCGAAATCATGGGCAGATGCAAATAAATCATGGAAAGATTTGGTGGGATGAAGCATAACTACATGCTGCGAAGAAGCTTGATAAGAAGTAGCGTGTTGAGTCCAACGGTGAAGATGAGGCTTGCCAGAGCTCCTCTTGCGACGAGGAATCACTACCGCCCCTTTAGCCTGATACTCGACAGACTGCTGGAGGATTAGCATGCCGGCCTTGCCAGCACGGTACCGTGTGCTACCACAAGCGAGCAACACATCACAATTCAGCGGGCATCTGGATGCCATGTCGATCCATAGATGACGAAACTGAATGGTGCGAAGGAGATGAAGTTCCCAAGGATCATCTTGAGGCCGAAGACTGGAGATGAAACCACTTGTGCTATCGTTTGTGAGATGTGGTGCCCCATGGTGGGCGCCAACTGGCATGGTGTGAATTCTGACAATAATAGAGGGGGGGGGGTACGAGGCCTGATCATGCGAGACACAGGAGGGTGACACAAGAAGATATGCATGCTCATGCCCCTCGTGGTGGAGGTAAAAAACCCTATAGCATGTTCTCCGAAGAGTGTTTCTTGCGTATGGTGTGTAGGATCGAAGAAGATAGGTCTGGAGGGGGTGAATAGACATTTAAATAACCAAAGATGCATGATATCTACTACACAACTTTATTCTTGTAGACTCGTGTTGGGCCTCCAAGCGCAGAGTTTTGTAGGACAGTAGCAATTTTCCCTCAAGTGGATGACCTAAGGTTTATCAATCCGTGGGAGGCGTAGGATGAAGATGGTCTCTCTCAAACAACCCTGCAGCCAAATAACAAAGAGTCTCTTGTGTCCCCAACACACCAAATACAATGGTAAATTGTATAGGTGCACTAGTTCGGCGAAGAGATGGTGATACAGGTGTAGTAATGATAGTGGATATTGATTTTTGTAATAGGAACAATAAAAAACAGCAAGGTAGCAAGTAACAAAAGTGAGCACACACGATATTACAATGCTTGAAATTGAGGCCTAGGGTCCGTACTTTCTCTAGTGCAATCTCTCAATAATGCTAATATAATTGGATCATATAACCATCCCTCAACGTGTGATGAAGAATCACTCTAAAGTTCCTATGTAGCGGAGAACATAAGATGAAATTGTTTTTAGGGTACGAAAACACCTCAAAGTTATCCTTTTTGATTGATCTATCCAAGAGTTCGTACTAAAATAACACCAAGTTATCCTTTCCGATCGATCTATCTAAGACTTCGTACTAAAATAACACCATATGATACACATCAATCAACTCTAATGTCACCGCGAGTATTCATGAGTTGATTATATGATATGCGTCAAACAATTTCAGATTCATAATATTTGATCCAACACAAAGAACCTCAAAGAGTGCCCCAAGATTTCTACCGGAGAAACAAAGACGAGAACGTGCATCAACCCAAATGCATAGATTACCCCAATGTCACCTCGGGAATCCGCGAGTTGAGTGCCAAAACACACATCAAGTGAATCAATATGATACCCCATTGTCACCACGGGTATTCATAGCAAGACATACATCAAGTGTTCTCAAATCCATAAAAGTATTCAATCCGATAACAACAAGATCTCGAAGGGGAAACTCAATTCATCACAGCAAGATAGAGAGGGGAAAACGCCATATGATCCAACTATATTAACAAAGCTCGCCATACATCAAGATCGTGCCAAATCAAGAACATGAGAGAGAGAGAGAGAGATTAAACACATAGCTATTGGTACAAACCCTCAGCCCCGAGGGTGGACTAGTCCCTCCTCATCATGGTAGCCGCCGGGATGATGTAGATGGCCTCCAATGATGATTTGCCCCTCCGACAGGGTGCCGGAGCAAGGTCTAGATTGGTTTTTGTGGCTACAGAGGCTTGCGGCGGTGGAACTTCTGATCTAGGGTTATTTCTGGTTTTTTGTATTTATAGGATTTTTTGGCGTTAGTCTCATGCTAAGATGGGCCTCAAAGGTGACCACAACCCACCAGGACGAGCCAGACTCCCCTGGTGTCTTGTGGGGCCCTCGTGGCTCTTCTGGCCCTCCCACGATGCTTCTAGTGCTCTTTTCTTCCAAAAAAATCGTCAAAAAGTTTCATTGCATTTGGAGAACTTTTATTTCTGCACAAAAAACAACACCACAATAATTCTGCTGAAAACAGTGTCAGTCCGGGTTAGTTCCATTCAAATCATACCAAAACCATATCGCATTTTTGTAAACATAGCATGAATACTTCGTAAATTATAGATACGATGGAGATGTATCAGCATCCCCAAGCTTAATTCCTGCTCGTCCTTGAGTAGGTAAGTTTGATCAATGATAATTTCAATCACTTTTCCTAGCATCATAACTGAAAGGATCGAGATGGACCTACAGGGGGGGGAGGTGAATAGGTACAATTACAATTTTTAATTATTACTTAGCAAAATTTAGGCAATAATGCAGAATATGAAAGTGAGCCTAACAATTGCAAGTATGATGCTAAGAGCTAAGCAAGGTAAACAAGTAAGACAAATATGTGAGTAGGCAAACACAATATGATATAAGTAAGGACTAAGAGATAAGTAACCACAAGTAGAGAGTTAGGGTTAGGAATAACCACAACTCCAAGAGACGAGGATGTATGCCGATGTTCACTTCCTTAGAGGGAAGCTACGTCACCGTTAGAGAGGTGGATGTTACCACGAAGGCACACCAACGCCACGAAGACTCACCCTATTCTCCCTTTGAGACAACACCAGGAAGGCGTTTCTCAACCACTAGTGGTAGACCTTGGGGTGATATGCAAACCCTCAGAAACTTTCCGGGGGTAATCACAATGATCGATTCCTCTCCGAATGACTCCTACCACCTAGGAGTCTCCAACCTCCAAGAGTAACAAGGACAATGGGGAAAAGCTCAAGACTTTCTCAAATCATGAATTCCTTTGGTGCAAACAAGGGGAAGGAGTGGATCTATCACTTGGGTGGACAACTTCTCTCAAATGCTCTCAAATCCCTTAGGGATCTAAGATTTGGTGTAGGAGAATGAGAGAGAGAGAGAGAGAGAGAGAGAGAGAGAGAAATGTGTTCTTGAGGATGTTTAAAGTGAATGGTCAACCCTCACACGGGATAGGAGGGAGATATTTATAGTATGCCTCAATAAGTGGCCGTTGGAGCCCAAAACAACACTGTAGCATCGGACGTCCGATGCACAATGGACGACCGAATGCTCGGCATACACCGCACGTCCGACAGGGACCATGAGTCCGATGTTTTGGCACGGTATATAGAGGATACCGGATAACCGGAGGATCCCGGTCGTCCGATGTTTTGGCTCGGTGGAGAAGGTACCGGACGACCGAAGGATATCGGATGACCGCTTGACAAACTACAGACGTCCGACAGGGACCGGACGTCCGATGTTTTGTCACTGTATAGAATGTACCAGATGACCGAAGGGTTCCAGATATCCGATGTTTTGGCTCTGATGAAAGATTGCCGGACGTCCAGTGAATACCGCACGTCCGATGTTTTGGCTCTGTATAGGAGGAGCCAGACGTCTGGTGAGTATCGGTCATCCGACAGAGATGAAGAGCAGATAATGAGTTTGAAGTAGATTTTGAGCAAGACTATCACAAGACCCCATGTTCCCCTCTTAATAGTGCGAGATCCCTATACTCAAGAATAAACGCAAATATAGTCTTGTTCCTTCGTTCTTGATGAAGTTAAATATTTCTGAAATCTTAATCCACACACACAATTGATTCCGAGGGGACTAAAACCTGAGATAAACTTGACAAACTTTGTTAGTCCCCTATGAGTATATTGTCATTAACATCAAAATAATATTAAGGGCATGATTGCACTTTCAATAATAGCAACTCTTTCTCATAAAACTCATCATGATAAAGTAGCAATCAATTCACATGTTACGGTTCAAACAATGCCTTCTCTTGAAACTTAACAACCTATGTTCTCAGTCACCAAGCAATTGTAGTTCAATTTATTCAACAAAATCATCATATAGTATTCTATGATTGCTAGTACTGAAAGCATATTTTTAGAACAAGTGGCATCCATCGTACACAGAGAAAGATAGGGGCTCAATCTTTTGCCTCCCAACTCATTTATCATAGATATAATTTTTAACAATAATAAATCAAATATATTTGACTGGCCATATGTGCCTAGATCTTTCCCCACCACATGATGCTTGCCAACTAGAGAATAATTGAGGTTGAAATGAGAATGTATACTATTGACTCTTGCATAAAAGTAAATACTGAAAAGTAAAAGATAGGCCCTTCGCAGAGGGAAGCAGAGGTTGTCATGCGCTTTTAATTTTTGGATGACCAAACTCTTAATGCAAAGGAACGTCACGTTATATTGCCCCTTATGATAGCAACCTTTATTATGCAGTTCGTCGCTTTTATTACTTTGCCATCACAAGTTTGTACAATCTTATTTTCCCTTACAATAAAAGATCAAACATATTTAGGAGCAATTTTTACCGCTTTATGTACCAATGACAACTTACTTGAAGGATCTTATTCAATCCATAGGTAGGTATGGTGGACACTCATGGCAAGAAACTGGGTTTAAGAGTTTTTGGATGCACAAGTAGTATCTCTACTTAGTATGAATTTTTGGCTAGCAAAATATCCTAAGCAAACAACACATGTTGGAGGATCCATAACAAAATAACTTCTATGCAAATATACACAACCATAACTCATTACGTTGTTTTTCCTTGTCCAACTTCAACTAATTTTCTCAAGTTTGAAAATAATTAATGGGTATTCACAATCATAGAAGATTTCCAAGATAATATGTTTGCATGTGAAAGTTCTCTTCCTTATACTAATCATTCATCAATTGCTTGTATGACCAATATTGTGATTGTCAAGCTTCAATAGATTTCACTTTCTAAACTCAATGTGAAGCTACTACTAGGCATGATATGAAAATATAATTTCAACTTCATTATATTCAATTCATTCAACAATTTACTCATAGGATATAAGTGAAGCACAAGAGTAAATGACAAACTACTCCAAAAAGATATAAGTGAAGATCAAATGAGTAGTTAAGTAAATAGGTAGCTATGTGAGGACACTCTCTTATTTAAAAACTTTAAGATATAAGTATTTTATTAAAAAAGCAAGCAAAACAAAATAAAATGACATTTTAGGAATACCACAACTCATGTGGAGAAGCAAAAACTTAGGATCAACCGAGGCTAACCGATAATTGTTGATGAAGAAAGGTGGGATGCCTACCGGGGCATCCCCAAGCTTAGATGCGTGAGACTTCTTGGAATATTATCTTGGGATGCCTTGGGCATCCCCAAGCTTGAGCTTTTGTGTCTCCTTAATTCCTTTTATATCACGGTTTCCCTAAATCTTAAAAACTTCATCCACACAAAACTCAACAAGAACTCGTGAGATAAGTTAGTATAAATCAATACAAAACCTTATCATTATCTACTGTAGCAAATCTCTAAAATTACAATTTAACATTGCATACTAAATTTCTCTGCATATTTAATACTCCTATCCTCAAATGGAATCATTAAACAAGCAAACATATGCAAACATAATAACAATGTGTCAAAATAGGACAGTCTGTAAAGGATGCAAGAAGATTCATACTTCTTTAACTCCAAAAATTCTAAAAATTTACCACACTGTAGAAAATTTATCATATCTTATTATGCAATTAAATTCAACATTTTATCACATTCTGACTTTTCTCAAGAATTCACGCACTAGCGTGTAACTTTCTGTTTTCAAACAGCCACATATAGACTTGCAAAATAAGCATGGTAAAGGCTATAATTGACATTTCTATTAAAATTAAAGATGAAAAACATTATTGTAAATAACAGCAAGCAAATACTAACAAAATAAAATGAAACTCCAAGCAAAACACACATAATGTGATGAATAAAAATATAGCTCCAAGTGAGGTTACCGATAATGTTGGAGACGAAAGAGGGGATGCCTTCCGGGGCATCCCCAAGTTTAGTTGCTTGGGTATTCCTTGAAAATTACCTTGGGGTGCCTTGGTAATCCCCAAGCTTAGGGTCTTGTCACTCCTTATTCTCCTTATTCTCCTCATATCAACATCTCACCCAAAACTTGAAAACTTCAACCACACAAAACTTAACAGAACTTCGTGAGATAGGTTAATATGATAAAGAGCAAACCATTCACTTTAGTACTGTCAAAGACAAGATTCATAATTGTTCTCACACAATGCCTACTATGCATTATCATTTCCACAATTTATACTGAGCAACATAAGCCATGGAAAAACAAGCAAACTATGCATTGAAAGCAGAATCTGTCAAAAACAGAACAGTCTGTAGTAATCTGAATAATGACCATACTCCTATAAGTTCAAAAATTCTGAAAAATTATTACAACATAGAAAATTTGTATATCAAATCATCTGTAAAAAATTTAGAATTTTATCATGTTCTAGTGAATTTAAACAATTCTGTTACTGGAAGCAAAATTTTCCGTTCTGGTACAGAATCAAGTCAACTATCATCCACACTATCCCAAAGGCCTTACTTAGTACTTTATTGAAACAAAAGCTATAAAACATGATTACTACAGTAGCTTAATTATGTGAACACACAAAAACAATAGGTATAAGTGTTGGTTTGTCTCCCAACAAGCGCTTTTCTTTTATGCCTTTTAAGCTAGGAATGATGATTTCAATGATGCTCACATAAAAGATAAGGATTGAAACATAAGGGAGCATCATGAAGCATATGACTAGAATATTTAAGCCTAACGCACGTCCTATGCATAGGGATTTTGTGAGAAACACTTTATGGGAACAAGAATCAACTAGCATAGGAAGGCAAAACAAGCATAACTTCAATACTTTCAACACATAAAGAGGAAACTTGTATTATTGCAATTCCTACAAGCATAAGTTCCTCCCTCATTATAATTTTCAGTAGCATCATGAATGAACTCAACAATATAACTATCACATAAATTATTCTTTTCATGATCCACAAGCATAAAAAGTTTATTACTCTCCACATAAGCAAATTTATTCTCATGAATAGTAGTGGGAGCAAACTCAACAAAATAACTATCAGGAGATACTTGATTGCCATAATCAAATTGAAAACTAAAATCATGATGACAAGTTTCATGGTTATCATTATTCTTTATAGCATACATCTAATCACCATAATCATCATAGATAGGAATTTTTTATCATAGTCAATTGAAACCACTTCCAAAATAGTGAATTCATCATTAAATAAAGTCATGACCTCTCCAAATCCACTTTAATAATTATTATAATAAGATTCAACACCCTCCAAAATGGTGGGATCATCATTACACAAAGTTGACACTCTTCCAAACCCACTTTCGTCAATATAATCATCATAAATAGGAGGCATGCAATCATCATAGTAAATATTCTCATCAAAAGTAGGGGGACTAAAAATATCATCTTCATCAAATATAGCATCCCCAAGCTTGTAGCTTTGCATATCATTAGCATCATGGATATTCAAAGAATTCATACTAACAACATTGCAATCATGCTCATCATTTATGCCAAACATTTTATTGAATTCTTCTTCTATCAGTTGAGCACAATTTTCCTTTCCATCATTTTCATGAAAGACATGATAAAGACGAATAATATGAGTCCACCTCAATTCCATTTTTTGTACTTTTCTTTTATAAACCAAACTAGTGATAAAACAAGAAACTAAAAGATTCAATTGCAAGATCTAAAGATATAACTTCAAGCACTCACCTCCCCGGCAACGGCGCCAGAAAAGGGCTTGATGTCTACTACGCAACTTTATTCTTGTAGACTCATGTTGGGCCTCCAAGCACAGAGTTTTTGTAGGACAGTAGCAGTTTTCCCTCAAGTGGATGACCTAAGGTTTATCAATCATGGGAGGCATAGGATGAAGATGGTCTCTCTCAAACAACCCTGCAATCAAATAACGAAGAGTCTCTTGTGTCCCCAACACACCAAATACAATGGTAAATTGTATAGGTGCACTAGTTCGGCGAAGAGATGGTGATACAAGTGTAGTAATGATAGTAGATATTGATTTTTGTAATAGGAACAATAAAAAACACAAAGGTACCAAGTAACAAAAGTGAGCACAAACGGTATTGCAATGCTTGAAAATATGGCCTAGCTAGGGTCCGTACTTTCGCTAGTGAATCTCTCAACAATGTTAATATAATTGGATCATATAACCATCCATCAACGTATGATGAAGAATCACTCCAAAGTTCCTATCTAGTGACATAATACGAAGTTGTTTGTAGGGTACGAAACCATCTCAAAGTTATCCTTTCCAATCGATCTATCCAAGAGTTCGTACTAAAATAACACCAAGTTATCCTTTCCGGTCGATCTATCTAAGAGTTCGTACTAAAATAACACCATATGATACACATCAACCAACTTTAATGTCACCTAGATACTCCAATGTCATCACGAGTATCCGTGAATTGATTATACGATATGCATCAAACAATTTCAGATTCATAATACTTGATCCAACACAAAGAACCTCAAAGAGAGCCCCAAGATTTCTACCGGAGAAACAAAGACGAGAATGTGCATCAAACCCTATGCATAGATTACCCCAATGTCACCTCGGGAATCTGTGAGTTGAGTGCCAAAACACACATCAAGTGAATCAATATGATACGCCATTGTCACCACGGGTATTCATAGCAAGACATACATCAAGTGTTCTCAAATCCATAAAAGTATTCAATCCGATAACACGAGATCTCAAAGGGAAAACTCAATTCATCACAACAAGATAGAGAGGGGAAAACACCATATGATCCAACTATATTAACAAATCTCGCGATACATCAAGATCATGCCAAATCAAGAACACAAGAGAGAGAGATTAAACACATAGCTACTGGTACAAACCCTCAGCCCCGAGAGTGGACTACTACCTCCTCATCATGGTGGCCGCTGAGATGATGAAGATGGCCTATGGTGATGATTTGCCCCTCCGGCAGGGTGCCGGAATAGGGTCCAGATTGGTTTTTCGTGGCTACAGAGGCTTGCGGCGGCGGAACTTCTGATCTAGGCTTATTTCATGTTTTTTGTATTTGTAGGATTTTTGGTGTCGGTCTCACGCTAAGATGGCCCTCGAGGTGACCACAACCCACCAGGACGAGCCAGGCCCCCTGGTGCCTTGTGGGGCCCTCGTGGCTCTTCTGGCCCTCTCACGAAGCTTCTAGTGCTCTTTTCTTCCAAAAAAATGTCAAAAAGTTTCATTGCATTTGGAGAACTTTTAGTTCTGCATGAAAAACAATGCCACGCTAATTCTGCTGAAAATAGCGTCAGTCTGGGTTAATTCCATTCAAATCATACCAAAACCATATATAAGTTTTGTAAACATGGCATGAATACTTCATAAATTATAGATACGTTGGAGACGTATTTGTGCAGTTTTTAGTTTTCTTGAAACTTAGGTCGATTTTGGCACAAGTTAAGATAACACAAAGACTTTCTACACATGCATATCTAGAGATAAAGCAGTGGAAATAGTAAATAATGCAATTATGCGGAAAGTAAGGGGTAGAGTCTGAAGATCAAATGCAATGAAGACACGATGATTTTTGGCGCGGTTCTGATAGGTTGTGGTCGGTGTGAAATCCGGGCAGACCTCGGTTGTGGGGGCCCCGAGCTGTGGATCTCGGATCGGTGGTAAGAAGAGCAAGGGAGACGATGTTTACCTAGGTTCGGGCCCTCTTGATGGAGGTAAAACCTTATGTCCTACTCTTGTTTATGTTCATGGAGATGTATCAAGTACAAAGTTGATCTACCTCAAGATTGTAAGTTGTGTTCTTCCTCTAGGGCTAGGCGAATGTAATTGTGATTCAGTCCCCTCTACGGGCTAAACCCCTCAACTTATATACACGCCAGGCAGGGCATCTAGGGTTACATAGTCGATATCCAGGGGATCGCATGGAGGCGGTAGGAGATGTCTTGGAGTATACGTCAAGTCTTCGGCAGAGGTAGTCTTGATCACGCCTAGGCTCACAACTTCTGGACTCCAGCTTGAAGAGAACGAGGGCCTATCGGCCCATCAGAGGACTATGCACCGGATGGGTTAGTACCCCCATATCCAGGACACTGTCAGTAGCCCCTGAACTGGTCTTCAACACCGAGGACGCTATTCTCGATCTTCGGTTCCGGAGTCTTGGCTCGACAGACGAGTTCCTTCTCGGTATCTTCTTCAGTTCGACTCCGAGGTCTTCGGTCCTATGGACGGTTTTGCGCGAGGCCCGGTCCACAACACATGGTGTGAAATCCCTAACTTTGATCGTTGTGCGCCTATGGGAAACCGGGACGCTTTATGGCGGGATGTCGAAGCGTCAGCCCCTTTACTTTCTTATTTATAGCCACAAAATCTAGGGCTGGGATAGAGCGCATCTCGACCCCGTCCTTGCCAATCTTCGCATGCTTTTCTCTTCTACTCCCTTATCCAACCCCAAGATTTCAAACAATGGCGAGCGACGCGGGTTCCTCAAGATGAGCTCATGGTCCCCTCAAGGGTGATCCAGGGAGCTGCTCTATCCCTCGTCTTCAACTAGAGCGCCTAGCCACCCAAGGCTATCTGCTAGATTCAGATCTAGCCTCCACTCGCCTAGGATTGACGTCCATGAACAAGCAAGCACACGCGGAGAACCGTCCATCCCCATGTGAGAGCAAACGGGTATGCTTCATTCCCTTCCTCCTCCGTGGCCTAGGATTTCTGATTCACCCCTTCCTTCGGGGCTTGCTTGAGTTCTACAGTCTGCAACTCCACCACCTCACACCCAACTCCATCTTATACATCACTGGGTTCGTGTCCCTATGCGAGATGCACCTCGGATTTGAAGCACACTTCAGACTCTGGCGGAGGTATTTTTGCATGACGCCCTGCTCCCCAACCGAGGTGTTGTATGAGGTGGGAGCCGCCGAGGTCTGTCCAATTAAAGGGATCGACTACCTCCCAGGTACTCCTCAAGAAGATACCGACTTCTGGTCGTCCGAGTTGTTTAATATAGATGATGTTCTGTTATATGACCCATTTCGGCCCGGGATCCCCGCTTTCTCCTTGGAACCTCCGAAGAAGCGCTATAGCTGGGGACCGCGGACTGCATCTCAGGAGGATGACACCAACGTAGTCATCCTGGCAGCCCAAGTGAAACTGTTGAAAAATACTGGCCTCACTATTATAGACGTCATGGCCACGACAATCAGCCAAAGATTCCAACCACTTTGGCAACACCTGCACTTGATGTGCATGTAGAATGGAACCGACGACACCTCCCGATCCGTCCAAGCAAATCTTGATGGCCCGTTGGCCTTCGGGACCGCTCTAGCCAACATATATCAAGGATCGACGGAGGAGTTCGCAAGATGACGGTTTGGAGATGGTTGTCTTACTACAATCTTGCAGAGATAGTGAGTTTCCCCAGCCCTTCTTATTCATCTAAGTTGTTTTTATGGTTAATTTTCTTGACCAACCCTTTATTGAACCTGGACAAAGATGGAGGCGCTGGGTCAAAACCCTAAGCAGCCCTGCGCCCGAGCCAGAGACATACCGCCAGGCGAACGATCCTCTCTTCAATGAGGACAAAGAACTGTCCCTTATATTTGAAGAGGGGAAATTCTATTTGGAGTGCTTGACGGCTCAAAGGTTCCCGTCACTCAAGACGTGCCAGGAACACGGCAGGCCTCCTTGGTAAAATCCCCCTCCTCTGCTTGAAAGAGAGCCTCTCGTCCCGAAGCCCCCAGTCCTCTGACTTCTACTCCAAAGGGACGATGTGCAAAGCGTTTGCATGGAGAACCGACCCCTCAAAGGAGCCCACTACAGGAGACACTGGGAGCCAGGGTGCGCATGGTGACTATGGGGGTGGGCTAAAATACTTCCTTGGCTCATAGGTAACTTTTAATGCGATTCCGAGAATAACTCATCATGGATCTTAGTTCTTTCAATCTTGTCACAGGCAGCCCATTCCTCCTCCAACAACAGAGGGTCAAAGAGTCGACACGACGTTGGCCCCGAATAGTGGTGCAGAGCCCCTTCCCACCTCGGATGTCGCTCCCGAGGTACCTTAGCCAGCAGATTCGGGGACCTACTCGGCCACCACCTCCGAGGTCCAGAGCGCCATGAATCATCAATGATGAAAAACGTCTTTTAGAGACTCCGCCTTTACTAACCAAGAGTTCAATGCTCTTAGTTCGGTGGATGCCTACCTCGGAGTTACCCGTTCTGTCTTTGAGGAGGCAGTAAACGTTTTATCCCAGGGCATGCAAGTAAAGTTTTATTCGAAGACATATTATTTCGGTCATATTTTGTGTTGGTCAAAAATTCGTTTGCTTAAAGACAAACTTAATCTACCGAGCCTGGCAGTAGCCCGTAAGGATTGGTATGGTCGGTTGTGACCATATCAAGGCTTGATACTAACTGAAGACAATTACTTTGATAGGGAGCCCGGGAGAAAAACAATCAACTAGCCGAGGTACTTGACGAGATAAAGTGGAAGCTTGACACGGCTCTAGCCAGCACTACAAAAAATACACTTTCGTGATGATACCTGTTTGTTCCAGTAGGTCATGTTTTCTGTCATGCATGTACATCCATGCCGATTTTATGACAGAATCAAGATAGTCTTACCTGTGCTGTCGTAGAAGTGTTCCATGACAATACCAAAATTATCATCACGGAAGTGTCCACTTCCATGACGATAAATGGCGCGTCATGGAAGTGCTTTCGTCAAGGGTAACCGACACGTGGCATCCACCGTAACGGGTCGCCTTTAAGCTATCGGGTTCCGGTTTGGATTTGATAACCTATTAACATCCCGGACAAATGGCGATTTTCCACGTGTAAAATTCTCATTCGCTGGCGGATCCACGTGTCGGCCCAGCGTTGGGATAGTTGTCATCCAGCGAATGGACGGGACGCGCCTATGATACGTCGACATGTGTCTCGGCCCAACAGTGGCCCATTCAGGTCAAAAGGCCGGCCCGTATGACCTGGTCAAAAGGTAACAGTCGGCCCACTTAAAGCCTGCTAGCGGCCTGTTCGCATATAGCCCATTTATAGCCCGCTAACTCACAGCCCATTATGGCCTATCCTAATTAGGCCCAGTAGCACCATCTGGGATGCCCAATATGATTCCAGCCCGTTGTAACTTCCGTCCCATGTATGGCCCATGACGTCTTTCGGTCCATATGTCGCCCTTTTTATCTCTTGGCCCATTTATGGCCCATGGTAAAACTGGCCCATAATGAACAGTGTATCGCTTTATACCCATTAATGGCCCATTATTCTATTGGGCCGTTTCCAGCCCGTGTTATCTTTCGGCCTTCTCAGGGCCCAGTTATTCTTGGGCTGATTTGCAACATTAGATTACTTACGGTCCGTTGTGGGCAAAATTCAGCCCGTGGTTAAATTCATCCCGTTTGTGGCCCGTTAATCTGTTGGGCCGTTTTCATAGCGTCATCAAATACAGCCGATTAACGATGGACCATTATGGTCGGCCCATGAACGGATGATTCCAACTCTAGCCCATTTACGACCCATATTGCGGTTCGTTAGTGGCCCATGTTTTGCCAATCGATCATACGGCTTGTAGGAGGCCCATTGATGCTACAACCCATAGAAGGCCCATTGTTTCTATGACCCGTAGGAGGCCCATGGTCACTACAGTAAATATGTAGCCCATGGTTATTGTGGCCTAGTTTTAAAAAATAGGTTATTGCGGCCACTAGCAAATCGCGGAAAAAGAACTGCACTGACTACAAGCAAACAAATAAACAAGACAACAAGGAAATAAATAAGCAGGCAACTTACGCTAGGCTATCACGGCTATTACACATATTACATCCACTAGGCATCAAAGTTCGCCACCAATGCAAATATGGGGAAAAAAGCAGCATATTACATACACTGGTTGTCAAAATTGGCGACCAGTGCAAATAGACGCCGCAGCAAAAGAAGTCCAACACTGAAACCACTTCACAAGAGCTCAATAAACAATATCCTGGGTATCCACCATGCTGGCAAGACGCTTAACAAGCTTATTAGCTTTATCTTGTTTGGCGCTTAAATTCTCCAGCGCTTGCTGTTGCACCAGAAAGTATGCATCTGAATTCTGCAAGGACTTCCTCAGTCCTTCGGCTTCCTATCGCAGCACATTTGATCGATGTCTTTCAACTTGAAGTTGAGACTCAAGAAGCCGAACTGATTCAGGCAGTGAGTTCGAAGAGCTGGTGCCAGCAGTAGTGGCCAGTAACTCGAATACCACATCAAGACAGGACTTTGGGGCTGTATCAGTGTCTTCAATATAGTTTTTATCAGCTTTCTTGGAGACCAACAGGGATGTCTCACTATCTTGAACCTTATCTGCATTACTTCCTTTACCATTTCATTATGGGGTACTCTTCTCTAATATTTTGTCCGCATTCTAAAAGAGAAACAAGCAGACAGATCACAGGTTTACCATGTTGTATATGAAACTCATTTTGGTAAACCAGTTCAGTAGTAAGGTGGACAGGATAACAACATGAACCAAACATATATCTATGCAGTATGGTCACTGTATGGTCTATATCATTCTAGTTTATATTGCCAAATCAAGATAGAGACAGTTCAAATCATATATGTTTAAGACAAAGCAACATAGACAGAATATAAGTGTGGGAAACTACACAACAATAACAACACTCGTAATGTGCATTGAATGAGAACATAAATGTTTATTCAATTGAAACTGAAATCAACATAGAGCAAGTTACAACAGCAAACACGTTAAACAAACAGGTTTAAAACATACCTGTTGCGCCATTAGAGTTTCAATTGCATCCTTTAAATTTGAAATTAGTTGGTATGAGTAAATACAGTGATGCAAGAGCAAAGGAGTATGAACCATAGCTATGGAACCTGACCTGAGATCAATTCTTCTTTTGCTTTAAGCGTTGACTTGGGGTTCGGAGTGGTGGTCGTTGTGCTTTGGGCACTGCAGTTGCCTTACTAACTGCTTGTGTTTGGGCGCTCTATGATGGAGACAGTGTTGTGTCAACTGGAACTGGGTTACTATCTGTTGGGGTTGGGGTTAGAAGGGGTGTAGCTGGTTCTCTGTCCAACTGGGTAGGGGTACAATCTGTGTGAGTCTGGGTTATGTGTGCTAGGGCTGGTTCTTGGGCAAGTACAACCGTGGTTCTATCTGCATCGACGGGTAGCACAATCTTTTATGAAGACCGTGTTTTTACTCCCATAGATACTGCCATCACCCCTCCAATTGAAATGGCTGATAAACAAGAAAAGTAATTGAATGTACAAACATTGTAAGATAGACAGGTGCAATGGATAGTAGGGAAGAAAAGAGGGCATGAAATAATTCACATTTATGTTGTCTAACCAAACAGGATAGCATGATATAATTTCACATAAATGATGGCTAATTAAACAGGATAGCATGACACAATTTCACATATATGATGGCTAACTAAACATGATAGAATGACATACTTGAAAATATGATGACTATGTAAACAGGATGACATGATATAACAATACCATGTGTCTATTAAAGTGGTTGGCATGCCATAATTCACAAACATGCCATCGATGGAAACATGATGGCATGATATAATTCATGGATAGAATGACATAATTCAGAACATGATGACTATGTAAACATGATGAGATGATATAACTATATCATGTCTTTAGAAAATGGGTTGGCATGCCATAATTCAGATACATGCTGTCTATGTAAACATCATGGCATGATATAATTCAAATATATGGTTTATATACTAAGCAAGTGAGCAGAGGGCAATCACATATACGATGTGTCAACTAAGGGGATGGCATTTAATATTGTGTATATGATGTAAAAACTAAGCATTGCAAGACAACATATGCATGATATGAGTAATATAACCCTGCCAAGTTTGAGCATACACCTCAGGGGGAAAATAGGACTGGTCATCTGCCTCTAAATCCTCCTCCGAGGAGCTATCTGTAACCAGCAAGATATCTGCTTCAGCAGGTAGCATTGTCTGCTCTGAAGACCTTGTTTTGACTCCAGATTTCTCCATCACCAATTCAAATGTCTAATGCACAGGAAGAGGAGTTGAATATACAAACATTGTTGAAAAATGGAATGAGTAATACAAAAAAAGGATGGCATGATATAATTCACATATATGACGCTTGGCTAAACAGCATGGCATTGCATAATTCACATACATAATGCCTTGCAACAAGATAACATTGCATAATTCACATATATAATGTCTTGCAACAAGATGGCATTGCAAAATTCGCATATATGGTAATTAGACACTAAACAGGTGGCATTCACACAAAGCATGTCTAAACTAAGCAAATGACATGCCAATGCAAGACACCATATGCACGATATGAGCAATATAACCCTTCCAAGTTAGAGCATGCACCTCGGGGGGAGGGGGGATACGACTGGTCATCTGTCTTTGAATCCTCCTCTGAGGAGCTATCCATAACCAGCAAGACATGCACTTCATCAGATAGCATTGTCTGCTCTGAAGACCTTGTTTTTACTCCAGATTTTTCCATGACCGTGTCAAATGGCTGATGCACAAGAAGAGTAATTGAATGTACTAAAATTGTTGACAAATTTAATACATAATAAAAAAAGGATGGCATGATATAATTCACATATAAGATGACTGGCTAACTAGGATGGCATTGCAAAATTCACATATATGATGCCTGGCTAAACAAGATGGCATTGCATGATTCACATATATAATATAGAAACTAAACAAATGTCATTCACACAATGCATGTCTAATCTAAGCAGATGACATATTTTATGTATAAAGTAAGCAATGCAAGGCACCATATGCATGATATGACCAACATCAGCATGCCAAGTTAGAGCAAAGGACCTTAGGGGGTAAATAGGAGTGGTTTGCTCCCTTTGAATCCCCCTCTGAACAGTTATCTTCCTCTTGATTACAGTCTAGAATGGGGGGAGGGGGGGGGGTTGCTTTTGCACCGACCATGGAGCGACGTCTGCATGAAATTTTATTGCCACGCAAGGCTCGTCTCTTTTGCTCTACATGTTCAGTACCATTGTGTACAATAACTGACATGCATAGGAATAAAACATAGTGAGATTTTGTAAGGAGTGCATGCACAAATCATGAGTGATGGTAGCAAACTGTGGATAGACCCAAAACCAATGATAGCAGGCAGATAATAGCTTTAGTTAAAAAATATAGATAATGGCTCCTTTAATGTTTGTTCCCACCCAACATGAAACTCATAGTAGACACCCGAGATTAACCAGATAGTAGACAAATAGTATTGATTGCTGCCCCCATATGTACCCCACAACCATTTAAAAACTCAATTTTGAGCATTAGTTTGGACCTGACCCGGAGTCTAATCGGTGAATAGGACGATAAAGTAGCATGTCATCATATTAAGCGATGCATAACAAAAGCAGACATGAAACAGTAGAGCCGCTCATCTCTGAACTTAATTGTCGAAACTGAATTTTGCTGTCGAAACTGAATTTTATTGTCGAAACTGAACGCACTAGTAGAAGAAAAGCAGTAGCAGCAGCAGCGCCCGGAGCAGCAGCGCGTGCGAGAGCTGGGGCAGCTAGTCGTGTAGCAGCATCTCGGGTAGCAGCTGCAGGGGCTCGAGCGAGAGCAGGATCTGCTGCTCATATAGCAGCAGCACGAGCAAGAGTAGAGCAGTAGCACAAGCAAGAGCAAGAGCGAGAGCAGCATCACAAGCAAGAGCAAGAGCAGACCAGGTAGGGGACCGAGAGAAAGAGCAGAGCAGCAGCGCGAGTTGGAGCCAAAGCAGCAGTAGCTCCTACTGATGTGGACGTCGCTGCTGAGGGAGCGAAGCCGTGGAGGAAGTGGCCGGCGACGCCGCCGTGGATGGAGCCGCGCCATGTCGGCTCGGGACCGAGCGCCGGCAGCACCGTGAGATTGAATAAAGAAGAAAATGCAGTGATTAGTGTCGGTGGAAAACGACACCTATGGGATCACAAGAATTCCTACTGCGGTTGCGGGGCGCGGGGTTGAGAGAAGAGCGGGTCTAACAGAGAGCACACGGTTCGTTTAACTAGGTTCGGGCCGCGAGGATGCGTAAAACCCTAGTCCTGCTTTGGTGGATGTATATCTGAGTTCTTGAGCTAGCTACGGGGTGTAACGAGCTCCAAAAAGCCGAATCCTTCCCCTCGTCGCCTTGGGCCTCCTTTTATAGAAAAAGGGGTTGCCACAGTGGCACACAGGAGATGGAAAGTGCAACGGTGTTGCGTGGTTATCCTGGTATTACAGGACAAAGCGCATTTAATGCGAGGCTTAGGTGTCCCTTTGCTTTATCGGGGACGGGGGCGGCGTCCGTCCCGTCCATCGCCGCTCCTCCAAGCTTCGACACACGCCCTGGCCAGCGATGCATGCACTGCCATGTAGGCAGGCAGGCAGCTGAGGTGGCGCGGTGGTGGAGCCTCCATGAAGGGCTGCATGTTGCCACGCAGGTGCCTGCCTAGCTGGTTGGGTCGGCAGCTGCAAGCGAACGGCGGCGGAGACTTGGCTGGTGCGGGCCTGACGATGGCCCTGCTGGTGCGCTTGGCGAGGGCCTTGCTGGGTGGCCCGGCAAGGGTCTTGACATGGCGCGCAGGCGTCCCCGGCAAGGATCTTGCTGGGGGTCTTGTGGGTTTCTTCGGTGAGGATGGCTGCCTTCCTATCCTCATTTGATTTGACTATTCTTTGTCTTCACAAAGATCTGCATGCCACCTCGGAGGTGCCTTCCCGAGCCCTGGCCCCATGTGGATGATGGCGTCAGGGATCGTGGGCTCAAGGGTGGCTCAGTCCGTTGGCGTGGGACGAGCTGCCCCGGCAAGGGTCTTGCCGGGGCCGCTGAGGCTGCCCCGGCAAGGGTCCTTGCCGGGGAAACCTGCTTCGCCCATCTGATCTTTGTGGCCTTGGTCCTTGTCGTTGCTCTGGCCATCTTGGGCTTCGGTCTTACCTTGGCTCACCTCCCTTGCTTTGCTTGGTGTGATCGCAGGCGCGGCTCTGACTATCCGTGCACAGGTAAAGGGGTACAAAAATGTGCCCCTAGTTTTGTACACCTACAGGAGCCCCCGGGCCTGGGCCACACATAAGTGCGACACATTGTTGGGACAGGCCCAAAACGGTGCGCGGGCAGGCGGGGCGATTCTTACCGCGGTAAGCTTTTTCGCGCACTGTGCTCCCCATGACCCGCGCGCGCGGCGCGGCGTGGAGGGGCGTGCGTGACGTGGGTGTCATGCGTGGGGTGGTTTTCACACGCATGCATAACGTCGCAGTAAATGGGGGGCGCGACCCGCGGCTTCCCCATAAAAAGGGATAACCGTGGGCGCACTGTTCCTTTTACCTTCGCGCAACCCCAATCTCGGAAACCTCCGCCTGTCTCCCTCCTCTTCTCCAAGCTTCGTCCCCGCTCGCCGCCATTGTGTTTCTGCCACCCTCCGCTCCTCCCTCCTCCTTCAGCCACCATGGCGCCCAAATCCACCAAGGGCAAGGGGGTGGCCAAGGATGCCGGGACTGTGGAGCCGCCGGAGAGCGCACTGTCGGGGCGACGGACGCAGTCCGCCTTCTTCTTCCCCTCGACGGTCGACGTGTTTGAGCTTCGGGACCTCTTCAGGCCCTTGTGGGGAGTGAAGATGGGGGGGGGGGGGGAAGGATTCGGGGCACCCGGCCACGCGCGCCATCCCCGCCGCCTGCACCGACCTTGCCCCAAATCGGTACCCCTTCTTTGTTGATTACTTTTCTTGCGGGCTCTGCCCTCCCTTCTCTGATTTCTTCAGCGACATCATGCACACCTTCGGCTTCCGCCTCTTGGATTTTACTCCAAACGCGGTGACGTGCATGGCCCTTTTCTCGCACCTTTGCGAAGGCTTCGCCGGGGTGCACCCCAACACAGCGCTCTTCCGCCACTACTTCTCCTCTCGGATCCAGCCGGGGGACGCCATCTCTGGGTGCATCACCTGGATCCCAAGATCCAAGGGGGCGTACCTGGACGGCGCCATGAAGGAGAGGTGGGAGGAGTGGCGGGGCCGGTGGTGCTGGATTGAAGAGAAGGACCCGCCGGCGTTCTGCAAAGTTCGCCGGGCGCCGCCGGTTCGCGGCAGTGATTGGAGCGATGTTGATGCTGCTGACGGGAAGCTCACGGTTGCCACCACCAGGATTCTCCGGCTTACCCAGGCCGGGCTCACCCTCGAAATGATCGGGGCGGATTTCATCCGCCGCCGGATTGCTTCGCTGCACAACAAGGGGAGGCCAGCCTGGCTCTTCACGAACCCCGCTGACATCATGCGACTCCGCCCAGGCCTTGATCACAACTTCACAGTGATGGCGCACGCCCATTTCTGCCAGCGGATCTTCCAGCTCGACGTGGGCCGCGACAGCGAGTTTGAGCGGACCGGCAAGGTCGCGAGGGCCGCCGCGAAGGCCGACAAGGTCCTCAAGGGGCCATTGTTCAAGCTGCCAACGGGGGTGGTCCCGTTCTGTAATAACTCACGTCGGTCTGATATCATTGCTATGATGCCGGACTGCAACACGCGTGGCCCCGACCCGAGCTGGGAGGAGTCGGAGGACGTCGAGGTGCAGCAGTTCTTTGACACTCTGCATGAGAGGTATGTCGATGCCGATGCCGAGCAGCTGCTTGTCCAGGACGCCTCCCAGGCGGAGCTGGACTACATCGCCACCAGGGCGAGGGAGGCGCAGCTTGCCAGGGAGGCCGGCAACGATGGCAGCGTGGAGGACATGGCTATGACGGCCGCGGAGGAGGAGGAGCTTGCCCGGTGGGCGGCGGCTGCCGGGGGAGCCAACAGTGCCGACACCGAGGCTCCACTGGTTGAGGATGTGGCCGGTGTGTCGTCGTCGGAGGAGGACGAGGTCGCAGAGCCGACGCCACCTGCGGGGAGGGGGCAAGTCCTGCGGCGGGCCAGTTCCGGCGAGCCGGTTCGACCCTCCAGGGCTACGCAGCCGCAGCTGACCTTGGAGGGGTCCCGGCCCCACACGAGGGCCACAGCGGCGAAGAAGCCGGCGAAGGTCGCGGTGAAGAAGAAGACGGCTGCTCCTTCTTCATCCAAGCGTGCCCAGACGCCGCCTCCTTCCCCTTCTCCGGCGGGTGTTGACACGGAGGTCACCTTTGACTATGGATCCCTCGGCCCGAGGAGGAAGAGGAAGACGACAGAGGAGGAGGCGGACGACGAGTAAGCATCTGATTCCTTTGTCGTTATCTCTGCCTCTTCACTCTGTGTTGCTTATCTTGACTTGTTGTAATTCTTGCAGGGACGAGGAGACGCTGGCCCAGAGAGTGAAGAGGGCCAAGGTATCGGTGGGTGGCCAGCCCCCGGCTGGTACTTCGAGGGCGCCCCTGGTGGTGTTGAGCAGCCTGGATAGCAGCCCCCGGCAAAGCCCCCAACGTAAGTTCATCATTCTTCTCTCTTTGACATGTGCCAGGGGCGCGACACTTTGGTGCCGACCTTGCCAGGTGTGCAGGAGGGGAGCGGCAACAGGAGGAGCCACAGGGGGCTACCCCCAACACGCCGCCCCCATCGACCACACCGCCCCGAGGGGCGTCCCCGGCAAGGGCGCCAAGCACCGAGACCACACACATGGAGGAGGAGGAAGAGACCTTGGGCGCTGGCGGCTTTGCCTCGACGCCAAATGTTGGCGGGGAGGGGACTTCCGTTTCCCAGCCGGGTGCCGGCACCGGTAAGTCGTTCGCTGTTCGTCCCTGCTTCTTCTTCTTTTTGGTTCTTGGCCTTGGCCTTGCCTCACCCCTGTCTTTGGTGCCCAGACCCCTCCTCGGTGAACCCAGAGGACGTGGACGCCGTCATCGAGGGCGTCACCAAGGCCACCGAGGCGGACGCCAAGAAGGTCGCCGTTGAGGAGGCCGCCAAGGACGCTGCCGAGGAGGCCGCCGAGGGGCCTACCGGGGAGGCCGACAAGGCTTCCGCTAGGAGGCCGGCAAGGGGCTTGCTGAGGACGCCGCCAAGGGGCCCGCCGGGGAGGTCGGCAAGGCCACCACTAAGGAAACCGGCAAGGGGCCTGCCGGGGGGCCGGCGGGGCCGCTGCCGAGGAGGAGGAGGAGGAGGCTGGCGACCAGCCTTCCTCCTCCGCTGCTTCCGGCTCCGGCAGGTACCTAAGGGTGAGCGACGACTTGTTTGTTCACCTTCCAGGCGCGTCGAGCACCAGGGCACGCATCGAGGGAGAGGTGTTCGACGACAAAGTGCTTGCCGCTGCCGGGCTTGAAGTCGTCGACGAGCCAATCATTGGCGGCGACGGCTCGCAGGAGGAGCGGTTCCTCCATGCCATGGGCGCCACCCTCCGGAAGCTCCAGGCGCTCCACCACGCCCGTCTGGACAAGGTTAAGTCCAGGACGGCGATGGTGGAGAAGGCGGAGGCGGACCTCCAGAAGCGCGTTGCTGAGGCGCATAACTGGTTCCGCGAGGCCCACGAGGAGCTCAAGGCTGCCCAGGGCGAGCAGGCCAGGCGCGACATGGAGCTCACCATGAAGCTTGCCAACGTCAAGAAAGCTCAGGAGGCGGCGAAGAACTCGGCCGAGGCCGTTCGGACCCAGCGCGAGGCCGCGCTGAACTCCCAGGAGGAGGACCTTGCTGTACGCGAGGAGAAGCTCGCTGCCACACTTCATGGCAAAGATGCCGAGGTGGAGAAGCTTGTCCTACAGTGGACCAGTGATCTGGAGCAGAGGCACAAGGAGGCACTCAATGCCCAGGCCCAGGTTCACGCCGACAAGGTGGAGGAGCTGGAGGCAGAGCACGACAGGCTGAAGGAGCAGGACCTGAAGCTGTCCCAGGAGAAGGACACACTCAACAGTGCTCTGACAGAGGCGCAAGGCGCGGTCGTCAGCAAGGCTGGGTAGCTCACCGAGGCCAACAACTCCATCAAAGACCTCAAGCTGAAGCTGGAGGGTCTCGAGAAGGTGCTGTCGGAGGCTACAACCCGAGAGGGGACCCTGGCCAAGGAGCTGGAGGCCGAGAAGCTGTTGCGGAAGAATGAGGGCCTCAACTTTGCGGATCACGTGGAGGGCGAGAACCGTTGGCTCAATCGCCTCGCCACCGTCGCCAACCAGGCTGGCGCACAGCTGGCCATCATGGGGATGCCGGATGTGAGGTATGTCCCGGAGCAGAGCGTGAGCGCCAATCGCAGCCTGACCATGTTCTTTGAGAAGGTCATCGGTGCTCTAGAGCGGCTCCACGCCAACCGGGCGGCCTCACTGGCCGACGAGTCCCGAAGATTTTGCCAGGGTGCCATGACCAAGGTTCTCACCAAGGTGGCGCACTGGTACCCCGACCTCGACTTCGACGCCGCGCTGGAGAGCTTGCCGGAGGGGACCGACCTTGCGCCGCTCAAGGAGCGCATCGAGCCCATCATCAGCCGAGCCGGCGAAATTCTGAGGGTGGAGGGCCAGCGTCGGGATTAGGCGTCCTGTTTTCTTATCGCCACTGCAGGTTCACAACCAAGACAATTGCTATCTCTAGTTAGAACCGCGGCAGCAATTTGATGTAACATAACTCTGCAGCACTTTTAGTACTATGCATGTTATTTCCCTGTTCAATTTCCCTTTGTATACGCACCCTACGCCAACTGGGCAGGCTTGCTAGCGCGGAACCCCAAGGCGGCGTCTTGGGGACGGATCCCCATTGGCCTGCCGGGTATGCGTGCTGCCGGGCGAGCCACCTTACCGTTCTTAACGCAGCCACTCGAACTATCGAGCTTGACTCGAGTCAGAATCGAGAGCGTTGTTAGTTGCGTAAGGCTACCCTGTCGCTCCCGACGCAGCTGCTTGAGCTGTTGAGCGGGCTCGAAATAGGGAAAGGGCGTTGCCGATAGCGGGAGAGCCCCCTGGCGTGCAGGTTTTCCATACAAAGGCACGACATCTCCAAGGGAAATAGCCTCATATAAAAAGAAAAGAAAGTAGTCAGCGTTCGGTGTGACTTAGCTTCTGCTTGTAGTCGCACCGATGTCGATCTTTCGACCCCCTATCCTGCTTCTCTTAGAGCCATCATGATGAAGAAACGCTCACTCAACTGCTAAAACCGATTCTCACAAACGCGCCCCCTACCTGGCGCACCAAAGATGTCGGTGGAAAATGACACCTATGGGATCACAAGAATCCCTGCTGCGGTTGCGGGGCGCGGGGTTGAGAGAAGAGCGGGTCTAACAAAGAGCACATGGTTCGTTTATCCAGGTTCGGGCTGCGAGGATGCGTAAAACCCTAGTCCTGCTTTGGTGGATGTATATCTGAGTTCTTGAGCTAGCTACGGGGTGTAACGAGCTCCAAAAAGCCGAATCCTTCCCCTCATCGCCTTGGGCCTCCTTTTATAGAAAAAGGGGTTGCCACAGTGGCACACAGGAGGTGGAAAGTGCAACAGTGTTGCATGGTTATCCTGGTATTACAGGATAAAGCACATTTAATGTGAGGCTTAGGTGTCCCTTTGCTTTATCGGGGACGGGGGCGGCGCCTGTCCCGTCCGTCTCCACTCCTCCAAGCTTCGACACGCGCCCTGGCCAGCGATGCATGCGCTGCCATGTAGGCAGGCAGGCAGCCGAGGTGGCGCGGTGGTGGAGCCTCCACGAAGGGCTGCATGTTGCCACACAGGTGCCTGCCCAGCTGGTTGGTTCGGCAGCTGCATGCGAACGACGGCGGAGACTTGGCTGGTCCAGGCCTGACGGTGGCCCTGCTGGTGCGCTTGGCGAGGGCCTTGCCGGGTGGCCGGCAAGGGCCTTGCCGTGGCGCGCAGGCGTCCTCGGCAAGGATCTTGCTGGGGGTCTTGTGGGTTTCTTCGGTGAGGATGGCTGCCTTCCTATCCTCATTTGATTTGACTATTCTTTGTCTTCACAAAGATCTGCATGCCACCTCGGAGGTGCCTTCCCGAGCCCTGGCCCCATGTGGATGATGGCGTTGGGGATCGTGGGCTCAAGGGTGGCTCACTCCGTTGGCGTGGGGCGAGCTGCCCCGACAAGGGTCTTGCCGGGGTCGCTGAGGCTGCCCCGGCAAGGGTACTTGCCGGGGAAACTTGCTTCGTCCATCTGATCTTTGTGGCCTTGGTCCTTGTTGTTGCTCTTGCCATCTTGGGCTTCGGTCTTACCTTGGCTCACCTCCCTTGCTCTGCTTGGTGTGGTCGCTGGCGCGGCTCTGACTGTCCGTGCACAGGTAAAGGGGTACAAAAATGTGCCCCTAGTTTTGTACACCGACAATTAGTGTAGAACCTCTTTGGTGGCGCCGATTAGGCCTCAGCTTCATCCGAGGAATCGGTCATGATGCTGCTCTTCCAGTGGTGCAGGTGAAGATGGCGGTGTGGGAATGGAGGTGGCGTGAAAGACGAGGGGAACATCAGGGCAGCTCCTTGGAGGTGGAGGACGGGGTGGCTGAACCGGCGGGACGACGAGATCGACAATGGATCCTCATCTGGTGTGGTGGATGAGGGACGTCGAGGTGTTGTTGTGGACAGCGTCATCGGGGAAGAGGCTCCGGCTGGGTGGGCGGACGGGGGAGGGTGTGGGGCTTCGCGGGTGTTCGCGGCCTTGGTGTACGAATGGGGGGATGGAGGGAACGGGAGGGGGAACCATGGCTTAGGAACGCGCTTGTCCGAAATGTGGGGTAAGTTACGAAAGTACCCCCACCGATTTGAGCTAGGCGGTTCTTTTAGTTCAGGGGTATCACGGGCATTTCGCGTGTCGTGATTTCGCAGGAGGTGGGAGTTTTCGCGCGCATTGTAATTTTGGGATAGCAAGGCGCAGGTTGAGATGGAGGGAGTTTTTGGAGCACAACGAGACATAGATATATCTTAAAATTTCGGGGTAACAAGGCGCGGGTTGAAGAGGCAGGAGTTTCGCAGCACGATGGACAGAGATGCTAGCTTGACATTTCGGCATAACAAGGCGCGACTTGAAATTTCGGGAGAACAAGCTTAACATGTACAAAAAAAGACAATTCACACTTCACTAGAGAGAGCCATGTCCCGTTTTATTATATTACTAGAAATGCATTCAAATACAACAACAAAAAACTAAAGAAATCGGGACAACAAACTTAACGTGTACAGTACGAAATCAATTTGCACTTTCCTCAACAATAAAAAAACAATTCATGTTGTCTAGCATATGGACTAAATTTGAGTACATTTTCCTTGTTTGAATGGGATTGTACTCGGGTTAGTTACACAACCATCTAAATATTATCTTCACAACACATGACATGAATATAGGAGTAGTAAATTTCCATATAAATGTGAACTACATCACTACTACAGGATGCTGCTAACGTGACACTACAATCAGAGACCCTTTGACGAAATTGTGTGCGATGCATTAATCATAAATGGTGATGTAAAAAAACCGTCAAAAAAGGTGCAAACGTTTGCGATGGCGGAGCCATCAAACTTGGTTCGGATTTTAGTTGCGTGTGCAATTCAGGGCACACGGTTAACCCGTTTGAACTGTTTGCGATGAGGCAGAACAACAGAAACGGGTAGCCATATCAATGTGTGTGCGATATACAACATACAGTTCGCTCCGATGAACCGTTTGCTATTAGGGAGTGCAACAAAAACGGTTAGCCAGATCAAGGTGTGTGTGATATAGGGCATACAATTCACTTGGATGAACTGTTTTCGATTAGCAAACACAACGGAAATGGTTCAACTTAACAAGATGTGTGTGATACATGGCAAACAACCAACTCAACGGCGAGCAACCACGTGGTCAACCTTCTGCCATCAATAAATTTTGACCTTGTTTCTCGTCACATTGCAGATTACAACGCAATAAGTAATTGCAAATCTATTCACACCTATCAAAGTAATATGTGTTCACACTTAGCATCGGGCTATAAAAACTACCCACCCGAAAATTACTTCACAGTTCCTCTCCTCATCACCCACAAAACTGGTCTTTCCTGTCAAGTCGTTCCGCCATGACCGGTAGGAGGAGTTTAGGGTGGACATATAACCAGGCAGCAAAGACCAAGGCCGCGGATGCACTAGAGAGGTCCCGCCGCAAAGCCGCAGCCGCGGTAGAGATGTCCCTGCGTGCCGTGGAGCCCTCGAACGAGCTCTCACGGGCACGCGAGGGCTCTCACAAGCGCATTCACGGCGTCGGCCATCGCGACAAGCCACGTTCCTGAAGTCCTTCGCCGGCGACGACGACATTCTCGCTGGCGTCACTACGCAGCAGGAGCTGGTCGACGGCTTGATGAAGCTACTCAAGATCAGCGATGCCTCGGTTGACAACGCGACCGGCCTCGTCGAGCAACTCATGGGTGACAATGCGAAGCTCCTCAAGTTGCTCGCCGAGAAGGAGGAGGAGGCTGCCGGTTGGAAGATGCTGCATGAGCTGACCAGTGCCTCGGGGATGACACTGAAAGCGGTCGTCGAGGAACTGATGGGTGGCTTGAGGAAGCTCCGGATCGAGCGCGAGCAGGAGGTGGAGGAATCCGTGGATGCTTTCAAGCAAATTCGTGAGGAATTGAAGAAGGAGTTGGAGGATGTCGTCGCCCGACGATCCATGGACGAGTAGAGACAGTAGCGACCCAGATCGTTGTTTGCAATTTCCTTCTTCTCTCGCCCCCGTGTCTTCCGGGCTTTGCCGCATGTGGCATTTTAAATTATCCGAAATATGTAAGACAATTATTAACTGCGCCATTGTAAATTTGTCGTCGTATTATTCGTTGCCATTTTATTTATGGTCGTATTATCCGTTACCCTATGTGGCAATTTAAATTAGGGCGGAATACGAGTTGAAAACACAAACAAAGCAAATGCTGCCATGGGATGACAAGCAAACACCCTCCGTCCAGGTGCTTTAATTAACCCATTAATGGAGAAGTTGTGAGCGAGGCGGGCGGCGGCTGGTACATGGAGGTTAAAGAGCTCACTTCCCAATGGGCATGGGCGGCGTTGCTACTCACACGTGTCCCGTCGAGCCTGCGAGGTGGACAGGATGCATGTGTCCCGTCGAGCATGCGCGGTGGACTGCTCGCACGCGTCCCGTCAAGCCTGCACGGCAGACTTCTCGCGCTCGTCCCGTCTAATCAAACAGCTGCACGCACGCCACCGAGTATGGTTAAGTTTCAACACGATTAATATAATACAACCGTTTGTGATATTACAGTGTCAGCTTTTTGTTTCAAAAAGGACTTCGTTGGCTACTAATGTGTGCGCCTCTTCTCAAACTGGACAATTTTTTTACCACGGCATATATGTGCCATGTCATGAAACCATGCCAAGTTTCATGTTTTTTTGGGTATGTTTTTGATTTACTGGGTTTTAAAAACCGAGATTCTCAATGTTTCAGGATGACGACAAGTTTGTAATTCATTCTCATTCCTTAAATGAGACCTAAACATGCACCCAATAACACATGTACAATTTCCCACCCATTTTGCTTCACTGGAGCATGTGCTTGTAGTTCAAATTTGAATTATGGACTACATTAAATGCGTAGAAAACTTAGTAATTAGTAATATATACAATGGCCAAACGAACCCTGAACAGTTTCAAATTTTAGCCTGACACTCCTGTCATTCTATGTTGCCTGTAGAAAACAAAGTCAAGGCGAGAAGAGGCAGCGATTATCGTTTCACCCACAAGAGGGGCATGTTTCCCTACCGGAACCACGAGGGTTGCGACGGGCTCCATTTTGTAAGAGGCTTGTAATATAGCTTCGCCCAAATTGGACAATTATGTGTACCATGTAGTGACACCATGACAAGTTTCATGATTTCTTGGTGAGTTTTGGATTTACAGAGATTTAAAAACTGAGATTCGCAATGTTTGTGGCCAAGCCAGGATGGCGATATAGTTGAATTCGTTCCCATTCGTTCCATGGGACCTAAACATGCACCCCAAGGAAACATGTACGTTTTTTGTAGCCATTTTGGTGAACTGGAGCATGTATTTGTAGTTCGGATTTGAATTATGGACATTAAATGCCTAGAAAACTCAATTAATGAATAAAATAGGTCAAACAAACCCTGAATAATTTTAAAGTTCAGTGCGAATCTCCCGTTGTTCCGTGTCACGCGTAGAAGAAAATACGAGGCTAGTAGAGTGAGTGATTATCGTTTGGCCCACAAGGGGACATGTTTCCCTATCGAAACCATGAGGGTTCTTGCGACAGGCTCCGGTTTGTAATAAAGCTTAGCCCAAATTGGCAATGTTTTTACCATGACATATATGTGCCATGACGTGACACCATGCCACCTTTGATGACTTTCTGGTGAGTTTTAGATTTATGGGGATTTAAAAACCGAGATTCAAAATGTTTGAGGACAAGCCAGGACACCGGTACGGTTGTAATTCGTTCCCATTCCTGGCATGGGACCTAAACATGCACCCAAGGACACATGTATAATTTTTCTAGCAATTTTGGTGAACTGGAGCATGTATTTGTAGTTCAGATTTGAATTATGGACATTAAATGCCTAGGAATCTCAATTAGTGTATAAAAAGGCCAAACGAGCCCTGAATATGTTTAAATTTCAGCATGGATATCATGTCGTTCCATGTTGCCTGTGGAAGAAAATACAAGGCGAAAACAGGCAGTGATTACATTTCGCCCACAAGGGGAACACGTTTCCCTATCGGAACCACGAGGCTTCTTTGAGAGAAGCTCCGGTTTGTAATAAAGCTTGGCCCAAATTGGACAATATTTTTACCACGACATATATGTGCCATGACGTCACCGAGATTCCAAATGTTTGAGGATGAGCCAGGACGCGGGTACGGTTGTAATTCGTTCCCATTCCTGGCATGGGACCTAAATATGCACCCAAGGACACATGTATAGATTTTCTAGCCATTTTGGTTTACTGGAGCATGTATTTGAAGTTCAGATTTGAATTATGGACATTAAATGCCTAGGAAACTCAATTAGTGTATAAAAAGGCCAAACGAACCCTGAATAAGTTTAAATTTCAGCACGGATATCATGTCATTCCATGTTGCCTGTGGAAGAAAATACAAGGCGAAAATAGGCAGTGATTACGTTTCGTCCACAAGGGGAACACGTTTCCCTATCGGAACCACGAGGCTTCTTTGAGAGAAGCTCCGGTTTGTAAGAGGTTTGTAATAAAGCTTGGCCCAAGTTGGACAATGTTTTTACCACGACATATATGTGCCATGACGTGGCACCATGCTACCTTTGATGACTTTCTGGTGAGTTTAGGATTTACGGGGATTTAAAACTGAGATTCCAAATGTTTGAGCGAGCCAGGACGCGGGTACTGTTCTAATTCGTTCCCATTCCTGGCATGGGACCTAAACATGCACCCAAGGACACATGTATAATTTTTCTAGCCATTTTGGTGAACTGGAGCATGTATTTGAAGTTCAGATTTGAATTATGGACATTAAATGCCTAGGAAACTCAATTAGTGTATAAAAAGGCCAAATGAACCCTGAATAAGTTTAAATTTCAGCACAGACATCATGTCGTTCCATGTTGCCCGTGGAAGAAAATACAAGGCGAAAAGAGGTAGTGATTACCTTTCACCCACAAGGGGGACACGTTTCCCTATCGGAACCACGAGGCTTCTTTGAGAGAAGCTCTGGTTTGTAAGAGGCTTGTAATAAAACTTGCGCCAAAATGGACGAAATAAATTCCTCGACATATATGTGCCATGTCGTGACACCATGCCAGGTTTCACGATTTTCGGCATAGTTTTGGATTTACGGGGATTTAAAAACCGAGATTCTTCTCACAAAATGTTTTCAAATAGCATACGGTTCACTCACGAAAGCCGTGTGCCTACCAAACCGTGGTCGATGCCCCAATCCCCCTACTGCGCGCACGATCTAAGTCATGCGTTCTGATTGGCCAGAACCCAAACCCCGCGGATCGTACGTGTGCACCTTTGGATGCTCCCTGATCGAATGGGAACCCCGAGCCCTTTCGACAACACATGCAGTACATGGGTAAGCACTGTGCGCATGCGTCGTGCTAGCTCACGCTTCGTTCTCTACTAGGTTTTCTAAACAGGCTACCATTTCTCGCCACTCCTCTCATCGGTTTCCCACCTCTTCTCCCATCGTTTTCTCGCTACGAGTGTCAGTGCTCATTGAAGGCTAGCGGTGACACACCGGCCATGTAAAATATCCTACACAGTTTGTAAAAGCACAAATGTGTGTGATAGGAGGGAGTAGGTCCCATAGGGTGACCAGCGTGAAACCCCTTAATGGCAAGGAGGCAATTGTTATCAGCAAGGGCCGGCTTCCCATCCGCTAGCCTAGTCGAATAGAATGCAGAAGTTAAGCATAATCGGGCTGGTGTAGTCCAAGGATGGGTGACCCGGTGGGAAGTTGCATATCTCAAGCTTCATTTAAATGCCATGACACGGTCATTATAGAGATATATTATATCTCTATAGTGACCTATCATGGCAATTATATAAACCTTGGGATCCTTGTTTGGCCAATTTGTAGACTATGTTTTTATGGGTTATTTTTTGCTCTAAAAAATTAAAGAATGATTGACTTGACCTGTCATGGCGATTATATAAACTTACTATGTTTTTATGGGTTATTTTTTCCTCTAAAAAATTAAAGAATGATTGACTTGACCTGTCATGGCGATTATGTAAACCTTTTTCAGGTTGCATGTAGGGTATAGGGGGCAGGGTGTTCTTCTCGAGCATGTCTCCCTTGTGCGGCTTATAGACGCGACACATATCTGTGGGCTCCCCGAGGTATATATACTATCCTTTACCGACAATTAGGGGGGCCCCACATAAACTATCCCTTTGACCCAACAATGAGAAGGGTTTGACCATGATGGTTTCCTATTGATAGTAGTAAGGTACACGTGCATTGCACGCATGAGATTTGGTAACCAAATTATGAAGAAATACCACACTATAGCATGTAAGCTTTGAGTCATATATGCATGATGTAGATGTTCGTTTAATTCTTATAGTTCATCTCATCCAAAATCAGTTAGTTTTATAAAAAATCTATTTTAAGATTCATGGAATTGTGCATTGTAAAGCATAAAGTAAAAACAAAAAGTGATAATTCATTTAGAAAAAAAAGTTTGGGCAATTAAGATATGGAAGATTCTAGAGAACAAAGGAGAAGTCCTTGTGTTTTGAGGTTTGTGCATTATGCTTAAGTTCAACCATGGCGTCTTCTAGATTGTACATGTGGCAGAATCTAGTGGAATGTAGATGATATCCAACGGCCAGTAGTGCTCGGATTTGCCATCTCTGTACCGTCGGATTGGCTTCATCCGACGACCAACTTTCAAAGTTATTCGCACACTATATAGGGGTATAGATATAGATGTGTCCCATGCTAGACCAAATAAAGTTTTAGCGCATGCGTGGGATGACCCCCCCCCCCCCCCCCGCCGCAGCCCTGAAGTTGGGAAACTGACATAGTACATATTGAACCAGGCTTGGAGTCGGGTATGGTGTTTGGTTTGTAATGTAGTTGGTGTCCCATCGAAGTTGTGCATTTGGGATTTAAACACATCACACACCACCATACCCATACATATTTTTGGGCCGCATGCAGTGTATACGGGGTCTTCTGATCGACCACGTCTCCCTTGTCCGGGTTTTGTGACGACACACATATCTATGGGCTCCCCGAGTGTATATATATCATCCCTTTGACCGATAATGAGGGGTATGTGTTGGCCATGAATGGATTCCTCCTAGTTCGTGTTAGGGCCGGTCACCGTCACATGTCGCTCAACCAAAGCTCGAGCTCATGCGTTATGAGGATTCCCTCCCACATGCTCAGATTGTTGGGTTCGACCTACATCATACACTACGTATCTCGTCCTTAACTACCTTGCCTTCATGGTTGTTGTTTGTATCGAGAGGTAGGCACCACATCTAAATTGTACATTATTGTATATTGAAAACACACATCACCCCTTCCCAACGTACATCATTTTGGGTCGCATGCAAGAGGTGCTGGTTTTGTGGTCCCTCTCGTGCGATTTTTATGATGGTTCAATCTATTGGCCCAAGTGGTTTATCGACAATAATAGTTGCCGTTTGACCAAACGATAGATTCATTGGTCCGTCTTATGGTAGGTCATGGCAACATGCATGTATGACCAAAGTATCGATCATTACGTGCATCCGCCCCGCTGACACGAAGTGGGAGGTGGTGGGCCAAGCATCCTAGCTAGGTACGACTTTATGTCATTATATATATCCAAGGGTGCTTTCGGGTTTGCGAGGCAGGTGCCACCAAAGTTATGCATTGTGTATATAAAGTTTTAAACATCCCCAATATTCCTACATATATTTGGCCACTTCCAGGTGGTTCTTGACTTCTAGCCCCTCTCATCGATCTTCGACGACGCGCCCAACCGTGGGCCTGCGCGGTCAAAGTTGTGCATTGAAATTTTGAACATCACAGACCACCCTTTTCACTCATATATATTTGGGCCACATGCTGGTGTGGCTGTCTTCTGACCCTCTCTAACGTTATTTTTTGCTGCAAAGACTCTGATGACGCTCAATGGACACGGGTATAATATCTTAACCGTGTGTGATACAAGTGCGCTGTGAATCACCATGCCTGCGCAAGCGCGAGCAAAGGTGGAGGTACTGGCTGAACCGTGTGCGATGCAAGTGCGCTGTAAAATCACCACAGTCGTGCAAGCGCGAGCAAAGGGCAGAGGTACTGGCTCAACCTTGTGCGATGCAAGTGCGCTGTAAAATCACCACGACTGCACAACCTCGAGCAAAGGGCAGAGGTACTGGCTCAACCGTGTGTGATGCAAGTGCGCTGTGAAATCACCACGACCACGCAAGCGCGAGCAAAGGGCGGAGGTACTGGCTTAACCATGTGCGATGCAAGTGCGATGTAAAACCACCACCTGTACAAGTGATGTCTACTATGCAACCTTCTTCTTGTAGATGTTGTTGGGCCTCCAAGTGTAGAGGTTTGTAGGACAGTAGCAAATTTCCCTCAAGTGGATGACCTAAGGTTTATCAATCCGTGGGATGCGTAGGATGAAGATGGTCTCTCTCAAGCAACCCTGCAACCAATAACAAAGAGTCTCTTGTGTCCCCAACACACCCAATACAATGGTAAATTGTATAGGTGCACTAGTTCGGCGAAGAGATGGTGATACAAGTGCAATATGGATGGTAGATATGGGTATTTGTAATCTGAAAATATAGAAACAACAAGGTAACAAGTGGTAAAAGTGAGCGTAAACGGTATTGCAATGCTAGGAAACAAGGCCTAGGGTTCATACTTTCACTAGTGCAAGTTCTCTCAACAATAATAACATAACTGGATCATATAACTATCCCTCAACATGCAACAAAGAGTCACTCCAAAGTCACTAATAGCGGGGAACAAACGAAGAGATTATTGTAGGGTACGAAACCACCTCAAAGTTATTGTTTCGGATCGATCTATTCAAGAGTTCGTACTAGAATAACACCTTAAGACACATATCAACAAAGACCCTAATGTCACCTAGATACTCCAATGTCACCTCAAGTATCCGTGGGTATGATTATACGATATGCATCACACAATCTCGGATTCATCTATTCAACCAACACAAAGAACTTCAAAGAGTGCCCCAAAGTTTCTACCAGAGAGTCAAGACGAAAACTTGTGCCAACCCCTATGCATAAGTTCACAAGGTCACTGAACCCACAAGTTGATCACCAAAACATACATCAAGTAGATCACGTGAATATCCCATTGTCACCACAGATAAGCACATGCAAGACATACATCAAGTGTTCTTAAATCCTTAAAGAGTCAATTTGATAAGATAATTTCAAAGGGAAAACTCAATCCATTACAAGAGAGTAGAGGGGGAGAAACATCATAGGATCCAACTATAATAGCAAAGCTCGCGATACATCAAGATCGTGCCGAATCAAGAACACGAGAGAGAGAGAGATCAAACACATAGCTACCGGTACATACCCTCAGCCCCGAGGGTGAACTACTCCCTCCTTGTCATGGAGAGCGCCGGGATGATGTAGATGGCCACCGGTGAGGGATCCCCCCTCCGGCAGGGTGCCGAAACAGGGTCCCGATTGGTTTTGGTGGCTACAGAGGCTTGCGGCGGCGGAACTCCCGATCTATTGTGCTCTCCGATGTTTTTAGGGTATATGGACATATATAGGCGAAAGAAGTCGGTCAGGGGAGCCACGAGGGTGGGGGCGCGCCCAGGGGGGTAGGGCGCGCCTCCCTGCCTCGTGGCTTCCTCGAAGCTTCCCTAACGTCCACTCCAAGTCTCCTGGATTGCTTCCATTCCAAAAATAACTCTCCCGAAGGTTTCATTCCGTTTGGACTCCGTTTGATATTCCTTTTCTTCGAAACACTAAAATAGGCAAGAAAACAACAATTTGGGCTGGGCCTCCGGTTAATAGGTTAGTCCTAAAAATAATATAAAATGTTTTAGTAAAGCCCATAAACATCCAAAACAGATAATATAATAGCATGAATACTTCATAAATTATAGATACGTTGGAGACGTATCAGCAAGCTAAAGGCGGGTAAGTTTATTTGGAAATTAGGATGAACCGTGTGTGATAGACTAGCTAGCTAGAAATATAAAAGCAAACTACCTGCCTTGAGCGTTGCAAAAATCGGTGGTTCCGCGCCACTTTTCCTTATTATCATACACGCATATTGTTATTGGACCGTGCGCGATCTTGGGCACTCCTGCCCCACATCAATTCCTTTACCCAAAGTTTAGTAGCTGCCGTACTTCAACCGTCGCCCACACTCCTCCAGCACCGACCTTATAGTAAAATTGCAGTAGCCGAGACATTTGAACCGTCGCCCTCCCTCGTCCACCACCATCTCCACTCACCATTACTAAAATTTTCAATAGCCACGGCGTATCCTCAAACACCCCCCTTCCACAGTCCCCGACCCGCCCCCTCCCCCCTCGAACCCTAGTTCACGGCCGCCGGCGGCACCGCCGCCAACCCCTACCGGTCTGCCCATACCTCCTAGCTTAGATAATAAAGTTCAGGTTACCCAGCGATTCCCATACCGTCGTCCCACTCCCCTGAGTTTTTAGATGAGGCCTGCGGTGTCCCTCCCCACCATATCCACATCCCCTGCTCCCGAATGTCGCAGCCTAAGCTTGACCACGTATCCCGGGGAGCACGAGCGTTCGTCCAAGAAGAGGTTTATCATGGCCTGTCCGGCGGACGTTGGCGAGGTGGCCGCCGTTCGCCCCGACCAGTCGATCCCGGAGCAACACGTCACCGCGGAAGCCGGCGAAGACGTTGACTACGTTGCCATGCCGAAGGCTTCATGTCAGCGGGCTAGCATATTACTGTATCTCGGGAAAGCTGGCTACGACATCAAGCTCGTCCACAGCGATGGCTTCACGCGGGCCATGTCACAGGTTAAGTGGTCCATCCCCAACCCCTCTGGTTCAACCGCCGTTGATCTCTTCGATGGCCCTGCGGCTGATCTCCTCCACCAAGCGGTCAAGGATTTGTGAGCTTTATACGCCATCGAGCCCATTTTGTCATTCTGAAGGACACATTCTACGGCGGCGGCTTGGGATCCTGAATTGCCAAGTCAGATCTCATCGACCACGACCACGACCACGAGGAGGGCACCCACGAAGGTTCTTCCAAGGTGAAACAGTCCATCTGTGACATCAAAGAGTGCACCATGGGTCTGTGCTCTTCCACCTGGAAGGATCCCGTCCATGAAATGTGAGGCAACATTCTATGAGCAAATCTTACCTTTTCTAGCTTGCCAACCCGTACCCTTTGTTGTAGTAGCATTTGCCGTGCGGTGCTTTAACTGTGCCATGTTTAATTATTTCAGTCATGCAAAAATGTATTGTTCAATAGGGCTATGTGATGTTTAAGTATGAATTGTCCACTTCAGTTTCACGAATGGCTATATTTGGTTGTTTATAGTGAGTAGATGCCTTGTTTATCTGTATTTGGTTGTTAGGTTGGTTGGAGTCAGCATTTTTTCAGTTATCGAGCAGATGCCTTGTTTATATGTATTTGGTTCTTAGTTTGTTTGAAGGGAGCATTTGTCCAGTTATCAAGCAGATGCCTTGTTTATCTGTATTTGGTTATTAGGTTGCTTTTTTAGCATTTGTCCAGTTATCAAGAAGATGCCTTGTTTATCTGTATCTGCTTGTTAGGTTGGTTGCAGTGAGCATTTGTCCAGTTTTCAAGCATATGCCCTATTTATCTATATTTGCTTGTTAGGTTGGTTGCAGTGAGACTCTGTCAAGTTTTCAATGGCTATATTTGGTTGTTATACTGGTCATTTATGCCTTGTTTATTTCAGTCATTCGCAATGTGTTGTTCATTATGTGCAAGTCGGAACTGTGCCGCTCGACTACATCAATACCAGTTTGAATGGCTATATTTGGTTCCAGTTATTCCTGGTGTAGTTAACACATGCCCTTTATTTCAGTTTTACACATTTATCCAGTGTGATGTTTAAGCATTACCTACGTTCTATTCATTTTCAACAATACCAGTTTGAATTGCAATATTTGATGGCTGTTAAGCCTGCTGTCGGTAACATTGCCTTCCATTTTATATCTGCTTTAACAGCATGCTGAAACCAACACATTCAAGCTATCATTTGGAGATGATGTTGTTTACCTTTGCTATATTTGTTTGATGTTAAGGTTGCTGTACTTATCATGCCTTTCCACTACTTATGCAGGACAACAACGGGAGTCACCACCATTTTCCGCCGAGGTTAGCTTCATCCCTCGGCTTGTACTCCCCTCGTCATTCCATAATGTAGTGCATATAGATCCAGGCCTGGACACTTGTTAGCTTCTAATATTGACTTGTTGCTTGTAGGTACATATGCCCTTGCAAGGTTCCCTACATCAACCCTTTTTGCGTATGGGGCAATGAGATATTCATGAACAAGCAACAAGTGAGGAAACTGATAAGGATTATTAGCAAAAAGATACGAATGGTGGCAAGCAAATTATTTGTTTATGCTCTATCCAACACAAGAGTGAGCTGTAAGATGGTAACTACAAACTTTGCAGCCTTCTCTTTTTACTGCCCATAATGAGTTGTTAGACAACAATGTCTGAATCTTTTGTTAGGATTGTGTATTAAAACATGTCTCCCACCTCCCACCCGCCGCCACCCTAACCCTAGCGCCACCCACCGCCGGCGATCTCCACCTCTAGCCATGTGATTGCCTTTCCGATCGCACCATTCCCTCCGGTGTCCTTCGCCACCCGTGATGGTGGCCTCCTTCATGGCTGTTCATGCATCCATCTCCCTGGGGTTGGATTTTCCCCCTGGGATGGGCCTCACGCAAGAGACCAGGCGCACCCTTCGGATGGATCTGGCCACTTCACAATGGTGGTCTCATTCGCACGTCATTCTTTCCGGTTATCTGAGGAGAATGTTGGCCTTGCATTGGAATTTGCGATCGGAGGTTATTGTTCCCAACTTAAGGTATCGTTCCTTAGTGACCATGTGTTTTATTTCAACATTTCATGCAAGGAAGTGGGGTTTTTCATTCTTCATCAATGTAGCTTTGTTTGCACCCAATTCAAATGCCTTTCCATCTTTGGGGCCATGGTGGTCCGGACTGGGAGAAAGAGTTCAGGTTGTGGCAGTCTGAGTGTCAGCAGGAATGGATCCTGGTTGCTCCATCCAAGCACCGGGTACGTTTAGGGCTTGAAGCTTTGGGTCAGGTCCCTGCTAAATCTTCTTTAAGGCCAAATGGATCTATGCCTGCCTCTAGGAAGAAGCTACGTTTTGCTACTTTTCTCAATTACCCTGCTCGCAAAGGTTATAGTTTTGCTCCCTCTGCTGTGGATGTTTTAATAGTTCGAGAGGCTGGGTATCATGTTGATCCTTCTGAGGCCTTAGGGGCCTCTCCCTCCACTTTGCCATTGTTACCTTCTACGGTGACTCCCCCGGTGATCTCACCGGTGAACTCTCCGGCGACCCCACCGGCTGCAGTGCCGGTTTCTTCGATCTCCTCCTCGTCGATCCAGTTTGGTTCGTTGCCCACGTCAACGGAAAGTCCACCTTTCTTGGGCGGCAAGCGCAGATTCTCTGGGTTTTGTTTTGATTCGGGTAAGCCCAAGCCCATGATTATCTTGGACAGCCCACTAACGCCTCAGCCCACGCTGGGTGACTTGGGCCGCTCTTCTATGGCCACCATGGGCTCTCTAGGCTCTCAAGATGCCCCAGTTGATATCTCTGATGATGATTTGCCGGTTATTTCCTCACCGATCCCTTCTCCAAGTAATATTGTGGAACAAGTTCAAAGTTTTGATGAGATGATTGAAGAGATGGCAGCTAAATATTGGGACTGTCAGAATTGCCTTGGTATGAAACATAAGGCTGATATGTGCATGAACAGGATTTGGTGCATGCTATGTTTTCGTTCTGGCTGAGGGAGTCCTGGATTAGGGGGTCCTCGGACAGCCGGACTATATCCTTTGGCCGGACTGTTGGACTATATGAAGATACAAGATTGAAGACTTCGTCCCGTGTCCGGGTGGGACTCTCCTTTGCGTGGAAGGCAAGCTTGGCAATTCGCATATGTAGATCTCCTCCCTTGTAACCGACTCTGTGTAACCCTAGCCCCCTCCGGTGTCTACATAAACTGGAGGGTTTAGTCCGTAGGACAAGAATAATCATAATCATAGGCTAGCTTCTAGGGTTTAGCCTCTACGATCTCGTGGTAGAACAACTCTTGTAATACTCATATCAACAAGATCAATCAAGCAGGAAGTAGGGTATTACCTCCATCGAGAGGGCCCGAACCTGGGTAAACATTATGTCCCCCGCCTCCTGTTACCATTCGCCTTAGACGCACAGCTCGGGACCCCCTACCCGAGATCCGCCGGTTTTGACACCAACATTGGTGCTTTCATTGGGAGTTCCACTATGCCGTCACCATAAGGCTTGATGGCTCCTTCGATCATCGGCAACGACGCATCCGAGATGAGGTTTTTCTCCCCGGACAAATCTTCGTATTCGGCGGCTTCGCACTGCGGGCCAACTCGCTTGGCCATCTGGGGCAGATCGAGAGCTACGCCCCTGGCCGTTAGGTCAGGTTTGGAAGTTTAAACTATACTGCTGACATCCGTGGAGACTTGATCTTCGACGGATTCGAGCCCATGTCAGGTGCGCCACACAGTCACGACGAGCATGACTTAGCTCCACCGTCGGACAATGTTTGGGAGATCACACTTGTGGTTACTCCGGCCCTCAATCCGGAACAGATTGCGCCGTCCGAGGACGGGTGGATGGACCCCTCCACGGAGGCCGCACACTCAGCGACGATAGAGCCGAATACCGACTTCACCTCCTATGAGCCCTGTGTTGCCGGACTCTTGGATTCGTCCCCGGCCACAGGTTCTGAACCGCCTGCGTCAGCGCCTATCGAATCTGATTGGGCACCGATCATGGAGTTTTCCTCCGTGGATATCTTTCAGCACTCGCCCCTGGCCGTCAGGAGGCCCTTGGCCGAACTGTGTCCGTCTTGATTGGGAAGCAGACGACGAAGAAATTCGTTCCCCACCCACCACCCACTTAATAGGCACTGTCGACGACTTAACCGACATGCTTAATTTCGACTCCGAAGACATCGACAGTACGGATGACGATGCAGGAGAGGAACAGGAACCACCGCCCACAGGGCGCTGGATAGCCACTTCATCACACGATATATATATATGGTGGATACACCCACAGAAAACAATGACGAGGAACAGAAGGATGCAGCAAAGGATAGTTCCCTCGAGAAGCAACCAAAGCGACGGCGTAGGCGCCGCTCCAAATCCCGCCTCAACAAAAACTGCGATAACAGCGCAAGAAAGAATAATACCCCGGTCAACTCTGAAAGAAACGACGACCACATGGATCCAGCGATGGAGCAGGATGAACCAGCGGACGGCGAACATAGTATGGAGCCGCTATCCGATCACGGCGACGCTGGGGGTAAAGCTAATCAACCTGTCTCCGGAGAGGAGAACAGTCCGGACGATGATGCACACATCATCCCGGAAAGGTACTTGGAGCAAGAGAACCTCCAAAAAAGGCTTATTGCCACCGCGAAGAGTCTGAAGAAACAGAAGCAAAGGCTTAAGGCCACGCAACATACACTCATCAGTAGATGGAATAAAGTGCTTGACACTGAAGAAAAGTACGGTGGCAGTCGCCACACAAAGAGCTATCCGAAGCGCAAGCTACTGCTTGAATTCGATGACGAGGCTCTAGAGCCCATACAGCCGAAAAATAAAACGACCGATCAGCCGGATCGACCACCCCGCGGCCGCGACAGGGCGGCTAACGATGCCGCACATAAGTCAGCACATGATTTACGTGAGGACTTGCACTAAAAAGCCGGTATGACCAGGTCCATCTACGGATCCAGGAAGCGCTCTCTGGCACAGAATCATGGCCGGCCAAATGGCTATACTGACCGAATAACAGCTCGGAATCAAAACCGAACACTACAACCGCCAGAATGCCATGACACATCCAAATACAGGGGTGCTGCGCACCCCCTATGCTTCACAGATGAGGTGCTGGATCATGAATTTCCAGAAGGATTCAAACCCATGAACATAGAGGCATACGACGGAACGACAGACCCTGGGGTCTGGATTGAGGAATTTATCCTTCTTATCCACATGGCTCGAGGAGATGACCTCCACGCCATCAAATACCTGCCCCTCAAGTTAAAACGACCAGCTCGACATTGGCTGAAGAGCCCCCCCCGAAAACTCAATTGGAAGTTGGGAGGAGCTTGAGGATGCTTTTAGGGCCAATTTTCAGGGGACCTATGTCCCACCTCCGGATGCAGACAATTTAAGTCATATAATTCAACAGCTCGGATAGTCAGCCCGAAAGCTTTGGAACAGATTCCTCACCAGGAAGAATCAAATTGTCGATTGCCCGGACGCCGAAGCCTTAGCGGATTTCAAACACAGTGTCCAGGACGAATGGCTCGCCAGACACCTCGGCCAGGAAAAACCATGGACAATGGCAGCCCTAACAAGCATTATGACCCGCTTTTGCGCGGGCGAAGATAGTTGGCTGGCCCGTAGCGGCACCAGCGACCCAGGCACATCCGAAGTCAGGGATGGCAATGGAAAACCACGGCGCAATAAAAGCAAGCTTCGAAACAATGAAGACAGCCCAGACAACACGGCGGTAAACGCCGGATTCAGGGGCTCTTGACCCGACCAACGAAAAAAGCCATTTAAAGGCAGCAGAGACGGACCGTCCAGCCTAAACAAGATTGTAGACAGATTATGTCAGATTCATGGCACCTCTGACAAACCTGCAAATCACACCAACAGAAATTGCTGGGTCTTCAAGCAGGCCGGCAAGCTAAACGCCGAGCACAAGGGGAGGGAGACAGCAAGTGAAGACGAGGATGAGCCTCGCCAGGAAAACACTGGGGGACAGAAAAAATTCCCACCAGAGGTCAAAATAGTGAACATGATTCACGTAACAAAAAGGAGGAGCAAATGCGCACTTCGAGACATATGCACCGTTGAGCCCGTCACCCCCAAGTTCAACCCTTGGTCGGCCTGGCCGATCACTTTCGATCACAAAGATCACCCAACCAGTATCTGGCACGGAGGATCGGCTGCCTTGGTGCTAGACCCAATAATTGACGGATACCATCTCACCGAGTCCTTATGGACGGCGGCAGTAGTCTTAATCTGATATATCAGGACACAGTCCGCAAATTGGGGATAGACCCGACAAGAATCAGCCAAAGCAATACTACCTTCAAAGTGTTGGAAATATGCCCTAGAGGCAATAATAAACAGGTTATTATTATATTTCCTTGTTCATGATAATCGTTTATTATCCATGCTAGAACTGTATTGATAGGAAACTTAGATACATGTGTGGATACATAGACAACACCATGTCCCTAGTAAGCCTCTAGTTGACTAGCTCGTTGATCAATAGATGGTTACAGTTTCCTGACCATGGACATTGGATGTCATTGATAACGGGATCACATCATTAGAAGAATGATGTAATGGACAAGACCCAATCCTAAGCGTAGCACAAGATCGTGTAGTTCATATGCTAAAGCTTTTCTAATGTCAAGTATCATTTCCTTAGACCATGAGATTGTGCAACTCCCGGATACCGTAGGAATACTTTGGGTGTGCCAAACGTCACAACGTAACTGGGTGGCTATAAAGGTGCACTACGGGTATCTCCGAAAGTGTCTGTTGGGTTGGCACGAATCGAGACTAGGATTTGTCACTCCGTGTGACGGAGAGGTATCTCTGGGCCCACTCGGTAGGACATCATCATAATGTGCACAATGTGATCAAGGAGTTGATCACGGGATGATGTGTTACAGAACAAGTAAAGAGACTTGCCGATAACAAGATTGAACGAGGTATCGAGATACCGACGATCGAATCTCGGGCAAGTACTATACCGCTAGACAAAGGGAATTGTATACGGGATTGATTGAATCCTTAACATCGTGGTTCATCCGATGAGATCATCGTGGAACATGTGGGAGCCAACATGGGTATCCAGATCCCGCTGTTGGTTATTGACCGGAGAACGCCTAGGTCATGTCTGCATGTCTCCCGAACCCGTAGGGTCTACACACTTAAGGTTCAATGACGCTAGGGTTATTAAGGAAGTTCGTATGTGGTTACCGAATGTTGTTCGGAGTCCCGGATGAGATCCCGGACGTCACGAGGAGTTCCGTAATGGTCCAGAGGTAAAGATTTATATATGGGAAGTCTTATTTTGGTCGGCAGAAAAGTTTCGCACTTTATCGGTATTGTACCGGGAGTGCCGAAAGGGGTCCGGGGTTCCACCGGGGGGTCCACCTGCCCCGGGGGGCCACATGGGCTGTAGGGGGTGCGCCTTGGCCTATATGGGCCAAGGGCACCAGCCCCAAGAGGCCCATGCGCCAAGATATAAGAAAAAGGGGAGAGTCCTCAAAGGGGAAGGCACCTCCGAGGTGCCTTGGGGAGGATGGACTCCTCCCCCCCTTGGCCGCACCCCTTCCTTAGAGGAAGGGGCAAGGCTGCGCCTCCCCCTCTCCCTTGCCCCTATATATAGTGGAGGGGAGGGAAGGCAGCCACAGCTGAAGCCCTGGCGCCTCCCTCCCTCCCGTGACACCTCCTCCTCTCCCGCAGGTGCTTGGCGAAGCCCTGCAGGATTGCCACGCTCCTCCACCACCACCACACCATTGTGCTGCTGCTGGATGGAGTCTTCCTCAACCTCTCCTCTCCCCTTGCTGGATCAAGGCATGGGAGACGTCACCGGGCTGTACGTGTGTTGAACGCGGAGGTGCCGTCCGTTCGGCACTTGGTCATCGGTGATTTGGATCACGGCGAGTACGACTCCATCAACCCGTTCACTTGAATGCTTCCGCTTAGCGATCTACAAGGGTATGTAGATGCACTCTCCTTCCCCTCGTTGCTGGTTTCTCCATAGATAGATCTTGGTGATACGTAGGAAAATTTTGAATTTCTGCTACGTTCCCCAACAGTGGCATCATGAGCTAGGTCTACTGCGTAGATTCTTTGCACGAGTAGAACACAAAGTAGTTGTGGGCATTGATTTTGTTCAATATGCTTACCGTTACTAGTCAATCTTGATTCGGCGGCATTGTGGGATGAAGCGGCCCGGACCGACCTTACACGTACACTTACGTGAGACAGGTTCCACCGACTGACATGCACTAGTTGCATAAGGTGGCTAGCGGGTGCCAATCTCTCCCACTTTAGTCGGATCGGATTCGATGAAAAGGGTCCTTATGAAGGGTAAATAGCAATTGACATATCACGTTGTGGTTTTACGTAGGTAAGAAACGTTCTTGCTAGAAACCCATAGCAGCCACGTAAAACATGCAGACAACAATTAGAGGACGTCTAACTTGTTTTTGCAGGGTATGCCATGTGATGTGATATGGCCAAAAGGATGTGATGAATAATATATGTGATGTATGAGATTGATCATGTTCTTGTAATAGGAATCACGACTTGCATGTCGATGAGTATGACAACCGGCAGGAGCCATAGGAGTTGTCTTAATTTATTTATGACCTGCGTGTCAACATAAACGTCATGTAATTACTTTACTTTGTTGCTAACCGTTAGCCGTACTAGTAGAAGTAATAGTTGACGAGACAACTTCACGGAGATCATGATGATGAAGATCATGGTGTCATGCCGGTGACGATGATGATCATGGAGCCCCGAAGATGGAGATCGAAAGGAGCAAAGTGATGATGGCCATATCATGTCACTATTTGATTGCATGTGATGTTATATCATGTTTTTGCATCTTATTTGCTTAGAACGACGGTAGTAAATAAGATGATCCCTCACTAAAATTTCAAGAAAGTGTTCTCCCTAACTGTGCACCGTTGCGAAAGTTCGTCGTTTCGAAGCACCACGTGATGATCGGGTGTGATAGATTCTTACGTTCACATACAACGGGTGTAAGCCAGATTTACACACGCGAAACACTTAGGTTGACTTGACGAGCCTAGCATGTACAGACATGGCCTCGGAACACAAGAGACCGAAAGGTCGAGCACGAGTCGTATGGTAGATACGATCAACATGAAGATGTTCACCGATGATGACTAGTCCGTCTCACGTGATGATCGGACACGGCCTAGTTGACTCGGATCATGTAATCACTTAGATGACTAGAGGGATGTCTATCTGAGTGGGAGTTCATAAGATGAACTTAATTATCCTGAACATAGTCAAAAGGTCTTTGCAAATTATGTCGTAAGCTCGCGCTTTAGTTCTACTGAGTTAGATACGTTCCTAGAGAAAATATAGTTGAAAGTTGACAGTAGCAATTATGCGGACAGTAGAAGGCTTATGTCCTTAATGCACCGCTCAGTGTGCGGAACCCCAAACGTCGTTCGTGGATGTTGCGAACATCGGACATACACGTTTAGATAACTACGTGATAGTTCGGTAATGTTGAATGGTTTAGAATTGAGGCACCGAAGACATTTTTGAAATATCGCGGAACATATGAGATGCTTCGAGGGCTGAAATTGGGATTTCAGGTTCGTGCCCACGTCAAGAGGTATAAGACCTCCGACGATTTTCTTAGCCTGCAAACTAAGGGAGAAAAGCTCAATCGTTGAGCTTGTGCTCAAATTGCTGAGTACAACAATCACTTGAATCGAGTGGGAGTTGATCTTCTAGATAAGATAATGATGTTTCTCCAAAGTCATTGCCACCAAGCTGCTAGAGCTTCGTGATGAACTATAACATATCAGGGATAGATATGATGATCCTTGAAATATTCGCGATGTTTGACACCGCGAAAGTAGAAATCAAGAAGAAGCATCAATTGTTGATGGTTAGTGAAACCACTAGTTTCAAGAAGGGCAAGGGCAAGAAGGGATACTTCATGAAACGGCAAATCAGCTGCTGCTCTAGTGGAGAAACCCAAGGTTGAACCCAAACCCGAGACTGAGTGCTTCTGTAATAAGGGGAACAGCCACTAGAGCAGAATTACCCTAGATACTTGGTAGATGAGAAGGCTGTCGATAGAAGTATATTGGATATACATTATGTGAATGTGTACTTTACTAGTACTCCTAGTAGCATCAGGGTATTAGATACCGGTTCGGTTGCTAAGTGTTAGTAACTCGAAATAAAAGCTACGGAATAAACGGAGACTAGCTAAAGGTGAGCTGACGAGACGTGTTGGAAGTGCTTCCAAGGTTGATATGATCAAGCATCGCACGCTCCCTCTACCATCGAGATTGGTGTTAAACCTAAATAATTGTTATTTGGTGTTTGCGTTGAGTGTAGACATGATTGGATTATGTCTATCGCAATACGGTTATTCATTTAAGGAGAATAATGGTTACTCTATTTATTTGAATAATTCCTTCAATGGTCTTGCACCTAAAATGAATGGTTTATTGAATCTCGATCATAGTGATACACATGTTCATGCCAAAAGATATAAGATAGTAATGATAGTACCACCTACTTGTGGCACTGCCATGTAAGTCATATTGGTATAAAACGCATGAAGAAGCTCCATGTTGATGGATCTTTGGACTCACTCATTTCTGAAAAGATTGAGACATGTGAACCATGTCTGTTGGTATGTACACATGAAGAAACTCCATGCATATGGACCGTTTGGACTCACTTGATTTTGAATCGCTTGAGACATGCAAATCGTACCACATGGGCAAGATGACTGAAAGCTTCGGTTTCAGTAAAATGGAACAAGAAAGCAACTTGTTGGAAGTAACACATTTTGATGTGTGCAGTCCAATGAGTGCTGAGGCACGCAGTGGATATCGTTATGCTCTTACTTCACAGATGATTTGAGTAGATACTGAGTATATTTACTTGATGAAACACAAGTCTGAATTATTGAATGGTTCAAGTAATATTCAGAATGAAGTTGAAGATCTTCGTGATAAGAGGATAAAATGTCTATGATATGATCATAGAAATGAATATCTGAGTTACGAGTTTGGCACTGTGGAAATTGTTTCACAACTAATACCACCTGGAACACCATAGTGTGATGGTGTGTCCAAACATCATAGTTGCACCCTATTGGATATGATGCATACCATGATGTCTCTTATCGAATTACCACTATCGTTCATGGGTTAGGCATTAGAGACAACCGCACTCACTTTAAATAGGGCACCACGTAATTCCGATGAGATGACACCGTATGAACTATGGTTTAGAGAAACCTAAGCTGTCATTTCTTAAAAGTTTGGGGCTGCGACGCTTATATGAAAAAGTTTCAGGCTGATAAGCTCGAACCCAAAGCGGATAACTGCATCTTCATAGGACACCCAAAACAGTTGGGTATACCTCCTGTCTCAGATCCGAAAGCAATAGGGATTGTTTCTCGAATCGGGTCCTTTCTCGAGGAAAAGTTTCTCTCGAAAGAATTGAGTGGGAGGATGGTGGAGACTTGATGAGGTTATTGAACCGTCAGTTCAACTAGTGTGTAGCAGGGCACAGGAAGTTGTTCCTATGGCACCTACACCAATTGAAGTAGAAGCTTATGATAGTGATCATAGAGTTTCGGATCAAGTCACTACCATACCTCGTAGGGTGACAAGGATGCGTACTGCTTCAGAATGGTACAGTAATCCTGTCTTGAAGGTCATGTTGCTAGACAACAATGAACCTACGAACTATGGAGAAGCGATGGTGGGCCCGGATTCCGAAAATTGGCTCGAGGCCATAAAATCCGAGAGAGGATCCATGTATGAAAACAAAGTGTAGACTTTGAAAGAACTACTTGATGGTCGTAAGGCTGTTGGGTACATATGGATTTTAAAAGGAAGACGGACAATGATGGTAAGTATCACCATTAAGAAAGCTCGACTTGTCGTTAAGTTGTTTTCCGACAAGTTCAAGGAGTTGACTACGATGAGACTTTCTCACTCGTAGCGATGCTAAGAGTCTGTTGGAATTATGTTAGCGATTACTGCATTATTTATGAAATCGTGCAGATAGGATGTCAAAACATTGTTTCCTCGACGATTTTCTTGGGGAAAGGTTGTATGTGATACAACCGGAAGGTTTTGTCAATCCTGAAAGATGCTAATAAGTATGCAAAGCTCCAGCAATCCTTCTAAGGACTGGAGTAAGCATCTCGGAGTTGGAATGTATGCTTTGATGAGATGATCAAAGATTTTGGGTTTATGAGAAACTTGTATTTCCAAAGAAGTGAGTGGGAGCACTATAGAATTTCTGATGAGTATATGTTGTTGACATATTGTTGATCAGAAATGATGTAGAATTTCTGGAAAGCATATAGGGTTATTTGAAAAGTGTTTTTCAATGGAAAACCTGGATTAAGCTACTTGAACATTGAGCATCAAGATCTATAAGGATAGATCAAAATCGCTTAATAGTACTTTCAAACGAACACATACCATGACAAGATTTTGAAGGAGTTCAAAATAGATCAGCAAAGAAGGAGTTCTCGGCTGTGTTACAAGGTGTGAGTATTGAGCAAGACTCAAGACATGACCACGGCAGAATAGAGAGAAAGGACGAAGGTCGTCCCCTATGCTTTAGTCGTAGGCTCTAAAGTATGCTATGTTGTGTACCGCACCTGAAGTGTGCCAAACCATGAGTCAGTCAAGGGGTACAAGTGTGATCTAGAAATGGATCACAGGACAACAGTCAAGGTTATCCTTAGTAACTAGTGGACTAAGGAATTTTCTCGATTATGGAGGTGGTAAAAGAGTTCGTCATAAAGGGTTACGTTGATGCAAACTTTGACACTAATCCAGATTATTCTGAGTAGTAGACTGGATTCATATAGTAGAACAGCTATTTGGAATAGCTCCAAGTAGAGCGTGGTAACTGCATCTAGGAGATGACATAGAGATTTGTAAAGCACACACGGATCTAAAAGGTTCAGACCCATTGACTATAACATCTCTCACAAGCATAACATGATCAAACCCAGAACTCTGTGAATGTTAATCACATGGCGATGTGAACTAGATTATTGACTCTAGTGCAAGTGGGAGACTGTTGGAAATATGCCCTAGAGGCAATAATAAACAGGTTATTATTATATTTCCTTGTTCATGATAATCGTTTATTATCCATGCTAGAATTGTATTGGTAGGAAACTTAGATACATGTGTGGATACATAGACAACACCATGTCCCTAGTAAGCCTCTAGTAGACTAGCTCATTGATCAATAGATGGTTACAGTTTCCTGACCATGGACATTGGATGTCATAGATAACGGGATCACATCATTAGAAGAATGATGTGATGGACAAGACCCAATCCTAAGCGTAGCACAAGATCGTGTAGTTCGTATGCTAAAGCTTTTCTAATGTCAAGTATCATTTCCTTAGACCATGAGATTGTGCAACTCCCGGATACCGTAGGAATACTTTGGGTGTGCCAAACGTCACAACGTAACTGGGTGGCTATAAAGGTGCACTACGGGTATCTCTGAAAGTGTCTGTTGGGTTGGCACGAATCGAGACTAGGATTTGTCACTCCGTGTGACGGAGAGGTATCTCTGGGCCCACTCGGTAGGACATCATCATAATGTGCACAATGTGATCAAGGAGTTGATCACGGGATGATGTGTTACAGAACAAGTAAAGAGACTTGCCGATAACAAGATTGAACGAGGTATCGAGATACCGACGATCGAATCTCGGGCAAGTACTATACCGCTAGACAAAGGGAATTGTATACGGGATTGATTGAATCCTTGACATCGTGGTTCATCCAATAAGATCATCGTGGAACATGTGGGAGCCAACATGGGTATCCAGATCCCGCTGTTGGTTATTGACCGGAGAACGCCTAGGTCATGTCTGCATGTCTCCCGAACCCGTAGGGTCTACACACTTAAGGTTCGATGACGCTAGGGTTATTAAGGAAGTTCGTATGTGGTTACCGAATGTTGTTCGGAGTCCCGGATGAGATCTCGGATGTCACGAGGAGTTCCGGAATGGTCCAGAGGTAAAGATTTATATATGGGAAGTCTTATTTTGGTCGGCAGAAAAGTTTCGCACTTTATCGGTATTGTACCGGGAGTGCCGAAAGGGGTCCGGGGGTCCACGGGGGGGTCCACCTGCCCCGGGGGGCCACATGGGCTGTAGGGGGTGCGCCTTGGCCTATATGGGCCAAGGGCACCAGCCCCAAGAGGCCCATGCGCCAAGATATAAGAAAAAGGGGAGAGTCCTCAAAGGGGAAGGCACCTCCGAGGTGCCTTGGGGAGGATGGACTCCTCCCCCCCTTGGCCGCACCCCTTCCTTGGAGGAAGGGGCAAGGCTGCGCCTCCCCCCTCTCCCTTGCCCCTCTATATAGTGGAGGGGAGGGAGGGCAGCCACACCTAAAGCCCTGGCGCCTCCCTCCCTCCCGTGACACCTCCTCCTCTCCCGCAGGTGCTTGGCGAAGCCCTGCAAGATTGCCACGCTCCTCCACCACCACCATGCCGTTGTGCTGCTGCTGGATGGAGTCTTCCTCAACCTCTCCCTCTCCCCTTGCTGGATCAAGGCATGGGAGACGTCACCGGGCTGTACGTGTGTTGAACGCGGAGGTGCCGTCCGTTCGGCACTTGGTCATCGGTGATTTGGATCACGGCGAGTACGACTCCATCAACCCGTTCACTTGAACGCTTCCGCTTAGCGATCTACAAGGGTATGTAGATGCACTCTCCTTCCCCTCGTTGCTGGTTTCTCCATAGATAGATCTTAGTGATACGTAGGAAAATTTTGAATTTCTGCTACGTTCCCCAACACAAAGGAGTAATACCAGGTCCAGAGGCTCGCTGCACGAGCTCTCTAGTACTAGAGGTTATATTCGGTTCTCCCGAAAACTTGCAAAGTGAAAAGTTAACCTTCGACATCGCTCCATTCTGAAGCGGCTATCAAGCACTACTCGGAAGAACGACCTTCACCCGTTTTCATGCAGTACCGCATTACGCTTATCTCAAGCTCAAGATGCCTGGTCCACGCATCATCATCATAGTTAGCGGGAACACAGAGCATTCCTTACATGCGGAAGAATGCGCGGCGGCTTTAGCAGCCGAACAGTGAACGGCTTCTCGAACCAGAATAAATGGTCGGTTGTCAACACCGCGGACACGGCTAGACGAGTCCGGCGCACCACTGGCTGTAACAGCTCAGATAAACCTGAAGATTGGGTCGAGGGATATACCCCCATAAGTGGTGCTAGGGGAATCTCGCATGTAAAAAGGGCTACAGTTCAGCTCAACCTTATTTAGATTGAATTTTAATGGTTTATTAAGAATAATCAATTTTTAGCACGAGGACTTTCGCCTAAGTTTTTCTCTTTTATAGATGATAATCGTGCTACACCCTTTCAGGATACGGCACAATGGAGACACAGGGGCAGACGTGCAGCAGGGCCCCGCTCAAAGGTTTCTTTTTAGATTAAGACCCTGTGTAAACCTTTCTTACTGTCTCTTATTGCTTCACACCCTCCGGATACTCAACACAACCGAGAGGGATGCTGGCGTTATTGGCATTTCGCCACGCCAGACTAATGCTCGTACCTGGAAATTCAAGGTTCATTATTAAGGGCGTTACTCAGCCCGGTATATGCTGTAAAGTCCGAGTACCTTAGGGAGTGTTCGGCGTCGCGAGTTTGGCCTTATATGCATCAGCTCCGAATCATGTGTTTGGTCAATAGTTGGGTTTGCCCGGCTCCCGTGTTTTGCTACCTTACGTTCCGCTCTATCGGCTAAGGTGGCACCGGGAGAACTACTGCGATTGTGCCCTGGTTCATCTGGAGGAGCACCTCAGTAGAGAAAGCCGAAAACTGACTATCATGGTAAAGCGAGAGACTGGTCAACCACTCGAGGACTCAGCGGAATCTTCGCGATTCCTCCGCATTAACGAAGGACCGGTTTCCCGGTCATGTATGTACGCGCACCGTATTCAGATAAGCGCGGAAGTACCAGGGGCTATATAGTAGCCCCACTGTCAAACTCCTATGGCTAAGTGAAAGTGTTAAAGCAATATAGTCCGATTGCCTTGTTCGTCGCGCTATCACCTCCTTAATGGACCAAGGCGTTGGATCAAGTGTGAATACGTGCTTTTCCAAACACCCCCGCATTATATGCGTGGGGCTGAAGCCGACGACTGCAAACTTTCAGGTTATATACATACATAAACGGCCGCACAGGAGGCATCATAATACTTTCAGGCAAAAGTATAAACATAGCCTTTATAATCCAAATAGCATTGTTTTTACAATTGGGAGACATGTCACTCGAACATGATACTCTTCGAGCACTGAGCCTCTATTAAACGAGCACCTTCTAGGACTTCTTCAAAATAGTGCTCGGCCGAGATCTGGCCTATGGCCGGACCCCGAGTTGCAATAGCGGTGGCATCCATCTCTACCCAGTATGTCTTAACACGGTCAAGAGCCATCCGCGCACCCTCTATGCACGCCGACCTCTTTATAGCATCGATATGCGGCACAACACCAAGGAATCGTTGCACTAAGCCAAAATAACTATTCGGCCTTGGCCCTTCCGGCCAAAGATGATCCACGACAGACCTCATGGCAAGACCGGACAACCTATGGAGCTCAGCCCACTCGGCTATTCACTCATTTAACAGCAGCGGACGCGTTGGAGCACTGAACTGCGACCAGAACAACTTTTCCACTTCATGCTCTTTTTGATCTTTGAAAAAATCAGTCGCATCAGCAGCACTCGTTGCCAAGTCCACGTACGCGTCTGCAGCACTCCATAATTGATCCAGAGGGGCATACTTTGGATCTCCAAACTTCGTCCGCAACAAAAGGGGCTTCCCAGCCGTGATATCTCTGGCTTGACGAAGCTCCTCCTTCGCCGCTCTGATTTTAGAGCGGGTTTCCTTGGCTGCTACCATGGCTTTCTTCAGGTCCGCCGCATTTGCTTGGCTTTTGATGACCCACAAGTATAGGGGATCTATCGTAGTATTTTCGATAAGTAAGAGTGTCGAACCCAACGAGGAGCAGAAGGAAATGATAAGCGGTTTTCAGCAAGGTATTCTCTGCAAGTACTGAAATAAGTGGTAACAGGTAGTTTTGTGATAGGATAATTTGTAACGAGCAACAAGTAACAAAAGTAAACAAAGTGCAGTAAGGTGGCCCAATCCTTTTGTAGCAAAGGACAAGCTTGGACAAACTCTTATATAAGGAAAAGCGCTCCCGAGGACACACGGGAATATCGTCAAGCTAGTTTTCATCACATTCATATGATTCGCGTTCGGTACTTTGATAATTTGATATGTGGGTAGACCGGTGCTTGGGTTTCTTACTTGAACAAGCATCCCACTTATGATTAACCTTTATTGCAAGCATCCGCAACTACAACAAAAGTATTAAGGTAAACCTAACCATAGCATGAAACATATGGATCCAAATCAGCCCCTTACGAAGCAACACATAAACTAGGGTTTAAGTTTCTGTCACTCTAGCAACCCATCATCTACTTATTACTTCCCAATGCCTTCCTCTAGGCCCAAATAATGGAGAAGTGTTATGTAGTCGACGTTCACATAACACCACTAGAGGCTAGACAACATACATCTCATCAAAATATCGAACGAATACCAAATTAACATGACTACTAATAGCAAGACTTCTCCCGTGTCCTCAGGAACAAACGTAACTACTCACAAAGCATATTCATGTTCATAATCAGAGGGGTAATAATATGCATATAGGATCTGAACATATGATCTTCCACCAAATAAACCAACTAGCATCAACTACAAGGAGTAATCAACACTACTAGCAACCTACTAGTACCAATCCCGGACTGGGAGACAAGAATTGGATACAAGAGATGAACTAGGGTTTTGAGATGAGATGGTGCTGGTGAAGATGTTGATGGAGATTGCCCTCTCCCGATGAGAGGAGCGTTGGTGATGACGATGGCGATGATTTCCCCCTCCCGGAGGGAAGTGTCCCCGGCAGAACAGCTCTGCCGGAGCCCTAGATTGGTTCCGCCAAGGTTCCGCCTCGTGGCGGCGCAATTTTGTCCCGAAAGGTTGCTTATGATTTTTTCTCTCGACGAAAGACCTTAAATAGCAGAAGATGGGAATTGGAGAGCCAACAGGGTGTAGAAGATATGCCCTAGAGGCAATAATAAATGATATTATTTATCTCCGAGTTCATAATTATGTTTATGTTCCATGCTATAACTGCAATGATTCTCGAGTCTGCTATATCCACGAGGCTCGGAGGAAGACTCATATGCACGTGTGGAATAATAAATGGTAAGAAGTATTTTTAGTCTGGCCTCTAAGACTAGCTCAAGTGTTGCATGATGGTTCTGTTTTCCTGATCATGGGCATGTCAATGCCAGCAACTTCAAGGGCACAATGTTAAGAGAACATTTGTGTTGAATCGACCCGGATTGATGTTATGCTATGAGATTCATTCGTCACAAGTTAATGGTGCATAACACAGAGATGGTTAACGTTTGCATAATTCCTTAGACCATGAGAGTATTGAGTTTCTTCATGCTTGCTTCATGAACTTTGGGGTTTGTTAAACGTCATCCGTAAATGGGTGGCTATTACGGCTTACGGGTTCATGGAAAAGTGTGTCAAGTAACTTGATAGCTCAAGATTGGGATTTGCTCCTCTGACGATGGAGAGATATTCTCGGCCCTTTTGATATTACGGTATCCATCATCGTTTGGCCAGACACAGTGTGATTTGATCACTGGGATGCCGGAACACGGAAACGAGAAAAGAGAACAAAACCGGTAACGAGGTAACTTGCATGGTGGAAAAATGGTTCGTCCACGGGGATGCAACAAATCTCACCTCGGGTGTTTGTGACATATGCGAAGCAACAGGAATAACTCACTGCAACTGGAGGTTCACTCGAATATTTATTCGTGTGGGTATAGGGGTCAATATGGGTGTCCACGGCTCCGATGTTGATCATTGATCGGAAGGGGTTCCGGGTCATGTCTATACTTCACCGAACCTATAGGGTCACACGCTTAAGGGTCATCTATCTGCTGAATACTAGACAGGGAGTCCGAGAGAAAATCATCGAAAAAGTTTCGGACAGTGGAAAAGTTCCGTAGAGAGAGGTCAGCGGATGAGTTTCGGTGAAATCGAAATAGTTGTTTCGGGGTATGCCATTAAGTCAAAATGGTTTCGGCACATGCCTGATAATTCTTAGAGGGTGCCAGAATCATTCTGGAAACTTTTTGGAGTTTTTAGAAATAAAAACCGGAAATGTTTCGGAGCTGCTGGAACCGGTTCAGATGCTTTTCGCAGATGAAAATCACTAAACTGGAATTGTTCCAGAATGCGTTGAAAATCATTACGGTGGGTACTGGAAATGTTCTAATCCCACATAAATATTTTCAATTCGAACGAACGCTGAAAACTGTCGTCATGAATAGTGAAAGAGATTTTTGAGATATTTATGGAAAGCCACCTTTTGGGGCTTTTCCCAAAAGGCTTCTAGAAGGACTTGGGGATCAACGAACCCCCTTTGGGGGCCCCCATGAGGGTGGGACGTTGGAGGGTGCAGCTCCTCCATGGGGCTCCACTTGTCATCCCTTTATGCCCTTTATGCCCTTTTATGTGTGACATAAAGTGTGGACATTTTGGGTTTTACATGTGTCCCCTACCCCTTGGGTTTTCCTATAAATAGAGGTGGAGAGGCACTCTCCACACTCACTCTTTCTCACATACAAGTGCCATTGCAATGATCTGGATTCTCTCTCCCTCCCCGCGAAATAGTTTCGTAGAGCCGAAAGGCTGTCTGGGTTCCGGCAGGAACTAGTTCTGGACGGCGAAGCCCTGCCGGATAGATGACACCGTATGTGTGTAACTCTGTAGAGAGATCGTAGTTTCAGTCTTAGTTCGTGATTGCCTCCCGAAGGGCTGTCCGTGTGACCATCCGAGTTTCGAAGATCCTCCCAAAGGGCTGTTCGAGTGACCATTTGAGTTTCGAAGGTCCTCCCGAAGGGCTGTCCGCGACACTGTCCGGGGGGCTGTTCGACCGCCCCCCAAAGGGCTGTCTGAGGAGCAGATGAGGGTATACATCCTCGTGGTTGGGAGGTCGTAAATCCTAGCTGCGGGGATCTGCACCGCCGATCGTCATCGACTCTACTTCCCGCTGCGCTACGAGTCGGTAACGAAAAAGATCAAACCTTGTATGCAGTCTTCATAGTGGTCCTGGGCTGGTGCGTAAGTCGGAATTTATTTGTTTTCTGTCGCGTTACCCTACAGTGGCACGAGGAGCCGTGCTATTCGTAGATGCAGGTTGCGATCTAGAATACATAGAGATGTATGGGTATTGCATAATATAATTAGCTAGTAGATGAGCTCTATTGCTGAAAATTATTTATTCGGGTGACATATGAAATCTGTTACCTGACGTTCTTGTTGCTTCCTTAGAATTTGCGTTTGCTCAATCTCGAGACAACATGGTGGAATTTGACAAAGTTCTGGCAATCTGTGATCCTGATTGATCATGGAAGTGCTATCAGTTCTTTGGGTTCTGCCGTAGTCAAAAGAAAGATGAAATTCGCAGATGAAAGGGCACTGCAGATATGATCTGCACGAGGGTCATGCGTATGACGAAGTTTAGTATGGGGCTCGAGATTTAATTATCTCGTGTTTCATACACCCCGAGATGTTAATCTAGCAACTTGAATAATCACACTTGATGATAAAACGTTGGTAGCTGCGGTTTAAGTCAAAACCTTAGAAGCCACGAAAAATAAAATTTTGCATAAACCGATTAGAGGCGTCTAACTTGGTTTTGCAGGATATGCATGTGATGTGGTATAGCAATGCTCATATTAAATTTGATTATGTATGAGATGACTATATGATGTTATTAACATGACCTACGTGTCATGATTCGGCATGATGGCTGGAGCCATATGATTGTCACTTTAATGACCTGCGTGTCAACCTTAAGTAATGCACTTATTTTATTAGCTATAGAAATAGCAATATTATCTAGTGCATCGACAAGGTGGTGGCAATCTTCGCGAAGATAAACACCGACGCGAACGCCGAAAGACAAGGAAATACAAGACTTCTCCGTCAGAAAGGGCTATACCATATCATGCTAATTATGAATTTCCTGAAATGTTTATCCCTTATGATGCACCCTTCTTGATTGCGTGGTAGTCGCTTTTATTAGGGTGATCTCTCACAAAAATATCAAGTAGTTAGTGTTCTCCCAAGTGTAGCACCGTCACGGCACCTAACTTTTCGGGGTATCGCAGGATCTCCCTGGGTATGAACGATTAGGGAAGTGTGAGGCGGGTGAGTTGAGACCTCGCAGCAAGATCACTTGGTTGTCTTGACATTCTGGAAGGATCTCCCTGAGCTCGAAACATGCCCATCGAAAGATGAACAAGAGTCACATAGAGATGTGATCGGCAAGTTTGCCTACCGATTGAATTTCGCGCCATCAGTTTTCATCTCGTTCAATGGCGTTGAATGGATATGCGGGTCTTGTGTCACTCATAATCAATTTTGCGAGATATTGATTTGAGTGGGAGCGCACTATTAAATTAACATGTTTAATTCTCAGTGCAATTAATTATGAACACTATCTAAGTGTTTCTTGCAAAATAGTTGTAGAATAATGGCTCGCGTTTCCACCTTCCCTGTTAAAATTGAACAGCTGTTAAATATCTGGTTAAAACTTTACAATTGGTAACGTAATGTGAGGATTGTCCTCAAAAGTGCCGAGAAGGACTTTGTCCTATCGCATGCTTTCCGTATCCTCCCGCTAATGCTATGGATCATGTGACTCTCGTCCTTCGATCCAAAAGCTAGAATTCTGTTACGGTCAAGTGGAATATGTTTGCTTCCATGAAACCCAAACTTCGAAAGTTGGGATAGTTATATGATATTCATGGAACTGAAAATTATTTTCAGATACAAACAAAGCAATGTTTGTTTGCAAGTATTAGTAAAAGTGTTTACTATGCATTTGACTGTTGGGAAAGGGATCCAGAAGAACGCCTGTCATGTAATGAAAGGTGAATAAAAAAACAACTTAAAGAGAAAGGAAGTGTCCAAAGGGTGTTAGTATGACTTACACGCCTAGGAAGTTTGGGGCTAACGCCACTCTTATGTTGGGTGCTTCTTTTGCGAGTAGGAGAAATACTGAAAGTTAAACTGTTAGAAGTATAAAGGCAGAAAGAAAGATGACTGGAATATCCAGCTCATGTATGAATGTCATACAAGTTTTTGATGTATAGTAGGATGGTCAAAGATATAGTTCTTGGGAATTATGGTTAAACATGTTAATCACTAATTCTTGGGTATTGTGAGTTAATCACAAAGATACCCGCTCGATTGCATTGTGTTACGAATCAATGTAAGAGCTACCATGGCCTAAAAAGACTAACCAGAAATGAGGTTAAGGTATACACAGGGAACATAGTAAATGTTACTATACCTTCCATCGGTGTATTACCATCTGTATTTATTTTCATAATTCATTTAGAGTTTTACAAACTCTAGCCCATTGCATAAGGTATCTTCCAAGAAGATTGTTCATAAGTGAACTTTTTATGTTCGATGTTATGAATAACACAAGGGCCATACTCTCATTATGAATGAGATGTATGTTATGAATATTGATAATAATACAATACCTCTGGGTTTACTTTCATAATTCATTTTAGAGTTTCATACACTCTAGCCCATTGCACAATGTTTGTTGCAAAAGAGTTGTTCATAAAAACAACAATTGTTGTTAAGTATTATGAATAACATGAAGGGCCATGCTTCCATCCAAGATGGGATGTATGTTATGAATATTGATGGTAATATGATACATCCATAACACTGATGCTAAATGTCGCAAGACTAAAAGAATACCACACAAGTGTGGCACTACATTTGGTCACATTGGACAAACCCGCATGGAAAATTCCATTATGATGGATTTTGAAGTCTTTTTGATTTTGAATCATCCGACACTTGCAACTTTCCTCTGAAAAGTGAAGTGACTAAAATACTATTCACAGGCCATAAGAAACGAACAACAAACTTATTAGTGATCATACATTTGATGTGTGTAGTACGATAAGTGTTGTTAGTGGTGGATTTAGTTATCTTGAGAAATGACTCAAGTAGATATATGGATATTTACTTGATGAGACGTAAGTCTGGATCTTTTGAAATCATTCGAAAGGTTTTCAAAAATGAAGTAGAAGTTATTGTAATAAGAAAATTATGTTTTTGCAATTTGATTGCAGAAAGGAATATTTGAGTTACATGTTTAGCGAATGTCTAATGAGTTGTGAAAGGGTTTTCATAACTTACACCTCCCGGAACACCACTGCAAGTGAAAAGTCTGCAGAGATGTAATCTAACCATTTATGACATGGTAAGGTCAAAGAAGACATAAATAAATTTGCCATTATCCCTTTTAAAGTGATGTTTTAGAGACCGCGACTTTTACACTGAAAAGAGCTACATCGGGTCTGTTGAAATGAAGCCATGGTATGGTACGCCCAACCATGTTATATCATTTCTTAACATTTGGAATATGGGGCTTGTGTAAAAGGTTACAAACCTATTCCAAATCAGACAAGTGCTAGTTTGTAGGTTATACCAAAATGTTGGGTATTCCTTCCTCACTATACCGAGGCAAATAGTTTTGCCGTGAAATGGTGTGCTTTTAAAGAGAATGGTTCTTTCAAAAAGGTGAGTGGGAGAATAGTGCAACTCGACGAGATAAACAGTATCTTCGTCATCAGATCAAAGGAAAGAGACCTTGGAAGTAATTCCAGAGTTTCCTACTGCGACTGATACGAAAGTCTCTACACTAAAATGTATGAGCTTCGGTCGAACTTGCAGCTGAACCACGTAGGCAAGGCTCGTGCAAACCTCTCAGGTGTGCAAACGAGATATTGTTGTTAGACAACATTATACCTACGATACACAAGGAAGCGTTGATGGGCCCTGACTCTGGAATTGGCTAAATGCCAATACAACCCGAGTTAGTTTCCATATAAGTGATTCAAGATTAAAACCTTGATACACCTTTCAGAAGACTTAGAGTCTAACAAATATTTATGGAACTTTAAACTGATACGGATAAAAATGTTTTATCCATAAAGCTCGACTTGTTGAAATAACAAGTTCAAGAGTTGACTACGATAAGGTTGTTTTCATCGTAGCAATGCTTAAAGTCGGTTCGGGTTGAACTAGCAATTAATACATATTTCAATCATGATATATGAAACATGGATGACAATAGGATTTCCATCTAATGGAAATGAAACCAAGGACTTGCATGTGTTATAGTCCAAGGCATTTTGTTTATCTAGAGGATGCTAGTAAGGGTGCAAACTTCAGAGTTCCAGCGATGGACAGAAGAGAGCAAAATGGAGTTGGAATCTTCGTGCTTTGATGAAATGGTCAAAGGGTTCTGACTTCATCAATGGGTAACGAAGATGCTTGTAATTCAAGAAAGTAAGTGGGAGCGTAATAATATTTCTAAAAACCTTGTGTGCTTGACACATTGTTAATTGGAAATAAATTTCTTGACATGAATTAGGACTTCATTTGAAATTGTTTTTGATGAAGTGCTTAGGCTAAATAGCCTCAACTTTAGGCATGATGATCTATGGAGATAGATTTACCTAATATGGCTAAGCAATGAATACATATTGACAAGGTGCTAAAACCTATTTAGCATTTAAAATGCCATGGAGTGATTCTTGACTAAGTCACATGGAAATAGTTTTTGCAAGACTCGGTGTCCCAAAACACTGATGAGCAAAATACATGATGCAGATTCCACACACTTTTGTGTTTGGATTAATCATGTATTCCATGGTATGTAAAACAACCAGATATGTCCGATACTCCCAATGTGTTGCGAGTATGGATACTAAAGTGATCAAAGTACTGATTGTGGGACAACAGTGAAAGATGTCACTGAGTACTAGAGTAAGTACTGATGATATGTTTTCTCGCAAGCGGAGATCATGAAGAGTTCGTTGTAAAATATTACATCGATACAGTCTTCATCTTCTCCATGTGATTTTCGATTTAAGTTAAGGGTTTTGTGTAATACACAATATGGTGGCACGGTAGTTGGAAATTGTTCCCAACAGGATACTGTGGCGAATTCTATAACAAATGACTAAGTATGTTGACGCTTTAGAAGCGACAAAAGAAGATGTTGAATCATATAGTTCATTCATGAACTTAGTATGGTTCCAAGATGGCTTTTGTCAATGGGACACTACCGCAGGTAGTTGCTCCATAACTCAGTCTGAGGAATCCAGGTTCGACCTATGATTCACATACATACAACGCCAAGTCCACACAAAATATGAATTTTGTGAAAGCATGAAAATGCGAGGATATGCAAAGATACACACGGAGGTAAAATTGTCAGATCCGATGGACATCAGGCTATACCACATGCGAAGCATTTTTTACACCAGTATGCCATAGGTGTAAAGTGCATTAGCATTAACTAGATTATTGACTCTAGTGCAAGTGGGAGTCTGTAGGAGATATGCCCTAGAGGCAATAATAAATGATATTATTTATCTTTGAGTTCATAATTATGTTTATGTTCCATGCTATAACTGCAATGATTCTCGAGTCTGCTATATCCACGAGGCTCGGAGGAAGACTCATATGCACGTGTGGAATAATAAACGGTAAGAAGTATTCTTAGTATGGCCTCTAAGACTAGCTCAAGTGTTGCATGATGGTTCTGTTTTCCTGATCATGGGCATGTCAATGCCAGCAACTTTGAGGGCACAATGTTAAGAGAACATTTGTGTTGAATCGACCTGGATTGATGCTATGCTATGAGATTCATTCGTCACAAGTTAATGGTGCATAACACAGAGATGGTTAACGTTTGCATAATTCCATAGACCATGAGAGTATCGAGGTTCTTCATGCTTGCTTCATGAACTTTGGGGTTTGTTAAACGTCATCCGTAAATGGGTGGCTATTACGGCGGCTTACGGGTTCATGGAAAAGTGTGTCAAGTAACTTGGTAGCTCAAGATTGGCATTTTCTCCTCCGACGATGGAGAGATATTCTCGGTCCCTCTCGGTATTACGGTATCCATCATCGTTTGGCCAGACACAGTGTGATTTGATCACTGGGATGCCGGAACACAGAAATGAGAAAAGAGAACAAAACTGGTAACGAGGTAACTTGCATGGTGGACGAATGGTTCGTCCACGGGGATGCAAAAATATCTCACCTCGGGTGTTTGTGACATATCGCGAAGCAACAGGAATAGCTCACTGCAACTGGAGGTTCACCCGAATATTTATTCGTGTGGGTATAGGGGTCAATATGGGTGTCCACGGCTCCGATGTTGATCATTGATCGGAAGGGGTTCCGGGTCATGTCTATACTTCACCGAACCTATAGGGTCACACGCTTAAGGGTCATATATTTGCTGAATACTAGACAGGGAGTCTAAGAGAAAATCATCGAAAAAGTTTCGGACACCGAAAAGTTTCAGACAGTGGAAAAGTTCCGCAGAGAGTGGTCAGCGGATGAGTTTCGGTGAAACCGAAATAGTTGTTTTAGGGTGTGCCATTAAGTCAAAATGGTTTCGGCACATGCCTGATAATTCTTGGAGGGTGCCAGAATCATTCTGGAAACTTTTTGGAATTTTCAGAAATAAAAACCAGAAATGTTTCAGATCTGCTGGAACCGGTTCAGATGCTTTTCGCAGATGAAAATCACTAAACTAGAATTGTTCCAGAATGCGTTGAAAATCATTATGGTGGGTACTGGAAATGTTCTAATCCCACGTAAATATTTTCAATTCGAACGGACGCTGAAAACTGTCGTCATGAATAGTGAAAGAGATTTTTGGGATATTTATGGAAAGCCACCTTTTGGGGCTTTTCCCAAAAGGCTTCTAGAAGGACTTGGGGATCAAGGAACCCCCTTTGGGGGCCCCCATGAGGGTGGGACGTTGGAGGGTGCAGCTCCTCCATGGGGCTCCACTTGTCATCCCTTTATGCCCTTTATGCCCTTTTATGTGTGACATAAAGTGTGGACATTTTTGTTTTTTCATGTGTCCCCTACCCCTTGGGTTTTCCTATAAATAGAGGTGGAGAGGCACTCTCCACACTCACTCTTTCTCACATACAAGTGCCATTGCAATGATCTGGCTTCTCTCTCCCTCCCCGCGAAATAGTTCCGTAGAGCCGAAAGGCTGTCTGGGTTCCGGCAGGAACTAGTTCTGGACGGCGAAGACCTGCCGGATAGATGACACCGTATGTGTGCAACTCTGTAGAGAGATCGTAGTTTCGGTCTTAGTTCGTGAGTGCCTCCCGAAGGGCTGTCCGTGTGACCGTCCGAGTTTCGAAGGATGTCCCGAAGGGCTGTCCGAGTGACCATTCGAGTTTCGAAGGTCCTCTCAAAGGGCTGTCCGCGACACCGTCCGGGGGGCTGTTCGACCGCCCCCCGGAGGGCTGTCTGAGGATCAGATGAGGGTATACATCCTCGCGGTTGGGAGGTTGTAAATCCTAGCTGCGGGGATCTGCATCGCCGATCGTCATCGACTCTACTTCCCGCTGCTCTACGAGTTGGTAACGAAATAGATCAAACCTTGTATGCAGTCTGCATAGTGGTCCTGGGCTGGTGCGTAAGTCGGAAATTTTTTGTTTTCTGTCGCGTTCCCCTACACAGGGGGCCCACAAGGTAGGGGGCGCGCCCTAGGGGGTAGGGCGCGCCCCCACCCTAGTGGACAGGTGGGCCCTCCTCTGGTGAACTTCTTCCGCTGGATATTTTTTACTATTCCAAAAATGACTTTCGCGGAGTTTCAGGACTTTTGGAGTTGTGTAGAATAGGTCTCTAATATTTGCTCCTTTTCCAGCCCAGAATTCCAGCTACCGGCATTCTCCCTCCTTATGTAAACCTTGTAAAATAAGAGAGAATAGGCATAAGTATTGTGACATAACGTATAATAACATCCCATAATGCAATAAATATCGATATAAAAGCATGATGCAAAATGGACGTATCAACTCCCCCAAGCTTAGACCTCGCTTGTCCTCAAGCGAAAGCCGATAACGATAAATATGTCCCCATGTTTAGAGGTAGAGGCGTCGATAAAAATAAAATACGGACATGAAGGCATCATGATTATTCTCATAACAGCAACATATATAGATATTGTCATATGATTTCTTATGCTCAAGTAATAATCTATTCACAAGGCAGAGTACGAATCATAAACTTTATTGAGAACCAACAAACTATAATCTCAGTCATTGAAGCAATTGCAATTTATCATAACATCAGAAAGAGTCTATGTCAGAGCTTAATAGCAAGTCCACATACTCAACTATCATTTAATCTTTCATAATTGCTAACACTCACGCAATACTTGTGGTTACGGAGTTTTAATCGGACACAGAGAAAGATAGGGGCTTATGGTTTCGCCTTCCAACCTTTTACCTCAAGGGTAATGTCAACAATAATAACTCATGCTCCCCTACATCCAATTAGATATATCTATCAGGATCTTTCCAACATATATGCTTGCCAAAGGATAAAATGAAAAAGGAAAGGTGAAGATCACCATTACTCTTTTGCATAAGGTAGAAGATAATAGTAAAAGATAGGCCCTTCGCAGAGGGAAGCAGAGGTTGCCATGCACTTTTATGGTTGGATGCACAAAATCTTAATGCGAAAGAACGTCACTTTATATTGCCACTTGTGATATGAACCTTTATTATGCAGTCCGTCGCCTTTATTACTTCCACATCACAAGATTGTATAAAGCTTATTTCTCCCACACCAATCAATCATACATATTTAGAGCAATTTCTATTGCTTTGCACCGATGACAACTTACTTGAAGGATCTTACTCAATCCATAGGTAGATATAGTGGACTCTCATGGCAAAACTGGTTTAAGGGTTTTGGAAGCACAAGTAGTATCTCTACTTGGTGATGAGAATTTGGCTAGCATGAGGGGGAAAGGCAAGCTCAACATGTTGGATGATCCATGACAACATACTTTATCTCAGATATAAGAAAACATAACTCATTACGTTGTCTTCCTTGTCCAACATCAACTGTTTAGCATGTCATATTTTAATGAGTGCTCCCAATCATAAAAGATGTCAATGATAATATATCTATATGTGAACCTCTCTTTCCTTACTACTTCCTATTAATTGCAACGATGACCAAAGCTATGTTTGCCAACTCCCAACAACTTTTAATCATCATACTTTTTCTATGTGAAGTCATCATTCTCAATAAGATCAATATGATCTCTTTGTTTCTTTTATTCTTTTATCTTTCTTTATTCACTCAAGATCATGGCAAAACAATCAAGCCCTTGACTCAACACTAATCTTTATTATATAGCTCACGGACTCGATTACATAGAGAGATCATAAAGCAAAACTCAAAAATAGATCATGCCATAAACTTTATTCTACTAGATCAATATACTACTAGTAGGATCGAACTAAGAAAAACGGTAAACATAGGAGATGTGGTTGTGATACGATACCGGGGCACCTCCCCCAAGCTTGGCAGTTGCCAAAGGGAGTGCCCATACCCATGTGATTACGTCTCCTTTGTTGGTGAGGAAGGTGATGGAGTTGTTGATGACGTAAGCTTGTCGTCCATCTTCCAAGGCATGGGCTCGCCATCATAGAAGGATGATCGAGTCTCTGGGATCCTCAAATCTGCAGCCAAACTCATTCTCTTGAATCTATATTCATACTCACAGTTTTGGTTTTGTAGGTCATAGATTTGGGCTTGGAGCTGCTCGATCTTCTCATGAAGCTTGAAGATGGCCTCCTCGGTGTTCTTGGCATCCGGCTTGTAGTTGTTAGTGAACTCCGCGAGCATCATGTGGCTGGTGTTGATTCCATGTTCCACCATCCCTTGGCACTTGAAAACTTGTTGCTCCACTGCTTCGAGCCTTGTCTCCACGCTTCCGTTCCCCGTTGGTTTCTCGGCATCGCGGATGTGCAGCAACCTATCACGCATCTCAATGGTTTGAGGGTGTCGCAGCACCTCCGCGAGGTAAGCGTTGATGACCTTCTCGAAGAACTTGTCCTTGGAGGCACTTGGGGACGTCATTGATAATCTAGATCTGTCAGAAAAACAGCTCGAAACAAGAACAGAGGACAATTGCATGATACGGGAGTCAAAACCTTCGGGAGAATATATAATGATTTTTTACCGACCAAAATACGTATCGTGCAAGAAAATGGAGTCCGGAAGACACAAGAGGTGCCCACGAGGTAGGGGGGCGCGCCCGGGGGGTAGGGCGCGCCCTCCACCCTCGTGGAGCCCTCGTGTCCTTCCCGGACTGCTACTTTTTTTTTCTATTTTTCTCAATATTCCAAAGTAGAGAAATATTGCCTTAAAAACTGTTTTGGAGTCGGTTTACTTACCGTACCACATACCTATTCCTTTTCGGAGTCTGAAACGTTCCGGAAAGTGTCCCTTATGTATTCCTCCGGGGTTACGGCTTCAATAACATTGGTTTCAACATTTATAGGATTACCTGAGATATAATGTTTGATTCTTTGACCGTTTACCACCTTCGGATTTGTGCCTTCGAAGTTGTTGATTTTTATAGCACCGGAACGATAGACCTCCTCGATGACGTAGGGGCCTTCCCATTTGGAGAGAAGTTTTCCTGCAAAAAATCTTAAACGAGAGTTGTATAACAATACATAATCACCTATGTTAAACTCACGCTTTTGTATCCTGTTATCATGCCATCTTTTAACTTTTTCTTTGAACAACTTGGCATTTTCATAAGCTTGGGTTCTCCATCCATCAAGTGAGCTAATGTCAAATAACCTCTTCTCACCGGCAAGTTTAAAATCATAATTGAGCTCTTTAATAGCCAAATATGCCTTATGTTCTAGTTCGAGAGGTAAGTGACATGCTTTTCCATAAACCATTTTATACGGAGATATACCCATAGGATTTTTATATGCATTTCTATAGGCCCATAATGCATCATCAAGTTTCTTGGACCAATTCTTTCTAGACCTATTAATAGTTTTTTGCAAAATTATTTTGAGTTCTCTATTGCTCAATTCTACTTGACCACTAGACTGTGGGTGATAAGGGGATGCAATTCTATGATTAACATCATATTTAGCAAGCATTTTACGGAAAGCACCATGAATAAAATGTGAACCACCATCAGTCATTAAATATCTAGGGACTCCAAACCTCGGAAAAATAACTTCCTTAAGCATTTTAATAGAGGTGTTATGATCAACACTACTAGTTGGAATAACTTCTACCCACTTAGTAACGTAATCAACAGCAACTAAAATATGTGTATATCCATTAGAGGCAGGAAAAGGTCCCATATAATCGAAGCCCCAAACATCAAATGGTTTAATAACAAGTGAATAATTCATAGGCATTTCTTGACGTCTACTAATATTACCAATTCTTTGACATTCATCACAAGATAAGACAAACTTACGGGCATCCTTGAAGAGAGTAGGCCAATAAAAACCGGATTGCAATACCTTATGTGCAGTTCTATCTCCCGCGTGGTGTCCTCCATAAGCTTCGGAGTGGCACTTGCGTAGGATCTGTTCATGTTCATGCTCAGGCACACAATGTCTAATAACACCATCGACTCCTTCTTTATAGAGATGTGGGTCATCCCAAAAGTAATGTCTCAAATCATAGAAGAACTTTTTCTTTTGTTGGTATGTGAAACTAGGTGGTATAAATTTAGCAACGATACAATTAGCATAATCAACATACCATGGGGTACTACGAGAATTACTTATGACATTCAATTGTTCATCAGGAAAGCTATCATCAATAGGTAGTGGGTCATCAAGAACATTTTCTAACCTAGACAAGTTGTCTGCAATGGGGTTCTCAGCCCCTTTTCTATCAACAATATGCAAATCAAATTCTTGTAGCAAGAGAACCCATCTAATGAGTCTAGGTTTATCATCTTTATTTTCCATAAGGTATTTAATAGTAGCATGATCAGTGTGAATAGTAACTTTAGAATCAACAATATAAGGTCTGAGCTTATCATAAGCAAATACAACTGCTAAGAATTCTTTTTCAGTAGTAGCATAATTTCTTTGAGCATTGTCTAGGGTCTTACTAGCATAATGGATAACATTTAATTTCTTATCAACTCTTTGCCCTAGAACAACACCTACAACATAATCACTAGCATCACACATAATTTCAAAGGGTATATTCCAATCAGGTGGCTGAACAATAGGTGCAGAGATCAATGCTTTCTTAAGTATTTCAAATGCTTCTACACAATCATCATCAAAGACAAATGGTATATCTTTTTGTAATAAATTAGTTAGAGGCCGATAAATTTCCGAGAAGTCCTTAATGAACCTCCTATAAAATCCGGCGTGACCAAGGAAACTTCTTATACCTTTACTGTCCTTAGGACATGGCATCTTTTCAATGGCATCAACCTTGGCTTTATCAACTTCAATACCTCTTTCAGAAACTTTATGCCCCAAGACAATACCCTCATTAACCATAAAGTGACACTCTTTCCAATTCAAGACAAGATTTGTTTCTTCACATCTCTGCAAAACTCGATCAACATTGCTCAAGCAATCATCAAAAGAGGATCCATAGACAAAAAAATCGTCCATGAAAACCTCACAAATCTTTTCACAAAAGTCAGAGAATATAGCCATCATGCATCTTTGAAAGGTAGCAGGTGCATTACATAAACCAAAAGGCATACGTCTATAAGCAAAGGTACCAAAAGGGCATGTAAAGGTAGTCTTTGATTGATCTTTAGCTAACACAGGTATTTGAGAGAAACCAGAATAACCATCTAGAAAACAATAATGTGTATGTTTGCATAATCTTTCTAGCATTTGATCGATAAAAGGTAAGGGGTAATGATCTTTCTTAGTAGCCTTATTTAATTTACGAAAATCAATTACCATCCTATAACCTGTAATAATTCTTTGCGGAATCAATTCATCTTTATCATTAGGAACAACAGTAATACCTCCCTTCTTAGGGACACAATGGACAGGACTTACCCATTGACTATCAGCAACGGGATAAATTATACCTGCCTCCAGAAGCTTTAGTATTTCTTTTCTCACCACTTCTTTCATTTTAGGATTAAGCCTTCGTTGATGATCACGGACTGGTTTGGCATCTTCTTCCAAATTTATTTTATGTTGACATAGAGTGGGACTAATGCCCTTAAGATCATCAAGAGTATATCCAATAGCAGCACGGTGCTTCTTCAGAGTTTTCAATAATCTCTCTTCTTCATGCTCTGAAAGGTTAGCACTAATAATAACAGGATATATCTTCTTTTCATCAAGATAAGCATATTTAAGATTACCAGGCAACGGTTTAAGCTCAGACACAGGATCACCCTTGGGTGGAGGGGGATCCCATAGGATTTCAACAGGCAAATTGTGTGTCAGAATAGGTTCATGTTTAAAGAATACTTCATCTATTTCCCTTCTTTCATTCATAAACTTACCATTTTTGTGGTCTAGCAAATATTGTTCTAAAGGATCACTAGGAGGTACGGCAATAGAAGCAAGACCAATAATTTCATCCTTACTAGGCAATTCTTCCTCACGGTGTTGTCTACTAAATTTAGAGAAATTAAACTCATGGGACATATCATCCAAACCAATAGTAACAACATTCTTTTCATAGTCTATCTTAGCATTGACAGTATTCAAGAAGGGTCTACCAAGTATAATGGGACAAAAGTTATCTTGTGGGGAACTAAGAACAAGAAAATCAGCAAGATATTTAGTTTTCCCACACAAGACTTCAACATCTCTAACAATTCCCATTGCTGATATAGTATCTCTATTAGCAAGCTTAATTGTGACATCAATATCTTCTAACTCAGCAGGTGCAATTTCATGCTTAATTTCTTTATATAAGTCATAAGGTATAACACTAGCACTATGCGACGCCCCCGATTCAATCGTACACTAATCATGCACGCAAATGTGTACGATCAAGATCAGGGACTCACGGGAAAATATCACAACACAACTCTACAAATAAAATAAGTCATACAAGCATCATAATACAAGCCAGGGGCCTCGAGGGCTCGAATACAAGTGCTCGATCATAGACGAGTCAGCGGAAGCAACAATATCTGAGTACAGACATAAGTTAAACAAGTTGCCATAAGATGGCTAGCACAAACGGGGATACAGATCGAACGAGGCGCAGGCCTCCTGCCTGGGATCCTCCTAACTACTCCTGGTCGTCGTCAGCGGGCTGCACGTAGTAGTAGGCACCTCCAGAGTAGTATGAGTCGTCGTCGAAGGTGGCGTCTGGATCCTGGGCTCCATCATCTGGTCGCAGCAATCGGGTAGAGAAATGGGGAAAAGGGGGAACAAGGCAACCGTGAGTACTCATCCAAAGTACTCGCAAGCAAGGAGCTACACTACATATGCATGGATATATGTGTAAAGGGCCAAATCGGTGGACTGAACTGCAGAATGCCAGAATAAGAGGGGGATATCTAATCATGTCGAAGACTACGCTTCTGGCAGCCTCCGTCTTGCAGCATATAGAAGAGAGTAGACTGAAGTCCTCCAAGTAGCATCGCATAGCATAATCCTACCCGGCGATCCCCTCCTCGTTGCCCTGTTAGAGAGCGATCACCGGGTTGTATCTGGCACTTGGAAGGGTGTGTTTTATTAAGTATCCGGTTCTAGTTGTCATAAGGTCAAGGTACAACTCCGGGTCGTCCTTTTACCGAGGGACACGGCTATTCAAATAGATAAACTTCCCTGCAGGGGTGCACCACATAACCCAACACGCTTGATCCCATTTGGCCGGACACACTTTCGTGGGTCATGCCCGGCCTCGGAACAACACGTCGCAACCCTACCTAGGCACAACAGAGAGGTCAGCACGCCGGTCTAAACCTAAGCGCGCAGGGGTCTGGGCCCATCGCCCTGAGCACACCTGCACGTTGCGAGGGCGACCGGAAGCAGACCTAGCCTAGTGACGTTCCAGTCCAATCCGGCGCACGCCGCTCAGTCGCTGACGTCACGAAGGCTTCGGCTGATACCACGACGCCGAGTGCCCATATCTTTCCCGCGTAGTTGGTTAGTGCGTATAGGCCAGTAGCCAGACTCAGATCAAATACCCAGATCTCGTTAAGCATGTTAAGTATCCGCAAACGCCGACAGGGCCAGGCCAACCTATCTCCTAGGTGACCTCAACCTGCATTGTCGCTCCGCCACAAAGATCCACACAGAGGGCCGTTGGGACAAAGGTCCTTTCAGCCCCCAATCCGTGAATCACTCGCGGGTGCTCCTCGAGCCGACCCGACTTTAGTTACCACATGTATCATGTATAAAGTAGTATATACCCGTGATCAACTCCCGAGTGATCACGGCCCGATGGTATAGCACAATAGACGGATAAGAATGTAGGGCCACTAATGGAAACTAGCATCCTATACTAAGCAGGTAGGATTGCAGGTAAAGGTAACAACAGTAGTAACAAGGACAGGCTATGCATCAGGATAGGAATAACGGAAAGCAGTAACATGCTACACTACTCTAATGCAAGCGGTATAGAGAAGAGTAGGCGATATCTGGTGATCAACGGGGGGCTTGCCTGGTTGCTCTGGCAAGAGAGAGGGGTCGTCAACTCCGTAGTCGTACTGGGTAGCAGCGGCGTCGGTCTCGGTGTCTAGCGAGAGAAGAGGGGTAAGAAACAATAAATATTTAAGCAAACAGATGCAAAACGATGCATGACAAAGCAATGTGTGATGCTAGACGTGCCCTAACGCGGTATGAGGTGATACCGGTGAAGGGGGGAAACATCCGGGAAAATATCCCCGGTGTTTCGGGTTTTCGAGCAGAGGAGCCGGAGGGGGAAAGTTGCGAGTTTGATATGTTAGGGGTGCGTAGCGGACGAACGGGCTGCGTATCCGGGTTCGTCTCGTCGTTCTGAGCAACTTTCATGTACAAAGTTTTTCCATCCGAGCTACAGTTTATTTTATATTAATTTTAAAAGGATTTTATCATTTTCTAGAATTAACAGAATTAATTTAATCCTAAAATCCATTTATGACGTCCGCATGATCTCATCATGATGTCAGCGGTCAAACGTGGACTTTGACTAGTCAACAGAACTCTGGGTCCCACATGTCATTTACACAGGTTAACTAAACCGGGTTAATTAGACTAACTAAGTGATTAGGCTAATTTATTTTAATTAGATTAGTTAAACATGATTAATTAAGTTAATTATTTAGTTAATTAATTGATTAATTAATATTTTTATTATTCCCTTTTTTAATATCTTTTTTTAAAACATTTGGGGGTGGGACCTCCTAGTAAGTGGCTCTGGGGGAGGCTTGCGGGCGCTGGGCATGCGGGTTTCGGGCCTCGCTCGAACGATGCGGGCGCACGGTGCTGGCCTCAAGCGCGGCCCCGCGGCCAGGCGGCGGAGCTCGGCCAGTCGGGCGGGGCCGGTGGCAGGAAGGCGGCAGCGCACAGCGGTTGAGGCAGGACGGCGCGGCAGCGGGAGCAGTGGGGCGTGGGCGCGCGCTGGCGAGCCGGGGCGCGGCCGCCCGCGGATGCGCACGCGTGCGGCGGCGATGAGCGGCCAGGGGGGCACGGGCGCAGCAGCACGCAGCCGGGCGTGGTCGGGAGGGGCAGCGCGCGGCCAGGGGCGCGGGCAGTGCAACGGGTGCGCGGTCAGGGCGCGGTGAGCACGCGCTCGCCGTGAGCGCGGGCGCGAGACGAAGAGGGCGCGGTATGCCGTTTAGCCGACGGCGACGCAGAACGAGGGGGAAAAGAGGGCTCACCCCCGTTGCAGAGTAGGGGGGTCGGCGAGGCTCGACAGAGCCAATGAGGGCGAGATGAGGATGCGAGCGACGTGGACGAGGAAGTCCGGCGACGGGGGTTGCTCCGCGCGGCGACGTCGGCCTCAGGGCGCCGCGGTTGTCGGGGGCGAGGGTCGGTGTGGACGGCGGGGAGGAGATGATGACGGGGCGGTCTGGTTTCCCTAGTCCGGTGGGGAGGCGGCATCAGCGAGGTAGAGGCGGGGCGGCGGCGCCAGGGGCTCCCTCGGGTGCGTGCGGGAGTGGGTGGGAAGGGGGCGCTCGTTGATGGGGGGGAGGGGGCGCTCGTCCCTGATCCAGATCGGGATGAGGAGAGGAGAGACGTGGGGAGTGGGAGGAGTGGGTTAGGGTTCGGTGTCCCCTGGGGGGATTAGTAGGTGAGGTGGGGTGGGCCGGTCCGGCCGGGCCGGCCTGTAGCTAGCTGGGCCATTCGGCCGAGGGAGAGAGGTTCTTTTGTTTTGTCCTTTCTTTTTTTTAGTTTAGTTTTCTGTTTTCTTTAACCTTTAATAGATTTTAGTTTAATTAAAATACAATAATAGTCCCTACATTAGTATTACTAAACATCCCACTGCCACAAGCGATTTAGCACATTTTAGAAAGTAGTTTGTATTTGTTTATTAATTTACGGGCAATTAATTAATAGTTCTACCACTATTTTATTTATTTTAGTGCATTTAACTATTTTATAACAGTGTGTCTTCTCCACCCATATTTATTACGAATTACATGCTACATTCAGAACATATTAGTTTTGACTTTTGAAAACTTTTTCTAGTTTGACTTTATGTCAAATTTGAATTTGAAAGAGTTTTGAATTATCGCGAGATTATCAACAGTAATCATGGTGACGTGACAACATTAGTAGAGGTTTATTGTAGCTTGATTATCCGGGCGTCACAGACTAGCACCCATATCGCATAAGCCATGATAACAATGATCTCCTATTTTAACAGAAATAACAGGCACGCCTACCACAGGTCTATGTTTATCTTTAGCACAAGGTTTGGCAATTCTAGCAGTTTCACTGCAGAATTGAATAACATGCCCATCAATATTATCAGACAAGAGATCTTTAACAATAGAAATATTAGGTTCTACTTTAACTTGCTCAGGAGGTGTATAAGTTCTAATATTACTTTTACGCACAACAGTTGAAGCTTTAGCATGATCCTTTATTCTAACAGGGAAAGGTGGTTTCTCAACATAAGAAGTAGGAACAACAGGATCATTATGAGTGACAGCCTTTTCTTCAACTTTAGTAGGTGCAACTACTTTTACTTCTATGGGAGGATGATATTTAAACCACTTCTCCTTGGGGAGATCAACATATGTAGCAAAAGATTCACAGAAAGAAGCTACTATCTCAGAGTCAAGACCATATTTAGTGCTAAATTTACGGAAAACATCGGTATCCATAAAAGATTTAACACAATCAAACTTAGGTGTCATATCTGACTCCTTACCTTCATCGAGATCCCAATCTTCAGAGTTGCGTTTAATTCTATCCAATAAATTCCATCTGAATTTAGTAGTCTTCATCATAAAAGAGCCAGCACAAGAAGTATCGAGCATGGTGCGATTATTTTCAGAAAGCCGAGCATAAAAACTTTGAAGAATTATTTCTCTCGAGAGCTCATGATTGGGGCATGAATACAACATTGATTTAAGCCTCCCCCAAGCTTGAGCGATGCTTTCTCCCTCGCGAGGCCAAAAATTATATATATAATTGCGATCACGATGAACAAGATGCATAGGATAAAATTTCTGATGAAATTCCAATTTCAATCGTCTGTAGTTCCATGATCTCGTATCATCACATAGCCTATACCGTGTCAATGCATCTCCCTTCAAAGATAAAGGTAAGACCTTCTTCTTGACAACATCATCGGGTATACCTGCAAGCTTAAATAATCCACAAACTCCATCCACATATATTAGGTGCTCATCAGGATGCTTGGTTCCATCTCCTGCAAAAGGATTAGCTAGCAATTTTTCTATCATACCCGAAGGAAATTCAAAAGGAGTATTTTCATTTTCAGTGGGTTCAGTAGGTTGAGGAGCAACTCTTTTCTCTATTGGTCGGGGTGAAGATACCCCGAACAAGCCCCTCAGAGGATTACTTTCCATAGTAACAAGTGACAGTAAATTTCAGCACACTATATAAATTTTTCCTTACCAAATTCCACCTACCAAAGGCGCTTCACTCCCTGGCAATGGTGCCAGAAAAGAGTCTTGATGACCCACAAGTATAGGGGATCTATCGTAGTCCTTTCGATAAGTAAGAGTGTCGAACCCAACGAGGAGCAGAAGGAAATGATAAGTAGTTTTCAGCAAGGTATTCTCTGCAAGTATTGAAATAAGTGATAACAGGTAGTTTTGTGATAGGATAATTTGTAACGAGCAACAAGTAACAAAAGTAAACAAAGTGCAGCAAGGTGGCCCAATCCTTTTGTAGCAAAGGACAAGCCTGGACAAACTCTTATATAAGGAAAAGCGCTCCCGAGGACACACGGGAATATCGTCAAGCTAGTTTTCATCACGTTCATATGATTCGCGTTCGGTACTTTGATAATTTGATATGTGGGTGGACCGGTGCTTGGGTGCTGTTCTTACTTGAACAAGCATCCCACTTATGATTAACCTTTATTTTAAGCATCCACAACTACAACAAAAGTATTAAGGTAAACCTAACCATAGCATGAAACATATGGATCCAAATCAGCCCCTTACGAAGCAACGCATAAACTAGGGTCTAAGCTTCTGTCACTCTAGCAACCCATCATCTACTTATTACCTCCCAATGCCTTCCTCTAGGCCCAAATAATGTTGAAGTGTTATGTAGTCGACGTTTACATAACACCACTAGAGGCTAGACAACATACATCTCATCAAAATATCGAACGAATACCAAATTCACATGACTACTAATAGCAAGACTTCTCCCGTGTCCTCAGGAACAAACGTAACTACTCACAAAGCATATTCATGTTCATAATCAGAGGGGTAATAATATGCATATAGGATCTGAACATATGATCTTCCACCAAATAAACCAACTAGCATCAACTACAAGGAGTAATCAACACTACTAGCAACCTACTAGTACCAATCCCGGACTGGGAGACAAGAATTGGAAACAAGAGATGAACTAGGGTTTTGAGATGAGATGGTGCTGGTGAAGATGTTGATGGAGATTTCCCTCTCCCGATGAGAGGAGCGTTGGTGATGACATTGGCAACGATTTCCCCCTCCCGGAGGGAAGTGTCCCCAGCAGAACAGCTCTGCCGGAGCCCTAGATTGGTTCCGCCAAGGTTCCGCCTCTTGGCGGCGGAGTTTCGTCCCGAAAGGTTGCTTATGATTTTTTTCTCGACGGAAGACCTCAAATAGCAGAAGATGGGCATCGGAGAGCCAACATGGGCCACGAGGTAGGGAGGCGCGCCCTGGGGGGTAGGGCGCGCCCCCCACCCTTGTGGACAGGTGGGCCCCCCTCTGGTGAACTTCTTCCGCTGGATATTTTTTATTATTTCCATAAATGACTTTCGTGGAGTTTCAGTACTTTTGGAGTTGTGCATAATAGGTCTCTAATAGTTGCTCCTTTTCCAGCCCAGAATTCCAGCTGCCGGCATTCTCCCTCCTTATGTAAACCTTGTAAAATAAGAGAGAATAGGCATAAGTATTGTGACATAACGTATAATAACAGCCCATAATGCAATAAATATCGATATAAAAACATGATACAAAATGGACGTATCAGCTTTCCTTCTCAATAATCTCATACCGGTCGGCGGCATCCTTCAGCTCAATAGCCATCTTGGCTATTTTATCTTTGCTCTGGTGATGAGCAGCCTGTTCGGCTCTTAACTCTTCGGCCGCCTTTAGGGCGGCCGCATCACTTCTCCTGGCTTGTTCCTTGGCTCGGGCAAGCTCTGCCCGAAGGGTCTCCACGGCGGCAGTTCCATCTGCAATCACAGCATATGATAGATACTAGCATCATGCCCCTCTTAATATCTGTTGACCACTGGAGAATACATACCCTATGCCTCGTCAAGCCGCTTGTTTACAAGCACGATGTCGGCATCCGCTGCATCAAGTTGCCGCTTCAGTTCGGCAAACTCACCACTCCGGCCAGCCACCGGACCCTCAGCCGCCTGCACATGAAAGTAGCGTGATCATTACATGGGACTATGATCCTCTGTTTGCCGCCTTTGGACAGCAACCAGAGTCTCAGGGGCTACTATCTTCATAGGGCACACCTAGCATGCGCGGTACCGTCAATATATATATATATATATATATATATATATATATATATATATATATATATATATATATATATTACTTTGCGTACCTCAAAGCCTCTTAGCAGGCTCATAAAAGCTTCATGCAACCCACTTTTGGCGGATGAAATCCTCTCAACCACCGTACCCATTAAAGTACGATGCGCCTCTGAGATAGCTGCTTGCTCCAGAAGATTCATCAGTGCATCCGGCCGTGCACCAGACAGTCCTGGACTCTTTCTGTTGCTCTCCTTAGGAGCCAAATACTCCAGACTTCGGGTGGCCGAAGGGTTACCTTCTGGCCTTGGTGGATCAGGAGAAAACCTCCGTGACGACACCTCAAGGTCGTCCGCCTCATGAGGCGGGGAGGCACGGGGAGGCGTTTCGCTCTCCATCATCTCCGGAAGAAGATCCCCCGAAGACGAACTCTGTCGAGGAGGGCTACGATCCGAACTACAAGACATGCGTCTCGGTTATTATACTCAGAAATGAAGCAGGGTATATTTACTATAAAGTACATTTGTTTACTTACAGCTCGGTGGAGGGCTGATCCCCTTGCGGGTACTGTGTGGTAAGGATGCCCTCCGGGCAGGGTCCCCTGGCGAAGGTTTCTTCCCTCGTTTGGAAACCCTCGTTTTCGAGTCTTCAGAGGCGGCCCTTTTCCCTCCTTGGGGAGATGGAATTTTAGATTCTTCTCCCAGCTATTCTCCTTCGTGGAGATACCAATTCCCCCGGTTTGGATGAGTAATGCGTGAAGCCCACTTTCGGCTTCTTTAACCCTCCCTTTATTTTCCTCTGATGGCACTTTATAAGGTGCATGCTCGAGCATCCTGGCTAGTACAGGATCCAGTGAGCCTTTGGGAAGGGGGGCCGAACACCTGATCATCTTCGCCTTTTTTATCCAGTCTTGGTCAAAGAGCAATTGTTCAGAATGATGTTAGGACAAATGGAAAGACAACACGTTCGGCCGCGGAAATACTTACGTGGGTATCTGGATGATTGTAGTTTAGACCTGCATCCTCGGTGGTGTCCGGACACTTTATTCGTGATCCAAAGAACAACCTGTACATCCCTTCGAGCGTTACGCCAAAGAATCGCTGAATAGTTCATGGTCCTTCCGGGTTGAACTCCCACATACGGAGAGGTCGACGTTGACATGGCAGGACCCGACGAACTAGCATGACTTGCATTACCTTGACAAGGCTGACATCTCTCTGGAGGAGATCTTGGATGCAACTCTGCAATGTCAGCATGTAATTAACTGGCCCCTAGTCCAGGCCCTTGTTGACCCATGATGCCAATTGTGGCGGGGTGGCCCGAACGGAAGGCGGGGGTAGCTACAAACTTAGTACTTCGGGGAGCTGTGATGTAAAACCACTCCCGCTGCCATAAGTCGGACATCTCCGGGAAGAAACCCTGTGGCCATGGAGCATCGGCGCCTTTGCTTATTATGGCACCTCCGCATTCTGCGTGTCGCCCATCGATCATCTTCGGCTTCACATTGAAGGTCTTGAGCCATAAGCCGAAGTGTGGGGTGATGCGGAAGAAGGCCTCACACACGGCGATGAACGATGAGATGTGAAGGATGGAATCCGGAGCTAAATCATGGAAATCGAGCCCGTGATAGAACATAAGCCCTTTAACAAAGGGAACAATACTAAAGCCTAGCCCTCGGAGGAAGTGGGAAACAAATACGACACTCTCGTTGGGTTCGGGAGTGGGGATGACCTGCCCTTGAGTAGGCAGCCTGTGCGAGATTTCGGTGGTCAGATACCTGGCTTCTCTTAGCTTCTTGATATCCTCCTCTGTGACAGAGGAGGCCATCCACCGGCCTTCAAGGTTGGATCCGGACATGGTTGAAGGTCCGAAGCACTTAGCCTGAGCCTTGGGTGTTGGAACTCGAGGTGGGGGAAGGATTCGATTGAGCGCGAGAAGAAAAAGACAGGCCTTGGCCCCTTTATAAAGAGGGTGAATATCGAGCGTCCTCCGCGTGGCCGTTTGGAACTTGCCTAAAATCGAGGAGTCATACCAGCAGGCACGATTGGGTTACCCATACCAGTATTGATGAGAATCCCATGATAAGAGGAACACGATCTCTGCTTCGACAAAACGTGCCAATAAAACCGCCTCGCAACACGTGAAGTGGCAAGCTGGAAAAAATGGTTCGTAATGACCGGACCGCGGCAGGACGTCACGTTTTGAAAAGTTGTCAGCAGATTAGATTTGTGGAAATATTATACTCTCTATGGTGGTATGTGGAATTTGTTTTGCAGAGCCAGACACGATCCTTGTGTTCGAAATCTTCTATGGAGTATTCGTAGGAAGAACCCGCCTTGCAATGCCGAAGACAATCTGCGCGCCGGACTCATCGTCATTGAAGCCTGGTTCAGGGGCTACTGAGGGAGTCCTGGATTAGGGGGTCCTCGGATAGTTCGACTATATCCTTTGGCCGGACTGTTGGACAATATGAAGATACAAGATTGAGGACTTCGTCCCGTGTCCGGGTGGGACTCTCCTTTGCGTGGAAGGCAAGCTTGGCAATTCGGATATGTAGATCTCCTCCATTGTAACCGACTCTGTGTAACCCTAGCCCCCTCCGGTGTCTATATAAACCGGAGGGTTTAGTCCGTAGGGCAACAACAATCATAATCATAGGCTAGCTTCGAGGGCTTAGCCTCTACGACCTCGTGGTAGATCAACTCTTGTAATACTCATATCATCAAGATCAATCAAGCAGGAAGTGGGGTATTACCTCCATCGAGAGGGCCCGAACATGGGTAAACATTGTGTCCCCCGCCTCCTTTTACCATCCGCCTTAGACGCACAGTTCGGGACCCCCTACCCGAGATCCGCCGGTTTTGACACCGACACTAGCCATAAAAATAAAAAATCCCCTGGTAATAATGACTCGTTGGACGTTTGGGTGCCTAAAGTCCCATCACCAGGTTTTGAGCCTCGCGCCATCTCAGAGTCCCTGCCCGCCTCTTCGGGTTCGCTTCCTTCTTCCTCTGCTAGTCCAGCTACACCAAGAAATCCCCAATCTCCTCCGCCTCCTGAGCCTGCTCCCTCACCACGACCACCAATCACCGATCCCATGGCAGTCTTTGCTATCGATCCTCGTCGTTTCCTGCCCGCGGGACATGACATCGTCGATGGTGGCGAGGACCGCCTTCGAGGACGTACTACTCGCCGTCTCAACCTCCACCTCGGTTGCATGAGGAATTCGTGGCCATCGTCGAGCCATTGCCTCCACCACACTTGGTGGTTGTGAGGCGGGAGCAAGTGCTGCACTTCCTCACCGTCAACCATTAGGTTATTGTCCGATCTGCTCAAACTTGGTTTCAGGGTGTTGGTTTGTTTGAGATGGAGAACACTGTAGTTAGATCTTCCTTCACTCAGCATCCACCGTTTGTTTTGGGCTTAGATGATGATGCGGAGGAGTTTTGTGTTAGATTTATTCCGCACAATCAAGGAGAAGGTTTTAGGCTCTTCATGGTCATAGAACCGGCTGGCTAATGTTCATTGGGGTTCCTTTGGATTATCGCAACACCAAGTACCTGTCAGAGGTCACTGGCACCTTCGGCCAGTTTCATTATTGGGAGCACAATGATCGTCGCAGGGTTCAATCTTTAGTCTATGCTTCATTCCCTGAAGATATTCTGGTTCCTCAAAGTGTGGTTGAGGGAGTCCTGGATTAGGGGGTGTTCGGATGGCCGAACTATACCTTCAGCCGGACTCCAGGACTATGAAGACACCAAGTTGAAGACTTCGTCCCGTGTCCGGAAGGATCTTTTCTTGGCGTGGAAGGCAAGCTAGGTGTGCGGATATTCAAGATCTCCTACCAATGTAACCGACTCTGTGTAACCCTAACCCTATCCGGTGTCTATATAAACCAGAGGGTTGTAGTCCGTAGGACAACCATCATCATACACAATCATACCATAGGCTAGCTTCTAGGGTTTAGCCTCCTTGATCTCGTGGTAGATCTACTCTTGTACTACCCATATCATCAATATTAATCTAGCAGGAGTAGGGTTTTACCTCCATCGAGAGGGCCCGAACCTGGGTAAAATAAAGTGTTCCTTGTCTCCTGTTACCATCCGACCTTGACGCACAGTTCGGGACCCCCTACCCGAGATCCGCCAGTTTTGACACCGACATTGGTGCTTTCATTGAGAGTTCCTCTGTGTCGTCGCTTTCAGGCCCGATGGCTCCTTTGATCATCAACAACGATGAGGTCCAGGGTGAGACTTTCCTCCCCAGACAGATCTTCGTCTTCGGCGGCTTCGCTCTGCGGGCCAATTCGCTTGGTCACCTGGAGCAGATCGAAAGCTACGCCCCTGGACATCAAGTCAGGTTTGGAAGCTTAAACTACACGGCGGATATCCGTGGAGACTTAATCTTCAACGGATTCGAGCCACAGCCAAGCGCGCCGCACTATCTCGAGGGGCATGATATAGCTATGCCTCCAAACAGTGCCCTGGAGGCCGCACACGCTCCGGCCCCGATCCTCGACTCAGGGCCCGCTGCGTACTCTGAGGATGAATGGTTGGACGTCACCTCGGGGGCTGCGATCTCAAAGGCGATCGAGCCGAACGCTAGCCCCGCACTCCGCACGACCCAGGACTCCGAGGAGCCGGACTCTTTTCCGAACTCCGAGCCTTCCGCGCCCCTGCCGATCAAATCTGATTGGGCGCCTGTAATGGAGTTCACCGCCGCGGACATCTTTTAGTGCTCACCTTTTGGTGATATTCTGAATTCTCTCAAGTCTCTCTCTTTATCAGGAGAGCCCAGGCCGGACTATGGCCTGCGAGGTTGGGATTCGGACGACGAAGAAATTGGAAGCCCACCCACCACCCACTTAATAGCCACTGTCGATGACTTAACCGACATGCTTGACTTCGGCTCCGAAGACTTCGACGGTATGGACGACGAAGGAGGAGACGAACAAGAACGAGCATCTGTAGGGCGCTGGACCGTCACCTCATCATACGATATATACATGGTGGATGCTCCAAAGGATGGAGATGGCGAGGGAACTGCGGAGGACGGCACCTCGAAAAAGCCGCCAAAACGCCGGCGCCAACGGCGCCGCTCTAAATCCCACCACAGCAGAAACGGTGATTCCGGCACGGGAGATAATACTATCCCGGACAGCGCCGACGAACACCAAAACCAGCAAGATTCGGCGCAGGAAGATGAAAAAGCCAGCCCTCACGAGAGAGCGACAGAGCAGGAGGTCGAGGATGATAATTACATGCCTCCCTCCGAAGACGAGGCAAGCCTCGATGACGATGAATTCGTCGTACCGTCAGACCCCGCTGAACAAGAGCGCTTTCAACGCAGGCTTCTAGCCACGGCGAACAGCCTAAAGAAAAAGAAGCAACAGCTTAGAGCTGATCAAGATTTGCTAGCTGACAGATGGACTGAAGTCCTTGCGGCCGAAGAGCATGAACTCGAGCGCCCCTCCAAAAATTATCCTAAGCGCAGGCCACTACCCCAATCAGAGGAGGAAGCTCATGACATGGCAGACCGGCCACCCCGCGGCCGCGACAGAGAGGCCTGTCGAACCTCTAAACAAGCCATGGCCCGGCGCCGTTCAAATAAGGCACGGGAAAACGAGCCACACCTGCGAGACGTACTGGAGGATAAAGCAAGGCAAACAAGATCGTTCTACAGATCGTGCGGACGCCCGACGACACGTGATGACCTTCACTCCGGACACAGTAAATCCGGCCGGGACGAACACAACAGGCACAGATCTTCCGAACTGCGTCGTGACATAGCCCAGTACAGAGGCGCCGCACACCCACTATGCTTCATAGAAGAAGTAATGGATCATAGAATCCCAGAGGGTTTCAAACCCGTCAATATCGAGTCGTACGATGGTACGACAGATCCAGCAGTATGGATTGAGGACTATCTCCTTCACATCCACATGGCACGCGGCGATGACTTGCACACCATCAAATATTTGCCCCTTAAGCTCAAGGGACCAGCCCGGCACTGGCTCAACAGCCTCCCAGCAGACTCAATCGGTTCTTGGGAGGACCTGGAGGCCGCATTCCTCGACAACTTCCAGGGGACCTATGTGCGGCCACCGGACGCCGACGACCTAAGCCACATAATCCAGCAGCCAGAAGAATCGGCCAGGCAGTTCTGGACACGGTTCCTAACAAAGAAAAATCAGATAGTCGATTGTCCGGATGCAGAGGCCTTAGCAGCTTTCAAACATAACATCCGTGACGAATGGCTTGCCCGGCACCTGGGACAGGAAAAGCCGAAATCCATGGCAGCCCTCACGACACTCATGACCCGCTTTTGTGCGGGCGAAGACAGCTGGCTGGCTCGCAGCAACAACTTAGCGAAGAAGCACGGTAATTCGGATACCAAGGATAAAAGTGGCAGCTCACGCTGGAATAAGCAAAAGCGTCGCGTCAGCAGCGACATCAATGAGGATACGGCAGTAAATGCCGGATTCAGAGGCTATAAATCCGGTCAGCGGAAAAAGGCATTTAAAAAGAATACCCAGGGCCCGTCCAGTTTGGACCTGATACTCGATCGCTCGTGCCAGATTCACGGCACCCCCGAAAGGCCAGCCAATCACACCAATAGGGACTGTTGGGTGTTCAAGCAGGCAGGCAAGTTAAGAGCTGAACACAAAGACAAGGGGCTGAATAGCGATGACGAGGAGGAGCCCAGGCCGCCGAACAACAAAGGACAGAAAGGGTTTCCCCCACAAGTGCGGACGGTGAACATGATATACGCAACACACATTCCCAAGCGGGAGCGGAAGCGTGCGCTACGGGATGTATACGTGATGGAGCCAGTCGCCCCAAAGTTCAACCCATGGTCCTCTTGCCCGATCACCTTCGATCGGAGGGACCACCCCACTAGCATCCGTCACGGCGGTTTCGCCGCATTGGTTCTTGACCCAATCGTGGACGGATTCCACCTCACAAGAGTCCTCATGGACGGCGGCAGTAGCCTGAACCTGCTTTATCAGGATACAATGCAGAAAATGGGCATAGATCCTTCAAGGATCAAGCCCACAAGGACGACCTTTAAAGGCGTCATCCCAGGTGTAGAGGCCAATTGCACAGGCTCGATAACACTTGACGTGGTCTTCGGATCTCCGGATAACTTCCGAAGCGAAGAGTTAATCTTCGATATAGTCCCGTTCCGCAGTGGCTATCATGCCCTGCTTGGACGAACCGCATTCACTAAATTCAATGCGGTGCCGCACTATGCATATCTCAAGCTCAAGATGCCAGGCCCTCGAGGAGTAATCACGGTCAGGGGAAACACCGAACGCTCCATCCGTACAGAGGAGCACACGGCGGCTCTCGCGGCGGAAGTACAAAGCAGCCTCTCAAGGCAACACTCCAGTCCGGCCGTTAAAAAACCAGACAATGCAAAGCGTGCCCGGAGTAACCTGCAACAAGACCGTTTGGCACGTTCGGAGCAAGCGTAGCAATTCGGCCCCAACCCCAGCCATCGCACCATAATGGAGCCAGTACCTAGAGTACACAATTATGCCCTTAAAATTCCATGGGCACAGGGGGAGGGGCACATTAAACAGCATGCCTAAAATACGGCGTCAAACGTACTAGGGGCTGCCGCACTTCTTTTACTTTCAGGACTCCATACTCTGGATACCTGTCCGGCAGTGTTGCCGCACAGACGATGCAAGACCCAGGAAAGCAGACAAAGCTATGCCGCACTCCGAAATTCTCAGGTGGTCTCTATTTCGAGCGATATATCTGTTTCTAAACTTTGCGGCCTGCGCCTGGTCAGGACATGTTAAATAGTCTAATATCTTTTTTTATCGCACTACTTGTATCGTCCGGCTTTGATAAATAGCCTCCTTATAAACAATGCATAGCTTTTTGTCTACCTTTTGCATTATCCTTTATATATATATATATCTGTGTGTGTGTGTGTGTGTGTGTGTGTGTGTGTGTGTGTTTATTAAATAACATGATCGCACCCGTACACCATGGTACGGCAAACCACGCCAGGGGCTTCATTACCCTTCTATCTGGTTGTGAGAAGTCTGTACACTTTCACAAGTGTGGCACCCCGAACTTATAGCACTATATGCATCGGCTCCGAGTCATGATTTTGGTCACATGTTGGGTTTGCCCGGCTCCTATGTTTTGGTGCCTTACGTTCCGCTATATCGGCTAAGGTAGCACTAGGAGAACCACTGCGATTGTGCCCCAGTTCAGGTGGGTTGAGCACCTCAGTGGAGAAAGCTAAAACAGACTGTCATGATAAGGCGTGAGACCGGTCGCTGTTCAAGAGGTTTTCGAGTCCTTAAAGGCTTATGCCGCTTCGAGCGAGGAGCTGGTTATGTCCGGCCAAAGGCGTGGATAGCGCCCCGAATTCGGCCTTCCGAACTAGGGGCTTCGCCGAAATTTAAAATTATAACGTTCTATGGCTAAGTGAGAGTGTTCAAGCATTATAGTCCGATCGCCTGGTTCGCTGTGCTAAGCGCCTCCCTCGAAGGACCCAACTATGGGAACAAGAGCCCTCAGGTTTATCCCGAACACCCCAGCACAAGTGGCATGGGGGCAGAAGCCGACGACTGGCCATCTCTCAATTTTTTGATAAACGGCCACACATAAAATAATATTTTAAATTCAATAAGCATTGCTTAGCGCATATGAACAAGTTTTCAGCGCACAGGATACAAACGAGCGAGTTCATTCAAATATTACATCCTTAGTACATTCATCCGCGACAAGGCGGGATCCGGCAAGAACTTCCTTGTAGTAGTTCTCGGGCTTGCGATGCTCCTTCCCCTGCGGCGGCCCGTCCTTCACCAGCTTCTCTCCGTCCAGCTTCCCCCAGTGTACCCTTACACGGGCAAGGGCCCTCCGGGCACCTTCAATGCAGACGGAGCGCTTGATGACATCAAGCCGTGGACAGGCCTCCACCAGCCGCCGCACAAGCCCGAAATAGCTCCCAGGCAGGGCCTCTCCAGGCCACAGCCGAACTAGTAAGCCCTTCATGGCCTGTTCGGCCGCCTTGTGGAGCTCGGCCAGCTGTTTCAGCTGATCGCTCAAGGGCACAGGGTGTCCGGCCTCAGAATACTGAGACCAGAACACACTCTCCGTCGAGCTGCCCTCTTCAGCTCGGTAGAACGCGGCGGCGTCGGATGCGCCGCGGGGAAGATCGAAGAACGCCCCTGGAGAACTCCGGATTCGGGTAAGTAATAGCTACTTTACTTTTATATACCTACTTTGCATTGAGAATGCCTTACCCGCTGCTATCTTTTTCACATCCTCCAACTCTTGGAGGGCCTTCTGGGCTTCCGCCTTGGCATTCTTGGCGGTCTCAATGGCCGAGGCGAGCTCGGATGCTTGCGTTTTCGCCTCAAGCTCCAAACCCTCATGTTTTTTCATGAGAGCTTGCAGCTCTTGCTGCACCTCGCCGGCTTGGACCCCAAGTCTTTCTCGCTCGGCGCACTCCTCGGCCGTTTTCTTCTCGGCCTCAGCCAGCGCCTACTTCAGGGTTGTCACCTCGGTTGTGGCCCCTACAATAAGCAGCACAATCCTGTTACCTCTTTTTGCAATCAAGCCTCTCTATAGGCACCTTTTCTTTTCCTTTTAGGGTATTTCTTACCTTCTTTCTCCTTGAGCTGCCGTTTGGCAAGGCCGAGCTCTTGCTCGGACCGCCCGAGGTCCTTTTTAAGGACTTCCACCTGCGCAGTCAGTGCAGCGGTGGAAAGCAGCGAAGCCTGCATACGCATATTTGACCTTTTTATTAGACTCCTGCGAAAATTATTAGATCCTCTATTCGGCTTTTCTTTCCGAACACCGAACAGAGCATTAGGGGCTACTGTCTATGCGGTAAATAATTCGACATATTTTTACTTACCTCAAAGCCTGTTAGAAGGCTAGCACAAGCTTGATTCAATCCGCTCTTGGCGGACTGAATCCTCTGGATCACCGTACTCGTAACAGTACGGTGCTCCTCATCGATGGCGGCGCCCTTAAGCACCTCCAGCAGATTGTCCGGCGCCTCCGGTTGGACGGAGGCCGCCGGCTCAGATGGCTTACTCCTCTTGGAAGGAGTTCGCCCACCGCGGGCCGGGACTGTCGAGTCCGGCGCGGTGTCCGGCACAAAGCCGGACTTGGAGCCCTGGGGGGTTTCGTCCCCTTCACTCCTGGGGTCCGGAGGATTGCCTTGTGGCTCCTCCAGGACCACCTCCTCCTGCCTTGGAGCTTGTCGCGACGCCGCTTCGGCGTCATCTGCAGTGCGGGGGGAGACAGCGGGCGGAATTGAGTTCACATCCGACGAATCCAGGGAGCCGCTCGACGAATTGACGAGATCGGCCCGGGGCGGGCTGCATAAAGCACAGGCGGTATTAGGAAAAGCCACACATTAAAAGAATATCATGAGTCACTCTGGTATGCAAACACTTACGATTTTGCCGGACGCTTGGTTCTGTACGGCAGCTCCTCTCCGCCCTCTTCGGCGTCGAGGGAGTAGTCCGGCGGAGGGGTCTTCCTTTTCCTCGACCCCTCGGCCTCCCCCGTTGGGGCGGCCTTCTTCTTCTTTGCTCCCCTCGCTGGAGGGGGAGAGCTTCCTTGTTCCTCCTCCTTGTTTTCACGAGAGGAGGGCGTTGCGGACTCATCAGATGACGAGTCCGACACCACCATGTTGCGGGAACTCTTTCGAGTCCCGGTGGTTTTCTTCTTCTTGGCCTTCCTCTCCGGCACCACGTAAGGTGCCGGAGCTAGCAGCTTCTCCAAGAGAGCTGGGGCTTGGTCTTCGGGCAGGGGAGCCGGACAGTTGATTGGTCCGGTATCTCCAGCCAAGCCTGTCAAAGGTAAAAGGGGGGTTTAGATCCCGCATAGAGATAATCTATGAAGAAGAGCTTAACAAACCTGTCAAAGGTATAGATAGCTCACCTCGCCGGCGATACGCTGCGAGCTGTATCCGCGGTCCTCGGAGGCGGATGTGGGGGACTCGGCGCCTTTGGTTAGCACCTTCCAGACGTCTTCATACGTCGTGTCGAAGAGCCTACTGAGGGTCTGGTGCTGTGCCAGGTTGAATTCCCACAATGTAAAATCCCGTTCTTGGCACGGGAGGATCAGGCGAACGAGCATGACCTGGACTATATTGGCAATCCGGATTGGCTTGTCCACCAGGGACTGGATGCATGTTTGCAACCCAGTCACTTCTTCCTCGTTGCCCCACGACAGGCCTGTCTCTTTCCAGGACATGAGCCGTGTGGGGGGTCCGGATCTAAACTCAGGGGCCGCGACCCATTTCAGATCGTGGGGCTCGGTGATGTAAAACCACCCTGCCTGCCACCCCTTCAGGGACTCCACGAGGGAGCCATCGAACCAGAGGACATTGGCTATTTTGCCAACCATAGCGCCTCCGCACTCCGCCTGGGTGCCGGACACCACCTTGGGCTTGACGTTGAAGGTCTTGAGCCAGAGGCCGAAGTGGGGGCGGACGCGGAGGAAGGCCTCACACACGACGATAAACGCCGAGATGTTGAGAACGAAGTTCGGGGCCAGATCATGGAAATCCAGGCCGTAGTAGAACATGAGCCCCCGGACAAAGGGGTGAAGTGGAAAGCCCAGTCCGCGGAGGAAGTGGGGAAGAAAAACTACCCTCTCATGGGGCCTTGGGGTAGGGAGAAGCTGCCCCTCATCAGGAAGCCGATGCGGGATATCCTTGGATAAGTATCCGGCTTTCCTTAGCTTTTTGAATTGAGCCTCCGTAACGAAGGAGACCATCCACTTGCCTCCCACTCCGTACTTTCTCATGTTCTTTCATCCATCAAGTAGGCGAACCGTCAGGTACTTAGCAGCGTTGACAAAGAAGAAGAGCCAGTGAAAAAAAAGAAAGCTAGAATTTCCAATAGTGAGACCAGCTTGACAAGCTACCTTTCCTCTTGATATGAGGTGCGAAGAGAAACATCTCTTTTTTATGACTAGCTATTTCCGCACCCCCTAATCGACCAGAACAACAAATACGTATCCCCTCCACCCCTTTTGGCATTATTAATGGAATATCCTTCACTATTTTACTAAAAATGGAACGAAATGAGACTGGATTGTTCCTCAGTTGAAAAGAGATGTCTTGAGCAATCAGAGAAGCACTTTGATAAACAGATTTGATCTTTACCGACTCAATTAAGGTATTAGTGTTTGTTCTATTAGACAAAAAAGAGGGAGAGCGGACTTGGGCGCTAGAGCTTGAGTGTGCAAGAGATGGATGGGCAAAGGAGGAAGAAGGCGTAGGTAAGAAAGGTGGATTCTTATCCCCTTATATAGGCGGATGTGGTTATGCGTCCCCACCTACCTAATAAAACTCACTTGCCCTTCGAGCATCGTGGTAAATGGCGTGGTTGGGTTAACCACGTCCGTATTAATGAGAATCCCGCTAAAGGGGGGGCACATGATCTCTGCTTCAACAAGACGTGCCAAGGAAACCGCCTCGCTAAACAAGCTGAGGTGGAACAATGAAAACAATTTATGTAGAAGGCTTGGCCGCAGTGTTATGACGCACTGCGGGATACGTCAGCAGATTTGATTTGTGTTAATATTATTCTCTATATGGCAGTATGTGGAAACTTGTTTTGCAGAGCCGGGCACTATACTTGGTGTTTACAATCTTTTTGAAGAGCTTGGAGGAGGAACCCGCCTTGCAATGCCGAAGACAATCTGCGCGCCGGACTCATCGTCATTGAAGCCTAGTTCAGGGGCTACTGAGGGAGTCCTGGATTAGGGGGTGTTCGTATGGCTGAACTATACCTTCAGCCGGACTCCAGGACTATGAAGACACCAAGTTGAAGACTTCGTCCCGTGTCCGGAAGGATCTTTTCTTGGCGTGGAAGGCAAGCTAGGTGTGTGGATATTCAAGATCTCCTACCAATGTAACCGACTCTGTGTAACCCTAACCCTATCCGGTGTCTATATAAACCGGAGGGTTGTAGTCCGTAGGACAACCATCATCATACACAATCATACCATAGGCTAGCTTCTAGGGTTTAGCCTCCTTGATCTCGTGGTAGATCTACTCTTGTACTACTCATATCATCAATATTAATCTAGCAGGAGTAGGGTTTTACCTCCATCGAGAGGGCCCGAACCTGGGTAAAATAAAGTGTCCCTTGTCTCCTATTACCATCCGACCTTGACGCACAGTTCGGGACCCCCTACCCGAGATCCGCCGGTTTTGACACCGACAGTGGTTTTTCGGGAGTTTGCAAATTGGGGTAGTACTATTGTTTCATCGACAGCTGCAGTTTATATCCTTACTGGTGCTCACTTTGCCAATGCTCCGTTGGGTGCTGATGAAGATCCAATGCCGTTAGATGGCAACCTGCACCCCATGCCAGGTCATGTGCCACCTCAACCTTTCTGGGCAATGCCGCCATACCCGGCCCTTAGATGGAATGTTGTCCCACCAGGGCATTAGTAGCAGGCTAACGAGGCAGCTAACAATTGGGGCAACTTCCAGCAGCCACCTGATAACCAAGGGGACAATGGTTGGGGACCATGGGACGAAGCAGCTGCAAACAATGTACACGTTGATGAACCTGTTGCTCAGCCTGCTTAGGATTAATAGTCCATGGTTCTTAATCCTTCTATGGAGTCTTCTGATTCGTCTGATGCCAACAATGCAGAGGTGGTGCAACAGAACCTGGCGATTGTCCCATACCACCCACCTTTGATTCAGGTAGAGCCTGTGCATTTGGGCATTGTCAGAGTTTTCTATGGCCCTGTTCTGCCTCCGGTTATGCTTTGGGAAAGAACTTTCAGAGATCTAATACCTGAATTGTCAGTTAGAATCCTACCGACAAATTTGAAGTTTGCTGCCCTCCCCCTAGGTATCCTTCCAACAAGGCTCTGGCCTACTGAAACCGAGAGGTTATTTTATGCTTCTATTGGTCTTTGTCTCCCTTAGTCGGTTCCCTCGTTGGATGATGGAGTTTGTTTGGGATCTGATGTTTTTGAGCTAGAGGGTTTGTCAGTCAATGAGGAGGTGTTGTCTTCTGCTCCTTCCAACAGTCGTGTTCAGTCCTTTTCTGAAGATTCTGCTTTAAGCTTTCGGTTTGGTACTGCTTGTGAGACCATGGAGTTTTCCTCTACGAGGCCGTCCAGGCTTGGGAAACGTGGACGTGGAAAGAAGCCAGTCACAGTGCTTCAGCCTGACGATGATTTCTCCACACGAAGGATGACATGAAGTTGTGCCAAAAAGAGTGGATTTAAGCCTACCTCTGCTATTCCTCTCAAGCCTTTATCCTTGCATAGGCCACGATCCAAGATAGCCAAGCTGGGCGACCCTGCTCATGACTCACCTTCGGCTGCACCGCGCTCTGATCCTGCTGGTGATCTACCTCCTCCCACGTCGATCCGCATGATGCAAGACCTTGGAGCCTCATTGGGAATCTCTCCAGAGAAGCTGACCGTGGAGAAGCTTATGGCTTCTTCCTCTGATGATGAGCAGAAGACTAGTTCCAATGAATAGTTACCTTCATAGCTTGCTACTGTTCTTGGTTTCCTCGCAGGCCAAGAAGTTTATTTTTTAGTTTCTTTGTTGTTAGTCCTCTCTGAACTTTGTGGGTCTGGTCTATGTCTGAACTTCTCGCCCTATTGTCAGTCCTTGTGCGGTGTTGTGTTGCTTCCCTGTTATGCAGTGAAGTTATTTTGCTACTACTTCTATCGTCTCCATGAATAGTACAACCTATCGTAATTGCATGTGTTGTGCTGGAATGTTCGAGGCTTAAATTCTGAAAACCATCAGAGAGATGTGCGAGCTAAAATTGAGGAAAGCAATTGTGCTATAGCCTGCCTGCAAGAAACCAAATGTGATGGGTTTGATACTCGTGCGATCCGCCAATTTTGTCCTCGTCGCTTTGATAATTATGCTTTCTCTCCACCGGTTGGTGCATCCGAGGGCATTTTGGTGGTGTGGAATTCTTCTTTTTTTCACTGGGCAATTGCTTGAGGTTAAATCTTATGGGCTCATCATTCATTTTACTTCAGTACACAACTCTGAATCTTGGACCCTTGTCACTGTTTCTGGCCCCTCCCAGGGACAGTTAAGAGATGAATTTGTGCATTGGCTATACCACCTGCATATCCCCGTTGATGACAAGTGGTTATTCTTGGGAGATTTTAATTTTATCAGATCGTTAGATAATAGAAACCGGCCTGGTGGGGATATAAATGACATATTTTTGTTCAACGAAATAATTGGCCACCTTGGCTTGCTGGAGTTGCCACTTAAAGGTCGTGCTTTCACTTGGTCCAATATGCAAGAACAGCCATTGCTCGAGCAGCTGGATTGGTTTTTTACTTCTAGCACTTGGATTACCTTGTACCCCAATACGTTGGTTCTTCCGCTTGCTCGCACTTCCTCGAATCATGTGCCTTGCATGGTTTCTATTGATACAACCATTCCTAAGTCCAAAATCTTCAGGTTTGAGAACTATTGGATTCACATGTCGAGTTTCATGGATTGTGTTGCTAAGTCTTGGGCTGCTCTGCTTGGCATGATGGGGGCTTCTACCACTGCCACTATTTCCAAAAAGTTTAAATGGTTGAGGTATGATTTGAAGAGATGGCGTGTCAACTTGTCTTCTATGAAGAAACTTATTCAGCAGTGTTCTATGGTGGTTCTTGGGTTTGATTCTCTTAAGGAATTATGTCCTCTCACTACAAAAAAAGACACATCCGTGACATTTTGGGCCGAAAGAAAAAAATTCTGTCATACATATAACACTTCTATGACGATAATTGTGAAAAAACCTGGTATCATCATAGATGTGGTGGGCTCCTACTTCTATGACAAAAAATCATGACAGAAAATGGGCTTTTCGTCCTGGGCAGGCCGGAGACGCTGCTGCATGACATTCTTTGGGCCGTCCATGACGGAAAAAACTATGGTAGAAGCGAGGGCGAGGAAAATTTCAGCGAGTTCCCGGTTACGGTGGGAGGTCGGGGGCCGAGCGATGCGTGTTTCTCTCGTACACGTACGCGCGTGTGTGCGAGGCGTTGGCTCTAACTGAACCCGAGCGAGGCATTGGGCTCTTACTGAACCCGAGTGATTGCACTGCAGGCTACGCGTTACTGAACCTGAGCGATCGAGCGATTCTTTCGCTACTGCTGCTAACTGAAGCCGATCGATGCTACCTCTGGGATGAACAGTGAGCGTTGCGGGGGTTTAGATGAACAGTGATCGGTGGCGTTGCCTCTGGATGAACAGGACCCCGTGGTGTGGTGGAGGGCTGGATGAACAGTAGATGATGGAGGGGTGCCCGTGGAGGGGTGGATGAACAGGACCCCATGGCGAGGAGGGCTTGATGAACAGTAGACGGTGGAGGGGTGCCCGTGGAGGGGTGGTTGAATAGGACCCCGTGGTGTGGAGATTTGGATGAACAGTAGACGGTGGAGGGGTGGTTGAACAGTAGCCGGTGGAGTAGCGCGCGGTGGAGGCTGGATGAACAGGAGCCCGTGGAGGCTGGAGGAGGTCGATGGTAGCCCGTGGAGGCTAGAGGAGGTCGACGGTGGAGATGAACAGTATCCCGTGGAGTCCCGTTTTGCGGTACGCCACACCCCTCCCTATGAACAGGACCCCCGTTTCGACCGTAGCGCTCCAACACAAGTCCGTTTCGTCCGTTTTGCGGTACGCCACACCCCTCCCGATCGACAGGACCCCTGTTTCCACCATGGGAGGTCCGTTTCGTCTGTTTTGCGGTACGCCACACCCCTCCTGATCAACAGGACCCCCGTTTCGACCGTAGGAGATCCGTTTCCTCCGTTTTGCGGTACGCGAGACCCCTCCCGATCAACAAGACCCCGTTCCGAACGTAGGAGGTCCGTTTCCTCCGTTGTGTGGTACGCCATGCCTCATTTCCATCGCCTGTTCCGTCCAAGCCCTCCCAATGAACACGACCACACATTCCGTTCTGACCCATACGGTTGGCTCCCATGCGTTCCGTTGCCTCCCGATGAACACGACGCATTCCGTTGCCTCCCCATGAACACGACGATGACGCTGTTTCTCCGTTCCGACCCATCCATGTACACGATCCCTGGCCGTACGTATGCGCGAGTAGGCATTCGAGACCCCGCCCGTATGTACACATATGTGGCCGTATTTTCTTTCTTGCACCCTGGCTGTTGTACGTACGTGTACATGCTACGTGCACGCCTCTACTACGACACGTACGTGCCTCTACTACGACACGTGCGCGCCTCTACATCCACCAGTATATATGTACATACACGTTCGCGACCATAATGACAACGCTACGTACGCTTCGACCAGGTGGGTCCCGACTGTCAGGCACTTCCTTGCATGCGAAGATGTAGCTGGTGGGTCCCAGCAGTCAGGGGGGCGAATCGGTTTGTTTGTTTTTTGCCCGGACGCACTTCCTTGTGTGCGAAGGTGTAGCTGGTGGATCCCAGCAGTCAGGGGGGAAACATTTTTTTCGCGAAATACGGTGGCCCGTCCGGTGGGTTCCCGTTGTCAGGTGGAGGAATAATTATTTTGCACGTAATAAGGAGGCACTTCCTTGCTGCGGCCGTGGACCCAGCTGTCAGCCTCTCCACGTAAAGTCCACGTCCGATGGAAGCCGTTGCTTGACCACGTTCACCACACCGCGCCGAGAGCACCAGGGCGGTGGACGACGACGAGGCCTAGGAAGGGGACGACGCGGAGCCGGGGAAGACGCGGCAGTGGATGCCCACGCGTAGAGGAGTACGAGGGTTCACTGGTTCACTGCGGTGTGAGGCTGCCGTCGCCGCAGAATAACATGGGGTGTGAGTGAGTAGAGGGATGGCCTGGCCATCGGTCGGAGTAGTAGGGGGCGGTGAGGCCTCCGCCGCATCGCAGCCGGCCACGGGAGGCAGGAGCACGAGGCACGACCGGCGCTGGTTTGGGCGGCTGGAGCAAGAAGACTAGAGGTTGAAGAAGCACTACGGCCGTTGGATGGACATCGTACGGTCACTAGAGCTAGAATCGTGCATATTGACTAAGTTGACAAAGCCCTCCGTCCCTGTCAACTTAGTAGGCCCACAAGTCAGCCTGCCACTATACTGGGTCCCATCTAACAGGGGGAGTATTCATTTTTTTGTGCGTAATAAGGAGGCACTTCCTTGCGTGCGAAGATATAGCTGGTGGGTCCGAGCTGTCTGCAGCGGTAATGTTTTTTTCGTGAAATACAGAGGCCCTTTCGGTGGGTCCCTGATGTCAGGTGGAGGAATCATTATTTTGCGCGTAATAAGGAGGCATTTCCTTGCGTGCGGCCGTGGACCCAGCTGTCGGCCTCTCCACGTACAATCCACTTCAGATGCATGTCGGTCGTTGACCACGTTGACCAAGCCGCGCCGAGAGCACCAGGACGATGGACGACGGCGAGGCCTAGGAAGGGAACGACACGGAGGCAGGGAAGACTCGGCAGTTGTTTCCCACGCGGAGGGGAGTACGACTGTACGAGGGTTTACTGGTTCGTCTGCCGTCGCCGGAGAATAACAGCAGATGTGGGTGAGTAGAGGGATGGCTAGGCCAGCGATGGGAGTACGGTGGAGCGGTGAGGCCTGCGCGGCAGCAGAGCCGGCTGCGGGGAGGAGGGAGCAGACAGTCCCGCCGGCGCTTGTTTGAGCGGCTGGAGCAGGAAGAGCAGAGATTGAAGAAGCACGGCGGCCGTTGGATGGCCATCCAACAGTCACTGCTTGTGCGTCAACCTTTTTTTAGGAAAGCCTCAAATCTGTGGAAAACAGCATAAATCCCATCTGCCATTATTTATAATAATTTACAGCCCATTTGCTAATTATTAAGGTTTTTTTGGAGCCCATATTCTTTTTGTTAGCATTACAGCCCATATTGTGGCCACGGTTAAAAAATTATATGAAATTTTGCATATTTCGGTGCGGTCCGAACTGTTTTTAATCCCAAAATTTCGACTCACATTCAAACTGATTTTAAAAATAAATGTATATCAATATAAAATCCAACAAATTCTCCACGCATAAAAATTAATGTAATTTAAAATCTCGAAATAAAAAAAAGATATTTGAAACTAATTGCCGGTTTGAAGTGTTTTAAAAACATACAACCCATTTCTCATTACTGATGGGCCATTTTCTTGGCTAGCCAAATGAAAGCTCTCCTCGTCTTGAAAGATTTGCAGCCCAACAGGCCTGACAAAGCGACTTACTTGGCAAATCACAAAAAAACTGGGTTGTGGCCGTGGACCCAGCTGTCGGCCTCTCCATGTACGGTACTCTTCCGATGGAATGTCGTTGAGCACCAAGGCGGTGGACGACGGTGAGGCCTAGGAAGAGGACGAAGCGGAGCCGGGGAAGACGCGGCCGTGGATGCATACACGGAGAGGAGTACGAGGGTTCACTGGTTCGGCTACGGTGTGAGGCTGCCGTCACCGCAGGGCCTGGCTAGCGGTGGGAGTAGTAGGGGGCGATGAGGCCTCATCGGCAGCACAGCTGGCTACTGGAGGCAGGAGCAGGCGGTCTCCCCGGTGCTGGTTTGGGCGGCTGGTGCAAGAAGAGCAGGGATTGAAGAAGCAGCAGGACCGTTTGATTCAAATCCAACGGTTACTGCTCCTAGAATCGTTTGTTGACTAAGTTGACAAGCCCTGCGTACGCGTCAACTTAGTAGGCCCACAGGTCAGCCTCCCAACCGGTGCGCCCCAGATGTCAGTGGGAGGAATCAATTTTCGCGTAATAAGGAGGCAGTTGATTGTGTGCGGCCAGGCCAGCGGAGGGAGTAGGGTGGGCCGGGGAAGCCTGCGCTGCATAACAGCGGGCCACAAGAGGAGGGAGCAGGCAGTCCCGCCGGCGCTAGTTTAGGCGGCTGGAGCAGGAATATCAGAGATTGAAGAATCACGTCGGCCGTTGGATGGACATCCAACACTAACTGTTGCTAGAATCGTGTGTTCACTAACAAAGCCTTGCGTAAACAAGTCAGCCTCGAAATTTGTGGCGTGTATCCCATTTGCTATTATTTTTATAATTTTTACTCATTTTCTAATTCATATGGAATTTATTGCAGCCCGTTTTCCATTTTTAGAATTGCTGGCCATTTTCTGGTCAGTACCAGGGTCAAAAAATTAACTAAATATGTGGGAATTTTTGAAAATTCGCAAATTTTTGCTGGGGAACGAAATATTCTTAATCCAAAAATTAATAGCCATACTAAAACAAATTTAAAAATAAATTAGTACTATGTCATGTTAAATCCAATGAAATACGTATAAGATATCAATGAAGAACAAAAACAAAAAAAAGAAACTTATATCCCATTTGCTATAAACTTTTTGGAATTTTCAACCCCTTTTGATATTACTTTTAACAGACATTGACCATACTCTTAAGCCAGGCCGGAATGCATCCCTCCTCATCTTGAAAGATTTGCAGCCCAGTAATTCGGAGAAAACAAATAGGCCTAGCTTGGGTATTCTTCAAAAATAAATACGGGGCTACCTATTTTCCCAAAGAACTGGTGCATGAGCATTTAGCTTTATTTATTTATTTATTTACTTATTTATGTTTAGGGGACCATGAGCATGTACTGTTGGGGAACGTAGTAATTTCAAAAAAATTCCTACGCACACGCAAGATCATGGTGATGTATAGCAACGAGAGGGGAGAGTGTTGTCTACGTACCCTCGTAGACCGAAGCGGAAGCGTTGACGCAACGTAGAGGAAGTAGTCGTACGTCTTCCCGATCCGACCGATCCAAGCGCCGTTACTCCGGCGCCTCCGAGTTCTTAACACACGTACAGCTCGATGATGTTCCCCGGACTCCGATCCAGCAAAGCTTCGGGGACGAGTTTCGTCAGCACGACGGCGTGGTGACGATCTTGATGTACTACCGACGCAGGGCTTCGCCTAAGCACTGCAACAATATGACCGAGGTGTAATATGGTGGAGGGGGGCACTGCACACGGCTAAGGAACGATCACGAAGATCAACTTGTATGTTCTGGGGTGCCCCCCTGCCCCCGTATATAAAGGAGCAAGGGGGGAGGCCGGCCGGCCCTTGTGGCGCGCGCCAGGAGGAGTCCTCCTCCTAGTAGGTGTAGGACTCCCCTCTTTCCTAATCCTACTAGGAGGGGAAAGGAAGGGGGAGAGGGAGAGGGAAAGGGGGGCGCCGCTCCCCCTCTCCTAGTCCAATTCGGACCAGAGGGGGAGGGGGCGCGCGGCCCACCCTGGCTGCCCCTCTCTCTCTCCACTAAGGCCCATGTGGCCCAATACTTCTCCCGGGGGGGTTCCGGTAACCCTCCGACACTCCGGTTTTCTCCGAAACCACTCGGAACCATTCCGATGTCCGAATATAGTCGTCCAATATATCAATCTTTACGTCTCGACCATTTTGAGACTCCTCGTCATGTCCGTGATCTCATCCGGGACTCTGAACTAACTTCGGTACATCAAAATGCATAAACTCATAATAATTGTCATCGTAACCTTAAGCGTGTGGACCCTACGGTTCGAGAACAGTGTAGACATGATTGAGACAAATCTCTGGTCAATAACCAACAGCGGGACTTGGATGCCCATATTGGCTCCTACACATTCTATGAAGATCTTTATCGGTCTGACCACATAACAACATACGTTGTTCCCTTTGTCATCGGTATGTTACTTGCCCGAGATTCGATCGTCGGTATCCAATACCTAGTTCAATCTCGTTACCGGCAAGTCTCTTTACTCGTTCTGTAATACATCATCTCGCAACTAACTTATTGGTTGCAATGCTTGCAAGGCTTATGTGATGTGCATTACCGAGAAGGCCCTGAGATACCTCTCCGACATTCGGAGTGACAAATCCTAATCTCGAAATACGCCAACCCAACAAATACTTTTGGAGACACCTGTAGAGCACCTTTATAATCACCCAGTTACTTTGTGAAGTTTGGTAGCACACAAAGTGTTCCTACGGTAAACGGGAGTTGCATAATCTCATAGTCATAGGAACATGTATAAGTCATGGAGAAAGCAATAGCAACATACTAAACGATCGGGTGCTATGCTAATGGAATGGGTCATGTCAATCAGATCATTCAACTAATGATGTGACCTTGTTAATCAAATGACAACTCCTTTGTCTATGGTTAGGAAACTTAACCATCTTTGATTAACAAGCTAGTCAAGTAGAGGCATACTAGTGACACTCTGTTTGTCTATGTATTCACACATGTATTATGTTTCCGGTTAATACAATTCTAGCATGAATAATAAACATTTATCATGATATATAAGCAAATAAATAATAACTATATTATTGCCTCTAGGGCATATTTCCTTCAGTCTCCCACTTGCACTAGAGTCAATAATCTAGATTACACAGTAATGATTCTAACACCCATGGAGTCTTGGTGCTGATCATGTTTTGTTCGTGGAAGAGGCTTAGTCAACGGGTCTGCCACATTCAGATCCGTATGTATCTTGCAAATCTCTATGTCTCCCACCTGGACTAAATCCTGGATGGAATTGAAGCGTCTCTTGATGTGCTTGGTTCTCTTGTGAAATCTGGATTCCTTTGCTAAGGCAATTGCACCAGTATTGTCACAAAAGATTTTCATTGGACCCGATGCACTAGGTATGACACCTAGATCGGATATGAACTCCTTCATCCAGACTCCTTCATTCGCTGCTTCCGAAGCAGCCATGTACTCCGCTTCACATGTAGATCCTGCCACGACGCTTTGTTTAGAACTGCACCAACTGATAGCTCCACCGTTTAATGTAAATACGTATCCGGTTTGCGATTTAGAATCGTCCAGATCAGTGTCAAAGCTTGCATCAACGTAACCGTTTACGACGAGCTCTTTGTCACCTCCATACACGAGAAACATTTCCTTAGTCCTTTTCAGGTACTTCAGGATATTCTTGACCGCTGTCCAGTGATCCACTCCTGGATTACTTTGGTACCTCCCTGCCAAACTTATAGCAAGGCACACATCGAGTCTGGTACACAACATTGCATACATGATAGAGCCTATGGCTGAAGCATAGGGAACATCTTTCATCTTCTCTCTATCATCTGCAGTGGTCGGGCATTGAGTCTTACTCAACTTCACACCTTGTAGCATAGGCAAGAACCCTTTCTTTGCTTGATCCATTTTGAACTTCTTCAAAACTTTGTCAAGGTATGTGCTTTGTGAAAGTCCAATTAAGCGTCTTGATCTATCTCTATAGATCTTAATGCCCAATATGTAAGCAGCTTCACCGAGGTCTTTCATTGAAAAACTTTTATTCAAGTATCCCTTTATGCTATCCAGAAATTCTATATCATTTCCAATCAGTAATATGTCATCTACATATAATATCAGAAATGCTACAGAGCTCCCACTCACTTTCTTGTAAATACAGGCTTCTCCAAAAGTCTTTACAAACCCAAATGCTTTGATCACACTATCAAAGCGTTTATTCCAACTCCGAGAGGCTTGCACCAGTCCATAAATGGATCGCTGGAGCTTGCACACTTTGTTAGCTTCCTTTGGATCGATAAAACCTTCTGGTTGCATCATATACAACTCTTCTTCCAGAAATCCATTTAGGAATGCAGTCTTTACATCCATTTGCCAAATTTCATAATCATAAAATGCGGCAATTGCTAACATGATTCGGACAGACTTAAGCATCGCTACGGGTGAGAAGGTCTCATCGTAGTCAATACCTTGAACTTGTCGAAAACCTTTTGCGACAAGTCGAGCGTTGTAGACAGTAACATTACCATCAGCGTCAGTCTTCTTCTTGAAGATCCATTTATTCTCTATTGCTTGCCGACCATCGGGCAAGTCAACCAAAGTCCATACTTTGTTCTCATACATGGATCCCATCTCAGATTTCATGGCTTCAAGCCATTTTGCGGAATCTGGGCTCACCATCGCTTCTTCATAGTTCGTAGGTTCGTCATGATCTAGTAGCATGATTTCCAGAACAGGATTGCCGTACCACTCTGGCGCGGATCTTACTCTGGTTGATCTACGAGGTTCTGTAGTAACTTGATCTGAAGTTGCAAGATCATCATCATTAACTTCCTCACTAATTGGTGTAGATGCTACAGAAACAGATTTCTGTGACGTACTACTTTCCAATAAGGGAGCAGGTACAGTTACCTCATCAAGTTCTACTTTCCTCCCACTCACTTCTTTCGAGAGAAACTCCTTCTCTAGAAAGGATCCATTTTTAGCAACAAATGTCTTGCCTTCGGATCTGTGATAGAAGGTGTACCCAACAGTTTCCTTTGGGTATCCTATGAAGACACATTTCTCCGATTTGGGATCGAGCTTATCAGGTTGAAGCTTTTTCACATAAGCATCGCAGCCCCAAACTTTAAGAAACGACAACTTTGGTTTCTTGCTAAACCATAGTTCATAAGGCGTCGTCTCAACGGATTTCGATGGTGTCCTATTTAACGTGAATGCGGCCGTCTCTAGAGCATAACCCCAAAACGATAGCGGTAAATCTGTAAGAGACATCATAGATCGCACCATATCAAGTAAAGTACGATTACGACGTTCGGACACACCATTGCGTTGTGGTGTTCCGGGTGGCGTGAGTTGCGAAACTATTCCGCATTGTTTCAAATGTAGGCCAAACTCGTAACTCAAATATTCTCCTCCACAATCAGATCGTAGAAACTTTATTTTCTTGTTACGATGATTTTCAACTTCACTCTGAAATTCTTTGAACTTTTCAAATGTTTCAGACTTGTGTTTCATTAAGTAGATATACCCATATCTGCTTAAATCATCTGTGAAGGTGAGAAAATAATGATATCCGCCACGAGCTTCAATATTCATCGGATCATATACATCTGTATGTATGATTTCCGACAAATCTGTTGCTCTCTCCATAGTACCGGAGAATGGTGTTTTAGTCATCTTGCCCATGAGGCACGGTTCGCAAGTACCAAGTGATTCATAATCAAGTGGTTCCAAAAGTCCATCAATATGGAGTTTCTTCATGCGCTTTATACCGATATGACCTAAACGGTAGTGCCACAAATAAGTTGCACTATCATTATCAACTCTGCATCTTTTGGCTTCAACATTATGAATATGTGTATCACTACTATCGAGATTCATCAAAAATAGACCACTCTTCAAGGGTGCATGACCATAAAAGATATTACTCATATAAATAGAACAACCATTATTCTCTGATTTAAATGAATAACCGTCTCGCATCAAACAAGATCCAGATATAATGTTCATGCTCAACGCTGGCACCAAATAACAATTACTTAGGTCTAATACTAATCCCGATGGTAGATGTAGAGGTAGCGTGCCGACTGCGATCACATCGACTTTGGAACCGTTTCCCACGCGCATCGTCACCTCGTCCTTTGCCAGTGTTCGCTTAATTCGTAGTCCCTGTTTCAAGTTGCAAATATTAGCAACAGAACCATTATCAAATACCCAGGTGCTACTGCGAGCTCTAGTAAGGTACACATCAATAACATGTATATCACATATACCTTTGTTCACCTTGCCATCCTTCTTATCCGCCAAATACTTGGGGCAGTTCCGCTTCCAGTGACCAGTCTGCTTGCAGTAGAAGCACTCAGTTTCAGGTTTAGGTCCAGACTTGGGTTTCTTCTCTTGAGCAGCAACTTGTTTGATGTTCTTCTTGAAGTTCCCCTTCTTCTTTCCTTTGCCCTTTTTCTTGAAACTAGTGGTCTTGTTGACCATCAACACTTGATGCTCCTTCTTGATTTCTACCTCCACAGCCTTTAGCATTGCGAAGAGCTCGGGAATTGTCTTATCCATCCCTTGCATGTTATAGTTCATCATGAAGCCTTTGTAGCTTGGTGGAAGTGATTGGAGAATTCTGTCAATGACACAATCATCCGAAAGATTAACTCCCAGTTGAATCAAGTGATTATAATACCCAGACATTTTGAGTATATGTTCACTGACAGAACCATTCTCCTCCATCTTGCAGCTATAGAACTTATTGGAGACTTCATATCTCTCAATCCGGGCATTCTGTTGGAATATTAACTTCAACTCCTGGAACATCTCATATGCTCCATGATGTTCAAAACGTCGTTGAAGTCCCGGTTCTAAGCCGTAAAGCATGGCACACTGAACTATCGAGTAGTCATCACTTTGCTCTGCCAGACGTTCACAACATCTGGCGTTGCTCCAGCAGCAGGCCTGGCACCCAGCGGTGCTTCCAGGACGTAACTCTTCTGTGCAGCAATGAGGATAATCCTCAAGTTACGGACCCAGTCCGTGTAATTGCTACCATCATCTTTCAACTTTGCTTTCTCAAGGAACGCATTAAAATTCAACGGAACAACAGCACGAGCCATCTATCTACAATCAACATAAACAAGCAAGATACTATCAGGGACTAAGTTCATGATAAATTTAAGTTCAATTAATCATATTACTTAAGAACTCCCACTTAGATATACATCCCTCTAATCTTCTAAGTGATCACGTGATCCAAATCAAACTAAACCATAACCGATCATCACGTGAAATGGATTAGTTCTCAATGGTGAACATCATTAAGTTGATCATATCTACTATATGATTCACGCTCGACCTTTCGGTCTCCGTGTTCCGAGGCCATATCTGTATATGCTAGGCTCGTCAAGTATAACCCGAGTATTCTGCGTGTGCAAAAACTGGCTTGCACCCGTTGTAGATGGACGTAGAGCTTATCACACCCGATCATCACGTGGTGTCTGGGCACGACGAACTTTGGCAACGGTGCACACTCGGGGAGAACACTTCTTGATAATTTAGTGATAGATCATCTTATAATGCTACCGTCAATCAAAGCAAGATAAGATGCATAATAAGATAAACATCACATGCAATCAATATAAGTGATATGATATGGCCATCATCATCTTGTGCTTGTGATCTCCATCTCCGAAGCACCGTCATGATCACCATCGTCACCGGCGCGACACCTTGATCTCCATCGTAGCATCGTTGTCGTCTCGCCAATCTTATGCTTCTACGACTATCGCTAGCGCTTAGTGATAAAGTAAAGCATTGCAGGGCGATTGCATTGCATACAATAAAGCGACAACCATACGGCTCCTGCCGGTTGCTGATAACTCGGTTACAAAACATGATCATCTCATACAATAAAATTTAGCATCATGTCTTGACCATATCACATCACAACATGCCCTGCAAAAACAAGTTAGATGTCCTCTACTTTGTTTGTTGCAAGTTTTACGTGGCTGCTACGGGCTGAAGCAAGAACCAATCTCACCTACGCATCAAAACCACAACGATAGTTTGTCAAATTGACTCCGTTTTAACCTTCTCAAGGACCGGGCATAGCCATACTCGGTTCAACTAAAGTTGGAGAAACTGACACCCGCCAGCCACCTGTGTGCAAAGCACGGCGGTAGAACCAGTCTCGCGTAAGCGTACGCGTAATGTCGGTCCGGGCCGCTTCATCCAACAATACCGCCGAACCAAAGTATGACATGCTGGTAGGCAGTATGACTTGTATCGTCCACAACTCACTTGTGTTCTACTCGTGCAAAACATCAAACCATAAAAACCTAGGCTCGGATGCCACTGTTGGGGAACGTAGTAATTTCAAAAAAATTCCTACGCACACGCAAGATCATGGTGATGTATAGCAACGAGAGGGGAGAGTGTTGTCTATGTACCCTCGTAGACCGAAGCGGAAGCGTTGACGCAACGTAGAGGAAGTAGTCGTACGTCTTCCCGATCCGACCGATCCAAGCGCCGCTACTCCGGCGCCTCCGAGTTCTTAACACACGTACAGCTCGATGATGTTCCCCGGGCTCCGATCCAGCGAAGCTTCAGGGACGAGTGTCGTCAGCACGACGGCGTGGTGACGATCTTGATGTACTACTGACGTAGGGCTTCGCCTAAGCACTGCAACAATATGACCGAGGTGTAATATGGTGGAGGGGGCACCGCACACGACTAAGGAACGATCAAGAAGATCAACTTGTGTGTTCTGGGGTGCCCCCCTGCCCCCGTATATAAAGGAGCAAGGGGGGAGGCCGTCCGGCCCTTGTGGCGCGCGCCAGGAGGAGGAGTCCTCCTCCTAGTAGGAGTAGGACTCCCCTCTTTCCTACTCCTACTAGGAGGGGGAAAGGAAGGGGGAGAGGGAAAGGGGGCGCCGCTCCCCCTCTCCTAGTCCAATTCGGACCAGAGGGGGAGGGGGCGCGCGGCCCACCGTGGCCGCCCCTCTCTCTCTCCACTAACGCCCATTTGGCCCAATACTTCTCCCGGGGGGGTTCCGGTAACCCTCCGACACTCCGGTTTTCATCGAAACCACTCGGAACCATTCCGATGTCCGAATATAGTCGTCCAATATATCAATCTTTACGTCTCGACCATTTCGAGACTCCTCGTCATGTCCGTGATCTCATCCGGGACTCCGAACTAACTTCGGTACATCAAAATGCATAAACTCATAATAACTGTCATCGTAACCTTAAGCGTGCGGACCCTACGGTTCGAGAACAGTGTAGACATGATTGAGACAAATCTCTGGTCAATAACCAACAGCGGGACTTGGATGCCCATATTGGCTCCTACACATTCTACGAAGATCTTTATTGGTCAGACCGCATAACAACAAACGTTGTTCCCTTTGTCATCGGTATGTTACTTGCCCGAGATTCGATCGTCGGTATCCAATACCTAGTTCAATCTCGTTACTGGCAAGTCTCTTTACTCGTTCTGTAATACATCATCTCGCAACTAACTTATTGGTTGCAATGCTTGCAAGGCTTATGTGATGTGCATTACCGAGAAGGCCCTGAGATACCTCTCCGACATTCGGAGTGACAAATCCTAATCTCGAAATACGCCAACCCAACAAATACTTTTGGAGACACCTGTAGAGCACCTTTATAATCACCCAGTTACGTTGTGACGTTTGGTAGCACACAAAGTGTTCCTACGGTAAACGGGAGCTGCATAATCTCATAGTCATAGGAACATGTATAACTCATGGAGAAAGCAATAGCAACATACTAAACGATCGGGTGCTATGCTAATGGAATGGGTCATGTCAATCAGATCATTCAACTAATGATGTGACCTTGTTAATCAAATGACAACTCCTTTGTCTATGGTTAGGAAACTTAACCATCTTTGATTAACAAGCTAGTCAAGTAGAGGCATACTAGTGACACTCTGTTTGTCTATGTATTCACACATGTATTATGTTTCCGGTTAATACAATTCTAGCATGAATAATAAACATTTATCATGATATATAAGGAAATAAATAATAACTATATTATTGCCTCTAGGGCATATTTCCTTCATGTACCTGGGCCGGATTCATGTGAGAGCCTCCCTTCCTGTTAATTATGGGCTTCTCTATTGGGCCTTCATCAGTGGGCTGCATGTTATCAACAAGTGGAAAATGTGTTCCGTACGAAAAATAGTATGCGCTACATACGGTACGGGGCACTAAAGGATCGAACCGTGCAATGACTTCCAGAACATTGTGTTTGTCGTTCTAACAACACATTTATTCAACCAACAGACGAAATAT